>OY757010.1:61569659-62862917 GCA_963580285.1 Lucinisca nassula
GATAGATAGATAGATAGATAGATAGATAGATAGATAGATAGATAGATAGATAGATAGATAGATAGATAGATAGATAGATAGATAGATAGATAGATAGATAGATAGATAGATAGATAGATAGATAGATAGATAGATAGATAGATAGATAGATAGATAGATAGATAGATAGATAGATAGATAGATAGATAGATAGATAGATAGATAGATAGATAGATAGATAGATAGATAGATAGATAGCGAATAAATATATATAATTATTTCATCAGCCTAAATACTTTTGTAAGCCTTCATGAATGACGGTTAAACAAATAAAGCTCTTATATCTATCTCAAGACAGGGACATGGATCATTCACACAGAGCTCTTCATCAATAACAAAACGATCCGGGATTACGAAATTTCCTTAATTAAAGCAGACCTTGATTCGAGAAATTCAAGGAATACTAGGTTTTACCAACCTCCCTTTTTTCATTTCCAATATGCATATGATCAGTAAGATAGACGATGTGAGCGGAAGATTGCGATTGAACTGGACTAGTTTGTTTGTAGGGGTCCCAGGGGGTGGCAGCATATTCTAGTTTAGGTCTAACTAGTGACTTGTATGCTGTTGCCTTGATGTCCTTTGGGCATGCAGAGAGATTCCTGCGTAGGCTAGGAAAGCAACTGTCTGGCTGTCTGTCGTAGATAGCATGTCATAGTCTAGCTACTAGACCTTGATGTCATATTTACCAATTACCAACCTTCATGCGTGTTTTTATCAAATATGAAACCTTGTTAGACTTTAATCTTGTCTCAGACACCAAGGTCTAGTACAATGCGAATTTTACCTCGCAAGATCCTTGGTAAATGATTGATTACAGCTACAGTCATGAAATGTTTATTGCCTTTCTGTACCCCTTACCGAACACCAACTGATAAGGCAAACTGGCATTTTAGTCAGAGTATATCTTCCCAAGATCAAATAAGGGGTAGAAGAATATTACTTATTAACTTTAAAATATGATATCCGACTAGAAGCTAGTCTAAGCATGTCAGTGTGACTATTTCACACCAGTGTACTGTCTATAGCCAGGTTTTTTGCTTTACTTCTGGCAATGGATGTTGTATGATGACTCCATTATCTTGCTTTTGTTGCCGATTCTGATGTACTCAGACTAAGTCTTGTCTGGGTGAAAATATCAGTCTATCAGTCTCTCTCCCATGCTTGTAAATGATTAAAGTCCTCTTGAGCGACAGCAACTCGGTACAACAGGCAGTGATCAGCGAACAGGGGAGACGCGTGGTTTGATGTATATGAGGAAGAGGAGAGTGCCGAGCACTGTACTCTGTGGAACACCAGAAGTAACGGGCGCAGACGAAGAAATCATCAATTACGACTTTCTGGTATCCATCAGCAATGAAATTGTGCGGAACCTCGTGAAAGGCCTTACTGAAATCTAGTAGGATGACATTTATGCGCTGTCAGTTGTTCATTCCGCCGGCTTGCTATCAGCTGGTACTCACATGACCACCCCCCCCCCCCCCCCCCGAGCAGGGAGAACGACCCAATGTACAGCGAAAGAGCCGATTACTGTGCAGAGTCTCATCCTGCAAACCTGGAGTTTATGTAATAAACTGAGCGTGACAGCTCAGTGGTTAAGCCCAGAGTGGTTAGTGCACTTGACTCAGATGCCAGAGGCCCTCGGTTCGACCCGGCGATGATTATTTCGGTGTCTGAACATCATTTACAGCGATGAATGTCAAAATTCGCACCGCCCTTTGGATCGGAACGTTTAACTGGAGGCACCGGCCCCCGCCCATAGGGGCTTGAAGAAATATATGGGCTGCATGATGCTTCCACGCAGAGCTGAATCCGGCCCGCACACTAGTACTGGTAAACCGCTTAGAGGATCTAAGCCTGTCCAGGAACCGCGGTGCGAGGCGGACCGCCCATGCTAATAAACCCTATGGGTTTCATTGGGCGACAGGGCTTGAGATGTCATTTCATCTCAATGTCGGGTAAAAGTCCCACAAAATTGGAAGCAACGTCTCCAAAATGACCTTTAAAGTGCTGACGGGGACGTTAAACCTCAAATCAAACAAACAAACTGGAGGCGCCCTGTTCAGGGAGAGTCATCCCCTATGCAGGTTAACTGTTTGTTTGTTTTGGGGTTTACGGCCAAGTCAACACTATTAAGGCCGTTTTTGAGCCTGTCAGTTTACTTTTCCTGGGCAGGCTTATACGTAAGAGGTAACCAGGAGAGTGCACATTCTTTCGCCAGAAACTGACAACTGCCCTTCTTGAGCCAGCGGAATGGAGAGAATGACCGTAGGAAAGATTTCATGATCAATCCCCGCGAAAGAATATTGCCGACCCCGGCAGGTATCGAACCTGCTTCCCCATGATCAGCAGTCAGACGCGCATCCGAATGAGCTACCGAGGCCAGCGCTGTGCAGGTTAAGACCTCCACCGTAATTGCAAGATTGATGTGTGCTGTAAATCTGCAAGTAATGGTAAAATGTGGCCGATCCCAGTATCAGTGAGTAGAAAGGTCCTGGTACACGTTTGTTTGTTTGGTTTGAGGTTTAACGTCCCCTTCAACACTGTAAAGGTCATTTTGGAGACGTTGATAACAATTTTGTGGGACTTTTACCAGACATTGAGATGAAATGACTTCTCAAGCCCTGTCGCCCAGTGAAACAAATGGACGGACTCGCATCGCTTTGCTTGCCCAGGCTTAGATCTTCTAAGCTGTTTACCAGTACTCGTTTGCGGGTCAGTTACAGCTCTGCGTGGAAGCATTATGCAGCCCATATATTTCTTCCAGCCCCGATGGGCGTTGCGAATATGGATAGTGTTTCTCTTTTGTTTCGGTATTAAAAAGTTCTTGCTCGGCTCCCATGGCGGGGCTTGAAGAAATAGGTGGGCTGCATGATGGTGCCAGGCAGAGCTTAAACCGACCGCTTAGGAGTATTGGTAAACCGCCTAAAGGACCCAAGCCTGCCCAGGCAAAGCGGTGCGAGTCGGGCCGCCCATTCATATAAACCCTATTGGTTTCATTGGGCGACAGGGATTTTTTTTTTTGGTTTTGGTTTTACGGCCCTTTCAAGATTATTTCACTCATATCGAGCCGATCGTTAATCAGAGGTGGACGAAAACCGGAGTACCCGGAGAAAAACCATCTGACCTTCCGTTGCAGAACTTGGCGTCTCACATATGACCCGAGCGAGGCTCGAACCACAGCGGTGAGAGACCTAATGATCAAGAGTCAGCGCTCTTAACCACTAGGCCACGGAGGCCCGTAAGCGACAGGGAATGAGATCTCATTTTATCTCAATGTCGGGTATATAAAAGTCCCACAAAATTGTAAGCTAGGTCTCCAAAATTACTTATACAGTGTTGATGGGGACGTTAAACAGTGTTAATTGGGACGTTAACCCTCAAATCAAACAAATCAAAAGGTTATTGCTAGTATCGTCTAATTCTAACAAATACCCACATCATACATGTACTCTCACATGTATGCGGTTTTTGTGTATCTTTGAAACGACCCCATGTCAATTCTCATCGATTCAGAAATTCATCCTTAGATATTGACGGCAAAAAGACCTTCTTGCATGTAAATTGATGCGTTAGCATTTGATAACAGATTAACATGCATGATAATATTGTGTCAGTGCCGTTGAAAGTCAAATACTTATAATTTGGACTAAAAATTCTACTTTCCTCAGATGAACCGGAGGTCGCCATCTTATTGTTCGCCGCAGTGATGGTGCCCGGCTTTTTGACACGTGACAGGAATATTTTTAGATTGAAATTCCCAAAAACAACAAATAAACAAAAATGAAAACGACGATTTTCACCAAGTTCTGAAGTGGTATTTGGTTTCAGAAGATTACAAATGACAAAGCTACATGAATAGAAGAAATAAAACCGAAAAACACGCTTTTCATTTTTGAAGCCCGATAGCTCAATAATGCACCTTTAACGTTCCCGTCAACACTATTTAGGTCATTTTGGAGATGCTGCTTCCAATGTATTGGTACTTTTACCCGACATTGAGATGAAATGACATCTCAAGCCCTGTCGCCCAATGAAACCAATTAGGTTTATAAGCATGGACGGTCCGACTCACATCACTTTGCCTGGGCATGCTTAGATCCTCTGAGCGGTTTACCAGTGCTCGTGTGCAGTCGGTTTCAGCTCTGCGTGGATGCATCATGCAGCCCATATATCTCTTCAAACCCCGATAGGCGATTGCGTTTGAGTTTTACGTCCCCACCAACAACAAGATCATATGGAGACGGGACCTCTGTTTAAAGACTCGCCCGAAAGTCTGATGAAGCCCGGAATCGATCCCATGACCCCTGGTTTGCGAGGCGAGAAGATTATCCTCTGCACCACGGAGGCTTCTAATAGACATATATGGGATATAATACCGAAACGGAATGAATACGAAGTACCTGCATGTAAAACATGGTGTTTTTACAGATGCCTATGCACAGTATGCCGAGATGAGACCACTCATTGGGAGCTGTCTATATCTCGCATTTTGATGATTTTAATTGAAGCATCTTTACGGAATCCGGGAAGGGACATGATTTGTTTTTAATATGTTGTGCGAACAAGATATTAAGTTGTGCGAACAAGATATTATCTTGTGCGAACAAGATAATATGTTGTGCGCACAAGATATTATCTTGTGTGGACAACATAATTTATCTTGTGTGGACAACATAATCTATCTTGTGCGGACAACATATTATCTTGTGCGCACAAGATAATATCTTGTTCGCACAACATATTATCTTGTTTGCACAACATAGAGCTTGGGAAGTTGTACGAACAAAATATTATCTTGTGCGCACAACTTATAAAATAATGAAAAAAAATCATGTCCCTTCCAGGGTTCCGTACATCTTACATAATAGCAACTATGCATTTTGCTTTCGCAAAATTCAAAGATGAAAGTGGCAGAAAGTCAGGGCGTAAGTGTAAATATTTGGTCAGCTGTCTGAGCGATTAAGCTGTGTAGTATGAGCTCAATATTTGTCAAATATGATAATGCAGATCAAGTTGAGACGCCGCAAAATCGGTGATTGGTCTACGCACACCGTTTGCTTAAACGGCCAGTAAATTTGAAAAAAACTTACAACAAATAAGACAAAGGAGAAACCCGCCTGTCAAGTATTCTTA
This sequence comes from Lucinisca nassula, assembly GCA_963580285.1. Lineage (NCBI taxonomy): Eukaryota > Metazoa > Mollusca > Bivalvia > Lucinida > Lucinidae > Lucinisca > Lucinisca nassula. Next base: position 61,574,835 of record OY757010.1, read on the forward strand.
TGTGGAAGATTCTGGTTGTCATATATGGGTACATGCATCATGAAAGGCGCCTGCGACCAGGTAAGAATCATATCAACATGTGTAGCTGTACAATCTGATTGCTTTCAGATGCATCTCGGTGCAGAAATATTTTAATATGACATGTGATGGAATGAATGCGCAACATGTCTAAATATTTCGAACAAACAGTGTCATGAATGTCTAGAGTTTGCTAAGAATGACAGAAATTAAGAAGTATCAAGCATTTTGTGCAATAGCCTGCAGATGCACAACAGTTTTTAAACATGAACAGGTTGGAGCAACATCTATCCGTCAGCAGTTGAAACCTGCTTTCTCACGAACAGTTTTGACGGATTGCATTCACATTCCCTATACACGATCGTCTCGGATAAAATCCGCCACTTTTATTTGTGTAGCGGTTCTTCTTCTTCTTCTTCTTACTACTACTACTACTACTACTACTACTACTACTACTACTACTACTACTGACTATCCGTTGCAGAACTTGGCGTTTCAAATGTGACCCGCGCGAGATTAGAACCCACAGCAGTGAGAGACGATATGGTTAAGATATACTATCTGAACGAAACCGCCAACAAATGCGGACCTTTAGAAGTTTAAATGCGCATATACATATATTTGCACAAGAACCACCACTGTCGATCAGACTTTTTCAGTTTCCTGCCTCTTCAGTTTCCTGCCCTTCACAAACATCCGAAGAAAAAAATTGCTTGGGTCTAGAGATAGACTTCTAAATAGAACAAGTGTTTCAGCTGAAGTGCACGACCCGCCGGATGCTTTTAGCTTTATGGGTGTTGCCATATATGGGTATGGCGGCCATTTTGGTCATGTGACCTGGACCTAAAACGGTTCCCCAAATAAATGCGCCTTATCGTAAGGAGCAAAAATATATCTTATACTTTAGTACTGTATTCTGAATCGTTTGCAGGATAAAATGCATTCTCACTATTCCAATACAAAAGCATATGTGTCAAAGTTTGACCTAGGCACAAAGAAGGTCAAGGTCAACCCAGGGTCACCATTTTAGCAATTTATGATGGGCCTACGTCCCAAATGCTATTTATCAAGTTTCGTGGAAATCTGCCCAGTGGTTCTGGAGAAGACTATTTTTGAAGGGTTTTTACCATATATGGCTTGGCGGCCATTTTGGTCATGTAACCTGGACCACATGAGCAAATTTTTGGTTTCTCCCATCCAATAGAAGCTCCAAATAAAATTTGACTTCAATCGGCCCAACGGTTTCCGAGGAGACGCAGTTCGAAAATTTTCACATTTTTCGCCTCGGCGAGGCTATACTAAATGGAATGTAATATTTCGCAAGTTCATTGGTTAGATCTCATTGATATCTATCAGTATTCCAAAAATTGTTTAAATATTCCAAGCGGTTAAGGCCCTCTCACCAATTTTCTCAAACGGATTACGGACGGACAGACAGACAGACCATATATGGCTTGGCGGCCATTTTTGTCATGTGACCTGGACCCCATGAGCAAATTTTGGTTTCCCCCATCCCATAGAGGCTCCATATGAAACTTGACTTCAATCGGCCCAACGGTTTCCGAGGAGAAGCAGTTCGAAAATTTTCACATTTTTCGCCTCGGCGAGGCTACACTAAATGGAGTGTAATATTTTTCAAGTTCATTGGTTAGATCTCATTGATATCTATCAGTATGCCAAAAATTGTTTAAATATTCCAAGCGGTTAAGTCACTATCACCAATTTTCACAAACGGGTTACGGACGACAGACAGACAGACCATATATGGCTTGGCGGCCATTTTGGTCACGTGACCTGGACCCCATGAGCAAAGTTTGGTTTCCCCCATCCCATAGAGGCTCCATATGAAATTTGACTTCAATCGGCCCAACGGTTTCCGAGGAGAAGCAGTTCGAAAATTTTCACATTTTTCGCCTCGGCGAGACTATACTAAATGGAATGTAATATTTCGCAAGTTCATTGGTTAGATCTCATTGATATCTATCAATATGCCAAAAATTGTTTAAATATTCCAACCGGTTAAGTCACAATCACCAATTTTCACAAACGGGTTACGGATTTTTCGCCTCGGCGAGGCTATACTAAACGGGATGTAATATTTCGCAAGTTCATTGGTTAGATCTCATTGATATCTATCAGTATGCCAAAAATTGTTTAAAAAGTTCAAGCGGTTAAGACACTATCACCAATTTCCACAAACGGTTTACGGACGGACAGACAGACAGACCGTATATGGCTTGGCGGCCATTTTGGTCCTTTGACCTGGACCCCATGAGCAAATTTTGGTTAGCCCCATCCCATAGAGGCTCCATATGAACTTTGTCTTCAATCGGCCCAACGGTTTCCGAGGAGAAGCAGTTCGAAAATTTTCACATTTTTCGCCTCGGCGAGGCTATACTAAATGGAATGTAATATTTCGCAAGTTCATTGGTTAGATTTCATTGATATCTATCAGTATGCCAAAAATTGTTTAAATATTCTAAGCGGTTCAGTCACTATCACCAATTTTCACAAACGGGTTACGGACGGACAGACAGACTGACAGAATGACCGATTGACCGAATGACACGGTGATTTTAGGGCACTCTTAGAAAATCAACCGACTTCAGTCGGTCGCTTTCTCTGCGGGTCGTGCAATAACGGAATGAAACGTCAAATATTAGAATACTTGCATGAAACCTCGAACATTTATCAGCCGATTTGTGGTTTATCTGGAAAATCCTCTATGAATGATTTATCTGGAAAATCCTCTGTGAGTTGTAATTTCTCTTTTTATCTCCCGACCGAATAGGTTCGGGGGATATAGCGATCAGCCTGGCGTCCGTCCGTCTGTCCGTCCGTCCGTCCGTACACGCAACCTTGTAATGGCCATAACTCCTATACCCTTTGCGATTCATTGATGGTTCTTGGCACAATTGTTCACAAGGCTGAGACGGCGTGTCATGCGCAAGAACTAGAACTCTGGATGCCATACTTTTTGAGATATCTCCTTTTTTAATAAAATAGAATGATAACATTGTGGTGGCCATAACTCCAATATCCTTTGAGATATATTGATGACACCTGGCACAGTTGTTCACAAGGCTGAGACAGCGTGTCATGCACAAGAACTACAACTCTGGTTGCCATGGTTTTTGAGTTATCTCCCCTTCCAATAAAATAGAGTGACTACCTTAAGATGGCCATAACTCCAATACCCTTTAAGATATATTAATGATACTTGGCACAGTTGTTCACAAGGCAGAGACGGTGTGTCATACATAAGAACCACAACTCTGGGTGCCATGGTTTTTTAGTTATCTCCCCTTCCAATAATATAGAATCACTACCTTGTGATGGCCACATATTGATGGTACTTGGTACAGTTATTAATGAGTTTAAGCAGGTGTGTCACGTGACAGAACCACAACTCTGGGTGCCCTGTTTTTATAATTATCTCCCCTGACAATATAATCTTGTGATGGCCATAACTCCAATACCCTTTGAGATATATTGATGGTACTTGGCACACTTGTATGCAAGGTTGAGACGGCGCTTCATGCCTAAGAAGCACAACTCATGGTGCTATGATATTTGAGTTATCTCCCCTTCCAATATAACAGTATGATTACCTTGTGATCACCGTACCTCCAATACCATTTGACATATATTGGTGGTACTTGATGCAGTTGTACATGAGGTTAAGCAAGTGTGTCATGCTCAAGAATTACAACAGTTTCTCTGGATGCTCTGGCTTTTGAGTATTCTCCCCTGCCAATATAACCTTGTGATGACCATAGCTCCAACCCCCTTTGAGATATATTCAAGGAACTTGGCGCAATTGTATACAAGGTACAAAAGGGGTGGCATGTGCAAGAAACACAACTGTTGGTGCTGTGGTATTTGAGTTATCTACCTTTCCAATATAACAGTATGACCAGCTTCTGACCATCATATCTCAATACCCTTTGAGATATATTGATGGTACTTTGTACAGAAATACATGAGCTTAAGCAGGCATGTCATGCGCAAGAACCACAATTCTGAGTGCCCTGGTTTTTTAGTTATCTCCCCTGACAGTATAATCTTGTGAATGCCATAACTGCAGTAACTTTTGTGATATATTGCTGGTTTAATTCTGGTGCACTTTCTATTGGTGAACACTCTTCTGAAGGCCATATTGGCTTTTGGTCGGAGTAACCATTTACTCGTCTTACGCTATTTTCACCATCGTTGTTTATATACGGCATGGGAAATATTCAACACTGTTCATAACCGTGCTTTTTGGATATCAAAATTAAGGAGATATGGAAGTAGGCATTGATTTAGCCATTAATTGTAAATCCGTCATTGGTATCCATCGTCTGCGTTTCATGGTAACATCAAAGAAATCCGTCTGTCGTAAATATTATCTTCTTTCAGCATGGTGCACTCAAGTTCATGCTTATTGCTGCCCGAGCAACGTATGGCACAAGTATATAGGAGTTTATTTTTGAACAAGAACTATTTCTCTTTCAAGCTACAATGACATCTTTGGATAAATAGGTTTCATTTCTGGTACTTACACTAATTCTTTTAGAAATTGTGCATTTTTTGCATTTTAGTTGTCTGTAAAGACGCTTTCATGTAATCTATCGACGCTAAAGCACCATTACGAAACAGCTGTGACAGTTCCAGAAGAATACAGCAAAAAATCAAAACTGATTTTTTTAATAGGGTCGCAAAAAACATGATTTTATCGACTCACCCTCTTTCAAATCCAAGGTAAACAGTCGGCGTTTTTGGTATCCGTCTGCGTTCCAAGTAGTCGAATACCCCGTGTGGTGCAATGAAGACCCCGCTAAACCACAGTTTATATGGGGAAAACCGGGGCTCATAGGGGCATACATTATTAACATCACGAAGACACGCCTTTATAATTTTGACCCCCTTGAATCCCACTTTTATATAGTAAAATAAGGGTTTACAGGGGTAAACCTTATTTTTCTTATTTGAGCAGAAATAATAAAAATACCACAATTCTTCCTCTTATAATGTTCGTTTTTTCGGCGGTAAAGTTTACAATGCATTTGTATAGGCATGTTTTCGTAATTCTTGTTTCTGCTCCAAGATACAGGTTATGTGTTATATAATATTGGTTTTACGGAATCTTCTATTAAGTTGTTAGGAAACAAGATCAAATTATTTTATTGCTATTTTTATTTCGTATAAAAATAACAAATAACCGATGAGATGTTTATAACAAATATGACAACGCATACACGACATTTTCAGGTTAACTTGGACTACACTCTTAAGGACAGCTAATCCCCCGCCGCCTTCAACCGTCACGGTTGACCTTGAGTCAGCATCATGAAAAGTGGGGTTTAGCGGGTTGTTTTAATTGTGAATATTTGATACTGATAGTCAAGGAGCCTTTTCTACAAGAATATAAAGGGCCATGAAGACTTTGCACTCAGTGCACATCCAGATCCATCTGATCTGGATCTACACTGTCTTTCAGTTTGCGAATTTTAAATGAATACGATATACAGGTATCAAGTAATTTGAGGGTCTGATAGTCAGAAATGTGACTGTTAAATAAATAAATAAATAAATAATTTATACAGTATACTTGTTACTGTCCGTCTTTAAATATGAGCTGAAATGACAATCAAATAGGCATTTCTAAATGTGTGAAAATTGATAACAATGGAAACATACTGAATAATTCCTACAAAAATACGAACAGTGAAGACTTTGCACACAGTGAACATCCAGATCAACACTGTTTGCCCCATAATATATACATATAGTACACATGTATCAAGTAATTTGAGCGGCTGATAGTCAGAAAATAAATAAATAAATTATACAATATACTCGTTACAGTCTTTAATAATAGCTAGAATGACAATCAAATGTGTGAAATTAAAGTTGATAACAATGATCTGTTTATCAACAAGGATCTCTTTATTGGGGTAAAGGGATTAGTAACGCCTGATTGTTTATTGAGCTTCACACTTTACTAATTTAAGTCAATAATCAATTGTTCTTGTAAAACCTTTTGCTTAACAGTGTACTAACCTGAAATTCATTAATCCTTACCCCGCTGAACACGATAATCCTTATCTTTTCAAACAGTGTAGATCCTGATCAGATTGCTTCTGCCCTCTGAACCGGATCTGCACCGTTTTTCATGCAGTTTTTGAATTGCATGCATACATCATATTATTTGATTTACTTTCGAGGATAATTCTAGTTCAGCGAACCTGAACACTGATAATTATCTAATAAATAAATTGTTTGTTTGTATTGGAGTTTAACGGCCCAGTCAATACTATTTTAGTTCATTTTCGGGCGGGTCAGTTTACCTATCCACACTTAACCTGGGCAGGCTTATACGTAAGCGGTTAACCATTACAGTGCACATTTGTTTTCGCCAGAAAGAGACAACTGCCCTTCTTGAATCAGCATAAAGGAGAGAATGACCGAAGAAAAGATTTCATCATCAATCTCCACGAAAGAAAGTTGCCGACCCCGGTAGGTATCGAACCCGCGTCCTCCTGATCACCAGTCATACGCGCATCCGACTTAGCTACCGAGGCCGGATAAATAAATAAATAAATATGTTAACAAATATAAGAGTATCCCCCAACATCACCATGGTTGACGAAACCGAGGAATGATTTTTTGTTTTTTGTTTTGGTTTTACGGCCCCATCCACCGATCCATCTAGATTTCCATCCAATTAGTAAGGATAACTTATTGAAATTAATTTTAAAAAGTATTTTAGCGGTGTGGAATTATTTCGGATATTAGAAAAGCCTATAGATGATCAAAAGAGCAGAAAAGTAGAAAAAAGAGCCTGCTCTAAAGCATGCCGCAATGCAATTAGAATTGTACATTGAAATAAAAGAGGGGAATTTTCAAATGTATGTTCCATTCTTCTTAAATTAACATTTAGATTTTCTATTTAGTAACGTTATAATATAAATAAACATATATATTATAGGTTCAAATATTCGTGGCTCCCTATCAAAATAATCAAATCAGCAAATAAAAAAAACAACTCATCGGGCATCCAACCCGATCTCTTATTTAAGTGGACGCCCCGTGAAAAGCAAAGTGGGACCGAAGTGTCTGGGTATATGGGGCCGACGTGTCTAGGGGCCGAGGTGTCCAGGGGCCGACCCGTCAAGGGTTTCAATTTTATGTGGGGCCGAGGTGTCTAGGGGCCGAAGTGTCTAGGGGCCGAGGTGGTTTTCGGGCCGAAGTGTCCTGTTACCGTTGGCTTAATGAGGTCGATTATGGTCAAATTGTTAAATGCTGCAGCATGTACAATATCAAATATTTAGGTATTTTTTGCTGATAAAATGTGAGCAGCTTTTTAATTTGCAAAAGCTGCCCACATTTTTTTCAGCAAAAATACTAGCATAATTGCCAAATTAAATGATCAAAGTTTTTACGATATGTTAACTTAGGACGTCGTTTGTTTTGAACAACTTGACCCTCTGGTGTAAGTGTTTTTATTTAATTATTCCCTTAAATGTACAAAAAATGCATCAATAGAATGAAAGTCCGAACTCCAAAGTCGCAAACTGAACGGACAAGGGGAGGTAACTATATCAGATTATCGACCGTCGTCTTTCTTCGAATATTTGTTCCGGTGAACCCTGTCAGCACAAAACCGCGGACCAATGTCGGGCCGATAGCGATACGACGTTGTAACGTCGTATCGCTTTCGGCCCGACATTAGCCAGACATTCTTTGCTGGCTGGGAACAGGTGTGTTTTTAGCCAAAATTAATACTTGCGATTCGGAAAACACGTTCTGTCAAGGGAAGTCATTCAAAATTAATCTTGTGTCTGTAAATAACGCATATTGTGACTGAGATAAATAAATAATTAAGTAGATGTCCGATAAAAGAATACTTATAAAGCTCATTTTTTGACAAGTAACGCTAAACGGTAATTATGAAGCTGAGAATTTACACTTTACGACATTTGAATCTCATGATAAGGTTATAAACATCTACCAATATGCAAAAATGTTTCTGTCATACATAATATTCTCCGACAGTGTTGAGCTTTACACGGACTTGTTAATTATATATAACACACCCGTATAATGCTTTCTTTCATGGAAATACTCTAAAATGGTATTTTTGATGAATTTTCTTTGGAACCCTGTATTGCGGTACAGGGTCAAAAAGTAAAAAAAAATAGACCCTCTACTAGATCTAGACAGGCTACATTCGCTGTTTATATCCATGTCTCTCATTCTTAAAGTGAATGACAACCATTTTTTTCTCAGGTCCATTTTACAATAACACCATTGAGGAATGATAAAATCATATTCCTCTCCTAAACTTACTCTAATAATTATTGTAATGGCTCATTAAAGTTGTTAACAGGGTGTCAGACATTTTTACAGACTATATCTCCAGCAGTGATCTCAAGGAAACTGTTCAGGTTATGTTCTGACAGCTAACTTTAGCAGCTGAGGATTTTAGAGGAGAAAGTGAACTTTAAAATTATAAAAATGCCTTCTTGTTAGTTAGTTTATACTAATTTATTTTAGTTCGATTGCGATGATAGCTTTAAGCTTATTGAATCGCTTCTTGTTAGGCCAAATACTGGACAAAGAATTAGCTGTTTTGCTATCCCTGGCCCTTAGACAAATAGAGAGTTATGTAAAAAAAAATGGACTCATAATCTTGGAACAGAGAATCCTAACATCAAGACATTTGTTTGTGCAAAGCATAACATTTGTGCTAAACATTTTGAAGATAACTGTTTTCAAGTGGACTTGAAAGTTCCTCAGTATCATTTAACCAATCATTACGTTAACACATCCTGACAATTTTAGGTAATATTTCATGGCATTTCACATGGTATTTTGTGATATTTTTCTTAACCCTTTTTGTACAGAATGGAATCTTCCTCCTTATATACCAGGAGACCATTTCAAAAATTAGGGCTGTCAGGTTGTGTTTTCCTCAAAATTTATTAGGCAAATGGCTGAACATTTTGCAAACTGTGTAAGCCCTGATCAGATGCCGTGTTCTGTGGCGTCTGATCTGGGCCTGCACTATTTGCCAGGGTACCTCTTTTGGGTTTTCTGGTACTAAATGGGCTAATTTAGATTGAAGCATAGATTGTGGGTACTCAATGAGGCGATTCCTTTGAGTTCCCATAATTTATTTTTTCATTTTTGGATAAAGGCCTGGATTTTATGCAAACAGTGTACAGGGTCTGGAATACAAAGTGATAAACTGTAGATCAGACACGCTGAAAAAAATAACTAGTACATTCGACTAGTTTACCTAGTAAACACAGAGGGTCACCTAGTCGTCTGTAGGTTGACTGAGCATTCTTATGCCCCGGTCACACCTTTACGTTTCTGCTACGTTTCACCACGTTTCTGACAAAAACCCAAAACGTGGCCAAACGTCGCAACCTGCTGCGTTTTTTATGCAAATTAGATGTCTTGTTGTGTACATGGAGTATGAGCTACGTTTCTACTGCGAAGCTGCGGCGTAAGACCCACGTATCGCGGCGTTTGCGTGACGTAAGTGCTGCGTATATCGCGTTGCTGTTACGTAGGAGCTGCGTTTCATTCTGACCTGCGACGTTGCTGTTGCGTAACAGCGGCGTTTAAAAACGTATGTGGTAATAGTATTGTTGTCATTCATTCAAGTGACATCGAAGTATCAACATGACAAGGAAGAGAGGAAAGGCAACTTGCAAGACCGGGGCAAAGAGAAGCTCGATGCCTAATCTCAGCCCTGCGGTTAATATTCAGACTGATCAGGGATCAGAGCGGGACAGAAATCCGTGTTGTATATATAAAATTTATATATGAGACCACTTGATCGAGATTAAAATGTATTATGCTATGCCACTTGACCTCATTTGAAACTCAACAAAAGCCACAATCGTAGCTATTACGCCGCAGGTAAACTTGAAACGCCACAGCTATTTTTACTACGTCGTACATACGCAGCAATAACGTCGCACATACGACAGCTACGTAGTACTTACGCCATGCTTACGTTATGATACGCCGTGGAAACGGCGTATTTAAAATTAAAACGTAACAGATACGCCGTAGATACGAAAGGAACGTCGCTGTTACGCAGCGACAACGTGTCGTACGCCACACTTACGTGGTAAGTCTTAAGTGGCGTATGTGCGGCGTAAGAGGCGTTTGTGCTACGCTGCTGCTGCGTTCCTTTCGTTTGCACTGCGTTTCTGCTACGTATGTACGACGTTTCGAACCTGCCACGTATGTGCGACGTAAAGAAGTTGCATGCAACTTCTTTACGTGGCAGCCTCGCGTAAGAGGCGTTCCTGCTACGTATCTCGGCGTAAGAGCTACGTTCCTGCGGCGTACCTTTCGTTTCGCCACGTATTGAGAAACGTAGCGCTTACGCGGGTCGAAACGTAAAGGTGTGACCGGGGTATTAGTCAATTTAACCAGTCTCTCTAGTAAGCGTAAATCAATAATCGTTGACAGGGCATCTGGTCAGTATGACTACCCTTTCTAGTCAGTATGACTAGGGTGTCTAGACAGTTTTCCCGTCGAATGTTGATTGACAGCTTGCAGAATGTGTAGAGGAAGCGTTCCAGACGCCATCTTAACGTTTAGGAGAACATGCTCCAACATACAGTGGGTTAATTCTGATATTATTTCACCCAACATACAGTGGGTTGTTGTACTCACCTTGAGCACTTTGTTCTTATTGTTTGTAACTCTGCAGGTAAGAAATATTATTTTATTTCTTAAGCACTTAGTGGTTATAAGCAGCGTTATAATGCTTACAAGATAAACAACAACAACAACAATGTCAACATACAAGCTTCTTTATCTTTATTTTTATACAAATATACGTCCAGAAGCTCTAAAGTCGACATTTCCGTGAATCCAAGCATAAATAATGGGGATTTTCTTTTCTGCAATATGAAAATATAACTCTGCAGGTAAGAAATATTCTTTTATTTCTTCTCTTATCTTCCTAAAGGCGCTTTTACACAGCATGTTTTTCCATATGTGTTTTGAGTACTAGTAATCAGTACTAAGAATCTAGTAATCTACGACTAAAGCAACTAGTAATCAGTACTAAGAATCTAGTAATCCTGACCATGCTTGCTAGTACTTTTGACAGTCACACCAGTACATTTGACTATTAAGCTAGTACATATGACTAGCTTAAACTAGTGAACTTTGACTAGATGAAGCTAGTCAAATGTACTAGGCTAAGTAAAGCTAGTCAAGTTGACTAGTTTTTTCTAGTCAAAATGCTTGACTAGGTCTTCCTAGTCACATCGACTATTTTGCATAGTGCTTTTTTGGACAATCATATTGACTAGGTTCCTTAGTCGGCATGACTATTTTTTTTTTCTCAGTGCAAGGATTACAGAAAACAATTGTTTTGTAGGAAATGTAAGGTAGAACAGGTTTTGTTCGTTTGAATTCGTGTTTAACATTCCCATCACCACTATTTAGGGCATCTTGGAGATGCTGCTTCCAATTATGTGGGACTTTTACCCGACATTGAGATGAATGCCACCCAATGAGCCAATGGCACCAAACTCAGGAAAACTGTCTTCAAAGTCTTTTTTCATCCAAAGACATAATGAAGCCTGTTTGTTAGATCCTGAACTGACAACCTATTTAAGGATTTTTGAGAATGCAACCTGATTAGAGAGCCTAATTACTTCTCCTTTTATAGCTGCATAGAGAGACATGGAGCTTCAACGGTCTCCATGAGATCAGGATTTTAGCAAACATGTTGAACCCTGGGAAACATTTGGATTACCTTGGAGAAAATATGGCTGCTGCCAGAAGGCTTCAGTGAAACCATTAAATGTTGATCTAATTACCTTAGCAGATTTCAGTTGGTAATTATAGTCAGAGATTATTCATTACAGTAACTTTTTCTTGCAAATGAAGTAATTATGTTTTAAAGGTGGTCATTCACTTTAACATTATTTTATCCTGTTCCTTTTTAATTCAACTGGCTGAACAAAAACAAAAACTTTCTTTCTAGCCAATGGACTGAAGTAAAACAAAATTCTTTAAGCTATGCAAGCTTTAATTATGTCCCTTCCAGAAAAAGAAAGAGAGAAGAAGTAAAGAAAGGGTCTGGAGCCAGACTACACCAGACCCAAAGAACAAAAGAAATTTTAAACAACATCCACATCCAAAAACAGGATATTTGATTGTCGATTTATTTTTATTTCATCGAATGAACACCAAAACCAGTATTTTCATGAGTGACAGTATGAACGCAGTGGATCGCCTGCAATGTGAATTAATGAGCACCAAAGTGGTTCAGGTAAGCACTTTTTGCAAGCGACCCGCTGTTGTTCATACTTTCATGACGGCCCCCGCCTGTCGGGGCTTGAAGAAATAGATGGGCTGCATGATGCTTCCACGCAGAGCTGAATCCGACCCGCACACGAGTACTGGTAAACCGCTTAGAGGATCTATGCCTGCCCAGGCAAAGCGGCGCGAGTGTCGGAACGTCCATGCTTATAAACCGTATTGGTTTCATTGGGCGACAGGGCTTGAGATGTCATTTCATCTCAGTGTCGGGTAAAAGTCCCACAAAATTGGAAGCAACGTCTCCAAAATGACATTTACAGTGTTGACGGGGACGTTAAACCTCAAATCAAAGAAACAAATCATACTTGCATGAACAGCAGGAAAAATAGTTTATTTCTTTCTTTTTATACCGCAATCAGGCATTCTAGTAACCTAATAAAGGGGGTCGAATAACTGCACGCTATAATCGGTAGTGACCTATAATACCTTCTTCTGACCTATAGGCCTAATTCGTCTAGTGACCTTTTATAGACCGGACCTACTTTTCAGATCACTAATTTACAAGTGTAAACAATAACATGCAACCTTTTATACATGGTAAAATAACGAAACTGCAAGTTAAAATATTTGCAATATTAATTTGAACAGATTTTTAGAAGTTTCAGCTAAATTCTTACCTTCTCGGCCTTTCCTGGTTTGAATGGCCCATTGGAATAACTGCGCACTGCTACTGCAGTTGCGTCTTAATCTCGAAAATAATTTCTAAAGCTGAAATAAACTATTTATTTGCAGATTTTCATACAGAATGTAAAGCGCTGAGAAACTTTTATTCGAGCGTCCATGTTGTTTTCGAAGTCTTTGTGGTGCGGTGACGTCAGAAACTTTGCACTCATTGACGTCACGTTATACTACGTGTGCCATGACACTGAATATCATTTAACATGCCACACTGCCTGTTGTCTTTGTTGCTTAAATTAGCTTATTTATTGCAAAACCCTTGATAGCTTTGAATTGCGGTATAAACTAAATACATGATTAGTGTCTTGAATAATAAAATATATTCGGTTCACCGCGACAATTTTACAGGGGCTCGCTAAAGCTCGCCCCTATAAAACTGTCTAAGGCTCACCGAATATATTTTATTGTTAAAGACACTAACCATGTATTTACTATATTCTTTGCTCATCATCACTGGGCGAAAAAAATGCTTATAGGGCAAGCTGAAAAACATAAACATGCTGTTTTTCTACAGAGAGCGGAATAGCGTTGACGTCGCCAACGCCCAATCAGATCGTTGAGAACCATGGTTTAGTCCGACGTCACTTGACGTCACTTGACGTCACTGACTGAAGCATGTGACTCGATGCGTTGTAAGCATGAACTACATTGTTCTGTATAGGTTTACAATGGGCTTTACAAGGATAAAGGCGTGTTTTCGTGATTTTCTTCGGCAATAAAACAGGGGTTGGTAACTCGAAGCTCTTTTAAGGCTTACGACGACCTTACGTATATCTTTATCAGGTCTGAGAGTTTAGCTATTTCTAAAGACTGTCCATAAAAATAAAGACAGTCTTTAAATTTATGGACTCACGTGTCTCTAGAAAGCAATGCAAATCGTAAGAATTTTCAAAAATTCGAAAATCGCAGTACATGTGTTATGCAACCTTCTTTATTACATGATAATCTGCGCATAGCTGAAAACTGAGTATGATCCGTTGTCTTGTTGATTAATAATTCAAGAATTTAAATAATTGATTCTGTGTAGTTCAGGTTTTCTCCCTTACACTATAAACAATGAAATATGTCACCTGATGCGTGGCACACTTGTTGTAAAGTACACGAAGGGAGAAAACCTAAACAAGAATATCTTCCGTAGACGTTTTATATAAATACTCGAAAAGTAGACAACAGTTTGAGACAAAACTTTCTGTGTATGCAGTTCATCATGTAACGGATAAGTTTATATGATACACATTCTGCGATTTTTTAATTTTTGATTTTTGAAAATTCTTACGATTTGCATTGCTTTCTAGAGACACGTGAGTCCATAAATTTAAAGAATGTCTTTATTTTTATGGACAGTCTTTAAAAATAGCTAAACTCTCAGACCTGTTTATCACCTCGTAGCAATTAGTGTGAGTAACTCGAACGTACCGTAATTTATGGAGACAACTTAACCATATCGTAAAGTTACGAACAACTCTGGTATACCTTAACCTCATCTTAACTATTGAGAAAGAAACAGACACTACATAGAAACATAAGAAAAGAAGTTGTACATCTATCTACTTTTTTCTCCGCACACAGGGTTTCTTTTAGTAATGATATGCGATACATGTATTGTATTAAGGCAGATAGAACGGGCCTCAATGGCCTAGTGGTTAAGAGCGCTGACTCTTGATCATTATGTCTCTCACCGCTGTGGTTCGAGCCTCGCTCGGGTTATATGTGAGACGCCAAGTTCTGCAACGGAAGGTCAGGTGGTTTTTCTCCGGGTACTCCGGTTTTCGCCCACCTCTGATTAACGATCGGCTCGATATGAGTGAAATAATCTTGAAAGGGCCGTAAAACCAAAAAAAAAAAAAAAAATAAAATAAGGCAGATATATGCTATATTTAGCAGAATTACCCATATAAAATACATGTTAAGAAAGATCTATACATCTCCGATAAACATGTAGTACGTAATTATTATGCAGAAGCTGTTTATTTGTGTGTGTAATAGTCGTGTCAACAAAGGAAGAAAAGAAGAACTAGAAATGTGTCAAGACGACACAGATGCCACCGCCAAGGGCCCCGCCTCACCCCGAAAATCCATGTTGCAACAAAATTTTCTACGTGTGTGACCTTGACCTTGAGGTCATGGGCAGGGTCGTTGGTATGGGCGAATGAGACTTGGGACTTGTATCCATTATCATTCCAAATATGAAGACAATCTATAAACATGAGCCCTAAAACTTTAAAGGCATAATATGACTAAGTCTGTGACCTTGACCTTGAGGTCAGGGTTGGGGGTATATACAACTTTGGACCTGTAACTATAATCATACCAAACATGAAGCAAATCTATATGGTTTGGTGAGTATGAGCTCTTAATAAACTTTAAATAAAAATTTCTTTGTCTGTGACATTGACCTTTAGGGCACGTGCATGGGTGGGGGTATTGGACCAGTCTCAATCATTATACCAAATATAAACTTAATTCATCATACGATTTGGAAATATAAACTCTTAAAATATCTGATTAAAAATGTCTAAGTCTGTGACCTTGACCTTGACCTTGAGCTCACGGGCATGGGTGGGGGTATCGCTGAATAAAATGGACAGGTATCTAACATCATACCAAATATAAACTCAATCCATCACACGATTTGGAAAATATCAACTCTTAAAATATCTAATTAAAATTTTCTAAGTCCGTGACCTTGACCTTGAGGCCATGGGCATGGGTGGGGGTATCGCTGAATAAAACTTTGGACCTATATCTATAATCATACCAAATATGAACCAATTCCTACCTGTTACAAAAACCTTAACCTGAGTCTTTAACATTGAAAATTTCTAAGTCTGTGGTCTTGACCTTGAGGTCACAGACATGGGTGGGGTATTGCTTAATAAAACTTTGGACATATATCTATCATCATACCAAAGATGAACCAGTTCCATCGAATGGTTAGGAAAATATGAGTTCTAACAGTTCAGGCTCTACCTGTTCCACACCGGCCCCGATAGCTCAGTTGGTAGAGTGTCCGCTCCGGGGAACGGGAGGTCACGGGTTCGATCCCGGGCCGCGACATACCAAAGTCGTTAAGAATGGTACTGGCTGCTCCTCGCTTGGCACTCAGATTTACGGGGTAGAGCTAGGACTGGTCGACCCAGTGTCAGGATAATGTGACTGGGTGTGGTATCATGTAATGTGTCTGGGACATGATACTTCAGTGAGGCAGCACTATACAAGTGAGCATTGAGCACCCTGTCGCAACCAGACACCGTCACGATATGACTAAAAAATTGTTGAAAGCGACGTTTAACCCGATTCACACACACACTCTACCTGTTACAAAAACCTTAACCTGAGGTTACAGGATCACGTACGTAAGTACGTACTAACACACGTACAGACGGACGTACACATGTACGCACGTATGGAAAACCGAAAAACTATATGCCCCCGGCATCATGCCGATGCGGTGGGCATAAAAAAAAATAAGGTAAACGATTTTTTGTTTGTTTGATTTGAGGTTTAACGTCCCTGTCAACACTGTATAGGTCATTTTGGAGACGTTGCTTCCAATTTTGTGGGACTTTTACCCGACATTGAGATGAAATGACATCTCAAGCCCTGTCGCCCAATGAAACCAATAGGGGTTATTAGCATGGACGGTCCGCCTCGCACCGCGGTTCCTGGACAGGCTTAGATCCTCTAAGCGGTTTACCAGTACTAGTGTGCGGGCTGGATTCAGCTCTGCGTGGAAGCATCATGCAGCCCATATATTTCTTCAAGCCCCTATGAGCGGGGCCATATAAGGTAAAAGATAGTATAGCCTGTACACTAAGTGTACTACTGACCACAATCGTCTTGTTTTTGAGAAATGTCTTCCTTTCATTAACTTCGTCTTCAAGTGTTTCTTATTTTTCCTGTGTATAGTTTGGTTTTCGTTTCTTTTTTGTAATTTTTGTCTCTGCCATTTTTGAAAGATATTGCACAATTTGTTTAAGACACTTTCAAGTAATTGATGCTAATATGAGCTTAGGCATGGCAAATCAGGAGGAAATGTAGAGAAGGGGTCGCCAGTTGTGTCATTGTTTCTCATCCTATAGCTTATTTAGAACCTTGCCTATTATGATGCCGCTACCCAACCCTTTTTTGGCAGAAAAGGCTCCAACAAGGCCGCCTTGTTGTTAAACTAACCCCGGTATTATCATTTATAGTAAGATATTAAGCGTTATTTTGTTTTGCTAGGCCCTGGCTTACAAAAGTTTCCGAAGCGCTTTGCACGAGATTTAAAATTACACAGGTAAATCGCAAGTGGTAAGATAGTCGTAACTTTATGGAAACGATACGACAGGTTTTCAGTTACCGGCATAACGAGACCATAAATTTTACGGTGGTCACCTTAAGTTGATATATTTACGATGGCTTCGAGTTACCAACCCCAGAATCTTACATACATTTAGTTGGTCATTACATATGTGGTCATTCCTTATGAAGATTACGAACCTCGACTGAGGCTCGTTTCGTAAATTTCATTTTAAATTCATTACGCAAACACGCCTATACAAATACATTGCCACCTTTATCGCCGATAAAATGAAAATTCTATGATGAAAAATTGTGATATTTTTCTTATTTTTACTCTAAACATAGGTTGTTGGTGCTCGTTAGAACCGCCTCATTGAGGCGGTTCTAACGAGTACCCACAACCTATGTCTTGGAGCAGAAATAAGAAAAATAATGTATACCCTCGTAAACCCCAGTTTTCTCTATATAAAGTGGGGTTAGGGGGGTCTTCATTTCACGGACTTGTTCCCGTGGTATTCCCCGGCAGGCACACATCGAAGCAACGTTGAAACAGGTTGGTTGTTTCAACGTTGACTGCCGGTTGGGAAGTGTACGATAATCTTTTGAAATTTAACCCTTATCCTGCTGAATAAATAAACTTATCCACTCCCATTTCTGACAATTATGTAATTGTGTCTATTCGTTCAAATAAAAATAGTGTAGATTTGTATCTACACTATTTGCAATGTAAGGGCGTGTCATGTTCAGCAGAATGAGGGTTAAATAGGTCTGTGCATTAAGAAAACAGGCCTATATAATTTTGACACCCTTGAACCTCACATTTATATAGCAAAGCTGGGGTTTACGGAGGTAAACCTTGTTTTCTTATTTCTGCTCTAAAATATAGATTGTGGGTACTCGATGAGGCGGTTCTAACGAGTACCCACAATCTATATTTTGAGGCGGTTCTAGCGAGTACCCACGATCTATATTATGAGCAGAAATAATAAAAACAGTTGCCATCGGCAGGTACATTTTAACAAAACACTTGAACAGTCCCAGAGGTTGTCTTTGTTTGTTTGTTTTGTTTGATTTGAGGTTTAACGTCCCCGTCAACACTGTAAAGGTCATTTTGGAGACGTTGCTTCCAATTTTGTGGGACTTTTACCCGACATTGAGATGAAATGACATCTCAAGCCCTGTCGCCCAATGAAACCAATAGGGTTTATTAGCATGGACGGTCCGCCTCGCACCGCGGTTCCTGGACAGGCTTAGATCCTCTAAGCGGTTTACCAGTACTACAGATAAGCTCGTGAAGAACCTAACCATTTTCGCGTTTTGTCCGCGGGACATACGCGCATTGCGTGCGTGTAAAATTTTCGGGTTTCAATACGCGGTTCATCGCGTTCATACGCGATTTTAACGCGTTTAATATCAGCCAATGAAAGTAATTATTCGTAACGCGATAGGTTAACTCAATACGCGTTTCTTTGCAAGAGAATTCCAACCAATAAGAATAAGACAGGTAAGCGAAGATAAACCGCGTGAATGAGAAAGAGCACGGACCAATCAAAATCCTCTTAGCTCGTATGTTTGACCAATATGCTTCATTTTATTTTTTTTATTCATTCACAAATTAATGGCGGTATTGGCCTCTCTTATCAGTAGTGATTTCTTCGGATAAACACACACAATAATATTTACATTTAAAGACATATTTTGGATTGCATAACACCCTAATGTCTGGCAGTTTAGAGATAATAAACACGGGGTATTCTGATGCATATGGTGTAGGGAACCAAGAGGGTAATCGTTTATCCTGGGATATTTGTTTGACAAGTCACGTCTATTTACTTGTGGGCGCTCATCAGAACCGCCATTTAATGGGTGTTTATGGTGTTTCTAACACATCTTGAAACACACCTATACATATTTGACCCCGTTAATCCCCAATTTTAAATAGTAAAATTGGAATTTAAGGGGGTATATATTCTTCTTATTTCTGCACAAAATATAGATTGTGGGTACTCGTCAGAACCGCCTCGCCGAGTTGTTTCTAACGAGTACAATAACCTGTCTTGTGCAGAAATATTAAAATATCGGAAAATGTTCAGTTTTGGTGGTAAAAAAAACAATAGATTTGTATAGGCGTATTTTCGCAATGACGTTCCAACAATCTCTGTTTGGATCGAAGACAAATAAATGAATATATAAGTACATAAATAAAAAATAAGGAAAAGGTAAAGGCTGAAATACGCACATTTCTTAAAGTTCATAAAGTTTAGCGCCAAATGGCAAACAGTGCAGGCCACGTTCAGATGCAAAGAACTAGGCGTCTGATCAGGTTCTTCATTGCTTCCAAAAGCTTCACTCTTTTAAATTTCGAACTTGTCTTGTGCTATTTACAAGGTGGAAGATTCCATTTGGCGCCAATTGGCAAAAAAGTGCAAACCCAGATCAAACGCAACAGAATTAACGTCTGATCAGGACTTTCACTGTTTGGAAAAAGTTCAGTTTTTTTTTTCAAATTTATTAAATTTGGAAGAAAATGGGAAAAATGGTAATAGTATAAATGCCCCGGGTCAGGCGCAGCAGAAGTAGGCGTCTGATCAGGGCCTAGATTATAGAAGATTACGAAATGTTCAGTTATTTCCCAAATAAATTTCGAAAAAAAATGTATGTTAGGTGGAAAATTCCATTTGGTAAAACAAATGTGTTAATGAAAACAAAATAAATGAAAATTACAGCAATAAGTAATTAAATAAATGAGCTGCTTCTGTGAGTGACGGAACATCAATTATTTCGGAAATTTTGAAGAAAAGACAACCTCACTCTCTTATATTTCGAAATGGTTTTGTGCTATTTACAAAGTGGAAGACTCCATTTGGCGCCAATTAGCAAACTGTGCAGACCAAGATCATTCGCAACAGAAATAGGCACCTGATCGGGGCCTACATTGTTTAAAAAAGCTTCAACTATTTTCAAAATAAATTTTGAAGAACTCTTAAATTTTGAAACGATCTTGTGCTTTTTACAAGGTGAAAGATCCTAATGGCAAAATAAAGTGCAGATCCAGATCAGACCTAGTAGGAGTAGGCGTCTGATCAGGACCTACTCGGTATGACAAAATAAAAAAAGAAACAAAACTTCAACTTTAATTTTGAAATGGACTTGCTCTATTAATAAGGTGGAAGATTCCATTTGTTGCCAAATGGCAAAAACCATGCAGACCCAGATCAGACGCAGCAGACGTAGGCCTCTGATCAGGGCCTACATTTAATGCAAAAGGTTCAGGCATTTCCAAATAAATATCGAAGAAAATGTAACTTGATTCTCCGAGTTAATTAAACAAAATAAATGAAAATTACAAAAAATAATTAATTGAAAATTGGGCCGGATCTGTAAGTGAAAGAACATTGATTATTTCGGACATCTAGAATAAATGACGATAATGAGATGTTGTTTTAAACTGATATCTTTATAGCCCCCCAGTTGCACCTGGGTGTCATAAAACTTTTGGTCAATAAACATCCTGCATTTTGACAGTCAACTTCAATCACGACTCAGTACCTGTATTTTACCCTTTACCCCCAGGCAAATGTAAATGGATAATTGACTAGTCCGCCAGATTTGTTATGTTAAAACTGAAAAAAATATCTGGAATAAGGAAATTTTGAAGAATAGAAAAAAGAAACAAAAAAGAAGGATAAATGTGAAATAGTTACGCGGTACTGATTGGTTGCTTTTGAAACGCGAAGCAGTCTGTGAATGTGCACTATCTGCGTTTTCGACACTCACGTTTGATTGGCTGGTCAACATTCGCGATTTACACGCAATATCGCGATATTCATAAAAGCAATTGATTGGCTAAAATGTCATTCGCAAGTGAAACGCGTGAATCACGAGTGCGAATCTCGCGCGTTACAAATGCGAAACACATGCGTGTGCGCTGTAAAGTTCTTCTCAATCTTAACTGTAGTGTGCGGGCCGGATTCAGCTCTGCGTGGAAGCATCATGCAGCCCATATATTTCTTCAAGTCCCTATGGGCGGGGGCCGTACTACTACTACTACTACTAACTACTACTACTACTACTACTACTACTACTACTACTACTACTACTACTACTACTACAACAACAACAACAACAACTGCTACTACTACTACTACTACTATTACTACTACTATTATTACTACTACTACTACTAACTACTACTACTACTTCTACCAACCACTACTACCACTGATAACTACTACTACTACTACTTATGAATACTAACTACTACTACTAACTACTACTAGATCTACTACTACTTCGATAAATAGAAATAATATAAATGATAATAACAATATGTAGTAGTTTGCGGATCCAGGCGCAAAAAGTTTTGCGGGATTTGTACCCATGACACCCGATTCCAGAAATAAATCGTGCCATTTACCTTCCCAATAGCAGCCGTTTATGGTCTAAACGTCAAACCAGTACTCAAGGTTCGAATCCATTGCAGGTCTGTCGCGGAGACACCATTCTTCAGAACTATTGTTGACAGAGATGCAATACAAACAAACACACACAGGTTTTGTTTGTTTGTTTGATTTGAGGTTTAATGTCCCCGTCAACACTTTATAGGTCATTTTGGAGACGCTGCTTACAATTTTGTTGGACTTTTACCCGGCATTGAGACGAAATGACATATCAAGCCCTGCCGCCATTAAACTAAAAGGGTTTATATGCATGGGCGGTCCGACTCGCACCACTTTGCCTGGGCAGGCTTAGACCCTCTAAGCGGTTTACCAGTACTCATCTGCGGTCGGTTTCAGCTCTGCGTGAAAGCATAATGCAGCCAATCTGTTTCTTCAAGCCCCGGTGGGCAGGGGAACACACATACATCATTCATCAATTCATAACACTCTAAAATCGTTTTGTTTGGTATGAATACTGATCAGCTAGGGAGCATAGTGTACCCTATACAAATGTTGCCGATCTCGGATGCGCATCTGACTGGTAATCAGGAGGACGTGGGTTCGATACCTGCCGAGGTCGGCGACATTCTGTCCTGGAGATTGATCATGAAATCTTTTCTACGGTCATTCTCTCCCTTCCGCTGATTCAAGAAGGGTAGTTGTCAGCTTCACTTGAAAGAATGTGCACTATACTGGTTAACCGCTTACGTATAAGCCTGCCCAGGAAAACTGTGGAAAAAAAAATAAACTGACCGGCTCAAAATTACCTAAATAGTGTTGACTGGGCCGTTAAACCCCAATACAAACAAACAAACCACATGTATATAAATGCTATCAATCGGGTTGTATATTGTGTTGGCAGTGTACAAAAATGCTCTATTTTGTGTATATTGTGAGGGAGAACATTGTGTGGCTACGTGTGCATTATTGTCAAAGCTACCTCTAAGAATGATATTTTATTGCTAACAACCGGCGTCTGATCTGGGTCTACACTGTTTGCCAACGTTCCAAAAAGGACGCTAGGCATATATGGGTATGCATATATGGATTAAGCAAGGCGTGTTCGGGATATCGTTTTGGTCATGGAATTTCGAGGGATGCATGGGAGAGTGCCAAAGTCACGTGTTTTACATTGTGGCCTATGGTATTACACCTTTGAAGACCTTACAATAGCACACCCGTGAGACATAGTACATTCTTTCATTTTCCAACATGGCTACTTTTCCGATGTATATTTGTGATTTTTTTTCTCCAAACATAGGTTGTGATTGCTTATAAGAACCGACTCATTCAAGCGGGTCTAACTGACGAGTAGCCACATCCTATGTCATGGAGTAGTAGTAGCAGTAGAAGAAGGTGCAAAAAGGTATAGATCAAGTATCCGACTCCTGTGATAGCTATGATCTCACAATCAGCATCAAAAAGACGAAGTAGGCTATCACCCAGCACCTGGTAAGCCTTACAAAGAGCCCACCATCACAGTTAAAGGTAAAAAAAAATGCAAGTGGTAGACAAGTTCACCTACCTTGGGAGCATACTGTCAAGAGCCGTGCACATTGATGATGAAGTCAATGCCAGGTGCAGCATTTGGCCGAATACGTGGTAGTGTCTGGGATCGAAGTGGAATCAGACTTGACACAAGACTGAAAGTCTACAGAGCTGTGGTACTGCATACACTATTGTATGCACGTGAAACATGGACAGTTTACCAACGGCACGCCACAAGACTGAATCACTTCCATACTAGCTGTCTGAGAAAACTCTTAAAGATCAAGAGGCAAGACAGGATTCAAGACACATAAGTCCTGAACAGGGCAGGGATGCAAAGTGTACATACCCTTCTGAAATTAGCACAGTTAAGATGTACAGGCCATGTTACCAGAATTCCTGAGGAACGTTTGCCAAAGAAAATTCTTTATGGAGAACTAGAAATTGGCAAACGCTCCCAAGGCGGTCAGAAGAAGCGCTACAAGGACACTCAAAGCCTCCCTCAGGGACTTCAACATTCGAACAGAGTCGTGCGAACAATTCAGTGCTAAGGACAGAGCAAAGTGGCGAGGTCTCATCAAAAGCGGTGCCAATGAATATGAGGAAAAATGAGTAAGTGAAGCCGAAGAGAAACGCGCACAGCGCAAAGTCAGAGCTAAGGCATTACCAACAGAACTGTCTTTCTCTAGCCTCTGTTGCTCTATTTGCAATAGACAGTTCAGAGCTAGAATCGGTCTCATCAGTCATCTTAGAACATTTCTCAAATAGTATTAAGATTGGTCATTGTCAGTAATTACAGACGAACTATTATTATTATTATTATTATTATTATTAGTAGTAGTAGTAGTAGTAGTAGTAGTAGTAGTAGTAGTAGTTGTAGTAGTAGTAGTAGTAGTAGTAGTAGTAGTAGTATTTGTTTGTGATTGGGGATTGAAGAAACATATGGGCTGCACGATGCTTCAACGCAGAGCTAAATCCGACCCGCACACGAGTACTGGTAAACCGCTTAGAGAATATAAGCCTGCCCAGGCAAAGCGGTGTGAGTCGGACCGTCCATGCTTATAAACCATATTGGTTTCATTGGTCGACAGTGCTTGAGATGACACTTCATCTCAACGTCGGGTAAAAGTCCCACAAAATTGGAAGCAAGGTCTCCAAAATGGCCTTTACAGTGTTGACGGGGACGTTTAACCTCAAATCAAACAAACAAACAAGTAATTTTTGTTGGTCAGAAATAGATTTTCCTGAAATTTAACTATGCAAATTATTCAATTTCCGCTTAGTTTAAACTTTTATTTCATTTGTATACTTTAAACAATACAATTCATTAGAGTACACATATAGAAACAGTACATACAAACGGGATCCAGAAGAAAGTCATTAGACTTTTATTGAATCTGTATCCCATACAAAAGTACATCAGTGCTCCTTACTAGTGATCTGAGTCATAATCAGAATATTATGAAAATGTATTGTGATTTGATACTATTTGTAACAACTTTAAGGTCTAAACTTAATAGCTGAAAAAAGCATGATAAAACTTATCAATATACATATACATAAGTGTATCAGGCTCCACGGGGGAAGGGTGGAAATAAACTACTATACTAAATTTGATTTTGGTCTTTATCTCATACTCTTTAATGAGAGAAAAGAAAAGTATGTCGTCAGTCCAAGAAAAGCATTTATTGAAAACGTTTTGACTTCAGTATAATATAGTCATGCACAGCGAGGACGATGGTGTTGTTTTGATCGAGTGAGAGAGAAGGATCCCCATTAAGCAGGATATTTAAATTTGGCTTGCAGATTACTGACACACGGCTGAACAGTTCACGCCTAAGTTCGGTATAATGTTCACATGCTAAGAGATAGTGGTGCGTGTCCTCTACGGATCCACAAACACACCGAGGGCAATCTACAATGTTCTTAGAGAACAAGTGCTGACGTAAGGAACTACATTTAGTTCTTAGCCTAGAATGATAGATCTGACCGCGTCTTTTACCTGTGAAATAGTATCGAGGTGGTATAGTAACATTCGTGTTTAGCCTAGTTTTAAATATATTTAGACTGGGCGAGTTGCGGGTTTCCTCAGGGAGTTCATTCCATTCTCGGACAGCTGATGGCAAGAAAGACTTTTAGTAAAGTTGAGATCTTGTATGTAGAGTATGGAGATCATTAGCATTTCGTAATGGATATGACCACGTGCTACCAACGGTAGGTGGAACAAGTGAACAAAGATATTCAGGAGTAATGTCATTATGCATTTTATAGAATAAAGTGAGTTTGTGCTTTTGCCTCCTGGACGCCAGTGTTTCCCAGCCTGTTTCTAACAAAAGAGAATCAATTGATACCAGTTTCGTTGCACCAGAAACTATTCGTGCAGCTTCGTTTTGAATTTTTTTCTAACTCATTCGCTTCGTATTGTGCACAGTTATTCCATACAACGTCGGCATATTCTAAAAGGGGGCGTATAAATGAATAATATATCGACTGGAGAGATTTCCGATCTAACTGAAATTTTAGTTTCTGCATAACATTTACACGATTCCATGCTTTTGTCTTTATATGTTCAAGATGATTTTGCCAAGTACAATCATCTGAAAAAATAACACCTAAGTGCTTATGTGTAGTTACTTCAGTTATTTGCTTCTTGTCCATTGAAACAGGTGTGTGATAAGGTTTGTTGTGTTTTCTTGAGAATTGCATAGATTCTGATTTTCCTGGATTAAATGTAACTAACCACCGTTTTGCCCAACGATTTACTTTTTCTAGGTCTGAATTTAATTGTTCAGCTGCTTGAATGGGGTCGTCCACTATTATATACACATTTGTATCATCTGCAAACAGTCTTATAGATGAATTGATATCTTCAACAATGTCGTTAATATATAAGATAAACAACAAGGGTCCAAGAATCGAGCCTTGAGGGACACCGGCGTTAATTGGAGTCCATGTCGAACTAGCACCTGGTATCACAACGCGTTTTTGTCTATCATTTAGGTAGTCAGCAAACCAAGATAAAAGATTTCCAGTTATTCCTGCAGATTTGAGTTTGAAAAGCAGACCCCTATGCCATACCCTATCAAAAGCTTTGCTAATATCGCAAAATATTGAACGAACTTAGAAGGTATTATATAAATCAACTAACTGGTTTACAGTCGAATCGCCAGGAACAAAGCCTGATTGCAAAGTTGAGATTGTATTATGTTCATGGAGAAAATTGTATAAGTGTTTATGTGCAATTTTCTCTAGCACTTTACCGACTGTACTAAGGAGAGAAATAGGCCTGTAGTTTGAAATTTCAGATTCAATGATTATGGTGAAAATTTTCAAGTTTATCGGTAGATCTATATATATGATTTTTCAACTTTTTAAAACCCACTGTTTCTAAAGTTTACCGCATTATTATATACACTTTTGTTTTTTTTCCTGAGAATCGTGTTTGATTTGTATTTCATCGGGAAGAACACACTGGTAAAGGCAAGCGCGCAGGGTAAGGGACAAACCCAGAGGATAAGGATTTTTTTCCGATCAGGATAAGGAAGAAAATGGCGGAATCGGCATCACATGTGCCGGTTTGTAGTTGTTCTAGATCTCGTGTTATGTTTTCTAATCAATACGGCTGCTCACATTAGCTTTATGGAAGACACAAATTATTCACAAATTTATCTTCGATGATCCGAATTCGACAGTTACAGCTGGTCAAAAGGAGAACGGACATAGTGGAGCTACTCAACCACGAAATCTCATTATTTTACACGAAACGCTCTTCTGGGAAGAAGGCATGCACGCTTTTGTTGGTTGTAGACATACACATGATAAATGGGACTGTTGCAAATACGATTTAAAGAAAAATGGAAATTGGAAGGCCCACAGTGAGAAATCCTAGTTCCATTTTCAATACAACGCTCACGGGCAAGGTAATGGGTACAGCGCATATGATAAGACACAAAATTGTCCAGGGAAAATGGTAGTTGTATGGTCGTAGCTCTAGTAAATTTCCATCTCAGATTAGGTTTTCCGATATTAATAATTAGTCCAAAATAGTTTAAAGCACCAGTTGTGACCTTTAGGAAACGTTCAAAGTTTGTGTGCCTTATCTTGGCATGTACATTGCTCTGGTTCTAGCAATATAATACCCACCCACCCTTACCTACTATGAATCTACGACGATGTGGCCTGGGCGATTTGACCTACGACAATTCGGCCTAGGAAAATTTGGCCACAAAAAATATTTGGTAGATCAATTTGGCCAGGTTAACATAATGTCCAGTTCAAATTGACAATTTATTGTTTTGGGTTTGTTTTCAGTAAAGTTTGTGGAAGGAACATTTTAAAGAAGATTTTAATCAAAATCAATTAGAAATCTTATTTTGTTTTTTAACTATACCTTTAAGCCTGTGATATTATGACTAGTCAAATCGTTAGTAGCAACAACATATTAATTGATAACTATACAAAAAATAGATAAATTGAAAAAGCGTATGAAGTTGGCTTGGGGTCTGGAGTATGGAGTTTGGAATTCGATTTATTCCGTATTAGTAAATAATAGTAAAATTTTAGAGAATGTTAGGCGAAATCGATTTTCCAAGCCGAAAATCCCAAGCCAAATTCACACACTCTAAATTTAACTAGAACAGTGTTTTCAGAGGAAAACATATGTCCCCCCACCAGTTTGAAGTCCAGAGCATCTTGACATTTCTTTTGTATATTGTCTTCTTACAAAAATTCTATATATCACTCATTCAGGAAACTGAGTGGTTTCTATTGTATATGGTCTTCTTGCAAAAATTCTATTCATCAACTCATTCAGGAGACTGAGTGCAGAAAGCTTATTTTTTAACGTCTAAGTCCTGTGGTGATCTTGAAAATTGGGTCAAGGTCACCAAAATCTAATCAGTTCATAAGCCGTTCCCACTTATATTATATACCATGTTTGAACCAAATCCATCCATTGGTTCAGGAGAAACAGTGCAGATAAGCTTATTTTCAACAGTCTAGTCCCATGGTGTCCTTGATAATTAGGTCAAGGTCATCAAAATCTAATCAATTTTAGAGGCAATCCCACTTGTATTATGTACCAAGTTTGAACCAAATCCATCTACTGGTTCAGGAGATACAGTGCATACAAGCTTATTCTTAACAGTGCTAAGACCTGTGGTGACCTTGAAAATTAAATCAAGGTCACCAAAATCTAATTAGTTCTTGAAACCATCCCATTTATCTTATGTACCAAGTCTGAACCAAATCCATCCAATGGTTCAGGAGATAAAGTGCAGACAAGCTTATTTTTAACAGTCTAAGTCCCTTGGTGACCTTGAAAATTAGGTCAAGGTCACCAAAATATAATCAGTTCTAGAGACTACCCCACATATCTTATGTACCAAGTTTAAACCAAATCCATCCATTGGTTCAGGAGAAAGATGACAGGCAAGCTTATTTTTAACAGCCTAAGACCCGTGGTGACCTTGAAAATTGGGTCAAGGTCACCAAAATATAATCAGTCCTTGAGACCATCCCATTTATCTTATGTACTAAGTCTGAACCAAATCCATCCATTGGTTCAGGAGATAGAGTGCAGACAAGCTTATTTTTAACAATCTAAGTCCCGTGGTGACCTTGAAAATTAGGTCAAGGTCACCAAAATCTCATCAATTCTAGAGACTGTCCCAGTTACCTTATGTACCAAGTTTGAACCAAATCAATCCATCGGGTCAGGAGATAGAGCGCAGACAAGTTTATTTTTAACAGTCTAAGTCCCGTGGTGACCTTGAAAATTAGGTCAAGGTTACCAAAATATAATCAGTTCTAGAGACTATCCCACTTACTTTATGTACCAAGTTTGAACCAAATCCATCCATTGGTTCAGAAGATAGAGTGCAGACAAGCTTATTTTTAACAGTCTTAGTCCCGTGGTGACCTTGAAAATTAGGTCAAGGTCACCAAAATCTAATCAGTTCTTGAGACCATCCCAATTATACCATGTACCAAGTTTGAACAAAATCCATCCATTGGTTCAGGAGATAGAGTGCAGACAAGCTTTTTTGGCCTAAAATTCGACAATGTTTGGAGCACTGTGACCTTGAAAATTAGACCAAGGTTACCAAAATCTAATCAGTACTCCCCCCCCCCCCCCCACACACCCCCCAATGGTGTATCTGTGTTAGTTAATCAAAATCCATCCATCCATTCAGGAGATAGATTAATTACCCTTTTCACACTTAAATTGTTGGTTTTGTTCGTTTGTGTATACATTGTGTTATTTTTCATTAACTCGTAACATGGACCCACAACATATTTTTAGAATTTTGTTAAACAAACCCTGGTTAGGATGTGTTCCAAAGATAATTTGGGATAAACTTCCTTATTTCTTGTCAGTAGTATATGTTGTGGCTGCACGTTATAATCGCCTCGGATGAGGCAACAGTGTACTCTGTACCCGCAACAATGTATTGAATAATGTTTACAAACACTGTGGATCAAGATCACTCTGCACATACAAGTTTGACACAATTATTAAATACGTTGAAAGTATCTGAGTATTTTGTTTTATTTTATTATTTTTTTGTCTCCCCTATTTCTCTAGACCAGCCTCGGTAGCTCAGTCGGGTGCGCTTCTGACTGGATGTGGGATCGATGCCTACCGGGGTCGGCAACATTCTTTCGTGGAGATTGATCAAGAATGTGCACCCTTACGTTTAGCTATAGGTAAACTGACCTGCTCATTTTTGAGTCGGTCAGATTACCTATTTACAGTTTTCGTGGGCAAGCGTATACGTAAGCGGTTAGCCAGAACAGTGCACATTCTTTCGCCAGAAACTGACTACCAACCCTTCTTGAGTCAGCGGAAGTTAGAGAATGGCCGTAGAAAAGGTTTCATGATCAATTTCCACGAAAGAATGTTGCCGACCCCGGCAGGTATCGAACCCGCTTCCCCCTGTTCACCAGTCAGACGCGCATCCGACTGAGCTACCAAGGCCGGTATAAAAATTTAATTATCAATACATGTACATACTTTAATATTTGCCTTATATCCGACGACGAACTGTGTACAAAGGGCCTGGTAAGATTCCCCATTATATTTCCCCCCACTCAATATTTGTTTCATAAATGTTTTATGGTGATGATTAAAATATAGTTTAATGAAAAGATACAACTTCACAGAAAAACAAATCAATAAAAATGCTTGGTCATTCACAAATAAGGTATGCTTTTACAATGACAATTCAACATAAAAATTGTCATAACTTCATTCATAGTAAAGATATATATGGTAGGGACAAAAAATAAGGGAACCCCCAAATTCAAATGGAAAGAAGCGAAACTTTAGTGTCACAGAGAAGGTTAATATGCAAATGGGATCAGTATCTGGTCCATGCACCACGAGCATTGATGCATGCACGACACCTTCTGGGCATGCTAGTGATTGTGCGATGGATTATCTCCCTTGGTATCCGTCGCCATTCTTCTTGCAATGCTCGGCCAAGCTGTTGCAGATTGTTACAACGCTGCGGTCTGTTGCACACGCGGCGACCCAAGACATCCCAAATGTGCTCACTCGGCGACATATCGGGGGATTTGACTGGCCACGGCAGTGTCCTTACACCTTGTTGTCTCAGAAATTCGACCCCAACATGGGCTCGATGTGGGCGTGCGTTGTCGTCTTGGAACTCAAGTTCCCAACAATGCGTCGGGCGAATGGGACAACAACTAGGCGTAAAATTTGGTATACGTAACGCTGGCCAGTCAAGTTACCTTGAACGATCATGGTAACTTGACTGGCCAGCGTTACGTAGACCAAATTCCAAGACGACAACGCACGCCCACATCGAGCCCGTGTTGCCGTCGAATTTCTGAGTCAACAAGGTGTAAGGACACTGCCGTGGCCAGCCAAATTTCCCCGATATGTCGCCGATTGAGCACATTTGGCATGTATTGGGTCGCCGCGTGTGCAGCAGACCGCAGCGTTGTAACAATCTGCAACAGCTTGGCCGAGCATTGCAA
The DNA here is from genome assembly GCA_963580285.1 of Lucinisca nassula. Lineage (NCBI taxonomy): Eukaryota > Metazoa > Mollusca > Bivalvia > Lucinida > Lucinidae > Lucinisca > Lucinisca nassula. Next base: position 61,606,097 of record OY757010.1, read on the forward strand.
GAAAAATGGCGACGGATACCAAGGGAGATAATCTGTCGCACAATCACTAGCATGCCGGGCTAGTTCACGCGATGTGCCTGCGCGTTGATTTGAACATGCAAATAGCAAATAAATGGCCTCTGCAAATGGTTCAACATGGGCAGAGAGGGAGAGAGAGAGAGAGAGAGAGGGAGAGACAGAGACAGACAGAGACAGTGAGAGAGAGAGAGAGAGAGAGAGAGACAGAGAGTGAGAGAGTGTGTGTGTGGTGTGTGTGTGTGGGGGGGGGGGGGGGCGCACTCACTACGAGTCAAAGCTAATACTTGTAAAGTAATTTTCAAGGGAGGCTATAAAATTGAACAAATATTCCTACCTACAAACCGTTGTTACTGAAAAAAGTAATTAATAGAAATAAGGTAAACAGATTAAATCATAAGGTAAAGGATACATTTTTTTAATTTTAGACGCGTCTTGAAACATTTTATGCATGACAAGCAACTTTTCTTTTTGTTCTGAAATGTATTATTGTATGTATTTTTCTGCACAATGGCTACAAAATATACCATTTGTATTTGAATTTTTCTGGCGGGAGTGAGCATTACATGGACTTGTTAATTTATATTAACACATCCGTATAGTGCAATCTTTCATGGAATTACTCTAGAATGACATTTTAGATGAACATTCTTTGCGGCCTTGTACCGTGGTACAGGGTAAAAAAAAAGAAAAAGAAAACCATATCGAAGAACATTCGGTTGAGAGCTGTCGCACATGGCATCAGACTAATCTCTACTAGTTTGTTAACCATCAAGAGTTGTCGTCTGCATTGTTTTCTGCTTGTTATTTAAACATTAATCCACAGCTTCTAGTACTTTCCTTTGATGTTGGCAGTACTTATAAATTTTGATAAATGTATTGTTATCATGTACTGATATCATGTACTGATATCATGTACAGTTTTGAATGGACCAATCAGCTGAGCTACAAATAAAATGGGAAGGGGCTTCTAGCTCTGCATGACAAAATTAACATTGTGGGTATTCCTTAAAATAGCCTCGCCGAGGTTATTTGAATGAGTACCCACATTTAAAATAGCTTTTATTTAATGGCAAACAGTGCAGACCCTGATCAGACTGCTCCTTCGGATCTTAAAATGGGAAGGGGCTTCTAGCTCTGCATGACAAAATTAACATTGTGGGTATTCATTCAAATAGGCTCTCCAAGGTTATTTAAATAAGTACCCACATTTAAAATAGTTTTGACTTAATGGCAAACAGTGCAGACCCTGATCAGACTGCTCCTGATCTTAAAATGGGAAGGGGCGTCTAGCTTTGCATGACAAAATTAACATTGTGGGTATTCATTCAAATAGCCTCGCCAAGGTTATTTGAATGAATACCCACATTTAAAATAGCTTTTACTTGATGGCAAACAGTGCAGACCCTGATCAGACTGCTCCTTCTGATCTTAAAATGGGAAGGAGCTTCTAGCTCTGCATGACAAAATTAACATTGTGGGTATTCATTAAAATTGCCTCGCTGGGGTTATTTGAATGAGTACCTACATTTAAATAGCTTTTGCCGAATCAGTGCAGACCCTGATCAGACTGCTCCTTTTGATTTTAAGTTTCTCCAATTCTCCATAAAATCAAATTGTAGGTACTCGCTAGAACCGCTTCATCTAGGCAAGTCCAACGAGTACCCACAACATGTTTTTGTGGGATGAGGCAGTTCAAATGAGTACCCACAACATACCTTTTTATGGAGAAAAAATATCCCTGAATTATCACAAAATACGCTCCCATTTACTGGTGACAAACATTTTATGAAACATTTGCATGCAGCAAAAGCACATTAAAAGTAAGTAAGTCCTTTCACTTGAAGGTTCAGCATTAAAATGCCCCAGTGATAAACACCTGGTTAAAAAGCATGATCAAATAACCTGTGGTCAGATGGATTTAGACCAATCAAATCCAATTGAATATTAATGAAGCAGAGAAGCTGACAGTGTCCTTTCAGACAGGACAATCCATTTTCCAGACGGGGTAAATCAGGTCAAATAAAAGAAATTGAAATTAACAGTAAATAAAACAAATATGCTTAATAGGTTTTATCTATTATCTTTAAGTGGAAGTTACAATAAGCTGTGGATTAAAACAGATATATCCAATTGTTTTTGAGAATTATTGGTAAATATTTGTACTGATTGACATCTGTACATGATAATTAGACTCGCCCTGGCGGGCTCGTCAAATTATCATGTACATATATCAATCAGTACAAATATTTACCAATATTGCACAAAAACAATGGATATATCTATTACATGTGGACCGACATCAGACTCAGGGATAAGGACTTACATTTTTTTTCACAGGGGCCAGCTGGGCCCCTAACATTTAAAACTGCTCCTCTACGGCAATATGATCGGGGTGCACACACTGAGACAGTATAAAAATAATTTTTCTGCTTTTCATGAAAATATGAAGTTTGCAAGAAGACGCAGCAGTAAGATTAGACTTATAAAGTCTGTTCAAATGAGACTTTTTTATTAAGTAATCCTTAGATGAATAAAAATATACCCCTTCCCTAGTTCTCCTTGCTCAAATCTCTCTCTCTCTCTCTCTCTCTCTCTCTCTCTCTCTCTCTCTCTCTCTCTCTCTCTCTTGAGCCCTATTTCAACAGACTTATCCAAACTGTTCAGTGGTTATGTAAGGAATCTGACTATTGCCAATTAATATGACAGTACACAAATTCCACCAACATTAACAGCTCATAGTTCACAGCATGACAAGATTAATGTCCCTCAATGAGTTTGCTCCAGCAGGCACTAGAGATTAGGTTTTCCTTGTATTAAAATGTGAGCATGAAGACTGAATAAATTTAAAAAAGTGCAATAAATTATTGGGTTCAACATGGAAAAAATAACTCCTACTAAATTAGTCAGTAGGGTACACTTAACACCTACTAGCAAAATCATTTTATGTTTAATGTGTGGGAAAGACATTCAAAATGTAACTGCAGAATTGCCCCCACCAATCGGGGCTTGAAGAAATAGATGGGCTGCATGCTGCTTCCACGCAGAGTTGCAACTGACCGCACACGAGTACTGGTAAACCGCTTAGAGGATCTAAGCCGGCCCAGGCAAAGCGGTGTGAGTCGGCCCGTCCATGCTTATAAACCCTATCGGTTTCATTGGGTCACAGGGCTTGAGATGTAATTTCATCTCAATGTCGGGTAAAAGTCCCAAAAAATTTGAAGCAACGTCTCCAAAAGACCTATAGTGTTGACATGGACGTTATCAGACAAACAAAGGAGCTTTATAAGTAACGAAATGGCGTTAATTTTAATTCAGTATATATGAAATAAAATCAATCAAATCTACCATAACTATAATAATGTCCGCTACTTTAAGAAGCAGGCGACGACACAGGCAAAGACAAGATATATGTTCGGCACCATGTTATTGTTCCATTTGATGGAATGGGTAGTCATGATTGCTGTGCAGGTAAGATACAGACTGGCCTGCAAAGCTTCAATAGCTTTTTGTTTTTGGTTTTACGGCCCTTTCAAGATTATTTCACTCATTTCGAGCCGATCGTTAATCAGAGGTGGGCGAAAACCGGAGTACCCGGAGAAAAACCACCTGACCTTCCGTTGCAGAACTTGGCGTCTCACATATGACCCGAGCGAGGCTCGAATCATAGCGGTGAGAGACCTAATGATCAAGAGTCAGCGCTCTTAACCACTAGGCCACGGAGGCCCGTTGCTTCAATGGCTAGATATGGTTTTGAGATTTCAGATAAAGAAACTAGAGGTACATGTATTACATTATCTAAACCGTGAACACTGATCAGACTGCAGTTGCACTGATCAGACTGCATGAAAGTTATTTGCAAATAAATAAGACCTGGCCTGACTCATATTAAATGGTTTAACCCATTTTGTACCGGAAATCCAAAACGGGTACCCTGACAAACAGTGCAGGCCCAGATCAGACGCCACAGAACGTGGCGTTTGATCAGGGCCTACACTGTTTGCAAAAAGTTCAACAATTTTCCAAATAAATTTTGAAGAAAACACAACTTGTAACCCCCTAAATTTTGAAATGGACTCCTGCATATAAGGAGCAAGATTCCATTTGGAACAAAAAGGGTTAACATGTTAATATGAATAGAATGGTGACAGCTATTGAGGGAAATAATTTTATGGGCTTAAAACAGGTTGTTAGGGTAAATGAGCTGCTGCTTAACATGACCTTAACAGTGTTTAAGAGCTGCAGATCAATCAATCAGTCAATCAATAATTCAGTTGATGAACATAAGTTTTGTAGTGTATTGATAACCCTTTCTAGAACATATTATACGTAATGCAGTTAATTAGAAATATTGACAACTGCCCTTCTTGAATCAACGGAAGGGAGAGAATGACCGTCGACTGAAAAGATTTCATGATCAATCTCCATGAAAAAATGTTGTTAACCCCGGCAGGTATCGAACCTGCATTTTCCTGATCACCATTCAAGACGCGCATCCGACTGAGCTACCAAGGCCGGCTCAGGCTTAACTGCACCTTTATTGTTTGCATAGGCGTAATGCAGGTTTTCTCATGACCTGGCTGATTTAATTGCCATTTTCTACAACAACAAGAAAGATAATGTAGCATGTATTGTGATTTGTTTCTAACATTTTTTTTTTAGAATTCCATGTGCAATAAATTAAACCCTTCTTATTTGACGACACCTTTTTACATAAATGCTGGTAGCTGGTAAAGATTATTTCGCTCATTTTCACCCAAATCATTTGGTTGGGTATATCTCAAGCACACCACCTAACCACTTGGCTTGACATGCGGTCCAAGTGTCACCAATGATCAGGGGGTTGTGACTATTTTGCTACAGGTACATCACAAGAATAAAGCTGAATTACAATAAAATATCATTTTTTTTATCTCTTTTTGGCCGGCGCCGTCCTCGGTAGTTCAGTCGGATGCGCGCCGGATTGGGGATCATGAGGACGCTGGTTCAATACCTGCCGGAGTTGGCAACGTTCTTTCGTGGAGATTGATAATGAAATCTTTTCTACGGTCATTCTTTTCCTTCCGCTGAATCAAGAAGGGCAGTTGCCAATTTCTGGCGAAAGAATGTGCACTGCACTGGTTAACCGCTTACATATAAGCCTGCCCAAGAAAAATGTGGATAGGTAAACTGACGGCTCAAAAATGACCTAAATATTGTTGACTGGGCTGTTAAAGTCCAATACAAACAAAATAAAATCTATCCCTTTTCATCGTTTTTTTTCATATGATAATTTATACATATTTTTTATTTCAGGCCATTTCTTTGTTTGATTTGAAGTTTAATGTAGTCAACACTGTAAAGGTCATTTTGGAGACGTTGCTTCTAATTTTATGGGACTTTTACCCGACAATGAGATGAAATGACATCTCAAAGCCTGTCGCCCAATGAAACCAATATGGGTTTATAAGCATGGACGGGCCGACACTCACACCGCTTTGCCTGGGCAGGCTTAGATCCTCTTAGCGGTTCACCAGTACTCCTGTGTGGATCAGATTCAGCTCTGCGTGGAAGCATCATGCAGCCCATATATATCTTCTAACCCTGATGGGCGGGGCCGTTATTTCTAGCCCTAAAATAGATTGTGGGTGCTAGTTAGAACAACGTATAGAGCCGTTCTAACGTGTACCCACAATCTAAGATTTTAGCAAACGTAGGAAAAATAAGAAGTATAAAGTGCGGTTTTGAGGGTTTGTTAAGCTCTGAATAGTTTAGTTTTGCAAGTCCATATAAAATAGCGTCTTCCAGTTTTGATATTCATGCAGTAAGGTAAAATTGCACACAAAATACCACTGGAGAACCAATTTAACAGTGAGTACCAATAGCTTATACAATTTTATGGCCCTTATCTCTGTCTAGTCTCAGACTGGCAATATATCACCTGAGGTCAGTGAGCTGGTTTGACTGCTGCCTGCTAAATACTAATTATGAAGTACTTAGACCACATTTGGGAATTACTTTGACCTCTGTGCCTGCTAAAAGTCTGCCAGGTTCCTCTTCACATTTGATCAGTCCTTGATGTTAGACAGCATAAAATAAAATCTAGCCTGGCATGATGGCATAAGATAAAATGTGGCAAGCATGGACAAAACCATTAACATCTAGGACTGATATCAGTCTACAGTAAGATCTGTATAATTAAGTAATGAATTGTATTTTTCTGCTATTCATGAAACTTTGAACGCAGCGGGTCGCATGCAAAGTAAATGAACCCCTCCCCTTCGGGGTTCATGTAAACTTTTCTAGTGACCCGCTGTCGTTCATACTTCCATGAAAAGCAGAAAAAATAAGTTTATTTTTTTATATTTACGGTCTTTGTCCCTCATCATTGGGCGAACAAATGCTTATAGCGCAAACTTTTAAAGCTGAAAAACGTTTAGACGCTTTTTATCAACAAAGAGTGGAACAGCGTTGACGTCACCAACGCCCGTATAGAACCACGCATTAGACTGACGTCATTTGACGTAACTGATAATCATGTGACTCAATGCGTTCATAGAAGTATGAACCACATTCTTTTTCTGTAGGTTTACATTAGACTTATCACTGGAAATGTAAATATTTCCAAATTAAAGGTATGGGAACACAGTTAGGGGAGGCACATCCTGCAAAAGTATGTTTGTCACTCATGTCAATAGTGGTCAACACTTACTCCTGAGGAGTCAATTCTTGTCTTTAAAAGTAGACCCCTTTTTCCGTGGGACTGAGCCAATAAGGACAGACGTTTAATCTTGGACAAGTTCGAATATGGGGCAGATCAGATTGTTCATGTAAGAGTTATTTGCCCTTTCGTCCCCCATAGACTTATAATTGGAAACATACCCGGGCGACAGTGGCTTTATTTTTGATTTGATGCTCAATAGGTAATAAGGACAGCCATAAAATCTTGGACGGGACAGTGTGAGTGTTGCTTGCCCCATTCAGCCCCCATAGACTTATAATGGGGGAAATGTTGTCCGGGCTATAGCAACTTGATTTTTGATCGGATCCTCAACATACTTGTAGGTAATGAGGATAGTCATAAAATCTTGGACGAGTTTGAATTCGGGGCAGGTCGGGTTGCTCATGTGAGAGTTACTTGCCCTTTGTTCTCCCAAAGACTTATAATGGGGAAAATGTTGTCCGGTAGACAGACACTTTACTTTTGATCACATCACGAAAACACGCCTATATAATTTTGACCCCCTTGAACCCCACTTTTATATAGTAAAACTGGGGTTTCCAGGGGTATACATTATTTTTCTCATTTGTGCTCTAAAATAAAGATTGTGTGTACTCGTTAGAACCGCCTCGATGAGGCGGTTCTAACGCGTGCCCACAATCTATATTTTGAGCAGAAATAAGAAAAATATCACAATTTTTCTTCTTAAAATTTTCATTTTTACGGCGATAAAAGTGGCAATGTATTTGTATAGGCGTGTTTGCGTAATGGCTCTTCAACCCACTTGTAGGTAATGAGAACAGCCATAAAATCTCGGCTGAGTTCGAATTTGGGGGTAGATCGGAAGCTCTTACATCTCCCATAGACTTATTATGGGGGGAAATGCAGTTCGGACAATAGCGAATTTATATTTATCTGATCCTCATTAAACTTGTAGGTAATAAGGACAGCCATAAAATCTTGGAAGAATTTGAATTTGGGGCAGATCGGATTATTCACATGAGTTACTTGCCCTTTTGTCTCCCATAGACATATATTGACGAAAATGATGTCCAGGCGGTAGCGATTTTATTTTTGATCTGATCCTCATTTAACTTGTAGGTACATGTAATGAGGACAGCCATAAAATCTTGGACGAGTTCCAATTTGGCACCGATCGGCCTGTTAACACGAGAGTTACATACTTGCGTGTACGGAACCCGGGAAGGGATATGATTTTTTTTTATTTTATAAGTTGTGCGCACAAGATAATATCTTGTGCGTACAAGATATTATCTTGTTCGGACAAGATATTATCTTGTGCGCACAAGATATTATCTTGTGCGGACAACATATTATCTTGTCTGCACAACATATTATCTTGTGCGCACAAGATATTATCTTGTGCGGACAACATATTATCTTGTGCAGACAAAATATTATTTTGTCCGCACAAGATATTAAGTTGTGCGAACAAGATATTATCTTGTCCGCACAAGATTATATCTTGTCTGTACAACATAGATCTTGTGCAGACACGATATTATCTTGTTCGCACAACTTAATATCTTGTGCGGACAAGATATTATGTTGTCCGCACAAGATAATATCTTGTCCGCACAACTTCCCAAGATCTATGTTGTGCAAACAAGATAATATGTTGTGCGAACAAGATAATATCTTGTGCGGACAAGATATTAAGTTGTCCGCACAAGATAAAGTATGTTGTCCGCACAAAATAATATCTTGTGCGGACAACATAGTATCTTGTCCGCACAAGATATTATCTTGTTCGCACAACTTAATATCTTGTTCGCACAACATATTAAAAAAAAATTCATGTCCCTTCCCGGGTTCCGTAACTTGCCCTTTCGTCTTTCACAGACATATATGATGGGGAAAATGTGTTCCGGTCGATAAGTCCGATTAAACTGAAAAAAAAGTGGGAGACAAAGCTGTGATAATTTTCTTATTTATACTGCAAACATAGGTTGTGGGTGCTCAATGAGGCGGTTCCAACGAGTACCCACAACCTATGTCTTAGAGCAGAAATAAGAACAATAATGTATACCCCCGTAAACCCCAGTTTTCTCTATATAAAGTGGGGTTTAAGGGGGTGTTCATTTCACGGTCATGTTCCCGTGATGTTCAGGCATCAAGACAACATGCAGATTCAGGATTGCTAAGGGCAATGTGATCTGATAGACAAGATGGCCACCTAGGCCATGTATGATCAGCCTCATCCAGGTGAGCGATTCTTGCCTACTTTTTTTTGTTTTTATTTGTTGAATATCTGAATGGACAATTTGATGTTTTTGGAAACCGGTGTTGAAATTAACAGTGTAAATTTAACTTGAATTCTAACATGACGTTAACCTTTTTCCCATTGAACCCAGTGGAAACGTCAGCGTTTGCAAATATGCGATAATTCACGTCGTCAACGTGGTGCGTGCAATTTGGCGTCATCGTGACGTTGCATGTAAACATTTCCTTCTGTCGACATCCGCTGCAAAATAGTCCCCAAGATAACGCTTTGTTACTACTGTATTTCAGTTTAGCATCATGTTAGAATCGAAATAATTTCCACGCACCCGGTGTGTTATCGTGATTAACACACGGTGTTGTCGGGCAGATGCGAATATTAATTCACTCCGGCTTCGCCGTCGTGAATTAATATTTCGCAATCTGCCCTCCAACACCGTGTGTTAATCACGATAACACACGGTACGTGGAGATTATTTCTTAATTCGACAATGACCGGCAAGCACAATCAGCAAAAGGACTGATCTTCTTGATACTTAGCACCCTCCTTTTTAACGACAAGAACAACGCATTATTATTATTATTATTATTGTTATTATTATTATTATTATTATTATTATTATTGTTGTTGTTGTTTTTTATTATTATTAGTATTGGTATTATTGAAATGATTTTGTTTTTCTCCCACAAACAATATTAGCTTAAGTGTTAATACACTTTATTTCATCACTTTAATAGTTGAAGTAGTGGTACGAGGGTAGGCTGAAAAGTTCTGAGCCTGACCAAGATCCAATGGTTTGTCCATGCTGAAAGTGCCTTATTTTTCAACATAGTCTCCCTGGAGTCCTTGGATCCCAGTGGTATAGAAGGTCTCTTCTTGGTCCCTGAAAAACTCCTCCGCAGAAGCTATCACCTCCTCGTCCGACCGATAATGCTGCCCAGCCAAGTGCTTTTTCATGTTTGGAAACAGGAAATAATCTGATGGAGCTAGATCAGGTGAATACAGAGGGTGATCGACAAGTGTGAAGCCACAGTCATACACAGCAATTGCGACAACCGATTTCCGAGCAGGCGCATTGTCCTGATGGAACAAGACCCCTTTTGTCAATTTTCCGGGCCGTTTAGCCTTAATTGCTTTTCGCAATTGTTTTAGTAGATCTGCATAATACTCCCCATTAATTGTTCTGTCCTTTTGAAGGTAATCTATGAATTTTATACCCTTGGCATCCCAGAACACTGATGCCATCACCTTCCCTAGCCTGCAGAGGAGACGACCTTTGCCTTCTTTGGATGGGGTGAGCCAGGGTGCTTCCATTGGATGGATTGTATTTTGGTCTCTGGCTCAAAGTGATGAATCCAACACTCATCCTGAGTGACAAAACGGTCAAGAAAACCATCTTGGTCTGCTTCAAAAATAGCCAAGTTGGCTTGTGACAGGTTCAGTCTTGTCAGGCGTCAAAAGCCGTGGCACCCATCTGGCGGAAACCTTCGACATTCCTAATTCACTGTGTAGAATGTTCTCTACTCGTTCACGGGAGATGCCAACAGTGTTAGCTAACTGATTTACAGTTAAACGCCTGTCATCCATCACGGCCCTGTGCACTTGGCTGATGGTTTCCTCAGTTGTTGCCGTTGTGGGTCGTCCACACCGGTCATCATCTTCAAGGCTGTCCTTGCCCATCTTAAAATTTGCTGCCCACCTTTTCACGGTTGCATACGAAGGAGCATCATCCCCTAATGTAGCAACCATATCGGCATGAATGTCCTTAGGAGCTAATCCCTTTTTATGGAGGTACTTGATGACACCACGATGCCAGATTTTGTCCATTTTCTCAAAAACGTGCTAGTATCAATTTTCAAAGTCTAGAATGTCTACGTTATTGCAGGTAAACTTGAACTCTTTGAGTCAAATCAAGTAATAAAGGTTTTGATTTAATGAATACAAAATTTCATGGCTGTTCGATGCCTGCTTCTTGGTCAGGCTCAGAACTGTTCAGCCTACCCTCGTAGTAGTAGTTGTGGGAGTTGTAGCAAGTATTATCGTTTTGATAATTAAAATTATTGTTATCATTATTTTTATAGTTGCACTGAACAGTTGTAGGGGCAGTAGAAGTAAGACTATAATTATTATTGTCATCATTTTTATTACTAAGGTTATAATTTACATTATTATAAGCAGCATCATCATCAGTAGTATAGTAGTTTGTTTGAAGTGAAGTTTTAGGTCCCCGTCAACGCTGTATAAGTCATTTTGAGGACGTTGCTTCCAATTTGTGGGACTTTTACCCGACATTGAGATGAAATGACATCTCAAGCCCTTCCGCCAAACAAACCAAAATGGTTTATATATAGGGACGTCCGACCCACATCACTTTACTTGGGCAGGTTAAGACCTACTAAGCGGTTTACCAGTACTCACATGTAAAGCCCCGGTCCCACAGAGCTTGCGACCGCGGCGTGACCTCTCCGCGACTAAAAAAATGAAAATCGCAGAGAGGTTGCAGAAGACTTTGCGAGGTTTTACAATGGTCGCAACGAGGTCGCTGATAGGTCGCCGAACAAAATTAGCCCCAGCCAGTCTTTTGAACGTGCACAAAGACTAACCGCGATTGATTCTGATCGCAGACTGGTGGCAAAATGTTTTTGGAAGTCGCCGAATTTTCACCGACCAGTCAACAATCGGGCGCCGGCCGATTTTATCAACACTTTTGCTCTGACATCCCGCCTGTCGGCGATAAGTCAGCAACTTTCCGCGATTGATCGACGACTGTTCGGCGATTGATAGGCGACTGATCACTGATGAGGCGGCAACTGCACGGCGACTAGTCGCCGAAAGGTTGCATGGATATTTCAAGCGTGCGCCAATAAATCGCCGAAAGTGTGCTGTTCCATGTCGACACATGTCGACATTTCCTGAAAATTTTGTTTTGATCGCTGAACGGTCGCCGACCAGTCGCCGTTCGGTTGCAACCAGTCTCAGAAGAGTCGTCGATATGACACCGACTAGTTGCGAACCAGACACCAATCCTACGGCGATCCTACGCCCAGTGCAACTAAAAAGGGTTTATGAGCATTAAGGTCCGACTTGCACACTTTATAGTTTGTTTAATTGGAGATTTAACGCCCCCCTCTACACTATATAGGTCATTTTGGAGACATTGCTTCCAATATTGGGACTTTTACCAGACACTGAGATGAAGTGACTTCTCATCCCTTTTATAAAGCAAGGGTTACAGAAAAAGGTTGCAAAATTGATTATTAAACTGAAAAACAAAACAAAACAGACAAAAGTATCTTAATCATCATATCGAAGCGAGTATGGATAAAACTGATACTTTTTTTCCTGATCCTTTTTTCCTACCTAAAACTGATACTTTTTTCCGATACTTTTTTCTATGATGCTATGTGGGCTTATTAGCCGGCCTCGGTAGCTCAGTCGGATGCGCGTCTGACTGGTGATCAGGAGGACGCGGGTCCGATACCTACCGGTGTCGGCAACATTCTTTAGTGGAGATTGATAATGAAATCTTTTCTACGGTCATTCTCTCCCTTCCGCTGCTTCAAGAAGGGCATTTGCCAATTTCTGGCGAAAGAATGGGCACTGTACTTGTTAACCGCTTACGTATAAGCCTGCCCAGGAAAAGTGTGGATAGGTAAACTTACCGGCTCAACATGGGCGTAAATAGTGGTGACTGGGCCGTTAAACTCCTATAAACAAACAAATGTGGGCTTATTTCATGTATCTATGTGCGATGAGTATTCTAAACTGTGACGAGAAAATAAGTTAAATCATGTCAACCCCACCTTTCAGAAAAAATGGGGTTTAGATCTATGATGCTATCTGGACCTACTCTACTGTCTGTATGAGTCACGTGCTGAAAAATAAGTTACGTCCATGTAAATCCTACTTATAAATATACAGGGTATTCACTGCACGGACCTGTTACATTACGAAAACATGCCTATACAAATACATTGTCACCTTCATTGCCAAAAAAGTGAAAATTTTAAGATGAAAAATTGTAATATTTTTCTTGTATCTGCTCAAAATATAGATTGTGGGTACTTGTTAGAAACCGCCTCATCGATCTATATTTCAGAGCAGAAATAAGAAAAATAAGGTTTACCCCTGTAAATCCCAGTTTTACTATATAAAAGTGGGATGCAAGAAACGACAATTATGCAGTAATAATGTTTTTACTAAAAACTACAAGGCAGCTTATCCTACTCTCACAAGATTTAACTCAAATAAACGGATTCTTTCAAAATGTCATTTATCGAAAACACTGTTTCAGAAACTTAATCCTATTATTTTATTTTATGACGTTCTTATCAGGAATGTTCAATCTCTGTGGGAATGATATTTACACAAACGCATCGAAATCTTTTCCTTTTTTCCCCAATTAAGATTTGAAAATCTCAACTGAGATTTGAAATTTATTGCCAGTGATTCGTTTTATTTTCGATTCGCGTCAAAACTATAATTTGAGCCCTGTCACGCAAAATGATAACCCTTATCCAGTTAAACACGAAGAAACCTACCTAAAAAAAGTGTGGATCCAGATCAGATTGCTTCTCAAGAAGCCATAGATCGCTTCTGAAAGTCATCTGATCAGAAAAGCATTGTTGGCCATGCAGTTTGTGAATTCAGTAAATACATTTTACGTGTAACAAGTAATTTGATTGGTAGAAAGACAGCAATGGGGGTGGCTAAATAAATTTATTCAGCAGGATAAGGGTTAATGACTGATAGATTTTATTGCCTTTCTATGCCAAATAAAAAAAAGTGCATGGTTAGAGTTTCATGTCAGAAAAAGTAGGTGCGTGTAGGTAGGGTAGGTAAGAATATTGTTATGAAAATTTAATTACAGAGGACCCGCGTTATAACGACAGTATTTGTTCCCTATTATCGTGCCGTTATATAGTAAATACATGGTTAGTGTCTTTAATAATAAAATATAATCGGTGAGCCTCAGACAATTTTATAGGGGCGAGCTTTAGCGAGCCCATATGAAATTGTCGCGGCGAACCGATTATATTTTATTATTAAAGACACTAATCATGTATTTAGTTTATATCGCAATTCAAAACAATCAAGGGGTTTTCCAAAAAGTAAGCAAAATTAAGCAAAATAGACAGCAGACAGGTTGGAATGTTAAACGACATTCAGTGCCATGGCGCGCATACGTAGTATAACGTGACGTCAACGAGTGCATAGTTTCTGACGTCATCGCGCCACAAAGACTTAGGAAACAACATGGACGCTCGAATAAAAGTTTCTCAGCGCTTTACATTCTGTATGAAAATCTGCAAATGAATAATTTATTTTAGCTTTAGAAATTATTTTCGAGGTTGAGACACAACTGCAGTAGCAGTGCGCAGTTATTCCAACGGGCCATTCAAACCAGGAAAGGCCGAGAAGGTAAGAATTTAGCTGAAATGTCTGAAAATCTGTTCAAATAAATATTTTAACGATTTGAACTTGCAGTTTCGTTGTTTTCTCATGTATAAAAGGTTGTATGTTAGTGTTTACACTTGTAAATTAGTGACCTGAAAAGTAGGTCTGGTCTATAAACGGACGCTAGACGTATTATAGGTCAGTAGAAGGTATTATAGGTCACTACCGATAATAGCGTGCAGTTATTCGACCCCCTTTATTAGGTTACTAGAATGCCTGATTGCGGTATAAAATGAATTTGCCGCTATAAAGAATCCCAATTAGGAACAAGAAACAAATGCTATAGACATTTGTTAGAATCGCCTCGATGAGGCGATTCTAACAAATATCTAAAACATTTGTTTCTTGGATGATTAAATGACAAGAATCTTTCATGACTGTGGACTCGATTTGACCATTTCCAACCCGAGGGAAGCCCAAGCAGTTCGGAATCGAGGCTAAATCTTGAGCTTAGAATTCATGCCACTGGAATGGTCGTTATAAGGAGTTTTGCCGTTATAACGAATGTCATTATAACGCGGGTCCTCTGTAGAAACATAGCTACAGATAAGGAGGAAAAACGATAATAATTTTTTCTTTTTTTCTCTTAGCAGAAACATATGTCTTCAGTAATCGCCCCCGCCCATAGGGGCTTGAAGAAATATATGGACTGCATGATGCTTCCATCAGAGCTGAATCTGGCCCGCACACTAGTACTGGTAAACCGCTTAGAGGATCTAAGCCTGTCCAGGAACCGCGGTGCGAGGCGGACCGTCCATGCTAATAAACCCTATAGGTTTCATTGGGCGACAGGGCTTGAGATGTCATTTCATCTCAATGCCGGGTAAAAGTCCCACAAAATTGGAAGCAACGTCTCCAAAATGACCTTTACAGTGTTGACGGGGACGTTAAACCTCAAATCAAACAATGTCTTCAGTACGTGTTAGAGTCGCCTCCATGAGACGACTCTAGATAATTCCCACAACGTATATTTTGATGAAAAAATTAAGAAAAAATATCCCCATGCACTCCTATAGTAGCGCTTTGTACGTGTACATGTAGAAATATACACATTTATCGCAAAAGAACCTGCATATACCATAAAAAGAAAAGCACCACCAACACTGCATGTTACCCCACCACTGCAGACCAATAACATGCATTTTTGGGTGTTTCTAGAGCCGATAACAGCCAGTATCGTATAGCCTTGGTGCATTGTTTTGTTTGATTTGAGGTTTAACGTCCCCGTCAACACTGTGAAATGTCATTTTGGAGACGTTGCTTCCAATTTTGTGGGACGTTTACCGACATTGAGATGAAATGACATCTCAAACCCTGTCGCCCAATGAAACCAATAGGATTTATAAGCATGGACGGTCCGACTCTCACCGCTTTGCCTGGACAGGCTTAGATCCTATAAGGGGTTTACCAGTACTCGTGTGCGGGTCGGTTTCAGCTCTTCGTGGAAGCATCATGCAGCCCATATATTTCTTCAAGCCCCGATTGGCGGAGGCCATATAGCCTTGGTGCATGTAGAATCTGTGTAAATAACTTCCTATTTTTTTCTCCAAGCCCCGTTTGTCGGGCCCAACTTTTTAACTTGGTACAGAAACTACAAGCAAAAATACAAATTAATTTTCTCAGACACATCAAGGGCAGATAATTGAAGAAAAGGCTAGAACAGTGGTCGTTGGCCAAAATAGACAACACTCAGTATTATGTGCATCTGTATGCTCCATATATTACAGAAATCATTACTATAATACATCAGCGTGACTGAGTGCATTTTGTTGCCCCCGCCGAAGGCTGCGGGCATATATATTTTACCCTGTATGTATGTATGTTAACCATTATGAGACGATTTGTCGCGCGCAAGACCCAGGTCAGTATCTTGAAGGTCAAGGTCATACTTAGAGGACAAAGGTAAAAGAAGGGTTTTTTTCCTGTCCGGTCAATAATTTTCTTATTCCTGAATAGATTTTCAAATTACGTGGCAGAAATGTTAACCATCATGCGACGATAGGTCGCGCGTAAGATCCAGGTCGGTACCTCCAAGGCCAAGGTCATAGAGGTCAAAGGTAAACAGTTTTTTTTTGTTGTTGTTTTTTTTTGGTATCCGGTGATTATTATTTCTAATTTCTGGATAGACTTTTTTAAATGACCTTGCAGAAGTGTTCACCTTTATTAGAGGATAAGTCGCGCGCAAAATCAAGGTCCGTACCTCCAATATCAAGGTCATATTTAGACGTCTTTTTCGTGTTAGGTTAATGTAACTTTCTTATTCTTAGATAGATTTTAAAATCACTTGACAGGAATGTTAGCCATTATGAGACAATGTGTCATGGTAATTCAAACGTCAAAGGCATACTAAGAGGTCAAACGTAAAAAAGATGATCTTTGTTTTCGTGTCCGGTCAATAACTTTCTTAATTCTGGATAGGTTTTAAAATTACTCGGCAGAAATGTTAACCATTATGAAACGATGTGTCATGCGCAAGACACAGGTCGGTACTTCTAAGGTCAAGGTCATCCTTAGAGGTCAAATGTCAAAAAGGTTATTTTTGTCGTGTCTGGTCAATAACTTCCTTATTCCAGTATGGATTTTCAAATTGCTTGGCAGAAATGTTAACCATCATGATTTGATGTGTTGCGCGCAAGATTCAGGTCCGTACCTACAGGGTCAAGGTCATACTTAGAGGTCAAAGGTAAAAAATAATCTTTTTTTCGTTTCCGTTCAATTTCTTTATTATTCTTAGATGGATTCGGAAATTGCTTGGCAGAAATATTAACCATCATGAGACGATGTGTCGTTCGCAACACCCAGGCCGGTACCTACACGTAGAGGTCAAATGTCAAAAATGTTTTTTTTTTTTTTTTTTTTTTTCGTGTCTGGTCAATATCTTTCTTTTTATTTCCAGGTGGACATTTTAAATTACTTTGCAGAAATGTTCACCTTCATTAGACGATGTGTTGTGTGCAAGACCCAGGTCCGTTCTTCCAATGTCAAGTTCATACTTTGAGGTTAAAGTCCAAAAAGGGGTCATATTTCGTGTCCGGTCAATATTTTTGTTTTATTCTTAGATGGATTTTGAAGTAACTTGGCAGAAATGTTAACCATCATGAGACGATGTGTCGCGTGAAAGACACAGTTCACTACAGCCAATGTCAAGGTCATACTTAGATATCAAAGGTTAAATAAAGGTTCTCTTATTTGTGTCTGGTCAATAAATTTCTTATTCTAGAATGGATTTTGAAATTACTTGGCAGACGTGTTAACAATCATGAGATGATTTGTCGCTTACATGACCAAGGTCTAGGTAAAAATGTTATACTCAGTGTGTTACATAACACTCACTTCTGTGATCCATGTCATATCGCGGGGGCATCCGTGTCCCATGGACATAATTCTAGTTTCATATCTGCAAAACGGCCATTTTTCTGGTAAAATTTTGTGAAATTCTTGCTTATACTCAAACATAGGAAGTTGGGTGCTCGTTAGAACCGCCTCAATGAAGAAATATAATGAGTACCCCTGTTAATCCCAGTTTTTCTCTATATAAAGTTGGGTTTAGAGGGTTTAGAGGGGTGGTCATTTCACGGTCTTGTCAACGTTATGACCGGCCCAAAACTGTGTTTCAAACACTTGTTAAGGACAGATAACTCAGGAGTGGAAGAGCCTGAGAGGGTGTGAGTTCAGTCCTTGCACTTTATATAGCAGGATTACGATAACAAATCCGAATACCCCGCTAAACGCTATCTTATATAGAGAAAGTAGGGTTAATTGTACGGGGGTATACGTGATCTGCCTTATTTATTCTCATAAACATAGATTGTGGGTACTCGTTAGAAACGCCTCATTGAGATTATTCTAACGAGCAACCACAATCTATGTTGAAAGCAAAAATAAGAAATATGTTACCATTTTTACCTAAAAGGATTTGTCTAAATCGCGACGGAAGTAAGGGTGAGGATTGTGGCCACGTAAAATCAATTTAAGCCCCCCAGTGGAATTAGTTTCACTGACCGTTCCAAGGCGGTTCTTCTGTCGTGGTTTATTTTTATTATGGCTTGTCTTTGAGTGTGTGTGCATCGCTTATATTATTTTGCGTAGGATAGCCAATTGGCCATTTTGTGGGAAAGTAACTTTCCTTTTGGCTTCCCGATAGTGATGTTTCCATTAGGGTCTAGTCGTTTCATGTTTGTGTTTTTCCCTTGGTGTCTCTGATAGGAGCTGTGGGTTAATTGTATCGATTCCTGATCATTGCCTTCACTTCTATTTTCCATAAGGGTGTTGTCGTGGTACCTGAATATTTCAATGATATTTTTGGATTGGATAGCTTCATGTAGAAAACATTCCTGTAAAGTATTATTAATAATAAAGTAGTGTCTCATAAATTTCTGGAAAACGCCATTTGTGGCATTGTCATCACCGTAGCCCCTTCAGCTACGGATCGGATCTTCTTGAAACGTACACATCAGTAGGCTGGAGATAAAAGCTCGGACGGTTTCGCAAAATGGCAAGGTCGGCCTTTTAGTCATAGATTTATGTCCCTTTGGTTGCTGATAATGACTTTTTCCGACCTTGTCATCAACATAAGATTGAAAGCACTTTTCAAAGATAGGACGCCTCTTTCCTGGCATACATTGACAGACGTGCGTTATTTACATCCGATACAAACTAAAAAGTATACATTTTTGTCTTGTCAAACTGTGTGTGACGCTTTATATAATCCTTTAGATAATAGTTATATTATATTTGGGACAAAGTTACATAGACAAATCGTAGGTATTCCAGTTGCTACAAACTGTGCTCCCCTTGTAGTTGGTTTATTTTTTATTTTGTTATGGACGAAATTTTATGATGTCACTTTCTAGTCAAAGTCAAGCTGACATTATTGAAGCCTTTAACTCTAGATTACTTTTAAATATTGACACACCTTACTTTGAAGGAAAGGTCAATCAAATTTATCCATCTGAGCTGCAGTTAAACAAAGCCAATAATTCTGATATCAAAAACGGAAGTGAAGGTAATGATCAGGAATCAATAAATTAACCCACAGCTAATCAGTAACACCAAAAGAAAAGAAATACAGACATGAAATAACTAGACGAAAGATGAGAGATGAAAGCCAAAAGGACAGTTACTTTCCCACAAAGTGGCCAATTGGCTATCCAAAACAAAATAATATAAGCGATACACATACTCAAAAGACAAACCATAACAAAACTAAACCCCGACAGAAGAACCGCCTTCGAACGGTCAGTGAAACAAATTCCGCTGGGTGGCTTACGCAGGTACAATCCTCGCCCTTACTTCCGTCGCGATTTAGAAAAATATTTTTTCAGTCCGCATGAGAGCCTCTTAACTCATCAGTGCAACATCTCCGAGAACACAAAAATCAAACAACCACAGAGATGAAACAACGATGAACGCAAGAAACCACTGAAATGCTGGAGCAAAAGAAAACCATCAGTTAGACGCTGATGGGCCCAATCAGAGACAGAGCACCAAAGCCCCGTTTATGAGTTTGCAACTGAACGTTTCAAATGGTATTGTTTCAACTAAAATTTATGATAATCGTGATGATTTTGGTTTTAATATAGTTATCTACCCCTTTTTCAGACGATTGATATGCCTCGTTCGCTATATTTCGCAGCTAATTCGCTTCGAAAGAGTGACAAGTGATGTCGCTGATATTAACACTCGTAATACAAGTTTAGCTGCTAAACAGCTACATCAGTGATATCGATATCATAAACGTCGGAAGGCATTTTCTCAGTTTTATCGTCGACACTATCAATTAATATGTAAATTTAAAGCTGGATAAAATAGACTTTTGCTGTAGGCGATGCCACAGCCTGAGTTTTTTTTGGCGACATTATATATAAATTAAGAAAAAATAAAGGCAAACCTAGCTTTGCGGAACAATTTCAGAATATTATTAAACGTTACAAAGAATTTAACAGTCTGCATGCGTTGTCTTTGACCAAGTCACGGTCTAACATTATGCTGTCCTCTTTAATTGCACAACGGTGGATCGGGATTCGGACTCCATGATAGATTTAGCTTAAAGCTATTCATTAGTTGATCTGAGCCTGAACTTTTATGACTGTTGGTTGGTACAACGGGGTTCAACCGTTAGTTTTCTTTTGCTCCTCCAGTGCCCCTCCCCCCCCCCCCCCCCAACTGTGGCGTTGTGTTCAGCATCGGATGGCTCAGCGCGTTTTCCTGTCGAGTCCTCATTCAAGTGTCAACTTTGCTTTAATTGTGATTTCTTTGTTTACCGAGTTGATTCACTGATTAGTTAGAATACCTTCACGAGGACCAAACAAATACTTGGTTGAACCACAGTGGAAGTGAGTGTGAGGATTGGGACCCCGCAATGTTAAAGGAAAACAACCACAAAAATTAACTTTCACTTCAGAACAAAGGTTTTGAGGAGACAAACATTTTGGTACAAGTTTTATGAAAATGGACTGAGTGGTTTAGAAGTTATGACCTTTTGAACATTTCACAAATTCTGGTTTTGTTAGTCCAAAACGAGGCTGTGAGTAAATGAGGTCATAAACTCACAACTGGAAAACTTTGAATTACAGCGATTCTCGTGCACTAAAACAGCAATAAATAGTTCAGTATGCATTCCATTATTCAATGCGATGATAATTTACTGTTTTTAAGTACAAAATCTGAAAAAGTATGCTGTAAATTATAATTTTTCTATTTTGGTCACGTGACTAGATTAACAAAATGGCGGCCCTCATAGACAGCAATTGTAAAATGTTCAAAAGGTCATAATTTCAAAACCGCTCAACCGATTTTCATAAAATTTGTACCAAAATGTTCGCCTCATCAAAGGCATTATTTTAAAGTGACAGTTAATTTTTGTGGGTGTTTCCCTTTAACTTAAACCCACCAGTAATTTTTATTGAACGTACCAAGTCGGTGCTGTTGATGAGGTTCCTTCATGTTTTGTGTTGGTGGGTCTGATTCTTTCCTTGATCATATTTGTTGTTACGTTGATGATTCTGATTATTTCCCTTTTTGGTTGTTCATTTTTAGTTACGTTTGTTCTTCAAGTTTGTCATGTTGGTGATTCTGATTCTTTCCCCTCTTATGTATATTGCTTCTTTTAGATACGTTTGGATATTTTGAGTCTCCACCTGTTGGGAAAGAGCTGCTGAATCGGTTTACCTGTTGTACGCTTTGATTATTGTCGTCACTCCATGTTTTAACTTCTTTCTCTAGTGAGATTGTTGGAAGAATTTGCGATCTGATTGTATCAGTACCAGATCGTTTCTCTTTTTAATTTTGATTGGATCTTCCTGTAACTCACATACAAGTATAGACTGAGGATTGAAGTTTGGATTATTTCGAAAACTGTCCAGGTCAACAAGTTACATGTACTCCTGCAGTCACGTCCCTTTTCGTAATGAAAACATATTTTTGGCCTTGTCATTAGCATAACTCCTTCGGTTTTGATCAGATCAGATCTTCCTTAACCTAAATATAAATGGGCTGGGGTTAAAAAATGTTTAAGTGCAAGAACTGGCAAGGTTGGCCATATAGTAATATCCCCGTAGTTGCTGAAAATGACTATTTTTGACCACATTAGCATATAAACATTAGTTTTGATTGGATCTTTCAGAAACGTACTTATACGTAGATTGTTTGTCAAAGCTTTGATGATTTCGAAATCTGGCTAGATCGACCTATTAACGATGGCTTTACTTACGTCAACTTGATTGCTGATAATGCCTATTGACAACCTTGACATCAGCATAACTCCTTCAGCTTTGATCAGATATACATACACCTTGCACAGTAGGCTGGGGATAAAAGCTTGGATGAGTTTGCGGGTTTGGTTTATCAGTCGGAGTTAAGGCCCCTTGGTTACTGAAAATGCCAAGTTTTGCCCTTGTCATCAGAATTATTTCATATGTTTTGGATTTTTATAAGTAGGCTGGGGATATAAGGTCGGATGAGTTTGAAACTGGCAAAGTCGGCCTATTAGTCATTGAGTTATAATCCCTTTATTGCTGAAAATAACTATATTTGACATTGTCATCAGCATAAGATTCAGTCTTCCTAACGTAAACTGGTGATAAATGAAAACTGGCTTAGTCGACCTTTTAATTCTTAGCGTGCTGAATACGACAACCCCTGCCTTTGCAAACAGTGAAGATCTTGATCAGATGGCAGTCTGATCAGCAATCCGATCAGGATGTACATTGTTTGTCATGCAGTCTGTGAATTGAACTAAAATATTATATCAAGTAGTCAGTAACAGTTTATTCAGCAGGATGAGCGTTAATGTCGATGTTACATGTACATACATGTATGACCCTTTGATGGTATAAAAGTGCCTTTTTCGCCCTCATTATAAGCATAACTCCTCCACTGTCGAAACTTATATATAAGGTCGATCAAGCCACTTTTTGAGCTAATCCAATCCTTTATCCCCATCCTGTAGGTGGCTTTGCAAACATTCGGCGATCTATTGGCGCACGCTTGAAACCTCATTGCATCCTGTCAGCGACTAGTCGCCGATCAGTCGCCGATCAGTCGCCATCTCATCAGTGATCAGTAGCCGACCAATCGCCGACCAGTCGCCGATCAGTTGCGGAACAGTCACCAACTGATCACCGATAGATCGCAGCAAGGTTGCCAGATTTCAGAGCCAACGAGTTGATGAAATCGATCGGCGACCGATCGTTGAATGATAGGCGAATGATCGGCGACTTCCGGAAAACTATTGATACCAGTCTGCGAGTGTTTTGTGTGTGTTCAAAAGACTGACTGCGACTAATTTTGTTCGGCGACCAATCAGTGACCTCGTTGTAACTATTATAAAACCTCACCGTGACTTCTGCAACCTCTCTGCGATTGCCAGTGTCATTTTTAGTCGCGGAGAGGTCGTGCCGCGGTCGCAAGCTCTGTGGACCGTGGCTTAAAAGATGGACATGGATAGAACCTTAAACAGGTTGAAACACCGACGAGATCGAATTGTCTGTGCGTTATACATGTATTCCTTTGGTTGTTGAATTTGCTTCTTATTAATCTTTAACTTCTTCAGTTATGATCAGCTCATTGGTAACCCATGTCATCTTGATACGAGGACTGCTCAAATATGAATGCAACTAAGCACATAAAAATGATTCCGTGATAGATTTCGATGCAAAAATTTATATTTGTCCCCTCAAAGTATTCCCCTTTAACAGATATACAAACTTTCAGTCTTCTGATGCAATCATTGAATGCATTTTGGTAGTCTTTTTGAGGTATACTATGAAGGCACTGGAATATTGCAGAACCGAGGTGTTTCCGCTGTACAAATTTTCGACCCATAAAGGTATTTTTTTCAGTTGCGGGAACAACAAAAAAGTAACACGGGGCGAGGTCAGGGGAATACGGGTGGGGGGGGGGGGGGGGAAGGGAGTTCAACAATCTTTTCCTGCTTCAGACAGTCTTGCACAATGCGATGACGCATTGTCAAGTAGCAATCTGACATTGGCCAAACCAGTTGCGGGTCTTCGTTCTTTGAAAAATTCTTCAATTTTCGAAGAACTTTATTCTTGTAAAACTTCGCATTTACAGATTTGCCTTTAGGCACAGCAACCTGAATAGCAGGGCCCTGATTTGAAAAGAATATGGCATACATTACCTGCTTGACGCTCATGGTCCGCTTTGCAATGCATGGTCTTTTGCAATACTTGGTTGCCCATATTTTGTTCTGAATCTTTCGTTTTGGCTCAAAAAAGTGAACCCATGTCTCGTCACATGTGACGACATTAGCGAAAGACCGTGCATTGTAATTTGGAAACTTTTTAAGCAACTTCTTGGCGCACGGAACGCGTATCTTTTTCTGCTCATCTGTCAACAGATGGGGAATCCAGCTAGCACAGATCTTTCTCATTTTCAAATCCCGTTTCAGAATTATATGAGCTGCTCCTAATGAGATGCCAACCATACTAGCTATTTGCCTAGTGGTGTATCGTGCATCGGTAGCAACTACTTCTTTCACTCTAGCAACCATCCTGGCAGATGTTGCTTTTTTCGGCCGACGATCATGTGGTGCATCTTCTGTTGAGCCTAGCCCACAGCTGAATTTCTTACAGCAACGAAAAATGGTGGAAAAGACATTTCATTATGCCCATAAACCGAACATATTTCATCAAACATGTCTTTGCACCGTATACCAAGAATACAACGATTCTTAATATAGGACCGCATTTCAACGGCGTACTCTGACCTTTATCCAACCATGTTTTGTATTAGTATACAAGAGTAGACAGTGTTTATCGAACGATATACATGGCTAAAGTGGACGGATTTTAACAATTTTGGTATCAATGTATAGGTAAAATGTTTTTCTACGCTGTGATATTTATTTCCTGGTGGTTTTCGCATTAGTGCATGAGAAAACGTTCTACTTGCATTCATATTTGAACAGTCCTCGTATGCAGGGTTATGCTTTTACAAATGTTTGATTTCGACAAAGTTTGAAAAACAAATGAGCCCCGCCAAGCGCATGTCCAGCCATTCAGATAGGCCAGGGATATGGCTTTCTGTCTGAAGGTTCCTCTTGATTCACTGCTTGTATAAGCGAGCAGCGAAGGTTCTGGCGAGGCTGCGCGGATGCGCAGGCTCGCCTGAACCTTCGCTGCTCGCATAGGCGATAAGTACCAAAATCGCTTGACGGGGCCCAGTCTGATATATGTAGTTTATTCCTTCATTGATAAAGCTACCTGTAATTGATCTTCATTGATGCATAGCCATTGGATTTTCTTTAAAATTGCAGATACTGGCGAATTGGATATATTAAAGAGTTGTGTCCTACAGATTAGTGAATGCTGTAGACACTGAGTAGCCTTGACCTACTTTAAGCACAGGTGAGCATTAATGACCACTATGGTCGGTCCTCTTCTTTTGTTTTGGTTTTACGATCCTTTCATGATTATTTCATTTATTATAGATATAACGAACCAAGCGGAAGCAATATATGCTGTAACTGATTTTTCCGAGCACTGAGAATATGAATCGAAAACATATAACTGACCAAAGTTTTATTTAAACCAATTTAATTCAATGTTGGTTTTAATTTGGCCATGACGGTTATCATGATGTAATTGCGGTTTATTTAATTGTCATGACAAATCAACTGTTTACAACCGTTCTCAACTGAATGTTTCAATCACAACATATTAATTGAATGAATCAACTTAAAAGATCCACAACCACGTTTCAACTTTAATTAGTCACAAACCGCTGTTATATTTGTATCAAATTCCATCATAACAGCTGCATGATTCGGTGGGGTTCACGACCAAATCATGAATTTGACAACAGACGATCAAACAGCTTAGCAGCAGTTGACACGCAATGAAATATAAACTAACCATTGCGCAAACACGCCTATACAAATACATTGCCACCTTTATCGCCGAAAAAAAATGAAAATTTAAGATGAAAAATAGTGTTATTTGTCTTATTTCTGCTCAAAATATAGATTGTGGGCACAAGTTAGAACCGCCTCATCGAGGCGGTTCTAACGAGTACCCACAATCTATATTTTAGAGCAGAAATAAGAAAAAATAAGGTATACCCCCCGGAAACCCCAGTTTTACTATATAACAGTGGCGTTCAAGGGGATCAAAATTATATAGGCGTGTTTTCGTGATGGA
Organism: Lucinisca nassula; assembly: GCA_963580285.1. Taxonomy (NCBI): domain Eukaryota; kingdom Metazoa; phylum Mollusca; class Bivalvia; order Lucinida; family Lucinidae; genus Lucinisca; species Lucinisca nassula. The sequence goes on from OY757010.1 coordinate 61,632,171, forward strand.
ATCTCTCTTATCCGATTGTTAGAGTTAGCAAACTGAGCTTTTTTTCCGATGCATTTTCAACTTTCGCCAGCGAGGGGACGCCATCTCATGACGCTATAATTGACGTTGTCCTTTTACATGAACTTGATAACCGGCATGAAAGGCGAAGAATTTACTACTGATGCTGTTGGACAGAACACCTGTTATAGAATGAAATACAGAGCATAAAACAGCACTACATTCCCTTTGTCACATATTACCTATTCGCTCGGTTGACTTAAATTATTAAAGGGAGGGTGAGCAGGGTTTGCTTGACGAGCGAACAGACCTCTCTGAAAGATTATTACAAAAAAGGCAATTTGCTATGTAATACGCATGCGTGTTAACTTTTGTAAGGTCAAAGGACACACAAAATGTATTAAGAGTATAAGGGAAGCGACCCTGGAAAGAATTACGCTCTGTTGTAATAAGACTATATGAATGAGGTCCTACCCCACACTCAAAAGCTCAAAGTGTATATCCCAATAATAAATGAATTCAATTCTACATGTTGAAATAAATTCTATTATTATAGATGTAACGAACCAAGCCAGCGGAAGCAATATATACCGTAACTTATTCTTTCTGGCATTGAGAACTTGAATCAAAAGCAAATTACTGACCAAATTTTTGTTTAAACCAATTTAATTCAATGTTGGTTTTAATTTGGCCACGGCGGTTATCATGATGTAATTGCAGTTTATTTAATTGTCAAGACAACATCAACTGTTTACAACCGTTCTCAACTGAATGTTTCTATCACAACATATCAACTGAATAAATCAACTTAAAATATCGACAACCTAGTTTCAACTGTCATTAGTCACAAACTACTGTTATATTTGTATCAAATTTCATCATAACAACTGTATGATTCGGTGGGGTTCACACCAAATCATGAATTTGACAACAGACGGTCAAACAGCTAAGCAGCAGTTGACACGCAATGAAATAAACTAAGAATCTCTCTCATCTTATTGTTAGGGTTAGCAAACTGAGCTTTTTCCGACTGAATTTTCAACTTTCGCCACTGATCAGACAGGTCCATAAATTAACCTGCCAGATCACTGCCATCAAGTTGAAAATACTTAACCGCCATGGCCTTAAATGTGATTAACTCCTTCCCAAAACAACCATGAGAACACAACATAATCTTTCTATAAAAGGGGATTGACCTTAGCTTCAGGATAATTGATCAAGGTGCATGAAGCTCCCTGAAATTTATTCAGGAAAATATCATTTCCAATGAAGGACAGGTGGCAAGAATCTTCAAACAAAGCAGGATATTTATCATTAATGTCTGGATGCTTGATTGCTTTGTCGCCACTTTGCACCATATGTTGAATAATAGCTCGGTTTGTTCTGGTGCGTATATTTTCAGTGTTCTCAGAGTACCGCTAACGCTATCGGGGTAAAATACTGGACCAAACTATACATGTATGAGGAAATAAGGCTGTAAGATTGTTTAATGTTTGCTGAATAAAGATCTTTAAGTCCCGCCCATTGTTACTGCCTATGTCATTACCACCGGCATGAACTGAGGTAAGCAGGAGGTCTGCACATGCTACAGTTACTAAACGTTTGGCAAATACCGTAAACTTGGGTGAATCCTAAGCCCGAATGGCCCCAATCCAAGGTTATCTATTTATTTATTAGAAATTTCATGGTAACATACATACACACAAAAAGAGTATATATATGTACCATTGGATTGGACGTAGGCGTTGCCTATTTTGGTCCTTTCCAAGTGGTACTGTTTACAGCATGTTTTATATATAGATATAGTTGAATCCAGTATTTGAGATACAACACTTAAGAAATACAATTTAACAACATTATCCCAACATACATACGTTGCCATCATTGAGACGTCGATTCAACGTCAATGCGACACCATAAGTTGATGTCGCTTCGACGAAGATGCGGCATCTCGTTTGTGGGTGACTTTGTACCGACGTTGTTGTGACGCTGCAACAAAGTCAAAGCACCTCTGATACGACGTCTAACCACTGTCACGTCAACGTAAGTTCTGAGTGGGATTACAGATTTGTTATTTCTACTAGATTATTTATTTATCAGCAGGTAAGGTATAAGAATAATGTAGATCTATAAGATAAATAGAGAGAGAGAGAGAGAGAGAGAGAGAGAGAGAGAGAGAGAGAGAGAGAGATTTGAGTACGAGAGAGACCAACCATCAGCTACCTATTATTTTTAAATAGTACTTGTGTATTTGAGGTTGAGGTAGAGTGGGGACTTCGAATGTGCTATTCAGATTCAGATTTGATAGCCACTAGATTTATCCTTACACCGGTTTATTTCAATGACCTTTTGGCCACTTCACCTGTTTACACGTGGCGTGAGAGGTGTTGTCTGTTTTTGTTCGTGCAAATTTGACGATAAATAATTGGTCATCTCCAAGTGGTCTTGTTTTGGCATGAGTGTAAGCTTTTTCAATTAGGGAAGAACCAACATTCCAGACCATTGCAGAATCTGAAAATCTTTGTGACAATTAATATGCTAGCATTAAAATGAAATGCATGCCTGTCTGTCTTTAGTATATATGAAAAAAAAAGTTTTGATATTGTCTAAACGTATATAACTTCTGTAAGAAGCACTTTGCTCTGACCATCTGCCCATTTATGTTATATCCGAATACGATACGTTTTGAGAGCCTGCAAGCGTGGCAGCCCCGATTGGAAAGGAATGCCATTTGATAGCCGATGACAATGGTGACCCTATGAACTTGACCACTCTATTAAGACTTGTGGTAAACTGATAACGGTTAGCACTTCAAAGTGACAGTAAAGAGGGCCTTAACTGTCGCCCAAACTTGAAGGAACATTTTTTTTTTTATCAAACTGACAGGGTAAATTTGCTTTTGGTGATTAGGATAAAACAAAAGCGTTTCCGATCTACCTAACTGGTCGGTTTTGGAAAATCGCAAAGTAAAAATTTTAACGTTCTGCCGATCGTTAATCAGAGGTGGGCGAAAAACGAAGAACATCTTACCTTCATTTGCAGAACTTGGCGTCACACATTTGAACCTAGCTAGACGCGAACCGACGGTGAGAGACCTCAATGAATAAGACTGTCAGCGCTCTTTCTCTGCCATGGACTACAGCAGTTTTTCATAATGGGGCCTATGACAGCCATGTTAGTGGACTTGTCTACTTCTTCATGCACACGTATCTCATATTGCTCCGGCTTCGGTATCTCAGTCGAAGCGCGTCTGACTGGTAATCAGGAGGTTGCGGGTTCGAAACGTGGCGGGACGGCACAATCCTTCGTAGAGATGGATCCCTTCCGCTGAAGCAAGAAGGATAGTTACACATGTATCAGTTTCTGACGAAATTATGTGCACTGTACTGGTTAGCCGCTTATGTATAAAATAGAAGTGGAGGCAATGATAAGGAATCGATACAATTAACTCACAGCTCCCATGGCGTTAATATTTCGCAATTAATTCGATTTTCCAGAGTGTGTAGTCATGTAACTGACTTCAACACACGTAATAAATTGTTATCGGCTAAACTTTTTAACCAGGGTTATCGGTACCATAAACTACGCAAAGCCTTTTCAAAATTTTATTGATGTCATTCTGATTTAATTTCAAAATTCAAATTCAATATTGGAATTAAATCTCTTCTGGAACCCGAATTTTATGGTGACTTGGTATATAAATTCAGAAAAATAAAGGAACATCACCATCCAAAAAAGGAAAATTTACAATTTCAAAATCAAAATCATCGCGTTTATCATAAAGTTTGCAAGAAACAAACCCATCTACAACAGATAGATGTAAATCCAAAGACGGGGACTCGGTATCAGAAGAATTTGTTTTATTTAACTGAAGTTCTGGGGGGTAAATTTGACTGATCAAAATTATCAATATTTAATAAATCATCCAAATATCTAGAAGTGAAGCTAAAAGCTTCAATGATTTAAGCCTGTCCAGGAAAAGTGTGATTAGGTGATTTGACCGGCTCGATATATTTATAACCTAAATAGTGTTGGCTGGATCGTTAAAGTCGAAACAAACAAACACAATCTTACATTGCTGAACTATTGAACTACAATATTATTGACCATTCAGAGAAACCATATGGGAAAATCTCAGTCTGGACTAAAATCTGTTACATCTTTCTCAATATTTCTATTGGGCACTAGGCTGGAATTATTTGATTAATCATGTTTATCCACACTTTCCATCAATAACGGCCGTGGAAGTTGGCAAATCTGATCGGATATCAACATTATCCCATTCAGTACCACAAACCCCTAAAGCGGTACCTTGGCAAACAGTGCAGGCCCAGATCAGACGCCGCAGAACGCGGCGTCTGATCAGGGCCTACACTGTTTGCAAACAGTTAAGACATTTCTCGAATAAATTTTGAAGAAACCTCAACCTTAAACCCCTAAATTTCGAAATGGATTCCTGCCATGTATAAGGTGGAAGATTCCATTTGGTATGAAAAGGGTCAATGGAATTAAGTGACATTTAAGACTATCTTAGTATTCTAGCAAAATCTCATGGGCTTCGGGTCTATGGATGCTGAGAAAAGGCTAATCGTTCATGGCACCACGTTAATAACTCCGTGTCCTGAAAAAATCTAAGCTTGTTTACACATGGATCACCCATGATTTTTCATGCGTATACATTTGTCGGGTTCCGAGGAAGTTGTTTTAACACAATTTGTCGGCCCCCGCCCATCGGGGCTTGAATAAATATATGGGCTGCATGATGCTTCCACGCAGAGCTGAAACTGACCCGCACACGAGTACTGTAAACCGCTTAGAGGATCTAAGCCTGCCCAGGCAAAGCGGTGCGAGTGCCGGACCGTCCATGCTCATAAACCCTATTGGTTTCATTGGGCGGTAAGGCTTGAGATGTCATATCATCTCAATGTCGGGTAGAAGTCCCACAAAATTGGAAGCAACGTCTCCAAAATGATCTTTACAGTGTTGACGGGGACGTTAAACCTCAAATCAAACAAACAAAACATAACTTGATGGCGGTTTGGCCGTATTACGAAAACACGCCTATATGATTTTGACCCCCTCGAACCCCACTTTTATATAGTAGAACTGGGGTTTGCAGGGGTGAACCTTATGTTTCTTATTTCTGCTCTAAAATATAGAGTGTGGGTACTCGTAAGAACCGCCTCGATGAGGCGGTTCTAACGAGTACCCACAATCTATATTTTGAGCAGAAATAAGAAAAATATCACAATTTTTCATCTTAATTTTTTATTTTTCGGCGATAAAGATTACAATGTATTTGTATGGGCGTGTTTTCGTAATGGAGTGTTTGGATATCTTCCGAGGGACCCAGAAAAAGTTAGCGCAATGAAATAACCATGGATGATCGTTATTCTTGCATGGCTTACGATTCTCACGGCACATTGCCACAAAAAAGCCCCAAAACTCCATATAAACGCTTCGAGTGCAACCGTAAAACCAACATGGCGGCCGGTAAAGAATGTTGTTGACAATAACGGCAGTTCCACAATGATGTTCTTACGTCATCAAAAACTTTAAAATGATATGTCAAGGGAGACGATGTTACGTCGCTCATTGTAAGGTAAATATTGCAAGGCCAATCTTGTGGTATAAAAGTTCAAAACCCATTTACAACTAGCACATGAATTTCATGATTTGAACAGGGGTGTTGCTGTTTGAACACGGCTTCTGACCCATTCATAAATCTCTTCAAATCATAACAAAAACATGCCTATACCAATACATTGTAATCTACGCCGAAAACATGAAAATTTTAAGATGAAAAATTGTGATATTTTTCTTATTTCTGCTTAAAATATAGAGTGTGGGAACTCGTTAGAACCGCCTCATCGAGGCGGTTCTAACGAGTACCCACACTCTATATTTTAGAGCAGAAATACGAAAAATAATTTTTACCCCTCTAAACCCCAGTTTCATTATATTAAAGTGGGGTTCGAGGGGGGTCAAAATTATATAGGCGTGTTTTCGTGATGCAGCCATGATTATAGGATTTTATGCAAGAATATCGTTTTGTAGAGAAAAGTTTGGATTTATAAGGTTTTCCATTTGTGGTCCAGAAATAACCTGTGTACATTATTTGTGCCACACCAGGGCAAAACCTGGTTTTGCCATTTGGGAACATCCATCACGTGATCAATGCCGTGAAATGAACACCTCATAAACACCACTCTATATAGAAAGGCTGGGGTTTATGGGTGGGGGGTACATTATTTTTTCTAATTTCTGCTCCAGGACATAGGTTGTTGGTACTTGTCGGCGGCTCTAACGAGTACCAACAACCTATTGTTGTAGAATAAATAGGAAAACTATCAAGAATTTTAGATATTGAACTTACCAGAACAGTTAACAATATGCCCACCAACGAGCCTCTGGTCGTTTTCCTCGAAGACAAGTTTTCTGGGAACGTGACTCTTTTAGGACCTTCCAATCGTCATGCCAATAAGTCCATGAAATGAACACCCCTGTTTACAAAGGGGCGTGTTCTGAGGGACATGATTTGCTTTGTCAATGTTCTATTTATGGAAAAAATAGGCATACATGTACATGTGTATGGTTTGAAAGGACATTATTTTGGTGTAGTTTGTCCATGCTTCATAGAACCGCCAACTCACTGAGACAGCACCGAACTGGCGCATTGAGTTTGTAATAATGAACATACGCAACCTATGTTCTCAATAACTTATAACGCCCCCGCCCATCTGGCCTTGGAGAAACAGATTAGGCTGCATGGTGCTTCCGCGCAGAGATAAAATCGATGCCATAACATCCCAAAAAAGTGCCACAAAATCGGAAGCAAATTGACCTAAGTAGTGTTGACGGGGAATTAAAACCTCAACACAAACCAACAAACAGACAACATAAACCATCGCGTTATAAACACCCTTGTGACGCCAATTTATATAGAAATGAAGTTGGGTATACATAAATATACTTGATTTTTTAATATTCTTATTACATAGATTGGTGTTACTCGTTAGAAGCGCCTCACAGTCTATGAATGAAGTAAAATCAAGGAAAAGCAATTAGTAACAAATGTTCCATCACGTGAACAAGTCCGTGAAATGAACACCCCCTTAAACCCACTTTATATAAAGAAAACTGGGGTTTAGGGGGGTAAACATTATTTTTCTTATTTCTGCTCCAAAACATAGGTTGTGGGTACTCGTTAGAACCGCCTCATAGAGGCGGTTCTAACGAGCACCAACAGCCTATGTTTGCAGTATAAATAAGAAAAATATCACGGATTTTCATCAGAAAAGTAGCGATTTTGGAGATAAGAAAAATGCACTATGTCGCACGGGTGTGTTATCGTAATGATCAGATAAAAAGTGTCATCTTTACAACATTAAAAAGAAGCACAATACGACATAGATGTATGCATCACGTGAACAAGTCCGTGAAATGAACACCCACTTGAACTCACTTTATAGGAAAAACTGCCATGTGGCTTAAACGGATATACATTGTTTTCTTATTTCTGCTCCAAGAGTTAGGCTGTGGGTACCCGTTGGAACAGCCGCATTGGGGCGGTTCTAACGAACACCCATAACGTATGTTTGCAGTATAAATAAGAAAAATGTCACGGATTTTCATCACAAAAGTAGCCATTTTGGAGATGTAAAAAGGCACTATGTCACACGGATGTGTTATTGCAATGTGTTACGTGTATCCTTATACAAATAATGTCATTACTGGGGTTTGTAATGCCTCCGCCCTTCGGGGCTTGAAGAAATAGATGGGCTGCATGATGCTTCCACGCAGAGCTGAAACCGACCCACACACGAGTACTGGTAAACGGCTTAGAGGATCTAAGCCTGCTCAGGCAAAGCGGTGCGAGTCGGACCGTCCATACTTATGAACCCTATTGGTTTCATTGGGCGACAGGGCTTGAGATCTCATTTCATCTCAGTGTCGGGCAAAAGTCTCATAAAATTGGAAGCAACGCCTCGAAAATGACCTATACAGTGTTAACGGGAGTGTTCAACCATAGGGGCTTGAATCATGAAAAATTTGAAGAAAAAAAAAAAAAAAAAAAAAAAAATTTTTTTTTTTTTTTTTTTTTTTTTTGTGGTTCTATAATAGAGACAAGGGGGGAAACTTCGGCTCAATTTTTTTGGGGGTTACCTCGTTTTACCCAGTGTATCTTTTTTGCAAATGCAGTTTTTTACCTGCTTATTATGAATTATACAAGTTAAATAAGTACACTTTGCAAAAATAATCCGCCTCTGTCTGCCACTTGCAGGAAACATGTTTTTCTCGCATGGATTAACTCAGCAAAGCAAAATTCGGCATAAACGTGTGACAAAAATTTTCAGGTTTTCATCAATCACAACCGAACTAGTGATACGGGGGGAACTTTTTTCACTTTCACCCGTTGTCTTTCATTTAACTTAAGCTCGCTTTGCCAATTTGAATCCAAAAAGATGTACTCGCAGCTCAAAATATAGATTTTCCAACTTTTTCTTCGCTTTCCGCAGTGTTCTGTCAATGATCGGTACATAAACTCGGGCGCTTGCCATAATCGTCGTGTTTAAAATGCGGGACGTGCAGGACAGATATAATCCGGAACTTCGGAAACTACGTCCGGCAGTGGAGTTGTTACTGTTAAAATGTGTGTGATAGCCTTGATTTCTCCTTTGATTTATTTTGTCAATGTAACATATTCTGCTAGGACTACGTACACACGTATTACGCAGATAAGATAACTGGATGGTGTTTCTACGTATAATGGACTGTGCTCTGGGAATTTTGGATTGTATCGCTTTGCGGTCAACTTCCAATCAGCCGCTGTAACTTTTTGACACATGCGCAGAAAAGGAAATAAAATGTTTACTAACAAGCAGAAGACGGCCTTTGATCTGATAAAAAAAAACAAGGCCCAACTGGGCCCAACTGCCTTGTTTATGCCCAGGCTGGGATGGGCACAACCCACGTTATCGAGGAGATTGCTAGAGAGCTCCGTATTGAAGGGGAAATGTTTGTCAGTTTCTTGCACAACGGGTATCGTATAAAATCTATGTGTTTTTGGCAGAGTGCTAAAGAACGTGTGTACATGACGTTTGTTTGTTTGATTGATTTGAGGTTTAACGTCCCCGTCAACACTGTAAAGGTCATTTTGTAGACGTAGCTTCCAATTTTGTGGGACTTTTACCCGACATTGAGATGAAATGACATCTCAAGCCCTGTCGCCCAATGAAACCAATAGGGTTTATTAGCATGGACGGTCCGCCTCGCACTGCGGTTCCTGGACAGGCTTAGATCCTCTAAGCGGTTTACCAGTACTAGTGGGGGCCAGATTCAGCTCTGCGTGGAAGCATCATGCAGCCCATATATTTCTTCAAGCCCCTTTGGGCGGGTACGCTGTTAACATGACGTCGTCACCTTATGTTTAAACGCTCGTTCCCGGTACACGGCGACGGTTAGCTAAGCAAAAAATAAAAAATAAATAAAAATGCAGCAGTGTTAAGCCAAACGGTTCAGAATTTTAGTTAAAAGAGATACGGCTAGAAATAACATGAAATTGTTTTACAAATTTGAATTCATAGTGGTCGGAATGACTGACGACTTTTAGCGTGTATTCTAATATTGTTACCTAAATAACAATGGCTGTTTTGGTGCCAATAGGCCTGCAGGAATTTTCCTTCTTTTTTTTCTTTGTGATAAGTGGAAACCAAGGGATAAACGTTTCAACATGTATTTTGTCTAATGTTTGCTGTTCTCTCTCTCTCTCTCTCTCTCTCTCTCTCTCTCTCTCTCTCTCTCTCTCTCTCTCTCTCTCTCTCTCTCTCTCTCAGATATTTGGATTAAATTTGTGGAGGTCTTAAGATTAAGTAGAGGGGTATGGAAATATTGTGTACTGTTCATTCCAGAGGTAGAAAGAACGGTGTACAGACCTAAACCGCACCAACCTGGCCCAAGGATTATAAAACTTTCTTTCATGCTCAACTGATAGGGTATGGAATTTATCCGGCTCATAAATAAAATAATGTAATGCAAACACATAGAAAACAGTTCATACTTCCGTGAAGTTCAAATAGTTCATACTTCCGTGAACGCATCGAGTCATATGATTTTCAGTGACATCAAGTGACGTCATTCTAAACCATGGTTCTCTACGGGCGTTGGTGAGGTCAACACTGTTCCTCTCTTTGTAGTAAAATGGCGTGTAAATGTTTTTCAGTTTAAAAAGTTTGCCCTATAAGCATTATTTTTCGCCCAGTGATGAGGGGCATAGAATGTTATTATAAAACAATAAACTTAATTTTTCTGCTTTTCATGAAAGTATGAACGACAGCGTGTCGCTAACAAAGTTTACATGAACCCCTTCGGGGTTCACTTACTTTACATACAACCCACTGCGTTCGTACTTTTATGAACAGCAGAAAAATAAATTTCATTCCTTAAGCGTTTGTTTTCTTTGCCTCATATCGCTGCTCACTCTAGAGTTTATTAGCTATCTCATTATGTCAGTCATTGCAAAACACCCACATTGAGCCCGAGGTAATTTTGTTTTCAAAACCGTCTCCTGTAGCATGTTTTGTTATCCATGCAATTAGGGGAGCAGCTTCTCAGTTTCCCCTGAAATGTACATCTTTAACAGTCAGAATGACATGTCCTTATCAACTTTTAATGAAATGGACATTCAATTTCTCATCAAACTGCTGTCAAGTGTCAAAGAAAGCAGGTCATGAAATGTACATGCACTGGTTTTTATTTCATGCGTAGCACTTTACATGTACAAACGGATGCTTTAGACACAAACTTAAGCGGCTCACTGGAAAAATGTTGACGATATTCTCCAGGAGGTATGAATATTAAAATACTGACATTTTGTTGTGTTACATTGGTGTGAATGTGCTTTATCGCTTATTAATTTCTGTATATTTGTGCAGTTCATAACGCATTCTTTAAAGTTTTCTGACCTGCCCATCGGGGCTTAAAGAAATGGGTGGGCTGCGTGACGCTTCCAAGCAAAGCTGAAACCGACCGCACGCGAGTACTGCTAAACCGCTCAAACAATGTATGCCTGTCCGGGCAAAGCGGTGCGAGTCAGACCGTTCATGCTTATAAACCCTATTGGTTTCATTGGGCGACAGGGCCTGAGATGTCAATTCATCTCAATGTCGAGTAAAAGTCCCACAAAATGGATTCAACGTCTCCAAAATGACCTGTTGATGGGCACTTTAAACATCTAATCAGACAAATAAATTCCTTTAAGTGTTTGGGTGAGAAAATTAATTAATATTGCGGTCGTGGCTTCGGGCTCGTTTTCAGTGAATTAAAGTCCCATGCTCGACAAAACCCTACATGATACTGAACTAAACTGAAAACTTGCTTGAAAATTCCTGGTTTCGGCCTCAATCCCATCATACATTCTATTATTCAGTTCTTAGCTAAGCAGGAAACGGCCCCGCCCATCGGGGCATGAAGAAATGATGCTTCCACGCAGAGCTGAAACCGACCCGCACACGAGTACTGGTAATCCGCTTAGAGCATCTAAGCCTGCCCAGGCAAAGCGGGGTCTTATTCTGTAGCTTATTCTGACCTTTAGGTCCATGTTAATTAACCCTATTTGTTCATTGGGCGGCAGGGCTTGAGATGTCATTTCATCTTAAGGTCGGGTAAAAGTCCCACAAAATTGGAAGCAACGTCTCCAAAATGACCTTTGCAGTGTTGACGGGGACGTTAAACCTCAAATCAAACAAACAAATCTAAGCAGGAAAATTGATGAACTGTTAGTATTTAACAAGAGCACCGCATGCGGGTGCCAACGCTCGTCTGCAGTTTCTTTTAGAAAACCAAAGTTCTAAGTCAAACAAGAGCAATCAAATTGCAAGGTGGAGTTATAAAACTTGTAGGGAATGTAGCTCTTGTGATGGTGAGTATGTGTATGAAGTTTCATGAAGGTAGGCCAAATACTTTTGGAAATATGGTCAAGGTTAAGGTTTTCGGTTAAGAACGACGCCAGACGACAACGAAGACGCCGGAGTGATGACAATAGCTCGAAAGTTTTTTTTTCAAAAAAAAAACAGACGAGCTAAAAATAGCGAGCATTACAAATTTAACGCTCGACTGAATTGAGCATGAAAAACGTTTTATAACCTTTAAATAGCCTAGTCGAGAAACAGTAAGATTGGAATGCCGCTTTACTCAACAGCACCAAAAAATGTCCTATATATTGAAAAGGACCCATTTCTCACTTACTTTCCACTACACTCTAGGCTAATACAAGTACTTTTCAACAGATCTAAGCACTTCACAATCAAACCTTTCATAAAAGTCATCTATTTTAAGGCATTCAAGTTCTGCAACGGAAGGCCTGGTGTTTTTTGTTTGTTTTTTTACCGGATACTACGGTCTTCGACCACATGTGATTAACAATCGGCTCGATATGAGTGAAATAAACTCGAAAGGACCGTAAAATGATCCCCGTTCCACCCCCCCCCCCCCCCTCACACCCCCCCCCCCCAAAAAAAAATCAAGGTAGATTTTTTTTTTTTTTTTTGGTTTGGGTTTTACGGCCCTTTCAAGATTATTTCACTCATATCGAGCCGATCGTTAATCAGAGGTGGGCGAAAACCGGAGTACCCGGAGAAAAACCACCTGACCTTCCGTTGCAGAACTTGGCGTCTCACACGTGACCCGAGCGAGGCTCGAACCCACGGCGGTGAGAGACCTAATGACTAAGAGTCAGCGTAAATCAAGGTAGATATGCTATAGCTTATTCTGACCTTTTTTGTTTGCCGTGTTGTGGTGCCTATTCAGATTAATACAAACTTACTGAGCAGAAGAATTGAGCAGTGTTTTTTCTTACCCAAGTCCCTACATCAATGGATTTGGCCGAATTCATAAATAGAAGCGTCCACTTCAGAAACTCGCGGATGAGAAAGCATGTGTGTGCTGCACTGTAGGGGTTCTGTCCCCTTAAATCACCCAATGGGCCCAACCTCAAAAGTGCTTATTGTCATTTACTGGCCATTAGCGACCCAGGATCAAAATTTCAAAACATAAAAAGGAATATGTTGCAATAGGGAACAAATTGTTTCCATGCTGCATCATTTTGAACATTTACGTATTGGTAGCATTTTAACAAGCTAGCTGTTTTTTTTTAGCTCACCTGGGCCGAAGGCTCCAGGGGAGCTTATAGTATAGTGGGTCCTCCGTCGTCCGTCCGTCCACACTTTTGAGCAGCTATATCTCTGTAGCCTGCATGCTGATCTCAATCATTTCTCATCTGTAGCATGCCTCAGGTGGGGCATTGATGAAATTAGCTTTTTTTTTTAAATCGCATGAAAACTTTGGTTGCTATGGCAATCACAAGTTCTAATAGACTTACAATGGGAAAATGCTTGTCATCACCGTAGCCACTTCAGTTTTGATCGGATCTTTCTGAAACTTATATGTAAAGTTGCTGGGGATAAAATCTCGGATGAGTTCGAAAACCAGCCAAGTTGGTCCATTTATCACAGAGTAACGTCCCTTTGATTGCTGAAAATGCCGATTTTTGACCTTGTCATCACCGTAGCCCTTTCACTTTTGATCGGATCTTTCTGAAACTTATATGTAAGGTGGCTTGATATAAAACCTCGGATGAGTTCGAATACCGGCCAAGGTGGCCTATTTACTATATAGTTATGTCCCTTTGATGGCTGAAAATGTCGATTTTTGACCTTGTCATCTCCGTAGCCCCTTCAGTTTTGATCAGATCTTTCTGAAACTTATATGTAAGGTGACTGGGGATAAAACCTAGGATGAGTTCGAATACCGGTCAAGTTGGCCCATTTATCATAGATTTACGTCCTTGTCATCACCATACCCCTTCAGTTTTGATCGGATCTTTCTGAAACTTATATGTATGGTGGCTGGGGATAAAATCTTGGATGAGTTCGAAAACAGACCAAGTCAGCCTATCTATCGTAGAGTTATGTCCCTTTGATGGCTGAAAAATGTTGATTTTTGACCTTGTCATCACCGTAGCCCCTTCAGTTTTGATCGGATTTTTCTGAAACTTATATGTAAGGTGGCTGGGGATGAAACCTCGGATTAGTTCGAAAACTGGCCAAGTTGGCCCATTTATTTTAGAGTAACATCCCTTTGATTGATAAAAATGCCAAATTTTGACCTTGTCATCACCGTAGCCCCTTCAGTTTTGATCGGATCTTTCTGAAACTTATATGTAAGGTGGCTGGGAATAAAACCTTGGATGAGTTTGAATACTGGCCAAGTCGGCACATTTATCATAGAGTTACGTGCCATTGATTGCTTAAAAATGCATATTTTCGACCTTGTTAGCACTGCTGCACCTTCAGTTTTGATCGGATCTTTATGAAACTTACAAACAAATAAATCAGACAGAAAAGCTCGGAGGAGTTTGAAAACTCGTGAGGTTTGCCTATTTGTCACAGAGTAACATCCCCTTGATTGCAGCAGTTAATTGCTTATTTTTGAACTTGTCATCACCATAGCCCCATCAGTTCATATCGGATCTTCTTAGCAAGTCAGGAATAAAAGCTTGGGTGCGTTTGAAAACTGGTGAGGTCAGCCCATTTATCATAGAGTTACATTCTACTTGATTTGCAGAAAATGCTTACCCTGTCATCACCATGTCCTTTTTTTAATCCTTCAGTAAAGGTTGGCACTTCCTGAAACTTTGAATCTGTAAGCTCAGGTGAGCGATACAGGGTCCTCTTGTTTTATTTCTGTCTATACAAGCACGAGTGAAACTGTTTTGAAAATAACACAAAACGTACACGATTTCAACAAAAAATACATTTCACTTTTTCTGAATCCGGTAAGGAGATAACTACGGCTAATCCCTGCCTTCCTAAATTTAACCACCCACCTAGCTCAGTGCCTCATATGCTAAAGGTCCCAGGTTCGATCCCCAGCAGCGGTGACAAGATTTCGGTGTCAGAACACATTCCATTGGCATAATAAATTTTGCAGGTATGAATATCATAAAGTGCATCGTCCTTCGAATCTGGACGTTAACTGGAGACCCCTGTGCAGGGAGAACCATCCCCTGTGCAGGTTAAAGAACCCTACCGTAATTACATGGTGACTGTGTACTCTTTCAGCCTTCAAAACTGGAGTATATGCAGTATACAACGTCTATGTCCCCTCTTGGGGTTTAGTTGAAAATGGAAGAAAAATAGCGATAATGCTCATTTGTCACTACTTCGAACGGTATAAAAATTAAACAGCACCGGTCGTTCCGGTCGTTAGTTCATCGATAGAGTAGCCCGGAATCAGCAGAAAAACCAAGCTTCGCGACGATTGTTTTCTTGATCTGTTACATAAAGCGATGTAAAAGGAGTAAAATCTAAATTTAGAGCTGCAAATACATCATTTTGGATTCAAATTGGTCAAGAGAGGTTCATTTTAATGAAAGACATCAGTTGAAAGCGAAAAAAGTTTCCTCCGTAACACTAGTTCGCTTGTGATTGATGAAAACCTGAAAATTTTTGTCACACGTTTATGCCGAATTTTGCTTTGCTGAGGTAATCCATGCGAGAAAAACATGTTTCCTGCAAGTGACAGACAGAGGCGGATTATTGTTGCAAAGTGGACATATTTAACTTGTATAATTCGTAATAAGCAGGTGAAAAACTGCATTTGCGAAAAAGATACACTGGGTAAAATGAGGTAACCCCCTCAAAAATGGAGTCGAAGTTTCCCCCCTTGTCTCTAATATAGTACCAAAAAAAAAAAAAAAAAAAAAAATTTTTTTTTTTTTTTTTTTTTTTTTCATTTTTTTTTTCATGATTCAAGCCCCTATGGTTCAACCTCAAATGAAACAAACAAAAACTGTGGTTTGTAATATAGCATTACAATGTATAGGCATGCTATTCTAATGAATCATGGGACTATGTCAATTCTAAGGTTGAGAATCAATGTCAGATTCAAAATTCATATTTCATTTTTATTAAAGTGAAACTGAAGTCTCATTTTCCTGCATTTTTAGAATCCCGCGAGACCACTATAACTGATCTGCCGTCTTCCGAGTCACTTGAGCGTTTGAAAATATCATTTTGATATTTTGCAGTAGCGTTCAGAAAGCGTCCCTTGGGGTGTGTTGCTCACGTGTTTTGTAATTCATAATTGAGAATATTATATAACTATAAAAGAACATAAATCTGTGATCATAATGCGAGTGGCTTAAATAATTCTGTTCTCCGAGCATTAGCATTGATTCCTTATTCGAACCAATCACAGACAGCAAAGACATGAATATTTAACGAGCATGTGACATATAATGGCGGGAATATTATATGAACCGCGAGCTTGTAATATCCAGTTACCATTAGACATAAATGAATCTTGTTTAGTCATTTTGTTTTAGGTAATGCAAGAACAAAGCAGGAGATATTTTTATATATGCTCATGATTCATCTTAATTGAAAGAAAATATTAATAAATCTATATAATGAAAGTACCTGCAAACTTCACCTTTTGAAAGAAAAATCGGGGGTTTCATTACGAAAGCACGCCTAAACAAATGCATTGTAAATTTTACCGCCGAAAAAAAACCGATAAGTTTAAGATGAAACATTGTGATATTTTTCTTATTTCTGCTCAAAATACAGATATATATCTATAATCAATCTATATTTCAGAGCAGAAATAAGAAAAATAAGGTTTACACATGTAAACCCAAGTTTCACTTTATAAAAGTGGGGTTCAAGGGGTCAACATTATAGAGGCGTGTTTTCGTGATCTGTAGAAACATTCTAATGCTGCTTCCGGGTAGTCATTTGAGCCGTCTCAACGCAACGGTTCTATGGGAATTTTAAATCAATGTTCGGAACATAAATACGAATCAAAATTCTTTTTGTCTGAACGAAGTTTTTCCTATTATAACACTGGATAACATTATTCTACATAGAGACACTAGCATGAGACTAGCGCTTCAATTCACGAATTTTGTGAACTAAAACAGATGAAAGATGCCAAGGTCTTTTCTAGTAAAATTAAAGAAGAGAAGACAAAAGTGTGTGCCAGTTTTGCAAGACAGTGGACATACCTTAAAGCACGGTGTGTATAATTTCTATGTTAAAGTAATAATGATTTTATGTGTAAAAAATGAAAATTCGTCTTCGATTTTGAACGCGAATGGTTTTGTTTGTTTGATTTGAGGTTTAACGTCCCCGCCAACACTGTAAAGGTCATTTTGGAGACGTTGCTTCCAATTTTGTGGGACTTTTACCCGACATTGAGATGAAATGACATCTCAAGCCCTGTCGTCCAATAAACCAATAGGGTTTAATAGCATGGACGGCCCGCCTCGCATCGCGGTTCCTGGACAGGCTTAGATCCTCTAAGCGGTTTATCAGTGCTAGTGTGCGGACCGGATTCAGCTCTGCGTTGAAGCATCATGCAGCCCATATATTTCTTCAAGCCCCTATGGGCGGGGGCCGTAAAACGAATGACACAATCGATTCTGAACGAAATGCTCCGATGTTAACATAACGTAAATATGTCCGTGCACCCCTGCTAACTCCGCTTTATATACAGCAACTCGCGATTTAAATAAGTGTTCATGTATTATTGAATTCAATAATACATTAGTACGAATTAGCTAATACAATAGCACGAATGCAAGATTCTATTTATCATATGACATTTAAAACGCATTTTATTCACGACTTTTTGAGGAGAATATCAATATTCCGCCATAAGTAAACGCGTCGTCGTTGAGGACGTCGTACATGTAACGTTACGCAGCGTATGTAACTTATTGCCTTGTGGTGCGGACTCTATTATGAAGACGAACGATTACAGGTCATTGGGGTCATTCGGGGACTTCCGTGATGTTTTGTCTTCGTTCTGTTCTGATTCCGCTTTCGATACACGGTAAAAGGTGCCGCTTTCCTAGTCTGCTGCCGGACTGAGACCTATGCCGGCTATGTGCCTCGACGCACATTACGCCTGATGTCGGTGGACATGCTGTTTGGACATTGGTTTCCGCCACATGATCCCCGATCCGTGGTGGCTGTATGAATGCCATTTGGCGTGTCTCAATTAACAATTCTGATTCTGAACATTTACAAACAATCGTTCTTCCCCCGTACCATTAAAGATTGGAATGCCCTATTTCGACAGCTGATTGTTCTGTGTATTGTGAAGCTGAGTTTTCTCTTTCGTTAGAGCTAGGGACTAAATTCCCATATCACAGGTCCCGGTGTATGAATGTCATTTGACGTGTCACCGTTAACGATTCTGATTCTGAATCTGGCTGTTTTAGTATCCTAGGTTGGTGGCCGGTATGGTTTCATGAGCCCTGTGTATGAGTAACAGTTCACTCCCTCTTAAGTTCTTAGTTGAAATTTTATCAATGTCAAAAATTTGTAATTTTCTACCTTCTTCTAAAGACTTCTATCGGATTGCTGGCCCCGTGTGTCCGGATTTCTCCCATGGTCTGTCATAGGAATGAATCCCTAAGCATTAAGTTGCTGAGTCTGGTGCGGACTAATATTGGACATTATGCGTCAACAATCTGTGTTAAATCCAGCCGGAGACAAGTCATGTGATAAAAAAAGTTTTCTTACTCAATACATTTTAATATTTATTATTTTCATTATTAAAGTTGCATGATCTCTTAATAAGCCAGTAACATGTTTTAAACATAAAATATGTTTAACTCGTAATTCTCGCATTCGTCAAACATCACGTGAACAAGTCCGTGAAATAAACACCCCCTTACACCACCATTTATATAGAGAAAACTGGGGTTTACGGGGGTATACAATATTTTCCGTATTTCTGCTCCTAGACATAGGTTGTGGATACTCGTTAGAACCGCCTCATGAGGCGGTTCTAACGAGTACCCACAACCTATGTTTTGAGTAAAAATAAGAATAATATCACAAATTTTCTTCAGAAAATTGACCGTTTTAGAGATGAGAAAAAATGCACTATGACGCACGGGCATGTTATCGTAATGTTTTAGCTAACACCTTGCTGTGTCTTAAAGTGATTTGAATGTAAACGCAACAATGTCTAACTCATATATTCAAATTTGCCTCTCAGTTTCCAGATATTCGTCTTATCACATGTCTGGTTCTTTTAAATGTGTATAGGTGTGTTCAACTTTAATACATGTATATGGACCGATTTTTAACTACGCAAAGCCTTTTCAAAATTTTATAGACGCCATTCTGATTTAATTTCAAAATTCAATATTGGACTTAAATCTCTTCTGCAACAAGGTCTATCGGAACCCGAATTTTATGGTGACTTAGTATATAAATTCAGAAAAATATATAACCGCAATGACTTCAGCACCCAATTTCGTAAAATCATTCTTCGATATAAAAAGATTGGGTACAACATGGATATTATACGACAGACTGCATGCATGGTAGTTAACCCAATCACGGTTGGAAACTTTGCTTCCCTCTTTAATTGCACGCCGGTGGGTCAGGCCTCAGATTCTATGACGGCTCCAACGTAAAGGCTTATTGAGAATTAGAGAGATAATGTTGGTTGGTGCCTGATGCTCTGTCTCTGGTCGGGCTCATAGGAGTCTAACTGTTGGTTTTCTTTTGCTCCAGCATTTCAGTGGTTTCTTGCTGTCGAGTCCTCACCGTTGTCTCACCTCTGTGGTTCTTTGATTTTTGTGTTCACGGAGATGTTGCACTGATGAGTTAGGAGGCCTTCATGCGGACTGAACAAATTATTTGTCTAAATCGCGACGGAAGTAAGGGCGAGGGTTGTGGCCACGTAAAATCGATTTAAGCCCCCCAGTGGAAATCTTCCACTGACCGTTCCAAGGCGGCTCTTCTGTGGCGATTTATTTATGTTGTTGTTTGTTACTTACTGTGTGTATCACTTGTGTCTTTTAATTTTGGATGGCCATATGGCCATTTTGTGGGAAAGTAACTGTCCTTATGGCCTTCCTTTGTTTAGGTTTCCATTATGGTCTGGTCGCTTAATGTTTGTATTTCTTTCCCTTTGGTGTCTTTTATGGGTGGAGTAAGTTAATTGTATCAATTTCTGATCTTTGTTTTACTTCTACTTTAATTCAGCACAGCATTCATGTTTTTGTTATATTGAGGACCATGTGTTAGACTGACTTTATGGGCGGTCCAATTCGCATCACTTTGCCTGGGGACGCTATTATACCTTCTAGACGGTGTACCAGTATCCATATGCAGTCGGTTTCAGCTCGGCGTGGAAGCACCATGCAGCCCAATTTATTTCTCCTAGCCCCGACGGGCGGTGCCAACGTGGAACTGGTTTTCTGTAAATGCAGTAGTATGTTGATATATATAAAGTTAATTTAGCCTGCTTTTTAAAATATGGGTTTGAGGTAAAAATGCGATACAGAAAAGAGGTCGAAACACCAGATTCTTATAAAAAAAAATCAGCCTCCTGAGGTTTATTAGTTCCATATTTAAAATAGACGAAACGAATAAACTGTATATTACATCCACTTGATAGATTTTTAAGATCATTTTGCATCTGAATATTCAATACAGCTTGATGTATCGGTACAGCTGACGTTTTACAGGTCATATCATGCATATTACATGCAACAGTGCAGTCAGCATAGTAACGCATAAGGTGGCAGGAAGAAAAACTTGATGGGTACCAGTTTGAAATCGCTTTACTACAGTTCTGAATATAAATAGAATAAACAAATTGAAAGGGTTAGTGCAAGAAGGGGCCCAAGTCCATTTTTGGTAAACTCTGGGATATTATCATTTTCAGATACATCATGTATCAAGACCTACAATCTGATATATAGTTTGTTATACCTTATTTCTTTACTGGCATTAAAAATGACGGTTAATAAGAGTTTGGTAGGGTCCTAAGTCCAATGTCATATCTTTGGTGCAAGAACGGGTCTAAGTCCTTTTTACCACATACAGCTTTGAGTTTCCATTGTATGTATTGTTCATTTGTTTCAGATTTTTGTTAGAATAAACTAATAAAGAGTCGAGATACGATAAAATGTACATGTTCAATGGCATAGGTTTCTGCTTTTAATAGAGAAAACTTTGTTGTATTTGTTTAGTGCAAGAATGTGCCTAAGTCCAATAAATCCTGGACTTAGGCCCTTTCTTGCACTAAACCATTATTGTAACAAATGAATATCTGCGATATACTCAGAACTAGTCATGCGATTTCTGCACCATTTCAGATGACACGATAACACATCGGAAGAATTTATTTAAATTCAAGCATGAAAAATATGAAAAATTTGCAAAATATTTTGTTTTTCGCGGTTTTTCTCGAAATTGTAAAAAATGTGACTTAGGCCCCTTCTTACACTAACCCCTTCAATTGTTTCATTGATACAAAAATAAATGTGTGAGAGTACAGTGAGCAAGACGTACTTCTTATTCAATGGTTACGTCCATCTTTGTTTCAGCGTTGCATCCGGTTCATACATCACCCAATCAGCAGGTTTTTTTCTTATCTTTTCGGACGCAACTGACGTCAAGAATAGCGTCGATGTGACTGAAGGAGGTGGCTGGATGTGGCGAAGGTGTCGTGTATTTTTCCGTCACTGGGGCGTCCAATTTATATATCACAAAGCCTGCTCTTCTTGTAGCAGGTAAGGGTAGAGGAGGGATTTGTTTCTTTCTTCCTTTCATTCAACGTCCTCTACTGTCTCGTCTGTCTCCTTTCTCCCTGTTTTGGGAGACAGCACAACATGACCTTGAAGGGTTGTCGTATAGATAAACCCAAACATCGACGTTATCCTTGACGTCAGCCTCGATAGCGCAGTGGTTAACGCGTTCGACTCATGATCGAGAGGTTGTGCGTTCGAATCCGGCACCCGGTATCGAGGACTGTCCTTGGGCAAGACACGTAATGACACTGCCTCACTCCACCCAGGTGTAAATGTGTAGCAGTGATGTAATAGTCACTGCCTCTCTCTCGCGCGCCTGAAAACATCCGGAATGAGTGTTCGAGAGCGATTAAATAAGCTTGAAGCTTCCATCGTAATCGAAGTAAAATAAGTTACATAATCAATCCCAGAAACTTTCCTGCGTTTATCTTGTGCAAAAAGTAGTTCCAGCTAAAGAAACTTATTTTCCCCAGCTAAGAGGAAATAAAAGGAAATACAAAATAGAAGTGGCGACAATGATCGAGATTCTATACAATCAACCCACAGCTCCCATCAGATATACCGAAGGGAAAGAAACACAAACATGAAACAACAGACCCAATGGAAACATCAATAGCGGAAAGCCAAAAGGACAATCACTTTCCCACAAAATGGCAAAATGGCCAATATGCTATCCAAAATAAAATAATATAAGTGATACAAACACCCAAAGACAAACTTTAACAAAAATAAACCGCTACAGAAGAACCGCTTTGGAACGGTCAGCGAAAAACGAATTCCACTGGGGGCCTTAAATCGATCTTTGCCCTTACTTCCGTCGTGATTTAAACAAATAATTTGTTCAGTCCGCATGAAGGCCTCCTAACTCATCAGTGCAACATCTCCGTGAACAAAAATAATGAAACAACCACAGAGATGAAACAACGGTGAGGACTCGACAGCAAGAAACCACTGAAATGCCAGAGCAAAAGAAAACCAACAGTGAGACTCTGATGGGCCCGACCAGAGACAGAGCATCAGGCACCAACCAATATTACCTTGAATAAGATCTCTCTAATTCTCAATAACCCTTTACGCTGGAACCGTCATAGAATCTGAGGCCTGACCCTCCGGCGTGTAATTAAAGAGGGAAGCAAAGTTGTCACCCGTGATATGTCTGGTTGAAATCATTTTATTTCTCTGTCATGCTTGTAGTATTACAAAGTATTTACATTCTCAGTGCAGTTACATAAAAATCCTATAGTTAACTATTAGCATGTTCATGTAATCTTGTTCATACATCAATGGATACATAGATTGACGCGACGTCAGTGACGTCAAAATAAATAGTGGTTCTCTGAAAAATGATTGGGCGATCACGATGATATGCGCACACAACGCTATTGTACTGACAGTAGGAAATCTGGAAATCTGTGCGCAGTTGCTTTCTTGGTTCGGTTTCATCGCTAAAACGAGAACTGTTCGACAAATAATGGTTGGAAAACAATGTAAAATAATGAATAAAGGTAATTAATTTAACGTTAATTGAAGTATGAACAACCTCGAGTCACGAGCAAAGGTTTAAGTGTCTTGATGCTGTTCATTCTTCGATAAACTTTAACCTTCTTCTTCTTCTTCTTCTTCGTCGTCTTCTTCTTCTTCTATACAGTCATCATCATCTTCTCCATCTACATCATCAATCGTCATCTACATAATCATAATCATCAGCATCATCAGCTTCTTTTTTTCGTTTTTCCTTCATCCTTCCATCCCCTGTCACCCATATAAAAACTGCTATTTATTATAGTGATATAATGGAATACATTGATGTTGCATGCCGTCAGCGAATGGTCCAATAAGGGTGCTTGTATACACTGGCGGCTCTGAGACTTGTTGGCCTAATGCAATCAACTTTGATATTATGGCGGGGTGAATCTGCGGTTTTCAGGTCGGATATTTTGTTTTATGACGACGCGCGTGCGTAAACGTAAAACAGAATTTGCAACCGTAAAACCGACGATTAACTCGTCGAAATGAAAATTTTCTTTCAGTTATCCATGTTGCATTGCATTTCTTCGGTTTTTCAGTTACAAATCGGCTATTTTACACAACGTGACAGGCGCAGTGAGCTGCGTCAAATCAAAGTAATCTCAATAAAAAGCGATGTTACATGTACTGATGACGGATGGTTTTTGACACTACATCGCCCTATACTGTCGCACAGTTACGTTATCCTGTCAGAAGACGCGTTACATAAAAAGTGAATTGGAATCTGCGCTATACTGTCGGAAACCCCACTTTTCATTGGTAGACATTTGGTATCATGCAGTTAACTGACAGTTCTTACAGTTTTGGCGGCAAAACTCTACAATTGTTTAAACCCTACAAATGAATAAGAGCAATCGAATTCGGATACAAGTTAAATGCATTGAAAATTGACATTTGGTTTGGGTATTGTCACTGTCAAACGAAATTTTCGACCATAAAACGGTGAAAGTACCTCTACAAATGACAATTTTGAATATTCTTCTCCTCGTTTTATGCATTTACTATACACAATAAATTCAGCACGCAAGTTCACAACTATACTATAACTTTTTGTGTCATATGCTTTTCGAGATTGGAACGACATTCCAGGCTAAATACGTAATTCTGCCTCAAGCGAGTCCTTCAAACGGAAGTTAAATGCAAACGTAGAAATTCCTCCTAAATATTACCTTCAAGTTTGTGGAAATAGACTTGGACAAATTTATCACGCAAGATTTAGGACAAAACGCAGTTAAATCAGCATCTCTTCTCTAAAATTGTTATCGATAACACTCTGCGTGTTTGTGTCCCAAAAGAAGATAGAAGCTGACCTGCAATCGTTACGCTAACCATAGATAAACGGTACTCGATGTAGTATCAGAAATTTGTCGTCAGACTCTTTATTTGCTGCTCTTTTGCAGTTCAGAGCTTTCCTTACAACAGAAAAACAGGTTATTTCAGTTCTTTCACTGACCGTTCCAAGGCGGTTCTTCTGTCGCGGTTTATTTTAGTTATGGTTTGTCTTTGTGTGTGTGTGGGTGTGTGTGTCGCTGAGTTTTTTGTTTTGGATAGCCAATTGGCCATTTTGTGGGAAAGTGACTGTCTTTTTTGGCTTTCCGTTATTGGTGTTTACATTAGGGTCTAGTTATTTCATGTTTCTTTCCCTTTGGTGTCTCATGTTAATTGTATCGATTTCTGATGACTGCCTTCACTTTTATTGTGATAGCTATGCAGAATTGTCTGCTAGAACCAAACTGCCTCAAACAAACTGATGATTACAGTTATCCCCTTCCTTACTGCTAGTATAACGGATGCTATTAGGAAGGCACAATAGATGTCGTAAAATATGTATATTTAGTTATGTTCTGCTCATGTTGTACACTCATCCAACCTTGCTGATAGCTACTTATTCCACAATATAAATGTTCTAGAGGCATTCAGCGCCCCAAGTACGTCTTGTCTTTGCTTACATGCGCAAGATGATGTGTTCTTGACCTTGTTAAAATACAGTGTTAGAATAAGTACTTATCAACTCCAAGTGGAGCCTGGAATTTTGTGATTCCTAAGGAACTTTGAAACACATACCCATGGCATAAAAAACTTAGGGTCTTGTTTGCAAGAAAAAATCACATATCAATAGTCTTCGCTATATGCAAAGTGTAACTGTTTGGTTTTCGTTTGCTCCAGCATTTCATTTGTTTCTTGCTGTCGTGTCCCCACCCTTGTTTCATCCCTATGGTTGTTTGATTTCTGTGTTCTCGTAGATAAGTTAGGAAGCCTTCATGCGGTCTGAACAAATTGTTTGTCTACATCGCGACGGAAGTAAGGGCGAGCGAGGATTGCGGCCGCGTAAAATCGATATAAACCACAGGCCACACACACCAGTTTTCACTGGCGTTCCAAGGCGGGGATCATTGTTATCATACTTCGTCTGCATGTGTGTGTTGCTGGTTTCCATTACGAAAACACGCCTATACAAATACATTGAAAATTTTACCACGGAAAAATGAAAAATTTCAGATGAAAAATTTCGATATTTTTCTTATTTCTGCTCTAAATATAAATTGTGGATACTCGTTAGAACCGCCTCGACGAGGCGGTTCTAACGAGTACCCACAACCTATGTTTTTGAGCAGAAATTAGAAAAATATTGTATACCCCTGCAAACCCCAGTTTTACTATATAAAAGTGGGGTTCGAGGGGGTCAAAATCATACAGGTGCGTTTTCGTGATGTCGTATTGTTTGTGTAGCCGATTGGCCTTGTTCACAGAGGGCCAACCGGAGGTCACCTGTTGGTTTGCATTTCAGTTACATGTAGTCCTTTATTTGTCTAAGCCGCAACGGAAGTACGGACAAGAACTGCGGCTGCGTAAAATCGATTTATGTCCCCCCACTGAAATACTTTTCACTGAGCGTTCCAAGGCGGTTCTTCTGTCGCGGTTTATTGCACGACCCGCAGAAAAAGCGACCGACTGAAGTCGGTTGATTTTCTAGAGTGCCCTAAAATCACCGTGTCATTCTGTCATTCTGACAGTCTGTCATTTTGTCAGTCTGTCAGTCTGTCTGTCCGTCCGTAACCCGTTTGTGAAAATTGGCGATAGTGACTTAACCGCTTGGAATATTTAAACAATTTTTGGCATACTGATAGATATCAATGAGATCTAACCAATGAACTTGCGAAATATTACATTCCATTTAGTATAGCCTCGCCGAGGCGAAAAATGTGAAAATTTTCGAACTGCTTCTCCTCGGAAACCGCTGGGCCGATTGAAGTCAAATTTCATATGTAGCCTCTATGGGAAGGGGGAAACCAAAAGTTGCTCATGGGGTCCAGGTCACATGACCAAAATGGCCGCCAAGCCATATATGGTATGTCTGTCTGTCCGTCCGTAACCCGTTTGTGAAAATTGGTGATAGTGACTTAACCGCTTGGAATATTTAAACAATTTTTGGCATACTGATATATATCAATGAGATCTAACCAATGAACTTGCGAAATATATCATTCAATTTAGTATGGCCTCTCCGAGGCGAAAAATGTGAAAATTTCGAACTGCTTCTCCTCGGAAACCGTTGGGCCGATTGAAGTCAAATTTCATATGGAGCCTCTATGGGATGGGGGAAACCAAAATTTGCTAATGGGGTCTAGGTCACATGACCAAAATGGCCGCAAAGCCATATATGGTAAAAACCCTTCAAAATAGTCTTCTCCAGAACCACTGGGCAGATTTCCACGAAACTTGATAAATAGCATCTGGGACGTAGGCCCATCATAAATTGCTAAAATGGTGACCCTGAGTTGACCTTGACCTTCTTTGGGCCTAGGGAAAACTTTGACACATAAGCTTTTGTATTGGAAAAGTGAGAATGCATTTTATTCGGCAAACGATTCAGAATACAGTACTAAAGTAATGAGATCTAACCAATGAACTTGCGAAATATTACATTCTATTTAGTATAGCCTCGCCGAGGCGAAAAATGTGAAAATTTTCGAACTGCTTCTCCTCGGAAACCGTTGGGCCGATTGAAGTCAAATTTCATATGGAGCCTCTATGGGATGGGGGAAACCAAAATTGTCTCATGGGGTCCAGGGCACATGACCAAAATGGCCGCCAAGCTATATATGGTCTGTCTGTCTGTCCGTCCGTAACCCGTTTGTGAAAATTGGTGATAGTGACTTAACCGCTTGGAATATTTAAACAATTTTTGGCATACTGATAGATATCAATGAGATCTAACCAATGAACTTGCGAAATATATCATTCCATTTAGAATAGCCTCGCCGAGGCGAAAAATGTGAAAATTTTCGAACTGCTTCTCCTCGGAAACCGTTGGGCCGATTGAAGTCAAATTTCATATGGAGCCTCTATGGGATGGGAGAAACCAAAATTTGCTCATGGAGTCCAGGTCACATGACCAAAATGGCCGACAAGCCATATATGGTAAAAACCCTTCAAAAATAGTCTTCTCCAGATACACTGGGCAGATTTCCACGAAACTTGGAAAATAGCATCTGGGACGTAGGGCCATCATAAATTGCTAAAATGGTGACTCTGGGTTGACCTTGACCTTCTTTGTGCCTAGGTCAATTTTTGACACATATGCTTTTGTATCGGAAAAGTGAGAATGCATTTTATCCTGCAAACGATTCAGAATACAGTACTAAAGTATAAGATATATTTTTGCTCCTTACGATAAGGCGCATTTATTGGGGGAACCGTTTTAGGTCCAGGTCACATGACCAAAATAGCCGCCATACCCATATATGGTAACACTCATAAAGCTAAAAGCATCCGGCGGGTCGTGCACTTCAGCTGAAGCACTGGTTTGTCTTATTTTAGCTCAAAATATAGATTGTGGGTACTCGTTAGAACCGCCTCATTGAGGCGGATCTAACGAGTACCAACAATCTATATCTCAAAGCAGAAATAAGACAAATATGGTTTACCCCTGCAAATCCCAGTCTTACTATATAAGTGGGGTTAGAGGGGGTCAAAATTATATAGGCGTGTTTTCGTGATGAAAACATCACTAAGGATAATTACTTTCCTACACAATGGTCAAATGGCTACCCAAAACAAAAACGATTTAAGCAATACACGCATGCAAAGACGAGCTATAAAAATAAACCGGAACAGTAGAACCGCATTGTAACGGTCAGTAAAAAGTATTCCATCGGGGTGGGGTGGGCTTAAACGTCTAAACTGGTAAACGTCTTAATCAGTGTTATCGGTAGCATAAACTACGCAAAGCATTTTCTAAATTTTATCGACGTCATTCCGATTTAGTTTCAAAATTCAATGATGAACTTAAATCTCTTCTGCAACAAGGTCTATTGGAACCCGAATTTTATGGTGACTTAGTACATATATTTAAATTAAAAAAAAATATATATCCTTGCAATGATTTCAGTACCCAATCTCGTAACATCATTCTTCGATATAAAAAGATTGGGTACAACATAACTATTTTACGATAGACTGCCTACATGGTAGTTAATCCAATGACAGTTGATAACTTGGCTTCTTCTTTAATTGCACGCCAGTGGGTCAGGCCTCAGATGCTATGACGGCTCCAGCGTAAAGGCTTACTTATGTAATGTTGGTTGGTACCTGATGCTCTGCCTCTGGCTGGGCCAATCGGAGTCTGCATGTAACTGTTTGTTTTCTTTTGCTCCAGCATTCCAGTGGTTTGTTGCTGTCGAGTCCTCACCGTTGTTTCATCTCTGTGGTTGCTTGATGATTTTGGTGTTCTCGGAGATGTTGCACTGATGAGTTAAGAAGCCTTCATGCGGACTAAACAAATAATTTGTCTTAATCGCGACGGAGTCAAGGACGAGGATTGTGGCCGCGTAAAGTCGACTAAGCCCCCCATCCCCAACCCACCCCACACTGACCCTTCCAATGCGATTCTTCTGTCGCGGTTTGTTTTTGCAAT
The DNA here is from genome assembly GCA_963580285.1 of Lucinisca nassula. Classification (NCBI taxonomy): domain Eukaryota; kingdom Metazoa; phylum Mollusca; class Bivalvia; order Lucinida; family Lucinidae; genus Lucinisca; species Lucinisca nassula. The sequence continues at coordinate 61,661,234 of OY757010.1, forward strand.
TGTTTGCCTTTGAGTGTGTGTATCGCTTATACATGTATCTTCTTTTTCATTTTGGATAGCCTATTGGTCATTATGTGGGAAAGTAACTGTCCTTTAGGCTTTCCGCTATTGATGTTTCCATTAGCGTCTAGTTATTTCATGTAATAATAATAATAACTTTCTCGGTTTGGGTCTTACGGTCCTTTCAAGATTACATGTATTTCACCTATTTCGAGCCGATCGTTAAACAGAGGTGGGCGATGCCGTAGTGTCCGCAGAATAACACCTGCCTTCCTGTTGCAGAACTTTGCGTCAATAATACATGTGATAATAATAATAATAATAATACATGTAATAATAATAATAGCAATAATAATAGTAATAAACATAATAATGATAAACATGATGCATAGACTAACTAATGGCATGTTTGTTTGAATTGAGGTTTTACGTTCCGTCAACACTATTTTGGGTAATTTTTGGAGACGTTTCTTCCAATTTTGTGAGACTTTTACCCGACATTGAGATGAAATGGCATCTCAATCCCTGCAGCCCAAAGAAACCAAAAGGTTTAATATGTAGGGACGGTCCGATTCGCACTACTTTGCCTGAGTAGGCTTTGACCAGTAAGCGGTTTACCAGTACTCATGTACGGTCGGTTTCAGCTCTGCGTGGAAGCATCATGCAGCCCATCTTTTTCTTCAAGCCCCGATGGGCGGGGCCGACTTATGGCATATAGCATATCATAAGACCAATACGTTTGGCGTCATTGTTTTAATAATTTACAGAAAAATACCTGTTTTTCAGATGAAGACATTGTAGGCGAACAACATATAGCAACCGGTTTAATTTAATGCTGCTGACCTCACTGGTATCCACTGCGTTAATCTTATGATTTTTCCCCATTTTATGTGTAGATTACTGCGGCAAGTGTTCTAACCGAGTCAATGATATGACAGTGTCATATCTTTACTTGTTTCAGCTTACACCCAGGGATAATCGACCCACCAGTGCAGTCATTATACAGCCACTGAAGCGCAGTGAAACCTTACTGGCAACATAACAAAATTTAATAATTACACCCACGTTTCAGTATCATTAGGTGGTACATGTAACTGTTTAAAAATGCATTGTTTCTTATTTAACTGTTGCAGTGCATATGTTATAGTTTATGTCAATAATTAAACAAGTTTAACTACAATTGAGCTTCAATACCCCGAACCCACCCACCCCCAACCCCCATCCCCCGGCGGGGGGGGTGCATGAAGATTTGGTCGAGAAAGGATATGTTCGCATTGTTGAGGTTTACTCATAGTAGTGCCAGTTGAGGCATAACAGGGATCTTAATGATCTTCTATAAAGTAAAGGTATGTTGTGTGTGCTCATTAGAATCGTATCATTGAGGCGATTCTAATTAATACACACAAATAATATCAATATCTACAAGTCCGTGAAATGAACATCCCCGTAAAAAACCCACTTTACGTGGAATAAACTGGCATTTACGGCGGTAGACATTATTTTCGTATTTCTTCTCCAAGACATAGGTTGTGGGTGCTCGGTAGGACCCCCTCAATGAGGCGGTTCTACCAAGGACTCACAACCTATGTTTGGAGTAAAAATAAGAAAAAAATATCGCGGATTTTCATCAGAAAAGTAACCATTTTGGAGATGTAAATGCACTATGTCGCATGGGTGTGTTAACGTAATGTACGTGCGCTGTCTGGAGCTTTAGGATTCAAATTTTCCAAAGGGACTTTTGAATTAGTTCGAATTAACCATGATAAACGAACTACCCGAGATCGAGTTATTGAAGTTTCACTGTACTAAATGGTAATATAAACAGTTTTTGTTTGTTTAATTTGGTGTTTAGCGTCCCCGTTTAATATGAACAGTCTTGCCTCACAATGTCTGTAGCGACATGGTTATACTACATACAGTGAAATTTCTTTGGCTCGAAGTTTACCACGCATCACTATATACAAATGTACATGTAATTGCGACTCTGTTAAACCCCACTTTTATGAAAAACAATTTGGATTTACAGGGGTATACATTGGTTTTCTTCTTTCTGCTCAAAAACATACATTGTGAGAACTCGTTAGAACCGCCTCGTCGAGGCAAGTACCCACAATCTATATTATGAAAAGCAATGTGAAAAATAACATTTTATTTTATCAGAAAACTTTTATGTTTTTGGTGGTAAAATTTTCAATATATTTTTATAGGCGTGTGTTTCGAACCCGTTTTTGAATTTGTACAATTTTTTCCATAATTGCATTGGATAACTTTCTTATTTCATCTTAAAATTGTATGTTGTGTGTACTCATTATAATCGTCTCGATGAAGCGATTCTAACGAGCACTCGAAGAAATCGAAAGGATGAACATATTACATGTATGCCTCCAGACCTGGCTCTATAATCTCTCAGTGGTTTAAACTACCGTTATTTCGAACAAATCTTCAGGGTCCTTTTGATTTGCTCTCTCACCATACGGTTTATTAGCTGTCTCAGTCCGTTAATCAAGGAAAGCATACAGGAAAGCATGTACATCTACATTGCAATGGAGTTTTTTTCCGAATTGTCATTTGCTACTGTACTCGGAGGATAAGTTGACAGTGACGTCAGCGAATGTTTTTGTTATTGAGCATAGTCCACTATTGTCGAAAGGTAAGCAAGCGTCGGTGAATTTCAATATAATGCGATTTTGTCGTATGCTTGTTAGACAGTCAACCTGGCGCAGTGGAAAGACAGCTGACTGATATCCCGTAGAAGTTTTGTACTTTATAGTTGTGGGTTCGAGCCTCACTGTTACATTTTTCTTTTTCCTTCTTAAAATATTAGCTTATACTTTTTATCGTTTAAAACATTACAATGCCCTATTTCTGCTGATTTTTATGTGCTAAGAAGAAGAAACACAAAACAATGTCACGAAACTGTTGACGAGCTACTGTACGAACTTCTTTCACGGATTTCAATAGTTTCATGCAGGATTCCATTTGACATTCTCACAAAGCTATAAACGTCTGTCTCACGTCTCATGATATGATTTCTTAAGACTCCTTCCAGGACACAGCTGAAAGCAACCGACGTCAATAATGTTTAGGTCATTTTTGAGCCGGTCAGTTGACATATCCACACTTTCCCAACATAAGCGGATAACCTGTACAGAAACTGACAACTGCCCGTCTTGAATCAATGGAAGGGGAGAATGGCCGAAGAAAAGATCAATCTTCACGAAAGAATGTTGCCAAACACAGGTACATATCGAACCTGCGTCGCCATTATAAAATCAGAAGAAAAAAACACACACACACACACAAAAAAAAAAAAACATTAAAAATATAATAAACTAGAAATGCGTCCATTGGACACGGATGCCCCCGCCTGGAAAAATCCACCCATGAACAACAAAGATATTGAGCGGATACAAGAAAAAAAAACAAAAACAAAAACAAATCAACACTTTTCTTTACCCTTGGACCTCTAAGTATGACCTTGACCTTGAATGTACCAACCTGGTCTTGCGTATGACACACTGGCTCATGATGGTTAACATTTCTACCAAGAAATTTCCAAATCCATTCAGAATAACCGGACGCAAGAAAAAGACATTTTTCTTTACCTTTTACATCTAATTATGACATTGACCTTGGAGGTACCAACCTGGGTCTTGGGCACGACACATCGTCTCATGAAGGTTAACATTTCTGCCAAGTAATTTCAAAATCCATCCAGAAATAACTGAGTTATTGACTGTGTTTAAGATTTGGACCTTTTTTAAATCTTTGACCTCTAAGAATGACCTTGACCTTGGAGGTAAGGACATGGTTTTGTGTGAGGCAGATTGTCTCCTGATGGCTAACATTTCTGCCTAGTAATTTTGAAATCCATTAATGGATTGCATATTAAAGAGGTACTATTAATAAAGCAACGGTCCTAACATGAAAGCAATCCATTGGAGAATAAAGGTAATATGTTACTTTGAAAAAGGTTAACCAAAAGGTAAACCTCGGACCCCCACCCCCCCACCCCAATACACCAAAGGACGGATTTAAAAAAAAAAATAAACGTCCAAAAAGTGGGATTTACAGGGGTATTCGTTGTCTGCCTTATTTGTGCTAAAAACAGCCACAATCTATGTTGAAAGCAGAAATAAGAAAGATGTTATCATTTTTACTCATATTTGTCATTTCTGGCATCATGACGACCTACCTACCTACCTACCTACCTACCTACCTACCTACCTACCTACCTACCTACCTACCTACCTACCTACCTACCTACCTACCTACCTACCTACCTACCTACCTACCTACCTACCTACCTACCTACCTACCTACCTACCTACCTACCTACCTACCTACCTACCTACCTACCTACCTACCTACCTACCTACCTACCTACCTACCTACCTACCTACCTACCTACCTACCTACCTACCTACCTACCTACCTACCTACCTACCTACCTACCTACCTACCTACCTACCTACCTACCTACCTACCTACCTACCTACCTACCTACCTACCTACCTACCTACCTACCTACCTACCTACCTACCTACCTACCTACCTACCTACCTACCTACCTACCTACCTACCTACCTACCTACCTACCTACCTACCTACCTACCGACCTACCAACAATACCTAGCCTACCCACCACCGTACCTACCATACCAACTACTAACATACATAACTAATTAGTATCTATCTATCTACTCTATCATATCAAAAAGACATCGCCGCAATCAGATTACCTTTTCATTTACTCTGATGTAATTTTTTTGAGAGTTTACGATTATCGGCGTACATTTGACTACTCAACCCATGCACAGAGTTGATATTTTTTCTTATTTATACTGCAAACATAAGTAAAATAATGTATACCCCCGTAAACCCAGATTTCCCTATATAAAGTAGGCGGGCTTTGGGGATGTTCATTTCACGGGCGTGTTCATGTGATGAATTCCGGTACTGTACGCCGTCCAGATTCTATAGACAGCTCTCTTACGCAACGCTCTAACAACAACGCGGCCATTTTCTATAAAAAAACCGTTACCTGGATTTCCTTCAAATCGTATGGACTTCAACAGTGATAAACTTCTTCGCTTCATAAGTTTTGGTCGATTGACAATCGCCCAAAATGAAGTATGCCGTTACCATGAAACATCTGAAAAAATGGGATTGATTGATTGAGTGACTGATTAATTGATTGATTTGAGGTTTAACGCCCCCGTCAACACTGTATAGGTCATTTTGGAGACGTTACTTCCAATTTTGTGGGTCTTTTACCCGACATTGAGATGTTAATGACACCCCAAGCCCTGTCGCCCAATGAAACCACTAGGGTTTATAAGCATGGGTGGATCGACTCGCACTGCTTTGCCTGGGCAGACTTAGATCCTCTAAGCGGTTAACCAGTACTCGTGTGCGGTCGGTTTCAGCTCTGCGTGGAAACATCATGCCACCCATCTATTTCTTCAAGCCCCGATGGGCGGGGGCCGTCTATGTCTGCAGTATAAATACGAAAAATATCAAGGATTTGCATCAGCCATTTTGGGAATGTGAAAAAAATGAACTATGTTGCACAGGTGTGTCATCGTAATGAAGTGGCTTAATTATGTAATGTTGGTTGGTACCTGATGCTCTGCCTCTGGCTGGGCCCATCGGAATCTACATGTAACTGTTTGTTTTCTTTTGCTCCAGCATTTCAGTGGTTTGTTTCTGTCGAGTCCTCATCGTTGTTTCATCTCTGTGGTTGCTTGATAAGTTTTGTATTCTCGGAGATGTTGCACTGATGAGTTAAGAAGCCTTCATGCGGACTGAACAAATTATTTGTCTAAATCGCGGCGGAGTCAAGGACGAGGATTGGGGCCGCATAAAGTCGACTAAGCCCCTCACCCCCACCCCACCCCAAAGTAAAATTCTTTACACTGACCGTTCCAAGGCGATTCTTCTGTTGCGGTTTGTTTTTGCAACTGTTTGCCTTTGAGTGTGTGTATTGCGTATATATGTATCTTTTTTTTATTTTGGTTAGCCAATTGGCCATTATGTGGGAAAGTAACTGTCCTTTAGGCTTTCCGCTGTTGATGTTTCCATTGGCGTCTAGTTATTTCATGTAATAATGATAATAACTTTCTCGGTTTTGGTCTTACGGCCCTTTCAAGATTACATGTATTTAATCTATTTCGAGCCGATCGTTAATCAAAGGTGGGCGATTGCGTAGTGTCCGGAGAATAACACCTGACTTCCTGTTGCATAACTTTGCGTCAATAATACATGTGATAATAATAATAATAATAATAATAATAATAATAATAATAATAATAATAATAATAGCAATAATGATAGTAATAAACATAATAATGATAAACATGATGCATAGACTAACTAATGGTATGTTTGTTTGAATTTAGGTTTTACGTTCCCGTCAACACTATTTAGGTAATTTTTGGAGACGTTGCTTCCAATTTTGTGGGACTTTCACCCGACATTGAGATGAAATGACACCCCATTCCCTGTCGCCCAAACAAACCAAAAGGTTTAATATGTAGGGACGGTCCGACTCGCACTACTTTGCCTGAGCAGGCTTTGACCAGTAAGCGGTTTACTAGTACTCATGTACGGCCGGTTTCAGCTCTGCGTGGAAGCATCATGCAGCCCATCTATTTCTTCAAGTCACGATGGGCGGGGACCGACATATGGCATGTAGCATATCCTAAGACCAATACGTTTGACGTCATTGTTTTGGCAATTTACAGAAAAATGTATGTTTTTCAGGTGAAGGCATTGTAGGAGAACAAAATAACTGAGCCAGCGCATGTCAAAACCTACAATAAGGCATGTGCGCCCAACGAAGACTCAGATCAGCCTGCGCATCCGCGCAGTGTCTTTAAGAGTCTTCGTTGTGCGCTTAAAGGATCGTTAATGACCCAATGCTCCTTCATGCAGCAAGATAAGTCACTGGTTAGACTATATGGATGCGTAGGCTGATCTGAGTCTTCGCTGGGCACACATGGCTTTTTGTAGGTTTTGTCATGCGCTGGCTCAAATAGCAGCCGGTTTTATTTAATGCTGCTGAGCTCACTGGTATCGACTTGCATGAATGCTATGATATTGCCCATTTTATGTGGAGAAACTGCGGCAAGTGTTCCACAAACACATTAGTAGTCACCCGAGTCAAACATCCACAAAGTTGTTGTAAATCTCAAACAAAAAAAAAATAAAATAAATAAATGAATTGTGTGGTTTAGTGTTATACTAAAGCATACAAAACATGTAGTTTGATCCAATGGCAAACTCTCTTAAAATAGCTAAGTGATTCTGATCTGGGTCTGCACTGTTTGCCCAGGCATGTCTGTCCCAAATATTGGGATCATTATGGTATTTCATTTTAGTGATTTGAAATAACTCTCTGCACCCTACATAACAACAGATCACTTTACATTTATGCTTGTGTTTGGTTGGGTAATGGCAGACTTTTGACATGCATGTATGGGGAGGCATATTGCATACCTGTGATAATTTTTTGAACTGGAGGGAGATTTGCCATTGTGATAAGGGAGATGAAAAGAATATATATAGGGAAATCCTCAGTTCAAATGAGGGAGACTCCAAGTCCAAAATTATACTAAAATTCAGCATTAATTGTACAAAAATAGCATCAAAATGAGGGAGTCTCCCTCCTTATGAGGGAGGTATCACAGGTATGATATTGCAAAAAAGCTAACTGTTCATTATTTCAATTTAATTACATGAATATTAACAAAGTTTTTCTGTAAAAAAAAACTAAACAAAAATCATATTTCCCACTATTTCCCAGTATTTCCCACTATTGCTGAAATTTGGCGTATTTCCCAGGACGGTAATTACCGGTAAAAACCAGTTGGAATTCCCGCCACCGGTATTTACCGACCAACCTTGATTTACGATAAGGCGCATTTATTGGGGGAACCGTTTTAGGTCCAGGTCACATGACCAAAATGGCCACCATACCCATATATGGTAACACTCATAAAGCTAAAAGCATCTGGCGGGTCGTGCACTTCAGCTGAAGCACTGGTTTTCTTCTGTTTTTCACACCTCTCCCAGTCAGCAAATTATATTCTAACACAGCGCGCCTATATAGGCAATGGAAAATAACTGTGTTTTATTCTGCAACAAATCACAGCTCGGAAGAGCGTGACGAGTGACGTCATTAAAAACTGCAAATTTATGACGTCACTTGTCGATTTCCTTAACGTTAGACGGTGTAACGTCATATTCTCGCATCGAAAAAGTTAAAAAAGGATATAAATGCGTGTGTTTCAGTCGGTAATTTTAGCGGGATTTCTTCTAACAATGGCGAAAAGTTGGGAGATTTTGACAGAAACAACAACATTATTGCCGATTTTCAGCGTGTTAGAATCGAAATATATCAGCTCTATTCTGTGATTTCTTGAGCAATAAATCACAGTTTGTCGGTCAGTTGTAAGTAGACAAATCACGCGCGCTACGCGCTTGTGATTTGTCTACCTTTCAACTGACCTCCAAACTGTGATTTATTACTCAACAAATCACATTTAGAGCTGATCTATATCTTAAATATCAGTCAATTTAAAAGTAATATAATTTCATAATAATGAAATGTTTGTCATCTTAAAAGCTTTTATTTGTATCAATGCAACCAAATGAATCGATAAATAGTCTTGGCTCTCTGTTATTTATTGTATTAAACCATCTAATAGAAAATTTCAGAAGTTCCTACATGAGCAGTCAAGGACTTGAGTCACATCAATTAAAACATTTATGTATTGTTTCTTTCTGCAAAGTGCAAAAGTATTCATAATGTATTCGTAAAACTATTCATGAATACATGATTTTTGAAATGTATTCGAATATAAATACTTTTATTCTAAAAAATCCATGAATACAGAATACTTCATGAATACTCAAAAATGTATTTGAATAGTATTCGAATAAGAATACAGAATACAATTATCCCAGGTCTGGCGAAGACTCAGATCAGATCTGAGTCTTTGCTTGTCGTACAAGTTCTCTTGTAGTTTTTGTCAAATTTATCCCGAGATGTATGCGATCATTGATCATTCGATCTACCTGTGAACCCATTTAGGCGGAAAACTGTTATAATATAAGAGACTCAAGAGCTTCAACCACAGACATGTATGTAGCACGCACCAATTTGCTCCTACCAGACTGCGCCTTCAATGGGAACAAATGTATACAGCTTCATTATCGTCTGACGCGGCTAAATTTAGGTTTGTAGGCATTCAAACATGGCAGAACTCGAGATACGCTACGAAAAAAAAAAAGAAAGTCGAGTAACCGCGAAAACTTAAAGTAATGCAGTCGATGGAAATAGAGGGGACCCGCGTTATAACGACAGTACTTGTTCCCTATTATTGTACCGTTATAATGAAGTTGCCGTTATGGAGAATCCCAGTTATGAGTATGATAGGTTATAAAAGGTCTTTTTCAAATCATTACTCTAGGAAACAAATATAAACATTTACTAGAATCGCCTCGGTGAGCCTTGGGCTAAGAATTCATTCCATTGAAACCGTCGTTATAACGAGTTTTGACGTTGTAACGAATGTCGGTATAAAGCGGGTTGACTGTTGTGAATTAGCCCGTTTGAACAAGCTTTCCCCTTCTACAAAATAACCCTTTGTATAGTCAGTATCAAATTAAGGCATAACTATACCAAATTTAGTGACAAAGAGGCCTTTCTGATAGTTAATCTTCATCAGTGTGTCTCAACCTCAAAATGATTAAAAGTTCCAAAACGAAACAAGAACACGAAAGCCTTGCAATGAAATGACAGAAGCTACCCCATTTCCAATAACATACACATACATGTGTTTAGAAGTATTTACTGGTATATTACTTAATTCTGATCGAGCATAGGTTTTGAATGCTCGAAAGAACCGCCACATGTAAACAATTTTAACGAGTAGCGCCATCTTTTGGGGCAACAATAAGGAAAATAGTTACATAGCCTGGTCCCCTCACCAAAAAGCTATATTGCCACATTACGATAAAAGACCCGAGCTCTTTCATATCTCTAAAATGGTCATTTTCCTGATGTAAATATATTTCCTCTTTTTTATATTTTTTTTTCTTCAAACATAGTTATGGTTGCTCGTGTTCTCACAACCTATGTTTTGCAGAAATAAAAACAAAAAAAGATAAAGATATCGGTATCTCAGTTAACTACTAAAATGTGTTTGTGGAACACTGTGCCGTAGTTTGCTCCACACAGAATGAAATAAAAATGTAGTAGATATTGGTGAGTTCAACAGCATTAAATAAAACCGGCTACTACATGCTGTTTTCCTACAAAAGCATATATATTTTCTGTGAATTATTAAAACAGTATCGCCAAAAATTAACCAGGTTACCTGCGCATTGGTATTTTACAGTGGACAACGTTACTTCGCTCTGCACTGCGGTGGGTTGGACCTCCGACTCTAGTTCCGTTCAGTGATTTCTTAGCGTCGAGTCCTCACCGTTGTTTCAGATCTGTGGTTGATTGATTTTTGTGTTCACGGAGATGGTGCACTGATGAGTTAGGAGGCCTTCACGCGGACTGAACAAATTATTTGTCTAAATTGCGACGGAAGTAAGGGCGAGGATTGTGGCCGCGTAAAATCGATTTAAGCAACACCCCCACCCCCACCCAGTGGAATTCGTTTCACTGACAGTTCCAAGGCGGTTCTTCTGTCGTGGTTTATGTTGGTTATGACTTGTCTTTGAGTGTGTGTATCGCCTATATTATTTTGCTTTGGATAGCCAATTGGCCATTTTGTGGGAAAGTAACTGTCGTTTTGGCTTTCCGCTAGTGATGTTTCCATTAGGGTCTGGTTGTTTCATGTTTGTGTTTCTTTCCCTTTGTGTCTCTGATGGGAGATGTGGGTTAATTGTATCGATTCCTGATCATTGCCATAACTTCTATTTTTCTATGATGGTACCACCCTAAGAGAGATGGAGCCTGATATGTCCTGGCACTCCCAGGGGCCCACTTGATACCCTTTGGATCAGGTGAGCGATCCAGGGCCAGCATGGCCCTCTTGTTTTACATTTGACCTTTAAGTACGACCTTAACCTTTGAAGTACAGACTTGGGTTTTACGTGCGACATATCGTCTCATGATGGTTAATATTTCTGCAATTAATTTCAAAATCCATCCAGAAATAAGGAAAGTATTGACTGCATTTAAGTTTCGGACGAACAGACGGACAGGAGCAACGCAGTCGAGCATAGTCTTCCCTTGGCACCAGCAGGTCTTCATTTCCCGGGGTTGTTAACATCAATGGGCACAGCCTTAGGGATACTACAAACCGACAAACGCAATCAGCAAAGAGACTGGTCTTCTTTATATTTAGCACCCTCCTTTTCAACACCAAGAACAACGCGAGTCCATTAATGCAGTGCGTGTTTATACATTATCATTATTATTATTATATTTATTTTTATTAATAATAATAATAATAATAATAATAATAATAATAATAATGGTTGTAGAAGTAACAGTTGAAGTAATAGTGGAAGTAGTAGTAAGTATACTTATTATAATCAATGTTTTGATTATTCGAGGATCACGCCGGCTGACCTTTAAGGGAAATGGACACACCTGGCTGTTTCAAAGGGAGACAACTTTTGGGGCTTCCTGTTCACTTTTCTATTAATTCTGTCTCGCGGAAAAAAGGGTAAACTCTTAAATTAAAGAATTTGTTCCTTTTCTATACAAGTTGTCTCCTATTGACATGGGCGACAAAAATACTTTTGAAGGAGTTGCCGCCCCTGAAGGTGTACATGTATCCATTCCCCGTAAAGTAAATGGTAATATCTGACCAATTTTTCACCAGTTTAAAAGGGAGGCAACCTTTGGAAAGTCCTGTAGGTTTACCTACATACCGAAACAAGCAATATTTCCCGCATTTTTTTAAACCTATTTAGTCCTGGAAACCCCAAAACGGGTAGTTGGCAAACAGTGCTGGCCCAGATCAGACGCCGCTTTCTGCGGCGTCTGACCAGGGCCTACACTGTTTGCAAAAAGTTCAAGTATTTTCCAAATAAATTTCTGAAGAAAATACAACCTGACACCTCTAAATTTTGAAATGGACTCTGGTATACAAAAGGAGGAAGATTCCATTAGGTACAAAAAAAGGTTAAACAACGTCGGCAATTTTCTAAACTTCTGTTTTCCTGTGCTACATGTACAAGCTGAAGCACACTGAAACGGGCTCAGGAGCTGACCCCTATTAGCGCGAGCTAAGCGGCTCATCAGCCTTCGTTGTACAAACGTGACTACGCGCATGCGCAAGATTGTTTGCACTTTTACTGTTCGCAAATGCAAATCCGGTTCACGAAAACACGCCTATATAATAATGACCCCGTTGAACCCCACTTTTATATTGTAAAACTTGGGTTTACAGGGGTTACCCTTATTTTTCTAGAACATAGATTGTGGGTACTCGTTAGAACCGTCTCGATGAGAAATATAGATTGCGAGTACTCGTGAGAACCTTCTAACGAGTACCCACAATCTATATTTTGAGCAGAAATAAGAATAATATCACAATTTTTCATCCTAAAATTTTCATTTTTTTTTCGTGATAAAGTTTACAAGTATTTGTACTGTATAGGCTTGTTTTCATAATGGGAGGCGAATATAGAATACAACGGAATACTATAACAATTGGGGTGGATGAAAAAATGCCGTCCCGAGGGTTACTGTTCGGCATCACGAGGCTTGCCTGGTGATGCCGGACAGTGATCCCAAGGGAAGGATTTTCCCCCCACCCCTCACACCCATGTAGGATTCTTTTCCTTGCATATGTGACCTTCGATTTCTGAGCGTGGATTTTAATACTGCACCAACCATATTGTGGTGACACTACCGTGATTTTTAGTGACGTCACCTACCGTGCTATGACGTCAACCTTAACGACAGTGCATGTGAGGTCGTATTCCGCCAGTGCATATCAAACACGTGAGAATATTCAATTTTTACCCTGACCCTGGGTCGGAACACCAGAGTTAGAACAGGATTTCTACCCCAGGCTAAAACCACGAATTTCCATATCCTGCTCAAAAACAAGGATTATAAAGTCGCGTTCGAGTAACCTCAAGCGTTCGTTCACATGGGTATTTTCCTTAATATACAATAAAATATTCCTAACCAGCGTCCTACTGTAAAATCTGTTGTCCTCATTTGTCACTTTTAAAACAAATACTTTCACGAAGTTAGTGTCATCGAGGGAGTTGTGTGTCATTTCTAATAAAATGGCATAACCGTCAAGAAAAGCTGGTCGTTAAATCAGCTTTGAACATGACAGATCGCCCCAGGCTCTCGCTATCCAAAGCATTCGTAAATACTGATGCTTTTTTAGCTGTACCCTTTCAAATACACCATCACGAAAACACGCCTATATAATTCTGATCCCCTTGAACCCCACTTCTATATGGTAAGACTGGGGAATATGCTTTTTTAGCTGTACCCTTTCAAATACACCATCACGAAAACACGCCTATATAATTCTGAATCCCTTGAACCCCACTTCTATATAGTAAAACTGGGGAACTTATTTTCCTTCTTTCTGCTCTAAAATATAGATTGTGGGATATTTTAAGCAGAAATAAGAAAAACTTATTTCTGCTCTCAAATATAGATTGTGGGTACTCGTAAGAACCGCCTCGATGAGGCGGTTCTAACGAGTATCCACGATCTATATTTTGAGCAGAAATAAGAAAAATATCTTATATTTTCATCTAAAATTCTCGTTTTTTGGGCGGTAAAGTTTACCCTATATAATTCTGATCCCCTTGAACCCCACTTCTATAAAGTAAAAACTGGGGACCTTATTTTTCTTATTTCTGCTCTAAAATATAGATTGTTGGTACTCGTTAGAACCGCCTCGATGAGGCGGTTCTAACATGTACCCACGATCTATATTTTGAGCAGAAATAAGAAAACTTATTTCTGCTCTAAAATATAGATTGACGGATATTTTAAGCAGAAATAAGAAAAACTTATTTCTGCTCTAAAATAAAGATTGTGGGTACTCGTAAGAACCGCCTCGATGAGGCGGTTCTAACGAGTACCCACGATCTATATTTTGAGCAGAAATAAGAAAAATATCTTAATGGTTCATCTTAAGATTTTCGTTTTCTCGACGGTAAAGTTTACAATATATTTGTATAGGCGTGTAATCGTAATGATGTACATTTGTTCCTGGCATTTCGGATGGCAAAAATGGTACCATTTTTACTGAAATTTACTTTAGGCAAGCTTCTTAAACTCACGGGCGCACTTCATTATGATGACACACCTGTGCAACATAGTTCATTTTTCACATCCCCAAAATGGCTGATGCAAATCCTTGATATGTTTCGTATTTATACTGCGGACATAGGCGGCCCCCGCCCATCGGGGCTTGAAGAAATAGATGGGTTGCATGATGCTTCCACGCAGAGCTGAAACCCACTGCACACGAGTACTGGTTAACCGCTTAGAGGATCTAAGTCTGCCTAGGCAAAGCAGTGCGAGTCGGTCCACCCATGCTTATAAACCCTATTGGTTTCATTGGGCGACAGGGCTTGAGGTGTCATTTCATCTCAATGTTGGGTAAAAGACCCACAAAATTGGAAGTAACGTCTCCAAAATGACCTATACAGTGTTGACGGGGCCGTTAAACCGTTAAATCAATCAATTAATCAGTCACTCAATCAATCAATCCCATGTTTTCAAATGTTTCATGGTAACGGCATACTCCATTTTGGGCGATTGTCAATCGACCCAAACTTATGAAGCGAAGAAGTTTATCACTGTTGAAGTCATACGATTTGTAGGGAATCCAGGTAACGGTTATTTATAGAAAATGGCCGCGTTGTTGTTAGAACTTTGCGTAAGAGAGCTGCTATTTCATTTATTCGTAGGATTCTTTTTGGTTCTCTTTCAATTTCTGCAGTCTGTTTAACTTTTTTAGATAAGAAAATGGTATGTGTACGGTTTTGGATGGTATGCACTCATGCATACATGTACGCATATATATGCAGACAGGCATGCATGCTCACACTCAGGTATGCATGCACATACACATGCATGCACACACACACAGTTACGTGTTCACATGCATGCATGCACACTTGCCTGCACACATGCATGCATGCACTCATGCATGCATGCACACACACAAGTGGAGCATGCACTCATGCGTACATGTATGCAAACACACATGCATACATGCTCACACTCATGCATACACACATTCATGCACAAATATGCTTGCATGCACACATGCATAAATGCACCCACTCACACATGCATGCATGCATGCACACACACATTCATGCTGGCATGCATGTACACACACATGCATGCATGCACTCACACATGCAATGCACACCCATACATGCATGCATGCATTCCTGCATGCTTTCACACGCGCACACACACACACACATATGCATGCACGCATGTATGCATATCACTCATGCATGCATACAAAGACTCATGCATTCATACACACACCCATGCATGTACTCACGCATACATGCATGCACGCACACACTCACTCAAATGTTGGGTATTACAAATTATCTCGAGCAATATCTACTTTAAGGGTCCTGAGCTCAAGATCAAGGTCACTGTCTATTTTTAGAAAACCTTTGTCAGTGCTGTAGTCCTTCATATAAATGTTGTGTATGAATGGCTGCAGTCTGTTGAACTCTTTTACAAAACAAAATGTCATTTTTGGGAAAAAAAACCTGCATAATTGAAATTGTATTTGGTTAGGTCCCTACTCTTACTACATATGCAGGTTGCAGCTTTGCTGACGTCAAATCTGTACTGAAAAACCCGTCCATAATGTCGCTAAGCATTTTTCTTGTCTCTATATAAAGTGGGGTTTGCGGAGATCTTCGTTTCAAGGACTTGTAATCGCGATGGCTACCACAATCTATGCTTGAAACAGAAATAAGAAAATAACACTTATCATCAGAAAAAAATGCCTGATTTGAAGCTATTAGTTCTAAAGTTAGATCCTTTCGAAGCAAAGAATATACAAAATAAATGAAAATAGCAGACTCGGTTTAATTGAGTTTGTTCATGACCAGTACTGAAATGTGCAACACCGCCCACGCCCTCTAGCGCCGGCTTAAGCAGAACTCTGCGGCATTCTGCGGCGTCTGATCTAGGCCTGCACTGTTTGCCAACTACCCGTATGAGAGTTTCCGGTATCTAATGGGTAATAAACATTATTTATTTCATTCTTTGGTAACCGGCATAATTATAAGCAAAACATGCGACAACGACATAATTTGAACGAACCTCTACGGTTCTTCTAAATGTTATGTTCGCTAGGCAATGCCGGAATGTACCTTGAACTGTCCGCCAAAATGAACACAACACATTTCAATTTGCCTAATCGATGTGATTTATGAACATATGTCCCTTATCCGTCCATTTTGGTTCTGGCTTTTAGAAAAGTGCGTAATCGCGCCAATTATTCGGTTCTCCGTCCTCTTGGGGAAGTATTTTCGACCAATCTCGAACCGAACCACTATCATGTCAATCCCTCTCGGTCAAAATTAGCATGAACAGCACAATTAAATTACATTAATGGACGGTTGCACGTCTTGAGCAAAAATCAGAGAATCTGCTAAAACCTTTTAAATCCGTTCTACGTTCCCATTAACAAATCAAAGTCTAACGAAATCAACCATCTTACATTGTGGTTTGCGCTATAAATATTTAATCATTTGCGATATGTGACGTGTCATCTTAAAATAATAATTTGATTACATGTACAACAATCCAACTCGAAGCATTGTGTTTGTTTGAATTTCTGAAATAATCAAATTATATCCCTAATAATTAAGATAAACTACAAGCCAGAATGCACTATTTCAACAAGGATTTTAAGATTTATTTCATGGGCTTAATGTTTTGATAATTTTTAAGTGTAACGGTTTTTTCTCATTTTCTACTAAGCACATTTTACTTCTGTGAGTTCTCTACAGCATCGCCTCAATTTGGCTTATCATCATTGCTTTTACTTCTATTTTTCAAACTGCAGTCCCGTCTTTAAATGACCTAAATGGTCGATGGGATGTAAAACACAAGCACATTCACCCATCCATTAGAAGAAACATATCCGTGTGACGTAGTGTATTCTCCCATGGCTTTAAAATTGACATGATGAAAATGTGCTTTTTTTATTATTATTATTATTATTATTATTATTATTATTATTGCCGCTTGGCTGAACAAGATTCTGGATGCTCAAAGGCGGTTTTAACGGGCAAAAAGTTGACAAATACTCTATATACCCCATATTGATGCCACTTTTCCCTGTATAAAGGGCAGTTTACAGAGGTGTCCATTGCACGGACTTGTCAACGTGATTATGCACAGGTCAGTACATACCATCGAGCTTCATTTAGAGCCATTACGATTTGTCATCAGGTAAAAAAGTCCGTGCAATGAACACCTCACTAAACCAATCCTTATAAAGAGAAATGTGGGGTTTATGGGGTATTCCTTATAGTCATTACTTTGCGTAAAAACATAGACTGTTGCTACTTGTTTGAACCGGTTCTAACGCGCACCAACAATATATATTTGAACTTGAAATAAGAGCTTTCATTTGACAAATCTGGTTCTAGAGTTGGGAGAGACGCCATTTTTGCACATGGGTGTTATCCTAATGCCTAGAGAAATGAAGTCCGGGCCACTGAGGGCTAATCATGGCGCCGACTACACATGAGCCCCGCCAAGCGAATTTGTGTCTTCGAGCATTCCGTCATGACAAATTTTAACTGCGCATGCTCAGCCATTCAGAGGGGCCAGGGATATGGCTTTCTGTCTGAAGGTGCCTCTTGATTCACTGCTTGTATGAGCGAGCAGCGAAGGTTCTGGCGAGACTGCGCGGATGCGCATGCTCGCCTGAACCTTCGCTGCTCGCATAGGTGGTAAGTACCAAAATCGCTTTACGGGGCCCACATGATTGGGATGATATAGAGGATCTTACATAAGTGCTAATACATTATTGAATTTATTAAACGAGTTAAGGAAAAGGGATAAAATGCGAGGCTCTGCCGAGCATTTTATCCCTTTTGCTCAACGAGTTTAATAAATTCAATAATACATGAGCACGAATGCAAGATTCTATTTATCGTGTGACATTTAAAGCAAATCTTATTCACGTTTGTTTACAAAAATATCAATGGTCCGCCATTAGTAAACGCGACGTCGTTAAGGACGTCGTATATGTAACGTTACGGGACGTATCTAGCTATTTTGCATATTTAATCCACTAGTGGATTATCGAAAATATTACATGGCGTTATTACACTCTCCGACGTGACCTCATATGATAAATAGGGAAACATGTAATCGGTTCGAAATTCTATGAATTTAAGGTAGTTTGTTTTTGATTTCAGGTTTAACGTCCCCGTCAACACTGAATGGGTCATTTTGGAGACGTTGCTTCCAATTTTGTGGGACGTTTACCCGACGCTGAGATGAAATGACTTCTCAAGCCCTGTCGCCCAATGAAACCAATAGGGTTTATAAGCATCATACAAGCAGTTAACCAGTACTCGCGTGCGGTCGGGTTCAGCTCTGCTTTCTTCCCTTGACGCATGCCAGGAGTTTGATGATACACTGAATCTCCATTTAAATGCGAACAAGGACATACCATTGCGACAGGGCTGTTAAAATATACATCAAAGGAGAAACAGAATAAAGTGTGGGTATCAAAACCTGCAGCAAATGACAATTCGGAAAAAAACTCCATTGCAATGTAGATGTACATGCTTTCCTATATGCTTTCCTTGATTAACGGACTGAGACAGCTAATAAACCGTATGGTGAGAGAGCAAATCAAAAGGACCCTGAAGATTTGTTCGAAATAACGGTAGTTTAAACCACTGAGAGATTATAGAGCCAGGTCTGGAGGCATACATGTAATATGTTCATCCTTTCGATTTCTTCGAGTGCTCGTTAGAATCGCTTCATCGAGACGATTATAATGAGTACACACAACATACAATTTTAAGATGAAGTAAGAAAATTATCCAATGCAATTACAGTAGAACTTCGATGGCTCGAACACCGATGGCTCGTTTACCATGGCTGAGTCGAACCCGTTCTTGAGTCCCTAGGGAAGTCCTCTACATAAGAAATGGTGCGAGATAATTGAGGAGACTTTCGTCTTTTATCTTGCAAATGTATGCTGTGTGTACTATTTAGAATCGCCTCGATGAGGCGATTCTAATGAGTACACACAGCATACATTTTCATTACAGGACACCGAAAATATGTCAAAAAGTACCTCGCTATGCCTCATGGCAGTTAGCCTCTGTGGCTCGAACTACCCCTCTCTCGAACAGATTTTCGAGGTCCCAAAGGTGTTCGAGCCATTGAAGTTCGACTGTATGTAAAAAAATCCTACAACTTCAAACACGGGTTCAAAACACACGCCTATAAAAATATATTGAAAATTTTACCACCAAAAACATAAAAGTTTTCTGATAAAAAAGAAATGTTATTTTTCATATTTCTTTTCAAACTACAGATTGTGGGTACTCACCGCGACGAGGCGGTTCTAGCGAGTACTCAAAGTGTATGTTTTTGGGCAGAATGAAGAAAGCCAATGTATAGCCCTGTAAACCCGAGTTGTTTTACATAAAAATGGGGTTTAACAGAGTCGCTTTTACATGTACACTTGTATATAGGCGTGTTACAGTGATGCATGGTAAACTTCGAGCCAACGAAATTTCATTGCACATAGTATAATCATGTCGCTATATTCCTTGTCTGGCATGCCTGTTCAAATTGTCAGCCTCGATAGCGCAGTGGTTAACGCGTTCGACTCATGATCGAGAGGTTGTGCGTTCGAATCCGGCACCCGGTATCGAGGTGTGTCCTTGGGCAAGACACGTACTGACACTGTCTCACTCCACCCAGGTGTAAAATGGGTGGTGTAATAGTCACTGCCTTTCTCTTGCGCGCGTGAAAACATCCGGAATGAGTGTTCGAGAGCGATTAAATAAGCTTGAAGCTTCCATCGCAATCGAACTTAAATAAATTAGTATAAACTAAATTTCCATTTAGTACAGTGAAACTTCGATTACTCGAACTCAGGTAGTTCGTTTATTATAGCTAATTCGAACTAATTCTAAAGTCCCTTATTAATAATTTTTAAAGTTAAAGATATCCTTACATTACGTTAACATGCCCATGTTTTATATTTCCAAAATGGCTACTTTGCTGATGAAAATCCGTGATATTTATCTTATTCATACCACATACATAGGTTGTGGGTGCTCGGTAGAACCGCCGCATTTAGGCAGTTCAAACGAGTACCCACAATCTATGTCTTGGAGCAGAAATAAGAAAATAATGTTTACCCCCGTAAACCCTAGTTTTCTCTACATAAACTGGGGTTTACCGGGACGTTCATTTCATGGAACTGTTCACGTGATGATATGGATAATTGTTTTCTGATTTTATCTTAAGAAGGTATGTTGTGTGTACTTATTAGAATCGCCTCACATGCCTTTATTTCATAGAAGATCATTAAGATCCCTATTATGCCTAAACTGGCACTATAATGAGTAAACCTCAACAATTCGAAGAACAAACCACCATGATCCCCGAGGGGTTCGGGCTATTGAAGCTCGATTGTATTTAAACTTGTTTAATTATTGACATAAACTGTAGCATATGCACGACAACAGGAAAAAAATCAGAAACAATGCATTTTTAAAACAGTTACCTAATGATACTAAAACGTGCAGGGTGGAATTATTAAACGAATTTGTTATGTTTTCAGCAAGGTTTCACTGCGCGTCAGTGGCTGTATAACGACAGCACGGGTGGGTAGATTATCCCTATGTGTAAGCTGAAACAAGTAAAGATATGGCACTGTCATATATCAGTGACTTTTAAGGATGTTTACGCTAGAAAAAAGGTTTGTTTGCAAGTTTGTCAAGTAATCACAATCATGCCTAATGCTAAAAGGTGTGATAATTTAATTGTTTGTTAAAGAACAGTTAATTTAAGCATGAAAGGTGTCTTTAATTATCTACAGATATTCACCAAAGTATTAAAATTACATGTATTTACAAGTCAAGGAAAATAGCTGAAAGTTAAAAACTTATATTTTAGAATCACATTTGAAAAGAAATTTTATACATTCTATATGAAGGTAAGGGACTATATAATACATGTAGCTCTTTCAAGTTATTCAATATAAAAGGGCTGGAAAATTCTTCAAAATTTCACTTGTCCTACATGACTAAGTGTAAACTCTGGCAAATGTCACAAGGACTAGACAAACATTTTATTTGTCCTTCATTTTTTTCTGTAATTGCAAGCAGACAAGTGGAATTTTCAAGCCCTGCATGAACTTGAAATAATTTTGCTTTCAAATAGCTAGGTAGTTGGGGTTTATTAAGCAGTCTCAGCTGGTACCACCCATGTAAATATATATTTCCCAGTATTCCCGGGAATTCCCTGTATTTCCCGGGAATTCCCTGTATTTCCCGCCGTCCAGGGAAATATGAGTATTTCCCGCTTTTTTGCCAACCCTGTCGTAAATATATCTTATCCTTTGGTACTGTATTCTGAATCGTTTGCAGGATAAAATGCATTCTCACTTTTCCAATACAAAAGCATATGTGTCAAAGTTTGACCTAGGCACAAAGAAGGTCAAGGTCAACCCAGGGTCACCATTTTAGCAATTTATGATGGGCCTACGTCCCAGATGCTATTTATCAAGTTTCGTGGAAATCTGCCCAGTGGTTCTGGAGAAGACTATTTTTGAAGGTTTTTTACCATATATGGCTTGGCGGCCATTTTGGTCATGTGACCTGGACCCCATGAGCAAATTTTGGTTTCCCCCACCCAATAGAGGCTCCATATGAAATTTGACTTCAAACGGCCCAACGGTTTCCGAGGAGAAGCGGTTCGAAAATTTTCACATTTTCGTCTCGGCGAAGTTATACTAAATGGAATGTAATATTTCGCAAGTTCATTTGTAAGATCTCATTGATATCTATCAGTATGCCAAAAATTGTTTAAATATTCCAAGCGGTTAAGTCACTATCACCAATTTTCACAAACGGGTTACGGACGGACAGACAGACAGACCAGATATGGCTTGGCGGCCATTTTGGTCATGTGACCTGGACCCCATGAGCAAATTTTGGTTTCCCCCGTTCCATAGAGGCTTCATATGAAATTTGGCTTCAATCGGCCTAACGGTTTCCGAGGAGAAGCAGTTCGAAAATTTTCACATTTTTCGCCTCGGCAAGGCTATACTAAATGGAATGTAATATTTCGCAAGTTCATTGGTAAGATCTCATTGATATCTATCAGTATGCCAAAACTGTTTAAATAATCCAAGCGGTTAAGTCACTATCACCATTTTTCACAAACGGGTTACGGACGGACAGACAGACAGACCATATATGGCTTGGCGGCCATTTTGGTAATGTGACCTGGACCCCATGAGCAAATTTTGGTTTCCCTTGGCCCATAGAGGCTTCATATGAAATTTGATTTCAATCGGCCCAACCGTTTCCAAGGAGAAGCAGTTCGAAAATTTTCACATTTTTCGCCTCGGCAAGGCTATACTAAATGGAATGTAATATTTCGCAAGTTCATTGGTTAGATCTCATTGATATCTATCAGTATGCCAAAATGTTTAAATATTCCAAGCGGTTAAGTCACTATCACCGATTTTCACAAACGGGTTACGGACGGACCCAAAGAAGGTCAAGGTCAACCCAGGGTCACCATTTTAGCAATTTATAATGGGCCTACGTCCCAGATGCTTTTTATCAAGTTTCGTGGAAATCTGCCCGGGTGGTCCTGGAGAAGACTATTTATGAAGGGTTTTTACCATATATGGCTTGGCAGCCATTTTGGTCAGTGACCTGGACCCCATGAGCAAATGTTGGTTTCCCTATCCCATAGAGGCTCCGTATGAAATTTGACTTAAATCAGCCCAACGGTTTCCGAGGAGAAGCAGTTCACATATTCTCACATTTTTTTTTTGCCTCAGCGAGGCTATACTAAATGGAATGTAATATATCGCAAGCTCATTGGTTAGATCTCATTAATATCTATCAGTATGCCAAAAATTGTTTAAATATTCCAAGCGGTTTAGTCACTATCACCAATTTTCACAAACGGGTTACGGACGGACAGACAGACAGACCATATATGGCTTGGCGGCCATTTTGGTCATGTGACCTGGACCCCATGAGCAAATTTTGGTTTCCCCCGTCCCATAGAGGCTCTATATGAAATTTGACTTCAATCGGCCCAACGGTCTCGAGGAGAAGCAGTTCAAAAATTTTCACATTTTTTGCCTCGGCGAGGCTATACTAAATGGAATGTAATATTTCTCAAGTTCATTGGTAAGATCTCATTGATATCTATCAGTATGCCAAAAATTGTTTAAATAATCCAAGCGGTTAAGTCACTATCACCATTTTTCAAAAACGGGTTACGGACGGACAGACAGACAGACCATATATGGCTTGGCGGCCATTTTGGTAATGTGACCTGGACCCCATGAGCAAATTTTGGTTTCCCCTGGCCTATAGAGGCTTCATATGAAATTTGATTTCAATCGGCCCAACGGTTTCCAAGGAGAAGCAGTTCGAAAACTTTCACATTTTTCGCCTCAGCGAGGCTATACTAAATGAAATGTAATATTTCGCAAGTTCATTGGTTAGATCTCATTGATATCTATCAGTATGCCAAAAATTGTTTAAATATTCCAAGCGGTTAAGTCACTATCACCAATTTTCACAAACGGGTTACGGACGGGCCCAAAGAAGGTCAAGGTCAACCCAGGGTCACCATTTTAGCAATTTCTGATGGACCTACGTCCCAGATGCTATTTATCAAGTTTCGTGGAAATCTGCCCAGTGGTTCTGGAGAAGACATATATGGCTTGGCAGCCATTTTGGTCATGTGACCTGGACCCCATGAGCAAATTTTGGTTTCCCTATCCCATAGAGGCTCCATATGAAATTTGACTTAAATCGGCCCAACGGTTTCCGAGGAGAAGCAGTTCAACAATTTTCACATTTTTTGCCTCGGCGAGGCTATACTAAATGGAATGTAATATTTCGCAAGCTCATTGGTTAGATCTCATTGATATCTATCAGTATGACAGACAGACAGACAGACAGACAGACAGACCATATATGGCTTGGCGGCCATTTTGGTAATGTGACCTGGACCCCATGAGCAAATTTTGGTTTCCCCAATCCCATAGAGGCTCCATATGAAATTTGGCTTCAATCGGCCTAACGGTTTCCGAGGAGAAGCAGTTCAAAAATTTTCACATTTTTTGCCTCGGCGAAGCTATACTAAATGGAATGTAATATTTCGCAAGTTCATTGGTAAGATCTCATTGATATCTATCAGTATGCCAAAAACTGTTTAAATAATCCAAGCGGTTAAGTCACTATCACCATTTTTCACAAACGGGTTACGGACGGACAGACAGACAGACCATATATGGCTTGGCGGCCATTTTGGTCATGTGACCTGGACCCCATGAGCAAATTTTGGTTTCGCCCATCCCATAGAGGCTCCATATGAAAATTGACTTCAATCGGCCCAACGGTTTCCGAGAAGAAGCAGTTAAAAAAAATCACATTTTTTGCCTCGGCGAGGCTATACTAAATGGAATGTTATATTTCGCAAGTTCATTGGTAAGATCTCATTGATATCTATCAGTATGCCAAAAATTGTTTAAATATTCCAAGCGGTTAAGTCACTATCACCAATTTTCACAAACGGGTTACGGACGGACGGGCAGACTGACAGACTGACAGAATGGCAGAATGACAGACTGACAGAATGACAGAATGACACGGTGATTTTAGGGCACTCTTAGAAATCAACCGACTTCAGTCGGTTTCTTTTTCTGCGGGTCGTGCAATAAAGGGAAATAACATCTCTTCTCAATTAGATTTTTTTTATTCAGAAACACTTGGCTTCAATCACAACTTATTCACAATTATGGCCCATCACTGTGGCACATGGCTATTTCTAGTCTGTTCTTACAAATGTATCCATTTGTCAATGCATGTTGTTTTAGGCTGATTTGTGCTGATGGCATAAAATGATTTCTGCTACCCATTTATGTCCAATGAACTCTTCAATTTGTATTATTAGAAAATTTATGAGCTGTCTGCTTACCTTTGATTATTTTTGAAAAATATTAACTCTAGAAAGTACTGTACACTTTGATCAAACGCTATATTCTGTGGCATATTATCTTAATCTACACTGCCAAGGTCCCTTTTTAAGGGACTGTAGGCATTGATGAGTTTATCTGTAAAGTTACCTGTATGTCATCTCCCAATAGATTGCCTCAGGATATAGAGATAGAGGGACAAGACATAGTGTTTTTACAACTGAGCCATGCCAAAGCAAAACCTACAAATTACCCACATGTATGTAATTCCAAATACTGGTAAATTGATGTTAGAGCTTTGTTTGATAAGAACTTCCTCTCTGTTGATAACATTTAAAAAATCAAACACCCCAAAAGATTGTCTAGGTAGTAAAATGAAAGTGAAGGCAAAACTGACATCCCAAAAGTAGAAATAGAAGGCAATGGGCAAACTGATTATTTTATTATGTGCTGGCCACCTTTGACACTTGCTTTTCACAAGAAACAGAACACAATAACGCTCCTTATTTAGTTTTAGCAGTTAGGAAAACATAACTATACCAATACATTGTAAACTTTATCGGTGAAAAAAAAAAAACAACCAAAAAAAAAAACACAAATTTTAACCCTTTTCTTGCTGAATATTCATTTAAGTCACACCCAACCCATCAACCAATCAAATTACTTGATGTAATGTGTGGCTACGAATTCATAAACTGAATACCAAACAGTGTAGATCCTGAAGCCATCTGATCTGGATCTACACTGTTTGCAAACATAGGGGTTGTCGTGAACAGCAAGATAAGGGTTATGATGAAAAAATGTGATATTTTTCTTATTTCTTCTAAAATGGGTTTACAGTAAACCCCAGTTTTACTGTTTAAAAGTGGGGTTCAAGGGGGTCAGAATTATAGGATCTATGACGAAACATAGAACGACAAAACATAGAAAAGCAAAAACATAGAAAAGACAAAACATAGAAAGACAAAACATAGAAATAAAACATCGAAAAAACATCGAAATAACATCGAAAATGTTCAGAAATATCGAAAATTTTATTACATCCATTTTTTTTTTCTTTCTTTTTTTTTTGTAAACTTATCTCGGGAATTTTGTTGATTATCGATCAATAGTTTAAGGCACAGTAATACTGCTTCATTTAATATATTACGTTATGTGCCAACCCCTCCAGATAGCCCATACAGGTATGTCCGTTATTTCCAGTAGATTTTCCTATCATTTTTATCAATAATATAAAGGTAGCCATCTAACGCAAGTTGTGGCTTTCCTTTCTGCGTGGTCAGAATTTCCATTTCAAATGAAAATAACGGACTGTATCAAAAGCATGGAAAAATGTGAACACAATTTGTTTAATACATTTCATTTTCAAAAGAAATACAAAAGAAGTACAACAATGTCCCCGTAAAGAGTCATCAACATTTTCTCGATCGGTGCTTAACTGTAACTATTGTTTGTCCACTTACTGATCGGTAGACTTGATCGAGTGAGCGAATGTTCAATGACGTGTAGCAATTGCCGAGCGGTCAGGTAATTATCGTTCACACTAGTTGTTCTATTATTGGTCGTTCTATTATATGTCGATCTATTAAAGGTCGCGTCTATGTTTTGACTTATCTATTTTGTGTCGCTTCTCTCTTATGTCTTTCTATGTTTTGTCGTACAGCGGAATTATATAGGTGTTTAGGTGATGTAATGTTATTCATCAATCATTAACTTTTGATTGATAAATGTCCCAGACACTACAAATGACATGTTTCATACAAGATCCTGCACACCTTCATTGATTGTGTCTTAAATTGTTCCAGAGAAAACAAATGGATGTGTATCTGTCAATGACCCAAACATTACTACAGTCACCAGTGTTTTTGTTTTGATGGAAATATATTCAATAGTATTCTAAAAGTATTCAAATACATTTGCAAAGTATTTGTATTCTCATTCGAATACATTCATAAAAATGTATTTTTATTTGTATTCTGTATTCTGAAATGCAAAGTATTTGTATTTGTATTCGAATACTTTTGAAAGTATTCGACCCCAGGCCTGGTCTTCGCTGGGAGCATTTTGCCTACCATTGCCTCTCGGCTATTCAAAGTGCCTCAGGCGAAGGCTCCAGTTACATCAGTTGATCTAAGTCTTCGCTGATCACAACAGTGTTCTAGTGGTTTTTGACATGCTCTGGCTAAATGTTGTCTGACACGTGTCAATTGATGTTTGCAGATGCCCATCCTGATGGTGTTGAGTACCTCTTTCAACAACCAAAATGCCAGGACGAAAGTTGGGGATTTGATTTCAATGGAAACCTCCTACACGGGGAAAATCACGAAGATGATCCTAGAGCAAGCGCTCATGACAGAGAGCTCGAGTATGGTGCTAAACAAGTTGCCACGTCAGATGACTATAATGGGAGTTCCACGACACATGTGGCGCCTACAGATACTATGAAATGTCTTGAAAGAAAGTTATACAGTGACCAGGTTCGTATGACTAATCAAATAGCCATGTCAGATGATTACGATGAGGATTCCGCGACATGTGTGGCGTCTGCAGATAGAACAAGATGTCCCGAAACCAAGTTATTTAGCAACCATGTTCGCATGACTGATCCATATTTTAAATTAGCAGATATAAACACGAACAGCGACTTTGCAATCTATAACAAACGGTCTTTCGCAGACCTACCACAATTTCCATGTAGTCCAACAAGTGCAACAAAACTTTTGGAAGAAACACAAATGCATTGCACGCGCATCAGTGAGATGGAAGGTGGTTTACGTGAACAAACAACAAAGGATAACAAAAATATGTGTGAGATCATAAACTTCCATAAAGACGATATAGAAGATATTACAGCAAATAAAAATGCATGTAGTGGTTCTGGGGGACTAACTGAAAGCTCGAAACATGTGCAAAGATTCAGATATACAAATGTACTTTGTAACACTGACTGCAGCAAAACGGATAAAGGCGACACTACAATCAATGCATATCTTTCAAAGAGCGACAATCTATGCAATGGCAATGACAGGTTTATTAGAGGCGACAGATTAGAAACGCACGCGTCAGGGGAGACCGCAGATAAAGCTATATACAATAACCTGACTAACGCTAAGTTTCCAAAAATAGACAAAAATGGCTACCGTTATTTCTATTCTTCTTCTGAGAAAATTTTCAGCTGTGGCGAATGTGGTAAGACGTTCAAGAGATCGTCGACGCTGAACACACATCTGATGATTCACAGTGATACCCGACCGTTTCCTTGCAATTACTGTGGCAAACGGTTTCACCAGAAATCAGACATGAAGAAACATACTTATATCCACACAGGTTAGTTTTACATCACATTAAGAAAACACGACCGCCCCCGCCCATCGGGGCTGGGAGAAATAGATTGCACAGATGTTACCGACCGCACACGAGTACTGGTAAATGCTTAGAACGTCAAAGCCTGCGATTTTGACCGTTCATGCTTATAAACCATATTGGTTTCATTGGGCGGCAGGGATTGAGATGTCATTTCATCTCAATGTCGGGTAAAAGTCCCACAAAATTGGAAGCAACGTCTCCAAAATGACCTAAATAGTGTTGACGGGGACGTTAAACCTCAAATCAAACAAATACGAAAACACGCCTATACAAACACATTGTAAATTTTACCACCGAGACAACGACAGTTTTCAGATGAAAAAATCTGATATTTTTCTTATTTCTGCTCAAAATATAGATTGTGGGTATCCGTTAGAACCGCCTCGATGAGGCGGTTCTAACGAGTACCCACAATCTATATTTTAGAGCAGCAGTACGAAAATGAGGTTTACCTCTGCAAACCCCCGTTTTACTTTATAAAAGTTGGGTTCAAGGGGGTATGAATTATATAGGCATGTTTTCTTGATGGTTTGACAATTCTGGACACAATTGTTCAAAGCATCGTTAGCTTTATATGGTATTTTTGCTGAAAATGGGAGTATGCAAAAGCTACTCACAATTTGTCAGCAAAAATATGAATAGTTTTGTCATATTAAATGGTCAAATGTTTAACTAACGGCATCGCTAATTTATACAGCTGGCTCCAGGCCCCGAGGTTATAAAACTTTTTTTATGCTCAACTCACTTGATAATAGATTCTGATATTTTTCATATTTTTGCTCAAAACATAGATTGACGGAACTCGTTAGAACCGCCTCGGCGAGGCGATTCTAACGCCTCGGCGAGGCGATTCTAACGAGTACCACAATCTATGATTTGAAGAGGAAATAAAAATAATATATATGTTTAGCCATGTAAATCGCATTTTATTATCCAAAGTTGTGTTTAAGGGTGTCAAAATTATAAAGGCTTATTTTCGTGATGCTGGTGACATCACGAAAACACGCCTATATAATTTTGAACCCCATTGAACCCCACTTTTATATAGTAAAACTGGGGTTTGCAGGGGTAAACCTTATTTTTCTTATTTCTGCTCTAAAATATAGATTGTGGGTACTCGTTAGAACCGCCTCGACGAGGCGGTTCTAACGAGTGCCCACAATCCATATTTTGAGCAGAAATAAGAAAACTCACAAGTTTTCATCTTAAAATGCTCTTTTTTTCGGCGATAAAGGTGGCAATGTATTTGTATAGGCATGTTTGCGAAATGGGTACAACAATTTGTGTATACGACATATATCATTTCTAAAGCCATAGGAGAGAGCATTACCACATATGGGTGCGTTGATCTAAAGGGAATACTATTACCTGTTATATCTGAAGCATAAACCTATGCAATTTTTCATCACAGACACTTGGCAGTTGTACAGGCTTTACTATCAAATATTTAAAGTTTAAAGCAACAGCCTTGTTTTAGCTGTCCCATCTGAATTATGACAATGTTTTCGAAAATCATGGTTTTTCAATTGGCTTTTAATAATTCATTCAAATGCACAATTCTGATTATTTCAGTGAATGCTTCGTTAGTTGTATGACAGAGCGCGGAATAAAAGTTCAGATTTTTAATTGCTCGGATTTGAAGGGGAAAACTGAATTGCTTAGAGCACTGTCGAAGCACAACACACGCGGTTATGTTGTTGATATGAAAATAACATGTGGTGAATAACATTACGGTAGCATGCCCGTGAGACACAGTAAATTCTTTCAGTTCTCCAAAATGGCTATTTTTCCAATGAAATGTTGTAATATTTCTTTTTCTGCATCACGAAAACGCGCCTTTATAATTTTGACCCCCTTGAACGCCACTTTTATATAGTAAAACTGGGGTTTCCGGGGGTATACCTTATTTTTCTTATTTCTGCTCTAAAATATAGATTGTGGGTACTCGTTAGAACCGCCTCGACGAGGCGGTTCTAACGAGTGCCCACAATCTATATTTTGAGCAGAAATAAGAAAAATGTCACAATTTTCTCATCATAAAATATTCAATTTTTTTTCGGCGATAAAGGTGGCAATATATTTGTATAGGTGTGTTTTCGTAATGGGCTCGAACATGTTGATTGACCTAAACATTCATAGGGAACTAATATTACAATTCACTCCAGGTACACATCGATTCTTACACGAAGGTTTTACATGATCTTTCTTCTCTAGCAGTTCAGCAAGAAAAGGTTGCACATCACATTTTGTTTGAGAGCATTCAAAGTTTAAATACAAAGATTGACTCTGATTATATTACATACTCGAGTACCATATTAAAAGACCAGATGATGAATAAGTTTGCGTAAGGAACTTAGTGGACACTTTGCATGTGTCCTGTCTTTGAATTATACACAATCAATATGCTCAATTAGACGACGTATAACTGCTATAAGCACTTTAGTAACAAAAATAGATATAAAGCTGTCCACAAGATGCAGCTTGTGTATCTTGTAGCCTAAATAGTGTTGACGGGGATTCAAACAAACTACTACTGCTAATCATACTGCTAAGTCTACTACTTACAATAATGATAATAATTTTAATAATAAAAACAAGTATAATAATAATTATATACTAACTGCAACTCTTACTACTAGCCTGCTCAGGCAAAAGTGGCGCTAGTCGGACCAACCATGCATATAGACCCTATGCATATATTGGTTTCATTTGTCGGCAGGACTTGAGATGTCATTTCATATCAATGTAGGGTAAAAGTCCCAAAAAATTGGAAGCAAACGTCTCCAAAATGACTTGAAGATAGTGTTGATCTCAAATCAAACAAACAATTCTAACTTATTACTACTTACATTACTATTACTACTTCTACTACTACTACTACTACTACTACTACTACTACTACTATTACTATTACTACTACTCCAATAATAATGTAATGTGTTAATTTCAATAATCAAAACAATGATTATAATAATGATTCTCACTACTACTTCCAATAATAATAATACATATAATAATAATAATAATAATAATAATAATAATAATAATGATATGTATAAACACGCACGGCATTAATGGACTCTCGTTGTTCTTGATGTTGAAAAGGAGGGTGCTAAATATAAGGAAGACCAGTTTCTTTGCTGATTGCGTTTGTCGGTTTGTAGTATCCCCAAGGCTGTGTCCATTGATGTTAACAATCCCGAGAAATGAAGACCTGCTGGTGCTGCTGAGAATGTTTATAGATACATATGTATGTATTGGCGAATTTTACGAATTTTTAACGTGATTCATGAGACAGCGAAAAGGCGGAATTCCTGTGTCACCTTCTTTCAATCGTTGGAATGACGAATCCGGAGGGTCGGGAATGAGATGCAGAAAAAAAAAAAACTTCCAAAATGTAATAAATAACCAGTCCTGAAAATATATTTTAGAGAACTAAGGAATTAGATCACTTTCCCCGTCGCTCCGAATTCGTTTGAGACAGTTACCTTTATGCATGTTTTGGCATCACTGAAAGCATATCTCCGTATTTGCACAGATACGTTGGTTATATACATAATCCATTCACAAATCAGCTCGACACACAGAAAAACAACAAAACAGGACACTTATGCAGACCGGGATATTACCAGCATGATTTAAGCATGAACAGGTCAAGTTGACAATGCATTGACAGGTGTAAACATCGATAAGACCCGCCTACACACACTATTGGAAATTTCCTATACTCCCCGAAAAAAGAAACGAATTGCATAGGTGTTTAGTTCTGTTGTATTCATGTTCGAGGAGCAACGACTTACAAATGTTTTGCCATCCTTCTACGATAGCTGAAGTGATCTACTAACGTAAAGTGCATTAGCTATACTCGGTCTTCTATTATCACCCCGATATGGGCTCCTGATCGGAATATCGAAATTATACGAGTATTTCCTGGTAATCAATACCCATCTTGTACGCCTACCTTATATAGACTGTTTGTACACAAGTACATGTATCCTTTCTTTTTACAGGAAACCAAAAATGATATTTATAACCAGTGCAAATATGTGTCTGCATGAATTTCTTACTTGGAAATATGATTGGTAAACGTTCTCAACGGACACGCAGCGCCGCAGCAACGTTGATTCCTTGATGTGTCAACGCTGAATCGACGATGCGTGTGCCACCTGACACCATACTGAAAGCGTGTCCAAACTTATCCCAACCTTAGACAAATTTAACCCAACAATAAGTATACATCTAGCTTGTGGTTATTTCAATGTACACCCCAAGCTCCAGCTCCAAACTCACCCTATCGTGAAGTCCAAGGGCTGGACCCTACCCCGTCAACGTCTATGTCTGCAGACGATGACGAGGTGAGGCCTTGCCGTTGGCCTTTTAGTACGATCAGTTTTTTTTTCCGGCACGCTTACAGATATATACATGTAAAATGTGAATATCATTGTATTTACAATTCACAGTTCTTGTTGTGACCGTCAGTTTTTTGTATGCTACTATTGATTATTTTTTCTCATATGCTACTTGTGTGTAGCCTGAGATTTATTGCATAATAAAGTTCTGTTCTGTTCTGTTCTGTTCTGCCAAAGGAAGCCTATGTTCGATTGCGTTGCTCATGTGGGACAATTGTAATCCGCCTATTACCTGTGTCCGATTTAAACCGCGCGACAAATTGTATAGAAATTAATAGGGCATGTGAATATAAGACATGATTGAAAAAATGCTAGGCTAGATAGCGAAAATGTTATTGAAAATTATGAAAATTCAATCTTTTATCTTAATTTTGATTATAATTTTATATTTAAAAAAAAAAAAAAAAAACTGGTCAATTTTGAAATGAAAATAGGACCCTTCGTCTCGTGAACCTCTCGTTTACGTCAATAGAAAATTAGCAAAAACTCACGAGGGTGTCTGTGTTTATACTGTATAATAATTAAATTATAAAATACGTTGTTAAAAATGTGACTTTAAATTCTAGAAGAAAAATGATTTTTCTTTCCAACAGTATCAAATAATTGAAGATCAAATAAAAACAAAGTTGGTCATTTTCAGGTTGTTTTCTTGCCATTATCAGTACTTTTAGCCGTCTCTCCTCATTGTATCTATTTATAGCTATAGGTTCTCATATTACGCGATTATCGGATTAAATCGGAAATTTCCGGGGTTTAGCTGGTTTAAGACGAATGTCAAAGTGAGCTGCTGAAAACATGTTTGTTAATTACATGCTGAAATAAATTTAATGCTGAAATAAATTTATTTATATTTCGTCTTATTCATATATATTTACTGTTTTTTTATTTTTTTTTCTTGTTTAATATATTTTTTCTGCATGTGACTGATGCGCAATTAACAAACACTTCATATTGTTTACAAAAGAAGAAGAAGAAAAAAAAAAAACTTTAATTATTGATTTTTTGACTAGCGAAAATAAATTGATTTCGGTGAAAAATCTTTTTTTTCGGGTACTTCACACACATGCTTAATTGGCAATTGTTGCTAATGACTGCCAATCATGCCGGTTGTGGGAATACTACTTAAAACCCTTAGGTACTTTTTCTGATCAGAGTCTACGTTGTGCGAAAGATCCAATGCTTCTTCATGCAGCAAGAGAAGTCTAGGATGCGCACGCTGGTGTGATTCTTTACCTGGGCAAACGAAAATTGTAGGGAGTGCTGTGCCCTGGTTCAAATATTATTTTCTGGGATAAATTGTATGTAATTACACACAGAAAAATAATCATCACGAAAACACGCATATATAATTTTGACCCCTTGAACCCCACTTTTATATAATAAAACTGGGTTTTACAGAGGTAAACCTTGTTTCTTATTTTTACTGTGTATATAGATTGTGGGTACTCGTTACACAATCTATTTTTTTTCTGCAACAGAAAATTTCACAATTTTTCATCTTTAAATTTTCTCTTTTTCGGCAATAAAATCTACTGTGTAGTAATACAGGCATGTTTTGTAATGTGTTGTCAGGGTTGCAAAACAAAATATATTTTAATGCTAACCAGTAATCAACAAAAGCTGATTTAACAAGTTTCGATTAATGTGCATCAATTAAAACATGCATAGAATTTAAGAGTTGACACGCGCTGTTTGTAAACAAATTAATTGCTTTTATGACCCGGAAGCCTTAATTGTTGACATGATATCGACAAACTTGTTAGGTAATCTTTAGACAAACATTCTGTGTAGTTCATGGACTCGGTCCAGTTAACGCTTTCCCTTTTGTTAAGCTTCTGTTATTTAGAATTTAGCCCCCTCCCCCCCCCCCCCCCCCCCCGAAAAAGAAAAAAAAAAAAAAAAAAAAAAAGAAGGAAAAAGGGTTGAGCACAATTCAAGTCTTTCTATTATAACAAAATATAGCCATATAACGCACAATGAACACTCTGATCAGATTGTGCAGATGCCAGGTTGATCTGGGGTTTGTCATATAGTCTTATTCGCTAATTATCAAGTATCCTATTTTCTTCTCCAAGATATATCTCTTACAGCGGTCTAACGAGTACCCACAATCGATGTTTTGGAGCAAGAATTAACACACTCGCGCGTTAACGTGCATTTTTTCATATCTCCAAAATAAATATTTTTCTAATGAAAATCCGTGATAATTTTCTTATTTATACTGCAAACATAGGTTATGGGTGTTCGTTAGAACCGCCTCAATGAGCGCAAAATAGTGTATACCCGTTAACCCAAGTTTTCTCCTATACAAACCTGGGTTTATGGGGTGTTCAATTCACGGACTTGTTAACCTAATGTATGTATTTACTTTTTATAGGTAAATATCAAAAATATTGTTTCATCGAGTGTATTGAAAACATAAAATTTTTCACTCGTGCAAAAAAAAAAAAAAAGAAACTTTTCTAACGAATGTGTTGAAAACGTTATAGTTTTCACGAGTGTGCAGCATGGGTGATTTTTTTTAAATATTTTCAATATTTTCTGTTTTTCTTTTTTCGAGAAAAAAGAAATCTTTTCATTTTATACGCGACTATGCCGGTATACTGTAGTTAAACAGCTGTTCATCACAAGCTTCGCAGTGTGAAAATAATATCCTTATTTGTTTCAGATATGCAAATATTTCATTGCTAATCGTGATTAACCCATTTCAGACTGGAAACCCCTAAATGGGTACCGTGGCAAACAGTGCAGGCCCAGATCAGTCAGCCCAGATCAGACTGATCTGGGCCTACACTGTTTTAAAAAAATCAACCATTTTCCAAATAGGTTTTGAAGAAAACACAACCTGCCACCCCTGAATTTTGAAATGGACTCCTGCTATAGGAGGAAGATTCCACTTGGTACAAAAAGGGTTAAGTGATGTTAGGCCAGTATGGGTTCAACGGATTAAAAACCGATTAGTTGTCAAATAAAATGATTATAAATGAAACAGTTTGCTTACTGTGTTCCCCTTTATTGCTTAACGAGGCCAACAGAGCTTTTGTTTGTACTGGAATTTACCGGTCCAGTCAACACTAGTTTAGGTCATTTTTGAGCCGGTCAGTTTACCTATCCACTCTTTTCCTGGACAGGCTTATACGTAAGCGGTTAACCAGTATAGTGCACAATCTTTCGCTCTCTGACGTGCGGCTTTAAATAGCCGTTTCCCATCACGTAAAGCAAGTCCATGAAGAACCCCTCAAAAACACAGTCTATATTAACAGGGGCATACATTAATTTGCTCTTTCTGGTCCAAGACATAGATTGTGGGTACTCGTTAGAGCAGTCTCAATGATGGGTTTCAAACAAACCAGTGACAGGCACGTGAAAATAGTAGCGTTTGTCAATCCGTCTCAAAACTTTCAAAACTTTAACATTGAGTCAACTGCGTTCTTCTTAACACACATTGAGCATTAAGGCCAAGTTGTTCAAAGCAGCGTAGGTTAACCCTTCTTGTACCAAATGGAATCTTCCACCTCATATACAGCAGGACTCCATTTCAAAATTTAGGGGTGTCAGGTTGTGTTTTCATCAAAATCTATTCTGACTGAACTTTAAGCAAACAGTGCAGGCCCTGATCAGACGCCGCGTTCTGTGGCAGCTGATGTGATGCAAACCCTATTCGCATTTTTTCGTGCAGTACAAAATGATCAAAAATTTAACGACTCGTTAACTAACGACATCGCAAAAATAAATGAATAAATAAATAAATAAATAAAATAAATAAATAAATAAAAGTGGCATTAGGTTATTTTATAAATGCGGCATAAAACAAACACTTTCCCTTAAACTACTATAACATTTGAAAAGCAATTTAATCCGTGTTATATATGGACCAATAAATCATCATATTTAGTTGAAACAAATATGCCACTGTAATACCCTTAAGCAATTGTCTGAGACAAGGATTAACGGTCACAACCGACAGTAATCGAAAACTGCCGACAATAGCCGAATTGCTTTAAAACAGGTGTCAAGTAGCGTAATTCTGTAGGCTTCCTGGAACAACTGCCAGTACAGGTTTGTTTCCTTGATTTCCCTTGATTTCATATGGCCGAACTTTTCCGTATGCCTGTCCGTCCGTTCGTTCGAAACTTAAATGCAGTCAATACTTTTCTTATTTCTGGCTGGATTTTGAAATTTCATTTGCGGAAATGTTAACCATCATAATACGACATGTTGCACACAAAACACAGGTCTGTACCTCCAAGGTCAAGGTCGTACTTAGAGGTCAAAGGTAAAAATTGTCCAAAACATAATCGCAGTCAATAACTTCCTTATATCTGGGTGGATTTTAAAATTACTTTGCAGAAATATTAACTATCATGAGACAAGGTGTCAAGCGCAAACCCAGGTCCGTACCTCCAAGGTCAAGGTGGTACTTAGAGGTCAAATGTAAACAAAGGTCCGAAACTTAAACACGGCCAGTAACTTTCTTATTTCTGGATGAATTTTGCAAGTATTTGGCAGAAAGGTTAACCATTATGAGACCTTGTGTCACGCGCAAAACCTAGGTCTATTTCTCCAAGATCAAGGTCGTACTCAGAGGTCAAAGTTAAAAAAAAAAGTGTCCAAAGCTTAAATACAGTCCATAGATTTCTTATTTCTGGATGAATTTTGAAATTACTTGGCAGAAATGCTAAAAATCATGAGACGATGTGTCTCGCTCTATAAATATATGTTTATTTGGAAAACAGAAGTGAAGGCAATGATCAGGAATCGATACAATTAACCCACAGCTCCCA
The DNA here is from genome assembly GCA_963580285.1 of Lucinisca nassula. Classification (NCBI taxonomy): domain Eukaryota; kingdom Metazoa; phylum Mollusca; class Bivalvia; order Lucinida; family Lucinidae; genus Lucinisca; species Lucinisca nassula. The sequence continues at coordinate 61,699,013 of OY757010.1, forward strand.
TCAGAGACACCAAAGGGAAAGAAACACAAACATGAAACAATAGACCCTAATGGAAACATCAATAGCGGAAAGCCAAACGGACAGTAACTTTCCCACAAAACGGCCAACTGGCTATCCAAAACAAAATAATATAATATAAGCGACGCAAACACTCAAAGACAAACGATAACAAAAATAAACCGCGACAGAAGAACCGCCTTGGAGTGTGTGTGTGTGTGCGTGTGTGTGTGTTCGGGTTTAACGTCGCTTTCAATAATTTTTCAGTCATATCACGACGGTGTCTGTTTGCGACAGGGAGCTCAATGCTCACTTTTAGAGTGCTGCCTCACTGAAGTATCATGTCCCAGACACATTACATGATACCACACCAAGTCACATTATCCTGACACTGGGTCGACCAGTCCTAGCTCTACCCCGTAAATCTGAGGGCCAAGCGAGGAGCAGCTAGTACCATTTTTAAACTGGCTTTGGTATGTCGCGGCATGGGATAGAATCCGTGACCTCCCGTTCCCCGGAGCGGACACTCTACCAACTGAGCTATCGGGGCCGGTAGAACCGCCTTGGAACGGTGAGTGAAACGAACTCCACTGGGGGGCTTAAATCGATTTTACGTGGCCACAATCCTCGCCCTTACTTCCATCGCGATTTAGACAAATAATTTGTTCAGTCAGCATGAAGGACTCCTAACTCATCAGTGAACACGAAAATCAAACAACCACAGAGATGAAACAACGGTGAGGGCTCGACAGCAAGAAACCACTGGAAATGCTTGAGAAATAAAAGCCAACAATAAGACTCCGATGGTCCCAACCAGAGAAAGAGCATCAGGCACCAACCAACATTACATAGAATTAGATTCTCTATAATTCTCAGTAAGCCTTTACGCTAGAACCGTCATAGAATCTCAGGCCTGACCCAACGGCGTGCAATTAAAGAGGGCAGCAAAGTTGTCAACCGCGATCGCATGCAGTCTGTCGTATAATATTTATGTTTTACCCAATCTTTTTATATCGAAGAATGATTTTACGAAATTTGGTGGGTGCTGGAATCATTGCGGTTATATACTTTTCTGAATTTATATACTAAGTCACCATAAAATTCGGGTTCCGATAGACCTTAAGTCCAATATTGAATTTTGAAATTAAATTAGAATGACGTCAATAAAAGTTTGAAAAGGCTTTTCGTAGTTTTTGGTACCGATAACCCTGATTAAGAAATTTAGCAGTTAACGCTTTATTAAGAGTGTAACATGACTACACACTCTGGCAAATCGAAATAATTGCGAAATATAAACGCCATAGGATGGCGCACGAGGAACATCACCACCCAAAAAAAGAAAAGTGTACAATCACAAAATCAAAATCATTGCGTTTATCATAAATTTTGCAAGAAACAAACCCATCTACAATAGATAGATGTAACGCAAAAATGGGGCCTCGGTATCAGAGGAATTTGCTTTATTTAACTAAAGTTCTAGGTGGTCAATTTGACTGATCAAACCATCGAAATAGGTATTGTCAATATTTAATAAATCATCCAAATATCTAGAAGTCGAGCTAAAAGCTTCAAGGATTTCAGTTTGGTTTTCAGCAGAAAGGGACATCATGAAGTCTCTCTCATAACAAAACAAAAACAGGTCAGCCAAGTGGTGCGCAATTAGTACCCATCGAAAAAAACCCACAACTTGTCTAAATAACTTAGTACAAAATCCTATGTAAATATTGTCAAATAGAAAGAAGAGAGCTTCACCCACTGTTTGACATGACCATGAAGTATAATGTTTATGCTCTTCAGAAGTGAAAAAATCATTTCTTACATTACATGCAAGATAGAGGGAGTCTTCCCTATGAAATGTCCACTCAATCAAATCAATAAGATTTACTTTTATAAGATTATGAGGAAGTGTAGTATAAAGGGTGGAAAAATCATAAATAGACAGACTTGAAGCACGAAACCGTCTGCATTTCAATTTATTTAAAACGTCATTAGAATTTTTATAGAACAAAACAGATTTCTACCTGATCTTTTAAAGACTTTGTCGCACTATTTTATCACATGTTTTTGATGGCAGTAAAACATGAAATTAGTTTGGAGAGTTCAGTGGTGGTACAAGAGCTTAGCTTGAATTTGCAATAAACCATGTTTTGTATGGTCTTTTATGAAGCACACTGATTTACGAATACCTTATTTCATACTTGTGTTACCCCCGATTTTGAAAACAAGAGGTCCATGATGTCAAGTTAATTTTAAACCGAGCCATTGGCCTAGAAGAAGATGTCTTTTGAATATTTTCCTGTTACCTCTGCAGTGATATGTACATTTTTTTCAGATTAGTAAACGAATTTCAGCAATTTAAGCAATCATCAGTACAATTATACAATCTTTGATATGGGATGTTTCAATGGAATAGTCCTTAGCTGAGACATACCTTTTAATCAGTTTTGGTACAGAAATATAAGAGAAACATTTCTATGAATTGGGTTGGAAACAAAGGAACATTTCTGCGAAATAATTTTGAAACTGAATTATTACCCAGGAGGCAGGAGACATCACGTGAACAAGTCCGTGAAATGAACACCCCCTTAAACCCCAATTTATATAGAGAAAACTGGGGTTTACGGGGGTATATATTATTAGTCTTAATTCTGCTCCAAGACATAGGTTGTGGGTACTCGTTAGAACCGCCTCTATGAGGCGGTTCTAACGAGCACCCACAACCTATGTTTGCAGTATAAATAAGAAACATATTGCGAATTTTCATCAGAAAAGTAGCCATTTTGGAGATATGAAAAATGCACCATGTCGCACGGGTGTGTTATCGTTATGATGATATCCTCTAAAGGTTTTTCTATTTTTAACTCTGGTGGCCATTTTGTTCAACGAAGTGGTACAGTTTTAACAATTTTGGTAGAGGGTCACCAAATGGATCATTTGTTTGGTGATTTTTTTTCGAAATCAGACCATTATCCTAGGAGCTGATGTCGTTTAAAGGTCTTTCTCCTTGTTTTGCTTTTTCTTTGGCTCTGATGGCCATGTTGTTCAGCGGTGTAGAACCAATTTAGCAATTCTGGTAGAGGGTCACCCAAGGAACATTCCTGTGAAATTATGTTAAAATCGGACCATTAGCTTATGAGAAGCTGTTGTTTAAATGCTCTTGTTTTCTATTCTTAGCTCTAGCAGCGATTCTGTTCAGCGGCGTAGAACCATTTTAGCAGTTTTAGTAGAGGTTTACCCAAGGAGCATTCTTGTGAAATTATATTGAAATCGGACCATTAGCCTAAGCGGATATATCATTAAAACGTTGTTCTATTTTTAACTCTGGTGGTCATTTTGCTCAGCGGAGGTGGGGGACAGTTTAGCTAATTTTGTAGAGGGTCAACAACGAAACATTCCTGTGTAATTATTCTGAAATCGGGCGATTAGGCCTAGGAGATGCCCTTTAAAGGTTTTTCATAGGTTTTGTTTCTATTTTTAGCTCTGGTGGTCATTTTGTTCAGCGGAGAGGAACCATTTTAGCAATTTTGACGAGGAATATTCAAGTGAAAGTATTTTGAAATCGGACCCTTAGCCTAGGAGGAGCTGTTCCTTAAAGGTTTTCTATGTTTTTTTTTTCTATTTTTAGGTCTGGTAGCAATTTTGTTCTGCGGAGCGGGACCTTTTTAGCAATATCGATAGAAGGTCACCCAAGGAACATTCCTGTGAATTTCGTTTGAAATCGGACCATTAGCCTTGGTGGAGATGTCGTTTAAAGGTTTTCTGTTTTTAGCTTTGGTGGCCATTTTGTTTTGATCCGAAACCATTTAAGCAATATCGGTAGTGGGTCACCCAAGGAATATTCCTATGGAATTACTTAAAAAATGGCACTGTGGTTTCGGAGATGTCGTTTGAAGAAATTGTCGACGGACGGACGTACGGACGACGGACAAAAAGCGATCACAAAAGATCACCTTGAGCACTTCATGCTCAGGTGTGCTAAAAGGTGGGGTGCGTATATTGGTTTACATAAGTCTGTTCCTCCGTTTTCCCGTTATGAAAACATTATGATCTTAAACTATACTTTGAAAAGTTTATGAGCCTCAATCTTTAAATTTGGTATACACTTTAAGCACTTTGGCGGTAATTGTTTGAGAGAAAATCCAGAGTATGTGTGTCATATTACCTTGTATTTGTCCCGTTTTAATTTCTATTATCAATTGACTATCCTGTATTGAGGTCATCCGTATTAACACCAGGTCAACCTAAAAAATCAATAACCATGTTTTTTAATTGCGTCAATTAATAAAATTGTCATTAATCAAGTAATTTCGCATTGACCCAGTTACAGGTCCTCGGTCAGCTGCATTGGTCCTCGGCCGTCGGCTTCGGGCCAATGCGGCAGACCTTGGACCTGTACCTGGACCAATACGAAATAACTTGATTAATAACATTATATCATAGAGCTCCAGATAAACATGGGCTAGATAAGTAAATGTCCTTTGAGTGTTTTCTTGGCAACAATAAATGTTACACACCTGACCATCTGTACATGGACAATATATGGGTAGCATAGTTTGGCCTAGATATGTAGATTGCTTATTTATTCGTTGATTTAAGTTTTCTTTCTCTTCACTGAAGGAGTCCAAAGTTAAAGGAATCGTTAATAATTTCTCAGAAACTACAGAAGCTAGATACCTCAAACTTGGTACACTATGTAATGGTGAATACTTATATCAGGCTTGCTCGGCTTATTTTTTCATCTGTTCTTTAATTCTTCTTTCTTTCCAAACATGCCAATGTTTATGTTTAGTCAAATATGTCTCAGGAACTATAAAAAACTACAAGCATCAAACTTGGTATGCGATGCAAGCATGGAGTCAAGAGTCTTCGCTGATCGCGTGTACCTATGCAAGGCTTCGCCGAACATGTTATGCCTTTTTCTCAACGAATTTAATAAATCCAATAATGCATGAGCACGAATGGCGATTCTATTTAGAACACAGTTTATTCATGATTGGTTAATAAAAATGTCACTATTCCGCTATAATTAAAGACGACGCCGTTAAGGACGTCGTACATGGAACGTTACGAGGCGTATCTAACTGATTCGAATATTTTTTGCATATTTAATCCCCTAGTGGATTATTGAATTTATTGCATGGCGTTATTACATTCTCAGACGCGACGTCATATGTTTTACATCTTTCGCTGCAGGTTTTGTTTGTGTGTGAGTTTAACTGCCTAATCAGCTTTGCGAAAGTCTTAAGTGAGCACTTTACCTAAAGGCGTTTTCCTCGGAAAACCTATACATAAGCGGTTATCAAGTACATTGCACATTTCGCCAGACACCAGCAACTGTCCTTGAAAAAGCGAAAGGAAGAATGTCCGTAAAATATATTCCATGATCGCGGCCCGGACCGATCCTACAACCCCATGATCACCAGACAGTCAGTGAGTTAAAAGTGACAGAACACGTTTGGACGTTCGTTTAATAGAGGATCTTACATGAGTATTCATGTATTATTGTATTTATTAAACGAGTTGATGAAAAAGGATAAAATGCGAGGCTTTGCCGAGCATTTAATGCCTTTTCTTCAACGGGTTTAATAAATTCAATAATACATGAACACGAATGCAAGATTCTATCTATCACATTTAAAACGTATTTTATTCACGATTGTTTTACAAAAATGTTAATGTTCCGCCATTAGTAAACGCGACGTCGTTAAGGACATCGTACATGTAACGTTACGGGGCGTATTTAGTTAATTTGCATTTTTAATCCACTAGTGGATTATACTAAAAAAATTTTTTCTTCATACGCCAAGTACCTCACCACTAGAGACCACTTTTTTTACCCTTGGAAAAATTGTAAAAATGTAAAAATAGAACAAAGTGACAAAATCTGAAAATGACAACTGGTATAGACCCCCCCCCCCCCCCCAAAATTTCTTCACACTCCAAGTACCCCCCTACTAGAGTGACGAAAAAAACACACACCTCGAGAAAATCAAAAATAAAAAAAAAATGAGAAAAGAAAAAAATTTAATGTGCCCCATACTTTAAATTACAGTATAAAAAGTTTTAGTAAAAAACAGCTACACAATATGCACCTCCTATAAAAAATTTTCCTACTAGAGTGACGAAAATCTGCATTAGTTTACGCTCCTATAAATAGGTGGTGGGTCATTATTGACTATTGTAATTTTATTAAATAAAATCAAGCATCTCCTATATTTTTTTTTTACCTCAGCTAAAGCCTGGGCCTTGCCTTCCTCAATAAGTTTTTTTCTTTCCGCCTCACTTAATCCTGTTTGTTTTGAGTGTATGCAATCTTTCAGTTTATTATATTTTTCTAATTCATCTAAAATCAATTTAAATTCATTTTCAGATATTTCCCCATCTGTCAAAGCCTTAGAAATCAAGTCTTTTATACTATTCAATTTACTATCAGCAATAGTTTTAATCTCATAATGTTTTTGTGATTTTGTATGTAATCTACGCCTAATAAGTTTAACACAAGCTCCCAAGCCTCCACATACAACAGCAGCAATTTCTAATGGTAACATAATTGGAACAGCTAAACCAACACTTGCAAAAATAACAGCCGTTGATATTAGGCCAGTATCAATACTATCAGTAATATTAATTCCACGTTTATACTTTTTGTCTAATGCCTTTCTGACATCTCTCTCTTTTATTAATTGTTTTTCTATTTCTGATATCTTTTGTAATCTATAATTTTGTCCGTCTTCATTAGGTAAATCTGGATATAAATTCGGCGCTGTGGGTTGCTTCATTTTTATATATATTTTTTGAATTCAATTAATAACGAGGCAACACTATTAACTACAGTTTGATTAGCCCCCAGACTTATAAAATTAATAACACTTCCAGCTTCAACAAAAAATGGTTTATCAAAATTATCATGTTTTCTTGATGCTGTATGCAAAGTAATCTCGCACCCACTCAAAACCGCCCCATCCACCAACACACCAACTCGCACTTCACCACTTGACCTTTCACTCGACAGGCTAATACCTGTAATATAACCACGTCTCATCATAACATAACCAACTTTTGGCTCTCTACCTGCATTTCCAAATGAAAACACCTCACCATTAATTAAAGGGCCTTTTGATTCAGCACTTATTGTAATGTCTTCATTTGTATAAGCGTTTTGTAATCTATTATTTAAATCTGTAAGAGATCTATACAAATCATTAACACGTAAAGTCAAATTATTCTTATCTGTTGTAAACTTTTTAACACCAAATATACTCATTTTTATACAATAATTATATAATTTCTAACACACAATTAATTGGCAATCCATTGTTGTTTTATTTTTTCTCCATTCTCATCACAAATGCTTAAACTTAATTCTGAAATATCGCCATGTGCCAATTGTTTATATTCCGGATTACTAAAACGTGTATGAACAATATCACCGAACGATTTATTTTCAACAGAAACAACACCAAGAATATTACTAGGAGCACCATCAAAGAAATTGCAAGCACTGTTTATCTGCTCAAGATGAACATATAATTGTTTATAAGGCGCAAAATTTAACGGTTTTTCTCCCTCATATGTTTGATTTGCGTTAAATCGTCTTTTATTTCCGAGGCCTAACATCTCTTTTAATTCTTTGCTCATTTTTAAATCAACGGTCGATGTTAAAAACACTATGCCATTTGTTTCATTTACAGATAATACAATATTATTATGTTGAAATATATCTGCTACTTGTTGGAAACTGTAAAATCCTGAAGCTAAACGTATTGCTTTATCTGTTCCTTTTTGGATGTGTTCATCAATTAAATTATACCAACCTATGGTATAAGTAAAACTCTTCAATCCAATTCTCTTATTTCCACATTTATTATCTATATATTGTTGTAAATATATTGTTTTATTAATATCGGAAATTGTATGATACATTTTTTATGTATAAAAAATGATACCAAAAGAATTCAAGTTAAACAAGGATTTATCATATAATCCCAATACTAAATATAAAATCAAACATGCTGCTGGTCCTTTACTTGTAAACCAAAAAATTTATGCTAATGAAAAGGATAATTTTCCAGTAACGTTTCTCAACTTATTTCAAAACTATCAAAATCCAACATTACACACCAATGAACCGTGGAATACATGGCTTCATTCATCATTTGACTGGTGGCAATGTCAATTAAATTTTGCCGTCTGGTGTGCCACTACAGGATGTGGTGTAAGTTATCAAGACCATTTGCAAAACAAAGGGTTAACTAAAACAGTATATACATTTCATGTTTATTATTGTATTGCTCGTATTTTGAAAGAACTTAAAACACCTTTACCGACAGATGCATCATTTTGTTATTACAAAAACCCATACGACAAAGCAGCCTATCAAAAGTTATGCAATGAATTCAATGTTTCACCTAGCACGGATTGGCGTCAAAAATTAGAAAGAAGTTCAAAATGTCGTGGCCTCGGAGAATACACACAATACTTTCAGACAAGTGGAAAATACAGATACGATCATCAAAGTGATGGGCCATTCTTTAATCCAAATGATAAAATAGAACATACAGTAGATATAAGTGAGGCATGGACAATGTTTATATTAGACAAATCAAAAGGATTAACAAAAACAGGTATTGAACGAATTAACGAAAGTATTAGAATGTTTGTATGGGCTCTATTAGGAGCACAATCTCAAACACGTGTAGAAATACTAAAAATAGGCACAGGATTTGATGCTCAAAAACAATTCTTAGCAAATGTTGAAGATGCAATTAACATGCCAATCGATTTGCCTACTCAAATATCAAAATATCAAAATGTATTGAAATACGCAAGAAGTAAAGTTGATTACACATATGGACTTGGTCTCTATATGTCTCCCAGTGATATGATATTACAAATTGGTACGATCGCTGGATATAATAATAAAATTGTAATTGCAACAGAAAATCAAACACTTGGTTTAAAAAATGATGTAAATGCTAAACCTGTTGCCCCTACTACACAACCTGCAACTATACAAGGCACACCAACAAAGAAATCTCTACCAGAACCTGTTGAAAAGAAACAAACAAAGAAATCTATACCAGAACCTGTTGAAAAGAAACAAGCAACACAACACGAAGACAACAAAACAGCATTAATAGTAGGAAGTATAGTAATAGGTATTATTGCACTCAGGATTTATTAATATACTCTCTTGCAGCTGCATACAATAATCCTACAATAAGGACAAGCAACGCCCAGAGATGTTCACCAAACCAGTTAACCACTTTTCCAGTAGTAGACAACAGCCAAGACACAATGGAACCAATAATACCCGGTAGCGCTGCTGCTGCTTTTCCTGCAAGATTGGCTAATAGTTTACCAAGATTACTTAATTGTTTTTTTATCCAATTTTCTATACCATCTTTTGACGGTGGTTTAGGGGTTATAGATCCACTACCAGTAGTAGGAATAAAAGTCTCAACAATAACACCAATAATCATCCCAAAAGCAGTTAAAACACTAACAATTGTAATTCCTTGTTCTCTAAATAATGTTTTAATTCTCTCACCTAATGTAGTGTCTTCTTTTAATATCTTGTTGATTGTTTCCTTTATTCTATTTACCTGACTACGTAATTTATCTCTATTAACATTAATTACTTCTAATCTTGCACTTCTCTCAGACTCCAAACCTCTTATTCGCTCCTTTATCCTCTCTATTTGAAATTCATCTTTGTCTGCTTTCGCTTGTTCTAATTTATCTTTTTCTTTTGCTAAGTCTTTATTTGTTTCATTCAATTTAACCAATTCATTTGCAACCTCTTCTTTAACACTTGTCATTGCTTTTAAAATACCATCCATTTCTCTTTTTTTCATATCTGTTTGTGTGCGTGCATTTTTGACTTCTGGCAACTCTAAATTATCAAAAAGAGATGTAACAGTGGTTTCAACCTTATTTGCTGTGTCTACTACATTTTGCACATCTTTGGTTGAAGATAAATCTTGCATTGGAATGTTTTCTGTTGTAATCTCGTCTCTTGCTTTGATCAAACTCGCTAATTCTGCTCTACCTTCTTTTATTCTTGTAGCAGGGGGTTGATAATCGGTTATGCCAAGATTATATCTGATAAAATTAACTTTATATTTTTTAAGGATTGTATCAAGTGAATAAAACTGCAGGACGGCATCTTGTTTGCTACTTTTATAATATGATAAGGGTTTAATTTTTCCATCTTCATCCTCTATACCAAGCAGTGGTCTGCCATATATATCATTTGTAAGAATCCATCCATTTTCATCTACATCCATTCTTACAGACTCATTATTTCTTTCATAAAATCGTTTCAACATCGTTTTTAACAAATCCTTTAGGTGTTCTTCTTTATCCGATCCTGTCAGATCGTCTAGTGCTTTATATTGATTATTCAATGTTCTTTGAAATTCTTGGTCATCTAAAAAGTGTCCATATAATCATCATCGTCATAATCATAATCATCTCTGTCAAATGTAGGATTCTCAAAATCAAATCCTTCAGCCATTTTTAATTATTAAATTTTTCCTTAAAAAAATGTCGACCTATGGAAATAAATTAAACCCTTACAGAAAAATAAGAGAACCACGCGGTGTGAGAGGAATCCGTCAAAGTGTAGTGATAACTAATAATCCATCAATTATTGACCAAAATCAACAATTGTTAGTGAGATTTCCTAATCTAAGTGGTAATGATGTTATTGTTCCCGGAACAGTCAGATTAGCATTTGAAATTGAACTAATCTCTAAAGATGCAAATGCAACTATTTATCAAAATATTGGAAGAGCAATAATTAAGAAAACAACAATTAGAATAAGTGGAAATGAAGTTATGTCCATTGATGATAGTGACATCTATCATTGTTATATTGATTTATGGAAGACTCCTACAGAACGAATAAATATGGCTTATCAAGGCGTTGGCAAACCAAACATGTTGAAACTTAGAGTGGGGGCAACAAATGCAACAGCAGATAAAGAAGATCAGGCAATAGCAAAGGCTTATGGAAACAGGTTTTGTATTCCACTTGATTTTGAATTATTGGAAACCCATATGCCATTTTATCAAGCAGGACTCGGGGATAGATTAGAATATGAACTTACATTTAACGATTACATGAAAGTTATTAATTCAGCAGATGCAACTTCAACTTATACAATCAAAAATATTTGTTTAGAATTCGATATTGTTTCTGATTCTTATTTATCAAGAGAAATAAGTCAGCAAGTCAGTGACAAAATGGTTATTTTATACGATAGAATACTTAGGCATAGAAAAATAACGAAGAATAAATCTGATACTCTTTGGAATATTAATTAAAATGTCCCGGCAAGAAGTATGAAAGGTATTCTCATGCTATTCGAATATCCTGAAAGGACCAGCACAGAAGAATATTATAATCCAGAAATTACAAAAGTGGAAATGACTATAGAAGGGATTCCAAATCAACTATATAGTCAAGGAATGAAATCATACCAACAGTGGGACGAAATAAATAAATTCTTTGCCCTAAATTCAAAAAGAAACAAAGAAACAAGTATGGTCATTAAAGATTTATATTTTACTGATACAACGCTAGAAAAATATCTAACGACTAATTACGCTTTATGGTTAGATTTACGTTAAACGGATGATAATAATCTTCACGGTTCTGGGAGAAGAATAGAAAATGCCTCAGAAGGTATAACAATACAAATTACAAAAGAAGCAGGAGGAAATGAACCAATAAATGTTTATCTGTTTGTAATACAGGATGCGCAAATCAATTTTGAAGATGGAAGATTTAAAGAGGCTCATTATTAAACAATAGAAATGCAACTACCTAAATATCCACACAGTGCAATTATTTGTGGTCAAACTGGCTGCGGTAAGACTGAATTTGTTTTAGACTTACTTGAAGGTGTATATAGAGGTGTATTTAGTCATATTGTTATACTTTGCCCGACCATTCAATGGAACGAGGCATACAAAAACAGAAGTTGGATTGGTGATGTTAAAAAACCAAAATCAAAAAATATCATAATCGTAAATCCTATAACGTCAGATGGAACAGAAAAGCTTCAAGAACTATTACGGTCGTTTTTAAATAAGTTTGCAGGTAAACCTACCCTGTATATCATCGATGACTGCAGTGCCACAAAGGAAATAAAAAAGAAACAAGATATGCTGTCACAGTTAGCTTTTTCAGGCAGACATGCAAAACAATCGATATGGGTTATATCGCAAAGATACAATTCAGTTTTGAAAGATTTAAGAGAACAAACAAAGTGGTTATGTATGTTCTACACAAAAGATAGAGATAGTTTTGAAAATTGTTTGAGGGAGAATGATGTTATTCCTACATTGGAAGAACGTCAAAGAATAAAGGAAGAATTAAAGAAAAAGAAACATCGTAAATTAATTTTGAAAACCGACCAACCTACTGATTATTGGGTGGTTGATTAAGTAATGCTCAAGTAATGCTTTAGTAATGCTTTAGTAATGCTTAAGTAATGCTTAAAAAAATAAGCAATAAAAAAGCAATGCTATTTGAAATACTGACAATTACAACAAACACTGCAGTCTTATCAATAGTTGGGTATATAATATTTAAATATTTTAAAATTAAAAATAAATTATATAAAATGAACGCCGAAGAATTGTTACAAGATGTTGAGTTACCAGAACAAAGAGATGACCATGCAGACAAAAAACGTGAAAGACTATCAGCCATTGTTACTGGCGGAAAAAGCAAACAATATCTTGGTAAAGACTTACAAATGTCAGACATTGATACAATGACATCAGAAGAAATAAACAAACTATACTGCAGATATGAAGCAAGACTAGGAGCGAGTATGACTAAGACATTGGGTAATTCTTTTATTAACTTATATGTTATGGGTGTGTCAAAATATTTTAATGTTGTTAATCCACCTAAATTAATACAAGACTTAGAGGAAGACCCTTTTATCAATCACGCTTTGACTAGCACATGTTGTGAATTATATTATAGATATGGAATGTATCTTGCTCCTTTTACTGCAATGTTAACAACAGCGAGACATATTGATTTCACTGATAAAAAAGTGAAAATATTGACTTAAAAAAAGATGAGTGAAATAAATGAAAAAACGAAAAACCCGAAACGAGTAGCTGCTGGTAAAAAAGGTGCGGAAGCAAAAAAAATGAAAGCTGAATTAAAAAGAAAAGAAACGGAAGCAATGAAAAAAGAGAACACACAATTAAAATCTATAACAAAAGATGATGATGAAGTTAGGGATGAAGTTAAAGAAGTTCAACGTGTAAATATATACAAAAATTACATACCATTATGTATATCAATTGTAGTTGTTGGATTGGGATTATATATTTATAATAAGAAACAAGTTACACCTGCACCTATTCCACCACCAAAGGAAAAGAAAGAAATAGATCCATTTGAGTTTAAGTAATCAAAAATATTCTTATAAAAATGGCAACACAAATTGATGGAAAACAAATAGTAAACATGTTATATCATGCCGGAGTGGAAACTCTATTAACGGTTGGATATGCAGAATTAGGAAGAAAACTATTGAGAAGACAACCACCAAAAGTAGATTTTAATATGGCGGATATTGGTATGTTATCTATTGATATATTACTCGCAATGGCTACCAGAGATATGTTGGTTAAGCAAGGAATTATTCCAGCTGATATTATGAAGTAAAAAATGGCGAGTGCAGTGGTGATGATGCTTGGTGGAGCAGTAGTAAATGCCTTTGCTTTTTCGGGTAGTAATTATTTGTTTTCACATATTGGAAAAGATGCAGATAAAGAGAGAGAAAGACATGATAATGCAATGGAACAATTAGAAGCAGCACAAGTAAAATGGAGTAGAGAAAGAACACAAAGATTAGATTTTCTAAATAAACAATTACAAAAAGAACATCATGCAGAACAAACATACGAAGATGTTGACCAAGCAATGAAACAATATTATTATATAACAGGTAAAGATTTACAGGCATTACCTTCTGAACCAAAGTTGAGTGATTATTATACCCCATCAGAAGACCAGAAAAATAGAGAGATTGCATTTGTTGTTGGTGGTATGGCATTAACTGGATTTGTTGCATGGAAATTAAATTAAATAAAATACAAAGAATTACTACCATAAGGTTGTGTATTTATTCCATTATCACAAATATATCTTTTATCATCAAAAGGAGATAAAGAAACTTTATTTATTTCATTTATAAACATATTATGTTTGTCAGAATTTAATGTGTACATCTTATTCATTTTTGTTTCATTGTTGAATAAACATTCTTTATAATCATTAAATTTTATATCTTTTTTAATAGTCACTTTACTAATACCTTTTAATTTTTTTTCTTCACTGAAATCACTTAATGTAAAAGAATATGCTTTACTTCTCAGAAAAACTATTTCATTCATAATTTTACCATTTAATTCATCTTTAAATTTACCTATTACCTTTTTATTATCAGTTGAATGAAGATCATGATCCACTGGATAGTCAGATGTATCTAGTTCATTTTTTATTTGTTTCATATCTTCAAAAATATTTTTTGTGGATATATTCATTATCAATGCGTCGGTGTCTGAAGCAACTATTTCGTTTTTTGGCCATAATTCATTAACTACATTATAATAAAATTTATACATTAATAACTTGCTATAATCTAATACAACTTGTCCTAAATAAATAGGTTTATCAAATTTAACAGAAGTAACACCATTCACAATTGCAACAAAGTTTTCATTAAAAATTATTGAATCTTTAAAATTAGGTTTGCTTATGTATTTCTTTACTTCTTCTTTACTCGTTGTTAATTTAATTTCACTTCTTCCTCTTATGTTTTCTAATGTTTTTCCATAGAAACTATTATTCATTAATTTCCAGAGGTCTTTTTCAAAATTAGATTTAGAGTTTTTTCTTTGTGTAGTATTAAAATCAATGTACTTCTTTAACCAATCACTTTCTTTAAATGATATAGTTCTATAAACTTTTTTTACTTTCATTCCAAGTTTAATATATTCTTTTAGAATACTATAATGAATAACATATTTCTTTTTATCAAATAAAGTTAATAATAATTTTTCTTCTTTACCTAATGGCTTATCTCCTAATAAGTTTCTCTGGTAATTTGATAAATCATTTTCATTTATTTTCATTTTCTCAGGAGCTAATGGATATTTCTTTGTTTTAAACTTGCAATTATTGGGATATTCTAAATCACATTCTATTATACAACCCCTTCCTTTTGGAATATGTAAATAATAGTCTGGATTACTTTCCCATTTGAAATCTTTAGTTGGTAGTTTCTGTGACATTGCCCAACCATATAAATTATTTGCATCAAGATACAATAAATATTTTTCTGTTAGAAAATCATTTAAATTTTTACCATTTTTTAAGTCTTCCAAACATTGTTTCATTTCATTTTTGTCTATTATTCTAATATCTCCATCAATATAGTTGGGTGTATATTTATTATAAGCCTTAACATGTCTAGGCCCTAAAACCCCTGAAAATCCTCCTCTAATACCATTTTCAATCATCAATAACATTTCATAATCAGTTAAAAGTTCTAATTCTATTTTTCTATATTTTAACCCGCATTGCCAGGTTAACCCAGGTGCGGAGTAACAATAACATGGATCTATTTCATGGTGTTTTAAAAAAAAGTTTCTATAGTTCTCAAAGACATCTGCTAGAATTAAAACATCTGTTTTTAAATAAAGATTATGATAATCTTCTAAAGTTTTACAGTTATAAGCTTTCCAAACATCTTGTACATATTTATAATCTTCATCTGTAATTGTTTTTTGTGTTAAAGTAGAATAAAATTTATCTATAGGAGGTAATTGTTTTTCTTTTAATCTTTCTATTGAATCTATATATTCATATGGATAATATCCTTTTTGTTTTAATAGAAAAAAATTATCAAGTTTTATTTTATTTATCTTTTCTTGATACTTCTTATTATCTTTTCTAGGTAAGTCATTTAATTCTTTATTAGTTTTTATAAATTCTATTTTGTTTCTATCTAATATATTATTATCAACACTATGACTTTCAAATTCTTTTTCTAAGATAGGAAATTCATCTGTTGATTCTGCAATACTTGATAAACGTTTTAACATAAACCTACATGAATCTAGAAATCTTAGTTTTTTATAATATGAACCGTAATCTATAGAAATATAATTTTCTGAATTTTTGGATAGAAGTTTTACTTTGTTATAATCATCTTCATATTTCATTAGCTCCTCTATTAAAAAGTGGAAATCATAGTTTGAACCATTATGAAAGAAAACAGGTATTAGCTTTGTTATTTTACCTTCTTTTGTATTACATGATTGACAAGCTGCTCCTCTATATTCACCAGAAAGATGATTATGTTCTCTTACTTTGTTTTCTGATTCAAATTCCTTTCCACATATATAACATTCTTTTGACTCTTGAAATTTTTTTTCTTGTTGTTTACTTAGAATTGGTTCTTTCTTTTCATTACGTGAAATCTTATAAGTTATTTTATTAAAAATTTTTATTATTTGTTCTACATATTTTTCTGCCGCATCATCACCAACATAAGAAAAGTATTGTGGTTTATAAATTTCTGGATAGTCAGACTGAACATAAATACCATAACTATTAACTGTTTGTTTTCTGATTGGATTAACATATGATTTATTTGGGTCAGGTTGAGAAGTTGATAAAGGGATATTGTTTGATTCAAAATCTGAATAGATAACAAAAGGTAATCTATTTTTGAAATGATAGTTTTTAAATTTAAGAATATTATCTTCTTTCTTTGGCATATTAACTTTACAATAGTCATGATCTAGACATATCTCTTTATGTTTTTCTAATGTTTCTGGCCTTCGAAAACTTTGTAAACAGTTTCTACATGTGTGTTGTTTATTTCTATTTTTATCATAAAGAAAACTATCAAGATTTTTTATTAAACAATAATGTGTATTTTCATTTTCTTCTATATATAAAAGATCAATTATACTTTCACTTTTCATATTTGAAATATAAACTGGGTATAAAGATTGTTTGTTTGTTTGGTTTTCTAATGCAAAAACATTTATAGTTAAATTATTTTGTTTTTCTACTTTTGGGATATTTTTTATTAAAACAGGATATTCAATATTGGTCATATTAATTTCATTTTCATAAGGTTTATATTTTGTTACTCTATCTTTGTTATTATCAGCAGGATATAGTTTTGCTAAAATAGACCATAAGAAACATTTGTTATCTTTTGTATTTTTAACATTTATAATATTACTTGATTTAAACTTTAAAGGTATATAAGATGAAGCTCTATGATCATTATATTTATATGTCTTTACTTGTACACTTTTAATATTTCTAAAAACAAAACCAGAACCTCTTTCTTGATACTCATCAATCCATGCTTCAAATTTATCTTTTAATTTATTATAAAAATTATTAATATTATTATTTGATTGAATAACTTCAACAGGATGAGAGTAATGACTTTCTATTATATCAAATGCTAATGGGGTACTAAATTCAGAAGTAATTATTATCTTCACTTTAATAGGAAATGATTGTATTTTAATTTTATCTTTTAATTTATTAATATAATTAGTTATATCATCTTCTTCTATGTCATCAATAATAGTCTCATTAATAACATTTTTAAATACTCTGGATTTTTTACTTGCCATTTTCTTAGGGACAATTTTAACTATCTCGTTTTATATTCATTTACATAATTAGGATTTCTAAGTAAAAATTCTTGATATGCTATTTTATATTTTTCTTTATTATTTTGATAATGTAATCGTTTTCGTTCTCTGTCACAATCTTTACATTTTCCTCTATGTCCATCTGGGCACGTTTTCTCTTTTGCAAATAAATTTAAGAACTTAAATTGATGGCATGAGTTACAAACTTTTCCTTCACTCATTTTTTAAGAATCAATTTTTGATATAATTAAAATGGAGCATCCAAAAATATATTGTTTACGTTGTAAAAAGCATACTGAAAATGATTCAGTGAAACAAGTAACAACAGCCAATAATAGACAAATGTTAAAAGGTATATGTTCTGAGTGTGGGTCTAATAAAAATAGATTTATATCCAAAATAACAAATAAATTAGCAGATGAATTACATCGTAGAGTTATAAAATCTTTTCCTAAAAGACGTGTTTATGTTCATTCAATAGATCAAACATGGGCAGTTGATTTGGCAGATATGCAACAATATTCAAAGCAAAATAAACACTATAAATATTTATTAGCAGTTATAGATGTTTTAGTAAATATGGTTGGTTAATTCTTTTAAAAAATAAAACAGGAGTAACCGTAAGCGAAGCATTTAAAACATTATTTAAAGAAAGAAAACCAATGTATATTTGGTCAGATAAAGGTTCTGAATTTTATAATCGACAAGTAAAAGAATTGTTAAAAGATAATAATATAAAGTTATATTCAACTGAGAATGAAGAAAAATCTAGTGTAGTAGAACGATGGATAGGCACTATGAAACAACATATGTATAAATATTTTACTGCAAATGAAACTACTAAATATTATGATATATTAGATGAATTAGTTGAAAATTATAATAATACAGTACATTCTTCTATTAAAATGACACCTGTTGAAGCGAGTAAAGTAGAAAATGAATTAACAGTGTATAAAAATTTATATCCAGAAAATGATGAGAAAATTAAAAAAACTAAATTCAAAGTTGGGGATAGAGTTAGAATAGCAAAAAAGAAAGGTAAATTTGAAAAGGGTTATACAACTCGTTGGACAAGAGAAATATTTGTAATTGAAGAAGTTTTAAATACAAATACTGTTACTTATAAAATAAATGATTTAAAAGGCGAAGAAATCAAAGGTAGTTTCTATGAACAAGAATTACAGATTACAGAGTTTTAGATCTTTTTTCATTTTTTCGAGGGGCCCCTATAGTGGGTGTTTTTTTTTCATTTTCAGATTTTTTCACTTTTTTTTATTTTTACACTTTTTTTACATTTTCACTTTTTTACATTTTTATAATTTTCCGAGGTCACTCTAGTCTCTAGTAGGTGTTTTTTTTTTTTTTTTAGTTACAGTACCCCCCCCCCCCCTGGAGTGTGTGATTTTTTTTAGGGGGGGTGGTCCAGACTCGCCCAAACCCTATACTACGAAAATATTACATGGCGTTATTACTCTCAGACGCGACGTCATGATAAAAGAGCATACATAACGAAAACGCGCATATACAAATACATGGTAAACTCTACCGCTGAAAGAATTAACATTTTAAGATGAACAATTGTGATATTTTTCTTATTTCTGCTCAAAATATACACTGCTCAAAATAATTAAAGGTACACTTACGTTTTGTGCAGAAATAAATACGGAAGTGATACAGACAAACTTTTTATGGTATTTCGTGATGGTTTATAACACCCTTCATCAGGAAAGCATCATTGGAAAATGGCCATTGTACATGTGTCCCTAAAACGTTGGAAAAACAGAAAAATGACTGTTTTCGGCACTATTCAAAATTTCATAAATCCTGTTAAATTTCAACAATTTTCTTCAAGTTCATCAAGCTAATAATGTTTATGGCCACCACGGGCATTAAGATACTCTCTGCATCGATTTGGCATGCTTTGCGCCAAAGTTTGAATCTGTTGCTGGGGTACATTAGCCCAAGCCTGCACACTTGCGATTTCCAGTTTTTGGACAGTACCAGGAGGGTTAGCGCTGTCCGAAACCTGTCAATAATCAATGTCCTACATGTGTTCAATACAGTTCAGGTCCGGTGACCTGGCTGACCAGTCAATTATCTATAGACTCTTTGTTCAAGGTAGTTCTGCACCACATAAGCAGTGTGAGGTCTGGCATTACCCTGCACAAGAACCGCATTGTTACCCATGGCACCCAGAAACGGCCTGACAATGGGATCTAAGATCTCATCCCTATACCTCAAAGCCGTCAAACTTCCTCCGCCAACCCTGTACAACTCCGTACGTCCGTCGTAATAAATCCCTCCCCAGAACATGGCTGAGCCACCACCGAACCGGTTGTGTTCGACAATGTTACATTCCATGCATCGTTCACCATCACGTCTCTATACACGGACACGTCTATCACAAGTGCAAACATGAAATCTACTCTCATCCGAAAACAATACTGAACGCCACTGATCCAGATGCCACCCGACGCGATTTATGGCAAATGTCCTTCCGTCTCTGCGGTGAGCTACGGTCAAAATCGGGCCTGGGGCAGGGCGTCAGGCTTGTAAATCATGATCATGAAGCCTGTTTCTAATTGTCTGATCCGACAGACGGACTCCTGTTGTGTGCTGGAAGTCGTTACGTAGGCCTCTAGCTGTTGAGCGACGGTTACGTAAAGCAAACGTCCGAAAATATCGATCCTGAACTGCAGTTGTCGCCCTTGGCCGACCCTGTCCCGGCGTTCTGCTGTAATCACCAGTCTCCTGGTAGCGAGCCAAAAGTCTGTTCACAACACAAGGGGGGCACACCAAGGTAACGTTCCAATTGACATTGCGAGAGTCCATCTTCGATCATTTGCACAACCCTGGCTGTTTCAATACTGTTCAAATGGTGTCTAACAGTTACTGATAATGCGTAGAAACAGAAAAGAATCCACACAATTACGTAAATATGCATTTTCAAGCATTAAATTGGAGAAACAGTGACCACGTACATGTACTGACACTATGGCTAAACACGTGTTGTCCGGTTCAGCGGTTTGCAAGCTTTTCATGATGACAGGTAGACACATGTCGAACTACCTGACTAAAGTGGAGTGAGTGAGTTTTTGAGTTTAACGTCCCACCAACAGCTAAGGTCATACGGAGACGGGACCTCGGTTTAAAGACTCTTCCGAAAGTCTGGAGAAGCCCGGGATCGATCCTGCGACCCCTGGTTTACAAGGCGAGTAGCGTAACCACTACACCACGGGGGCTTCTATTGACTAAAGTGGAAATAATATGCTTTGATATTAAGTAAAGGTTGTTCGAAAAAATAAGTAGCAAAATACCGAAATTTTCAAAGAAATAAGTGTTCCTTTAATTATTTTGAGCATCGAGGCGGTTCTAACGAGTACCCACAATCTTTATTTTAGAGCAGGAAAGAGAAAAAATAAGGTTTACCCCTGTAAACCCCAGTTTTACTTTATAAAATTGGGGTTCAAGGGGGTCAAAATTATATAGGTGTGTTTTCGTGATGAATATACTGAATTAATTTACAGAAAGTAGAGCTACACTCGTGGTGAATGTACTTTAAGTACCCAATATCCGCAATCAAAATATGTTTAAAGGCGAGGGATCGGCCAAAACATTTAGATTTCGTATGACCAGTAACGATACTATATTTGTATTTTTTCTTGACTTAAAATCTGCAGCCTTATGGTTTGTTGTGGTTTGTCTTTGAGTGTTTGTAGCGCTTATATTATTTTGTTTTGGATAGCCAGTTGGCCATTTTGTGGGAAAGTAACCGTCCTTTTGGCTTTCCGCTATTGATGTTTCCATTAGGGTCTGTTGTTTCATGTTTGCGTTTCTTTCCCTTTGGTGTCTGACTGGATCTGGTGGTTAATTGTGTCATTTCCTGTCCATTGCCTTCACTTCTATTTTACAATATTAAATAATCGTCATAATACAATGAGGGGAGTTAAATCACAAATGGACAGGACTATTACGTGCAGGTAAGGTTCTAGCCAAGTGTGGTATTAACATTATGGTCATGTGTAATCCAAACTGCGGGGAACTCGAACCAATTGAAGTCTATACTAACATTTATCAATTTAAAAAGTCAATTAATTAGTAAAAAAACGAGGTGGAAATAAAAATGTGCATGAAATTTTAATCAAATTACGAGTTTCAAACGGAACTGACAAAGTCATCCAGGTCATTACGCAAACACGCCTATACAAATACATTGCCACCTTTATCACCGAAAAAATGAAAATTTTATGGTGAAAAATTGTGATATTTTTCTTATTTCCTCTCAAAATATAGATTGTGGGTACTTGTTAGAACCGCCTCATGGAGGCGGTTCTAACGAGTACCAACAGTCTATATTTTAGAGCAGAAATAAGAAAAATAAGGTATACCCCCGGAAACCCCCGTTTTACCATATAAAAGTGGGGTTCAAGGGAGTCAAAATTATATAGGCGTGTTTTCGTGATGTAAAGCTAGTAATGGCACCTCTTGTAAGCAGAGCCATTAGTGGAGATAGATAATACCAGTAGCCAAAACAACATCTGGTTAAATTATCAGTTAAGCATGATTTTGTTTGTTTTTCTCTAAGAGACAAAACACGTCATCATCACCAAAACACGCGTATATAAATTTGACCCCCTTAAACCCAAATTTGATATAGTAATACTGGGATTTGCTTGTTCATTATTTTTCTTATTTCTACTCAGAAACATAGAGTGTGGGTACTCGTTAGAACCGCCTGGTCGAGACGGTTCTAACGAGTGTCCACAATATATGTTTCGAGCAGAAATAAGAAAAATATCGACATTTTTCATCTGAAAATTTTCATTTTTCTGTGGTAAAATTTACAATGTATTTGTATAGGCGTGTTTACGTAATGTGTACAAAGGCCGAATGGAGGACATATTACATGATACGAGAAGCAAGGTTTCTCAAATTCTTTTAAGATTGTTTTTGTTTCTATTCCAGGCGAAAAACCTCATAAATGTAAAGTTTGCAATAAAGCCTTCAGTCAGTCATCAAACCTTATAACACACAGCCGCAAACACTCCAGCTACCAGCCCTTCATCTGTTCAAAGTGTGGCCTCGCTTTCCAGCGGCGGATTGATCTTCGTAGACATAGGGAGTCACCAGGAGTATGCCCGTTAAAGCCAGACTTAACTTCCGACAATACATAAACATAAACATCACGTGAACAAGTCCGTGAAATGAAGACCCCCCTATACCCACTTTATATAGAGAAAACTGGGGTTTACGGGGGTATACATTATTTCTTATTTTTGCTCAAAGACATAGGTTGTGGGTACTCGTTAGAACCGCCTCAATGAGGCGGTTATAACGAGCACCCACAACCTATGTTTGCAGTATTTATAAGAAATATATCACGGATTTTCATCAGAAAAATGGCCAATAAGGAGATGTGAAAAAATGCACTATGACGCACGGGTGTGTTATCGTAATGAATGTGCCACCTCCCAGCTCTTCAAAATCTCGCTTCGTTGGATGGATTGATCGGCGTGAGCAGAGAGATTCCTTCGTGCAGTGCCCGTTGGGAAAGAAAAAATAGATGTTAGCTCTACAGCCATCAACGATTCATATATATATGCAACGTTTCTAGTAGTCCATTTCTCAGATTCATAATAGCATTACGAAAACATGCCTTTGCAAATACATTGTAAACTTGACAGCCGAAAATACGAACATTTAAGGATGAAAAATTGTGTGATTTTTCTTATCTTTGCTCAAAATATAGATCTTGGGTACTCGTTAGATGGATGGATGGATGGATGGATGTTTTGTTTGAAGACGCTCAACCCTAATAGGGCATATAGCGTCTAAAAATAGATATTAGATATAAAATTGTTATTGAAGTTTAAAAGTTAAAATATTAATGATTACAGTTTGTTAAAAAGTCCGATTTCTTTAAGAAAATTGATTAATTGATAAGATGGTATGTCATTAAAAAGATCTTTCATTGTTGTAACATTAAAATATTTTGAGCGTATATGATGAAATTCTACACATGAAATGAGAAAGTGTTCAACTGTAAACGGTTCGTTACAAGATATACAGAAAGGTGCTTGTTCGTTTTTTAATATGTAGGAATGAGTGAGTCGTGTGTGTCCAATACGGCATCTTGTGAGTTTAGTCTGGTCTTTCCTATTATAATTCAAAACAGTACATTTGGTATGAAAATTTGGTTGAATTTTATTTAATTTATTATTAGTTTCTTTTTCCCAAATTGATTGGCATTTATTTTTTATATATAGGTTTATGTTCGATTTTAAATCTGAAGAAGGAATTTTTAAATTGATAATAGCTAACGATAATGCTGATTTGGCTTCCAAATCAGCTAACTCATTACCACGGATATTTACATGACTGGGAAGCCAGCAGAATATGATCTCCTTTGAGGCGGAAAAATAGTGGTATTTTCTTAAAATTTGTTGAATCAAGGGGTTTCTGTGCTGTTGATCTTTCAGAGCTTTTAGTACAGAAAGGGAATCGGAATAAATGATGAAATATCTTTCAGGTTGATCTCGAATGTGATAGAGTGCGATATCAATTGCTTTTGCTTCAGCGGTAAAAATAGAGCTATTATCGGGTAGTCTAATGCTATCAGTGAAATTGGGACTAATGACAGAACAAGCAACTTTCTCATCTTGTTTCGAACCGTCAGAGTAAATAGAAATGTGATTTTTAAAATGTGATTTAATTTCTAAAAATTCATTTTTAAAAATATGTGAATCAACTTCAGATTTCTTATTTTTATGTAAATCTAATACTATCTTTGGATTAGTTAATGTCCATGGTTCTTTCGATGGAAATGAAAAGGATTGAATATTTTGGACATTAATATTGGCCTCTTTAAGTAAAGGTCGTATTCTTAGGCCAAGAGGTTTAATAGCGGAGGGTTTATTTTCATAAAATCTTTCATAATTCGGGTTAAAAACACATTCATATGCTGAATTGCGTGGATTTGCAGCTAATTTGGTAGCATATTGAAGAGACAATTTTTCTCTTCTAACATAAAGTGATTGTTCATTAGATTCAGCATAGAGACTATCAACGGGTGAAGTGCGAAAGGCACCTAGTGCTAAACGTAAACCTTGATGATGTATAGTATCCAAAGATTTTAAATAGGTTTTCCTAGCAGATCCATAGACTATGGAGCCATAGTCCAAGTTGGAACGAATTAACGATCTATACAGATTTAAAAGAACAGTGCGATCTCCTCCCCAGTCGGAACTGGACAGGACTTTTAAAATATCAAGAGCTTTTAAACATTTAGCTTTCAAAGCTTTGATATGAGGAATAAAAGACAATTTGTTATCGAATAAAAGACCCAAAAACTTCGCCTCTGTGACGACTGGAATTGGACTGCCGTATACAGTCAGTACAGGATCTAAATGTTACTTTCGTATTTGGCAGAAATGAACACACTGAGTTTTTGTTTTAGAAAATTTAAAACCATTTTCTGTTGCCCAAGTTTCTATATTATTTAAACACCTTTGCAGTTTAAATTCAATGGTTTCCATATTTTTGGATCGATAAAAGATTCCAAAATCGTCAACAAAAAGCGAACAATTTGGGTCTTTTACACATTTAACTATATTATTAATTTTTATGCTGAACAAGGTTTGTGATAAAATACTACCTTGTGGTACACTTTGTTCTTGATCAAATGTGTCCGATAATGTATTTCCTAAGCGAACATTAAATGTTCGATCGGATAAGAAATTTTGAACAAAAAGTGGTAATCGGCCTTTAAGGCCCAATGTGTGTAAATCTTTCATGATGCCATACTTCCAAGTGGTATCGTAGGCCTTTTCTAGGTCAAAGAATACGGCTACGACATGTTCTTTTTTAATAAAGGCATCACGTATAAATGATTCTAAGCGAATCAAATGATCGTTAGTAGAGCTGTTTTTTTCTAAAACCAGCTTGAAATTTAGTGATAAGCTGGTTTGATTCTAAGAACCAAACCAGCCTATCATTAATCATTCTCTCCATTGTTTTACATAAGCAACTTGTCAAAGCAATAGGTCTGTAATTAGTGGCTTCAGTATGATCTTTATTATGTTTCGGAATAGGAATAATGGTAGCTTTTCTCCAGGTTTCGGGGAACTTTCCAGTGATCCAAATATCATTCCAAATGTTTAATAATGTTTCCAATGCCTTGTTGGGTAAATGTTTTAAAATTTGATAGTGTATGTCATCAGGACCAACAGCAGTATCATGAGATTTATGGAGAGCATCTAATAATTCTTTAGTAGTGAAAGGTAAATTATATTTTTCGTGATTTAATGATGAAAAATTTAAATTCTTTTTCTCTTGTTCTTGTTTAATATTTTGGAAGCTTTCAGAATAATTTGAGCTCCAGGAGTTTTTCTGAAAATTTTCCCCCAAGGCATTGGAAATGTCCTTAGCCGTTGAACATATATTTCCGTTCGATTTGATATGGACATGTTTATTTGATTTGTTTTTGCCACTAATTTTTCGAATCATGTCCCATATTTTCTTAGTTGGTGTTCTGGTATTCAGTTTGGAGACGTATTGCTGCCAAGATGCTTTTTTGGCCGATTTTATCGTTTTGCGAGCTTTGGCATGGATAAGATTTTCTTTTGTTGGCTGTTTATTGAATTTTCGTAATGCAGATTTTCTTTTATTGATTGAAGTTTTAACTTCATCATTAAACCAAGGTCTGTTTCTTTTTGGAAAAGTCGAGGATTTAGGAATACATTTTTCAGCAATATCAATCAATTGATCAGTAAAATCTTGTATATCACTTGTAGTTTTAAAACGTTCAGGGTCGAGTTTTTCATTACATAATTGATTAAAATTTTCCCAATTTGCTTTACTCAAATTCCATCTGGGGTGACGATCCTCATGGGTCGATTCAATTTCTTCAATTACTATCGGAAAATGATCGCTCCCATGGAGATCGTCCACAACAGACCAATCAAAATCTAGATAAATATTTGGAGAGCAAATTGAAAGATCTAAAGCAAAATAATTTCTTGTGGGAGAATGAAGATATGTTGGTTGTTTATCGTTAAATAAACATAAATCATTTTCAGCAATAAAATTTTCTATGATTTCTCCTTTGTCATTTGTATCCAAGCAACCCCATAATTTGCTGTGACTATTAAAGTCTCCTAATAATATATAAGGACTAGGTAATTGATTAGTTAAATTTTCTAAATCTTGTTTAGTAAAATTAAAATGAGGTGGAAGGTAGACAGAACAAATCGTTATGGACTTGGATAAAGTGACGTTTACAGCAACAGCTTGTAAATTAGTGTTTACATCTATTTTCCTATGAGGAACGTCAGATTTTATCAGGATTGATGTACCTCCTGATGCCTTCTGATTATCCGTTGTGATATGATTGTACATACTGTAACCTTTGAAATTAATATTATCTGTAGTTTTCAAAAATGTTTCTTGGAGACAAATGACATTAGGAGAAAAAAGTGTAGATAAAATTAAAAGTTCGTTAAAATTGGCTTTCAGTCCTCGACAATTCCATTGAATTATTGACTTCTTATCCATGGTTGAATGGAGAGAAGATTAAAACAAGGAATTTAATCCTTTATCTTTTATTTTGCTTTGAGAACGTGGAGGGATCAACGTCCAACTCCATGTCCTCAAGGGTGCCGTACTGATTAGCCAGTTTTACTGGATCAGCCGACGCCCTTTTACTGTTTGGGTTTGATCCTTTATGCTTTTCTTTGCCGTTCTTTTCTTTTTGATCTGCTGTCCCTGATGTGGATCGGGAGTGAGATCTGTTAGAATGTTTGCTGTTAGGTTGTGAACTGGTCTGTGAAGTTTGTCTAGATTCTGATCTTGAATGATGAGTAGATGTAGGTTGTGACGATGTAGTAGGTTGTGAAGATGTAGGTTGTGACGATGTGGTTTTGGGTTTAACAGAAGAGGTAATAACTTTAGAATGGGGTTTAATTTCAAAATCTTTTTCGTTGAATTGTGTAGATGTTTCTTTGGTTTCAGGTTTGCTGGCAAGGGATTGTACAACTTTTGCGAATGTGGTTTCTGGTTTATTTTCGTGAATTTTCTTTGCTTCTAAATATGTTACGTTTTGTGTTACTTTAATTTTCATAATTTCTTTTTCTGATTTCCAAACTTCACAGACATTTGACTTTGATACATGATTTTTGCCACAGTTCACACACTTTGGAGGATTCTTACAGTTAAGGGTGTGATGATCGGTTCCACCGCATTTTTCACAAACAGATCCATCAGGGACAGTGCAGTCGTTTTCGTGATGACCAAACCTCTGACAGTTGAAACAACGCAGAGGATTTGGTACATAAACGTCAACCGGTATTATTCTGTAAAAGATCTTTAGTGATTTCGGTAAGGATGTTGAATTAAAAGTTAGTAGGAGAGTGTTTGTTTCTATTAGATTTCCGTCTTTTTTGATTTTGAAGCGTTTACAGGCCGTTACTCCTTGATCCTTAAGGTATTCGACAATGCTGGCTTCTGTTTCCTGTTTCAACATTCTGTCACGGATAATGCCTTTACATGAGTTCAATGTTTTATGTTCCGTGACAGAGACATTCATATTAAAGAATTTGTTAATTTTGAGTAGATTTTCAGTTTGCGTTTTACGATTCGTTTCAACTAAAAGGGTTCCATTTTTCATTTTTTTTACGTTTTTTTGGAGTGCCTATTAAAGATTCAATTTGTTTTTCAATTACGAACGGCGAAAGAGTAGTAACGGCCTTTTCATCCTTACTCGAAATCACCAAAAATCGAGCAAAATTGTCATTGGCTTTGAAATTGAAAGTAGTCGGTTCCGGGTCGTCATTTGATAAATCCAAAAATGCTCTTTTCCTAGCGTTTGATCCCATGGTGATAATTTACGATTCGATAGCTATGCGCCCCACCCTCCTTGGAGCCCTACAAGGGGACGTTTAATGGAAATGGATCTCCTATTTCCAACGCCAAGGCTACATGGCTATTATACTCGATGACAGGACCAGAGTCCTTCCGCTCCACTTCTGTTTTATGACTCCCAACTATGCACCCAGATTTTCATGAAAAAATGAGGAACAGTTGAGACCCATCCCCATCCATATTCTCTCCCTCACAGAAGTTTCTGCGGAATTTCCCCAGTACAAGCCCACCGATTAATCCATCAGCCGCCGCCCATCAAATAACACTCAAAGATAGAGGAATAAGAAAAAATTACACCCGGTTTGTACCATAAAGATACGTGAAATAGAAAGAAGGAAGTAAAGAACAAGCTGTGCAATTCTAGAGCTTGGCACGACTGAGCCGATTGATTCAGGCCGGATCTAGCCCAAACCCCTCGTCTATCTGAAATATGGGCCAAAATGATGTGTTGAAAAGCTGGAGATCCCTGGGCTTTTCTCAATCATCAGGATGGATGGATGGATGGATATTTTGTTTAAAGACGCTCAACCCTAATAGGGCATATAGCGTCTAAAAATAATTAGGTATTAGATATAAAATTGTTATTGAAAATTAAAAATTAAAATATTAATGATTACAGTTTGTTAAAAAGTCCGATTTCTTTAAGAAAATTGATTAATTGATAAGATGGTATGTCGTTAAAAAGATCTTTCATTGTTGTAACATTAAAATATTTTGAGCGGATATGATAAAATTCTACACATGAAATGAGAAAGTGATTAACTGTGAACGGTTCATTACAGGATACACAGAAAGGTGCTTGTTCGTTTTGTAATATGTAAGAATGAGTTAGTCTTGTGTGTCCAATACGGCATCTGGTAATTTTAGTCTGGTCTTTCCTACTGTAATTTGAGAAAGAGCATTTACTGTGAAAATTAGGTTCTATTTTGAATAATTTATTATCGGTTTCTTTTTCCCAAATAGATTGACATTTGTTTTTGATATATTTATTAATGTTAGATTTAAAATCTGAAAAAGGAATTTTAAAATTTGTAACATGCAAAGATAAAGCAGATTTAGCTTCTAAATCCGCCAACTCATTTCCACGAATATTGATGTGACTGGGAATCCAGCAGAAAATAATCTCCTTGGAGAGAGAAAGATAGTGGAATTTTCTTAAAATTTGTTGAATTAAGGGATTTTTGTGCTGTTGATCTTTAAGAGCCTTTAGAACTGAAAGAGAATCTGAAAAAATTATAAATTGTTTTTCATACTGGTCTCTAATATGATACAGTGCAATATCAATTGCTTTCGCTTCAGCAGTAAAAATTGAGCTATTATCGGGTAATCTAATGCTATCAGTGAAATTCGGACTAATGACAGAACAAGCAACTTTCTCATCCTGTTTCGAACCGTCAGTGTAAATGGGAATGTGATGTTTAAAATTGGATTTGATTTCTAAAAATTCGTTCTTAAATATTTGAGATTCTACTTCGGATTTTTTATTTTTTTCTAAGTCTAAAATTATCCTTGGTGGTTTCAACACCCATGGTTCTTTCGATGGAAAAGCGAACGATTGTATATTTTGAATATTTATATTGGCCTCTTCGAGTAACGGCTTTATTCTCGGGCCAAGAGGTTTTATAGCAGATGGTTTGTTATTGTAGAATCTTTCATAATTTGGGTTAAAAACTGAGTCATATGCTGAATTCCGTGGATTAGCAGCTAATTTGGTAGCATATTGAAGAGACAATTTCTCTCTTCTTATATAAAGTGATGGTTTCAATCATCAGGATCCCTTCTTCCAGCATACGAGACGCCATTCACGGCAAACAAATGGCTCCTGTTTCAACAAGGAATTTCATCCCCATTCACTACAGAAGGAAAGTGACCTGTATATTTTATTCCCTACAGACAAGGGAGGCCGAAAACGTTTGCTTAAATAAAAGCTTGGCTCTGAAAACAGGAGATCCTTTGGTAAATAGGAGATCCACGATTATGGTAAGAAATTATTGAGGTGATAAGTTTCAGAGAGAACAAAGTATTTTATAAACTAATGAAGAATAAAGCTGTGTTAGATGATGACGAACACTTCAGAACTTAGTGATAAGTATCCGATTCTATTAACCTTGATGTAACAAAATACTTTTGGGGTAACATGAAATGACAAGTTACTTATTGAATAACGTATTTAAAATGCATCTTTCATTGATGTGCAGAGTGAAGGAGCATGAAAAAGTGACACATACACAGTACAAACATATACAGATGAGATTTTCTTCTTTGCGGTGCGCAACCCACCAGCAATGATGATACACGTACAAATGCAACGCGGTAGGTTTAAAAGGATAGATCTCGCGTAGTGAATTGTAAACAAATTGGTAAGATGCATTTGAATAAAATGAATTACAAAATAATACCGGTCGAACGGACGATTGTTCTGTATGTTGGAGGCTTTTACCCAACTGCCACAGAACCTGAAGGCAGCCACCTATTTCGAGGCACCGGGTGGTCTCGGCAATGGGACTGTTTTCGGTGGGGTCTTACCACTCTGCCACACTTCCGAAGGCAGCCGCCATATTTCTACCCCCCCCCCCCCCCGGGCTGGGGTACTCGTTAGAACCGCCTCATAGGGGCGGTTCTAACGAGTACCCACAATCTTTATTTTGGAGCAGAAATAATACAAAAATAGGTTTACCCCTTTTAAACCCAGTTTTTTTCTACATAAAAGTGGGGTTCAAGGGGGTCGGAATTATATAGGCGTGTTTTCACGATGTCATAATTCGTTGTTTAACCGTTATCCTGCTGAGTATATAATTTACTCTCTGACCATCCAACAATCAAATTACTTGATGTAATGTACTAGTTCAATTCATCATCGCATGATCAAGCCCGTGAAATGAACACCTCCCTTAACCCCACTTTATATGGAGAAAACGGGTTTAAGGGAGTATGCCATATTTTATTATTTCTGCTCCAAGACATAGGTTGTGGGTACTCGTTAGAACCGCCTCGATGAGGCGGTTCTAACGAGCATCCACAACATATGCTTGAAGTATAAATAAGAAAAATATCACGGATTTTCATCAAAAAGTAACCATTTTGGATGTGTGAAACATGCACTATGTCAAACGGATGTGTTATCGTACAGTCATGTAATGACAAAGTACAATACAAACAGAATCGTAACTGTTTGGAAAGGCAGGCGCTGTCTTGTTCAGTAGGATAAGGTTTCATCCTTTGCTTTACTGTCATGACTCACTGTTGAGCAAGAAAGTCAAACAACATGTGTATGCTTAAAATAATGTAAACAGCTGCATTGAAACGCCAATTAGATTTACTGCTGACCAATGTAAGGTTGTTACTTATAGAGAAATGTTTTCATCATGATAAGACATCCTTGTACCATGAAGCATTCTTTACGGTCTCCAAAACGGTTATTTAACGGATTAAATCTTGCCATAAATATCTTATTTATACTCATGGGTGCTCGATAGAACCGCTCATGAAAGTTCAGGCGGTTGTAACGAGTGCCAGGAATCTATGACTGGAATGCAGAAGTAAGAAACTGTTTACTCCCGTCAACTATTTTGTTCTATATAATATTAGTTATTTTGGTTTTTGCGGACAACATGGGAGCACACCCCATTCCTGAGGGCAAAAATCACTTTCAGGCGGGGAATGAGATGCCGTATTCTCTGTCAAGAATCAAAATAACGAATTTGTTATACTGGAAAGCTTTTGTACGACATTTTGTGCATTGTTGCAATGTTTTCAAAAAAAGTCTTGTAGCGGACGTCGTAAGAAATTATATGATCAAATATATGTGACGTCATCAAACTCGCTCATCTGTACGTACTACATGTACCATGATCACAGTGCTCTGTGGGAAACGTTTCTTGTTAGAATAATAGTTTAATAGCAAGGAAGTACAGTAAAATGCCGCTATTAAGACCACCTAAAATTAGGACTAATTCTGTTTTATAAAAGCTTATTTAAAAGGGTGCAGTTATTCTTTGTTCGTGTATTCTGCACACAGTGTCTTCTTGTCAGGGACCACGTTTAGGACTGTTCAAAAGTGGTCTGAACAGTCTCAAAGGTGGTCTTAATATAGGAATTTCATTGTATCGAATCAGAAGATTATTTACTTACTGGCTAGAAATTATTATGGTGCATAAAAACTATGCACTGAACACGACCGCACACGAGTACTGGTAAACCACTTAGAGAATCTAAGCCTGCCCAGGCGAAGCGGTGGGAGTCGGACCGTCCATGCTTATAAAACCTATTGGTTTCATTGGACGACAGAGCTTGAGATGTCATTTATCTCAGTGTCGGGTAAAATTCCCACAAAATTGGAAACAACGTCTCCAAAATGACCTATACAGTGTTGACGTGGACGTTTTGCCTCAAATCACACACATTATCATCTATGCAGTAAATCCAAGATGGCGGACATTGCAATTCAGCGAAAGCAAGCGCGAATGGTAATATATCTTTGATCACGGAAAATATTGAAAATAATTTCCCGTGCTGTCCAGTTAAATGCCTACAAATGCCTCTGCAGTATGACAAAGTGGTGTAGAGACGGATGTTCATTACACGGATTAGTTAACACGGTATGAAAATAATGACTCTGAAACCACATAAATGCTTTAACCCTTGACCTGCTGAATATTTAATTAGGTCACACCCACTGCCGAGTATCAACCAGATTACTCGATGCAAATTACTGCGACAAAATCATAAACTGAATGACAAACAATGAAGATCCTGATCAGATGGCTTCTTCAGAAGCCATCTGATCTGGATCTTTGTTGTTTGAAAAATAAGATATCCGGGTTCAACAGGACAAGGGTAAATGTAACGAAACATTATGTATGGGTAGAATAATGTTATCTATTTCAAATAGGGCTGCATTTGCTGTAAATTTAAGTATATGCAAACTATTGACATTTATTAATCTTATGTTCTTATAGTTTTCCATCTAAAAATTCAATCTATTTTTTTTTAGGAAGAGACTATTTGGTGATCATGTGTTATTCATGATTACTTTGTAAATATATTTTGAATTGCCTTTGAAACGTCTCGTATATATAGAGATATGCAATGCTGTTTTCTCGTTTAATTCAATCGGCTGTGCTGATCGTCTGGTGTGCCTACGTTTGACAACTATTCAAAGAGTAAAGGAAGGAACAGTGATAATTTGCATTTGGCATTACCTTAAGATTAGTACAGTAATGTTGCAAAACTGTACATCCGTGCTTTTAAACAGTTACAAACTACAGTAGAACTTCAATGGCTGCGTCGAATTCTTTCTCGAGTCCCTTAGGAATTCATCTACAGGAGACATAGTGAGGGATAATTTTGATTTTCGACTTAACTTCCTATTGTATGCTGTATGTTCATTAGAATCACCCTACGACGTATGTTTTGTATACTGATTAGAATCGCCTCGATGAGGCGATTCTAATGAGTACACACAACATACCTGTTTATTATAAAATATAGAAATGTTGTCTCAAAGTTAACCTCTTGCGTCCTGGCAGTAACCTTCAGCGGCTCGAACTATCCAGTTTCGAACAGATTTTCCGCGGTCAAAAAGTGGTTCGAGCCATTGAAGTTCGTCTGTATACACCATTAGTATTTAGAAGACTGCGTGTTGTGGTTACGCTACTCCTGGTTAACCAGGGGTCGCAGGATCGATCCCGGGCTTCTCCAGACTTTCGGATGAGTCTTTAAACCGATGTCCCGTCTCCGTATGACCTTAGCTGTTGGGACGTAAAAATCAAACCCCATTAGTATTTCTCACGCGTGTGACATAGTACACCGTTTCATTCATGTATCTCCGACCTTTAGATCTGTATGATAAAAATTTATATGTGTGTTATGTCAGTTTAAAAAATAGATTGTATGAGAACCATCCTAATAAGGCGGTTGTAACGACTTCCAACAATTCATTTTTTTTGCGCAGGTATAAGACTAAAAGTTTTATTTATCGTGCGGTTTACACCTCAGTGATTTACTGTTATGTTTTCTTACGTGCTGTGGTTTTACGGCTCAGACATCAACTTAGGTCATGTCGGGCCTGTCAGTTACCTTCACATGTCCTGGAGATGATTAAACCCTCCAAGCGATTCACCGGTGCTCAGTGAAATCGCCACCGACAGTACCGGACAACATTTTTGCAAGGCTTCAAGAAACTCTTAAACCCTTTTCTAGTTTCAGAAAGCTGTAAGTCAATTTTGGAAGTGCAGCAACTCCAAAAACAGGTAATTCAGAGTTATGGTTCTTGTGTTCTGCATATCATATGATGAACATTTGCATACATTCACGAACTTATCACAAAATGTTTTCGTTATAGAGCAAACATTACATGAAACCTTTTTGCTCAATGTAAAAAGGGCAATAATTGCAGAAGGACGTTGACCAGAGTTACAGTTCTTGTGTTATGCACATTGTCCTATTTCATTTGTCTGAAAACGGATTAAAATAACTGGATCGGTTTCTAATTTACAGAGCGGGCTGGAGTACAACTGGTAGAAATGGTTTAGTTACAATATTTACTATGTTCATACCGCCATATCTCTATAAAGTGTGTTAACCAGAGTTATGGTTATTGTGTTTTGCATGTCTTATAATGGTTTTCATTGGTGGGAAATTTAAATCTCGAACGCTTATCAACTTACAGAGCGGTCACAGGTGCAGGATAGCAATGGCTAAATTCAATGTTCAAAGGGCCACAAGTACAAAACAAAATAAGCAAATCAGAGTTATGTCGTATATGTTCTGCATGTCTTCATAGAGTTTTATATTTGTCTGAAGTTTCATGACAATATATCTTATGGTGCTAGAGTTATGGAGCAGAAACTTACATGGTAGAAATGGCCGAGCTCTATGACCAAAGAGGCAATAACTACAATAGTAAAATCGTAGTTACGTTCCATATGTACGACATGTCCTCTTGTGAAGTTTGATGAAAATATCTCTTACAGTATCAGAGTTATGGTGCGGACACTAAGGTATGAGGAGCAGACGGATGGGCAGACAGGCGGACGGACGGCTTGAACCAGCGGAAAGGCGAGAATATAAGAATCTTATATGGGTGTGAGGGGTGGATAGAAAAATCCGTCCCAGGGGTCACTGTCCGGCATCGAGGCTTGCCGAGTGATGCCGGACAGTGATCCCGAAGGACTGATTTTTCTATCCACTCCTCACATCCATATTGGAATCTCTTGGTATACGTATACCTTCTATTTCTTGGCGCGGAATTTCAATGCTGCAGTCACTTCGGTTACCAACGTCTGCCATATCGTGCCGACACTGCAGGAATGTAAAGTGACGTCATGGATCGTGCATGACGTCAACCGTAACGACGGCGTACTCAAGGTCGTAATTACCAGTGCATTTATCAAACACGCGATTATGTTCGATTTGGGGTGTGAACACGAGGGCCAAAACAAATTTCTATCACGGTGTAAAATCGCAGATTTCCTTGTCTGGTGCGCAAGAATGACTGTTAAAAAGATTCATGATCAATGATCAAATAATGATGCCGTTCGCTGCAGGTATCGATCCCGTGTCTGCTGATCACCATTTAAGACGCGCATCCGACTAAGCTACGGAGGCCGGATGGCCAATAGTATTAAAATTGTAGATTGCAAACTACCAAATTCTATATTAAAACAAAGACTACCTAATGTAGCATTTTTAATCATACATAAATGCACATAAATGCAACAATAATAATATTTCAATCTTTTCAAGCCAGTATGGTCGTTTGTTGCATCCAACATGAGCGCCAGTGGAGTCTACTTGTTCGATACCATGATGATTGTTGTTACCACGAGCCATACACTTCCTGCAAAGAAGATTGGTATATGGTTGTTAACTATAATCTTCGCTTATGGCCATCGAGGTGGGGGGGGGGGGGGGGTGTTGAAAGAGATTGTTGCATATATTAAACTCAAGGAAATGCAATAGATGAAATGCTCGACAAAGCCTCCATTTTCACTTCATGAACTCGTTGAATAGATTCAATTAAGCACGAGCATTCATGTAAGATGTAAGATCATCCATGTAAAACACTCAACACAAAACTACGAAACTTCAACTGCTCTTAACCCTTGTTCTGCTGAGCCCGGATATGCCTTTTCTTTGAAACATTGAGATCCAGATCAGATGGCTTCTGAAGAAGGCATCTGATCAGGATCTACATTGTCATTCAGATTGTGAATTTGTTGTAATAATTTGCTACAGGTAATCCGATTGGTTGATAATCGGTAGTGGGTTTGGCATATATGAATTTTCAGCAGGAGAAGGGTAACATCTTTGGTACAAGGTAGTTTGATAGATAGCAACAGGTAAGTATCGACCTTATAAGTATAGGATAGTTTTGCCATATAAATATTTGTTTTATACTCATTGGAATCGCCTCGGTGAGGCAGTTCTTTTGGATACAGAGGTTTTTTTTATGGAGAACCGATGCATGGTAGTTAACCCAATCACGGTTGGCAACTATGGTTTCCTCTTTAATTGCACGCCAGTGGGTCAGGCCTCAGATTCTATGACAGCTCCAACGTAAAGGCTTGAGAATTAGATCGATCTAATTCAAGGTTAATGTTGGTTGGTGCCTGATGCTCTGTCTTCGGTCGGGCCCATCGGAGTGTAATTGTTGGTTTCCTTTTGCTCCAGCATTTCAGTGGTTTCTTGCTGTCGAGTCCTCACCGTTGTCTCACCTCTGTGGTTCTTTGATTTTTTTGTGTTCACGGAGACGTTGCACTGATGAGTTAGGAAGCCTTCATGCGGACTGGACAAAATTATTTGTCTAAATCGGAAGTAAAGGCGAGGAGTGCGGCCACGCAAAATCGATTTAAGCCCCCCAGTGGAAATGTTTTCACTGACCGTTCCAAGGCGGTTCTTCTGTGGCGGTTTATTTATGTTGTTTGTTACTTACTGTGTGTATCACTTGTGTCTTTATTTTGGATGGCCATATGGCCATTTTGTGGGAAAGTAACTCCTTATGGCCTTTGTTTAGGTTTCGATTATGGTCTGGTCGCTTAATGTGTGTTGCTTTCCCTTTGGTGTCTTTGATGGGTGGAGTAAGTTAATTGTATCGATTGCTGATCTTTGTTTTACTTCTACTTTCAATTATCACAGAATACTTGAATGGTGCTGCTATGCTGTTGCTGTGCTGCAGTATAGTTGTTTGGCTGGGGATAGGCATTTGAAATCTGAGAGCGCTTTTGCCATGCGCTAGCTTGTCTTTTCTTTCACGAATTACATAACCTTGCTGCTATTTTTGGATACAATAACTGCAGCTTGCCTGGAAAAGTGTTAGAAGCGATGAGCATAGTTTGGGGAATTGCCTTATAAACCTTTGGACCTACATTACACCAAACATTTGGTCTGTATTTGGTTTAAAGTAAAGAAAATACAAGCTCTAAAAATTGACAGAATTTCAAGTCTCTCTTCTAGGTCATAGCCATGCGTTGAAAATTGCTGAATACAACTTTTGACATTATCAAACATGAACACTCACAGATTTGAAAGTATGAAAAATAAAAATAGTCCGACCTTGAATTCTGGAGGTCAATGGTGCGCTTATTGTTGTGTACTGCCGCAGTGGAATCGATGACCCCAAATGATTAGAAAAAGATTCCATACGATATGGGCAGGGTCACTTTACGGCAGCCACACATTCCCTGAAGCCGATTCCGTATGATTTCGAAAGAATATTTTTCGATTTTTTTTTTATTACAAGTCCATGACCAGACCTTGACGCCAATGGCATGGCTGGGGTTTTGCTGAATAAACACGACCTATATCTATCAACCACATACCAAACACTAACCAAATCCATGAAATGGTTTGGAGAATGAGCCGCATAAGTAAATAAATGTGTGCGCCGATGCCGACTGACCCCCTACGCCAACGGCAATGCTGGGGGTGTGCAACGCAAGCTAAAACTGGCATGACCACACCTGTAATAATAGCTGGAACTTCATTTCATCAAGGTGTCCGTGATAATTCCATGCTATAGTGAACATCTGTAACTGGAAAGTAATATGTTAAATAGTTCTGTGATAACAAAAGTCAATTCATAGAATTTAATACACCTCGCAGGAGGCTAGTTTCACCGGTTTAATGAATGGTTCTCATGTAACGTCCGTCACCAACCCGTGTATAATCTTTCAAAACGCAGTGAGACGTGACTGCACTTGGACTAGTTGGTGTTTTAGGTAAGTCTCCTTCAGTTGGGATTTTACATTGGGAGATAGAGATTCGGACTGCTTGTCCAAGACTTCCTACATAATGGCATTATCAAAAAACTTTTTTAATTTTAAAATCCTGTGTAAGAAATCAGAAACCTGCTTCCCCTAAAACATGGAATAGTCTTGCCACGCATGAACGTTGAACTCTCAAAAGGTCGTTGATTAACTATAACATGCGCGCTGTTGCTCATTTTATGTGTTCAGCTCGATATAAAACTTTTCGTAGCAAGGTCATACGGCGATTTGACCGTTTAAAGGCTTGTAACTGTTCTTTAGGCTTTCCCCCTATTGTTTCCATTAGTGTCTAGTTATGTCCCCATTTGCGTTGACGTCGGCGTAGCCTGTTTGGTGCATATTTTCCGAACCTATGGATGTTGTTTTACCAAACTTGCATAGACACATCACTAGGATAATGAAAAACAGTCATTGGGTCATGATGATCTTGAACTAAGGTAACAGCGTCCCCAAAACAGTCCTTTTGGGGGCAAAAAAGGGCTTGTTTGCACTCATTAACGAATTGATTAATTTTCGTCACTTGGTACACTATCATTACAACAAACGTCAGATTTGATTAGATTTTGGTGACCTTGGACCTTTTTTCAAGGTCACGGGCTAATATTTAATTACAGTCTACCAAATTTGTCTGGTGATACGAGCTTTCTAACGACTTGACCTTAAAGGTCACAAGATCCCGAGAAGACCGTTTTGGTCAAAAATGGCTTGTTTGCAGCTCGCATTTTTGGTGACTTACCTAGTTAGTCAAATTGGTGTTTTAAGATTAATGGTGGGGGCATCGTTTTCTTCCGTAAACATTTCTAGTTATTTTATGTTTGTGTGTAGTTTCCTTTGGTAGCTCTGATTGGAGCTATGTGTTAATTGTATATATTCCTGATCATTGCCTTCACTTCTATTTTGTGTACAAGTTTTAAGAAGGCCGAAATCTAACCTACTAGACCTGGTTCACAAGGCGAAGAGCTTTACTGGTCAGGGTTGCCAGAAACTGTTTGAAGAGATGGTGTTAATGTAACCATCACGAAAACACCCCTATATAACTTTGACCCCCACGAACCCCACTTTTATATAGTAAAAGTGGGGTTTGCAGGGGTAAACCTATTTCTTATTTCTGCTCTAAGATATAGATTGTGGGTACTCGTTAGAACCGCCTCATCGAGGCGGTTCTAACGAGTACCCACAATCTATATTTTGAGCAGAAATAAGAAAAACATCAATTTTTCATCTGAAAGTTTTCATTTTTTTCGGCAATAAATATGTTAATGTATTTGTATAGGCGTGTTTTCTTAATGATTACCTAGTAATGTTGAAGCTCCGCTGCCTGTAGGTATTATATGTAGAACCCTGTTGCTCTCGAAGTATCTGTCACCAGCTTCCAATGTACTGTTGTCAATGCTTCGCTTTTTCTTGGAGCAGCTCTGAAATTAAAGTTATTGTTTATTACAAGGATTTATGAGGTGATTTTGGGAGACCTTGCTTCCGATTGTGGAGTTTACCCGATTTCGTAGTGAAATGACATTTCAAGACTTCCGCCAACGAAACCAGTAGTTATGTAGTGGTCCTAAACTCGCACCACCAGGGCAAGCTTAGACCTAGAAGCGGTTTGTGTCGTCTGTTTCAGCTGTACGCGGAAGCACCATGCAGCCAAATCGAGGTCTCCAAGCTACGGTGAAAATTAAGGTTTAAAATGTACAATATTCATATGTTGAGTGAATTATTCGGCAGAGTTTATATGGCGAAAGACGCACAAGCTTGCGACTGCATAGTTGCCATATGAACGCATGGGAAATACTTCACAAAATGTCCACAAGGCATCGCACGCGATAGAAATCCTCTCGCACAAGATTTGTGGAAAACACTGAAATGGCAGAAGTGAAACTTGCTCGAGATATAAGCATTTGCAATATCTGCAAATACTCCCGTGACCTTGAACTCGATCCCACCGGTGGTATTAGTTTCACTGACCGTTCCTGGGCGGTTCTTTTGTCGCAGTTCATTTTTGTTATGGTTAGTCTTTGGGTGTGTTTCGCTTTTGTGTTGTTTTGGATGGCCGGTTGACCGTTTAGTGTGTGTATGGCCGGTTGGCCGTTTAGTGTGTGTGTGGGTTGGGGGGTGGGGGGGGGGGGGTGGGGAGGGCTGTCCTTTTGGCTTTCCGCTGTTTGTGTTGTTTCAAGTTTGTGTTTCTTTCCCTTTGGTGCCATTGCTGGGAGCTGTGTTAATTATATCGATTTCTGATAATTGCCTTTCTGCTGAACTCAGGACCCGAAAGTCGAACTCTTGAAGAGCTATCATTTCCAACATTTGTGTAAAGTTACAGTGAAATTCAATAAATATAGGCAATAGAGCGACGACACACAACATAGTTTTGACAATGTTTCGGGGACCTGGGCTCAGTAGAAGTGAAGTCAAACTTGCTCGAGCTATCATACGCAACATTTGTGTTAAGTTATAATAAAATTTATCAATAAATGTAGGCGCTAGAGCGATGATGGTTTCTTTTTCTGAGTAGCTACAGTGACATCCAGACCATGACCTGGAAGTCTTAACTCCAGATAACGAACAGTTGTGTTAAGTTCTATTGAAATCTGTCAATGAATGTAGGCGCTAGAGCGAGGCCAAAACTACGTACGTTCGGGACAGATTCTATATCCTCCGTCTAAACTATGTTGTGCGAGGGGATAATCACCTTGTATCCAATATTTTAACTGTCTACTAAAACTTGCCTTGGTTGGTAGAGAAATTGAACAAATATAAGATATCCTCAAGCGGTTTGAAATGGAAAACAGAAGGCCATTCAGTTTACTGCATGTTGTAAGATCACGCCGTTTGGCGCCGATGTGAAAAAGATATTCACGTTTGGACGAGTCTCCATTAAAAAACGACCGCCCCCACCCATAGGGGCTTTAAGAAATATATGGGCTGCATGATGCTTCCACGCAGAGCTGAATCTGGCCCGCACACTAGTACTGGTAAACCGCTTAGAGGATCTAAGCCTGTCCAGGAACCGCGGTGCGAGGCGGAGCGTCAATGCTAATAAACCCTATTGGTTTCATTGGGCGACAGGGCTTGAGATGTCATTTCATCTCAAGGTCGGGTAAAAGTCCCACTAAATTGGAAGCAACGTCTCCAAAATGACCTTTACAGTGTTGACGGGACGTTAAACCTCAAATCAATCAATAAATAATTAAAAACGTAGACGTTTACTAACGTAGGATGCCATTTCTTTCAAACGTTTCGATATTCGAAAAGAAATTGTACAAAAGGATATATGATTGTAGGCATTATCTATTTTGCTTTATGCAGTTTGCATATTCAGTCTATTCATGTTCTACGTCTTTTCAGTCCATACGCAAGGCAAGACTACTGTCAATCACTTCTGAAAACTTATGAATTTGAAAATTGTTTTATGAATCGCACTGCTGATCAATGTGGATAATGCACTCACTAATTTGTTGTTCGATTCGAGGTTAAACGTTCTCGTCAACACTAAATTATTTTGGAGACCTTGCTCCCAATTTTGTGGGACTTTGACCCGACTGAGATGTATGACATCTAGCCCTATCGCCAAATAAACCAATAGGGTTTATAAGCATAGACTGTCCGACTAGCCCCGCTTTACCTGGGCAGGCTCAGATTATGTACGCGGTTTACCAGTACTTTTATGCGGTCGGTTTCAGCTCTGCCTGGAAGCATCACGCAGCACATCTATTTATTCAAACCCCAATGCGCGGAGGCGGTCGAATACGGATGGTGACCAATACATGTAACTTGTACTTTTGGGGATAAAATTTTCTGTTGACATAAGATTTGTTAAGTGCCACCATGGGACTTTAATTTCCTATTGATTCAGAAGTTTGTTCACCTCTTACAAGTAAGTTTTTTAGATTACATTAGCCGAAATGTACTCACCGCTGCACAGTTTGAACTTCCCGATGATGGACAGACTTTCACCGTACAGTGAAAATAGACGTCATCGCTGTCGTAGAATTTGAAGACGTAGAGCGTTACGTAGTAGCGGTTGATGAGGGCAACAATGGATGAAACTGATGTAAAATCACTGCTTACTAAGTCGTCATCATCCGCACATCTGTTGAGCGAATTATAAATTTAATTAACCCTTGTCCTGCTAATCCCGGATATGCATTATCTTTGAAACAATGTAGATCCAGATCAGATGGCTTCTTACGAAGCCATCTGATCAGGATCTACATTGTTTGCCATTCAGATTGTGAATTTGTTGCAATAAATTGTATCAAGTAATCTGATTGGTTGATAATTGGTAGTGGGTGTGGCATATATGAATATTCAGCAGGTCAAGGGTTAAGCTATCATCACGTGAACAAGACTTTTACACCGTAAAACAGAAAACAGTACTCAACCGTAAAACAGTACTCTAAAGACAACCGATTTACGGGGGGGGGGGGTGGGGGGGGTGGGGGGGGGTGTACATATTTCTTATTTCTGCTGCAAGACATAGGTTGTGGGGACTTTAGAACACCTACAGCCTATATTTGCAGTGTAACACTTAGAAAAGTAGCCGTTTTTGAGATGTGAAAAATGCACTATGTCGCTGTATGTATTATCGTAATGTAAAAATGTCTGGAAACTCAACACAAAACATTGCACTCATATGACTAAGTTGTTCTCGGACCAGACTTAATAGTTACCGTCATTTAGACCTCCGTGACTCTTAACAAGTTAAGACTTAATGTTTGGAAAACCATTTTTATCCTTCCAAGACAAAAACGCTGATCTAATATAGGTAAACTGTACAGGTCTTAAGTCCGAAAAGGGGATTAAACTCGCCGTCGCCAAATCAGGGCACATAACTTAAAAGACTAGTTGAACTTAATTCATATGCCACCACCTATTAACTAAATCGAGCTCCGAATTATG
The DNA here is from genome assembly GCA_963580285.1 of Lucinisca nassula. Lineage (NCBI taxonomy): Eukaryota > Metazoa > Mollusca > Bivalvia > Lucinida > Lucinidae > Lucinisca > Lucinisca nassula. The sequence continues at coordinate 61,742,818 of OY757010.1, forward strand.
TGGCAGGTCGTAAATCTAGGTTTGAGACTGCATTACACAGCATCCATGGATGCAATTCTGAATAATCGTACGTACCCGTTAGTAAATAATGATTTTGATGTACCAGTGTTGTCTGTACCAGAGTAGGCTGTGCAGCTTGGTAGGGCATAGTAATCGCCTGCAAGACAAAATTCACTGTCAAACAGCCATTCTTGCATAAAAAGTCTATAAACATAGCTTTTCGAAGCTATTCTTGAGTGGACCAGTTTGTGTATTCAAATGCTTAAATTTGCATGTTTTATCATGGATTGAGCTTTTAATATCACAAGATGACCCTTGTTTGATTTAAGTTATGTCGAGCGTTTAAGTAACGTAGAGAGGCGTAACGTTATCGCCCTGAACGTAGCGTTTTAGAATTACGATGAGGTCGGGTTCTTGCATACAACCGTTATTTCAAACGTTGTGAACAAGCCGCTAGGTTTGTTTGCTGGTCTCATTTAACCCATTTTGTACCGGAAACCCCAAAACGGGTACCCGGGCAAACGGCGGAGGCCCAGATCAGACGCCACAGGATGCGGCGTCTGATCAGGGTCTGCACCGTTTGCCTAAAGTTCAGCCATTTTCCAAATCATTTGAAGAAAACAACTGGACTCCTTAAATTTTGAAATGGACTCTTGGTATACACGAGGAAGATTCCATTTGGTACAAAAATTGTTAAAGGCTTTATACGGAACTATATGAAGCTTTTGGGACGCTTGTAACAATTTGCCGTTGGAATCTTAAAGTTATGGAAGACTAATTACCACCCATTGTTATTTCATTGGTACTGGCGTAGACTGTTGAGACTTTGAGATCTGCTTTGAGAGACTGCAAAAACATGACGCAAACATGCCTATATGGTTTTGACCCCCTTGAACCCCACTTTTATATAGTAAAACTGGGGATTCCCGGGGTAAACATCTTATTTCTGCTGTAAAATATAGATTGTGGGTACACGTTAGAACCGCCTTGATGAGGCGGTTCTAACATGTACCAACAATTTATATTTTGAGCAGAATTAAAACAAATATGACCATTTTTCATCTTAAATTTTTCATTTTTATGGCGGTAAAATTTACAGTGTATTTGTATAGGCGTGTTTTTGTAATGAGGATGCTCGCTGACCCAACGTTATTTCATAGACTTGTATACGAAAATTAATGTTCAAAACAAGGTTATCATTTTGAAGCAAGGAACTGAAAAGTGTTTTAGAGCCAGACTAGCTAGTTTAGGCGAGCTATGCCTCAGTGACTGAAAAATATTGGAAAAATATAGAATTCAGCAGAGGAACCACGGATTCCAAAGGACTAGCAAAAATTTCTACACTATGTTAAGGCATGGCGACTTTACAGCAGCTAAACATTCCCTGAAGCAGATTTCTTTTCAGGTTTCATGTGCAAAATACATTCACCGACGCACTTTAAAATGGATAAGGCAAGTTGTTTGTTTTGAGATTTAACGTCCCCGTCAACACTATAGGTCAGTTTGGATACCTGCTTCCAATTTTGTTGGACTTTTGCCAGACATAGAGATGAAATTACATCTTAAGCCCTGTCGCCCAATAAAACCAATAGGGTTTGTATGCATGGTCGGACGGACTCGCACCGCTTTGCGTAGGCAGGCTTAGATCCTCTAAGCGGTTACCAGTACTCGTGTGTGGTCGGTGTCAGCTCTGCGTAGAAGCATCGTGCAGCCCATCTATTTCTTCAAGCCCCGGTGGGCGGGGGCGATGTTTAGGCACGTTAGACCAGGTAAATTATTTTACTTGGTACGTCTAATGTCCAGTAGATAGAGTCTCCAACATCAGCTTCCGTAACCTCTGCGGCTGTGAGTGAAGAAATTCCACGCAGTTCCGTGGATACTACAAAACTTGGGGTCTGTGCCAGCTCTGTTGATGTCTCTAAACTGCAATAAGTGAAAACATGCATGGTAATGTGTCGAAAATGCGACACATTTGTATAAAACACTGCTGATTTAAAAGCCTTCTATGATAAGTGATCTAAGCAACATGTCCACCGCGAACGTGATAGAATGTTACAATCTTAGAATAAATACAATACAATAGAGAAATACGCAAGAATATCCAAAAATAGAAATTCTTTATTTTCTGACACCACTGGTCGGTCATAGGCTGGACATGACCGACAGTTCGGTACTTACGACCCCTTTACATATGCCTAGCGTCCCAAAATACAAAGTGAAAACCACGACAAGACGTCGCTTGTTCGGCGGCATCCGATTAGAGTTATTATTGTGCTATGGTTGTTATTTGGTCTCTCTAGCACGGATATTTCCGAAGAAAACGCTCAAGACTAAAAATGAGCCTGGTATAGAATTTCAATGTTTGGGTAGAAAAGTTCAGTGCGTTTTGTAATTCTAGTTTTACGTCCCACTAACAGCTTAGGCCATACGGAGCCGGACCCGGTTTAAAAAATCATACGATAAACTTGGACCGAACCTATGACCCCTGGTTTATAAGCATAACGACTACACCACGGGGACAGTAATTATTGAGCAGTAGCAAAACCTTTACCCGATAGCGTTTTGTTTGTTTACGAAGCAGTGATAACCGCATCGTGAACAACAGGTTAGCCTCTGGAGCGTTTGGGTTAATGCTATTAATCGAGTAATATCGTATTGGCCCATTTACAGGTCCGAGGTGTTCTGTATTGGCCGGAGGCCAGCTGAAGCCAAAGCAGTAGAACTCCCCGGCACTCTACACAGCACATTGACACCCGAACCAAACTCAACTGAATCCCACATGAAGACTAGAAACGTGCAGTCGGCATTTGGTGATACCAAAATCAATATACGGAAATTGCGCTATTAAGACCTCTTTCAATTAAGACTTAAAAAGATTCATTTTGAAGGCTTCATTTAATCTTTCTGTCCACAGAATCCTCTGGTCAGGGACCACCTTGGTACTGGTGGTGTTATTGTATTTCGTAAAATACCCATGTTGTGGCATTCATTTGAACAGCTTCATGGAAGGTTAAATAAAATACGTATTCATTATAGCTCGTCTCTATCAGTTAAGACTCACGTGGCAGCTAGACTATCGTCTACTGTACGATCAACTCCGGCGTCCGCTATCTGGGCACAGTGGATGGTATAGGAATCCACAGTATCACCTCCAAAAATAGAGTCTGCTCCGGCGGTTGCCGCACGATCAGAGAAATGAATGACAATGTCTTGGTCCTGGAAAAATGTAAAGCACCGTTGTAGCAATATTTTGCGCTCACATTGTGAAATTTATTTGTACGTGTATGTATTTAGACGCAAGAATATATAACAAGAAGACTGGTTTATCTTTAGCCACTATTCTGGACAGTTTGTGCTGTGCATATGAACTAAACACCACGGTGCATATTCTATCGCAACAAATTAACAATTGCCCTTTAATCAGCAGAAGGGAGACGATAGCCGCAGAAAAGATTTAGATTAATGGGAAATGGAACAGTTGGCCATTTTTCAAAGGGAGACAACTTTCGGGACTTATGTCCCGTTTTCTATTAGCCCTGTCCCACTAAAGGGACTCAAAATTCTTACCTTTTAAGAGTTGACCCCTATTGACATGGGAGACCATCCTTTTTTCAGGAGTTACTTCGCCTGAAGGTGTACCTCGCCTGAAGGTGTTCCCATTCCCCTTGATCTCTGAAAGAATGTTGGCGACATGGTAGTTGTCGAACCCGCGACCTGATCACTAAGACACCCATCCGATAGGAAGCAGTGTTGGGTCGGTGTTCAAGACTGAAACAGCAGCCCCTATTATATGAAACGAATGATTTTACACTGAAGGGAATGGATAAATTTTCAGGGGAGGAAACTCGTGATAAAGTATAGGTCTCCCATACCAATAGGGGGCAACAGTTCAACGGAAAGAATAGCGAATTCTATCCTTTAAGAGTAGACCCATTTTTTCAGTGGAACAGGGCTTATAGAAAAGCGAACAGTTAGTCTCGAAAGTTCTCTCCCTTTGAAATCTGCCAGGTGTTCCCATTCCACTTTAGTATCGCAACACGTGGATTATCATATAAACTCGTTTATCGATATATACAATTCATGTGATAATACAATGTTAAAAGCGTGTTCAGAAGAAACTATTTTAACATCAACAGAAAACATGAAATTGTATGTATGATCACTAGAATCATAAAGTATGTCATGAAATTTAAAGGCATTTATTCTGTAACAGTAAAACACACCGTGTGTCCATAATTGTGTTATTGCCCCCTGTGATATACTGATATAGCAGATCAAAGACTGACCTTAATAGGGTGATTAGTAGCCCTTGTTGAATCCCCTGACTGAGACACTTAAGGGGAAAATCAATAATGTACACTATTCAACAGTAAGTAATTTATTGATTTTCCCCAAGGCGGCCCCTTACCTGTTGAAGACAGGACTTCTCTCCAGTGAGCACTGAGGGCTACATAATATTATGTAATGGAATGATAGTCCTCAATAATCAAGAATAAATGCCTTTAAGGAATTGCGAGGCTGTTTATAAGTTGTTAATGAAATAATCAGTCGTCTAAGACACTATGGCACTAACACCGTGTGAAATAAGATCTTACGAGTGACCATTTCACATGGATTTACGAGACGAGCCTTTGGCGAGTTTCATAATTTTCATACCAGTGCATGATTCTGCTTATCATGTAACTGGAAATCTGATTTTTTCGCTGAAGTTAAAGGAAACTGGGTTGTCACGGATGGCGTGATTACGTTACGCGACAGTTACCATGTGGTTATGATTTTTACTACATGACGTTATCCAATAACAACGTGAAGATAAATAATGCAGGGAAATATGCAATGTAATGAAGCCTTTTTATACGTGCATCGAGTGATTTTCAAGTGCGTTTATTATACTTCATTGTAATTGTAATTCGGATATATGACAATTTGAGTTACCAGGGCACAGTTTGTGATCTCCACGGTTGCTCCAGAGACCGAGACACTGCAGTCCGCAGCAGAGTTGCTTCCAGTATCTTCAACAGCTACAACGTTTGTGTAGGTACCACTGTCTGGGTTGGTTACTAGAATTGTACCGTTGGGATAGCAAGCTGAAAATTGTAGATTCAAGTACAGTATGCATAAGCTCCACAGTACGCAAACACGCCTATACAAATACATGCATTGCCACCTTTATCGCCTAAAAAAAATAAAAATAAATTTTATGATGAAAAATTGTGAGGTTTCTTATTTCTGCTCAAAATATAGATTGTCGGCACTCGTTAGAACCGCCTCATCGAGGCGGTTCTAAACGAGTACCTACAAGCTATATGTTAGAGCAGAAATAAGATAAATAGGGTATACCCCCGGAAACCCAGTTTTACTATATAAAAGTGGGGTTCAAGGGGGTCAGAATTATATAGGTGCGTTTTCGTGATGATACTCGACAATGTCATACAGTACCATGTAATAACGCATGAAATGTAAAAACAAACCGAGCCTTCTGAAGGGAAGCGTTGCTTTTTAGGAACAAACTAATGCGTCCACTGGACACGGATGCCACCGCCTGAAATATGTTGGTATTTTACCTTTGACCGACAAGTATGGTATTGATACTACTGGAATGGACCAGTGTCTTGAGTGCAATATATTCCAAGGATTTGTTCCTATCATGTGTATCTGCCATGTTATTCCCAAATCCATCAAAGGAAACAACGGTGATGAGCGGACACGAGAAAAAGATACTTGGGTCAAAGTTAAGTTTGAGCGACTTTGAAGGTACCAACCTGGGTCATGCACACGACACGACTCCTGGTGGTTAATATCTACATTTCTACAGAGTAATTTTCAAATTCCTTCAGAATAACCGGACAGAAGTACGAACCTGGGTCTTGCGCACGACAGACTCACGGGGTCTAACATTTGTCTAGTAATGTAAAAATCCAATTGACTGTTAATGTTCCAGACGGACGAATGGGAGGACTAATGTTCAGAGTAGCACTTGCTTTTTACTATTCTTTGAATGGTAGCTATGGGTATAAAAAGGTAAGCTAAAATTAAAGAACGGGGGCGTAATATTTGGAAACAGTTTAACAAGTTCGTGAAATAGATGAAGCTGGGGTTAACGGGGGCGATTATTTTCCTATTATAAAACGGATTGTGGGTACTCGTTAGAACCGCCTCAATGAGGCGGTCCGAATTAGCACCAACAATCTTTATTTGTACTAGACAAAATTTTAACATTCACATCACGAAAACACGCTTATACAATTTTGATCCCATCGAACCCCTCATCTGTGTGTGTATAACAAGTGATGCTAGTGACTACTCAATACGCAAATACGTCTATACAAATACATTGCCACATTTATCGCGGAAAAAATGAAACTTTTATGACGAAAAATAGTGATATTTTTTCTTAATTCTGCTCAAAATATAGATTGTGGGCACTCGTTAGAACCACCTCATCGAGGCGCTTCTAACGAGTACCCACAATCTATATTTTAAAACAGAAATAAGAAAAATAAGGTATACCCCATAAACCCAAGTTTTACTATATAAAAGTGGGGTTCAAGGGGGTCAAAATTATAATAGACGTGTATTGATGTTTATTTAGCCTGCACAATTTACGCACAAGTGTCGGTGGGAGCGGAAGAAGACTTTGGAGCGACAATCGACTGAATTAAAGCTCTAACATTGTTAGGTCGACTGTCAGTTCGGGTGAAAATGTACAGAACTTGGAATAAAAGTTCTGTAAGCGGAATGGGAACACCTTCAGGTGAGGCAACTCATGCCAAAGTAGTTTCGTCTCAATTAAAATAGGGGTCAACTTTAAAGGAAAGAATTCGCTTCCGAGGAGCGAAGTCTTTCCTTTAAGAGTAAGCCCCTTTTTAGTGGGACAGGGCTTATAGAAAGCGTACAAGAAGTCCCGAAAGCTGTCGCCCTTTGAAAAATGGCGGCGGAACAATCTGCCTGGTGGTCTATTCCCTGGTTTGATTAGAGATTTAACGTCCCCATCACTGTAAATGTCTTTGGAGACATTTCTTCCAATTTTGTGGGACTTTTACCCGACATCGAGATGAAATGACATCTCAAGCCCTGCCACCCAATGAAACCAAAGGTTTTAAAAGCATGGACCTGCACCGCTTTGCCTGGGCAAGCTTAGAACTTCTAAGCGGTTTACCAGTACTCGTGTGCGGGTCGGTTTCAGCTCTGCGTGGAAGCATCATGCAGCCCGTTTCTTCATGCCCCGATGGGTGGGGGCCAATTCACATTCCCCTTAGTAAACTAAAGCCAGACCAAGTGAAGTTTGTGCCTGATCTGCGTCTATACTGTTTGATTTCGTCCAAGCACACGAGACCATTGCATATTTTAGTTGACTCGGGGTGGTCGGCGTCTCAACAGTATTAAAGACTAGCACAGATATAAACTGGATTGTGCTATTTAATCATTTTGTTAGCGATCGTCTTATAGACTATAGCAGTATTTTAAATCTGTTGAACCTAAATTTTACTTCAATTTACCAAAAGTTAGTGTAGATCCAAGCGAAGGAAACCCTAGCATTCAGAGAAAACCATCGACTGAAAGTGAAAGATATGTACTTACTATGAGCAAGAGTGGCGGAGCTGCTTCCGCCGGCGGACGCAAGTAGTGGTAACGCCAGCACGACAAGGACAAAGACTGAATTCATCCTGGAAGAGAAGGTGTCTTGTTATGCTATGCAAGACATGTTAGGGCTACTTTCAGGGCTATACCAGGCATCACGTGAACAAGTGTGTGAAATGAAGACCCCCCCCCAACCTAAAATAGAGAAAACTGGGGTATTCATTTTTTGTTATTTCTGCTCCAAGACATAGGTTGTGGGTACTCGTTAGAACCGCATGATTGAGGCAGTTCTAACGAGCACACTCAACCTATGTTTTGAGAATTCATAAGAAAAATATCAAGGATTTTCATAAGTGAAACTACTATGTCGCATGGGTGTGTTATCGTAATGAGACGAAAAGATCGCAAGAGCTCAGTTTTCGACGCTATAAAGCAGTACATAGCAGATGCAGTAAAATTCCACTCTTAAGACCAAAATTTAATAATAATTCTGCTTTAAAAAGCTTAATTTGAAGGGTGCACTTAGTCTTTGTGTATTCTGCGCAAAGTGTCCTCTGGTGAGGGACCATCTTTGGGACTGTTCAAAAGTGGTCTTGAAGACCACTTTTAATAGACCCAAAGGTGGTCTTAATATAGGAACTTTACTGTATTTACAAAATAAACCGATCTCCCTATATTATCCCTATATCGTATTTGTAGAGTTCTCTACAGTCTGGAATTTGTTCCACTGACACATGGTAAACGATAAGGGTTCAAGACATTTAAGTTCTGCGTACTTTACTGTTTCAGAATCACAGCAATGTCCTTGTCTGTTTGGGCTAGATGATCGATAAATGTGTTGATCATTCAATACGCTGGGGTCGAAGAATATCAAAATGCTTCTTGAAAAATCATTTCAGAAATAAAGGGGTTTCAAATTATTTATGGTTTTATAGCCATTTTCAAATTTTTCGACTACTATTTCGAGCCGATCGTTAATTTTGGTGGGGGAAAATCGGAGTACACGGACAAAACTCACCTGTATGGGGCGCACTTTTACTATTCATTCCCTATTTATAGATATCCATAATTCGAATTATGGATATCGATAAATAATTATGGATATATATATAAATAGGGAATAATAGTAAAAGGGCGGCCTATAAGATTCCTTGAACACTAGAATATAAATATATTCAATGTTAAACCTTATCAAACAGGATGTTAATAATATATATATATATTTTTTTTTTTGGTTTTGATTTTACGGCCCTTTCGAGATCATTTAACAAATCGAGCCGATCGTTAATCAGAGGTGGGTGAACATCGGAGTACCCGGAGAAAAACCACCCGGCTTTAAATCAGTTATTTAACTCGCAACACTTATTTACCCAAATTTACATGGTTGCATGTATTTCCAACGGCAGATTATAACACTATCGATAGAATGACAGTAAAAGTTACGTTTTCGTAGGGCATGACAAATCTATTATCGAGTAAGAGAAAGAGAAAACTTACTTGAATATATGCTGTCGTCCTTTATCACAAACTATAAGAAATGTACATACAGAGCGGCTCACAGTGGCTTTTATAGCTGACACTCTACCGCTAGCATGGCGTGCACGGGTCGCACGCTGTCATATGGAAACACGAAACTTTCCGGATAAAATGAAATTCAATGAACTGTTAAAAGTTTATGCTGTATTAAAAGATACACGAAAGTCTTGTCTTGTTCTCTAAGGGGAATCCGCGGCCGCAATTACATACACCATCTCCTCATTAACCTTTCTCCTGCAGAATATTTTAATAAGCCACATCCATTTCTAGCTATCAGCCAATTAGATTACATGATATAATGTTTTCGTTCAAATTCACAAACTGAAATACAAACAGTGCAGATCCTGATCAGATGGCTTCACCATTGTTTGCAATGGGACGGACAGTCAAAATTTCGGAGGCCATAACATATTACCCCTTTTTGTGTCTGGGCATAAAAAAGTACATCACCTTACGAAATAAAGCGAGGAAGAAACCCGCAGTTCGTTTGCACCCTCGTTCCAATCGTTATTCTGTAAGAATGCAAGGCGCCTATCTCGCACAGGCAAGTATCATTCCTAAAGTAAATGTCAAAATATCCCCGACACAACAGTAGGGGCTTGAAGAAATAGATGGGCTGCATGACGCTTCCACGCAGAGCTGAAATCGTCCGCACACTAGTACTGGTGACCCGCTTAGAGAATCTAAGCCTGTCCAGGAACCGCGTGTGAGTCGGGCCGTCCATGCTTATAAATCCTATTGGTGTCATTGGGCGACAGGGCTTGAGATGTCATGTCATCTCAATGTTGGGTAAACGCCCCCAAAATTGGAAGCGACGTCTCCAAAATGACCTATACTGTATTGACGGGGACGTTAAACCTCAAATCAAACAAACAAACAGTAGGGATACAATCACAAAATGTTATACACATAGCATTGTAACGTATTGCTTAATAGTAGACACGTTCCTTTCAGTCTTAGACGTGCTGGGTTTCTTGTATCAATACCTTATGGCACTTTTCTGCCAACAGAATCCTCCAAAACAGTGGTTCAGCGGTAATAGATTTCCGAGTTTTTTTTTTTTTTCATAAAACTTAATTATAGCACACTGCTCATTGATAATATCTTGTGACATTTTGAACCACCATAATAGTATATGACCTCACAAAAAGATGACGCCATTATTAAACTACTTCATGAATATTTATCACGACTGGATTTATTTGAATATAGATAGCCTCACGTGAACAAGTCCGTGAAATGAAGACCCCCCTAAACCCCACTTTATATAGAGAAAACTGGGGTTTACAGGGGTATTCATTATTTTTCTTATTTCTGCTCCAAGACATAGGTTGTGGGTACTCGTTAGAACCGCCTCAATGAGGCGGTTCTAACGAGCACACACAACCTATGTTATGAGCATTTATAAGAAAAATATGAAGGATTTTCATCAGAAAAGTAGCCATTATGTAGATGTGAAAAATGCACTATATCGCACGGGTGAGTTATCGTAATGGGTATTGTACTACATGTACCATAAATCTTCGAGGCCGGCATACGTCGCTAGGACAACGTCAAATCAACGTCAGTGCAACGTCATGACGTTGCACTGACGTTGATTTGACGTTGAAGAAACGTCATGGCGTTGTACCGACGTTGATGTTACGTCACAATTATGTGTTCTATGGGTGAAAAGAAACTGTTCAAATTGTAAAGCATTTACGCTTTTCTGATCACCCTCAGGCACTATAGCAAAAACAATGGTGACTTATAGCAATACGTTTCTAATGAATGTTTGCCGTTGACTTAGGGAGACTGTTAGATAAAAAGGAATGATGTCTTGCTTTCAAGTCCTTCGAAGCCCCAGTGATGTAGTAACAAAGCTAATCGCCTCATAAATAATGGAACCTGGGTCCGATTCCGGCTTCTCATAAGGAAAACATATCCGTGTGAAATAATGGCGTCCAGTATGGTGTCAAAATGACACATTTTGGGTAAAGCGATGACATCTTTCTTCATTCTACTTTCAACATAGATTGTGGGTGCTCGTCAGAACCGCCTCAATCAGGTGTTTCTAACGAGTACTCACAATCTAAGCTTTTAAGCGAAAATAAGGCAAAGATAAAGTGTACCTCCGTAAACCCCATTTTTCTCTATATAAAGTAGGGTTTAGAGGAGTCTTCGTTTCACGGGCTTGTTATCGTGACGTCCAGACCTTCGGATGAGTCTTTTCAACCGCGGTCACCCGCTCCATAAGGTTTTAGTTTTAACACACATACTTTCAGCAGGTCAGTTAAAGTTAATATTGACTTGAAGTTGTGTACTACAAACATTCATGCCAGTTGGTAAGTCAGTTGTTTTTCAGAAATCAACTTAAACAAGATTTTGAAAAAAAAAAAAAAAATGCTACACAGCAGAAGTAGAAGAGATGATGATGAAAATGATGATGATGATGATGATGATGATTTTGTTTTTAACGACCCGTCAACCCTCTTTGTGGTTCATAAACGTCAAGCGGGAAATGATCAAAAGAAGTTCATGTAGGGGAGAATGCAAATATCAGGAATCGATACAATTACCTCACAACTCCCATCCAAAACACCACATGGAAAGAACTACCAATATAAAACAACTTCACATTACAAAAACACGCCTATATCAATACATTGTAACCTTTATCGCCGCAAAAAAGAAAATTTTAAGATGAAAAATTGTAATATGTTTCTTATTTCTGCTCAAAATATAGATTGTGGACACTCGTTAGAACCGCCTCGACGAGGCGGTTCTAACGAGTACCCACAATCTTTATTTTAGAGCAGAAATAAGAAAAAAGGTTTACCCCTATAAACCCCAGTTTTACAATATAAAAGTGGGGTTCAAGGGGGTCAACATTACAAAGGCGTGTTTTCGTGATGACCATTATGGAAAGCCTTAAGAACAGTTACATTGCCGCAAAATTGTATTATTTATGAACAGACCCTCTTTTCAGATTGACGCAGTTTACTGGACAATAGTCAGGAAGCCCATAAGGTTGTCTTGTTTGCAAAAATGCGCATGCCTGGTGTATCCATTCTTTTCCTTATCATATTTTTGAAACATTCTCTATTGTATACGGCAGATGAATCTACTCAACTTAACACGATTTGAGCCCCGCCAAGCGAATTTGTGTCTTCGAGCATTCCGTCATGACAACTTTTAACTGCGCATGCCCAGCCATTCAGAGGGGCCAGGGATATGGCGTTCTGTCTGAAGGTTCCTCTTGATTCACTGCTAGTATGAGCGAGCAGCCAAGGTTCTGGCGAGACTGCGCGAATGCGCAGGCTCGCCTGAACCTTCGCTGCTCGCATAGGCGATAAGTACCAAAATCGCTTGACGGGGCCCATTTTTGAAACATTCTCTATTCACCTTATTTGCATTATCTGCTGGTTCCTAGTCTGAAGGTTATCAGCGTTGGAAAAACAGGTAACCAGACCCCCCCCCTGACCTTTCAAGGTCAGGGGGGTCTGGTTACCTGTTTTTCCAATATTGACAATGTGCAAGCTGGGAGCCAGCAGATAATGCAAATATGGTGAATTGTATACGGCAGATTAATCTACTCAACTTAACACGATTTAAGGTAATGCTGAGTTTGTACTAATCTAGTGTCTAACAGACAGTGTCAACAGACAGTGATAGTTAAAGAAACACGGGTTCAGTCTGATAAACTAGATTTTATTTCAGGACGTCAGTTATGTATTTAATCCTTTACATTCTCTCCCTTAAGGGCAGTTTGCCGATCCCTGCAGGTGTCGAACCCGCATCATCTTGATGACCAGTCCGACGCGCATCCGACTGAGCTACCGAGGCCGGCGCTGTCTTGGATGGAAGTTAAAAGATAATTGTATCGATTCCTAATACAGTCGAACTTCGATGGCTCGAGCCCCTTTGGGACTATGAAAATTTATTCGAGACAAGGGTAGTTCGAGCCACTGAGGACGACTGTCAGAAGGCATAACGAGATACCTTTGAACATTTTTTCGATGTTATATAATGAAAGTGTATGCTGTGTGTACTTATTAGAATCGCCTCACCGAGGCGATTCTAATGAGTACACACAGCATACATTAGCAAGATAAAATACTGTAATCTCCTTAATCATCCCTCGCCATATCTTATCCTGAGGATTTTCCTAGGGGCTCAAGTTCGAGAGTACAAGTTCGACCCAGCCATGGTAAACGAGCCATCGGTGTTCGAGCCATCGAAGTTCTACTCTACATGTAATGGTCTTCACTTCTAATAGAGCCAGGACACGACAAAACCTACAAAAGACATTTACGCCCAGCGAAGACTCAGATCATTCGGGCAGTCTGATCAGAGTATTCGCTGTGCGCTCTACATCACGCGAACACGTCCGTGAAATGAAGACCCCCCTACACCCCACATTATATAGAGAAAACTGGGGTTTTCGGGGGTATACACTATTTTTATTATTTCTGCTCCAATACATAGGTTGTTTGTACTCGTTAGAACCGCCTCACTGAGGCGGTTCTAACGAGCACACCCAACCTATGTTTTGAACATTTATAACAAAATTATCAAGGATTTTCATCAGAAAAGTAGCCGATTTGGAGATGTGAAAAATGCCCTATCTTGCACGGGTGAGTTATCGTAATGTAGGATAGCTAAGGACACAATGCTTATTCATGTAGCAAGAGAAGTCTATGGTTAGACTATATTGATGCGCACGCTGATCTGATTTTTTTGCTGGGCGCACATGTAAATTGTAGGAAATACTGTGCCCCAGCTCAATTTATGTGCGCTCGTACATCTCCGTGAAATGATCATCCTTGTAAACCTAAGCACACGGAAGGTTTCCCGTCATTCATTGACGCAGAACTGATTGATTCGTGATTTTGCACGATAATTGAGTTTTTTGTTTGATTTGAGGTTTTACGTCCCGTCAACACTGTAAAGGTCATTTTGGAGACATTGCTTCCAATTTTGTGGGACTTTTACCCGACATTGAGATGAAATGACAGCTCAAGCCATGTCACCCAATAAAACCAATAGGGTTTATTAGTATGGACCGCGGTTCCTGGACAGGCTTAGATCCTCTAAGAAGTTTACCAGTACTAGTGTGCGGGCCAGATTCAGCTCTGCGTGGAAGCATCATGCAGCCCATATATTTCTTCAAGCCCCTATGGGCGGGGGCCAACGATAATTGAGTTATTTCCCTGTTTGACAACAGATACAACCATTCTCATAACGTAAATGAAGAGAAATTTCATAATTTCACGAATCCAAAAGAGCATAAATAGGCGTGTTGCTGAACTTCATACAAGGCCTAAATTTTACGAAAACTTACCTCATCGTCCTAAAGGATAAGATGGGTCTCAAATTTAAGATAAATGTCTTATCTTTCATTTTCTAGGGGTCGTACGTTCAGAAATGGGTAGCGTCATATCTAAAATGGGGAGATAACTCTGATACTAGAAAATGGTAAAATCTGCAAATAAGAGTGTCGTAAATTATGTGATGAAGCTTTACCATTACGTGCTTATAGTTTTTAGTTTATATCCATAAATGTATATATATATTTCAAATTTTGTGATTGTCTTCTTTATGCAAATTCTGTTGTTTATGACCGGAAGTACAGCTAAACGGAGTATTTGCCCTTGCCCTTATGTTGGAGTTTCGATATAAAAGTGTTGATGTTTAACTTAGTATACGCCTAGAAAACATTTTTTAAAAACAAATTTTTGTAACTTTCCGCAAAACAACAACAAATCATTTACTGAATTTGGAACTAAATCATTAGGAATCATTTCGTACACGAAGCTTTTGTCCTTCGGTGCAATTTTGCTAAAAATAATAATGTCATTTCTGTGCCATGTTGGTAATTTTTTATATATATATTTTACTGGATATTTATTATTATGTCTATGTTTTCGCGCATTGACGCTTATTTCTATTGCTGCTGTATTATGCTATATAAATTTACAAGTATGAAGGTCTGAAGCATCTGCAATGGATGAAGTATGAAAATACTGTTTTATATTTGCAAATAGAACAGCGTAAATAGAACTGTTAAGTATCGGACGTTATGAAAGTAAGAATAAAGGGATAAACCAAAATAAACATAATTTATACAACTAAACATTTGGAACGAGACACTATTCCAATCAATTACACCAACAATGCTTTTAATGAGTCAGCTGCGTTCGCTAATTTCTTGATTTTGCTGTTTTACAAGGAGTCAACTTACCCCACCCACTATCAGTAAAATGAGCATATAGTCAGAAACTCGTTGACAGAATGCTTCGCGTCGTTTACTCGTGTTACCGAGTAAATCTCAGTCGATTTGCTAAAATTCTGTGAACCATTGGTCAATAGTATTTCATTAAACAAGAGGGCCAAGATGGCCTTGAATCGCTCACCTGATTTCAAGATGTCACACAGCTTCGGAAAATAATGCGGATAAATGACAGCCATCTTAATCCATGAAGCATAACTGTTGCACTTAGACAGATGGACACCTGAGCAACATGATTGCAAACTTACAGTTTGAATGAAACTGACTTATGATTTTAGAGGAGGCTGTCATTTAAGGAGTTTTCTAGTTTAGTTCTGGCGGCCACCTTGTTCAGTTGGGTGGAACTGTTGTAATTTGTTTGGTAGAGGGTCACCCATAGCCCCAGATAAGAGCGGTTCTCGACACATTATCGTTCTTTTTTCTGCAAAGATGGGTCATCCATAGCCCCAGATGTAGTATCCACACAATAATTTTCTTATTTCTGCTCGGAAACGTGTGTTGTGGGTACCTATCCACGGTGAGGAGCTTCTAATGAGTACCCATAGCATGTATTTGCATGCAGAAATAAGAAAATTATCAGTACTTTTCATTTGTAAAAGCGCCTCATCTTGAGCTATGGGACTCTTTTACTTAACACTACTCTGAAGTTTGAGTGACAACGTAGCAAAAGTATAGGAGCAGTTGTCATTTTTTTCTATTTTTAGCTCTAGCTGCCATCTTGTTCTTCCGAGCAAAACCACTTTAGCAATGTTTAGGGTCTTTTAAGCAAGAATCCTACGAGCTATGAAGTTTGAATGAATCTGACCCAAAGGTGCAGGAGGAGTTTTCATTTAAAGTGCGTTCATTATTGCACGACCCGCAGAATAAGCGACCGACTGAGGTCGGTTGATTTCTAAGAGTGCCCTAAAATCACCGTGTCATTCTGTCATTCGGTCATTCTGTCAGTCTGTCTGTCCGTCCGTAACCCGTTCGAGAAAATTTGTGATAGTGACTTAACCGCTTGGAATATTTAAACAATTTTTGGCATACTGATAGATATCAATGAGATCTAACCAATTAATTTGCGAAATATTACATTCCATTTATAATAGCCTCGCCGAGGCGAAAAATGCGTGCAATTTTCGAACTGCTTCTCCTCGGAAACTGTTGGGCCGATTGAAGTCAAATTTCATATGGAGCCTCTATGGGATGGGGGAAACCAAAATTTGCTCATGGGGTCCAGGTCACATGACCAAAATGGCTGCCAAGCCATATATGGTCTGTCTGTCTGTCCGTCCGTAACCCGTTTGTGAAAATTTGTGATGGTGACTTAACCGCTTGGAATAGTTAAACAATTGTTGGCATACTGATAGATATCAATGAGATCTAACCAATGAACTTGCTAAATATTACATGCCATTTAGTATAGCCTCGCCAAGGCGAAAAATGTGAAAATTTTCGAACTGCTTCTCCCCGGAAACCGTTGGGCCGATTGAAGTCAAATTTCTTATGGAGCCTCTATGGGATGGGGAAAACCAAAATTTGCTCATGGGGCCCAGGTCACATGACCCAAATGGCCGCGAAGCCATATATGGTAAAAACCCTTCAAAAATAGTCTTCTTCAGAACCACTGGGCAGATTTCCACGAAACTTGATAAATCGCATCTGGGACGTAGGCCCATCATAAATTGCTAAAATGGTGACCCTGGGTTGACCTTGACATTCTTTGTGCCTAGGTCAAACTTTGACACATTTGCTTTTGTTGGAATATTTAAACATTTTTTGGCATACTGATAGATATCAATGAGATCTAACCAATGAACTTGCGAAATATTACATTCCATTTAGTATAGCCTCGCCGAGGCGAAAATGTGAAAATTTTCGAACTGCTTCCTCTCGGAAACTGTTGGGTCGATTGAAGTCAAATTTCATATAGAGCCTCTATGGGATGGGGGAAACCAAAATGTGCTCATGGGGTCCAGGTAACATGACCAAAATGGCCGCCAAGCCATATATGGTAAAAACCCTTCAAAAATAGTCTTCTCCAGAACCACTGGGCAGATTTCCACGAAACTTGATAAATAGCATCTGGGACGTAGGCCCATCATAAATTGCTAAAATGGTGACCCTGGGTTGACCTTGACCTTCTTTGTACCTAGGTCAAACTTTGACACATATGCTTTTGTATTGGAAAAGTGAGAAGGCATTTTATCCTGCAAACGATTCATAATACTGTACTAAAGTATAAGATATATTTTTGCTCCTTACGATAAGGCGCATTTATTAGGGGAACCGTTTTAGGTCCAGGTCACATGACCAAAATGGCCGCCATACCCATATATGGTAACACTCATAAAGCTAAAAGCATCCGGTGGGTCGTGCACTTCAGCTGAAGCACTGGTTATTAGTATTATTATTAGTATTATTATTTTAGTTTAAGCCGTGGTGGCCATCATGCTCATCCAAGCAAAACTTTAATAGCTACTTTGGTAGCGGGCTTCTCAGCAACCTTCTTGTGAAGTTTCAATTAAATTGGACCAAAGGAATAGGAGAAAGTGTCTCTTAAAGGTTTTTTCTTCTTCTATTTTTAGCTTTGTTGGCCATTTTGTTCATCATTGCTGTAAAGTTTTTGGAAATATAGAACCAAAGGTGTAGGTGTAGTTATCATTTAAATATTTTTTCTAGTTTTAGCTCTGATGGCTATTTTGTCAATCAGGGCGGAGCGTTTTTCTATTCTGGTAGAGGGTCACCTGAGCAATATTAATATGATGATTGATTGAAATTGACCCCAGGGTATAGGAGTTGTGGTCGTTTAAAGATGTTTTTCTATTTTTAACATTAGCGGCCATTTTATTCATCATAGTGGACCTGTTTTAGCTATAGTGGTAGGCAGTCACCTAGGCAACATAACTGTAAAGGTTGAATCAAATTGGCTCATGGGTTAAGAAGGAGTTGACGTTTAATGCAAATCGTTGAGGTGTTTTCTATTTTTAGCTCTGATAGCCATATTGTTCATGAAGAAGAATCTTTTTATTTGTTTTGATAGCAGTCACCTAAGAACTTTTCCCATGGGGTTTGAATGAAATTCGTCTAGGTGTAAAGGAGGTAAAGTGAAAGTTGTCGTCTCTGAACTGTCTGTTGCAGATAAAGCAACAGAGGTTAGAGGAAGACAGCGCTGATGGTTATGCCTTAGCTTTGGCTTTGCGCTGTGCACGTTTCTTCTCGGCTTCTCTGATTCTTTTCACTAGCCCTTCTTCTGATGAGGCCTTGCCACTTTACTCGGTCCTGTGTAGTTTGTTCCAAGGAATCTGCTGGTATGCTGAAGTCCTGGTAGGAGACTTACAGTGTGATATAGTAACGCTTCTTCTGACCACCTTAGGAGCGTTTGACCATTTCTAGTTTTCCATAAAGGATTTTCTTCGGCAAACGGTTCTCAAGCATCCTGGTAACATGGCCTGTCCATCTTAATTGTGCCAGTTTAAGAAGATCATGTACAATCTGCATCCCCGACCTTTTCATGACTTCTATGTCTGGAATCCTGTGTAGCCACTTAATATTTAAAAGTTTCCTAAGACAGAGCTTGTATGGAAGTGGTTCAGTCTTTTCACGTGCCGTTGTAAACTGCACACGTTTCACATGCATAATAGCGTTGGCAGCACCACAAACCTGTAGGCTTCGAGCTTTCTGTCTGATTCTACTTGGATACCAAACACGACCACGTAGCTGGCCAAATGGTGCACTAGCCTTAGCAATCCTGTCATTGTGACTTCATCATCAATATGCACGGCTGTTGACAGTGTACCCCAAGGCAAGCATTTGCAGTCTTTGACCGTTCATTGGGATGGTGAACCCTTTGTAAGGCTTGCCAGATGCCAGGTGATAGATCACCTCAGTATTTTTGATGCTGGTTGCTTGGTCATTGCTGTCACAGGAGTCAGATACTTGATCTACATAATTTTGTGCGAGTTCACTCAAAATTTAGAATATCTCGAAATGCGCACATAGTATTTTTTACAACGACAACGATCAGTCTCGAATCCGTACATTCTATTTTTACAAAATACTGAATTTTGTTGGCTCGATTTTTATTTACGTTTTACGGCCCAGTGAATAGTAATTCCGATGTGTTTAGACAGGGTCAACATGCAAATATCGATAACTATGCCACAATGAAACTGTCACCATCCCACGGTCTTTGATTGTGTGTGTCGGGGAGGAGTACACAGAGGCTGAGGAGAGGGCCGGTATTATAATATGTTCTATAAAAGGGTTATCCTTTGGAAGCAAGGAATACATCACAGAACTGAAAAATATGGAGTGTATATGTTTTCTGGGCCAAACTAGCTAGTTTCGGCCAATTAGGCTTCATCAGTGACCCTCAGATATTTTCAAAATTCCACAATCGAATCAATGATCCCAAAAGACAAGAAAATATAATCTACACTATGATGTAGGGCAGAGAGACGTTTTACCGCCGCCACACATTCCCACACACCAGCTGTAGTGAAGTTAAATGTGTTCTATAAAAGGGTTATCCTTTGGAAGCAAGGAATACACCACAGAACTGAAAAATATGGAGTGTATATGTTTTCTGGGGCAGTCATTAAAATATTTTAAAATGATTTCGCACCGAAATTTAGAAACACTCTATAAAATGCTTAACTGAAGGTGCTTTCATTTTTCGAAAGTCGAGCCTATTCATTTCATTAACGCGACTTTGTAGTATAAAATAATTTTAGGACTTTAAAGTGTAAACATTTTCAGAAGAAAAACAAATGATAATTTTATTGTTTGTGTTATTGTAAGCTAAATATTGCTTGTAGGTGCTCGGTAAAACCACCTCATTGACGTGGTTCACACAAGTACCAACGCTCTTTGTTTTGAGTGGTTGGAAAATAACGTTTGCCTCTGTAAATCAAACTTTTACGGGGTTGGGGTAGGCCTCACTTTCCCGAGGTGGCGTTTACCGAACCTTTCGTTGCATGAGCTTGTTAATGTAACGACATTTTAGATATGTGCAGGCACAACCTGGTGCAATTGCTACATATAGAATCTTCTTTTAGAGATACTCGCATTTTCATTAACAGCTGTCCATGAAATTAAGTCTACTGGCTGATCAGACAGAGAGTCGCTGGACTCACTGAGTTCGCACAACGTTGACTCAATGGGAAATTTTGGACGCCTTAACGTCGACTCGGCGTTGATTTAACTGTTACATATCGACGATTTTTTGTGTTCTCGGAGATAAATGCGCCGACAATTGGATGTAAAATGACTTTCTTAAAGTTGCTTAAGAAATGTATTGGAAAAACGCATTCAACGTATTCCTTTTTCACGCAGGGTGTGTACCTTTGACAGTGGGTTTCGAAGCCACTATGGGTATCAGGATGTCTAAATGTAATGTTTTGATTGGCGAAATGGTTACATGTTTAGAAAATTACAAGTTTTATGCTGTGTTTTGAAAACTAAAGTTAGCAGAAAGAACGATCACAGGTGAAAAATCCGATTTCATATGGAAGGAAGAGTTATCTCCTCATAAAATATCAACCGATCTAAAATAGCGCCCAAATTGCAAACAAAAAGTACAAAATTGAAATGTTCTTGACGAAAACGGAACAATTTGCGTAAAAAAGACAGTTTTGAAATGAGTAAAATTCATGTAGAAGTACGAGCTCTTTGATTTTGGTTTCAACGAATGAAGAGTTATCTCCCCATTTTAAGTATGATGCTACCCATGTTGGAGCGTACGACCAATTTATAAATAAAGTAGGGACATTTATCTTTAATTTGAGACCAGTTTCATCCTTTATGACGGTGAGGTATGTTTTTGTCCATTGAACTTGGTTCGGCAACGCGCCTAAAACTGACTTTCAAGCATCCAGAGAAGCAATACGATTACTTTTCATATATAAATTAATATCATTGCACAAGTCGGAACAATCTGTCAGAATAAATCAGCAAAAGTATTCCAAGATATTGTATACATGTATATCACTTTATTGAAATAAAATGTGTGACCTCACGTGTTTTAAAATAATTTCTGGGTCGATTGTAATCGAAAATCGACGTTTTTAGGCCGCTTGTAATCCACAATCGACCCAGATTAAACATTAGACTAATATTTGACCTGAATGCAGATGGTCCTAAGACTCTTGCAACTGCCGGTGGAGCTGAATATAATGGTTGAATACAATAATGTGTACATGTGTATTTTCTGTCAATTAATTTTATGATAGCGCATGTATTCCTGTTTAATTTTCAATAATTATGGACTATTTTATGAATGAAAACATCGTAGATTAATTAATTCGCCTTGCGAGTACAAATTAACCTAGTTTTTACCGGAAACCCCAAAACGGGTAATTGACAGGCGATCAGGCGCCACAGTACGCGGCGTGTGGTGTAGTGGTTACGCTACTCGCCTTGTAAACCAGGGATCGCGGGATCGATCCCGGGTTTCTTCATACTTTCGGATGAGTCTTTAAACCGATGTCCCGTCTCCGTATGACCTTAGCTATTAGTGGGACGTAAAACTCAAACACTCACTCACTCACGCGGCGTCTGATCAGGATCTGTACTATTTGAAAAAAGGTTCAGCTATTTTCCAAATACATTTTGAAAACACACACACATACACACACATACGCACGCACGCACGCACACTCTGTCACCCTACAATTTTGAAATGGACTTGTGTTTTTAGGTGGTACAATTACGGAATAAACCAGGGGAGACCAATCACAAATATCGATTACGTTGCGCAAGTGAGGGTAAGACCCCTTACTTCCGCGGTAACGGGATGGCCATCACAAAACTGGGTAGATTCGTCCTTGGGTGCAATCGTTATTCTAAGTGTGGATTGGAAACGGAGAATTTTATTGAGACATTGTTAATAATAAAGCACCGCACAAATGCGCTTATTTAAGTAATTTTGCATACTATTAGGTGAGCAAAAGGATATTTTGCTTAGCTTTCACATAAACTTTAGGGTTATATCCACGCTGTACACGTGCACACATTTGCATACGTAAGTATTTATTTCCACATGATATTATCTGATTATAGCTGACCATTTAGTCATTCCAATTAAAATGAAAGGATTTACGCAGAATGCTGCAGTATTGAGCTGGAAATTAGCAAAAGCAAGCGGTTATAAAGCCATAATGAGATTAACACTTACCTATCGCAAATGACCACATATATACAGTAGAAATGGAGCTGATGCAGTAATGGGGAATCAGAGCGAGTTTCCTTCCGCTGTGTATCACTAGAGAGCACCAGTCGAGACAATGGTCCTTTTAGCCTAGTTTTTTCAATATTTCCTGTTATCCCAGTTTTGCGGTCGATTGTTTAACAATTGACCTAAAGTTGCTACGCTAAGTTACAAAGCATCTTCAGTGCATAAGTCCACCTGACCATCACTGATTTGTAATCCGGGTAACGGTCTTTTTATAGAAGATTGACGGGCTATTCTTATCGGTTATTTATAGAATCTTGACTGGAATCATGGGCTAGGCTTTACCGACAGTGTAGACCAGGGTCAAGTTGTTCAAAGCATCGTTAGCTTAACGAGCTCGTTAGTGGTCATATTGTTAACCGTTCTAGCAAGATTATATATATAAATTTTTGGTATTTTTGCTGAAAAATGTGAGCAGCTTTTGCAAATGCAAAAGCTGCTCACATTTTTCAGCAAAAATATTAGCATATTTGCCATAATACATGATCAAAGTTTTAACGAAACGTTAACTAACGATGTCGTTGGTTTTGAACAACTGGCCCCAGATCAGACGCATTGTTCTGTGGTGTCTGGTCATGGTCTACACTTTTTGCCTTATAAAAACAAAAAGTTAAGGGTTAATCGAAACACTTTTAGTCCCTGTCAAGGACTATTTTCCCAGCCTTTTCTCAGTGACAATCGACCCACCAATACCCTTTACAGCTTTGATTATTGCTGTCTATGGGGCATATAGACATGTTTTTGTGACTCGAACATGTTGATTGACCTAAACACTCATAGGTCACTAATTTTATAATTTACCCCAATTACGCAGCAATTCTTACACGGATGTTTAACATGACTTTTTTTCTCAAGCAGTTCAGCAAGAAAAGGTTGCACATCACATTTTTGATTGAGAGCATTCAAAGGTTAAAAAGAGAGATTGACTCTGATTATTTTACATACTCAAGCGCCATATTAACACCATTTGATGAATATTATAAGGCTGCGTAAGGAACGTAGTGGACATTTTGTATGGGAAGTTGTGCTTCAAACTTGCCAACCTTTACATTTTGCTGTGCCCTGACTTTGGAATATGCACAGTCAATATGCTCACGTAGAAGACGTATAACTGCTACAAGCACTTTAGTCACAAAAATAAGCTGTCCCAAAGAATGGAAGCTGAATATCGTTCACATATCAACAGAACTGGGATATTGTTAAGGCTTAAGGTAAAGAAATATACATTGGATTATATTTTGCCTGGGAGTTCATAATTGTAATATGAAAAGCCATTTATTTCGTACAGCTTTTACAGATTGCCTATTTTTCGGAATACACGGCGAAAGAAGGAAAACCTTATACATCTGCATAGACACGACCTGAACGCGTCCTTAAATATGCAGAAAAGTGGTTTTTCAAATAAACGTGTCTATATTGTCCTTGTTTAACCCAAAACACAGAATGGGGGCGTTTTACCATAACGTATCCGTGTGCTAAATTGGCGTCTGTCAGATCTCCTCAATTAACAGAAATAGCAATTTTCAGATGAATATTTCTGATATTTTTTCTTATGACTAGTCCAAACACAGATTATGTGTAGTCGTTATTATCCTCATAAAAGCGGTTCTAATCATTACACTGTACCAACAATCTTGGCCGGCTGCGGTAGTTCAGTCGGATGCGCGTCTGACTGGTGTTCAGAAGGACACGGGTTCGATACCTGCCTGGGTCGGCAACACTTGTTGTGGGGATTGATCATGAAATCGTTTTACGATCATTCGCTCCCTTCCGCTGTAAGTTTCTGGCGAAAGAATGTGCACTGTACTTGTTAACCGCTTACGTATAAGGCTGCCCAGGAAATGTGTGGATAGGTATACTGACCGGCTCAAAATGACCTGAAATATACTTAGAGGCACAAGTAATTATACAGATTACTGAATGCCGATTTGCGTCCCACTCTCTTCCCTTTAAACATGTGTTTCGAATAAGGGTTATTCAATAAATGATTTTTCATGCAATAGATTCAAAGAAGGGCAACTGAATGGCAAGAATATGTCGCATATTGAAGTAAACACAAGGAAAAGTGCAACGTCTTTTGTCAAAGAAAATGGCATTTTCGCCTTTTACTTTTTTCCTTTGTTTAACTGCTTTATGTTTCTATGATATTTGTAATGGCGGTTAACTTTTAATTGAGCAATTTTAGAGGGTTTGCTATGGAGTAAGCATAAAGATGCCGAGGAAAACAATAATTATGCGAAAGTTTCAAATGAATATCTCTTACACGACTTGAGAAAAAGATCCATTTAATTCACAATAGTTTTAATTGAAAGAGAATCCGAAACAGACAGAAATTCCAACTTAGTTTGAAACTGTTTGTTTGTGTTTAATGGCAAAGTAATGATGTGGTCTTATCGATGAACATTTGTGCATGACTTTCGCGGTGTGCATAGATTTGAATGTCATGTACAACAAGATTTTATTGGAAATACTGATTTTCAATTAAGGACAATAACTCCATCATGGATGACTGCAACAGGAAAAGAATTGGAGTTTTACAAACTTAGATGTTTAGGAAAAACGGACGCAGGCATATTTCATCACAGACAGCAATGCAAGATCCGGTATTCCAAATCAAAAACTGTATAGTTTTATTGCCTCTGAGTACAGTTTATTGCCTCTGAGACTGGGCCCTTAACCTGAGATACAATCAAACAAACCAACTATCTATGTTTGAGCAAAAATAAGGAAAATGACGTACACCACCTCAACCCAACTTTTCCCTGTTTTACGTGAGGTTTAGAGGGATTGTCATTCCATGGGCTTGTTATCCTGATGGACTGATACTCTAACTAGAACCCACAATATTTGGCCGGCAAATGAAAAATAACACAGTTTTCTTCAGAACAAAATTTGCCCCGTCAAGCGATTTTGGTACTTATCGCCTATGCGAGCAGCGAAGGTTCAGGCGAGCCTGCGCATCCGCGCAGCCTCGCCAGAACCTTCGCTGCTCGCTCATACAAGCAGTGAATCAAGAGGAACCTTCAGACAGAAAACCATATCCCTGGCCCCTCTGAATGGCTAGGCATGCGCAGTTAAAATTTGTCATGACGGAATGCTCGAAGACACAAATTCGCTTGGCGGGGCTCAAATGTCAATTTCGGAGCTATGAAACAGTTTAATATGTCAGGAGGCGCGATATCCTAATGTAAAAGACCATTACGAAAACATGCCTATTCTAATACAATGTAAATTTTACCGCCGCGAAAATGAAAATTTTCAGATGAAAAATAGGGATATTTTTCTTATTTCTGCTAAAAATATAGATTGTGTGTATACGTTAGAATCGACGATCTATATTTTAGAGTAGAAATCGATGAGGCGGTTCTAACGTATTTCCACAATTTTTATTGTGAACAGAAATATGAAAAATACCCCTATAAACCCCAGAATTATATAGACGTGGTTTCGTGATGAACCGGGAGTATACAAGGCAAGTACATATAGTGACGTCATGCAACTTCGAGGGTCACGCAAGTTCGATGACGTCATTAATGTCCATGTATTGTGATAACTGTTTACGTCAACAACACAAGAAAAAACAAAACAAACCCCGACATAAAAGTCAACAAGCTGACAATAAATTTCTGGAGATCATGCCGATCAGAGAGGTAAATATGGCTTGAATTATTGTAATGTTATAAAATCCGCTATTTCTGCTAATACTTTTTACCCCCAACTTTAATCCAATGTTTTTTCATACATACATACTCTGACAGAAACATCGATTGACCTTGTTTACTGTTGACATGTACTAAGCAGGGCTATGTATCCGTTGTTTTCGTATGAGGCACCAAGGGGGAATTATTTTTAACTGTATATACCTACTGTCCTTATTACGTCAGAGGCTTTATTTATTGATTTTTCACCTGGGAAACGTATCACAGTGGCTCATGTCGGGCTTTTACGAAATATTAACACCTTTGTGAATCAAACCATTTGGAAGTTGTTCTTGTTCTTTATACCTCTGATTCTCGTTTTATGTAGATATTAATGTACAAATTGTAACGTGGAGCTATTAAAAGCTATGCAATAGTTTAGAATAGAAAGAAATAAAACGATATCTTGGAGAAGAATGGAAGAAATAATGCAGTAGGTTTACTTACTACAATTTTCTTTCATTCTATATTCCAGATTTTCAATCTGAAACGGGGCCCATACCATTCTTATGACCAATCATCTTTAGACTATGCATACACGGCCGTTAAAGAAGATGGGATGAGTGTTTGCGGTGCAGCGCGGAGGTTCAAGGTTCCTGAGTCAACCCTCAGAGATAGAGTGGCTGGCAGAATAAATATAGATATTATCACCACTGGCCATCCCACTTTGTTCGATCAAGAAGAGGAGGCACTGCTGGTTGAACATATTAAAAGCATGGCTGATGTAGGATATGGATACACAAGGTCTGAAATTATTAAACTGGCAACTGATTATGCGCGTGACATGGGAAAAAAAGATAATGGTACTAACGTTACTAAAGGGTGGTACTACAATTTCTTAAAACGGTGGCCTGAAATTCATGCTATCAAGCCAGCTAACCTTTCTGAACTTCGTGCTAAAGCCGCCACTGAAGCATGTGTATCCAATTATTTTTCTGAATTGGACAAAATACTCACAAAATATAACCTTAAAGACAAACCCCATTTCATATATAATGTAGACGAGAAAGGTATCAACACGGGAGGAGGAAAACCGCCCAACATTATTGCGCCAATGGATAAAAAGGCCCAAGTTGTCACGTCTGAAAGAGCTCAAACCGTTACTGTATTTGGCAGTGGTAGTGCTTCAGGATCATGCATTCCGCCATACTTGGTATTTCCGGGAAAATGCATGCTACCAGAACTTCTTAAAGGGGCCACGCCTGGTTGTGATGGGACAGTGAGTGTGAAAGGTACTGGTTATTCAAATGCAGAGATATTTGCACATTACGTGAAACGTCACTTTCTCAAGTTTATTCCTAACAGAGATTCAGACCAACCCATTTTATTATTGTATGATGGTCACAAAAGTCACATATCAATATCTTTAATTCAGTGGGCACGTGAAAATAACATAATTTTATTCGTACTGCCGCCTCATTGTAGTCACATTTTGCAGCCTATGGATGTTGGCTGCTTCAGCCCATTTGAAACCTTGTATCAACAGGAAACTCACAAATTCATGCGACAGTTCAGTGGTCAATCACTCACTAGATATGACGTGTGTTCCCTAGTTTGCAATGTGTATGAGCAAGCCCTCAGCCCTTCTAATTTGCGCAGCTCGTTCAAAAAGACCGGTATATACCCGTTTTCTTCAACCGTTGTCGATGCATCCCTTATAGCACCATCACGCACTTTCATCGGCAAATCTATTATTCAAAATAATACTAGCCAAGAGAAAGTGGAATGCCCATCTCCAGATTACCACCGAGACTGTCGTATAAATTTGGATTTCAACCCTGCTGATAGCAATGGTAAGAAGCAGTCAATTCAGTCGGGTGCAAAATTCCTGGAAAAGCGTGGGGGCGACGTTTTGTTGCAAGTTAATGTGGCTAAGAAACCAAGAAGAAGCATCAATAAAGTTGTAGGTGGTAAAGCAATGATGGAAGATAGTGTCTTTGATAATGTAAAACACTATGTTAATGAACAATCTGGCAAAAAAGGAAAGGGGCCATCCAAATGTGAAACAAAATGTAGAACGTCTAAATCAAGTAATGGTTCCAGACTAAATAATGAAGAACCCATTCCAAGTACATCAGGGCTCTACAAAAAGAGTCCAAAGCAGCCCATAGAAGATGACGATGACACTGATATCGACTTGTATGATTCTGCCAAGTGTTGCGTGTGTGATCTATGGGAGCCGGTTGAGTTAAAATCAAAGCCTTATGTTGAATTTATTCGTTGGGGCTACTGCTCTTGTGGGTACTGCGTACATCTTCGCTACTGTGTGCCTGAACGAGTGGTTAGGATGGGGGATACTTTTAAATGTCCACATTGTAGGGCTTAGTTATTTTAAATGTAATATTAAACAGTAGTTTACACTTCTATATCCACAGCTGTTGATACACGAGGCGACAGAAAAGCTATTTTCGGGACACACACTGTCTTAGAATAATTTTCCATATGGATGTTTCACAAAAACAAAAAAAAAAAAAAAAAAAAATGAGTTTAAATATAGTAGAAATGAAAGCTAAATGTATGTGTTTTACAATCAAAATATCTCGTTATCAATTATATGCATTTGTTTTATTTTTACCCCGCATGGCGCCTCAATGAAGTTCAAGACAACGGCATCCTCGAACTTAAATACCATTTTGAAAATGGCAGGGAAATGGGTCACTGAGTATACGGTAAGCGCAGTTGAATTTTATCTGTTACTTTTTATGTTTGTTTATGACAGTTTATTCATTAAATGTTGTTTGATTATTTTATTACCAATTTTTTATTCTCTTGCTATTTATAGAAACGTAAACAAGTCATGTCGCTTACGTCCTCGAACTTCGGTCCTCCAAGTATATGTCTTATTTCTGACATAGGTAGTGAGTTATCGTTTGGGTCATAATCAGCGCATCCACTGCATAGTTTTTGAGGACAATATGAAATAAATGACAAGTGTGTTCTAGAAACAAGCGAATTTACAGCCAGTCATCACAGTTTTGTTTATATTGTTCTGCCCTTTGAAAAGATTGGTGTAACTGTAGAATTTTCAGAATATTTGAGCGTCGCGGATGAGGCCTAATTGGTAGAAACTAGCTAGTCTGGCCCAGAGAAACTTTACACTCCATACGCTTCAGTTCTGAGGTGTATTCATAATCCTTTCTTAAAACATATAGCTGGTGTTAAGGGAATGTGTGGTGGCCATAAAAAGTCTCCATGTCCTGCATCGTAGTGTAGTTTATATGTTCTTGTCTGTTGGCACCATTAATACCATTGTGGAATTTTGAAAATGTTTGTGGGTCACTAATGAGGCCTTATTGGCATGATGAACCCTAATTGGCTGAAACTAGCTAGTCTGGTGGCTCAGAGAAACTTGTTCACTCCGTTTTCAGTTCTTGGGTGTATTGCTTGCTTCCAAACAATAGCCCTCTCATAAAGCATATCGAATGTGGTATCGTAATGGCTAAGGCGTATATACTATAAAAACGCATCACTGTACTGATAAGAGTTTATTTACTATGTTAAAGATCACAAGGATACTGGAACAGAAAAGATACACAGATAAATGGAAATAATATTCTACTGAAAACTCCCTCCATACAACAGTCGCGGTTTCCGTAACGTGTTCTATTCTAGCGTATGAGCAATATATATGCAAGAGTCTAATTATCCATTTACAGTTGACGGCATTATGGAACACATAAACGAATACGATTAGACAAGGAATTACATAGTTTGTATAATATTGTTAGAGTTAGAGCGCGCGTATTTATATATCAGTAATTTTGAAGCAAAACGTTAATGGATTTGCGGATAAAGAATAGAAGTGAAGGCAATTATCAGCAATCGATACAGTCAACCGAGACACCAAAGGGAAAGAAACACAATCACGAAATAACTAGACCCTAATGGAAACATCAATAGCGGAAAGCCAAAAGGACAGTTACTTTATACCCACAAAATGGCCAAGTGGCTATCAAAAACAAAAATATAAGCGATACACACACTTAAATACAAACCATAACAAAACTAAACCCCGACAGAAGAACCGCTTTGGAATGGTCAATGAAACGAATTCCACTGGGGGTGGGGGTGGGGGGGTTAAATCGATTTTACGCGGCCGCAATCCTCGCCCTTACAGACAAATAATTTGTTCAGTCCACATGAATGCCTCCAAACCCATCAATGCAACATCTCCGAGAACACAAAAATCAAACAACCACAGAGATGGACTCGATAGCAACAAACTACTGAAATACTAGAGCAAAAGAAAACCAACAGTTAATCTGCGGTGGACCCGACCAGAGACAGAGCATCCGGCACCAACCAACATCACATAAAATTAAATTCTAATTCCCCATAAGCCCTTAGAAATAAATAGCTGCATGTACTCCCAATGTGACACTCACTACAACCGTGCTCGATATCGGAATAATAGCATCTATCCGTCAAATTGTTCGTCGCGAAAATCCTGACAAAATCCCGAGAAGTCCCTCAATTATAGACATCAAATGACAATAACAGGAACAGAACAATAATGATAAGAAGTATAATGTTGCATGTGTACTGTTAGCGCAGTATTGACAAAAACATACCGGCCCCGATAGCTCAGTTGGTAGAGTGTCCGCTCCGGGGAATGGGAGGTCACGGGTCGATCCCGGGCCGCGGCATACCAAAGTCGTTAAAAATGGTACTAGCTGCTCCTCGCTTGTCACTCAGATTTACGGGGCAGAGCTAGGACTGGTCGACCCAGTGTCAGGATAATGTGACTGGGTGTGGTATCATGTAATGTGTCTGGGACATGATACTTCAGTGAGGCAGCACTATAAAAGTGAGCATTGAGCTCCCTGTCGCAATCAGACACCGTCGTGATATGACTGAAAAATTGTTGAAAGCGACGTTAAACCCGAATTCACACACAAACACACACATGAACAAAAACATAGTTAGCATTTTATCCTTCATCAAAAGTTCAGATACAAAGATCTAAATTGACAGTAGTTGAATAGTTATTGATATTCAAACACGATTCATGTATTGAATACTTCTTTAACATAGCCACAAATTTTTATTCAGGATACGTGTATTGCATATGGAACCTGTAGTTTGGACCCACATGTGCAGCTGTATGTGGGGGAAATGTTGGTAATAATAATAATACTTGACTTTAAGGTCTCTTGCTCAAGAACCAGCACTTTATGTTAGTAAGCATCGAACCCGGTACCTCACGATCTCGTGTCCGATGCTTTACCACTGCACTACAGCGCTCCGCTACCTGCTCATAGCAAATCCACACAGCATCCCGTTAGCACATCCATGTGATGAAGACCCTTCTAACTGCCATTTCATATTAATTGTTTACAAATAATATTTCTACCTATTGTGTCGTAGCGTTTTCGTGGTTATACAAGTAGGAAAATGCAATATGATTGTATTAAGATATTGTGCGTTTAGTGGAAATAGTCATGGAATAACCAAAGAACACAGCATTAAAGTTTCACAATAGGTACCACATCAAAATGCGTAACAGCAAGTATTAAACAATTTAACAACAGATAGCATGTATAAAATTAAACTTAACGACTGTCATATACGTTTCATTAAATACAACCTCATAATCACAACCAAAGTCTTGCATACGCCAGTTATCAACCATTGATATGTTTTATTTCAACCTTCAATCGCATGTTCATGGTTTCATTTGAGTTCAGGCATATCGAAACTTACAATATGATATTTGCAATAAGCAAAGACTAAGATCAATTTGTTCACCAGCCCAGCCTGATCATATTACTTGCTATTCCAGTGAGCCATCTATAGCTCCTGTGTTTTCAAAAGAGCGACGAGTGAAGGCTGGCCAAATTGCGTCCGTCAAGAGCGGAGTATTTTCTGGTAGTTTATAGAATTTGCTGTGCTCTGATGCAACTATTTCCTGTCATTTCTCTGATTTTTATCGTCTTTATCCTTTGTATAACATATTCTGTCACACCTGCAACTCTTTATCCACATAAAAGCAAACGATTCTCGCCTACCTCCGTTACATTCAAACGGAACAGACCTCGTTTTGGTTTTTCGTGGGTAACAACAACGGTTCGATTTGCAGTTAGTACAGAACTTGAATCTCATCTGTTGTACACTGACACAATCTTGGTATCGCACGTGCTGTTTGATGGGAGAACGTATTGTCGGCGTGCATCTCTCTTGATCCTGCCAATAAAACATACTTCTTAGTTTTATAGGTTTAGAAATCAGATTATGAGTCTATCAGCTCATATTTTCTTAGCATAAACAAAAGTACATTTTTATCAGACATCATTAGTGCTTCTACCCAACAAACATTACAGTTTACTGGGCGCAATGAGCAACCAGCTTGCACATCCATCTAGTATGGCAATGTACTCCGATGATCGCTCGTTGGATAGTCCATACTTTATAGATGGCTCATTTGGGCAGTGTCACATTACGAAAACACGCCTATACAAATACACTGTAAACTTTATAGCCAAAACAAAAAAATGTGATATTTTCTTATTTCTGCTTAAAATGTAGATTGTGAGTACTCGTAAAAACGCCTTTAAGCATTTCAATCATTTGCGTGGTAAGAAATGGTATTCCTTCTTGACCGCATCCAAGGTCTTGAATTTATGTCTGTTCTTACCAAATGAACCAAACACTTACTGTCTTAGGTATACGTCTTGGTTGAATAATGCTTACGTAATTTAACTTGAAAAAGTGGGCCTGAGTTACGTCCTGGCTTCCCATGTCTTCCAAGCGTAAATCTTATCTCTAAAAGCTTCGTGC
This sequence comes from Lucinisca nassula, assembly GCA_963580285.1. Taxonomy (NCBI): domain Eukaryota; kingdom Metazoa; phylum Mollusca; class Bivalvia; order Lucinida; family Lucinidae; genus Lucinisca; species Lucinisca nassula. The sequence goes on from OY757010.1 coordinate 61,775,897, forward strand.
ATGCACATTGTTAGACACGATTGTGAGCTCGATTTTATACATAAAGAATATTACAGAAATCCTACTTTCAGTCAAAAAAAAATCCAGATCAGAAGTCGCGGTCTTTAGATTCTGACTCGGATATTTTTAATTGGACGCTGAGACTTTCGGTGTGTTAAAGGGAATGGATACACTTTCAAGGGAGGCAACTCCTGCAGAAGTATTTTGTCTCCCATAAAAATAGGGGTCAACTCTTAAAGAAAATAATTTGCTAATGAGGAGCGAATTTTTTCCTTTAAGAGAAGATCCCTTTTGCAGTGGGACAGCGCTGTAAGAAAAGCGAACAGGTAGTCCCGAAATATCTGCCCGGTTCCCCTTTCCCCTAAAGTTGACTGTTCTCCTTGTACGTGGCTTTTCTGGAGCAACCATATCATTCTATTTTATAACCCAGCAGAGTCTGGTGAACAATCGTATAATATGTTTGAGAAAAGCGGTTTAAGACCAGCTTTCCAGCTTTCGGCTGTTTTTATATTATACCTGAAAGAATTTGACATGAATCGTAATTACGACATAATCTGTAATGTTTCACTTTGTTTAAATGGAATGGATAAGGAGTGATTAGGAAGAACAGCAGCAATTTCACGTAACCTACAAGCTTTTGCTGTCATTGCAGTCGCGGTTTATGTTTGTTATTGTTTGTCTTTTTTTACTGATGTTACACATGTGCCACAATTCATTCAGGCATGTTCTGTAGGTAGCCCGACGTCATAACGTAACTTACTATTTCAGGTACAGGGTAAAACCAAGCATTTTTATGGATATAGCTGAGGTTTAGATTTGAGATAACAATATGGGAAAGTAGCATCTAAGCAGCTGCATCATCGGTTTTATGATACATGCTAAAAGAAGTGTGCCCTTTAAATTAAATGGAAAAGGCTATCAGTCTATCCTTTAGAGGAATACAGTGAATAAAGGCATACAAAATTGGGATGAATAGCGAAATATTTTTTTTTGTAGTTTGCAAGGTACATATTTTCCTACTGTGCACAAGGTCGGTGTTGCATTTTCGCAGATATTCAAATAGAATTAATGGTATCAAAGGAAATACACATACGCTTGGTGTCAACGTGGTTTCACATGGTCTGAGGTAGCAAAGCCTTATCTCGTCTTTTCCCTCACAGTGTTTGTTGAAATGTTTTCTCGTTGATATGCCCACATCACAGGTAGCGCTGCAGTGAGTCCAATCGGTTGTGTTTTGACGACAATCAGATTTTAGTCTCCCGTAGGTCTGGGTAAGAGCTGCAGACGGTATTACACAGAATTACATTAAAGCAAACATTTGGCGCAAAGCTACGTACAGTAACCTTTAAATTGGCGATATGTTTACAAAACATTTTTTAACATTGGAGTTTCTGAAATTTTCGCCATATTAACACATCGCCTATCAACCAAAATTGGCGTTTGCAATGTCATGACATTTATGCAACGTGACATCTACCTCGTTGCACCAACGTTGATTTGATGTTGCCCTAGCGACGTGTGCCTGCTGGGGAAGGAGTAAAGTGCATATTTCTGGCGTCAGTTTTGTATTTCTTAAAAAAGCCACACAATGATGGAATTTCTTAAATATAGAAATAAGGTAATACGAGTGTAGCTGGGAACTGATACAAGTACCTCACTGTCTCACAAAAAGGACAGCATTGCCTGATCCTAAATAATTGATTTCAACAATTTCAAACTATAAGTTGGAGTGTCGCGATTGGCCATAGAATCAGAAGGTATGCACCCAACTTGCCAAAGGCGGCATATGAAAGGTAGAATATACTCTCTTATACACCCCGACACTTTTTCCCTAAACACCGCTATACATTTTAAGGTTTATAACTCTTATCCTGCTAAACAAATTAATTTACAAATACCCTGACTGTCCACAAATCAAATTACTTGCTACAATGTATACATTCAAGTCACAATTGCATGACCAAAGTGTTGCGTCTGCTGATGCGAATGTATAGGTTGTTCGTTTGTTTGTGTTGATGTTTTAATGCCCCGTCAAAATATTTCAGTCGTTTTGGGGACGGTGGCTCCAATTTGGTGGGTCTTTTACCCGAAAATGAGATGAAATGACATCTCAAGCCCTACCGCCGGAAAAACCGCTAAAGTTTAAGGATCCGCAACACTTTTTCTATGCAGGCTAAGACCTGAGCTGTTTCCCAGTACTGAAGTTCAGTCGGTTTTAGCTCTGCGCGGAAGCACCATGCCCAATCTATTTCTCACAGCCCGGATTGGCAGAGTAATGGTTTGTCGTGTTCATACATGAGTTTTTTTTCAAATGTGTTGCAGTTCAGGCGAATCATAGCAAATAAGAAAAATAGAACAAATAACAATCAAGACGCAGCCACAATATAACAGTTTAGCCCTTTAATCTCTTTAGATAGCTACAGATACCTACGTATTCGTACTTTGTAATTCATGTTTAGAACTGCCGCATCAGTATGTACATAGTTTGCCATTATGTTAATAATTGTGACAAGCTCAAAATTCAAGGAAGGATGAGTCAACGCCAGGTGTAAGTGAATGCATCGCGGCGTAAAAGTCCCCTTGCCCTACATCATAGTATGTGTTATATTTTCTAGTCCCTTGGGATCATTGATTTCGTTGTGGAAGTTCGAAAATATTTGAATGTCATTAACTGGCCGAACATAGCTAGTCCAGCCAAGAAAAAAAAACATCCTGTTCACTCCAAAGTGTTTAGACCTGTGTTGTATTTGTAGATTCCAAACTATTACCTTCTTTGCTCAAACTAGATGTCTATAATCATTCGCAAAGCGTATAACAACTTTTATTATGCGCAAAACGATAGAGCCCTAGCTGTTTGAAATTTGGAGTTAGCCCTTTCGTTGTTGAGTTTCTAAAGTACGCTCTTCCAGATTTGTTTTTAGACACGCCAATTGTTGCGAACGTGGTTTATTCGAAACCATTTGCAGAATGACAAACATATCATGATGAGCTGTATGTATCTTTTGTTGTGTAGCTAGCTGTACTTTCTACTGGGTTGAGAGAGTTAAGTATAGTTTAATTGTTTTGACACAGTATGCTCGCCCCGAAATTATTCAATAACGAATTGGTACCTTTCATTTGTGGTCTCATTCTCAATTCTCTTGGTTTAGACATAACAGCGTGCCGAGGTCTGATGCTGGATTCCGAATCCAGTCTCTGACTGACATCGCAAGTCCACTGTTTGCAACACTGGTTCTTCACGGGCATTAGACGAGGGCGTCTGAAGAAAAACATAGTAAACACTCTGAAAAACTTTAATTACATATATATTATACAGAAAATGCGGAGTTTGCATTTCTTAATCTCCCAGATTTCCGCTCAAACACACATTACGAAAACACAGCCTTTCCCAAATAGGGTGTCTTTTTATTGCTAGAAGTAGCATTTTTAGATGAAAACGTTTGAAATTGTTCTTATTTTTAGTCCAAATACAGGTTATCGGTGCTCAGCCAGTACCCACAATCAATGTTTTTTAGCAAACATAAGGAAAATAGTGAATAGCCCCGTAAATCCAACTTTTTAGCTCACCTGTCACGTAGTGACTAGGTGAGCTTTTGGGATCACTTTTCGTCCGTCGTGCGTCCGTCCATCCGTGCGTGCGTAAACTTTTTCTTCAAATATCTCCTCCTAAACAACTGATCGGATTTTGACCAAACTTCAAAGGAATGATCCTTAGGTGGTCCCCTTTCAATGTTGTTCAAATGGTTCCAGTCCATTGCACATCTAGGTCATAGGAACCAAAAATAGATGTTTTTCGCCAAAAACTTAAAAAAAAAAAAAATCTCTGAAACCACAAGGCCCAGGTCTTTGATATTTGGTATGAAGCTTCATCTAGTGGACCCCTACCAAGAGTGTTCAAATACTAGTGCTGGGGCCAAAATGCCCCCGCCCCGGATCCCTTTGGTTTTACCTAGGATTATATAGGGAAAATCTTTAAAAATCTTCTCTGAAACCGCAAGGCCCAGGTCTTTGATATTTGGTATAAAGCTTCATCTAGTGGATCCCTACCAAGATTGTTCAAATTATAGTGCTGGGGCCAAAAATGCCCCTGCCCGGGGCCCTTTTGTTTTACATGGGCTTATATAGGGAAACTCTATAAAAAATCTTCTTCTCTGAAACAAGGCCTAGGTCTTTGATATTTGGTGTGAAACTTCACCTAGTGGACCCTTACCAAGATTGTTCAAATTATAGTGCTGGGGCCAAAAATGCCCCCGCCCCGGGGCACTCTGGTTTTACATAGGCTTTTATAGGGAAAATCCTTAAAAAATCTTCTTCTCTGATACCACAAGGCCCAGGTCTTTGATATTTGGTATGAAGCTTCATCTTTTAGACCTCTACCAAGAGTGTTCAAATTATAGCACTGGGGCCAAAAATGTCCCCGCTCCGGTGCCCTTAGTTTTTACATAGCCTTATATAGGGAAAATATTGAAAAATCTTCTTCTCTGAAACCACAAGGCCTAGGTCTTTGATATTCATCTAGTGGACCTCTACTAAGATTGTTCAAATTATAGCACCGAGACCAAAAATGCCCCTGCCTCGGGCCCTTTGGTTTTACATAGACTTATATAGGGAAAATCTTTAGAAATCTTCTTCTGTGAAACCACAAGGCCTAGGTCTTTGATATTGGGTGTGAAATTTCTTCTAGTGGACCTGTATCAAGATTGTTCAAATTATAGCTCCGGTGCCAAAAATGCCCCCGCCCAGAGACCCTTTGGTTTTACATAGACTTATATAGGGAAATATTAAAAATTTTCTTCTCTGAAACTGCAAAACCCATGTCTTTGATATTTGGTATGGAGCTTCATCTAGTTGACCTCTACCAAGTTTTTTTTTTAAATTATAGCCCTCGGGCCACACATGTACCCGCCCCAGGGCCCTTTTTGTTTTACATAGACTTATATAGAGATAATCTTAGAAAATCTTTTCTGAAACAGCAAGACCCAGGTCTTTGATATTTTGTGTGAAGCTTCATCTAGTGGACCTCTATCAAGACTGTTTAAATTATAGCCCTGAGGCCAAAATTGCCCCCGCCCCGGGGCCATTTGGTTTTACATAGGCTTTTGTAGGGAATATCTTTATAAAAATCTTCTTCTCTGAAACCGCAAGGCCCAGGTCTTTGATATTTGGTGTGTATCTTCATCTTGTGTACTTTTGCCAAGACTGTTCAAATTATAGCCTTTGTTGATATTTGGTATGCAGCTTCACCTTATTAGACCTCCCCCAACAGTATGCACATTATAGCCCTTGGGTCAATAATGGCCCTCCCCGGGGCCCACTTGATACTCTATGGATCATGTGAGCGATCCAGGGCCATCATGGCCCTCTTGTTTATATAAAGCCGGGTTTAAAGGAATGTTCAGTACATGAACTTGTTGAACTGATGTATTGTTGATGGTTAATTGAAGCGCATCAAGTAAAATATAAAGAAAAGGCAGAGCAACGATTTGGAGGGTTTGAAGGGTGGGGGGGGGCGTTCCTCCGCGTAATATTGTGGGTATGGCCCATACGGTGGCTGAAAATAAATCTGAGGGTCAAAAATGTCCCAAACTTAAAGGAAAACAACAAAAAAAAAATAACTTTCACTTTAGAACAAAGGCTTCGAGGAGACAAAGATTTTGGTACAAGTTTTATGAAGATTGACTGAGTGGTTTAGAAGTTATGACCTTTTGATCATTTCACAAATTCTGGTTTTGTTAGTCCAGAACGAGGCTGTGAGTAAATGACGTCATAAACTCACAATTGGAAAACTTTGAATTACAGCGATTCTCGTGCAATAAAACAGCAATAAATAGTTCAGTATGCATTCCATTTATTCAATGCGATGATAATTTACTGTTTTTAAGTACAAAATCTGAAAAGTATGCTGTAAATTATTATTTTTCTATTTTGGTCACGTGACTAGATTAACAAAATGGCGGCCCTCATAGACAGCAATTGTAAAATGTTCAAAAGGTCATAATTTCAAAACCGATTTTCATAAAATTTGTACCAAAATGTTTGCCTCATCAAAAGCAATATTTTAAAGTGACAGTTAATTTTTGTGGGTGTTTCCCTTTAATACTAATAAAACATGCTGGAAACAGTGAAAGTCGCCAGTGCGAACCCCTTTATTGTTGCTTTGATAACTGTGTGAAGATTTGGTCAAAATACATGTGAAATCACAATTTTTGCCATCTTTTAGATGCCCCTCGTTTCCATGGCAAAAATGATAAATGATGCATTTATAACGCTACCGCCCAGTGAACATTCATGCAGAGTTTGGTGATAAACAGACTATCCATTATGAAATAATGGCTATTTGAATTTGCTGTCAGGCTCAACACCATGAGACCAAGTCCCTATGCGAGAATGAATTAATTTTTAACCACTTGACCCAAAAGTTATAAAGCAAAGAACCGAAATCGTGCTGTTGTCCACGTGACCGCTTAGGGAAACTAAGATTGCGGTTATTAACAGTCCTGTACCATTTTTATCGATGCAAGGTCAGTAAGTTCACCAAAAGCACTATACGAAATCCAATCCCAGCAGGCACATGACGTAATTATGACGTCATATCAACGTCGGTTCAACGTCACATCAACGTCGGTGCAACGTCATGACGTTGCACCGACGTTGATTTGACGTTGCCCTAGCGACGTGTGCCTGCTGGGATAATAATGTTTTTATACACGGCGCTATTTTTAGCTTTCTTCAGCATCGCCTATCTGACATGAGAAACCAGATTTCGAGAATTTGAGGTTTAAACGTTAGTCATGGGCAGTTCGAAACCAGTTTTGCAAATAGTGTAGACTGTTTAGACGCCTCGTTCTGCGAGGTCCGATCTGGACACACACTGCTTGCCAGTATCCCGTCCCGTGGGTCTCCGGTACAAAATGTTTTTTTGTTTTGTTGTTGTTTTACACTCCTTACAAAATTATTTCACACATCAAAGTGGAAAAATGACAACAATAACAACAAAAAGTCAATCAATAAAGGTGATGAATGCCCCCGTCAAACGCCTCTTGCTCGACATATGGAGTAGACAGGCATACTTTCAAACTAAACTAGATACTGCAAAATTCGCCAAGAAACATATGACTAAATGTTTAAGTCGTTCAAGGGGACAAGATTCTGGAAAAAAAAGCGGCTGATCAGAATCATGTTTCCTTTATACACTTGTTGAATGTGTGTCTCAACTGTGTTGCATTTTTCCATGTCCTACACCAAACACTGGATGGAGTCACGTACAATACTATGTAGCCTCCTAAGCTACTCATATGGTTCAATCGTTCAAGGGGACATACTTCCGAAAAAAGGGGATGTCTCAGAATCTTGTTCTCTTAGGCACATGTTCAATGCATCTCTGAACGACATAGCCGGTTCAATGTCCTGCATCAAATACGGTAGGAGTTGCGGAGACACGATCAGTACTATTTAACCCCATATACAAGAACATTCTTAAGTCGTTCAAGGGAACATTATTCAGCAATAAGGGATTGTATCAGAATTCTGTTTCCTGAATGCACATGTTCAATGCATGTCTGAACTGTGTTCATTTGTGTGGTTGTTTGATTTTTGTGTTCACGGAGATGTTGCACTGATGAGTTAGGAGGCCTTCATGCGGACTACACAAATCATTTGCCTACTTAGCGACGGAAAAAGCGCGAGGATTGTGGCCAAGTAAAATCGATTTAAGCCCCCCCCCCCCCCCCCCGCCAGTGGAATTCGTTTCAATGACCGTTCCAAGGCGGATCTTCTGTCGCTGTTTATTTTTGTTATGGTTTGTATTTGAGTGTGTGTATCGCTTATATTATTGGCCATTTTGTCGGAAAGTCCATGTAACTGTCCTTTTGGTTTTCTGCTATTGATGTTTCCATTAGGGTCTGGTTGTTTCATGTTTGTGCTTCTTTCCCTTTGGGTCTGATGGGAGCTGTTGGTTAATTGTATCGATTCCTGATCATTGCCTTCACTTCTACTTTGGATGTTACAATGTCCTGCATCAAATACTGTAGGAGGAGCTGCAAAAACGCGAATAGTATCATTTAACACCATATACTACAAATATGGCAAAATTAATTCTTTCAAGGGGTCTGCTTTTAAAAAGGCAGTTAAGTGGTCAAAATGTTTTAACATGAAAAAGAAAACTTTCCAGCATAGCTTGTTTTGCATTTTCGCTTGAGCACAATTAATGGAATATTGTAAATGCAGTATGATAAATCAGTTGTGCTGCTCCTATTTAGAACTTCCTGTGTATACAGAAGGGCACACGATGAAGCTGAAATGATTTTGGGCCAGGTCAAGAAAAAAATGCATACTAAATAAAAGATAAATAAACTGGAGAACCTCCAAAATGCTATCAGTGCAACAACGGCTCCTGACTGGTGAATTAGCAAAGTAGAAATGGAGGCAATGATCAGGAATCGATACAATTAACCAACAGCTCCCGTCAGCAACACCAAAGGGAAAGAAACACAAACATGAAACAACAGACCCAAATGAAAACATCAATAGCGGAAAGCCAAAAGGACAGTTACTTTCCCACAAAATGGCCAATATGTTATCCACAATAAAATAATATAAGCGACACAAACATCAAAAGACAAAACATGACAACAATAAACCGCGACAGAAGAACCGCCTTTGAAAGGTCAGCGGAAACGAATTTCACTGGTGGGGGTGCTTAAATCGATTTTACGTGGCCACAATCCTCGCCCTTACTTCCGTCGCGATTAAGACAAATAATTTGTTCAGTCCACATGAAGGCCCCCTAACTCATCAGTGCAACATCTCCGTAAACACAAACATCAAACAATCACAGAGATGAAAAAACGGTGAGGACTCGACAGTAAGAAACCACTGAAATGCTGGAGCAAAAGAAAACCAACAGCTAGACTCCGATGAGCCCGACCAGAGACAGAGCATCAGGTACCAATAAGATGCAGCGTTTGTTGCACTGATAGCATTTTGGAGGTTCTCCAGTTTATTTATCTTTTATTTAATTTACATTAATTTTCTTTCTTGACCTAGCCCAAAGTCTTTTCAGCTTCATCGTGTGCCCTTCTGTTAAGCACGTATGTTCTTAATAGGAGCAACACAACTGATTCATCTTACTGCAAACCGTGATTATATGCATAAACAGACGCCACACAGCGCCACATAACGCGGCGTCTGATCCGGCCTACAATTAAGGTCAAGAGTACGTATCAAGAGTACGTAAATGGCCTCTCCCATAAATGTTTTTTTTTTTCAAGCTTTGCCTGCGAGTACGTCTCAACATACTGCACCGAAACATGCAATAAAAATGATAATGCTATCGTGTTCGTTTAGGCGCCATGACCGCACAAAGACCAGAATCATTCGTATAGAAAGCAATGGGAATCGGACGAAAATTGCCGAATTTTCAATCGTTTTGGCCAATAGAAAATAAACTGGCCCATAGAATTTTTCTAAAAAATGATATTTTGTGTCGTATTTATTGTTGATTAGAATGAGATAAAAAGTCAATGACCACCATGTTGGTTTATGAGCTATAACAGCGTAAACAGGTATAGGGTATGCATAATTTGGGCAAGTTTCGACGTAATTTGAGAACGACGTTTCAGAAGTGTGTTTTCAACTTTTCTTTAAGCCGTAGCCTTATATAAAGAGCAACCAAAATGTCTATAATATCATGCATTAACAAATATGTCGACAGCCCTTTTAGACGCTAGTTGAGGCATTTTTCCGTATGTAAACTCGAGCAAAAACTATTACGTTTATTGTTCCGTAAACATAGATTCTGTGTGCCTGTGAAAGAGGCTTGGTAAAAAGTTGTAATAATAGTTTTAGCAAAAATAATGAAAATAATCTTTATACCACTGCATACCTCACTTCGCCTTGTAATAGGTAGCGTTTTCTTGGCTGTTACATTTAAGCCGTAGGATTTTTATCGAGTTATGTAAAACGACCCGCGTATTGGAAATACAATTTTTTGGAACTGTAAAAACAATGAATAGGCTCATGGTCTCTCAGTTGTCGCTAAATGTTCGTGTTTTTTTTTTCTTCATATTCTCATGACCCTTTATTTTATATGTATGCTAATTTATTTGAAAGGTTGCAGAACATAGCTTGCAGTTTTGAACTTTGCATTGTTATAGTATAAACATATTTTATTGCATCATAAATCAAGCAACAGGGTCGGGCCACAAGTTCTGCCAACATTAGTTACGGCCCTCCCGTACAAAACAGTATTACAGTAATAGATACATGCACATGATAGTGGCAAATACAGAGACATTTTGAATACTTCATATGGAGTGATATAACAAATAAACATACATCACATTTTCCAAAGATGATGAGAAAAAGAAAAAATGGTGAGAAAAAAAATGTATAAGATGTATAATGAATAATTAAATAAAGAAAAACAGTGTGATAAAAATAATAAAGTGAAAATGGAATGAGATGTCATGCTGGCCTAAGTGAGCATCAGCCTATTTGGCGAACCTTCTAGTATCCTTAATAAATGTTTGTACGGCTGTAAAGATGAGAGTGTTATCTTCTATCGACACACTAACATCTCCAAATAGAAGAATATTAATATTGAGTGGATGAAAAGCTCTGGTTGATTGGAAAAGAATTACTCTTTCGTTAGTGTAATGTGAACAGTGGAAAAAATAATGAGCAGCATCTTCGGCTTCGTCAGAGCAACTACAAGTGAAATTAGGTGATAAGTGATTAATATATAAGTCAAGACGTAAATTACTACAATTATTTCTAATTCTTGCGTGTAAAGCAGACACATATCTGTTACCAGTTCTATAGTGTAATGGGACTTTCGAGTTGTTTTGATGCCTTTTCAGTTGATACCTAAAACTTGCCAGTGACGGTGAATTACGTAATTCGACGTCAAGAGAATTCCATGCTAAAATTGAGGATGGAATACAAGATTTGCGAGAGATTTCAGTCCTGCAGAAATAGGAGCGGTAACATCTGCTTGGTTTCGGAGATTGTAAGCATTTGCTTCTCCCACTAAAGGGGGAATTAGATCGGATATATATGTAGGAACGAACCCGTTTTTTGATTTATACATAAATACAAGTTTTTGCTGTCTGCGCCGTTCCAAAAGTGACACCCAGCCACATTCTCTGTACAGGTTGTCCAGAGAAACTGATCTGGTTAAGCCTGTAACTATGCGGGCAGCTTCATTCTGAAGTTTTTGAAGCGAATTTATTTCATCTACAGTACAGCCATCCCACACAACACATGAATATTCGATAATAGGCAACAAGTACGATAAATAAATTTGATTTAATGCAACACGACTAAATGTATATTTCAGTTTCCTCATTATGCCAATTACTTTTGATGCACTGTTTTTAATATTCTCAATATGGGAATGCCATTTACCGTTACTACTGAAGGTTAGACCTAAGTGTTTATGATCTGTAACAAATTTTACGGGAGTTCCATCAAATATTATATTAGGAAGTGATTCAATATGTTTTAAAGTGAAAATCATTGCTTCTGTTTTAAATGGGTTAAATTTTATCAACCACTGAGATGCCCAATTTACTAACATTCGCAAATCATGATTAATGATACCCTCAATGTCATTTAGAGTAGCTGCAGCGCAGAATAGGGAGCTATCGTCGGCAAATAATCTAGTAAGGCTAAGCAGAGAATCAGATATATCATTGATGTAAACTAAAAATAACAGGGGGCCTAGAACATACCCTTGAGGAACGCCGGCATTTACTCTCCTTAAGGTTGAAGAACTGTTTCTTATAACGACTTTTTGCTTCCTATCGTTGAGGTAGTCAGTAATCCAATCCAATAATTCACCGTCTATGCCACTTTGTTTTAATTTAAAAACTAGTCCCTTATGCCACACTCTGTCAAAAGCTTTAGAAACGTCTAAGAAAACCATACATGAAAATTGGTTATTATCAAAAGTCTGGCAGATGTGATGATAGGTGTCTATAAGTTGAAAGGTTGTTGAATGATTGGGTAAAAAACTGGATTGGTATTTATAAAGTAAATTATTTTCATGTAAAAAGTTATAAATGTGTTTAAAAGCTATTCTTTCTTGTAGTTTGCCAACGTTACTTAAGAGAGAAACAGGTCGAAATGTCGAAGGATCGGGATTATCTCCCTTTTTGGGTAAAGGTATAACATTTGCATTGTTATACGGCACATAAATAAATAAATATATATATATATATAAATAAATAAATAAAAAAAAAATAAATAAAATTTACTGCATCATGTTTTTACAATAGAGGCTGAAGATTTTTATCATTTAACCGACATGGCAAGGGAGAATAAGGGCGTTTTCAATGAAGACTTTTGTTTGGTATCCAATGACATTTCTGGTCAACGCGCGTAAAATTGGGCGGCGACATCATTTACGTATTCTTGACCTTAAAATACTGGATTTTAAGGGGTGAACGAAAAGTCTAAGTTCAGGATTATTTGCTCAGTTGCTCAGCTTACACACAGAGACAGTGGACCCACCAGTCCTTTCAGTGCTTTGATTAATTATTGTTATTTTAAAAAGTGTTTATTGTAGTCGACGAGGATGACAATAATACAATGCTGTCGGACTCTTACCTGCAGTGCGTCTGTGATGGTTTTCGATATTCATCAGGACAGAGGTCAACACAACCGTAGTTACCGTTTTGACATGTGCACAACCTAGAACAGTCCGGCTGAAACGTCTCCCCGTCGTTGTAAGACTGTCCTTTCACGACACATGGACGGGATACTTCAGCTACAAAAAGTGTTTAATAAGTGATAATACAACTTTTGTGTCCAGCGATGACTCACATCAGCCTGCGTGTCTATACATTATGACAATACTTTTCGTTTGTCTTGTTTTGGGTGGATCTGAGGCTATAGGATGTTCATGCGATCAGCGAAGAAGCTTACGCGCTCAAGTTGCTTTGAATCTTTGCTGGATACGCAAGTTTAATGTAGGTATTGTTGTGCACTGTCCGAATTAGATATCATACTGTACTGTGCCTTTCAAGATCGCGAGAGTCTTTGTCGGGTGTTGCATCGACACCTATGGACAAAGCTGTTTAAAGCTATTATTGAATGGACAAGAAACCGTGTTCAAACAGCGAAACATATGTCCAACGCATGAAATTCAGGAGCTGTTTACAAACGGGTCTTGAATGTTTGGTATCACAAGATGGGCTTACGTTACGTTGATTACCACCAAAGCATGGTTTATGTATCGTTGATTACTTTTTGTTTAAGTTACACCATCACGATAACAAGTCCGTAAAACGAAGACCCCCCTAAACCCCAATTTATATAGAGAAAAGTGGGGATTAAGGGGGTATACATTATCTGCCTTATTTTTGCTCAAAAACATAGATTGTGGGTACTCGTTAGAACCACCTCATTTAGGCGGTTCTAACGAGCACCCACAGTGTATGTTGAAAGACGAAATAAAGATTTATCATGTTTACCTAATATTTATCATTTTCTGACACCATGTTGGACGCCATTATTTCTTACGGTCATGTTTTCCTAATGCTCAGCGACATATCGTCGCCCTAGATGTAGTGTTTTAAAATTTTATGATGACGTCAGAATACAGTATTTGCGGTAGCTCGTGGTTTTGTTATTATCTGAAGACAGGCATATGCTTTTTTTTGGTATATTCATGATTGTTTTTGTCACGTTTATTTGTGTTCTGAATTCTGCCTTTCTTCATTTTCAAATGTTATTCGTGCGTAAAAACAGTGGGTACCTTGTGTGCACAACATCTACGGCAGTAGTGAACCAACGTTTTATTTTTTTTTTAATTTTTGTTTTGTAAAGATTCGTTAACAAAAAAGCATTTGGGCTTTTGCATGCAGGTATGCGCGGTCTTAGTGGTGAGGGCGATGACAAAAAAGGCGGGGCATAAATGCTTGTATACATGTATTCAAAATATAGATCGTGAATACTCGATCGAATCGCCTTTTATGGTTTGGGTTAATCTGTGGGGTGGTTCCAAATACTCCAGCGAACGGAGAAGAATCTGATAACTGTCAGACTGCGCGGATGCGGTAAGCTGCTCTGATTCAGCGTTGAATGCACAGGTATTCTTGCAGATTTTGTCTCACACTGCTTATCTACCGTTCGATAAAAATATTCGTTCCGACCTTCAGTAAAAGCCACGGAGAATATAAGAATCTTATATGGGTGTGAGGGGTGGATCGAAAAATCCGTCCCGAGGGACACTGTCCGGCATCACGAGACTTGCCGAGTGATGCCGGACAGTGATCCCGAGGGACGGATTTTTCTATCCACCCCTCACACCCATTTTGGATTCTTTTTCTTGCATACCTTCCATTTCTATTGCAGATTTTTAATGCTGCTGTCACTTCGGTTACCGACGTCCGCCATTTTGTGATGACACAACAGGAATGTTTAGTGACGTCACGCATGACGACGCCGCGCATGAGGTTGTAATCAACCAGTACATATATCAAACACGCGATTATATTCGATTTGGGGTCGGAACACCAGGGTCAGAACATAAATTTCTATCCCAGGGTAAAATCACGGATTTCTTTGTCTGGTGTGCAAGAACAATTCATTCCAACTTTTTTATGGGTAGCTTAAACACACTGGTCAATACATACGCACAGGCTGCGTAGCGGTCGCATAGGCTTCGTATTTTGGACGCATAGGCTTCGATGAAAAATGGCGGATGACAGTTCGTCAATGCAGGTAAGAAACGGTTTTTACGTCAATCTAAATGTTGTATAGCGTTGTCCAATACTGACATCTGCCTTACGGACCACTTTATTAATGTGCGGCTTCGTCTCTTGCAAGAAAAAGTTTGAAAAACGGAATATAGAAAAATAGACCCCAAAAGAAATTTGGCATTCAACACGGATTCACCTGTAGTTTCACTTTTGCCCGGTCGCCCTATGTAACTACACGTTTTTGGCTGGTGTTCTGGCCGATAAATTGTGAATAATGACAATGAAATCGAAAAGCTAACATGCAACTTTCGTCACATCTTTTGCGAAAAACAAAAATCTTGATATTTCGATACAACGAACGTAGCTTCGTTACCTATTACAACGTAGAGGCTGCGAACTAAATTTGAAAGCCCTGAATTATGCAGTATAATAACGAATGATATTAAATTAATATCGAGAAATGAGCCAACCAGCGTTAGTTGTTGATGCTAAAGACATTCTGCATCATTTATACCAAACACATTTTCATTCTCAGCTATGCAAATACAACATTATGATTCGAATGCCAAAATCTGTCAAGCTACAATTATTTACACTACCGTTCATAAACTTGGTAAGTCTTCGCCAAATCTGTTAAGTATTAAGCCAAATAATATTTGCACTGTATGAACTTCTGTCGTGTTTTTATTACAACGCAAGTGGCTTAGGAATTTACGACGTGCAGGTTACAGAGATGGGAAGACGCATTACGAAAACACGCCTATTAAAATACCACTAAAAAGATAAAAACATTCAGATATAACATCCTGATAGTTTTTTGTGTTGATGTTAACGTCCCCGACAACATAAACTTTTGTCAGACAGACAACATGCATTTAGGAAAAGGCATAGTTGCGAAACCCAGTTGAGCACGGTTATTAATTATGGGGCAAAAATCCTGGACAAAGGGGGGCAGGTGGACACATTTATTCTGGACTTCGAGAAGGCTTTTGACACCCCTCCGCATGAACTACTTAAATCCAAATTATTTGGTTATGGAATTGGAGGGAAGACTCTAAAATGGATAGATTCCTTCCTTTGCTACAGAAAACAACGGGTTGTTGTTAATGGTGAATCTTCAGTATGGGCACCAGTTTTGTCTGGAGTCCCGCAAGGAACTGTTCTTGGTCCGCTATTGTTCTCCCTGTACATCAATTGTATTTCCGCTGACATTGACTCAGAAATAAGACTGTTCGCAGACGACTGTGTTTGTTACCGGGAAATTATAGATACAGATGACTGACTGAAACTTCAGGCTGACATAGATAGATTAGGATTTTGGACCCGAAAATGGGGCATGAGATTTCAGCCAGTTAAATGAAATATTATGCAGATAACTAGGAAGAGATCTAATAAAGTTGAGGCTTCTTACACTTTAGAGGGAACGGTGCTCGAAAATGTGAATTCCATTAGATACCTTGGTGTGACAATCACTCACGATTTGAGATGGAATACACACATTACCAACATGTGTACAAAGGCGAATAGAACACTTGGTTTCCTGAGGCGAAATCTTCATCAGTCTCCTCAGGATGTGAAAGAGACAGCATACAGGGGACTTGTTCGTCCAATCTTGGAATATGGTAGTTGCATCTGGGACCCAAGCGGAGTGGTCCTCAGTGAAGAAGTTGAAAAAGTTCAGAATAGAGCTGCTAGATTTGTAACAGGAAATTACTGCTTTGAAACTGGGAGCATGACTGGAATTCTCGATTCGATTATTTCGACGGCTGAATGTGCTGAGGATTGTGTAGCTAAGTTTACCTCTTTGGTTAGAGCTAGGGACTAACTTCCCATATCACAGGTCCTGGTGTATGAATGTCATTTGACGTGTCACTTGTATATAGAAAACAGAAACGTTTATTTTTCTTCGAAGAGAGGTCAGCGTGTTGCGTAATACGGAAATCGATAGATCATGGATTGGGTTTTTTAAACAGTGTATGTCCAGATCTTATGCCACAGAACGCGGCTTCTAATCAGGGTCTTCACTGTTTGCTCACATTACATGAATTGAAGGGCCAAACGCAGCGTCTTATCAGGGTCTTCACTTTTTGCTTTAAACTGTAGTTTAAGGGTTAAAGGAAGCAGACTGTCTTAAAAAAGTAAATCTTTGGGCCGGAGCCGTCATAGAGTTATGAAAGGGCCGTAAAGCAAAAACATTGTGTATCTATCTTATCTTATTATATCGAAGAATGATTTCACGAAATGGGTTACTGAACTCATTGTAAGCAAGTATTTTTCTGAATTTATATTCTAAGTCACTATGAAATTCAGATTCTGATAGGCTATGTTGCAGAAGACAGTCTGGTTAGCAAAAAATTATGATGTAAGGACAGAGATTGAAAATAGATCTGCGATAAAGAAGTCTTGTTTGTTTTTTCTTCTTTGATCCTACAAAGGCTAGAATTAGCTTATATGTTTGAGCAGATGCTTCTATTTTATCGGAAACGAAGACTGGGATCAGACAGTGCAGGCGCGACTAATGAACCTTTGCTGAAGTTTTGTAGGAGCTGCATGTATTCGATTGAAGCATTTAAATAGAAAGTAGAAGTAAAACAAAGATCAGGAATTGATACAATTAACTTACTCCATCCATAAAAGACACCAAAGGGAAAGAAATACAAACATTAAGCGACCAGACCATAATGGAAACCTAAACAAAGGAAGGCCATATGGACAGTTACTTTCCCACAAAATGGCCATATGGCCATCCAAAATTAAAAGACACAAGTGATACACACAGTAAGTAACAAACAACAACATAAATAAATCGCCACAGAAGAGCCGCCTTGGAACGGTCAGTGGAAGATTTCCACTGGGGGGCTTAAATCGATTTTACGTGGCCACAATCCTCGCCCTTACTTCCGTCGCGATTTAGACAAATAATTTGTTCAGTCCGCATAAAGGCCTCCTAACTCATCAGTGCAACATCTCCGTGAACACAGAAATCAAAGAACCACAGAGGTGAGACAACGGTGAGGACTCGACAGCAAGAAACCACTGAAATGCTGGAGCAAAAGAAAACCAACAGTTAGACTCCGATGAGCCCGACCAGAGACGGAGCATCACGGAAACATGCCTATATAATTCTGACCCCTTTAGTCCAACTTTTATATAGTAAAACTGAGCTTTAAAGGGATATACATTGTTTTACTTATTTCTTCTCAGAAATACAGATTGTGGATACGCGATAAAACCGCCTGGTCCGGGCGGTTGTAACAAGTTCCCATACACTATGTATTGAGCAGAAATATTAAATTTATCAGAATGTTTTATCTGAAAGTATTTTTTCTTTCTTTTTAGTGGTATTTTAATAGGCGTGTTTTCGTAATGCGTCTTCCCATCTCTGTAACCTGCGAAGCCACGTGCTTTGTAAAAAAAAAAAAAACACGACGAAAATTCATACAGTGCAAATATTATTTGGCTTAATACTTAACAGATTTGACGAGGACTTGCCGAGTTTATGAACGGTGGTGTTAATAATTGTGAATCGACAGATTTTGTGCATTCGCCTCAAAATGTTGTACATGTATTTGCATAGCTGAGACTGAAAATGTTTTCGGTATAAATGATACAGAATGTCTTTAGCATCACCAACTAACGCTGGTTGACTGATTCCTCGACATTAATGTAAAAGCATTCGCTATTATTCTACATAATACAGGGCTTTCAAATTAAGTTCGCAGCCTCTGCGTTGTAATAGGTAACGAAGCTACGCGAGTTGTATCGAAATATCAAGAATTTTATTTTTTGCAAAAGATATGAAGAAAGTTGAATATTAGCTTTTCGATTTCATTATCGTTATTCACTATTTATCGGCCAGAACACCAGCCAAAAACTTGTAGTTACATAGGGCGACCGGACCAAAGTGAAAATACAGGTGAATCTGTGTTGACTGCCAAATTTCTTTTGG
This sequence comes from Lucinisca nassula, assembly GCA_963580285.1. NCBI lineage: Eukaryota > Metazoa > Mollusca > Bivalvia > Lucinida > Lucinidae > Lucinisca > Lucinisca nassula. The sequence continues at coordinate 61,794,551 of OY757010.1, forward strand.
GGTCTATTTTTCTATATTCCGTTTTTCAAACTTTTTCTTGCAACAGACGAAGCCGCACATTAATAAAGTGGTCCGTAAGGCAGATGTCAGTATCGGGAAATGCAATACAACAGTAAGTTTAACGTAAAAACAGTTTCTTACCTTTATTGACGAACTGTCATCGGCCATTTTTCATCGAAGCCTATGCGTCCAAAAAACGAAGCCTATGCGACCGCTACGCAGCCTGTGCGTATGTATTGACCAGTGTGTTAAATGGCTGGAGTGTCAAACAATAATATCATCAAAAATGAAAAATGAAAAAAAAATTGAAAAAAAAAAAAAAAAAAGGTAAATCGGCAGTCTACCCGGCTGTTTCCGATATGATCACCGCTTAATGACGAAAACCTAGGCCACCTTTTCGAAAGATGACCATCACGAAAGCATGCCTATATAATTATAACCCCCTTGAACCTCACTTTATATTGAAAAACTGGGGTTTAAAGGAGGTAAACATTCCTTTTCTTATTTCTGCTTTAAAATATAGATTGTGGTCACTCGTTAGAACTGCCTCGAGGCGGTTCTAACGAGTGACCACAATCTATATTTTAGAGCAGAAATAAGAAAAATATCACATTTTATAATCTTAAATTTTTCTATTTTTTTTTCGGCGTTAAAAGGGGATGATTCACTAAGTGTCATAATTGGCCCAACATTTTTCTGATTTTTCAAGTGCATAAATGAAATATGTATGGCGTGTATATTTGCAATCGAAGTATTAAACTTTATAACATTGCGTTTTGAAATTCATTTCTTTGTTTAGTAAAGGTAGGAAAGGTTCCTGAAAACACCCTCGGTAACGCAAATTGTCCATTTTGCGAGTTTTTGGGTTTTTGAAATATAAAATTAAATACCAGCACAGGCCTCGACAACCAAAGAATTACAAAATGTCATCCCTAAACTTGTTTTTGACAAGTCAGAAAACTCTTGTGATTGTCGACAGCTGTGCTGGTGGTTAAATCTTTAAAAATATGTTTTGACGTATGCGATCTTGCATGCAAAGCAACGGAAGTCATATGTCCAAAAACATCATAGAAACGATTTTATTTGCGAAAAGTGGACCTTGAATTTTCATTTGACTGACACTAAACTGTGATAAAAGTAGGTAAGGCCAGTTTTGCCATTTCTCAAACACTAGAGCAAAAGTTTTCAGGACAATACACGGCCCGGTTGAAATCTACTATGACACCGTTGCCATGTCTGCTACGTAAACAATGAAGCTACCTCGATATTTAATCCCGGTGTTTAACAGAATTCTATCTTGCGAATTTTGACCAGACTGCAAGCAAGTAATCGTTTTAATTTGATTTCCAGGCAAATGAATAACATCTAGGGTATCTTTTATAGCAAAAATCACGATCACGCCCCACGTTTTGATAATAGTTATAACGAAACGCCGTGTTAATGAAAATGACGTAATATCGCAAATGGCAAAGAAGTCGCCTCCCACGCCGGAGACCCGCGTTCGAATCTTGCGTGTATTTTTTTTTTTTTTTTTTTTTATTATTAGTTTTATTTCTTTCTAATTCTTATCCATGTGCAACACTGATACATGTCATTTTTCTTTTCTTTTGGCCAACGTTTTTCACAAGCGAAAACGGATTTAGTTTCTGAGTTTGCTTTCATCCACACCTGATGTGATTTTATTTAAGGTTTTACGTCCTCATCATTCATCAACACTATTTATTTCGTTTTAGAGACGTTGCATCCAATTTCGTGGGGCTTTTACCAGACATTAAGATGGAAGAAATGACGTCTCAAGCCCTATGGCCAAAAGAAACCAATAAGCTTTAAAGTACGGTCCAGTGGCTTGAAGAAATAGATTCCAGGATGCTTCCACGCAGAGCTGATTCCCAACGCACACGAGTATTGGTAAACAGCTTGGAGGATCTAATCCTGCCCAGGCAAAATGGCGCGAGTCGGACCGTCCATGCTTATAAACCATTTTGGTTTCATTGGGCGACAGGGCTTGAGATGTCATTTCATCTCAATGTCGAATAAAAGTCCCACAAAATTGGAAGCAACGTCTCCAAAATGACCTATACAGCTTTTAACCTTTTTATGAGACATTCATTTATTTATTTATTTGAGTCTGCGCATGACAAAACTTACTATAAGATTCGCGCAACCAGCGAAGACTAAGATCAACATGTGCATACAGTCAGTCTGACCAGTCTTCGCATGCTGCTCTCTGTGTAACCCGGAGGCCTAAGAAGGCTCATGCGAACAGAAAGACCTCTGATCAGACTGCGCAGATGGTGGTCGCATGATTTGCCATGCGCAGGTTTATTTATTTATTTATTTATTTATTTATTTATTTATTTATCTATTATACACATATGACAAGAAAGAATCATTTGCGACTAAATATGGTAAATTCTCTCACAATTTTGATACTGCTTGTCGTCTCCTTTTATATGAGATTTAACATTAAATTGAAAATGAAATAAATATACTTTTACAGTATCTTTTATTTTATTTACATAGAAAAGTTAACATTGCATAAACTTTATGCATGCGTCCAAATCGTGAATTAAGGGGTATAAAGGACATGATTATTTGTAATTAAATTGCTTCTCGGTGCCAATTTTATACTGTAAATATGTTTTTATAATATATTTATGCAAGAACATTAAGTGAATCGTTAAATTCAATGCAGCTCGGATAAAGATTCCCCGGCTAGCAGTGTAGTAGAATTCCCGGCAGCCACTAACCGTTAAATCCACGTTGAAAACGTTTCAATATAGGAACACTAACGTTTTTTTTTTTTTTTCATACACGAGGCAGCTAATAACGTTTAAACATTAGGCAGGTAGGTCGAGTGTTCAGATATATTCCGAGGGATTCTGCAAATGTAATTGTAATACCCATGGATGATTGTTATTTTTTTTTCTTGCATAACTTTTGATTCCAACGGCAAATGGTGCTCGTTTTAAACTGTTCCAATGCGACCGGCAAACCAACATGGCGGCTTGTTTAGAATGTTGTCTACAATGACGCATTCTTAAATGCTATCTTCAGGGCGATAACGTTACGTCGCTCAACGTAACGTAAACAAAGAAAGGCCCATCTTGTGATATCAAAAGTTCGAATTCCATGTTTTCAAACAGCATGTGAGTTTTTATGAATTGAACATGGTTTTGCCTCAGGAAACCCAGCGTTCTGTTTGCCTTAGTACAAATGTTGCTAATGTGTGTATTCTATTCAAAATCGCGTGTGATTGTCACACAAATGTATTCATTCTTGAGGACCGTTTCCTCTAAAATGTAAGAAGTCTCAATTTTATTGGTTCTCTTCCTAGTTGTCTGCATAATATTGCATTTAACGGGCTGAAAACTCATGCCCCATTTTTGTGCCCAATCTATCCATATCATTCTGAAGTTTCAGCGAGTCCTCTGTATCTCTAATTTTTCCAGTAGCAAACACAGTCATCTGCGAACAGTCTTATTTCTGAGCCAGTGATAGTGGAATATTATTAATGTATACAGGGAGAATAACAGTGGGCCAAGAACAGTCCCTTGTGGGACCCCAGACAAAACTGGAGCAAACTCTGAAGATTCACCATGGTGATTTACAACAATGCGCTGTTTTCTATAGCAAAGAAAGGAATCTATCCATTTGAGAGCCTTCTTCCCAATTCCATAACCAAATAATTTGGAGTTCATGGATGTCGAAAGCATTCTCGAAGTCCAGAATAAATGTGTCCACATGTCCCCTTTTGTCCAGGATTTTACCCAGTCATTAATGGCTGAGTTTCACAACTGTGAATTATCCTACATGCATGCTGTCTGTCTGACAAAAGATTATGTTCATCCAATCGGGCCATAATGTTTGAGCAGACTATATGTTATAAACAGTACCATTTTTCTGTTTAGGAAAAAAGCAAGGAAATTCTGATAACTGTTTAACTCTATATGTCATAAAAATATTATGAGCAAATGTGAAATAACACATGGTTACGGCGTGTAACGTCAGTACACCGTCCGTGATAACCTTAGGATTTCTATTGAAATCCGTTTGCCATTAAATCCAATTTTATAATGTGATATTAAAGTTTATGATGCTCGCCAAAGACTCGTTTCATAAATTTCATATGGAATGATCACTTGTGTAAGATCCTCTATATATTTTTGTTTTGCATATTTATAAATGTAGTATGGTATTTACTTGGTTGACCATTACCCGGAATCTTTAATGCCATGTAATGTTCCTTTACATTAGTAATATTAACAAATAACTGATTTGTACGAGGGGCGTTTGGAAAATATTAGTAGTGGATGCGGCTTGTAAATATACGGGTCACGTGGTCAAAACTAACTAGTGGAGTCCCTCAAAGTATTCGCCCTTAATCTGTACGCACTTTTCCAGTCTTTTGATTCACTGACAGACGTCCCTTTGGGATAAACTGGAACAACGTACTGGGCATGCCAGCTTTCAAATGGACAACCTCGCAGACATTATAAATTATTTTGATTCTTGACGGGGATCATGGGATCATATTCTCCGCCCGAGAGCGATATTTGCCTGAGCCGTTAGGCGGGGGCAAATGTCGCCTTTAGGCGGGGAATATCCATCAAGAATCAAAATAACGATTTTTTTTTTATTATTTTATTGTGGTTTATAAAAATTAATTTGCTTATATTTTTTATCAACTGCAGTAAATCCAAGATGGTGGACATCACAATTCAGCGAAGGCAAGCGTGTGTACCCTTTTTCTGGTGTTCTTTCCATGATGATGTGAAAAAGAATATGCATGAAAACCAAACTTTATATAAAACAGTCGGGTTATCAGGAATCAGTATGATTTTATACAAAACATAGGTAGAAAGTACTTGTAAGAACCATATCAATTTGGCGGTTCTATGCCCATATATATTTGCAGCTCACTCAAGTGGGGGGGGGGGGACATCAGAAAACAATTATCGCTTTTTATGACACACGTAATGTGTATTGTATACCGGCTACTGGCCGCCAGGAAGCCTGACGATTAATGGACACGCGCGCAATGTATCCCTCTCCGGAGAGATTAAAATTTATCGAATGAATTTATTCCTATGCATTAAGTTTTAAGCAGAATAGGTACTATTTAAGATAATGAGTATCTTTTATTATTATTATTATTATTATTATTATTATTATATCTTGGATCCAAAATACATGTTTGTTTTCTTTGTTTGATTTGAGGTTTGACATCCCCGTCAACACTGTATAGGTCATTTTGGAGACGTTGCTTCAAATTTTGTGAGACTTTTACCCAACAATGAGATGAAATGACATCTCCTACCCTGTCGCCCAATGAAACCAACAGGGTTTATAAGCATGGACGGTCCGACTCGCACTGCTTTGCCTGGGCAGGCTTAGATCCTCTAAGCGGTTTACCAGTTCTGGTGTGCGGTCGGTTTCAGCTCTGCGTGGAAGCATCATGCAGCCCATCTATTTCTTCAAGCCCCGATGGAATTTTGCTGATGGGTATAACAATTGTCCTGACGCTGTTCAATCAAAAGCCTGGAAACTCCTTTGCAGTATTACAAGTTTTAATAAATGGGTTGAGGAAGATATCACAGTGAGAACGGTCTGGTAATGTTTTAATGTTCAACTCCTTCAACTGCTGATCTGTGTGCAGGAAGAATATGAAGACCACGCACCCCTGCGCGTGGGTGCTTTGCAACATAGTGATCCACCATAGCAGAAATATTTTTTCTTTATAAAATAATCCTGTGACTTTCTTGTTCCAAGGTATTGGTACTTAGGCCACAATTCCATCGCAGTCCAAAAATAGAGCGTACATGACATGTCTCGAAGTCATTTCTCCGCGTGATTTGAGGTCTTTCACTGTTTCATCTACCCAAACCAAATGACCCTAGTATGTTCACTTACTGTTGCCATGGCAACCGATCTTACATATTTATCTGTGGTATGCAATTAATCAACACAATGTATTTGTTTGAATCAGTTTTATTGACCATCTTATTATGTACAACTTGAAACGCTATATAGACTTCTGTGATCATTGAACTATATCTGCATCTTTGCTTATATTATAGCTGCTATGGTAATGTTGATTTTCAGAGATTCCACCATGTAATGAATGTATTAGTTAAACATATATAACTGAATTGTCTTTAATTCACAAACTTCTGAACTGATACAAATTATAAACTTTTGGGTGTATGTTCAACATTGCCAGTATCATAGGCCACTTATATACTATGTGGGTGGGGTAAATCAGCATGTCATTTGGTTCTGAAAATTAAAAAAAATGGATTACATGTCCGTTCTACATGACTCGGGCAATGATAAGAGTCAAACTGAAGTTATTAAATTGGTTTTCAAATGTATACGAAGTCCTAATTTAACATATAGCCAAATTACAATGTATGTTATATATTCAAAAGGAATTATAGATATTTCGATACTTACAACCTTTGCGTCAAAATTTTGACGTCACTCAGACCCCAATACAGCAGAACAAATTTATTTTAATATATATCATGCTTGAATTGTTATGTAGCCAAAGTTTCAAATATTTCTGAAGGTGGGCCATTTTTGGCACTTAATGAACCAACCCCTTTACAATGTATTTGTATAGGCGCATTTTCGTAATGCAAAACTTAAATTAAGTGGGGATTATGTTCACCTAGGAATGCTATGTTTAGATTCTTACTTGACGCATACATAACATGTTATTTACCAATTTCCTACTTTCAGAGATTAAAATAGGTGGGGGGGGGGGGGCGGGGGGGGTGGAATTATTCAAATGCAATATGAACTCTGTAAATGGCGGAATTAACAGTTCGCATAACTGCATGTATTTCGAAAAAAAGAAATTTATAATATTGCTTTTTAATGGTTCAAACAAATAAGGCTCGTTAGACCGAATGTGGAGTTATTTATTAATTGAGCCAGCGCATGTCAAAACCTACAATAAGACATGTGCGCCCAACGAAGACTCATATCAGCCTGCGCATCCGCGCAGTCTGATCAGAGTCTTCGCCGTGCGCTCTAAGTAGAGCTAAGGGCCCAATGCTCCTTCATGCAGCAAGAGAAGTCTTTGGTTAGACTATATGGCTGCGCAGGCTGATCTGAGTCTTCGATGGGCGCATCGGTCTTATTGTAGGTTTTGTCGTGCGCTGGCTCAATTGTTAAATAGTCGAATAATACCTCTACATATGCCTGTTCCGGGACCATGTGGTTGGGAATAGTCACAATATAGTCCTTGTTTCGTGTCACAAAGGTCCTTATCATTACATATATCTCCGTGCTGCCTAGCACACATCTGACAACACCCGCAGCCATCCTTCACTATATTGATCCCAGTTGCACAGTCCAGGTCATCTCTCGGACAGTAACAGGGATAGTGACACCACTGAAATACGAAAAAAAAAAAAAAAACAAACTAGAGGAAAACACTGTTACGAATAGCAACGAAGAAAAAAGAAACATATCCCAATTTTTTCATCTTAAAATTTTCGTTTTTTCGCCGGTTAATTTTGCAGTGTATCTGTATAGCATGTTTTCATAATGGATAAAGAGAAACAGCCCAAATAAAGCACTTGCATTTCTTTCTGAACGGGAAGAATGTGTTCCTGAAGGCTCCCCTCAGGAGCAAATAAAAACAAAATTTTCTGCGAAAAGGTGCTGCTTATAAAGAATTTGCTCCTGAGGGGAGCCTTCAGGAACACATTCTACAACAAGCTGTTTTTAAGCAGGAATATAAACAAAATGACCATGAGGTAATGATCGCTCCCCTGAGCCTTGATTATTATTTGGTCCCTTTTGACCTCTGACCTCATCTAAGTCCATACAATCTTTGGTACTGATAAAAAAGTCTAGGATAACCGGTAGTCATTATAAAATATTGTAGTACTCATTCACCGGAAGCTGCATAGTTGCGATGTCGATTTAAGCCCCCCCCCCATCGACCCCACCGCCCCCACCACCCCCTCCAGTGGAATCCGTTTCACTGACTGTTCCAAGGTGGTTCTTCTGTCGCGGTATATTTTTGTATGGTTTGTCTTTGAGTGTGGGTATCGCTTATATTTTGTTTGTTGTTCTGGATAGCCAGTTTGCCATTCTGTTGGAAAGTGACTGTTCTTTTGTCTTTCCGCTTTTGACGTTTCCATTAGGGACTAGTTCTTTCATGTTTGTGTTGCTTTCCGTTTGATGTCCTTGTGCGGGATGTGGGTTAATTCTATCGATTCCTGATCATTGCCTTCACTTCTGTTTTCAAGAATCGGCCCGGAAAGTAGTAATATAGAAGTCATCATAGATACCAGATAAAATGACAAATTTGAGTAAAAGCGAAAATGTAGGTTATCGGTCGGGGGCGATCGGTGCGGACACAAGGAAAGTTGACCTTTGTAAATAAATAGGTCAGAATGATGTAAACCAGTTTCTCTATCCATCTCGAAAGTACCCCCGGATAATATTGACCCCCTTGAACCCCACTTTTATATAGAAAAACTGGGTTTTACGGGGGGGTTAACCTTATTTTTATATTTCTGCTCTGAAATATAGTTTGTGGGTACTCGTTAGAACCGCCTCACCGAGGCGGTTCTAACGAATAGCCACAATCTATATTTTTAGCAGAAATAAGAAAAATTGCTCTGTGTACTCGTTAGAACCGCCTCACCGATATAAACAAGTTAGATAATGCAGCTTTTGGAGATGGGTTCAAACAGTGTAGATCAAGATCAAATGCTTAACTTCTAAGCCATCTGATCAGAATCTACACTGCCGTTTACCTTTAGATTGAATGAATAACATATCAAATAATTTGTTGGTTGATGATCAGAATCAGTTGTGACAAAATTAATGTATGCAGCAGGATAAGTTTAAATACTCATCTTTTTTGCATGAGGGGTCTAGATTTCGACTGAAAGGATATATTGAGTAGAAACTTGTTGAGAGCTGTTCCATGTAGTCATGAGAATGTTGCCTTTATCACACCTTTTTTTCTATCGTATAGTCTAGGCTTTAGACATTAGTCAGATAACCAAAACCCCGTTAATGTATAGGAGGTACTCCGAATACATAAATACAGATACTCTGTGGGCAGATGGTACAGTCTCATGCACATAACAAGAAAATATTTCTGATATAAATATAATCACTCTTATACCACATCATTTTGAAGGACTAGTAAATATTAACAGCGAGAAATCACTGAAATGCTGAAACGAAAGCAAACCAACACCCTAACCCCGACGGGCCCGACCATGGACAGAGCACTGGACACCACCCAACACCACGTAAAATTAAACTCTAATTCTCAGCAAGCCTTTACACCGGAACCGCCACAGAACCCGAGGCATGACCCGCCGGCGCGCAATTAAAGACGGAAGCAAAGCCGCCAACCGCGACGGGCCAACTAACAAACATGCAGCTTGCCGCACAACACCCACGCCGCTCCAAATCTTTTTATATCGAAGAATGAAATTACGAAACCGGATGCCGAAGTCACTGCAAGTCACTGCCCCACCCCACCCACCCCACTTCCCCTGAATCCACACCGCAAGCCACCACAAAACTCGGGCTCGGGCTCCGAATATCAAACCCCAACACACAATTTCGAAACCAAATCGGAACGACGCCCAAAAAAACCTAAAAAGTCCCCGCGTAGTCAACGACACTGACAACCCCGACCAAGAAGCACAGCAGTCAACAATACACCACGAGCGCTGAAGTCAGCAACACTATAAGACACTCTGGCAAACCGAACCAGCCGCGAAACTCACACGAGACAGGACGCCGCACGAGGAACACCACCAAAAATCATCGCACCCACCACAAAACCTGCAATAAACAAATTCATTCACAACAGGCAGATGCAAACCCTATAACGGGGCCCCGGATAAGTCTATGAAGTTTCATCTCTCTCTTCCATGCCGAAAGCAACCACCTGTACAAGAGCAGGCAACTTAAGACTTTAAATGGTCAGAGTATGGTTTCTTGGCCACAATAGGCTTACTTGAGTGTTGTAAACATCGGTAACATTTCTTCAAGGTATTACATATAGTAAAGAGGCTATGAGCCAAAAGATTTTTTACATATATCAATGACATATACATTAAGAACCAGAATGGACAGAGTGACTGTCTGTGGCCATTACATGCTTCCTTTATTGTTTTATACATATGTAAAAATACATAACATATTCTATATAGCAAAGATGAAACAAGGGCCAAAAATCCATTATTACATTTATTAAGGGATGATAACGCAAGATCAACGATGATAAGAGGAGTTCTCCTTAACCACAATATGCTTCATTCTGTGGTATATATATCTGTGAAGTTTCATTCATAAATTACATTGAGCCAAAGTTATAACGCAACAGTGGTTCGTATTGATAATAACGTGCTGAATGTAAGCTTTTCTACGAATCGTCTATTTAATAACACTGGCCAATGTCCCAAGCATCTAACAGCACTTTGGTTATAACATTCTGTTTCGATCTGTTCAAGAAACAAAACATATTGTTAAAAATGAAACACATTGTGATTTTCAAGAACGCGGCATGTGACATGCATTCGTACACCTGAAATTAAGATCGTTTCTGAGAATACTGCTGCGAATTTTTAGAATTATGATTAATTTTATTTTTAATCAATAGGTTTACTTTAATTTTGATCAAAAATGACGACCTGTTTTCACTTCTAGACAAGAAATTATGAAACTATAGCATAAAGGGTCCAGTTGGCAATTTCAGAATTTGTTGAAGACAGTTCTAAGTCCTGATGCAATAATTCCACAGCATTGTGTTTTCTTACGCCCAATCACAATAGAAAGTGGGGTTAACAAGGTTTAAATATATAAAAAAAAAAACCATCGTTGAAATTTATCGCCACTTTAATTTTCTATTGTTGTCTCTAGAATGTTCAGTAAAAAAAGGCCAACATATCAGTCGTTTGAACTTTCTCGTTAAATTTTGAGACAACCCGAAAGACATTTTTCAAATCACACCATCTGTCCTTATTGGGCGATCGTTTAAAAAGGAAATCTTGAAACAAATTGGCATTCCAGATGTCTCCGGAAGCGCATGGAATCAAAATTACCGTTTTGACCAATGAGATTCGACCCCATGAACCACGCTGTGGAAACCGAAATCAATGAAACGAAATCATTAATTGGTGACAGTTCAGCAACACGTGTCATCCAAACTATCCTGCACCAGAAATTACCACGAAAATTTAACCATATCCGTGTAACGTTATGTGTTTGGCTAAGTATATATTCCATTTTGTAAACAAACAAAGTTCAATCTCCATTTAATTGAAATAGTTAACGGTCTAAACACTGTCAAAGTAGACGGATTTTGTCCATTAAAAATTGCAAACCACACTTTCCCTGGAGCAATGTCTATCCAAATTTGAAGTCCGTGAAAAAAATTCAAGCTATCGGCGGGAAACACCCCAAAACTACTTATTATGAAATGACAAAGACATAATTCAAGATCACGGACGGTAAGAGGTCGGTTCTTGACCACAATATGCATTCTTTAGTGGTCTATATATCTGTGAAGTTTCATCTATATTTTCTTTTTAGTATAGGTGAATTGGTTCAAAACCCCATTTAATGGGATTTTTCCGGTCATGACTTTGCCAAAGGATTTTGCCCATTAACAATACAATACCACAAATTGAAATTGAATGAAGTTGTGTGTGTGTGTGTGTGTGTGTGTGTTGTATGTGAGAGAGGTTAAAAGATCAGCCGCGGGGAGAAAAAAGTGGTTAGTAAGAGAGAAATAGAGAAGTGGAGTTGGCTGTTTGACTAGTTGGCTGCCTGGTTAGTTAGAAATGGCTGTTTTTTGTGGTTAGTTGGGAAGAGAAAAACATGTTTAGGTACGAGTCGTAGAAATTGGACATTTAGCGAGGTGATTAGTCCAAAGGAGAGAAGTGTGGAATAAGAGGGGTAAAAAGAGGAGTGCTAGTTAGAGAGACAGAGAAGTTGTTAGCAAGTGTGTGTGTGTGTGTGTGTGTGTGTGTGTGTGTGTGTGTGTGAATTCGGGTTTAACGTCGCTTTCAACAATTTTTCAGTCATATCACGACGGTGTCTGGTTGCGACAGGGCGCTCAATGCTCACTTTTATAGTGCTGCCTCACTGAAGTATCATGTCCCAGACACAACACATGATACCACACCCAGTCACATTATCCTGACACCGGGTCGACCAGTCCTAGCTATACCCCGTAAATCTGAGTGCCAAGCGAGGAGCAGCTAGTACCATTTTTAACGACTTTGGTATGTCGCGGCCGGGGATCGAACCCGTGACCTCCCGTTCCCCGGAGCGGACACTCTACCAACTGAGCTATCGGGGCCGGTGAGAAGTTGTTAGCAAGGGAGAGAAAAAGACAAGAAGTGTTTAGAGAAAAACAAAACAAAAAGAAGTGATACTTTTAGATAGAGGGAGAGTGAAAGAAATGGTTACTTAGATCAGTTCTTTGTTGGAAAGAGAAGACACAGGGAAAAGTGATTAGTTATAGAATTAATTCGTAAACGAGAGTGAGAAAAAAGTTAGGTCGACAGTGACAGATAAGTGGTTTGGTAGTAAGAAGTCAGAGGTACAAGAGAGTGTTAGTTATGGATTCAATGAAAAAGTGACAGTACTGATTAGTATTTGACAGCCATGGTTAGAATAGAGAGAAGAAAGTGGTCAGTTAAACAGAGAAACGTATTTTGTGCGAGAGAAAAATAAGAGCGTATTCCTTCTGTGTAACTAACTGTTGAAAAAATGAAAACAGTCTATTGTAGCAATAGACTGTTTTCGTTTTTTTTCAACAGTTAGTTACACAGAAGGTCTTCCTTCTGTGTAACTAACTAATGCAAAAGGAAAACAGTCTATTGCTACTTTTTTTCAACAGTTAATTACACAGAAGGAAGACCTGCTGTGTAACTAACTGTTGAAAAAAAAAGAAAACAGTCTATTGCTACGAGGCAGCAACAGCTAGTTACACAGAAGGAAGAACACAGTTCAGAATGATGTATATGTATTTAGAATTATCAACAAGAATTGGTTAGAAGACAATAAGCATAACAGGAAAGAAGTTTATCTACTATTACGGCTCCTCACCGAGGATACCGCTTGAAACGGTAGCAGTATGTTTTCGTTCTTGCCACAGGATAATTACCTGCAGGATTCTATATACAGGCATCTGCCGGACTTGAAAGCGGATAGGGTCGATCAAGTCCCGCCTTGTGCCGAAAAATATAATAATGACTTGACTTGATAGATTTTGTAAGGTAACCGGGCGCTAAAAGCACATAGGGGCTACCCCCAAAAATAATAATAAAAAAAAAATATAATAATGTTTCAAAGAATGTATTATGTATAAATTGCACAATAAATGCAGATGGTAGCATGTGTTTTCCTTGAAAGTTACTTTCTTGTTTCCTGTGTATAAGGCTTATGTTTAGTCTGATCGCATCAGATATTTTAATTATTTTAGATAATATTTAATAAAATGATTTTTTTATTATTCAACTCAAAACATTTTCTATTAAGCTCATTTCTAAAATGCCCAAAGGTGAGGATCGAATTATGTCCCTTTTCAATTGTATTTATAGAATAAAAAAATATTCGAATTCTATAACTTGTGTCACGTCATGGGCAAATCAGTTTCGTTATTTGTAAATAACAAAGGTTCAGGTTAGTCTCCTCGTCCTTGACGTCATTTTAGCATTTCCTGTCTTTGTTCGCTGCTTGCAAAGTACAAGGTCTATAGTGTATATACCTATCATTTCAAGACCCGACCTGATCTGAATTCCCCATTACCTGATTACGAATATATTGGAAAATATAACACCCCAAATAATAAAAATTTTCAGACAAAAAAATCATTTTCCATATTTCTGCTCCCAACATAGATTGCGGGAACTGGTGGCGAGGCGATTCCAACGAATACCCACAATCACTCCATGATTTTCGTCAGAAATAAGAAAAATAATGTATACCCCTGTAAAACCCAGTTTTATCATATTAAAGTAGGGTTTAAGGGGGTCAAAATTATATAGGCGTGTTTTCGTGATGTTAGCAGGCCGGTAACATAGACATTAACTTCGAAGATTAGTTATATCGTGACGGAGTTCGTGTAATTGATCCATGCCATGACAAAACTGATCCTTTCTCTCTTTCTGACTAGCCGGTAAAAATCGCATTAAATGTTTTTTCTGTTTTTTTTTTGTGTGTTTTTTTTTTTGACTAATTTTCCTTAACTAAACAGAAAATGTGAAAATCATCGCCCCGCCCATTGGGGCTTGGAGAAATAGATTGGGCTGCATAATGCGTCCACGCAGAGCTGAAACTGACCACACATGGGTTTTGGTAAACCGCTTGGAAGAGCTTAACCTGCCCAGGCAAAGTGGTGTTAGTCTGGCTGTCCAATGCATATAAGTCTTTTGGTTTTATTGGGCGGCAGAGACCCGCAAAAAAAATGGAGAAACGTCTCCAAAATGACCTAAATAGTGTTGACGATGACGTTAAACCTCAATTTAAACAAACAAAAGAAACCACATTGTGGTCAATGACCAATACTCTAACCGTTCTTTATTTTATCTGTCTTTTTCAGTTCCTAATAAGTGGTTCTCGATAACTTCAGAGGCATTCATGCCTGTTCTTATTTCATAATCACAACAGTTTCCGAAAATACATGTTTACCCTATTTCTCTTTCAAAAGCCTGAGGGATCAAAACTGACCTTGTCCAAAGATAGGTCATGATCATCCTAATATCATAAATAAAACAGACTACATACTAAGTTTCAAGGCATTTGACCAAGCTGTTCTAGAGAAGATTTTCAGGGCTTTTAACATATTTTGACATGGCGGCAATCTTTGTCAAGTAGCCTGAACCATTCGAATAAACTTTCACTCTAACATTGTCAGGAACCTGCATATAACATTTGACTGGTTTTGAATGTCAAAACACATACAATCCACGATCTGGGACAAAGACCATCAAATGACCTTGGCCTTTGACGTTCATAAACATTCAAATTGCAACTACTCTCATGCCATAAAGCACATTTGTGTTCGAAAAATGCATTGTTTTACCATTTTCCCATCAAACACACCTTAGGGATGAAATTTTTTACCTTGAAAAATCGGTCAAGGTCAACTATTGTCAGTATTTTAACAAAGCTGGTAGTACTCAGTCACCAAATGCTATATAAAAAGTTTCGAGAAAATTGGTCCAGCACTTCCAGAGAAGAAGATCTTTTGTAGGTTTTTGAACTTCCTTGTACATGTATATAACACTTCATCTGTGCGCAGATAAAAGTGCGATTTAGAGGGATATTGGTTTTCCTTATTTTCGCACCCAGTTAGATCGCGTGTACTGATTAAAGCTGCTGCATTGCTTGTTACAGAATGAAATGGTCTTTAGAGACATAAGAAATAGTGGGTCTTACACGAGCAGTCATGTTATATGCAACAAATGAAACCAGCTTGTTGGGAGCACATAAAGTCCATAAAAACGACCACGAGTGTAAGATTCTGTTTATCATATAACGATTTTAATTCAATCAGAAAACACGAAATTGTCACAGCCGGCGTAGTGATATTACGCGCCAGTAACCATGGGTTATTTATTATACGTGTGTTCAGATGACGTTGTCCATATAATATCAGCGACCCTATATGATAAAGTACAGTAAAATTCCTATATTAAGACCACCTTTGGGACTGTTCAAAAGTGGTCATAAAAGACCACCTTTGGGACTGTTCAAAAGTGGTCTTAAAGACCACTATTGAACAGTCCCAAAGATGGTCCCTCACCGGAGAGCAATGTGGGCAGAAAAAAACAAAGAAAACTTACGTGTACCCTTCAAAATAAGCTTTTTTTGTAGAATTAGTCCTAATGGTCTTAATAGCGGAATTTCATCTGTATCATCTTACGTGTGACATTTCCTCATTGTTAAGACTGCCGTCGCTGTATTAAAGCACGAGCCATCGGAAAGAATACACCATTTATTTAAGATGATTATACAAATACATTTTAAAAGTTATACAAATTAGACACATTAAAAACCTCAAAATTAGACCAGACGGATTGTAATTAAAGTACACATGCAGACCCCAGAAATGGTTTTATCTTATTAACGGCATATATGACGATACAAATCAAAGAAAAAAAGTCAGTATGTTTTATGGGGCTCCATTATACAATCAGGAGACAGTGTTAATGGCGCTGAAAAATATTAGTATCGACGAGCAAAAGTGTGTCTTCGGGAATGTGCGTATAATCATGACATCACGTGAACAAGTCCGTGAAATGAAGACCCCTCCCCCCCCCCCCTAAACCCCACTTTATATAGTGGTAACTGGGGTTTAAGGGGGTATTCGTTATTTTTTCTTATTTCTGCTCTAAGACAGAGGTTGTGGGTACTCGTTAGAACCGCCTCAATGAGGCGGTTCTAACGAGCACACACAACCTATGTTTTGATTATTTATAGGAAAAATATGAAGGATTTTCATCAGAAAAGTGGTCATTTTGGAGATGTGAAAAATGCACTATGTCGTACGGGTGAGTTATCGTAATGAACCAGCCTGGGAATCTACTCTATAAGACAATAAGCTTTCCCGGCGGCACGAAGAAGACTTCTGTCAATGGGCGTCCGTACAGCGCACACTGAAGACTCTGAACAGGCTGTGCGTCGGACGCGCAGTCTAATCTAAGCCTCGATTGCGCTTGGCACTATTTATATTAATATATATTATATTAATAAGCAGACTGTGTAGAAAAATGCCTGGTCATTATAATTTGTTTGGTTTTGGTTTAACGGCCCTTTCAAGATTTTTTCACTTATATCGAGCAGATCGTTAATCAGAGGTGGGCGAAAACCTGAGTACCCGGAGAAAAACCACCCGAGTTTCCTCTGCAGAACTTGGCGTCTCACATGTATGGGATCCATCAAAATTAATGCGTCTATTACAGGGTACGGGGAGGCTTCCCGGGAGGTAGAAATTTCAACCATATGGACGACTCTTGCCGAACTCTTTTGAATCTCGAGCGTCAAGTTAAATGTAACATTCCTGATCTTTTTGGACTGCATCAAGATAGAAAATTTTACTTTCTTATGTGGAAACTATAGGATAAACGTGGACTGACTGGCTGTTTTCAAAATGTGACTGAATTATTGCTCGCATGGTTCAGTTTGCATGAACTCCAACCTTCTCAAATGAAAACATTCGGATCACTGACTGCAAATGAAATCTAGTGTAGGAGCTATAACATTGGAAATGTAATAAACAGCAAACATATTACGGATACATATGCCTGCGACTTACGCACTGCATTATTTTCATATTTCCTAATTTTTTTTATTTGTTTTAATAACATTGTGTGGTATTATTCTTGTTATAATAGAAACACAGGGTGAAGGTTTGTGTAAAGGGCCATTTTGCCTATTGATTTTGTTTGATTTGAGATTTACACCCACTTCTACACTATATACATGCAGGCCATTTCGGAGACGTTTGTTGCATCCCTAAACGTCCGACATCCCTAAGTGTCCGACAAAATTTTAATTTCTCGCAAAATTGTTGGAAACGGTGGGGAATAATCAATTATGACATTTTAAGTGAAAATTTCGAAAAAAAATTTTTGGGAAATATTCGAAATTTAACTTCAATTTTTTCTTGTCAGACATTTCGGGGTGCCCCATGCATCCCTAAGTGTCCGCCATCCCTAAATGTCCGACAACATGAAAATTGACTAAGAAAGCATTTTTATTGTTAATAATCAATAAATGATAAATAAAAAGACAAATTTAACGTTAAACCTATGTTAAAAATGTTCACCTTTGGAAATAAGCATTGTAATATATGGATCCGAATATACCGGCATCCTTAGATGTCCGCCAGCATGACAAAATCTTAGTTTCTCGGGAAGATGTCCGAAACGGTGGGGAATGATCAATTGTGACATTTTAAGTGAAAACTTCGCTTTTTTTCTCGAAAATATTCGAAATTTAACTTCATTTTTTTTTCTTGTCGGACACTTAGGGATGACCCATGCATCCCTAAGTGTCCACCATCCCTAAATGTCCGACAACATGAAAATTGACTAAGAAAGCATTTTTATTGTTAATAATCAATCAATGATAAATAAAAAGACAAATTCAACGTTAAACCTATGTTAAAAATGTTCACCTTTGGAAATAAGCATTGCAATATATGGATCCGAATATGTCCGCAATCTCTAGATGTCCACCAGCATGACAAGTAACTTGGAAAATAGTTCTTACCGCTAATAATGAATAATGATTTATAAAGAAAAAGGTGAAGTAATTAAACCTATGCTAAAAAAGAATACCTTCGGAAATAAGCATCTTGATAAGGGATCCCAATATGGTCATCCCTAAGTGTCCGCCATCCCTAAATGTCCAACAACGTAAAAATTGGACGAGAACGCATGTTTTTTTGTTTATTAATTTTCAAATAATATTAAAAAACAAGTTGGTTTCCTTCAAAAAAGGAATCCAATACGTGGGCTGGCAATTTTTCTAAACTTTGGGTTTTGGATTATTTTAAAACACATAAGATAATCAGTTCACCAGCAGTTTATTTGTAGAACTGTTATGCATAAGAATTTATTTTTTCTGATTCCCACTTTCACCCCACTGTTGACCTAATAGTGCTATACATATCTTGTTAATCTTCTTATAGAAGATTCTAGAAAACTGAGTCACAGATTAATTTCATTTTTGTAAACAACATGTTTACAAGGAAAAGTACTTCAGAACCTTCCAGAAAGTTCTGGGTTGCATTATTTTTAGAAAATTACCTCATCTTATTCCACAACCCTCTGGAATGTTCTAGAGAAATCTTAGGGTCTATAAAAGAGCTTGATTTTTCCCATTGAGTCAGACTTTGGAGTTTGATGTTCGGGCATTAAAGAAAAGTTATTTCTAAATTCTGTGTTGGATTGTTAAAGGATATTACTATTCATTTTGGACTGTGAATTCTGTGGGATCAAGGAAAATAGATTCATTCAGGATATTTCGTAACAGAGCTAAGTACATTTAATTTTCTTACTTCTACAGGTTAAAGTTAACTTGTAAATAAATTTTGTTAAATTTTTCCAAAAGGCTTTTTTGCTTTTTCTTTCTGCTACGCCTGGCTCGTAACAGAAATTGGGGGCTCGTCCGGGATAAAACCATTTGAGCATTTTAAAACCGACATTTCATGTGACGGCAGGTAATTGTCATTTCTTATCAAATAGATTTGGCAGTTGCTTCACAAGATTGGTATTTCCCTATAGGCATATAGGGGATTGTCATTTCATGTGAACTGGCATTTCAGGTGAAATAGTACTTGTCATTTCATGTGAAATTCTCTTTGGGCTTGTCATTTCGAAAAAAAAAACTTTGTCAAATTAACCTCAATCTGTATTTCCATAAATACTTTATAATACAACAAAAAGCAAACATGTCGTTTGATTTGAGAAGCTTTTTGGCTCAGCCCACTCAGGAGTTGTTTAATCTGGCCAAAAGGACAGATTTGTTAGAAATTGCTTCCCATTATGGGGTCACTGCTGTCAAAACAAGCATGAAGAAGCATGAAATTAAGAATATTTTGGTACAGTTTTTTGTTGATGAAGAACTTTTCGATCCATCTGCTTTGTCTCTCATTATGGTTTCACATACTGAATTGCAAATGAGACAAATTGAAATAGGAAGGCAAATTGAATTAGAGAAGTTAAGGTTAGAAATGGAAGAAAGAGAGAAGGAAAAAGAAAGAGGAATGCAGAGACAAATGCAGATGGAAAGATTAGAAATGGAAGAACGAATTCGAAAAGAAAAATTAGAACAGGAAGAAAAACAAAGAGAAATGGAGGAACGTCTTCAGAAAGAAAAAATAGAAAAAGAAGAGCGACTTGAAATAGAAAGGGAAAAATGGCAATTTCAATTAAAGATGAAGGAAATGGAACTCCAGGGTCAAGATAGGGTGAAACCTACCCCTGTTTTTGACTCTGGCAGTTACTTTGATGCCACAAAACACATCAGATTAGTTCCGCCATTTCAGGAAAAAGAGGTAGATAAGTATTTTTTGCATTTTGAAAAAGTTGCAGAAAATTTAAAATGGCCAAAAGAGCACTGGACCTTACTTTTGCAAAGCGTTGTTGTTGGAAAGGCTCGAGACATTTACACTCAGCTAACTGTCGAGCAAAGCTCAGACTATGATCTGGTTAAGGAGCTTATTCTTAAAGCATATGAGTTGGTCCCTGAGGCTTACAGGCAGAAATTTAGGAACTGTAAAAAAGAAATGTCCCAGACCCATGTAGAATTTGCTCGAACCAAAGAACAGCTTTTTGATAGGTGGTGTTCTTCTGAAAAAGTAGGCTCTGATAATGACAAACTTAGACAGCTTGTCCTTGTTGAAGAGTTCAAACGGTGTATAAATTCAGACATTAAATCTTTTCTCGATGAGAGACAGGTTGAAACTTTGGAGGAAGCTTCTCGTTTGGCAGATGATTATGCTTTGACTCATAAAGTCTCATTTGTGAACAGGCCTTATCCTCGAAAACCTTATAATCCACAGACAGGTCCAAGATTCTATCCCAGTAATCCTTCTGGTAGTTATAGCCATACATCTGGTACTTTGCCCAAACTTTCTGGTGAAAACAGAAGCCAGAATCCTTCCAAACCTTCTGGTGAAAACAGAAGCCCAAATTTTTCCAAACCTTCTGGTGAAAACAAAGACCAGAATCCCTTATCTCAATCTCAAGTAGTTTGTTATTATTGTGAAAATACAGGTCATTTGATCTCTGAATGTTTAAAATTAAAGCGAAGAAAAGAAAGAGAAAGACAAGAGGAACTTAAGCCTACAGGTTTGACTTCTATAAGGCCAAAACCACAGTCTTGTGTAAGGGAGGAAACTCTTTCTGATACCAAAATATCTGAGACAGATTCAGTTATGGATTCTTATGAACCATTCTTATCAGATGGTTTTGTGTCACTAAATGGTGACAGTTATGCCCATCCTACCCCAATAAAAATCTTACGAGATACTGGAGCTTCTCAATCTCTTATTTTTGCAGACACTCTGCCTTTTTCTGAGAAGACTTCTTTGGGCCAAAGTGTCCTTATTCAGGGTGTGGAATGTGGATTTGTTAATGTTCCGCTTCATAACGTTTATTTGTCATCAGACTTGGTATCCGGTTCAGTGGCTGTTGGTATTAGACCTTCTTTACCTTTTAAAGGTGTTCATTTGTTGCTAGGCAATGACTTAGCTGGAGATAAGGTTGTGGTAAACCCACTTTTGACTACTAATCCTTACATAGACCAACCGCCTGATCCCATTGAGCAGGAAATTCCTGATCTTTATCCGTCTTGTGCAGTCACAAGGGCTATGGCACGTAAGGCCAAGCAAATTGATGGGAAACAGGATTTTGATTTCACTGATACCTTTTTGGGTCAGTCTTTTAATGATGAGATAACAAGGTCTCTGTCTTCAAGCCTGCCTGATAAGCAGGCAGATTTTCATGAGAATAACTCATCTTTAGATCTAGGCCATGACATAATGTCCGGGTCTCAACTTGCTATAGAACAGCACAAGGATCCTGAAATTTCGCCTTTGTTTGAAAGGGCCTTAGATGAGCAGGAAGTATCTCAGGTCCCAGTTTGTTATTATGTCAAAAGTGACATTCTTATGAGAAAATGGCGTCCACCAGACGTCTCAGCAGAAGACGAGTGGACTGTCAACCACCAGATAGTGGTTCCACGGATTTACCGTCCCGAAATATTAAACTTGGCACATGAAACTCCCATGTCAGGACATTTAGGTGTAAATAAAACCTATCACAAGATTCTTAATCATTTTTACTGGCCTGGGTTAAAATCAGATGTTTCTCAGCATTGTAGGTCCTGCCATACATGCCAAATGGTAGGAAAACCCAATCAGACTATACCTAAGGCTCAATTGCAGCCTATACCTGCTTTTGATGAACCTTTCAGTCGAATAATTATAGACTGTGTGGGTCCCTTGCCCAGAACTAAGTCTGGCTGTGAATATCTTTTGACTATTATGTGTGCTTCCACACGTTTTCCTGAAGCCATTCCCTTAAGAAATATCAAAACTAAGACAATCGTCAAGGCCTTAGTGAAGTTTTTCACATTTGTTGGGCTTCCTAAATCTATTCAGTCAGACCAAGGCTCAAATTTTATGTCTGGAATATTTCAACAAGTAATGCATGAACTTGGCATTGTACAGTATAAGCCATCAGCCTATCATCCTGAAAGTCAAGGCGCCCTTGAAAGATTCCATCAAACATTGAAAAACATGATAAGATCATATTGTTTTGACACAGAGAAGGATTGGGATGAAGGCATCCATCTCCTTTTATTTGCTGTTAGAGAATCTGTACAAGAATCTCTTGGCTTCAGTCCATTTGAATTAGTATTTGGCCATACTGTTCGTGGTCCTTTGAAACTTCTCAAAGAGAAATTTCTCTCCAATGATGACATCTCCCTGAATTTACTTCAGTATGTGTCGGATTTTAAAACTAGACTTTCAAAAGCTTGTGAGGCTGCTCGGACCAATCTTCAGTCAGCCCAAAGGAAAATGAAACAACTATATGACATAGGGACAAAAGAAAGGAATTTTAAACCAGGTGATAAGGTACTAGCTCTTTTGCCTATTCCAGGAAAATCATTGCAGGCCAGGTATTATGGTCCATACACTGTAGACAAAAAGATCAGTGACGTAAATGACATAATAAACACTCCTGGGAGGCGCAAGCTAAAGCAGCTATGTCATATTAACATGCTTAAGGAATACATAGATCGGGACAATACATCTTTAACATCAGTCAATCTAGTTAGCTCTGTTCCACTTAATTCATGTGACAATGACTGTGAGGATATTAATTCAGTGAAGTCGGATCCCACATCATCAAAACTTCAGAATTCTGACATTCTACGGAATCTTGACCAGAAATTGTCACATCTAGAGCCAAATCAGCGGAATGAACTGAAACAGCTGATTTTTGAATATGAACACTTATTTCCTGACATTCCAACACGGACAGACAAAATATTTCACGATGTGGACATAAATGGTTCTAAACCTGTAAAACACCACCCATACAGGATGAATCCTGTGAAACAAAAATATCTTAAAGAAGAAGTTCAGTATCTATTAGACAATGACTTTATTGAACCAAGCCAAAGTGAGTGGAGTTCTCCTTGTATTCTTGTACCAAAACCTGATGGGACATATCGTATGTGTACAGATTTTAGGAAAGTTAATTCCTTAAGTAAAACAGATAGCTTTCCTATTCCAAGAATGGATGACTGCATTGATAACATCGGGAATGCCAAATACATAACGAAATTCGACCTTCTGAAAGGATTGTGGCAAATTCCACTCACAGATAGAGCAAAGGAGGTTTTGGCATTCACAACACCAGACGGATTATTTAACTATAAAGTCATGCCATTTGGAACGAAAAACTCTCCGGCAACATTTCAGCGCTTAATAAACATGGTAATTGCGGGGCTGGAAGGCTGCAGTGCTTATATCGATGATGCTATCATATACAACGACCAGTGGAATCAACATCTTGGGACTATTCGAGCATTCTTTGATAGACTGAGTAATGCCAAATTGACAATCAATCTTGCTAAAAGTGAATTCTGCCATGCAAGTTTGACATTTCTAGGTCATGTTGTAGGTCAAGGTCATGTGAAACCCATTGATGCTAAAGTTGAGGCTATCTCAAATTTTCCCGAACCCACGTGCAAAAGACAGCTGATGCGATTTCTTGGTATGGCTGGTTATTACAGAAAGTTCTGTAATAATTTCTCTGTCATTGCTGAGCCTTTGACAAATTTGCTCAGCAAAAGAACAAAATTCCATTGGAATGCAATATGCCAAAATGCTTTTGATAAACTTAAAGCCATACTCAAGAGTGAACCAGTTCTCTTAGCACCAAACTTTGAAAAGGAGTTTAAGCTAGCTGTAGATGCTAGTGACGTAGGTGCAGGTAGTGTTTTGTTGCAGGAAGATGAAAATGGTGTGGATCATCCAGTTTGCTACTTTTCCAAAAAGTTTAATAAGCATCAGAGAAATTACTCTACCATAGGGAAGGAGTGCTTGTCTCTGATTCTTGCTCTGCAACATTTCGAAGTTTATCTTACTCCTAATACTGCACCGATTGTTGTTTTCAGTGATCACAATCCACTGACTTTCATACATAAAATGAAAACAAAAATCAGCGGTTGCTCAGGTGGAGTCTTATGCTGCAAGAGTATAATTTAGACATAAGACATATCAGAGGGAGAGATAACATTATCCCTGATGCCCTTTCAAGAGCTTGAGCAGTGTCAGGAGTTGTGTTTTTCTTTCCTACTAAAGTGGATTGTAGATACATGTAATTTTATATGCTATGCTCAATATTTTATTATTCTTAAAGCAAAAGAAAGCTTTATTACATAAATCTTTCTTTTCCTCGAAGAGGGGGAGTGTTATGCATAAGAATTTATTTTTTCTGATTCCCACTTTCACCTCACTGTTGACCTAATAGTGCTATAAATATCTTGTTAATCTTCTTATAGAAGATTCTAGAAAACTGAGTCACAGATTAATTTCATTTTTGTAAACAACATGTTTACAAGGAAAAGTACTTCAGAACCTTCCAGAAAGTTCTGGGTTGCATTATTTTTAGAAAATTACCTCATCTTATTCCACAACCCTCTGGAATGTTCTAGAGAAATCTTAGGGTCTATAAAAGAGCTTGATTTTTCCCATTGAGTCAGACTTTGGAGTTTGATGTTCGGGCATTAAAGAAAAGTTATTTCTAAATTCTGTGTTGGATTGTTAAAGGATATTACTATTCATTTTGGACTGTGAATTCTGTGGGATCAAGGAAAATAGATTCATTCAGGATATTTCGTAACAGAGCTAAGTACATTTAATTTTCTTACTTCTACAGGTTAAAGTTAACTTGTAAATAAATTTTGTTAAATTTTTCCAAAAGGCTTGTTTGCTTTTTCTTTCTGCTACGCCTGGCTCGTAACAGAACAAATAAATAAATACAAAAATATTAAAACTATTTGTTGTCTAAAGTATTTTAATTGTCTGCAATTAAAAGAAAAACAAAGCATTTTTAGAATAGCTTATTGGTACTCTTATTTAGCAATAATAATCACATTGTTACAAAATCAATAATAAAGCATGACTCGGTGAGAGATGTGCAGTCATATACAATTTAAAAATGTTTTAGAAGTTGCTTCTAGATAATTCTTTAAACTGAATGACATATTACATGCGAAGGTGTATTTTGATTGGTTTTTATTGTTATAGACTAGATTTTGTTTTTTTACAAAAGTATCTTTTGGCTAGATTTTACGTAATGTAAGTACTTACTAAAACTAGATCTGCCACGAAAAAATGATTCACTTGGGTGGTTATAATAATGGCGGATAGGATTCTCGCGAAGATTAATATAAAAAATAGCCACCATTTGTTCTGTAATTTATGAAAAAAAAAACAAAAGCAAATGACAGGAATATCTGCACATTATATAATGCTAAAACTTGCTTAAATCAATGAAAACGTTTCAATCGTTTAAACATTCATGTATTCGAAAGTGTTTCAAATTAAACTTAACTGCTCTGTACCGTTCAGTCCATTATATGACTTATTTTGTGCATCGTTTGAGATCTGTTTCAAAGTCTGACTTAGGCTTAACTAATGTAAATGCTTATTTTACGTCAGTTTTCCTATGCGGTTGAATAGTCTCAATGTATTAGTAATATTAGTGCCTACGAATTCCCAAACCTTTTCTGCCTATTGCTGAATACTACATGTATCCAGCTTCAATCTCCATTTGTCTATTACATTATATATATACAGACGTCTCAAATCCGAAGATTTGGTTTCATGTTTACCAAAAGCGTAGAACGGCGTCTCGGGTTAGAAGTCTTAGTTACATGTTTTTACCTAAAGTTTAACACACAGTCACATGTTTTATTTACCCAAAGATGTAGACAGCTACACAGACTTCTATTTTAAAAACGGACGATTGTAGTTGATGGCTGATCACGTGATTTGTCCGAGCGCTACTGTAGGTCAATGAATATACATCACAGAATTGTAAAGCTGCCTGATGGTTTCTCTTCGTTTATTTATGGAAAATTACTGTGCAACACCGACAGGGATAAGAATCCAAATACCTACATGAATCTACTTTCACCTAATATGTAAATCATCGTAATAAATGCAGCTTATAATAAAGGAATGAATTTTTACCGCATTCTGCTTTTTCTGATCGGTTTTATGCAGACCTTGTATTTTTCTGAAAAAAAAAAAAACAAAAAGTTTATTCCTTGACATTCCCATCACGTTACAAAGTCAAAGTAATATACACCCCTGCAAACATTACTTTATTGAGAGAAAATGTGGAGTGTGCAAGGGGTATTATTCCTCAAAACATTACGATAATACACCCGTGCGACACAGTGCATTCTTTCACATCTCCAAAATGGCTTCTTTTCAGATGAAAATCCTTGATATTTTTTCTTATTTATATTGCAAACATTGGTTGTAGGCACTCGTTAGGTCCAACTCTGCTAGGCGATTCTTACACACAACCTATGTCTTGGAGCAGAAATAAGAAAATAATGTGTACCCCTATAACCCCAGGTTTCTCTATATAAAATGGGTTTGAAGGAGTGTCCATTACACGGACTTTTCATTTTTGTTATAGTGTGTACATTACACTAACACCCTTGCAGTGAGCACTGCTGTTAAGTAGAAGAGAAGGCAATGATTTCTATAATAAAAGGTGGGGATTGCAGAGATAAAGATTAGTATTGTAACTCTACTAAAAAGAAAGTTTAGAATGGCTTCAATGAGGCGGTTCTAGCGGACCTCCAATGATCGAGAATAAGGCAAAGAAGACGAATTCTAAAACATGCCACTACATGTAGTTTTAAACCTGTATCAGAATTGTAAAGATTCAACACCTGTTTTGGGTCGATTGTTTTACAATCGACCCATAGTTACTAAAAGGCAAATCAAAAAAATAATGCTGTTGCCCACGTGACAAACACTGATTTGGGGAAACCAATATTAACATTATAAAATAGAAAACGTCGCGCTATTTTTGTCGATGCTACATGTAAGTCAGAGCTATCTATAGAGTCTGGTAAGAAATCGTGTGCTGGGTTTCGCAAACACTGAATACCCAGATCAGAATGTGGCGCGGAATGTGGCGTCTGCTCAGCCGGCTGCTCAGGACTACACTGTTCGCTTAAATACTGGCATTTAAGGATCAAACGAAATAGGTCAGGCCAATGCCAGGCTGCCTCCGTCATGAAAGGAAAACAAAAAAGTATCTTAATATAGCCCGCGCTCTCACGCGACGACTTTCGGAAAAAAAAAATAAAATTGTTAGAAAGAAATGGACGTTTGCACATATGTATGCTAAGCCGACCAAAATAAGACAATATTACATAACGTTACTTTTCGCACTTCTGCTTATAACATATCTTAGAACCTAGGAATACTTTAGAGCAAAACTTTTAAAGGTGGTATCGTTATTAGACATACAGCATAGACCCAAATCGGATAGACAGTACATCGCGTCTGATCAGGACCAGCACTGTTCGCCATACATACAGCAACATTTTCATTTTAGAACATGATTCAGGCCCGTACGCAGACTCTATAAAATGTGGGAAGGGTGCGAATTCCGGGTAATTTGCAGAATGAGAAATACTGCATGAATTTTAGATAATTTTCCAAATTAGGAGGGTTGGGTGGGGGTTGTCACTCCTGCGTACGGGCCTGCATTAACAGGTAGAATGAACAAATTACTTTGTTTAAAAACATTGCACTGAATCACTGTTATTCAGTAGCTGGGATGCAGTGGTTGGACTGAGCGAGAAAATGCGAGAGAGGAGAAACTATGGCAGTGTGGATCATGATAAGCAGAAGCATTCGATGGATCTACACTGTTTGCAAAGGAGAAGTTGGATAAAATGTTATATTACATGCATAACAGAGAAATACTATGATTTCTACCAGACATAATCTTGGTATTTTCCTTTTTGCTGAGAAGAAATATTTCCTGTTAGCCGGAGAAATAAATATCTTTAGCTGGAACTATTTTATGTACAAGATACAAGATACTGCTTTTGCAGTAAAACCGTTATATTCAAATGCGGGAAAGTTTCAGTCTCGTCGACGTCATTCATTAGGTCATTGCAATGGTGTCTGGGAAGACATCAACAGACGTTCAGAATAAGTGACGTTTGGGTCGGATGCAACTCTTAAACAAAAGAAAACATGGACATGCGTTTTATCACTGAAACACTTTGTTTCTTCTGTTTATGTTCAAAACTGTAGAAAGCGCTTTCAAAATGGCGGCCATCCAGTTTTTCTTCCACCAAGCTTCTGTAACACTACGCTGATTGAACCGTTAACATGAGCTGTAAACAGTCAACTGAACGGAAATTCAGACCCAAAATTCAAGATCCATTCGCTCCTTAAAGTCTATGGAAGTGCATGTAATATAGAGATTATTCATTTCTCCTATTTGAAATGTGGTATTAATAAACATCGGGGTGGGGGGGGGGGGGGGTAAAAAATCCGTTATCGGATTGTTCTACATGTCCCTCCCTCGGTATTTCAAACAGGAGATATACATGTACCTGTAATAACTTTTCAAGCACATATCAGTGCATATTGTCTTGCATATGAGGCTAAGCACTATCAATGAAATATTATAAATCTGTTGAGATGATTGGATATATGTGTATACAGAAGGCGAATAAACACATTGACAAATGATACGTTAATAATTTGGCAAAACATCACGAAAACACGCCTATATAATTTTAACCCCCTTGAACCCCACTTTTATATAGTAAAACTGGGGTTTCAGGGGGTATACCTTATTTTTCTTATTTCTGCTCTAAAATATAGATTGTGGGTACTCGTTAGAACCGCCTCGATGAGGCGGTTTTAACGAGTGCCAACAATCTATATTTGAGGCGGTTCTAACGAGTGCCCACAATCTATATTTTGAGCAGAAGTAAGAAAAATATCACAATTTTTCATCTTAAAGTCTTCATTTTTTCGGCGATAAAAGTGGCAATGTATTTGTATAGGCGTGTTTGCGTAATGTCTTGAAGGAAAATGCTTCAAGTACAACACCAAGAACGTCATTTATTTATTTATTTTTTTTTCACTGAATACTTTTCTTATAATGAAGCGATTTAACGTGTACCCACAATCTACGTTATAAAGCAGTGTTTTTGTTGGTTGTTTTTGTCCGCGTGACTATTGCTGGCTATGAACAAAACCCAGGCAGTAGTGTATAGTCTTCTCCCTGTGCCATCAGAGGGCTGTGTAAAACGTAAAATCTAGACTGGACTCATGTACGGGGTATTGACTTATCAATAGACACAAAGAAAATCTGAACTGGGCTCGTGTACGTGGCATTCTCTAATACAGAAACTTCACTCCTACTGTTTATTGTTGCTGACAATTAACAAAATCGAGGGACTGGTTGTTTATAGCACCTAAGAGGTGCAGTGTAAAAAGTAAATTCTGGGCTGTGCTCGTGCAGAGGGGCTTTGGTAAATAGTGTATACCTGATCAGACGCGACATAACGCGGTGTCTTCTACTCTGCTTGCTTAAAATACTGGAATTTAATGGTTCAACGAACAGATCAATTCTCAGTTCAGGATATATTTTCTCAACCTACACTCAGAGACGATCGACCCACCGGTACTCACAGTGCTTTGACTTAACATTTCCCCAACTAAGTTGTTACTGTTACGCAAACAATTCTGCAAATCAACTCAATACATCTTCAACAATTATGTAGACATAACCCTACATGGAAATGTACCTAGCTATATAAAAGCGGTTAGTTCAGTCCTTATTAGTTTCTCTGTGTGTTCTAACGTTAGAAAGTCTTGCAAACTAATGTGATTTTTCAGGGCCATAAAAGAGTTGAAACCGACCCGCACACGAGTACTGCATGGTAAACAGCTTAGAGAATCTAAGCTTGGCCAGGCAAAGCGGTGCGAGTCGGCTCACCCATGCTAATAAACTCTATTGGTTTCATTGGACGGCAGGGATTGAGATGAAGGTAAAAGTCCCGCAAATTGGAAGCAACGTCTCCAAAATGACCTTTAAAGTGTTGACGGGAACGCTAAACCTTAAATCAACCAATCATTCAATCAATCAACCAGGGTCATAAAATACTGTTGCTAAAATATTCCTTCTTTTCAGACCAAACATAGATTTAGTATTAGATAATATGGATACTCGTTAGAATCGCCTCGACGAGGCAGTTTTAACAAATACATATCGATCTACTCAGTGCTATAGCAGTAGTAAAGAAGTTGCATTCACCCTTGCGAAACCTTGCATTTTTGAAAAGCCCCATGGATAAATTCAACGTATGCACTGAACTAATTTTTTCAGGTTATTAACCCCAAAACGTTTTTGGAAATGACTACCCCCATTTGCCTAGCGGTCCATAAAAGGCACAAAGAAATATTGAACTAATTTTTCGAAAAGTAGAAACAGAAATCAGAAAAGTAGAGACAGAAATCAGCCTGCGCATATGCACAGTCTGGTCAGGGGTTTTGCTGTTTTTGTCAAAATACTTGCAGCGAGCAGACGACAATTCTTCCGACTGACAGTGAAGCGCTTGGCATTAATGGGTTATTTAGAGTTCAATGGGAAACAAGTTTTAATTAATAACACATTTACGCAGTTGGTCCCTACTAATGATATAGCAGTCTACCAAAGAAGAAGTAGCCATCTAGTGGAGATAACGACGAGGGAACCAATCTATTGATCCACCTGAAGCAAACGCTTGATTGCGTGGCTGAGAAGCGTCTTGCAAACCTTGATGCTTTACCATATACATTTTCCAATCTCGTCCATATTCTTACTGCGTGGGCCTAATAGGCCCACGCAAAAAGACGTTAAATCCATGTTAAAAATTTTCACCTTCCGAAATAAGCATTAGAATATATGGATTCGAGTATGTCCGCAATCTCTAGAAGTCCGCCAGCATGACAAGTAACTAAGATCTTTTTTTTTTTTTTCTTCTTCTTTTTTTTTCGCTAATTATCAATTATGATTATAAAAAAATAGACATCAGAGTGGTTGGCAATCCCCCGACCAAAAGGCAATATTGCCTTCAGAAAATTTTTTCACAAATAGAAAGCGCATTACACACATTCTCAACCATGTGAACAATTATGCCAAGTATTGTCAATAGATCTTGAAGGGTTTTGGAGTTATGGTGATCACGAGATAGTCATAGTATTTTATTGGAAGGGGATATAACTCTAAAACCATGGTACCAAGAGTTGTGGTTCTTGCGCATGGCACGCCATCTCAACCTTGTCTACAATTATGCCAACTATCATAAATATACCTTGCAGGGTATAGGAGTTATGGCGATCACAAGATAGTCATTCTATTTTATTGAAAGGGAAGATAACTCAAAAACCATTCTTACGCATGACACGCCGTCTCAACCTTGTGTACAAGTATGCCAAGTATCACCAATATATCTCAAAGGGTATTTAAGTTATAGTGGCCATCACAAGATTGCGTATACGGACGGACGCCAGGCTGATCGCTTTATCCCCCGAACCTTTTCGGTCGAGGGATAAAGACAAAAATATGTTATACCTGTGCTAAAAACTTTACCTTAAATTACACAAACGCCTACTTAAACATATTAAAAAAATAACCGAAACAAAAAAAAAAAAAATGAAAAATTTCTGTTGAAAAAAAAAAAAAAAAAAAGGATTTGTTTTTATTTCTGCTCTAAACAGATGTCGCGGGCACTTGTTCGAAAAGCCTCGCCGAGACTGTACTAACTAGTACCAACGATCTATGTCGTAGAGCAGGAGTTAAGAAAATAATGTATAACCCAGCGAACCCCACTTTTACTTTTTTAAATGTGGGGTTTAAGGGTAAAAATTTTAGGCGTGTTTTATGTGATGGAAAATAAGCATCTTAATAGCGGGTCCCAATTAATATGGTCACCCAAAATGTCTGCCAACCCAAAATGTCTGACAACATTAAAAAAAAATGAGAAACATTTGTGAGATGCCAAGTTCTGCAACGGAAAACCATGTGGTTTTTCTCCAGGTACTCTGGTTTTCACCAATCTCTGATTAACGATCGGCTCGATATGAGTGAAATAATCTTGAATGGGCCGAAAACCCCAAAACCAAAGAAAAAAAAATCTTTTTATCGTTAACAATCATAACACATACGATATAAGAGCCGGCGCATGACAAACTCTACAATTAGACCGGTGCGACCAAATCAACCTGTGCAATCATCCTCTATTACAATAGGGGGTGACAATGGGATGCGCATGCTGATCTGAATCTTCGCTGGTCGTTTAAGACTTCCTATTAGGTTTCGTCATGCGCTGGCTCATATGTAATAGACGAATTAACGTTACCATTTTATTATATGAGCCCGCGCATGAAAAAGTCTACAAGAAGGTTTGAGCGACCAGCGAAGACTCAGAACAGACCCTTTTTTAGGGTTTACTGCATCTTCCACGTTCAAGAGACACAACTGACAAAGTTTAAATTATACGTTGTCATGGATGAGAGACATCTCGCAATTCCTATGTAAGATCCTCGTATTGGTTTGTTGTGTGTAATATCAGTAGCTTATTTGCTAATAGATATCATCTTACCCCCCATCGACTGAATGATATACCTTAATATACATGAAATTCAGACTGAAATGTGTCACCTGGACCCGAATAAACAGCAAAAAAAAATTCTCGCGTCAATGCGCTTTACCGTTTGTTCAGGTCTGGTGTAACTATAACATTTCTGTTTCAAACAAATAGTGTATATCTTGATAAGACGCCACGTTCAGCATCGTCTGATCTGGGTTTACACTGTTTGCTCACCCTGTCATTCCATGATAACCCTTTTAAGTCTTACGAAACACTCTGACATCACCGGCTATTTTCTATAAAAAGAGTTACTCTGTGATATTCACGTTGACTTTTAAAAGCAGTAAAGCTTTTCGTACTAATGGACAATCGACCCAAACAGAGCCATGTTATTGTCACTACCCTGATGTCCGAAGAGAGTCATAAGTAAACAACTGTTGGGCTTGGCAGACAGTGTAGACCCAGATCAGACGCCGAAGAACGCGTAGTCTTATCAGGGTGTATACTGTTTGCATAAGATGGAAGATTTTAATGATTATATGGTCGGCGTCGCATTGGCGTCGATGCAACATCTTGTATCGACGCTGTTTCGGCGTCGGCTAGGCGCTAGATGTCTTCCGGGATTTGATATTTTCTAACATACCTGTCAATGTATGTAGCCTGAAAACTTGTATTGTGTGTGACAATTTATTATTTATGTTGACCCACCCAGTAATTCACTTTCATGCTATTCTTCACTTAATTATTTGTATGTATATCACGATGAGCTGTATATGCTTAAGTGAATAAAATTTGAATTGAATGGAATATAATAGATTGTAATAAACAGCTGCTGTCCATATAATTTTCAAACAGAGGCTTTCCAAAATTTTAGATGAATTATGTTATGAAACATGTTTTATTAATATTTATTTAATTAACATTTAAATAGAAAAATATCAAGTTTAGTATATTAGAAAACATAGATTGTGGGTACTCGTTAGAACGGCACTGAATTACCACAATCTGTGTTTGGAGCATAAAAGAAGTAAAATATCATTATAAGTATCACTGACTCAACATTTTTTTTTAGTTTTTGTTTGGGGGGGGGGGGGGGGTAAAGGTTCCAATAAAATTGTATAGGCATGTTTTCGTTACAAGAAGAAGAAAGAAAAATGGAGTTTTTTTTTATTTAATTTTATCAGAATATATCCCCTTTTCTGTCGTTCAACCATTTTGCTGATTTATCCGTTGTTTTTTTTTTTTTTTTCATTTAAAATTAATTTAAAATTTATTTATTTATTTATTTATTTATTTATTTATTTATTTATTTATTTATTTTGATAAGAAGCAGAAAGAGGGGCTTCACATACTGTCATTTGATATTTTTTCGTCAGATTTAAAGTCTAATTTATTTATTAATTATATTAAAACTAAACATGCTATATTTTCAAACTTTTTTAATATGTTTGTATTTTGTTACTTTGGAATTTGAAAAAAGAAAAGGAAGAAATTAATCATGACAAAATTGTTCAGTTGGCCTACTGAAATCATTTAGGGAGTGTGTATGCTGTTACAGAAGTGAGGAAACAAGGTAGCTTCAAACAGATAAGAGCTGTCAATCACTCATACCTAACACCGTGATGTCACAGTAGCTTTCAATTTACAGCCAATCAGATAAATTGTCTTCTATAAGACCTAAGCAGAAATTCGATTTTCCATAACACATTTTACACAATACGAAGTTATTCTGAATCTGAACTACCGCTGCATTTGACCCATAAACTGATAGCGGAGTCATGCCAGCGGATTCATTTTTTGGGCGTTTTATGATCTCACTAATTTGGTATCAACCTTTTTTGTCGTTCAAATAGTTTACGAGACTATATAAAATATATGTGTATCATAATTTTAATGCTGATGAATACGGGCATACGACTTTAAACCAGTTTTGGTCCAACCAAGGTACTGAGTCAAGTTTGACATCACGCCTATTCAATCATATGCGTAAGATCCCCCACCCCTAAAAATCGAAAAAAAAAAAGATTAGTTTAAACTTTATTTTATTTGTATAACTAATACATATAAACTCAACACATAAAAGCTATGAAATTACAATGTTACACAAATGGGATTCAGGAGAAAGTCGTTCGACTTTTGAAAAGTCTGTATCCCACCTTGCTTAAAGTGAAGACAAAAGTTATACGTGATTTAGCTTGAAAACAAGACCCTAAGTACTTTGTTTCATGGATTTGTGTGTCAACATTCCTTTGAAACCAATCTGCTGCAGGCTGCACGGGGAGTGGATAAGTTCTTATTCCAACACTATGTTTTACCAACTCACGACCTTGCACATGCAAGCAAAGACAAAACGTGCTTTGTCAGATTTAAGCCTCTAGAACATTTGCAATGTAGCATTAGTATCTATCAAAAACGTTAGATAAGTGTGAAACACGAGCAGAGCAGAACAAGAAATCCATCTTATGTACTTTCCTAATGGGATGTATTATACTACAATTGAAGTAGGGTTTAAACTAAATTCGTCAGTTTATTTGAAACGTTTTGTCTTTAGTAGAAATTCCTGCACAGCAAGGAAGACCTGTTTATTCTGGTGTAAAGAAAGCTCTGAACTGCCAAAGAGCAGCAGCTTAAGAGTGGGGCGACAAATCTCCGATACTGTATCGAGTAGATCTTGTCTTTGGTTGGTGTAACGATTACAATTTAACATAAAGTGGTCTGTATCTTCTATTGAGCCACAAGCACATAGAGGGTTATCAATATTATTTTTAGAGAAGAGATGCTGGTTTAACGAGCTACATTTTGTCCTAAGTCTTGCATGATAAATTTGTCCAAGTCTTTTTCCACAAAGGTAATATTTAGGAGGAATTTCTAGGTTTGTATTTAGCTTTCGTTTGAAGGAATCGCTAGAAGGAGAATCACTTACTTCGCTTGGGAGTTCGTTCCAGTCTCTGATAACAGATGGTAGAAAAGAATTATAATATTGTTGTGCGTTGGCGTGTATAGTACTAATGTTTGATGCATTACGCAGTTGATATGCTGAGGTATTACCAACTGAAGGCGGTACCAAAGAGGAAAGGTACTCAGGAACTAGGCCATTTTTCATTTTAAAAAACATCTGAAGTTTATGCTTTTTCCTTCTGGACGATAGTGATTCCCACCCAGTTTCAGTGTGTAGAGCATCGATAGAGACAAGTTTAGTTGCTCCTGTGACAATCCGTGCAGCTTCGTTTTGGATTTTTTCAAGCTCGTTAACTTCATAATGGGTGCAATTGTCCCAGACTACGTCTGCATATTCCAAAAGAGGTCTTAAAAAGGAGATATAGATAGTCTGTAGCGATTTCCTATCAAGGGTAAACTTGTGTTTTCGCATTACATTAATACGAATCCACGCCTTTGACTTGATATATTCCAAGTGCTCGTGCCATGTACAATCGTTTGTAAAGATTAACCCAAGATGTTTGTGTGAACTTACTTCGTTAATTTGTGTTTTATTCATTAGAACTGGGGGATGATAAGGTTTATGGCGCTTTCGTGAAAAAGTAATGGACTCTGACTTTGCTGGGTTAAATGTGACTAACCATTTTGTTGCCCATTGGTGTACTTTGAGAAGGTCGGAATTCAGCTGATGAGCAGCTTGGTCTGGCTTTTCTACTATTACGTAAAGACTAGTATCATCTGCAAAGAGTCTAATAGATGAATTTATATCCTCAACGATATCATTAATGTATAAAAGAAAAAGAAGAGGACCAAGAATAGAGCCTTGAGGAACACCGGCTTTAATAGATGCCCATTCAGAATTGACTCCCGGCAAACCAACTCTCTGCTTTCTGCTATCTAGGTAGTTTTTGAACCACTGTAAGAGAGATCCAGTAATACCAGCCCTTTCAAGTTTAAAAAGCAAACCTTTATGCCATACCCTGTCAAAGGCTTTGCTTATATCACAGAATATGGCTCGGACTTCTTTTCCTTCATCGAGTGCTTTACAAAAAGTATTATAAATAACTATTAATTGATTCACTGTTGAATCGCCTGGAATAAAACCCGATTGCATTGCTGTAATAATATGATGATCGCGAAAGAAATTGAAGACATGTTTGTGTATGATTTTTTCCAAAACTTTTCCGATTGTGCTCAAGAGAGAAATAGGCCTGTAGTTAGTTACGTCCGAAGGGTCATTTTTCTTATAGATAGGCGTCACATTGGCTTGTTTCCATATGTCTGGAATCCGGCCCATAGAAATAGAAAAATTAAATAAATCGGACAAGGGAGATGAAAGTGGCTGTGCAAGTTCCTTGAGAAGTTTATTGATAATAGAATCTGGTCCTGCTGCTTTGCCAGTTTGAAGGGCACGGAGAATGGATGAAACTTCTTAAGGTGTTGAAACTATTGATTCAAGTATATTAGTGGGTACGTTTGCTGTATGAGGCAGGAATGCATTACTTTCATCTAGCTCAGTTTGTTGTGCAAAATATTGATTTAGAGCTTCGGCTTTTTCACATTCAGAAGAGTATATTGTACTTCCTCTTTTGAGTGGGGGGATTGTGGATGTCTGTTCAGGCTTTATAATTTGTTTTAACGTTTTCCACCAATCTTTAGGGCCTAAGTTTGTATTCTCTAATTTATTGGCTAATTTCCTAATGTCATCATTTTTTGATTTCCTTATTTCGTTGGTTAATTTGTTTCTAATATGTTTGTAATTTTCGAAGTCGTGTACATTGTTTGTTTTCTTATATTTGCCATACAAGCGTTTCTTTTTCCGTATTAATCGTTTTATATCGTTTGACAGCCAAGAGGGATCTGACTGTCTTATTTTTATAATTTTATTAGGTATATGCTTGTTGGCCAGCAGACAAATTTTATCTGTAATATTTCCTGCATAGGTATCGATATCATCATTTTCGAATGATTTCCAGTCAGTTACCTCCAGGTCATTTGAAAATGCTTCATAGTTACCTCGGTTGTATAAATAAATTTTCCGGGTATAAACTGGGGTAGTGGCTTTTTTGAAGGTCAGTACACAATATATAGGACAATGATATCTTATGTCCTGACCAAGGAATGGTTCACCGACACCACATAATAATATATTATTTTTATTTCCAGTTAAAAAAAGATCTATTATAGAGGAGGAGGATTCTGTGTAATGCGTTGGTTCCTTAATTAGCTGGTGAAGGCTAAATTGT
The DNA here is from genome assembly GCA_963580285.1 of Lucinisca nassula. Classification (NCBI taxonomy): domain Eukaryota; kingdom Metazoa; phylum Mollusca; class Bivalvia; order Lucinida; family Lucinidae; genus Lucinisca; species Lucinisca nassula. The sequence goes on from OY757010.1 coordinate 61,832,458, forward strand.
TGACAAATATCTTTTACTTTTTTGTTGGCAGATTGTTTTAATATGTCAAAGTTGAAATCTCCAGTTACTAGAATATTTCGTACATTTGTTTCAAATGCCTGGCCAATAGAATCTTCAATCGACGACCATATGGCAGTCGTTGAATTAGGCGGACGATAAAACGTACCGATTAGTTGTTTCTTACTATTTACCATGACTTCTATCCAAATACACTCTATGTTTGGTAAAAAAAAGATTATAACCCAAAGCATGGATTGTGGGTATCCGTTAGAACCCGCGTCAGGGGTACGGCTATAACGGATATCCACGAGCTTCTTTTTTGTGAAGAGGTAAGAAAACTAATTTATCATATGGCGTCGCGTCTGAGAGTGTAATAACGTCATGCAATAAATTCCGTAATCCACTAATGGATTAAATATGCAAATTAGTTAGATACGCCCATAACGATACACGTACAACGTCCTTAACGACGTCGCGTTTACTTACTGCGGAAATATTGACATTTTTGCCTACAGATTTTGAATAAAGTACGTTTTATAAGTCATATGATATATAGACTCTTGAGACGGGCCTCCGTGGCCGAGTGGATAAGAGAGCTGAATCTTAGTCATTAGGTCTCTCACCGCCCTAGGTTCGAGCATCGTTCGGGTCACGAGTGACGGAAGGTCAGGTGGTGTTTCCCGGGTACTCCGGTTTTTCGCCCACCTCTGATTAACGATCGGCTCGATATTAGTGAAATAATCTTGAAAGGGCGGTAAAATCCAAAACCGAAAATAAATTTAATCTTGCATTCGTGATCGTGTATTGTTGAATTTATTAGGCTCGTTGCGGGGAAAGGCATAAAATGCTCGGCAAAGCCTCGCATGTTTTACTTGTTCCTAAACTCGTTTGATAAATTCAGTAATACATGAGCACTAGTTAGATTCTCTATGTATGCCACATGGAACTCCAGTTACAAATTATAGGTTTCACGTTTTAATTTGACTTTTCAAATTAATAATATTTGATTATTAATGATAAAATTACTTTATCAGCCGTTTTTCATGTTAACGGCCACTTAGGTGTATATCAATCAAGATGCATATGTCCGAAGGTATTCTTTTTTAGCATAGGTTTAATTACTTCACCTTTATCTTTAAAATCATTATTCATTATTAGCGGTAAGAACTATTTTCCAAGTTACTTGTCATGCTGGTGGACATCTAGAGATTGCGGACATATTCGGATCCATATATTGCAATGCTTATTTCCAAAGGTGAACATTTTTAACATAGGTTTAACGTTGAATGTGTCTTTTTATTTATCATTGATTGATTATTAACAATAAAAATGCTTTCTTAGTCAATTTTCATGTTGTCGGACATTTAGGGATGGCGGACACTTAGGGATGCATGGGTCATCCCTAAGTGTCCGATAAGAAAAAAAATGAAGTTAAATTTCGAATATTTTCGAGAAAAAAAGGCGAAATTTTCACTTAAAATGTCACAATTGATCATTCTCCACCGTTTCGGACATTTTCCCGAGAAACTAAGATTTTGTCATGCTGGCGGACATCTAAGGATGCCGGTATATTCGGATCCATATATTGCAATGCTTATTTCCAAAGGTGAACATTTTTAACATAGGTTTAACGTTGAATTTGTCTTTTTATTTATCATTGATTGATTATTAACAATAAAAACGCTTTCTTAGTCAATTTTCATGCTGTCGGACATTTAGGGATGGCGGACACTTAGGGATGCATGGGTCATCCCTAAGTGTCCGACAAGAAAAAAAATGAAGTTAAATTTCGAATATTTTCGAGAAAAAAGCGAAGTTTTCACTTAAAATGTCACAATTGATCATTCTCCACCGTTTCGGACATCTTCCCGAGAAAATAAGATCTTGTCATGCTGGCGGACATCTAAGGATGACGGTATATTCGGATCCATATATTGCAATGCTTATTTCCAAAGGTGAACATTTTTAACATAGGTTTAACGTTAAATTTGTCTTTTTATTTATCATTGATTGATTATTAACTATAAAATGCTTTCTTAGTCAATTTTCATGTTGTCGGACATTTAGGGATGGCGGACACTTAGGGATGCATGGGGCACCCCGAAATGTCCGACAAGAAAAAAATGAAGTTAAATTTCGAATATTTCCAAAAAAAATTTTTTCGAAATTTTCCCTTAAAATGTCATAATTGAACATTCCCCACCGTTTCCAACAATTTTGCGAGAAATTAAAATTTTGTCGGACACTTAGGGATGTCGGACGTTTAGGGATGCAACAGACGTTGCTTCCAGATTTATGGGACTTTTACCCTTCACGGAGATGAAACGACATCTCAGGCCTTGCCGCCCAATTAAACAGATAGTTTTTTTATTAATGGATGGTCAAACTTGCATCGCTTCGCCTGGGCAGGCATAGACCCTCTAAGTGGTTAACTAGTACTCATGTGCGATCGTTTTTCAACTTTGCATGTAAGCATGCAGTCCAATTTATTTCTCAAAGCCACAATGGGCGGGGCCTATTGATATTGTGAATTCTCCGGCAGACTGATAGAAATAGCTCTGGAAGCATGTTTGAGCTGAGACCGAGACATGGAAATATCGGGCTTTTCAGTTAATTTATGAGACCGAATTTCATTACGAAAACACTCCTATACAAATACATTGTAAACTTTACCGCCGAAACATCGACAAGTTTCGGGTGACAAATTGTGATATTTTTCTTATCGATGCTCAAAATATAGATTGTGGGTAGTTTCCATAAACTTATAATGGGGAAAATTGAAAAATGGCATTAATTGCCAAGCCTTTGCAGAGATTTTGACACAACTTCTATAGAAATGTTCCATAAGCAATCTACCCCATGCCATATGATTTTAGGTCTATTGCTCATTTTTACTGGTTGTCATGTAAACCAACATGTAAAAAAATGAAAAAAAAAAAAATCATCTCCTCAGCAACCGTATGCTCTATGAAACTGAGTCTTTATGGGAATATTCACCATATATACCTATTCGGGTTTTGTGTTTTTATGAAATTCGGATCTTTAGTTTGGTTGCTATGGCAACTTAGAGACTCCATTTACTTATAATGGGGGAAAATTGAAGAATGGAATATACTGCTACGCCTTTCCAGATATATTGACAAAACTTCCCTAGAATATTTTTGAAGCAATCATATATCTGCCGTATGATTTTAGGCCAACTGCTCACTTTAATGGGTTGCCATGGAAACCAAACTGTGCCAAAAAAAGAATAAAACACACTTAAAATCGTCTTCACAAAATCCATATGCTCCATGAGGCTGAGACTATGTGGAAATATTCACATAGTTGGCTGAACAGGTTTTGTGTTTGTTTGTATTTTGTGAGAATTCAGCTCTTTAGTTTGGTTGCTATGGCATCTTAGAGTTTCTTTAAATTTGTAATGGGAAAAAAATGAAAATTTACATTTGCTGCCAAGCCTTAGTAGATATTTTGGCAAAACATTCATAGAAATATTTTAAAGTTATCTTGTTTCTGCCAAATGATTTTAGGCCCACTGCTCATTTTTTATTGTTTGCCATTGGAAACCAATAAATAAATAAATATGCTCTATGAGGCTGAGGTTTTGTGGAAATATTCACCATATTTGCCTTTACGGGTTTTGGGGGGATTTGTATGAAATTTGACTCTTTAGATTGGGTGCTATTTGAAGTTTAAAGTTTCCAGAGACTTATAATGGGGAAAATTGAAAAATGATTTTTAAACCTTTCAAGATATTTTAAAAACTTTCATAGAAATGTTCCTTAAACAATGTTCTATCTGCCATATGATTTTAAGGCTAAATGGTTGCCACAGTTGGTTGTCAATGGTCGTTTGTTGTTTTTCAACAACACATTCAAGAGACATCAGACCTCTGAAGCCACCAGACTGATTGGGTCCAAATTGTATCTGTAGCGTCTTTGGGCGCAGGGCTTCCATGCGGGAATAAAATACATGACTGGCAGTGGGCATTGCTCCCTGAGCTCTAGTGAGCATAGTGACTCAAGAGCCTCTTGTTGTTGTTTTTTCTTGTGAGGTTCCATTTTCAATACATTCATTTACATGCAGTGGTAAATTGGAAATGTAAACACATTTGTTGGTTTCTGACTTTCTTCACTTGACATCAATTTGATGACACACGGAATGCCCATCTATTTCAAAGTTTTTAAGGACACGGCACTGTGGTTGTTAAAATTTCCACCTGTGGAGAAACAAAAAATGGTTGCTCCCTATTCGCATGGGTAACAAAACATGCATCAGAGGACAAGTTTGAAAAAGAAACAATTCCACTGCATTGTACATGTTTTCCTGATTTAGACAAAGATTGCAAGATTGGAACAGTTAATAAATAGGCGATTCTATCGAGTACCCACAATCAATGTTTTGTTTTTATTCTCGTTTTAAAGTTTCAAATTTTCTCAAAGCATGATCTTATCAAATTTGATTTATGACAGAATGAATTGTTCATTTTACGCTGACAATTGAATTATTTATTACACAATTTTGCTTTCATGTACATTAACAGGTCGACAGGTTTTTCAACGTAGAAATCAGTAAGGAGAGTTTTTATATACATTTAACGTGCGACTTTTATTATGGAGCCAGCGCATGGCAAAATCTATATGAAGGCTTGAGCGACCGGCGAAGGCTCAGATCAGTCTGCGCATTTGCGCAGTCTGATCATAGTCTTCGCTGTTCGCATGTACCTACTATAGCGTAGTATCTATGTAAAGGGACATGAGCAAAAGATCTTGTCATAGTGGATGGATGCGCAGGTCGATTTGAGGCTCTGTTGGTCAAACCTGTCTTATTGTGGGTTATGTCATGCGCCGGCTCCATTTCTTATATTATTAAAACAATGGAATGTTCCTACAACATACTGTCACCGGCTGAACTGCAATTACGATATTGTCCAACAGTAACCAATACATTATAGAAGGAAGAATGCAGATTTTGTAATGCGACATTTTTATTTAACAGCGAACATACCGACAAGTCATTAATTATAGATCAGGCAAATTACTTTTCACTAGAACCATAACACAAAGTGATGAGATTGAGAGATTGATTCTTGTGGCCTTTCGGCATGGCTTAATTCAATTTCCTGCCAATTTTGTCTGGCAAAAGTATGCTGTTTTTCTGTTTCGATGTAATGAAAACATTTTATTGTCTACGTTTGCTTGTAAAAGCTTTATTTTGTTACTTATCTTGACATATAGTGGTTGGTAGTTCGTCACGTCTTAAAAATCATTGCTAAACTTATTAAGACAACAACGGCATGGTCAAATAATTGATTTAGGGGAGTAATTGGCAAAGTGAAAAAAATGGTATCACGTTAGCACGCTCGGGAAATAATAATAAAAGGCTGACTTTTTGGCACATACCAGGAGACCAAGGCTTAGGTAACCTGGTTAACTTTTGGTGACATTCTGTTAATATATCATACAATTATATCTGTTTTTCTAATAGTACATGTATGCACAATGTGTAGGATGGTTGCGAGGCGGTTTTATAAAATGCTGCTGAGCTCATCCAGGCAACTACTCCATATATTATGATTGTATCGTTTTATGTGGAGCGTACTTTTAGTTTATGTTTGTTAGTTTGATTCGAGGTTTAACGTCCCCGTCAACACAATTTAGGTCATTTTGAAGATGTTGCTTCCAATTTTGTGGGACTTTTACCCGACATTGAGATGAAATAACATCTCAATCCCTGCCGCCCAATGAAACCAATAGGGTTTATAAGCATGGACTCGCAGCAATTTTCCTAGACAGGCTTAGACGTTCTAAGCGGATTATCAATACACATGCGCGGTCGGTATCAGCTCTGTGTGGAAGCATCGTGCAGCCCAATCTATTTATCCAAGCCCCGATGGGCGGGGGCAGGCGTACATTCAGTGAACGGCACGATGTTCCACATCATATTTCCTAATGAATCGAAAGTGAAGTGAAGGCAGTGATCAGGAGTCGATACAATGTCCCCACGATTCCCATCAGAAACCCATAAGAGACAGAAAATATCAATAGCGGAAAGCCAAAAGGACACTGACTTTGACACAAAATGGCCGAACGGCTGTCCGAAATGAAATATCCACGCAATAAAAACATGCAAAGACGAATAATAATAATAATAATAATAATAATAAATCGTCTGTCATTGTTGATAATGTCATTAATCACATTTTAGAAATGCTACTGTTTGTGTGTTCTTAGATAGCTGATGAGACCAATTATAGCTCTGAACTGTCTGTTGCAGATATAGCAACAGAGGCTTGAGGAAGACAGCTCTCTTGGTGATGCCTTAGCTCTGGCTTCGCCCGGTGCGCGTTACTGCTCCGTTTCACTGATTCTTTTGCTTCGTATTCACCGGTACCCCTTCTGTCTTTGCTCTGTCCTGTGAAATGTGTTCCCACAACTATGTTGGAATGTAGAAGTCCCTGATGGAGGCTTTGATGGTGTCCTCGTAGCGCTTCGTTTGACCGCCACGGGAGTGTTTGCCCATTTCTAGTTCTCCATAGAGAATTTTCTTTTGAAAACATTCCTGAGGCATTCTGGTAACATTGCCTGTCCATCTTAATTGTGCTAATTTCAGAAGAGCATGTACATTTTGCGTCCCTACCCTGTTCAGGACTTCCGTGTCTGGAATTCTGTTTTGCCACTTAATCTTTAGGGTTTTCTGAAACAGCGCGTATGGAAGTGTGGAGCAGGTTCGGTCTTTTGGCGTGCCGTTGGTTTCACAGGCATACGATATTGTTGGCAGTGCCACAGCTCTGTCGACTTTCAGTTTTGTGTCAAGTCTGCTTCAACTGCGGTCCCAGACACTACCACTTGGTCGGCCAAATGCTGCAATAGCTTTGGCAATCCTGGCATTGACTTCATCATAAATTCGCACGGCTCTTGACAGTGTGCTCTCACCAAGGTTGGTGAACGTGTCTGCCACTTGCTATCTTTGACCTTTCACTGTGAACGAGGGCTCTTTGTAAGGCTTGCCAATTGCTGGCTGATAGACTAGCTCAGTCTTTTTTATGTTGATTGTGAGGTCGTAGCTATCACAGGAGTAAGATACTTGATATATACCTTTTTGCATCTTTTCTTCTGCTGAAGCACATTTTGCCATGCCATCAGCAAAGATGAACTTATCTAGCACATCTGTCTGCACCTTGGATTTGGCTTGCAACCTTCTGAATTTAAAACGCTTCCCATCGAAGCAATACATAATAGGTATGCCATTGCCAACATCCTGAGCATGGCAGAGAATATCATGCTGAACAGCGTAGGGGCTAGCACGCAGCCTTGCTTGACTCCGTTTGTCACAGGGAGTGGATCTGAAAACTTACCATCATTTTGAACCCTAGGAACGGCCAGTAAAAAGTATTTCACTGGCGGTGCGTGTGTGTGTGTGGGGGGGGGGGATTGGAGGGGCTTAAATCGATTTCGCGGGCCAAATATCCTCGCCCTTGGTTCTGTCGCGGAGCCTTTATTATCATATCTTGTCTGTTCTTATTTTCCCCAAACTTAGTGTAGTTGCCCGTTAGAACCGCCTTAAAGTGGCCAGTATCATTTTTTACTAGGGGCTCAAAATGGATTTTACATGGCCAAAAATATGTCAAAGTATGGACTTACATGGCAGCTGTATCAAACGATCTCATGCATACTTTTGAAATGTAACTCATCCGATGTTATATAGCTAACATTATTGCTAAAACAGCTTGCCAGAAATCTAGCGTCTTAACGCTCAAGCGGTTCTATAAGATTTTCAGACACTGACACCAAAAGGGTTCATTAGTAATCACTTTCCATTAGCTACTGTTATTGTTTCGAAACGCTACACATTAATTATACAGAAAACTCATTTACGGCACTCCTTTATCATTCTGTGCCAAAAGAATCGACAAAGAAGACACGAATTTCAACGTTTTCCACGACATTACGAAAACGCGCTATTACAAATACATTGTACATTTTATTGCCGAAAAACGAAAAAAATAAGATGAAAAAATGTGATAAGTTTAGTATTTCTGCTCAGAATATGCATGTTGTCTGTCTGACAAAAGTTTATTTTAATCCAAGTGGGTCGTGATGTTTGAGCAGACTGTGTTCAAGCAATTTAAATAGAACACATGTCAGTGACACCGGGAGATAATTATGAGCAAGAACAATGTCCCCTTTTTTAAAAGTGGGCAGATGTTCACTAGGAGCCATTCTTTGGGGATTTCACACATATCTAGAGATTGTTGGAAAAGATGTACAAAAACTGGACCTAACTCATTTGCCAGTTCCTTTAGGGCTCTAGGACGAAGCTCACCAGGTCCTAAAGGTTTAGACGGGTTCAAGCCATTAAGTAACTGGATCATTCCACCGATGACACAACAGTGTTTGCCATGAAAGGAGCCGATCTTGCAGCCAATGGAACCTCATTGAACTCAGTTTCTTAAACACATCATTGAATTGACCAACTAATTCCTCTGTCCTTTCAGAGTCCGATTCAGCAACCCCGTTCCCTCCTCTTTTACTAAGGGATGGGATACCTTGCCTGTCTTTCTTCTGGATATTTATATATCTGTAGAAGTCTCTGGGATTTGCCTTTGCATCACCTACCAAGATACAGAGTTCGATGATCATGCAGGACCAGAAAAGGTAAACTGGCTCCACTAGTCATCACGAAAACACGCCTATATAGTTTTGACCCTCTCGAACCCCACTTTTATATAGTAAAACTGGGGTTTGCGGGGGTATACCTAATTTTCATTTTTTCTGCTCTAAAATATAGATTGTGGGTACTCGTTAGCACCGCCTCGATTAGGCGGTGCTAACGAGTACCCACAATCTATATTGAGCAGAAATAAGAAAAATATCCCAATTTTTCATCTTAAACGTTTCATTTTCTCGGCGATTAAAGCTTACAATGTATTTATATAGGCGTGTTTCCGTAATGGAAATAACACAAACAAAGAGGCAATACCTTGCCACTCTTTAAAAAGAAACAGGAGAAAAATAGGATACGCTTTTTCAGACAACATTGGAGGGAAATTGAAATATACTATGTTGAATGGACGCATCAATCAATCATTAAACCTCATCGCTTCAAAGTATGGTAAAATAATGTAATTAGCCTGATTTGTAATTAATGACGTCTCGCTACTTTTATTGCTAAACAAGATTGCCGCGTCTGTAAATTTCATAACGTACAGAACCTATAATTTTCTGTCATTTCAAAAACCATTTAAAATCTGTGAGATAATTTGAAATTATTTCAGACTTAGAACGTTCGAATTTACATTTTGTAGGAAACGTGGTTTTACCGTGTTTCTGATTTACACCCGCCGGTTGATCATGGCTTAAGAATATAATACATCACGAAAACATCCCTATATAATTTTGACCCTCTTGAACCCCACTTTTATTTAGTAAAACTGGGGTTTCCGGGGGTATACCTTATTTTTCTTATTTCTGCTCTAAAATATAGATTGTGGGTACTCGTTAGAACCGCCTCGATGTGGCGGTTCTAACGAGTGCCCACAATTTATATTTGGAGCAGAAATAAGAAAAATATCACAATTTTTCATCGTGAAATTTTCATTTTTTCGGCGATAAAGGAGGCATTGTATTTCTATAGGCGTGTTTGCGTAATGATCTAATATAGGTTTCTGTTGTAGATGGGCGTTTCAAACCCGAGAGATTACCGTGCTTAGTGGCGCACGTCAATCTCTTGGGTTGGAAACTCCCATCTACAACAAAGCACCATATTAGATTTTTTTTTGTACAAGACTATGAAAATTGTCATTTTACTTTATTTTACATTTTATTTTTCGCGCACTATATTTATGTAGCTTGCCAGGGTGAGAACATAAGGATAAGACCAATTTTTCTATCTCAGCCTAAAACCACGGATTTCCCTATCCGGTGTGCAAGAACTTGAAACGAAGACTGATGTTTGATCAGTTTCCTGCCAGTCTCTTTAAATGTTACTATCAGGTAGTCAGAGTTTCATTATTTTTATTAAGTCGGGCATTGACCTTTTCCAAATGGCAGTTGCAGTTTATCATAGTGGCTCTGAAATATAATAGATCGTTTATCTCTTGAGAAGATCCGAATGTACCTCGAAGTTTATAATTGTTTCTCTCCGAATGTCGCTCGATCTTTATAATGGTTACACTCCCAAGATCATTAAAAGTTTATCATGATGGCGCCTCGTAATGTTATTCGGCGACTCTGGAATTTCACTCATCGTTTAGCGCACTCTGAGATTTCATTCGCCGTTTAATATGATGGCACTTCAAACTTTTATTTGATGTTTATCAGGGCGCGCTCCAAAATGTCATGGTGGCGCTCCGAATCGTATTTTTATCATGCTGTCACTCCGCAATGTCACTTGGCGCTTATCATGGTTGTCGTTCCCTCCGAAATAATATTCACTTTTAATCACAGTGCCAATCCGAAACATTATGTAATTCGGCGTTTGACGGGGTTTATATGGTTATGCGAAATGTTTAGTTCTGATCAAATGCAGCTGAGCGTTTTCGCCCTTATCACATAAAATTCCAGTTGTTTGAAGCTGTGTTTTCTTAACAAGCTCGTTAGTCACTAAGATGTTAACTGTGCCAACAAGTGCAATATCTTATCATTACGAAAACACATCCGTATGAAATAATGTCATTTTTTTCTGATATAAATTATGATACTTTTCTTATATATGCTCAAAACATAGGTTTGGGTGCTCGTTGGAACCAACTTCAGGCGGTTCTAACAGTACCCACAACCTATATCTTGGAGCGGAAATAAACCCAATATAAAGTGAGGTTCAGGGGGTTGTCCATTTCACGGACTTGTTCATGTGATGTATAGTGACATTTTTATGACACAAATGTGAGTTTTTTTCTTCCTTCTTTTTTCATTTGCTAAAGCTACTCCGATTTCAGCAAATAATAGTACATTGTTTGCAATATCAAATGGTCAAAGTGTTAAATATTCATTAACTAACGACATCATACATTCTGAACACATCACGTGAACAAGTCCGTGAAATGAACACCCCCTTACACCCCACTTTATATAGAGAAAACTGGGGTTTACAGGGGTATACAATATTTTTCTAATTTCTGCTCCAAGACAGAGGTTGTGGGTACTCGTTAGAACCGCCTCAATGAGGCGGTTCTAACGAGTACCCACAACCTATGTTTGCAGTATAAATAAGAAAAATATCACAGATTTTCGTCAGAAAAGTAGCCATTTTGGAGATGTAAAAATTGCACTATATCGCACGGGTGTGTTATCGTAATGAAATGCCCTAGGATGTGTTAACGTAGTGCTGTCTATACTAAATAGACTATTCATTCACTATATGTAGGCCTTTTGTGCCAAAGTATATGAGCTTGCACTAGTTTAGTGTAGACGTAAAACATGTCTACTAAGGTTTCGAAAAAATGCCGTATAAGTCAATATTCGATTCAATAATCAAACCATGTTAAAATGGATCTCAGTATAAAAAGCAGTCTGTGCATGGAAAACAGTGCAGAATTAATAAAGCTCCGTGAAAAGTTTCCCCTTTAGGTGTATTCGTTTCTTATGTGTGTTTGTGTTTTGCATTTTGATGGTGGTAGAGGAGTGTGTTTGTGTGTTGGGGTGGGGTGAGGCGTGTGTGGGGGTTACAGCTAACCAGGTTCACCATCGACGGTTAGCTATGGTATTTCTTGCTCGTGCCTCAGTAATGCACAATAAAACGGTACATTACCTCGAACATACCAAAACTGTCAGGCTAGACGACTAGATGAGATTGGAATTGTATTCTGAAAGGACCAGATTATCAATCAATCTGTCAGTGTGACACAGCATGCTTTTGTAATAAACGACATTTTACACAATATGTACGCGCTAGATGATGTATCTATGAAACGGACATAAAAGTAATGAGAAGAAATAGGCTAAGTCTACAAAAGATATGTTTTAGAAATTCATACCCAAAGTAGAAGTAAAACAAAGATCAGGAATCGATACAATTAACTTACTCCACCCATCAAAGACACCAAATGGAGAGAAACACAAACATGAAGCGACCAGACCATAATGGAAACCTAAACAAAGGATGGCCATAAGGAAAGTTACTTCCCAAAAATGGCCAAACGGCCATCCAAAATAAAAAGAGACAAGTGATACACACAGTAAGTAGTAACAAATAGCAACATAAATAAACCGCCACAGAAGAACCACCTTGGAACGGTCAGTGGAAAGAATTCCACTGAGGGGCTTAAATCGATTTGACATGGCCATAATCCTCGCCCTTACCTCGGTCGCGGTATACACTAATTTTGTTTAGTCCGCATGAAGGCTTCCTAACTCATCAGTGTAACATCTCCGAGAACATACAAATCCAAAAAAAAAAAAAAAAAAAAAACTACAGAGATGACACAAGGTTGAGGACTCGACAGCATACAACAACAGAATAGCTGGAGCAAAAGAAAACCGACAGTTAGACTCCGAGGGGCCCGACCAAAGACGGAGCATCAGGCGCCAACCAACATAAAGAATACTAAAATAAAATAAAATTACATTTATGTTTTTACGCTGGAACCGTCATATAATCTTAGGCCCGACCCACCGGTGTGCAATCAAAGAGGGAAGCAATGTTGCCAACCGTGATTGGGTTAACCATCATGCATGCAGTCTGTTTTATAATATTGATGTTGTACCCAATATTTATATATCGACAAACGATTTTACGAAATTGGGTACTAAAGTCATTACATGCATGTATTTTAAGAATACGGTGAAAAGTCACGGAGTGGCTTGAACAACGATGACTCGTTTTCCACGGCTAATTCAAACTGGTTCTTGAGCCTCTATGAAAAATTTCCCACAACTGTGTAATCTGATATTAGTCCTGATATACACATGGAAACAAAGTTAAGCAGCACGCAGTTTATGATCATGTCGAATTTTTGCAAAATAATTTAGGTAATTTTTATCATCATATTTGGCTTGGCGTGGCCTCTGTTCATACTCTAATAAGGTTTTAATCATCTGCCTTTACTTTATTTAAGCGTGCTAAGCGCGATTCCGATGGAAACCTCGTGTATACACAATTGCAGTTTGGCTTTCGGTTTACAAAAGGCGAACATGGTCTTGTGTGCTTACATATAGAGTTGTTTGTGCTTGTAGACGACTGTCAGAAGCCACTCGGTGGCAAATTAATGGAATGCGGATTATCTGGACGAGAAATAGTACGGCGTAGTGGTTAATGTCACACTGTCATTAACCGTCTGCTCATTAAATTCAATCAAACGAATGACAGGCGTGACCAGAAACGTCCCGGAAGGCTCCGTATAACATCTCAAAGGGAGGATGGAGCGCTAAAGAGGGTTGTAACGAGGGTTCATGATCATTGCCTTCACTTCTATTTTGTACGGCGGTTATCATTCACGAACAGTACCGTTTGGAAACACCGGTGGCTACCAAATAGGTGAATGTCAACCAGAACTGTTCGAAACAGGCTACGATCATCAGGTTCTAATGCCAGGAGACCAACTAGACGGCCAGTGGTTTGCTTGGCCAGAAAACTTGCACGTTTATTCTGGTGATTCGAATTTTAATATCCTGAAGAAAAATTCATTCATCTGATAGAAGTCGATTTTTCTCCATGTGCACGATAGCCGATAACCGCGCGCTGGTTGAAGACAGCGTAATACAGCATACTCTCAAATACATAATTATAAACCGTTCGGTTCGGTGGCGGATCGGTTATGGCCTGGGGATGTGTTTCCCATTATTGCAAACTTGATCTGACCACAGTGCAAAGGACTCTTATTGGTAAAAAGTACCAAACGGAGGAGCCTCCGCCCATAGGGGTTTGAAGAAATATATGGGCTGCATGATGCTTCCACGCAGAGCTGAATCCGGCCGCACAATAGTACTGGTAAACCGCTTAGCGGATCTAAACCTGTCCAGGAACCGCGGTGTGAGGCAGGCCGTCCATGCTAATATACCCTATTGGTTTCATTGGGCGACAGGGCTTGAGAGGTCATTTCATCTCAATGTCGGGTAAAAGTCCCACAAAATTATACGCAACGTCTCCAAAATGACATTTACAGTGTTGACGGGGACGTTAAACCTCAAATCAAACAAGCAAGTACCAAACGGACATACTGGAATGTGCTGTAATTCTTCTTTTTTAGTTAATGAAACAATGGATGTCAATGCTTTCTTTTACTTTTTTTAAATAAAAATGACGTAACTTAAAACATCGTTTTGTTGGAAACAATCTCAGAAAAATATACCACATAAGTTCCCCTTATACAGTCCCCTTCTAAACATATCTTTCAGGGAGTTTCTGCTCGTAATAACCACATAATCATTTAAATGTGATTAGCCTTTGATGTGCACTTTGGTCCAAATGACTTGTGTATTGGAGTCTATTAAACAGGCCACCCCATTTATATACAGAAAATAAAAGAAAATTTGTCATTAAAGATTTTTCCGGGTTTAATCTCTGGTGGTCATTTTGTTCATTATTGGCAAACCAATTTGGCTATTATGGCAGGGAGCCTTGTGAAGTTTGAATCAAATTGGCCAAACGTTTTCGGCGGAATTCGCATTTAAAGCAAATTGTTGACGTCATTCTGTTTTGCCCATATTGGCCATTTTGCTCATCGGAGCGAAACCCTTTTAGCCTTGTCAGTAAAGAGTCACCGAAACAAGGTTTTTAGGAGGAGTTCGCATTCACAGCAAAGTGTTGACGATGCACGGTGGACATGAACCAATACAAAACCTCGCAACTTCGTGCAATTGTGAGCTAAAAGTGGCGTTATAGGTGTAAACATCGGTTGCCTCTTTGCTCTAAAACATGGATATCGGACTCTCGTTACGATAATAACAATGACAGTAAATCATCTGAACAATACTAGTTCTGGAGATATTAGGACGAGAATGTGTTATAGTAATTTTCACGATACAAGCAATGGTTTACATAGTTTTTATTTACAAGCCCTGCTCGCGTATTGGTTGCTCAGTGTATTTCTTTATTACTCACGTAAATGCGCAGTCTGATCGGAGACGTCTTTTCTTATGCTGATGCAAAGAGCACGAATCTGACTACGTATTGCTCAGTTATAGTGAACATGAAATACATTTCTGTTGTGCCCAGCAAGGGAGCATAAATTTTGAATGTTTCTTGTATCAAGCACAGTTTCTAGATATGTATTGCTCACTCAAGCCTGCTTGTCTGGTGAGCGCTTGCGCAATAACGGTATATACATGATGGACTTAGTCACCGTTTGCCGGGACAGGGTACTCATTTTGTGTGTTTTTTTTTTTTTTGTACATGTGTGCTGTATTGTTAGATGTACGCTATTGTTTCGAGGCATTCGAGGTGACGATGTCTATTTTGATGCGACCTCTGAGATTACATTACAAGTAATGTATGGGGTGATGGATGAGATGATTGTTGCCCCCTGGCTCCGTAATGCGAGCAGATATATTCGTGTACGTCCGATCATGGCTACCGTGGTGCCTAAGCCGAGGCCAGCACAGTACCGATCACACAGAAGGATGAAAACCGGGGCTCTGCAGTGTTGCAATTAACACATATACAGATATGTATGTTCTGCCCAAAGTGAGAATCAGTACAAATCCGTAATTTTCCTGCGTAAATAGGTATTCTCACATTGCGCAACAATTCCGGAATTGTACCGGTACAAAACTTAGAATTGCGCAAGGAATTGATTGTTAACTTATCGATTATTAGGCCAATTCCGTTCTTTCTTTTTTCTTTATTTCTACTGATACTGTGATCGGTCACATCTGACCATTACTCGCAGTTGTACATTGCATATACTCCAGGTTTTGCAGGATGAAAGCCTACTCAGTAATCATGTTTTTACGGTAGGGTTCTTTTACCTGCACAGGGAACGGTTCTCCCTGCACTGCACATGGGGCCTCCACTTAACGTTCCGGAACGATCCGAAGCAAGGCGCACTTTATGACATTCATCCCTGCAAATGATGCCAATGGAGCGTATTCGGACACCGAAATTATATCGCCGCTGCTGGGGATCGAACCCGGGACCTCTAGCATCAGAGACAAGAGCACTAACCACTGAGCTATCTCATGCAGCTATTTGTTTTCTCTTTATTTGTGAATTGTTTCTGTATCGTTATCATATCGCTGGCCTGATATGAGTACGAACCTAGTTTTGTCTTTTGTTTGTTTGATTTGTGGTTTAACGTCCCAGTCAACACTGTAAAGGTCATTTTGGAGACGTTGCTTCCAATTTTGTGGGACCTTTACCCGACATTGAGATGAAATGACATCTCAAGCCCTGTCGCCCAATGAAACCAATAGGGTTTATTAGCATGGACGGTCCGCCTCGCACCGCGGTTCCTGGACTGGCTTAGATCCTCTAAGCGGTTTACCAGTACTAGTGTGCCGGCCGGATTATATGAAAGTGGGGTTTAAGAGGGTCAAATTTATAAAGTCGTGTTTTCGTGATGGAATGTTACGCCAAACCTGCGCAATATTGCGGTCTTTGAATTACATTGCTTGTTTTCTTTTGATTGCACTCGGATTAATGAACAGTACAGAAATCCGAGGTTTAATCTTATTAGTCAGGTATTTACATGTACGTGGGCAACTGCACTAAAGGTCGGTCGCATTTTGAACTTTAGATCGATTTTAAAACTTCTAACACAGCGCGTCTATATTGGAAATAGAAAAGAACTGAATAACTCTTATCATGTTACCATGTCCGTGTAATGAACACCCATCAAAACCTCATTTTATACAGAGAAATCTGGGTTAAACAGGGGTATACCTTATATTTCTCATTTCCATAACAAGTCATAGGTCGTTGGGTCGTTGGTTGGTTGATTTGAGCCTGCTTTTGTGTGGTTGATTTGAGGTTTAACGTCCCCGTCAACACTGTAAAGGTCATTTTGGAGACGTTGCTTCCAATTTTGTGGGACTTTTACCCGACATTGAGATGAAATGACATCTCAAGCCCTGTCGCCCAATGAAACCAATAGGGTTTATTAGCATGGACTGTCCTCCTCGCACCGCGGTTCCTGGACAGGCTTAGATCCTCTAAGCGGTTTACCAGTACTAGTGTGCGGGCCGGATTCCGATCTGCATGGACGCATCATGCAGCCCATATATTTCTTCGAGCCCCTATGGGCGGGGGCCGTATAGGTCGTTGGTATTCGTTAGAATCTCAATGTGGCGGTTCTGAAGAGTATCCGCAATCTATGTCCGGGAACATTAAAAAGAAACAGTTCACAAGTTTTCATCAAAAAAGTTATCATTTTTGAGACATGAGAAAATGCATTATGTCATATGCGTTTGTTATCTTAATGTGCAACAAATCACTTGGCGGAAGAACATGACGGGAAAAGCTACCGTTTTGACGTCTCTCAGAGAGTATATGACGTATATATCCTCTTCCTAAAACAATAAAAAGGGTCATAGTCAGTAATGGTGGCGGATTGGTGAACACCGACGAAAGGCTAGGAGGACGCAAATATTTTCATTTAAAATGAATATATCAGCCCTAGTGTGTGATTCGTTGAGTAATAAATCATACATGTAGTTCATCGGTCGGTTGTAAGTAGAACAATCACTCGCGCTACGTGCTCGTGTTTTGCTCTACTTTACAACTAACCTCAAAACTGTAATTTGTTGCTCAACTTATCACTGCTAGAGCTGAAGATCTGTTTCTCGTACAAATGATCCTAAATGGAGCATTAGGATACTACATCCACATTCCATAGGTCATGCATGGTTCACAAACGATGGAAAGTTGTTTGAAGATTTTTCCCGCAACAAACGTAGATTGTGGGTGTTCCGTAAGCGCAACGATGAGGCTGTTTTAATGAGTGCACACTCTTTTTGTTTTGTGCAATACTACTGAAAAAAGCTGCATGCCTGACAAACCTCTGTGGTTCACAGGCATGTACATTAGTTCATTAGCAGACTTATCTAATGTATTCATTACATAGACTTGTTAACATGATAGCACTAATATTATGTCACGTGAACAAGACCCCCCCCCCACCCCATACCACACTTTATATAGAGAGAACTGGAGTTTATGGGGATATACATTATTGTTCTTATTTTTGCTCCCAGACATAGGTTGTGGGTACTCGTTAGAATCGCCTCAATGAGGCCGTTCTAAAGAGCACCCACAATCTATGTTTGCAGTGTTAATAAGAAAATATCACAGATTTTCCTCAGAAAAATGGCCTTTTTAAGATGTGAAAAAATGCACTATGTCGCACGGGTGTGATATCGTAATGATGTCAGGTGTTTCCAGTCGTCTTCAAATTATACAAAAAATGTCTGCGTTAAACCCGCAGAGATGCGTGACAATATACGACAATTAATTATCTCTGCTTCTTAGATTTAAAGTATCGATCAATAACATGATATAATCTCTTGATTAATTCTCTAAAAATGCCTATGGTATTTGACTGTTCCTTTCATATTTCTTTGAAACCGGCACGCAAGAAAGCCATATATATTTTAACCGTCTTACTGGAAGTCACGTTTCTCGCAACCTGTGACATTTCCAACCAGATGCCAGGTCTAAAACCACGAGAACACGCCTACATGTATATGATTTTGACTTCCTCGAACCCCACCTTTATATAGAAAAACTGGGGTTTACAGGGGTAAACCTTATTTTTTCTTATTTCTGCTCTAAAATATAGATTGCGAGTACTCGTTCGAACCGCCTCAATAAGGAGGCGGTTCTAACGAATACCTACAATCTATGTTTACAGCAGAAATAAGAAAAATATCACAATTTTTCTTTTTAATATAATCGTGTTTTTTCGGCGATAAAATATACACTGTATTTGTATAGGCGTGTTTTCGTAATGAAGCCAACTATCATGTTTACAAGTACATGTGATTCTAAGCCATATAAACCCAACTTTGGGTGTCGACAGAACTGAACATATATTAACAAATCCGTGCAATGAAGCTCTCTCTAAGCCTCACTTTAGAACAACAAAGGTGTTTTCATGGGTACATATTATTTTCCATATTTGTCTTCTGTCATTTTTTGTAATACTCGTTAGAATAGCCTTAATGAGGGGGATCTAACCATTTTTTGTTTGATTTTAGGTTTAACGTCCCCGTCAACACTGTATAGGTTATTTTGGAAACGTTACTTCCAATTTTGTGGGACTTTTACCCGACATTGAGATGTAATGACATCTCAATCCCTGCCGCCCAATGAAACCAATAGGATAAATAAGCATGGGCGGGCCGACTCGCACCGCTTAGATCCTCTAAGCGGTTTAACCGTACTCGTGTGCGGGTTGGTTTCAGCTCTGCGTGGAAGCATCATGCAGCCCATCTATTTCTTCAAGCCCCGATGGGCGGGAGGCATCGGATCTAACGTCCACACTCAATATTTCAATGAATGCTTAATTGTAGGAAAAGTAGAAGTAAAACAAAGATCAGGAATCGATACAATTAACTTACTCCACCGATCAAAGACACCAAAGGGAAAGAAACACAAACATTAAGTGACCAGACCATAATGGAAACCTAAACAAAGGAAGGCCATAAGGACAGTTACTTTCCCACAACATGGCCATATGGCAATCCAAAATAAAAAGACACAAGTGATACACACAGTAAGTAACAAACAACAACAAAAATAAATCGCCACAGAAGAACCGCCTTGGAACGGTCAGTGGAAAGATTTCCACTGGGGGCTTAAATCGATTTTACATGGCCATAATCCTCGCCCTTACTTCCGTCGCGATTTAGACAAATAATTTGTTCAGTCCGCATCATGTTCATTGCAGTAGACGTCTTCTTGGCAAAACTGTCTTTTGTTCCATGTCTTGTTACCTTTGTGAACGACTTTTTTCTTTCATGTTGCCATCATGTATAGTTTTAAGAGCCACCAAAGTCAATTCGTTGATCAACTTTAAGTTACACAGACATTCATGATTTTATCAAACTGCTGTTGAGGGGAATGGGGACACTTGGCAGATTTTTCTGCCATTTTTCAAATGGAGACAAGTTTCGGGACTTCCTGTACGCCCTTCTGTAAGGTTTGTCCCACTGAAAAAACGGTAGTTTACTCTTAAGGAAGGAGCAAATTCTATCCATTAAGAGTTGACCCCTATTGACATGGGAGACAAAAATTGGTTTGCAGGAGTTGCCTCCTCTGAAGATGTTCCCATTCCCCTTAAGTGTCAAGGAAAAACAACTGATGAAATCTGCATTAAAAGTAGATTACAGAAATCAAAGCTGGGTTTCGGTCCAAATTTCCCGCTACTTGAAAATAGCTATATGAAGGTCGGAGGGTCTTTAAACACTATTCTGTAGAAGGTAAAAATATAACAGGCCATACCGTTTTTGCTCTGTGACTTTTGTTTGAAGGGGCTACATGCATTTTGCATATTGACTTGTATTCTTGAGCAGTCTGTCGCAATAGTCTCTCAGAAAAACATGTCATATAAAGCGCAGGTGGGTGAGCAAAATAAACCGACATTGTGGTTGAGACCTCGACATGGAAATCGCAGGCTTGATTACGGCCCCCGTCCGTCGGGGCATGAAGAAATAGATGAGCTGCATGTTGCTTCCACGCAGAGCTGAAACCGACGGCACATGAGTACTGGTAAACCGCTTAGAGGATCTAAGCCTGCCCAGGCAAAGCGGTGCGAGTCGGAGCGCCCATGCTTATAAACCCTATTGGTTTCATTTGGCGACAGGGCTTGAGATGTCATTTAATCTCAATGTCGGGTAAAAGTCGCACAAAATTGGAAGCAACTTCTCCAAAATGACCTATACAGTGTTGACGGGGACGTTAAATCTCAAATCAAACAAACAAATGCCGGCTGGATTAGAGTTTTGCGAGACAGATGAGACTTTGAAAATTGAGATCTTGCCTGAGATTTCATTGACGCTTTCTTAACCCCATCATAGACTCTTTTACTCTCACGTGGAGTTGTTATTGCAAAGTATATCACAAGTGACATTTGCAGAGTTATAAATGGTACATGACCAACAACTGCGTTCAATATTCATTAATTCTTTCAACGAACTCTTGGTAACACCTGACTTTTCAAACAAAACTAAAAAAAGCCATCACAGCTAGAGTTAGACTGCTTGCAATTCTATGTTTTCAACCATTATGCGTCGTCAAGCGTACACTATTATTATTATTATTTGTTTGATTTTTTGGGGCGCGCAGCGAATGCAAAATCATTCTGCGCACTTACTCAGAATACCAGAGGCCTTCATGCGGACTGAACAAATTATTTGTCTAAATCTCGACGGAAGTTTTGTTTGTTTGATTTAAAGTTTAACGTCCCCGTCAACACTGTAAATGTCATTTTGGAGACGTTGCTTCCAATTTTGTGGGACTTTTACCCGACATTGAGATGAAATGACATCTCAAAGCCTGCCGACAATGAAACCAATAGGGTTTATAAGCATGGACGTGCCGACTCGCACCGCATTGCCTGGGCAGGCTTCGCGACGGAAGTAAGTGCGAGGATTGTGGCCACGTAAAATCGATTGAAGCCCCCCGGTGGAATTCGGTTCGCAGACCGTTCCAAGGCGGTTCTTAAGTCGCGGTTTATTTATTTATTTATCTTTTGGTTTGTTTTGGGGCGTTTTTGTCGCTTATATTATTTTATTTTGGATAGCCAATTGGCCATTTTGGCTTTCCGCTATTGATGTTTCCATTATGGTCTATTGTTTCATGTTTACGTTTCTTTCCCTTTGGTGTCTCTGATGGGAGTCGTGTGGTAATTGTGTCGATTCCTGATCATTGCCTTCACTTCTATTTTCCCTGACTGCATGATGAATCCTTGCGATGGATTATACAGACTTTGCGGATGCGCAGGTTCGTCTTTGTCTTAGCTTGGCTCGATTTATTTATTTATTCTCTTCTCATCATCGCTTTGTATATTTATTTATTTACTTACTTATTTGTAATAAGAAGCCGATGGGATTGGAAGTATTGTTTTTGATGTATATGGATGCTATCGATATTTTGGCAAGTTTCCACGTGAGGCCTACGGTTAACGAAAAAAAAAAAAAAAAAAAGAAAACATGATAGACGACCATAACTATAAAAGCGGGTGTTTTATTTGAAGTATTTTCTGGTGTGCCCTGGTACATATTAACACTCCTTTTGGGAAACATAGCTAACCATGTGTGACATTTACCGTAATAGTGTCTATATATAGAGTGTACGTGTTTCAAAACATAGAAAGTCCTCGTTAGAACCGCCTAAGTATAGAAATGAATTATACCTTTGCAAACCCAGATTGCCAAGAGTCAAAGGTTTCAAATTACAAAGACTTGTCAATGACATGCAATTTTTACCGCGTGTTTTTTACTGTCTTGCTACACGTTATTAAAGACAAGATTTGAACAGTATTTTTTTCAAAAGAAACAGTTGCTTGAGGCCTCATCTGTAACACCTCATCACAACCAGACTTATGCGAAATACGAGGACTTTTCAAATATGAATGCTACTAGGCACATAAAAATGATTCCGTGATAGATTTCGATGAAAAATTTATTTTGTCCCTTCAAAGTATTCCCCTTTAACAGATATACAAACTTTCAGTCTTCTGATCCAATCATTGAATGAGTTTTGGTAGTCTTTTCGAGGTATACTATTAAGGCACTGGAATATTGCAGAACCGAGGTGTTTGCGCTGTACAAATTTTCGACCAGAAAGGTATTTTTTCAGTCGCGGGAACAAAAAAAAAAAAAATAGTCACACGGGGCAAGGTCAGGGGAAAACGGGGGGTGAGGGAGTTCAACAACCTTTTCCTGCTTCAGATAGTCTTGCACAATGAACGCCTTGTGCGATGACGCATGGTCATGTAGCAATCTGACATTGGCCAAACCAGTTGCGGGTGTTCGTTCTTTGAAATATTTCTTCAATTTTCGAAGAACTTTATTCTTGTAAAATTTCGCATTTACAGATTTGCCCTTAGGCACAGGAACCTGAATAGCAGGGCCCTGATTTGAAAAGAATATGGCATACATTACCTTCTTGACGCTCATGGTCCGCTTTACAATGCATGGTCTTTTGCAATACTTTGTTGCCCATATTTTGTTCTGAATCTTTCGTTTTGGCTCAAAAAAGTGAACCCATGTCTCATCACCTGTGACGACATTAGCGAAAGACCGTGCATTGTAATTTGGAAACTTTTTAAGCAACTTCTTGGCGCACTGAACGCGTGTCTTTTTCTGCTCATCTGTCAACAGATGGGGAATCCATCTAGCACAGATCTTTCCCATTTTCAAATCCCGTTTAAGAATTGTATGAGCTGCTTCTAATGAGATGCCAACCATACTAGCTATTTGCCTAGTGGTGTATCGTGCATCGGTAGCAACTATTTCTTTCACTCTAGCAACCATCTTTGCAGATGTTGCTGTTTTCGGCCGACGACCATGTGGTGCATCTTCTGTTGAGCCTACCCCACAGCCGAATTTCTTACACCAACGAAAAACTGTCGGAAAAGACATTTCATTATGCCCATAAACCGAACATATTTCATCAAAAATGTCTTTGCACCGTATACCAAGAATACAACGATTCTTAATATAGGACCGTATATCAACGGCGTACTCTGACCTTCCAACCATGTTTTGTTTTGGTATACAAGAGTAGACAGTGTTTATCGAACGATATACATGGCTAAAGTGGACGTATTTTAACAGGTTTGGTATCAATGTATAGGTAAAATGTTTGTCTACGCTGTGATATTTATTCCCAGGTGATTTTCGCATTAGTGCATGAGAAAACCTTCTACTTGCATTTATATTTGAACAGTCCTCGTATAAGGGTTTATCAGTGGGATAGCGAACATGTTCTGGACATCTTTACTGTAACGCCTTCGCGTTTTGCAGCAATGATGCCAAATACAAATATGTATATTTAAGGATCCATGTCAGCAAATAAAGGTTGGGATTAGGAACAAAGCAGTTTCATTTTTCTTCTCCGTTACTAATCGAACCACATCGCTAGTTTTCGAACTCGTCTGAGATTTTAACACTGACTTACTTGTACATAAGTTTGAGGAAGATCCGATCAAAACTGAAGGGGCAACGGTGATGACAAGGTCGAAAATAGGCATGTTCGGCAATCAAGGGGACGTAATTCTATGATTAATGGGCCGACTTTGCCGGTTTTCGAACTCATCCAAGCTTTCATCCACAGTCTACTTATAAATATGTTTCAGAAAGATCCTATCAAACTGAAGGTTATACGGTGATGACAAGCATTTTCCCATTGTAAGTCTATGGGACCTTGTGGTTGCCAAAGCAACCAAGGTTTTCTTTCGATAAAAAGCTAATGTCATCAATGCCCCACCAGAGGCATGCTACAGATAAGAAATGATTGGGATCAGCCTGCAGGCTGCAGAGATATGACTGGTCACAAGTGTGGACGGCCGGAAGACGGACGGACGACGGAGGGACTACCATCCTATATCCTCCCCTGGACAGAACCAATGGCAAGCATTGTGGCCACTTAAAATAAATATACGCACCCCCACCCCCACTCCAGTAAACATTTTACTGATCGTTCCAAGAAATCAATAAATAAATAAATAAAATAAATAAACCATAGCAGATTTTTATTATAGTTTGCGCATGTATGTATTGCTATTTTTTTATTATTTTGGATAGCCGTTTGGTTGGAAATTAATTGTCCTTTTGGCTTTTCGTTTGTTATGTTTTCATAATAATAATAAAGATAATAATAAAAATAATAATAATAATAATAATAATAATAATAATAATAATGGTAATAATCATCGACCTTATTCACATAGGGTAACGCATTTATTACTAGTACTAATCTTCCATGTAGCCCTCTTTTCCTGGGGAGGAACCAGTACTAAGCAATGTGGATAAATTCTGTTGATGAAGGAAACAACACTTGGCCCATAAGTGGGGTCGAACCGGCTACCCCGATGCTTTACCACTGCACCACAGCGCCATGAAAGAAAACATTCAATGCAAATACACCATAACGATAAAACGTCTGTGCAATATAGTGCATTATTGCATACCTCCAAAACGGTAAATCCTGACAAAATGTTTGATACTATTCTTGCTTATACTCAAACATATAATATGGGCGCTCGTTACGAGTATCCACAGCCTATGTCTTTGAGCAGACATAAGTAACAAAATGTACACCACTGTAAACCTTAGAAAACCACGCTTTCTCTGTATAAAGTGCGGATTACAGGGGTGCTCATTACAAGGACTGGTTTACATGAAGCTACGACGTTGAAAAAATGTGTTTCATAATGAAAACACGCCTATACAAATACATTGTAAACTTTACCGCCATAAAATGTAAAATTTTAAGATGACAAATTGTGATATTTTTCGTATTTCTGCTCAAAATATAAATTGTGTGTACTCTTTAGAACCGCCTCATCGAGGCGGTTCTAAAGAGTACCCACAATCTATATTTTGAGCAGAAATAAGAAAAATAAGGTATGAGGCGGTTCTTAAGAGTACCCACTATCTATATTTTAGCAGCAATAAGAACAATAAAGTTTACCCCTGTAACTCCCAGTTTTACTATATAAAAGTGGGATTCAAAGGGGTCAAAATTGTAAAGACGTGTTGTAACATTAAGTAATATCCATACCTTGTATCCGCCCGTTGGAACAAAGCCTTCATAACCTATTATTACAGCCAGCAGGCAAATTGCCACCTCCAAGAGCGACATGATTTTCCAATAATGAACGTCGTTGGATGGCCGAAATTGCCGGGATGATGTGAATCCAATGCTTTATTGAATGTTAAGTATCGTGGAATTTTCCAATAAAGGAAAAACAGCACAGCAAAACCTACATGGTATCTCTACAATAACATTGTATTCTTCTTTTTCATAACACGGAACCGGCCTCGGTAGCTCAGTCGGATTCGCGTCTGGCTGGTGATCAGGAGGATGTGGGTTCAACACCTGCCGGGGTCGGCAACATTCTTTCGTGGAATCTTTTCTACGGCCATTCTCTCCCTTCCGCTGATTCAAGAAGGGCAGTTGTCAGTTTCTGGCGAAAGAATGTGCACTGTACTGGTTAACCGCTTACGTATAAGCCTGCCCAAGAAAAGTGTGGATAGGTAAACTGGATAGGCTAAAATAACCTAAAATAGTGTTGACTGGGCCGTTAAACGCCAATACAAACAAACAAATTCATAACACGAAACCGTTATGTTGGCAATACATCTGACAGGATTTTGTTCTATACAGACCTTTCTCTTTTTATTACGCAAACTGTCCGTAGTTTTTATTTTTTTCCTTGCATGTATGCGTACTGTGACATTTAAATAAAATTAAGGACTCTTAAAGATTTAGCTTGACAAGTCCCACAAATCATGAATTCTATAATCTGAATCAGAAGTATAGCCCTAATGAGTAAATGTGGCATCTACATTACAAACAGGCACAACCCAGTGGACTCTCGCATGACGAGATTAAATCATCCTCTTTATGGTTGCTACTGTCTGACGTTGCTCCTGTGCCTTTTAAAATATTCAAATCAGTTTGATGACCGACTAGAAAGGCATACTTGTCGAATTGCGGGTAGTGCAAAACTGCTAGGAAATAAAAGTGGAATAAATGCGATCTCCCATTAGAGCAACCAAAGGGAAAGAATTAATTAGAGCCTAATGGAAAAATCACTAGCGGAAAGCCAAAAAGACGCACACTCCCCAGAAAATGGTCATTTGGCTATCCTAAAAAAATATACAAGTATTAGCTTTTGCAAAATGCTTGAGTCTACGCTCAGCATACACTAATTGGTGTAGTACCTGCACTGGAAAGTAAAATGACAAGACTCATCACGTGTATGTGGTAATATTTGTAAGTTTATATGTACGTGTATAACAGTCACATATTACAAAAAAGAATTTCCAAATGCTCTCTCGAATGTGACAAAAAATCACTGATTACACCTACTTGTACTACATGGCTAAATTTACGGTTTCTTTCATTTCGCATTTTAGGTTAACCTTTTCATTTCGCATTTTAGGTTATTCTTACAATTCGCATTCAAGGTTAACCTTATAAAAAAAATCATTCCAGCTTGCCAGCTTACAAATACATGAAAACAACAACGCACGCACAACAAACAAAAAACAACAACAACAACAACAACAACAACAAAACCCTTGATGTGCTGTATTATGAGAGCAAATTCAACAACATGTTATCCATGAATATATGTTAATTTTCCAAGCGTGAGAGCACTCATGAATGCACATGTGATAAACTTAAGGCAGTGTCTTGGTAATTACCGGGTTTTAATAATTGTGACAAATAACTACGATGACCAGTCAACAGGAAATCAATCAACCAGTCGTGACCTTTTCTTAAATGCTTCCGGAGCAAAAGTCAGCATTAGATAGTCTACGCCCGTGGGCTTTGACAATAAGCGATACACATATTCAGAGACGAACTGTAACAAAAATAAACAGTGACAGAAGAACCGCATGGCTACGGTCAACGAAAAGTATTTTACTGTGGGGCTTAAATCGGGTTTACGAAGGCATAATCCTCGCCCTTACTTACTTCCGTCATGGATTAGACAAACAATTTGCTCAGTTCGCATGAAGGCTTCCTACATGTAACTCATCAGTGCTACATCCTCGAGAACATAATAGTCAAACAATTACGGGGTTGAAACAACGGGGAAGACTCGGCAGCATGAAATAACTGAAATGCTGGAGCAAAAGAAAAATAATCTTCACAATATTTGGCATTGCCATGGACATTGAATGGTATTCTTACATGGAACTGTTTGACTTTTGCGTTTATTTTCCAACACAGACTGTCGATATCCGTTGTAAGCTAACATGTTAAAAAGCCCATGTATTTAACACCCCTATGTGTCCCAGCCTTGCTTTATATAGGGAAAAGTTGGGTTTACTAGAGTAACATTACTTTCAAGTCATAGTTTGTGGGTACTCGTTAGAACCGCACCTTAAACCTATGTTTGGAGTTTAAATAAGAAAAATACCTCACAGTTACGATGACACATCCGTGCCATATAGTGCATTTTTTCACATCTCAAAAATGGGCTACTGTTCTGATGAAAATCCGTGATATTTTTCTTAGTGATACTGAAAACATAGGTTATGTGTGCTCGTCAAAACCGTCTCATTGATGCGGTTCCAACGATCATAACCTTTGTCTTAGATCAGAAATAAAGAAATAAGATATACCCACCCCACAATCCCATTTTTCTTCATATAACGTGGGGTTTAGAGGGGTGTTCATTTTACGGACTTGTTCACGTCATCACGAGAGCATGCCTATAAAATTTTGACCCCCTCATACCCCACTTTTTTGTAGTAAAACCGGGGTTTAAGGGGGTATACATTATTATTCTTATTGCTGCTCAAAAACATAGATTGTTGGTACTCGATAGAAACGCCTCAACGAGGCGGTTCTATTGAGTCCCCGCAATCTATGTTTTGAGCAGAAATAAGAAAAATATCACAAATTTTCATCTTTAAATTTCTAATTTTGGCCAAAAAAAATGGCAATCTATTTGTATAGGAGTGTTTTCATAATGGATGCATTTTTATCAAAAGGTAACCAATTTGACGATATGAAAAAATGCACTTTGTCAAGTGACGGGCTCGACATTATACGGTTTGATTGTAGTTTAATTTCCATTGTTCGATTGAAATTTGTAACAGTTCTAATCCCAATCTTCTGTTTCGCAAAGGATGCTATCACAGCATATTATGAATAAATGAAATAATTTCAGAATATCTAATTCAAAAGATGCGCGTTTAAAGCCTGGCTTTGCAGTTTCTATCAACATTTGCAAAAAATCTGATTCTATCCTTAAGCATCTTTGTGTTCGAATTTATTACAAACGCAATAGAGTGCTACAAAATGTGATATAAAACGGGGTATCATTGGTATAACATATTAGCTTCAGCACTTGAGAAACAGGTACTTATCGCATAGACATAAGCGCAGACTGGTCAAAACATGTATCCTCGCATTCCAACCGATAACACACCGAGAGACCTTCATGCAAGCCGTTATATAGAGAATACCAGGTTCGTGTCTTTTGATAGTTTGTTATAATTCGAGAACGCTTGTAGAATCGCGAGGCTTGAAGCCGAGCCTGATAAACTTGATATCAAATGACAAGAATCTGGGGCCGGTTGTTCAAAACTAATGACGTCGTTAGTTAACGTATCGTTAAAACTTTGATCATTAAATATGGCAAATATGCTGAATTTTTTGCTGAAGAAATGTGAGCAGCTTTTGCGGACGCAAAAGCTGCTCACATTTTTTTCAGCAAAAATACCAAAATTTACAATATTGTACTTGCTAGAAGAGTTAACAATTTTACCACTAACGAGCTCGTTAAGCTAACGATGCTTTGAACAACTGGCCCCTGGTATTCTATTGATCAGTTAATATGTTTTTTTGTCTTTTTTTTCAGCAGTCCAGTTCATAAAAGTGCAATGTCACGTTGGCCTGATAACTCACTTGTCCTGAGATAACATATCTTTATCAGGTAAAGGTGTTACAATGCAATTAACATATGAGCCCCGCCAAGCGAATTTGTGTCTTCGAGCATTCCGTCATGACAAATTTTAACTGCGCATGCCCAGCCATTCAGAGGGGCCAGGAATATGGTTTTCTGTCTGAAGGTTCCTCTTGATTCACTGCTTGTATGAGCGAGCAGCGAAGGTTCTGGCGAGACTGCGCGGATACGCAGGCTCGCCTGAACCTTCGCTGCTCGCATAGGCGATAAGTACCAAAATCGCTTGGCGGGGCCCATATAGAGGATCTTACATGAGTGTTCATGTATTATTGAATTTATTAAACGAGTTGAGGAAAATGGATAAAATGCGAGGCTTTGCCGAGCATTTTATCCTTTTTCCTCAGCGCGTTTAATAAATTCAATAATACATGAGCACGAATGCAAGATTCTATTTATCATATGACATTTAAAACGCATTTTATTCACGATTGGTTACAAAAATGTCAATATTCCGACATTAGTAAACGCGACGTCGTTAAGGACGTCGTACATGTAACGTTACGGGACGTATCTACCTAATTTGCATATTTAATCCACTAGTGGATTATCGAAAATATTACATGGCGTTATTACACTCTCAGACGCGACGTCATATGATAAATGGGGTTAATGATAAACTTTTAACCCTGGTTGAGTACTGCGCATGCGAATTAGAAGAACATTAATCGGACAATGTTTGTACAGAGGATCTTACGTGAGTAGTTATGTATTATTGAATTTATTAAACGAGTTGAGGAAAAGGGATAAAATGCGAAGCAATTGAATTTTTTAAACGAGTTGAGGAAAAACGATAAAATACGAGGCTTCGCCGAGCATTTTATCCCTTTTCCTCAACGACGTTAATAAATTCAAGAATACATAAACACGGATGAAAGATTCTATTTATCATATGGCATTTAAAACGCATTTTATCCACAATTGTTTTTAAACAAATGTCAATATTTCGCCATTAGTAAACGCGACGTAACCGATGACAGTATTCAAGATTTATTAAAAAAAAAAAAAAAAAAAAACAAGAATGTCAATACTCCTCCATTAGTAAATGCGACGTCATTAAGGATGCCGTATGTGTAACGTTATGGGCGTATCTAACTAATTTGCATATTTAATCAACTAGTGGATTACTAGGTTTAATGCATGACGTTATTCTGTTCTTAGACGCGAGGACATTATTCAAGACTGAAGAATATAAAAGCGTAAAATTTGTTTAAGTAGGTTTAATGCAGAACATGTACTGTTTAAGGCATAAATCAGATTTTATTCTTGCTTTCTGACATCAAAACCAAGAGACTGAATGTCTGACGCCCTATTTTATTTTGGCTGCAGTGCTGCAGTAGTCATCACAACCATATTTTTATTTTGAGGCTTTAGGCTTTTAAGGATCGACCCGCATTAATCTTTGAGGGCGAAAACAGTCTTGTGGACAACACAATTTCTTTGGAGAGTCACGATAAAACGAGACTCCCATTGGCGTTCATTGTCCTCAAAATCGACCTTTGTATCTTGATGTTAATGGCGGACTGGTGGTCCAATCGGCCAGTATTACCTGGCACTATTAAGAATTCAATATTATAATATTATTAATCAAGTAATTTCGTACTGGCCCAGGTACAGGTCCGACGTCTACTGCATTGGCCTAAGGCCGAAGGCCGATGGCTAATGCAGCTGTCCGAGGACCTGTAACTGGGTCAATGCGAAATTACTTGATCAATGACAATTTTATTAATTGACACAATAAAAAACCATGACTGTTGATTTTTTTACCTCATTTGACCTCATTTAATATTGGTTGACCTGGTGTTAATACGGATGACCTCCGATCAATACAGGATAGTCAATTAATAATGTCTTTTAACAGTCATGATACCAGTAGGTTAACATATTAACTTTTACTATAACAGTCACGAATAGACTAGCCATTATGTTGCATGTATTTGTACAAGCTATCTGACTACTATTGGATAAAAGAACATGCATTTACATTCTCAGTGCCCTAACAGAGACGAAATCCTATATTCAACTACTGAGATGCTGTATGTACCTCAATGAACACATTGTTTGTTTGTTTGTTTGTTTGATTTGAGGTTTAACGTCCCCGTCAACACTGTAAAGGTCATTTTGGAGACGCTGTTTCCTATTTTGTGGGACTTTTACCCGACATTGAGATGAAATGACATTTCAAGCCCTGTCGCCCAATGAAATCAAAAAGGTTTATAAGCATGGGGTGACCGACACTCGCACCGCTTTGCCTGGGCAGGCTTAGATCCTCTAAGCGGTTTACCAGTACTCGTGTGCGGGTCGGATTCAGCTCTGCGTGGAAGCATCATGCAGCCCATCTATTTCTTCAAGCCCCGACGGGCGGGGGCCGAAATGAACACATTGACTACGTAAAATGATCATTTATTATTGTTATCTCTAATATGATTGGAAGACTTTAAGGACGTTGATCCACATGTGTGCAATTGTTTTCTGTGTTTCAATTAGATCCCAAACCCGATTGAGAATAATGTAAATTATAAGAAATAAATTCATGTTATTTCATCACGTGACCAAGTCCGGGAAATAAGGGCCCCTCTAAACCCCAATTTATATAGAGAAAACTTTGGTTTACGGGGTTTCAGCATTATTTTCCTTATTTCTACTAAGATTTAGGCTGTGGGTACTCGTTACAACCACCTCAATGAGGCGCTTCTAACGAGCACCCAAAACCTATGTTTGGAATATAAATAAGAAAAATATCACAAATTTTCATCAGAAAAAATACCTTTTTTTTGAGATTTGAAAAATGTACTATGTCGCACAGGTGGGGTATCGTAATGATTTAAAAAATCATTAAAATATGAAGAACATTGGAACACGAGCAACATTCGATTTTTTAATGTAAAGCATGGCAAAGATTGTGAGTGTTTATACCAAAGGTCGGTCCGGAGGTAATAAAACGCTTTTCATGCTCAACTCATAATAACATGAAATTTACAATGCGAATAATTTTCATTTGGGTTGATTTATTTTTTTATCTTTATTTTATTTAGTATTATTTTTTCATATTCATATCCGTAGAGGACTGTACTTGTCGTGCTGATAAATATTATAATACCTACAGTTTTTGGCATTTTAATATTTAACAGTGGGACACAGTTAATGCAGAAATGAGTTGAGCATGGAAACAATTGTAAACCCTTGACACTAACCCTTGAAAACAAGAAGTGTTGGTTTATCTGGACCATATTGACTACATTGTAGCAAATAAGGTATCAGCAGTGATGCACCCATAAACATTCAGGGTCTCGCAATTAAAAGAGTCATCTCAAAAGGATTAGGGACAGTTTTTCAAAGCATCGTTTGCTTAACAAGCTCGTTAGTGGTCAAACTGTCCACTGTTCTGATATATTAACACTCAAAATTTTGTTGTGACATTTTTGTTGAAAAAAAAATGTGAGTGGCTTTTAAACTACGCATTTTTTCGAGCAAAATAAACAAAAACGTTAGCTATAGTAATGATCAATTTAAACCTTATATTTATCGCATCACGTTAACAAGTCCAAGAAATGAACACCCCTTTAAACCCCACTTTATATAGAGAAACTTGGGTTTACAGGGTATATTTCTGTTTCGGGACATAGGTTGTGGGGACTCATAAAAAACCGCCTGAATGAGGCGGTTCTATCGAGCAGCTGCAACTTATATCTGGAGTACATGTATAAATAAGAAGAATATCACAAATTTTCATCGGAAAAGTCGCCATCTTGGAGATATGAAAGAATGCACTTTGTCACATGGGTGTGTTATCGTAATGGGCAACGACAGCATTTAAACTATCCCTTAGCTCTTTCAACCCAGTAGACCTGGGGCCAGTTGTTCAAAGCACTGTCAGCTTAATGAGCTCGTTATTGGTCGTATTGTTAACTGTTCTAGCAAGCACAATAACATAAATTTTGATATTTCTGCTGAACAAATGTGGGCAGCTTTTGCATCTGCAAAAGCTGCTCACATTTTTTCAGCAAAATATTAGTCTATTTGCCATATAAAATGATCAAAGTTTTAACGATATGTTAACTAACACTGTCGTTAGGTTTGAACAACTGGCCCAGTACAGATACACCGTAAGTTTGTAAACGCTGTAGATTCAGATGAGACTGTCGATAAGGAAAACCAAGGAAACTTCAGTTTGTTTCCGACACGTATTGTGGCATTCTCATTACGCGAATACGCCTATACAAATACATTGCCACCTTTATCGCCGAAAAAATGAAATTTTTAAGATGAAAAATTGTGATATTTTTCTTATTTCTGCTCAAAATATAGATTTTGGGCACTAGTTAGAACCGCCGCATCGAGGCGGTTCTAACGGGTACCCACAATCTTTATTTTAGAGCACAAATAAGAAAAATAAGGTTCACCCTATTAACCCCAGTTTTACTATATAAAAAGTGGGGTTCAAGGGGGTCAAAATTATATAGGCGTGTTTTCGTGATGGTCATGTCCAACGAGCTAAATATGTTAAAAAAAAGGAGTATCTCTTTGAAGCGAAGAATATATCGCAGAACTTAAAATTATGTGCTGTGTGTAAAAGTGTACAGTTATTTCTGGGCCTTAGCTATACTACCTAAACAAATGTCACACTCCTTTTTTTCTGCGTTCTTTCATAGATTCATACGGAACCCGGGAAGGGACGTGATTTTTTATTATTATTATTGTGCGCACAAGATATAATCTTGTTCGGACAAGATATTATCTTGTGCGCACAAGATATTATCTTGTTCGGACAAGATGTTGTCTTGTTTGCACAACTTATTATCTTGTGCGCACAACATATTATAAATAAAAAACACGTCCCTTCCCGGGTTCCGTAGTACGGTTCACGCTATATGTTGAATTAAAAAAAAGTAAAAAACACACACACACACACAAAAAAACAACATCAAACATATGCGTCTCACTTATATTAAATAACATCAACGTCAAGCGATTTTGGTACTTATCGCCTATGCATCCGCGCAGTCTCGCCAGAACCTTCGCCGCTCGCTCATACAAGCAGTGAATCAAGAGGAACCTTCAGACAGAGAGCCATATCCCTGGCCCCTCTGAATGGCTGGGCATGCGCAGTTAAAATGTGTCACGACAGAATGCTCGAAGACACAAATTCGCTTGGCGGGGCTCAAATATTTCTGGAATTTGAAGATGTAATGGGGCCAATTAATGGCTAAAGCAGAGAACTTGCGTGTATACATCCGTATCGACAGTGCACAAGAGAACCACACAAATAGACACATCACACACCATTACGCCAACACACCCGTGCGACATAGTGCATTTTCTCACATCTCCAAAATGGCTACTTTCTGATGAAAATCTGTGATATTTTTCTTAATTAGACCGCAAACATAGGTTATGGGTACTCGTTAGAACCGCCTCATTGAGGCGGTTCTAACGAGTACCCACAACCTATGTCTTGGAGTAAAAATAAAAATAATGATTATCCCCGTAAACCCCAGTTTTCTCTATATAAAATGGGGTGTAAGGGGGTGTTCATTTCACGGACGTGTTCACATGATGCAAATATACACAAAACAAAACAAAGTCAGCTTCTAAACCCTGAATTGCAATCTCTTGATGTAGTGTAGAAAACTGAAACAGGATAGGATATGTTATATTTTGTCATAGTCAGGGCGATCAACTGGATTCATATAGGTTTTTTCTTAAACAACGCTTAATAGCTGCAGGTTAACTTCTTATACATAGTTATAGAGTGACTTTCCGGGCAAATAATTCATATTAGGAAGAAAGTAGGGATGTCGACACTATATTAATATAGCACGACCTTATGGAACAAAAATCGATAGGTATGAAGGGATTGCCAAAGGACAAATATAGATGTCTTTATCAGCACTGAGAGGATGGCACAAGTAACCATTGGCCACTCAGATCAGCTTGCGCATCTGAGTTTTCATGGGACGCAGTTCGCAAAACCAGCCAAATTGCTATGGACAAGACTCCGTACACGTTTATAACAGCTGAGCTGAGTCTTGAATGGTCCCACTTTACATCTGATACAATTTGTCTGGTTCCGAGCTTATTATGTATTGTGAAGAGGATTATTTTCCTGATTTGTAATATATACGGATGATTACAGGCGCCATAATTAATTGTCAGCCAGATATACACTGAAACGTCAATGGCACATATACCGATGGATCGAGAATCATGACCTATTTAAATGCGTTCTTGAGTAGCTAGGCGATGCTTGCCATAACATACACATATTTAGAAAAAAAGTTTGCTTATTTCATCCTGAAAATATACGTAGTGGGGACTCGTTATCATCGGAGGTATGTGGTGATTATAATGAGTGCATACAACGAATATTTCCACTGAAAAGAAGATCTGAAAAAGTTATCCCTACATCATCTACAAATGTCCTATCTTAACCCTTCTCTTGCTGAATATTCAGTTTAGCCACACCCATATCTGACGTTGAACCAATCAGATTACTTGATGTAATTTATTCTTACAAATTCATAAATTGTATGTCAGTGTAGATCCTGATCGGATGGCTTGTTCAGAAGCCATCTGATCTGGATCTACACTGTTTGAAATGATAGGGGTTGTCGTGAACAGCAGGATAAGAGTTAGCATTATGGTTGTCCCTCAGTGGCTCAAAATACACCTGTCCCGAACACATTTTTCTGGTTCCACAGATGTGCTTTATATTGGGGTTCGATTGTTTTGTCAGTAAGTATTATTTCTGAAAATGCCTTAAAACACATTTTTAAAGGTTCCATGAAACTCGAAATAAGTAATTTCGATGTATATTATTCAATAAAGGTCGATTAAAATTAAAATTTTACATTGTTTATCATGTATTTAGTTTAAATATCTTAAATCACTGATTAATGTGTTGGAAACCGCATAAAAATCCATTTCGTTCAGAGTAAAGTCAATCATCACTTGTACGGGCCTCCGTGGCCTAACGGATAAGAGCGCTGGCTCTCAATGATTAGGTCTCTCGCCGCTGTGGGTTCGAGTCTGGCTCGGGTCACATGTGACACGCCAGGTTTTGCAACGGAAGGTCAGGTGTTTTTTCTCTGGGTACTCGGGTTTTCGTCCACCTCTGATTAACGCTCGGCTCGATATGAGTGAAATAATCTTGAAAGGGTCATAAAACCAAAATCAAACCAAATCAATCATTACTTATTTTATGCCAGGAAAGTTTTGTTAATAAAAATAGATTTTTATCGCACAATGCTTTATTTTGTGATGAATATGAAATTTAAAATTTTACTTTTAATAATTAATACTTATAATTATACAAACGGAATTGGCGTAAGTCAAATCTGGGTAGTGGATAATGGGCGCCCCCATACAGCTAGAGTGCGCATTGATTACCTTAATCGTTAGACTATTGAAGTAATGGACTGGCTGGCACGTTCTCCTCACTTAAACTCAATATAACATGTGTGGGACATTCTTTACAGACGTATCTCACAGGGCGATCATCCATCCTTATACATACATGAGTAGAGCGTGATAGCTCAGTGGTTAGTGCACTTGCCTCTGATACGAGAGGTCCGGGGTTCGATCCCCGGCAGCGGCGATAAAATTTCGGTGTACGAACAAGCTACGTTGTCATCATTTGCAGGCCTGGATGAATGTCATAAAGTGCACCGTCCTTCGGCTCGGGACGTTAACTAGAGGTCCCCTGTGCAAGGAGAACCATCCCCTGTGCAGGTTAAAGATACCTACCATAATTACATGATTACTGTGTAGGCTTCTATCCTTGAAAACCTGGAGTGTATGTAATGTACACCTGCGGTAATGTTCAAATGTGACCGATGCAGTATCAGTAGAAAGAAAGAATGAAAGAAAGGCAAGAAAACACTAGCTTTACAAACTGTTCAAAATTTGGTTCGTAGCATGCCTCGGCGATGCCAGGAGTGATGTGCTGCTCGAGGTAGTCATACACATTTCTGACAGGAAAAAGTGACTGATTTGCCAATGTCTATGACATTTTAAACAATCTGATGGCGATTTCTCGAACATTTATGCATATAACAGGTTACAGGCCGTGATTTGTGAACTGGTTGCCAATGTTTGCCATTAACATGTTGGAGATAAAGTTATTCATCTTTCTGAATCTTTGTTTCATCATCATTATCCAACATCTTTCTACTATGAGGACATATGTGTTTAGTCCTTTAATTGTTTTGAGAAGTGTTATTTGTTCAGTACGCATGTATACCTCCCAACTTATCAGTGCAATCAACATCTCCGAGAACACAGAAATCAAACAACCAGAGAGATGAAACAACGGTGACGACTGGACAGCAAGAAACCATTGAAATACTGGTGCAAAATAAAACCAACAGTTGGACTCCGATGGTCCCAACCAGAGTCAGAGCATCAGGCGCCAACCAACATCATTACATAAAATTAAATTCTAATTCTCAGTAAGTCTTTACGCTGGAACCGTCATTGAATCTGAGGCCTGACACACCGGCGTGCAATTAAAGAGGGAAGCAAAGTTGTCAATCGTGATTGGGTTAACTACCATGCATGCAGTCTGTCGTATAACATTTATGTTGTACCTAATCGATTTATATCGAAGAATAAGTTTACGTAACTTGTTTGTTTGTTTGTTTGATTTGAGGTTTAACGTCCCCGTCAACACTGTAAATGTCATTTTTGAGACGTTGCTTCCAATTTTGTGGGACTTTTACCCGACATTGAGATGAAATGACATCTCAAGCCCTGTCGCCCAATGAAACCAATAAGGTTTATTAGCATGGACGGTCCGCCTCGCACCACGGTTCCTGGACAGGCTTAGATCCTCTAAGCGGTTTAGCAGTATTAGTGTGCGGGCCGGATTCAGCTCTGCGTGGAAGCATCATTTAGCCCATATATTTCTTCAAGCCCCTATGGGCGGGGGCTTAAGTTTACGTAACTGAAATGGAAGTGGAGGCAATGATCAGGAATCGACACAATCAACCCACAGCTCCCATTAGAGACACCAAAGGGAAAGAAACACAAAAATGAAACAACAGGCCCTAATGGAAACACCAACAGCGGAAAACATAAAGGAATGTTACTTTCCCACAAAATGGCCAATAGGCTATCCAAAATAAAATAACATAAGCGACACAAACACCCAAAGACAAACCATAACAAAAATAAACCGCGACAATGAAATGAAATGAAATGTATTTTTTGGTGAAATTGAAATATAAAAAAAAAATAATAATCATATTTTTAAGTTTTTGTTAAACAACAGATATTCTTCACGATAATAATAAAGAAATACTAGCACTAGAATTTTTCAGTATGTGTTTTATACGAAGAATATAAAAGTTAAAAAAATAAAACAATTTTTAAAGGCATTTATTCTTGATTATTGAGGACTATCATTTCATTACATGATTACATCAGTGCTGACTGAAGAGATCGTCTCTGGTTTCAACAGGTAAGGGGCCACTTTGGGGAAAATCAGTAGACTAAGTTTACTAACCGTTGACTAGATTGTACATTATTGATTTTCTCCATAAGTGCCTCAGTCAGGGGATTCAACAGGAGCTGCTAATCACCCTATTAAAGGTTGCCTTTGATCTGCTATAGACAGTATGTCACAAAGGCAATAAAACAATAATGCACACACGGTGTGTCCTACTATTACAAAAATAAATGCCTTTAACTGTTTCAAAAACCTCATCAAAAACGTCATACAATACCGCATGAATATTAATGAGCAATATGAAACCTTAGTGAAGTTGATGTCTAAAGGCCACTTCCAAATGTTTATATCTTTGGAACCATTAAGAATTTTTCAACGCGGTTTTCAGTGCCTTAGTATTTGAAACAAGGCCTTTATTTTCGCACTTTCCAAGGAAACAGAAATTCGTTGCATTTGATCTTTCAAGTCCGTTATTTATTTAAGTATTAACGCTTTTAAGAAATTCAGAAATTATATCAGAAATATTGCCAAACATTGACGTTGAAAATATAGCTTTTGGTATGTCCTTAATACTTCGAATCAAACCTAAGTTAATAAATAGTGGTTCAGTGTGAATAAATCAGTTTCCTTATTGCACGAAAGGGCTGTACAAATTATTTGTCTAAATCACGACGGAAGTAAGGGCGAGGATTGTGGCCACGTAAAATTGATTTCAGTACCCCCGCCCCCTTCCCCCCCCCCCCCACACACACAGTGGAATTCGTTTCCGCTGACCGTTCCAAGGCGGTTCTTCTGTCGCTGTTTATTTTTGTTATGGTTTGTCTTTGGGTGTTTGTGTCGTTTATATCATTTTATTTTGGATTACCTATTGGCCATTTTGTGGGAAAATAACTGTCCTTTTGGCTTTCCGCTATTGATGTTTCCATTAGGTCTGTTGTTTCATGTTTGTGTTTCTTTACCTTTGGTGTCGCTGATGGGAGCTGTGGGATGATTGTATCGATTCTTGATCATTGCATCCACTTCTATTTTTAATAGCCCGGAGCATCCATGGGACTATGAAAATGTATTTTTGACAGGGGAGATTCGAGACACTGAAAGTTAATCTTAGCGCCATTTCGATAGCAAAACCGTCTGACATTGTGCATTCTTTCACAGCTTCAACATGGTTACTTTTTGTTGAAATTTTTTTACATTTGTCTTATCGTTACTCGAAACTTAGGTTTTGGGTGCTCGTAAGAACCGCAAAATAATAGCAATAATGTAAGCCCCTGTAAACCCAAATTTTCTCTGTATAAAGTGGGGATTTGTATTCGTTGCACGGACTTGTTACCATGATGTTCAGCATCACGAAAACACGCCTTATGATTTTGACCCCCCCCCCCCCCACATTACGCAAACACGCATATACAAATACATTGCCACTCTATCGCCGATAAAAAGGAAATTTTGTGATGAATAATTACGATATATTTTTTTTATTTCTGCTCCAAATATAGATTGTGGGCACTCGTTAGAACCGCTCATACAGGCTGTTTTAACGATTACACACAATCTTTATTTTAGAGCAGAAATAAGAAAAATAAGGGAAACCCCAGTTTTACTATATAAAAGTAGGGTTCAAGGGTGTCAAAATTATATAGGTGTGTTTTCGTTATGTTTAACTCCACTTTTATACAGCAAAGCTGGGATTTTGGCCTAATTGGCCTAATTTGCCGAAACTAGCTTGTCTGGCCCAGAAAACAAGTATACTCCATATTTTCCAATTCTGTGGTGTATTCCTTGCTTCAAAAGGGTAACCCTTTCTAGAACATATTTGTAGGGGCAATCCTTATTTTTCTTCTTTCTGCTCTAAAATATAGATTGTGGGTACTCGTTAGTACTCGTTTGAACAGAAAAAGAACAATATCATAATTTTTCATCTTAAAAGTTTCCTTTTTCCGGCGGTAAAATTTACAATTTATTCGTATAGGCGCGTTTTCGTATTGTAGAAAGCATAATGGTGATGTCTTGGAAGATATATTTTCGAACTTCTCTAAAATGAAAATAGAGACCATATTTTCCTTTTTAAGTATCTCATCAATCGCTAGTCTAAATTCTGATTTTCAACACAGGTGATGTGTGTGTGAATTCGGGTTTAACGTCGCTTTCAACAATTTTTCAGTCATATCACGACGGTGTCTGGTTGCGACAGGGAGCTCAATGCTCACTTTTATACTGCTGCCTCACTGAAGTATCATGTCCCAGACACATTACATGATACCACACCCAGTCACATTATCCTGATACTGGGTCGACCAGTCCTAGCTCTACCCCGTAAATCTGAGTGCCAAGCGAGGAGCAGCTAGTACCATTTTTAACGACTTTGGTATGTCGCGGTCCGGGATCGAACCCGTGACCTCCCGTTCCCCGGAGCGGACACTCTACCAACTGAGCTATCGGGGCCGGTCAACACAGGTGATACGAAGCACGAGTACACATTCTGACGTTTTGAACACAAGAGGTGAAAGTTTTGTCGTACATGTAGTTTTCTAAGAAAAATACATTGTCTTTTTAACCTATACGTGACAAAATTAGTCCGGGCTGCTTCTGCGAAAATTACAAGGTCATATAATTTTTCACAGTGTGAAAATATCATATCTTTTCACAGTGAGATAATACGTACAAATTGTTATTTGTTTCAGATACGTATGCATTGATATCACTGCTAAAGTTAGCTTTGCCTAATCGAGGATATTCAAATGCGTACACACAACATACAATTTTGAAGTAAATACAGCTACTAATACTAATAATAATATTAATAATAATTTAATTCAAATATAACA
Organism: Lucinisca nassula; assembly: GCA_963580285.1. Taxonomy (NCBI): domain Eukaryota; kingdom Metazoa; phylum Mollusca; class Bivalvia; order Lucinida; family Lucinidae; genus Lucinisca; species Lucinisca nassula. The sequence continues at coordinate 61,874,321 of OY757010.1, forward strand.
TTGTCTGGAGTAAAGTATAAAACTCAATAGGGTCTCACGAACGAGTTCGAATTAGCGATGGTAAGAGATACATCCGTGGGTTAACTGTTTTAGCAGACATCTAAAATACTGTAATGTTTCCAATTCCACGACCAACGTTTCACCGTATAAAGTAAATTTCAGGGTATGGTGCTGTGGAGTTGTCAGAATCCAATATCAAGCTAACTGTTCCCAAAACCTCAGAAAATGAGGCGTATGCAATCAAAACCATTTGTTCTGAAAACACAATTTCGTCTCGGCTTAGGAAGCTTTCGTGATGAGCACAGAATTTTTAAGTGCATATCTGATTGCTTTAATGAACGAAATGTCTTCCTTCGTGCAGAGATACATATCTCTTCAAAATACGTTTAACGAGACACAAATTAAAGGCAAATGAGTGAAAAAGACGCAATGAGAAGCGCATACCATCAGTTAAACACGTCCATGTAATAATCAACCATGTAAACCACACTTTGTGTAAAAGAAACCGAGGTTTACAGACGTTTACAGTATTTGAGTGTCTTTTTTGTTGCTCCTAGATATAGGTTGTGTGTGCACTTGTTACAACATACTTAATGAAGCGGTTCTAACAAGCACCCACAACCTTTGTTTGGGAAAAAACACATGTTTTATCCAAAAGGGGCCGTTTTTGAGATACAGAGGACCCGCGTTATAACGACAGTATTTGTTCCCAATTAATATGCCGTTATAATGACTTTGCCGTTATAAAGAAACCCAGTTAGGAGTATGATGGTTATAAAATGTCTTTTCAACACCAATACTCCCAGAAACAAATGTTATAGACATCGGTGAGGCGAGTCTAACAAATATCTATAACATTTGTTTCCTGGAGTATTAAATTACAAGAATCTTTCACGACTATGGACTCGATTTGGGCATTTCCAACCCAAGGGAAGCCCCAGTCGCTAAAATTCGAGGCTAAACCTTGGGCTAAGAATTCGTTCCATTGAAATTGTCGTTATAACGAGTTTTGCCGTTATAACGAATGGTGTTATAACGCGGGTCCTCTATATGTAAGAATGTATTTCGCACGGATATGTTATCATAATACGCAGGGAAAGCCACGATACAGCCAACTAATGAAAATAAATACTTGCATGGTAGTTAACCCAATCACGTTTGGCAACTTTGCTTCCCTCTTTAATTGCACGCCGGTGGGTCAGGCCTCAGATTCTATTGAGAATTAGAGAGATCTAATTCATGGTAATGTTGGTTGGTGCCTGATGCTCTGTCTCTGGTCGGGCCCATCGGAGTCTAACTGTTGGTTTTCTTTTGCTCCAGCATTTCAGTGGTTTCTTGCTGTCGAGTCCTCACCGTTGTCTCACCTCTGTGGTTCTTTGATTTTTTGTGTTCACGGAGATGTTGCACTGATGAGTTAGGAGGCCTTCATGCGGACTGAACAAATTATTTGTCTAAATCGCGACGGAAGTAAGGGCGAGGACTGTGGCCACGTAAAATCGATTTAAGCCCCCAGTGGAAATCTTCCACTGACCGTTTCAAGGCGGCTCTTCTGTGGCGGTTTATTTATTTATGTTGTTGTTTGTTACTAACTGTGTGTATCACTTGTGTCTGTTTATTTTGGATGGCTATATGGCCATTTTGTGGGAAAGTAACTGTCCTTATGGCCTTCCTTTGGTTAGGTTTCCATTATGGTCTGGTCGCTTAATGTTTGTGTTTCTTTCCCTTTGGTGTCTTTGATGGGTGGAGTAAGTTAATTGTATCGATTCCTGATCTTCGTTTTACTTCTGCTTAGTAACACGAAGGCACAAACTCAATTTGATGGTTTGTCGTATTTCAAACAAGATGATCTCGGAAAAGATGTTGTGGCTGATTCCTGTGCAATTCAAAGACATAGTGTATTCAGCTTAACCGTGCGACTATGATGTGTCTGATGTTCTGTCTCTGGTCGGGCCCATCGGAGCCTAACTGTTGGTTTTGTTTTGCTCCAGCATTTCAGTGGTTTCCTGCTGTCGAGGCCTCACCGTTGTTTCATCTCTATGGTTGATTGATTTTTGTGTTCACGGAGATGTTGCACTGATGAGTTAGGAGGCCTTCATACGGACTGAACAAATTATTTGTCTAATCGCGACGGAAGTAAAGGCGAGGATAACGTAACATCGATTTAAGCCCGCCCCCCCCCCCCCCCCCCCCCCCCCCAGCGCCCCCCCCCCCCCCCCTCCCCCAGTAAAAATCGTTGCATTGACGGTTCCAAGGCGGGTTCTTCTGTCATGGTTTATTTTTTGTTATGGCGTGTTTTGGAGTGTATGTATCGCTTGTATTTTTTGCTTTGGATAACCAATTGGCCATTTTGTGGGGACTCTCATTTTGGCTTTCCGCTAGTGATGTTTCCATTTCATGTTTGTGTGTTTCTCCCTAGGGGTCTCTGACGGGAGATGTGGTTTAATTGTATCGATTCCACTTCTATTTTGTATAATTGAAACGTAAATGGTGAAAGAACATTTAATTTACAACAATAACTGCAACAACAACAAAACGTGAGAAAGTTTGTTTCAGTGATTTGAAAAAAATAATATGTTCTAAGGGATATAAGCAGGGTCACTGATGAGGCCTAATTGGCCGAAACTAGCTAGTCTGGCCCAGAAAACATGTACACTCCATATTTCTAGTTCTGTCGTGTATTCCTTGCTTCCAAAGAATGACCCTTTATAGAACATATTTAACATCACTACAGCTGGTGTCTGGGAATGTGTGGCGGCCGTAAAACATCTCCCTGCCCTACACCAAAGTGTATTTTATATTTATGTGTCCTTTGGGATCATTGATTCCATTGTGGAATTTTGAAAATATATGAGGGTCACTGATGAGCCCTAATTGGCCGAAACTAGCTAGCCTGGATCAGAAAACATGTACACTCCATTTTTCTAGTTCTGTCGTGTATTCCTTGCTTCCAAAGGATAACCCTTTCTAGAACATATCTAACATCACTACAGCTGATGTCTGGGAATGTTTGGCGGCCGTAAAACGTCTCCCTGCGCTACACCATAGTGCAGTTGCAGGGATGTATAACGGTCATTTTGGTTTTCGGCTATTGATGTTTCCATTAGGGTCTGTTGTTTCATGTTTGTGTTTCTTTCCCTTTGGTGTCTCTGATGGGAGCTGTGGGTTAATTGTATCGATTCCTGATCATTGCCTTCACTTCTATTTAACGTAACCCAAACCGTCACCTTTGAGGTTCTGCCACGGTGTACACAATTAAATTGGGTGTTCGGCTCGCATAAAGGTCTTCTAAATCATCAATGTGTCATCACGAGAAATACTGAAAATCACAGACATTACGATAACTCACCCGTGCGACATAGTGCATTTTTCTTATCTCCAAAATGGCTACTTTTCTGGTGAAAATCCGTGATATTTTTCTTATTTATACTGCAAACATAGGTTGTGGGTGCTCGTTAAACCGCCTCATTGAGGCGGTTCTAACGAGTACCCACAACCTATGTTTTGGAGCAGAAATAAGGAAAATAATGTTTACCCCCCCCCCCCCTAAACCCCAGTTTTCTTTATATAAATTGGGGTTTAAGGGGGTGTTCATTTCACGGACTTGTTCACGTGATGAAATGTCTGTAGTAAAGCAAGGCTGAGGACTCGAGTGTTAAAAGCGTTTTGAGACCCCTGGGGATCCCTGCGACGTCACAAACACCCCTAAACACTGGATAAAACGATGACCAACAGTTGAAAAAATAGAAGTGGAGGCAATGGCCTGGAATCGATACAATTAACCTACAGCTTCCATCAAAGCCACCAAATTGAAAGAAACACACACATGAAACAACCCGACCCCAACGGAACACCAACAGCGGAAAACAAAAAAGGCAGTCATTTTCCCACAAAACGGCCAATTGGCTATCCGAAACAAAATAATATAAGCGATACACACACTCAAAGACAAACCATAACAATAATAAGCCGTGACAGAAGACCCGCCTTTAAACCGTCAGTGAAACGAATTCCACTTGGGGGAAGGGGGCTTAAATCAATTTTTCGCGGCCGCAATCCTAGCCCTTACTTCCGTCGATGGTTCAAACAGACACGTGTCAAGCCCAAATTAACCAGATATTTAGCTTTATGTTGGATATATCATGGAGTCTCAACCATTAACCAGCGGCGTGCTGTTCTAGGAGACAGCAAAGATGTTAACCGTGTTGTGTTAACTCTTATCTTGCTGTTCACGACAACCCCTATTTTTGGAAACAGTGTTGATCCAGATCAGATGGCTCCTGAAGAAGCCAGCTGATCAGGATCTACACTGTTTGGCATGCAGTTTATGAATTTGTAGCAATTCATTACATCAAGTAATTTGATTGGTTGTTAGACAGAAATGGGTGTGGCTTAAATGAATATTCGGCAAGATAAGGGTTAACCGTGTTGTATTAACCACTAGGCATGCTGACTGTCGCATCACATCTACAAATATCTTACGCATTTGTATCGCATGATAATTGTTTTAAAGTCGTCAGAAAATTTGTTTTCCCTACATTTGTGTTTCTAAATTTATATAACATTAAAACATCATAACATTGACGTTCAGACAAGGCTTGTGCAAAAGTGTAATTAATTCGGATTTATATTATTATAACTCAATTCAAAGTGTTTACGACAGAATTAAACAAGAAAAGTATAACATGTTTTCTAACATGTTATAATGGGCGGTATCTTGAATGATGTGGGATTTGAAAGAAATAAGAACACTCTGTAAAGTCGCACTTATTGAATGCATCTGATGTATATGTTATGTAACGTTCAGTTTGAAGTACATTTAAGAAATGATTGGTTGCTTTTCATGAATGTATTAACGCAGTGTGTCGCGTGCAAAGTAAATGAACCCCCTTCGGGGTTCATGTAAACTTTGCTAGAAATCCGCTGTCGTTCATACTTTCATGAAAAGCAGAACAAAATAAGTACATGTATATTTTTATACATATTTGCGAAAAAATGTTTACAGGGCAAAAAATGAAAAACATTTACACGCTGTTTGTCACCAACGCCCGTAGAGAATTAACTTACTCCACCTATCAAAGACACCAAAGGGAAAGAAACACAAACATGAAGCGACCAGACCATAATGGAAACCTAAACAAAGGAAGGCCATAAGGACAGTTACTTTCCCACAAAATGGCCATATGGCCATCCAAAATAAAAAGACACAAGTGATACACACAGTAAGTAACAAAAAACAACATAAATAAAACGCCACAGAAGAACCGCCTTGGAACGGTCAGTGGAAAGTGGAAAGATTTCCACTGGGGGGGGGGGGGGGGGCTTAAATCGATTTTACGTGGCCACAATCCTCGCCCTTACTTCCGTCGCGATTTAGACAAATAATTTGGTCAGTCCGCATGAAGGCCTCCTAACTCATCAGTGCAACATCTCCGTGAACACAAATAATCAAAGAACCACAGAGGTGAGACAACGGTGAGGACTCGACAGCAAGAAACCACTGAAATGCTGGAGCAAAAGAAAACCAACAGTTAGACTCCGATCGGCCCGACCAGAGACAGAGCACCAACCAACATTACCTTGAATTAGATCTCTCTAATTCTAAATAAGCCTTTACGTTGGAACCGTCATAGAACCTGAGGCCTGACCCACCGGCGTGCAATTAAAGAGGGAAGCAAAGCTGCCAACCGTGATTGGGTTAGCAACCATGCATGCAGTCTGTCGTATAACATCCATGTTGTACCCAATCTTTTTATATCGAAAAATGATTTTACGAAATTGGGTGCTGAAGTCATTGCGGTTGTATATTTTTCTGAATTTATATACTAAGTAACCATAAAATTCGGGTTCCGATAGACCTTGTTGCAGAAGAGAATTGAGTCCAATATTGAATTTTGAAATTAAATCAGAATGGCCCTGTCTAACATAAGCTGTCGCAATCTCTCCCGTTATGAAAATCAAATAACAATATCTGCTCCGAATCTGCCTGGGCCGTCGGTGTTTACCTACAGTCACTCTCACCCGCATAAGCGAGTTAAGAAAACTATGATGATGTACGGGGAGACGTTTTACGGCCGCCACACGGCACAACACCAGCTACAGTGAAAATAAATAAGTTTTGAAGTTAGATCCTTTGGAAGCAAGGAATACACCAACTAAACGAAAATAGCAGGCTCGGTTTTATTGAGTCTGTTCATGACCAATACTGAAATATGCAAGACCGGCTACGCCCTCTAGCACTGGATTAAGCAGAACTCTATTTTCAAAATGATACCAATTGAATTCAATGACCCCAAAGGACCAGTAAATATAATCTGCAATATGATGATCATAGCCTGCCTGATCAATATCTGGTCAGGGTGTAGATATGTCAAGTGATTAAATCAGCAAGGTGGACAGAATAATACATCTTTTAGAGAGGTTTTAGTTTTCATACAACAAAGAAATTCACAGAAACAAGACATGCTCATAAAAGGATATTATAAGAAAATTCCACCTTATGAAACATATTTTCATACCATATCAATTAGTTATAGATATATCCTTTTTCCAGTCAAATAGAACATTTATTTTTTAGAAATTCAAGGGAGGTTAATGTGCAGAAATCGTCTGACAGAAAACTGCAACTGCAATAATTGCCAAGAGGCTGGAGAGGTCATATTTCATCTTAATATTGAGTAAATGTCCCACAATTTTGGAAACAACCACTCCAAAATGACCTTTACGGTGCTGACGGGGACGTTAAACCTAAAACTAAACAACAAACTGGGTTGACAATCGAACTTAGAATGTGAATGAAAAGCTTTACTAAAGCTTTTACTTGTCAGCTATTATTATGTCAAAGGGAAGACACTCATATTGCAGCTATGTAGCAAATTATCAGGTTGCTGTTAAATTAATGATACAGTGACATAAATTTAATATAAATATATGGCGCCAAATATATTCGAATTCAACTATCAGTGACATAGTTTTAAGCAAACATTTACTAAGTTAACAAAAACACTAGAAAATATGCTTATTAACTTTAATGCATACTAAACCACGCCCACTAAATAACATACGGATCCACTAGGTAATTACGTCAAAAATGATTGACAGAAAAGTAGTTTGATATTGGGCACTAAAGTATATATCCCTGAGGTATATTATTCATAGTAAATACTGTTAGTATAAATTTACTTGTATACATCTATGAATAAAATTCGCCCAAGAAAACAAAAACAAAAAACTTTTTGGAATTCATGTTAACGATAACCTTGTTTTAAACCTTTGACACTTAACTAGAAAAAAGGAGCAATCTACATAACGAGGGATAGAATCAGAATCATCAAGATGACAAAAATTAAACTGGAAGGACAAACGTAACTAAAATTGAACAACTAAAAATGGGGAAAAGTCAGTATCAGCAACGCAATAACATATATGATTAGAGAAAGAATCAGCACCACCAACACAAAACATGAAGGAACCACAGCAAAAACACCGACTTGGAACAGTCAGTAAAATTACTAGTGGGTTTAAATTAACTTTACGGGATCCCAACCTACATGAAAACCTGTGTGAACAACAAAAGCTCGTAATGTCTGATCAACCAACGAATTGGTCAGGATAGATTCTTCGATTACAGCTGTTTCGACACTGTATCCTAGAAACTATAGAGCTCAGGAGAGCATCACGAAAACACGCCTATATAATTTTGACCCCCTCATACCCCACTTTTATATAGTAAAACTGCGGTTCAAGGGGGTATACATTATTTTTCTTATTTCTGCTCAAAAACAGAGTCCCCGCAATCTATGTTTTGAGCAGAAATAAGAAACATATCACAATTTTTCATCTTAAAATTTCTTCTTTTTTTTTTCTTGGCCACAAAAATGGAATGTATTTGTATAGGCGTGTTTTCGAGATGGGATGTACAGGCTGAATTGAGTCGCTGGTTGCATAGGTCTTCTTGAAGGAGTAATATGCCGTTGCTTTGCATTCCGTTGTGTATATGTTTGTACGTAAGGTTTCGTTAGCGCCTCCTTTGGGTGTCATTGGAAGCATGCTTTCCATGATTGTCGCCCTCCATGATGATTTGCATCTACATTTGTCGAATTCGTGAGAAAACGCATTAGAGGATACTCATAATGTTTAATTGTTCTAAAAGTAACATTTATTTTCAAATGATATTTTGTCATATATCGTAACTCGTCATTAATTAGAACACTGATAGCTCGTTTACTATGGTCGATTACAACTCATTTTTGAAGCCCAGGAAATTATTCTCGGAGCTCCAGATAGAGATAATGGATAATTTGAGGTGTTTTCATTATTATTTTATCATTACAAAAATACACCCGTGCGACATAGTGCATTTTTTTCCACATCTCCAAAATGACCATTTTCCTGATGAAAATCCGTGATTTGTTTCTTATAAATACTGCAAACATAGGTTGTGGGTGTTCGTTAGAACCGCCTAAATGAGGCGATTCTATGTCTTGGGGCAAAAATAAGAAACTAATGTATACCCCCGTAAACCCCAGTGTTCTCCATATACAGTGGGGTATGGGTGGGTCTTCATATCATGGACTTGTTCACTTGATGTCTTGTCGGGTATGCTGGGTGTACCAATTTAATCGCATTCATAAGGCGGTAATTGTGTTAACGCGAATATATTACGAAAACACGCCTATACAAATACCTTGTAATCTTTACCTCCGAAAAATCGATTTTTTAGATGAAAAATTGTGATATTTTTCTCATTTCTACTCTAAAATATAGGTTGTGGGTACCCACAACCTATATTTTAGAGCAGAAATAAGAACAATAAGGTAAACCCCAGTTTTACTATATAAAAGTGGGGTTCATGGGGGTCAAAATTGTATAGGCCTGTTTTCGTGATGAAATGAGTAGCAAAACATATAACAGCATAAAAACATAACGAAAACATTCTTAACTTGCCATAAGAATACCCCATTCCCTATCTCGAACAAATGCTCATGGTCCCAAAGGTATTCGAGACATTTAAGTTTGACGGTCGTTAGATCATCATCGTTCTCAGACCCTTCGAACATGTACATGTACAGACAATCAATGGTTTAGCTACAAAAAAAAGAAAACAATGCCTACAATTTTAATCCGCAGTGCCCTTACATACGTATTGTACACAGGCTTGCTTATGTGACAGGTGTGCAGTTGCCCTTTAATTGCGGTTGCTGGGAGTTTTATTATTCACGCGATATCTTGTCCTACATATCTTAAAGACTCTTGAGACCCGTAGAATGTCGGAATTGATGAAATCAGTATTATAGCATTGCCATTTTGATATCTGGCACGTAGAACACAACAATCATATTCAAGTACAGTATTTGGAGGGATGTCATAATTGTCAGTGTCTTACGTGAACAGACTCGCCATCAGCCGTTACGAAAACACGCCTATTCAAATACATTGTATGTTTTACCGCCGAAAAATGAAACTTTTCAGATGAAAAATTGCGATATTTTTCTTATTTCTTATTTTTCTGTTCAAAATATAGATTGAGAGTACACGTTAAAACCGCCTGATCGAGACGGTTCTAACGAATACCCACGATCTATATTTTAGAGCAGAAATAAGAACATTAATGTATACCTCTGTAAACCCCATTTTCACTATTATATAATTATATAGGCGCGTTTCCATAATGGCAGTCTGATTAGTCTTCGCTGTACACTTCATGGGTGTCGCTTTAGGTATAGACCATATTACCTGAAACAGGACTGAGGGTGTCCGCAAGCTGATTGTCTTCTCCTTTGCGCACAGGTTTGCTTAATGGGAAGCACGTACGGTATGTAGTGTGTACACTCAGTCCACTTTATATCGACGTTCGATATAAGGAAAACTACTACTTTTAACCGACAATGCAAATGGGGTGATACATGTATACAATAATATTTTAATACTCAATGAAAAAAAAAATGGTGGATAAAATTACCTCACCAAGGCGATTTTAACAAATGTCCACAACATTTGTTTCTTTGAGTAATTCAGTAAGGGGAAATGCCTTTATTACGTGTACACTACCAGTTATCAGTTTTTTTTTTTCGTTTGGCCATTCTGTGGGAACGTAATTGTACCGTTTTGGCTTCCACTTGTTACATTTTCATTGTAGTGCATTTTTGTTAAGTTTGTGTTACTTTCCCTTTGGCGTCTTGGATGGGATGTGTGATGGGCATTTGTATCGATAATTGATCATTGCCTTAACTTATAGCAGTGGAATCTTTAGTATAGTACACTACCGAGAATACTCTCGTTATAACCATGGTCCTCTGTTATTCTCTATTTCCAAATGAAATTATAAAAAAAAAATGTTTCGATCCATTATAGGAAGCCGAAAATGTTGTACGGCGATAATAAAATATTGTATAACAGTTTATAGGTGCTGCCTTTAATGAATATATCCAGTAGCCAAGTTTTTACTTTACGTAATGTCCCTTATTATGCTCAACAGAACTGTTGCCCTACTACATTTTCTGAGCCAAATACACTTCTTAACGTTTTATATGAAACACGGCCATCTGTCTGTTGAAACGGAAGTAATTAATGACACTAATAGTAATGGAAGTTCTTTGTTGGAGAAATTACTTTGTTTTGTCTAGAAATCTTCTTTTCATCTGTCTGGGTCATTTGTGACATAATGTAATTGTCCAAAGCTATAATCAATATGACAATGTCAAACCATACTTACGGCCCTAACCACAGTTATGTTGTCTTTTTGGAAAGTGCATCCATGTAAGATGAATAAAATCTATGATAGGGTTGACACAGAGACAATGAAAAACGTCTGACACGTTTTCAGTTCAGTAAAGTCTTCTGCGAGGCTATGCTGAGCATGAAAATTAAACAGACTGAAATCGCGTCTGCTTTTTCCTTGACGAGCTCTCACAACATCACTGATTGTTTTTGTTTCTCTCTCATCCATCTGCTCTAGAATTGGTGTTGATGGTAAAGCTCTTCTAAATATATTGTCATCAGGTGGCACAAGAATACAGAAAATTAATTTGCAAAATGACCCCTTCACAGAAATGTAAGAGAGAAAAAACGGTGATGTCTTTATCATTCTTACCGTTTGAAGATTGTTATTGGTTTAGCATTCTTGTGAGTTTCTTAAATTCATCGTCAATACATTCATCACGCTAACAAGTCCGTGAATTAAACACCCCCTTACACCCCACTTTATATAGAGAAAACTGGGGTTTACGGGGGTATACTTTATTTTCCTTATTTCTTCTCCTAGACATAGGTTGTGGGTAATCGTTAGAACCGCCTCGATGAGGCGGTTCTAACGAGTACTCACAACCTATGTTTTGAGTACAAAGAAGAAAAATATCTCAAATTTTCTTCAGAAAATTGACCGTTTAAGGGATGCAAAAAATGCACTATGACGCACGGGTGTGTTATCGTAATGTATTTTTATGTTGTGTTAAATTAGAACTTAATACCAGTTGACGATTGACTGTGCATTTAATCACCTTAATCGCTTTCTTTCCTTGACTCAGTACAGCAATCCAGCAAGAAAAGGTCACTCGGGAAAGCTACGATTAAATACCGTAGCCATTTCAAGTCACTTCAACTCAATAAGCGCCATGGAGGCACATACAAAAGCATCAGACGGAACATGAACCAAAGGCACAAAGCTAATAAACAAATAAGACACTGCTAAAGAACGACCGCCTTGGGACAGCTTGATGACATACTGAATGTTCATTTCAATGAACGTTACACCTGTGGACACAAAAGCGTTCAAACTCCTATGAACTAGCTTTCAATGAATCTCTTTGCATCAAGTTAGTTTGACAAGCAAATGTCATTCATGAAAGAATTCTTAAACTAGATCAAGCAATTGATTGGTCTTATTTTGGAAAACACTTTCTGACTGACATTTGAGATGTATTTTGATTGGACAGTGCAGGAGTCAACAATGAAATGTACACCACCTTGTGTTTTGAATTTATTTCTGTCTAAAAGTTGACTTATAGGATGTTAGGATTTATTGAATGATGTTTCAAGTCAGAATGAAATGAAGCTCATCAAAGTTTGAACGCTTTTGTGTCCACAGGTGTAATCAAGGCATAATGCTGCGGCTGTACATCTTTGGAGAAACAGGAATTGTGTTGCCTTGTTTGCATAGGTAACAAAACAATCAGTGGGAGAAAAAAATCCACTGTGATGTACGTTTATTTTTTCGTATTTAAAGCATTGCAGTCGTTACGTTTCCGTTACACGTATCATCACGAAAACACATATAAGTTTGACCCCCTTAAACTCCACTTTGATATAGTAACAATGGGGCTTACAGTGGTATAAATTACATTAGGAAAACATGTCCGTGTGAAATAATGGTGAACATCATGGTGTCAGAAATTACAAATTTTAGGTAAAAATGTTAACATCATTCTTATGTCTACATTCAACAGAGACTACGGATGCTCGTTAGAACCGGCTCATTTAGGCGGTCCTAACGAGTAACCACAATCTATGTTTTTGAACATAAATAAGGCGGATAATGTATACCCCGTAAACCCGACTTTTCCTTATATAAAAAGGGGTTGAGAGGTGTCTTCGTTTCACGGACATGTTAACATGACGTTTCTCTTATTTCTGCTCGAAAACATAGATTGTGTATATTTGTTAGAACCGCCTCGCCAAGGCGAGCATTTTATCCTTTTTCCTCAACGAGTTTAACAAATTGAATAATACATGAGCACGAGAGCAAGATTCTATTAACGACATGGCATTTAAAACGCATTTTGTTCACGATTTTTTTATAAAAAAAAAAATCAACAACCAATATTTCGCCATTAGTAAACGGACGTCGTTTAGGACGCCGTACGAGTAACGTTACGGGGCGTATCCAACTAATTAGCATATTTATACCACTAGTGGATTACACGACGCGACGTCATTATTATCATGATAAAATTGAAATACAGCAACAGCAAAAATAATTTTGATGTAAACATATATTTTTCAGCACAAATACCATTGTTTGAAATGTTGTACTTGCTATGACATTTAACATTTTGACAAGCTCATTAGGTTAGCGTTACTTTGAACAATTGGGCCCAGATAGCTCTGCCTGCCGTTCAAAAACTATCACGGTTACGTGTGAACCGGTCGTGATAGTTGTCTCATATGATCATGAAATTTGTAGGCTTTGCTCAGTTTGTTTTTATAATACCAGTTTTTGCTGATTATCATAAAAAAGATAGTACTACTTCTTATCCTTTTTCGTCTAAGAGCTTCTGAAGTAGATTCTTCAACACTGCATTTGGACATAGGGGGTTAGTAAAACAAACTGATAGAATGGCTAAAATTGTTGGTCCTATTAAGACAGTCTCATCTGTGTCTTGGTATTTGGACCGGTCAAGAGGACTGAAATATATAAGTGGTCCGGTCAGTCCTTAGGAGAACATGTCCGTGAAAAATTAGTGGCGTGCAACATTGTGTCAGAAGTGACAAATTTTAGGTAAAAAATGATAGCATCTTCCTTATTTATGCTTTCAACATAGATTGTGGTTGCTCATTCGAACCGCAATGAGGCGGTTCCAACGAGTACCAACAATTTCTGTTTTTGAGCAAATATAAGGGAGATAATGATTACTCCTGTAAACCTCACCTTTTTCTGTATAAAGTAGGGTTTAGAGGGAGTCTTCGTGTCAAGGACTTGTTATCGTTATGAATAAATATAAGAGGGGAATACAGAACATTTTGAGGTTGACCATGTACAATATCGAAATCATGTTCGTAAAACTACTTCTTACACAAGTCATTCAAAATATTCACTTTTGAAAGAAACAAACTTTTCCATCCGGGAAATCTGGTATGTTAAAGCCGGCGTAGTGCAGTCATTCAAAATATTCACCTTTGACAGAACAAAGCGTGTTCATCCGCACAATCTAATATCTGAAAGCCGGCGCAGTGTCGCCATTCAAATTATTCACCCTTGGCAGAAACAAACCTTCCTATAAGGGCAATCTTATATCTGAAAGGCGCCGCAGTATAGTCTTCAAAATATTCTCCCTTGACAGAAACAAACTTTTCCATCCGGACAACCTAATATCTGAAAACCGCCACAATGTAGTCATTCAAAATATTCACCCTGACAGAAACAAAAATTCTATCCGGACAATCTTATATCTGAAAGCCGCCGCAGTGTATTTATTCAAAATAGCCACTTTTTATAGAAACAAGCATTTCCATCCGGGCAATCATATAGCTGAAAGCTGCCACAGTGTAAACCGAAAGTAGAAAAATAAGCTCCACTGTCCTGTTTTCAGTCTTTACATAATATTTTCACAAATGTGTTGGTTCTGTCCAATTCAGTATCATAAAATGGATATCCCTAGCATGTATTTTGCCCGAGAAACTGTACAAATGGTAAAGTTAGTGCTAATTTAGGTCTAACCGGGTGTAATCGATTATTTTTGCTTCTGATCCATGCCATGGGGATGGGGTTGGCTTTACTCCAAAGCCTTGTCAAGCAGTTGTCAATAATCTGTTTGGAAAGCAGACTAGCAACCGTGCAACTGTGGTATTGTTTAGGATAGCCAATTGGCCATTTTGTGGGAAAGTAACTGTCCTTTTGGCTTTCCGCTGTTGATGTGTCCATTAGGGTCTGTTGTTTCATGTTTCTGTATCTTTCCCTTTGGTATCTCTGGTGGAAGCTGTGGGTTAATTGTATCGATTCCTGATCACTGCCTTCACTTCTGTTTTGCAGATGCTATGTCTCTGACTTGGGCCATCGGAGTCTAACTGTTGGTTTCTTTTACCCCAGCATTTCAGCGGTTTCTTGCTGTCGTTGTTGCATCTCTGTGGTTGTTTGATTGTTGTGTTCACGGTGATGTTGCACTGATGAGTTAGGAGGCCTCCATGTGGAATGAACAGGTTATTTGTCGGAATCGCGACGGAGGTAAGGGCGAGGACTGTGGCCGCGTGGAGTCGATATTGGCCCCAAAGTGGAATTCGTTTCACTGACTATTCCAAGGCGGTTCTTCTGTCGCCTTTTTGTTATGGCTTGTAATTGTGTGTGTGCTGCTTGTATTATTTTGTTTTGATTAGCCAGTTGGCCATTTTGTGGGATAGTGATGGTCTTTTTTATGTTTCCATTGGCGTCTAGTTGTTTCATGTTAACTTTATGTTTCTTTCCCTTGGTGTCTCTGATGGGAGCTGTGGGTTAATTGTATCGATTCCTGTTCATCGTCTTCACTTCTATTTTACAGTAAGTTTACCAATAGAAACCTAAGTAACATAATCTACTCCATCTTGAATATATCACTGAGGTTATTTGGCATTTGGCTTTGTCCAAAGCACAATTTTAAAATTGTCTCTCCGAAACAGCCCGCTGCAATACCGTGATAAGTTTTCTCATCCGTTATAAGTTCTAATTGGTTAGAATCATATTGCAGGATCTGAACAGATATATTCAGCTATTTCTCATGGCATGAAGGCATTAATAATCATTTTCATCAAAGTTTTGTCTTAAAAATAACTCAACATGCCATTTTTCGCTTAAAATGGTTGTATAGGTTTAAAAACAACCATAACTTCTGGCATATTTAGGCATACTATAGCGCAGTTTAGGATTCGAGTATTTCAAAAACATATGCGAGGAACAACTAATGCAAAAAGAAGTGATGGCCATGATCAGGAATCGATACAATTAACCCACAGCTCCCATCAGAGACACCAAAAGGAAAGAAGCACAAACATGAAACAACTAGACCCTAATGGAAACATCAATAGCGGAACGCCAAAAGGACGGTTTCTCTTTCCCACAAAATAGCCAACTGGCTATACAAAACAAAATAACACAAGCGATACACGCACTCAAAGACAAACAATTACAAAAATAAACCGCAACAGAAGAACCGGTTTCTGGGTTCCAGTCTAGAAAGAGGTAATCTTTGCGCTTTATCACAAAATACAGTTTGTTCGGCTTTCGTCGTAAACAGTAAAACCGATAACCTGTTCGCGATCTTGAAAGATTCTTTGTCACTGAACATTTATTATGCCTGACTACATTATTAGATATGATCTAAATTTCTGTTAGGCAATTCTTTTGATGGATCATAAAGACAATAAAGTTTGGTTAAGGTTATGCTTCTAGGTTAGTGGACCCAGCATTTAGCCATGTATGACACAATAGTCACATTTGATAGGATATAATTATGAAATTGATGAGGAACAATTAGCTGTTTTTTTTTTTTTTTTGTTTTTTTTTTTTTTTTGCAAGGTTATATATATGCAGTAATACATAAAGGAAACAAAGTTATCTGTCTCCTGATTGTTTTGCTGTGATAATAATTGTATATTTGGTATCTCTGAATTGAAGAAGACTTAATTTTCACTTTGACACAGAGTTACCTACATTAGACTGTTAGCATGCTTGACATTGCCACATGACACCCTTATTTTTTGCGGGGGTTAATTTTGTAGGATGCAGTTTGTTAACCATGTTTTGGGGGTAAGAAAATCAATTTGAAATACAGATTTATCAGTTGCAGGTTAAAATATTAACATGTAAGCTTAAATGAAATTAGAAGACCATAACCTGTAGTCAAGCAAAATATTCACTCTTGACAGAAGCAAACTTCCCCAGAACTTTAGTTAAATAAAGCAAATTCCTCTGATACCGAGGCCCCGTTTTTGGATTTACATCTATCTATTGTAGATGGGTTTGTTTCGTGCAAAATTTATGATAAACGCGATGACTTTGATTTTGAGATGGTAAATTTTCCTTTTTTGGATGGTGATGTTCCTCGTGCGCCATCCTATGGCGTTTATATTTCGCAATTAATTCGATTTGCTAGAGTGTGTAGTCATGTAACTGACTTCAACACTCGTAATAAATTATTAACGGCTAAACTCCTTAATCAGGGTTATCGGTACCATAAACTACGCAAAGCCTTTTCAAAATTTTATAGACGCCATTCTGATTTAATTTCAAAATTCAAGATTGGACTTAAATCTCTTCTGCAACACGGTCTATCGGAACCCGAATTTTATGGTGACTTAGTATATAAATTCAGAAAAATATATAACCGCAATGACTTCAGCACCCAATTTCGTAAAATCATTCTTAAAAATAAAAAGATTGGTTACAACATGGATGTTATACGACAGACTGCATGCATGGTAGTTAACCCAATCACGGTTGGCAACTTTACTTCCCTCTTTAATTGCACGCCGATGGGTCAGGCCTCAGATTCTATGACGGCTCCAACGTAAAGGCTTATTGAGAATTAGAGAGATCTAATTCAAGGTAATGTTGGTTGGTGCCTGATGCTCTGTCTCTGGTCGGGCCCATCGGAGTCTAACTGTTGGTTTTCTTTTGCTCCAGCATTTCAGTGGTTTCTTGCTGTCGAGTCCTCACCGTTGTCTCACCTCTGTGGTTCTTTGATTTTTTTTGTGTTCACGGAGATGTTGCACTGATGAGTTAGGAGGCCTTCATGCGGACTGAACAAATTATTTGTCTAAATCGCGCCGGAAGTAAGGGCGAGGATTGTGGCCACGTAAAATCGATTTAAGCCCCCCCCCCCCACACCCACCCCAGTGGAAATCTTTCCACTGACCGTTCCAAGGCGGTTCTTCTGTGGCGGTTTATTTATGGTGTTGTTTGTTACTTACTGTGTGTATCACTTGTGTCTTTTTTTGGGATGGCCTTATGGCCATTTTGTGGGAAAGTAACTGTCCATGCGGCCTTCCTTTGTTTAGGTTTCCATTATGGTCTGGTCGCTTGGTGTTTGTGTTTCTTTCCCTTTGGTGTTTTTGGTGGGTGGAGTAAGTTAATTGTATCGATTCCTGATCTTTGTTTTACTTCTACTTTTCATCCGGACAATCTTATATCTGAAAAATAGAAGGGAAAGCAATGATCAGAAATCGATACAATTACAATGTAACACACAACTCCCATCAGAGATACCAAAGGGAAAGAAACACAAACATGAAACAACAGGCCATAATGGAAACACCAATAGCGGAAAGCCTAAAGGACAGTTACTTTCCCACAAAATGGCCAATTGGCTATCCAAAACAAAATAACATAAGCGATACAAACACTCAAAGACAAACCATAACAAAAATAAGCCGCGACAGAAGAACCGCCTTGGAACGGTCAGTGAAATGAATTCCACTGGGGGTGGGGGTGTGGGGGGGGGGGGGCTTAAATCGATTTTACGTGGCAACAATACTCGCCCTTACTTCCGTCGCGATTTAGACAAATAATTTGTTCAGTCCGCATGAAGGCCTCCTAACTCAACAGTGAAACCTCTTCATGAACACAAAAAATCAAACAACCACAGAGATGAAACAACGATGATGCCTCGACAGCCGCCGCAGTGTTGTTTTTCGAAAGATTCATCCTTGAAGGAAACACACTTTTCCATCCGGGCAATCGTGTATCTGAAAGCTGCCACAGGATAGTCATTCAAAATATTCACCCTTGACGGAAACAAAACTTTCCATCCTGGCAATGGTATATCTGAAGGCCGCCGCAATGTAGCCTGCCTGTTGTATACTGTGCAAATACTGATACACACTATTCCCAAGGGCGCTTCTTGGATCCTGCCAGCCACCATTGTTAGCAAACAGAAGAGACGAAAATCACTGGAACCAAAGTCTGGCGAATAACAGAGAATGGAGCTTGGCCTGCTTATCCCGTATTGATCTGTGTATAGATGTATCGTTGTGAATAAGGAAGATGTTCCGCAAACCAGATGGTGGACTATTTTGAAAGTAATGTTTTCTTACCGATATTAGAACCTTGTCCCTGTGGCTTTTCCTGTGATATATAGTAGTCGCAGATAAGATTGACTAGGCGGAGCTATTCAGGTGTTGGCAAAAAATGTCAAATTCGCTCTGTCCACCAGAAGATTCGGTAGATTGCCTTTCGCACGCTTACTACAAGCGTATGAAATGGTCATATACGCCACAGCTATGCTTGTGTTACAGTTGAATTCATAAAATCGGGTGACTTGGTTTACCTTTTTGTTAATGGAATATTCCTAAGGCAGGTACAAACGATAGCTCCGCCTAGTCAATCTTATCTGCGACTACTATACCTGGCCTGTATTTGTAAAACTTGGCGTTTGAAATGGAAGAAACTTGTATATATACCGCGTTCGTAGTTATCGGTATCAAACACTGCGCAAAGCCTTTTCAAAATATTTTATAGACGACATTCCGATTTAATTACAATGTTGGACTTAAATCCTTTCTGCAACAAGGTCTGTCGGAACCATAATTTTATAGTGACTTAGTATATAAATTCAGAAAAAAATTACTTCAACACCCGATTTCGTAAAACGATTCTTCGATAAAAAGATTGGGAACAACATAATTCTTCAGGTCTGGAAGAAATAGATGGGCTGCATGATGCTTCCACCCGGAGCTGAAACCGATCGCACACGAGTACTGGTAAACCGCTTAGTGGATCTAAGCCTGCCCATGTAAAGCTGTGCGAGCCGGACCGCCCATGCTTATAAACCCTAATGGTTTCTTTGGACGACAGGGCTTGAGATGTCATTTCATCTCAAGGTCGGGTAAAAGTCCCACAAAATTGGAAGCAACGTCTCAATAATGACCTAAACTGTGTTGACGGGGACGTTAAACCTCAAATCAAACAAACAAACAAATAAAACAACACAAACGTTATACGACAGACTTCATGCATGGCAGTTAATCCAATCGCGGTTGTCAACTTTGCTTCCCTATTTAAGTACACGCCCGTGTGTCAAGCCGGTTCCAGCGTAAAGACTTAGTTTCACTGACCGTTCCAAGGCGGTTCCTCTGTCGCGGGTTATTTGTGTTCTGGTTTGTCTATAAGAGTTTGTGTCGCTTATATTATTTTAATTTGGATAGACAATTGGCCATTTTGTGGGAAAGTAACTGTCCTTTTGGCTTTCCGCTATTGATTGGTCCATTAGTCTCTAGTTGTTTCATGTTTGTGCTTCTTTCGGGTGGAGCTGTGGGTTAATTGTATCGATTTCTGATCATAGCCTTCACTTGTATTTTACTGAGAATTAGAGAGAATTCAATTTTATGTAATGTTGGTTGGGGCCTGATACTCTGTCTCAGTCTAACTGTTGGTTTTCTTTTGCTCCAGCATTCCAGTGGTTTCTTGCTGTCGAGTCCTTACTGTTGTTTTTTTTTTTTGTTCTCGGAGGTGTTGCACTGATTAGTTAGGAGGCCGACATGCGGACTAAACAAACTATGTGTCTAAATCTCGACGACAGCAAGGGCGAGGATTACAGCTGCCTAAAAGCGATTTAAGCCACCCTACCCCAGTGGAATTCATTTCACTGACCCTTCAAAGGAGGTTCTTTCTTCTTTGCGGTTTATTTTTGTCATGGTTTGTCTTTGAGTGTGGGTTTCGCTTAATAATATATTATTTTGTTTGGGATAGCCAATTGTCCATTTTGCGGGAAAGTAACTGTCCTTTTGGCTTTCCGCTATTGATGTTTCCATTAGGGTATAGTTATTTCATGTTTGTGTTTCTTTACCTGTGGTGTCACTGATGGGAGCTGTGGGTTCATTGTATGGAATCCTGGTTATTTCCTTCACTTCTATTGAGTTATTTTTGCGATCTTAACTGGATGTCGCCACTGCGTGTTGTTCTTGGTTCACCTTTAAATTTAAAAATACTTACATTGCTAAATCTGACTTGCACGTGCACTGTCCAATGACCTCCGCCCGCCGATCAGATGCAGTTGTTTGGGATACTGTATGTATCGAGTCTTTTGCTACAATGGCTGCTACAGGAATGCTATTTGAGGGCATCTTACACGTTACAGACTTTGTCTCTAGATTTGTCCTAGCATCTTCCCGGCTATAAACAGTGGCATTGGCTGTAAACAATCACGGTGATCAGTTTTGCCTCCACTTCGAATTTAAATTCTTGTATAATCAGATTAAAAAACGCTCGAAGACAACACTGTTTGCTTTAAGTACATGATTGTATCTTCCTAAAACCCCTAAAATCCAAAATGGACCTGGTCAAACACAGATGTTCTGTATGTCATATTATGCGTGATACATTATACTGTTATGTTACAAAATCGTTTCCAGTGAACGAATTAAACAGCCTATGCTTTGAAAATGCAAGCCACTGCAAACTCTATTTTTCTCGGATAATATAGATTCATTCTACAGACAGGTACATTAAACATAAAAACTACCCGCGGCTCTAAATCTAGCATTCTTTGTCGTTGTTAAATAATGAAATCATTTTCTATATTTCGCAGCAAAGTAACGTTAAGTAATTTACTCGTGGTATACAAGGATAGCCTGGTGAATAGATGGACAGACAGACAGATGGATAGAGGCACTCACAATATCCTAATGACATATTTTTTAATATGAGGATAATGAATTTATATATGGTTTCGGGGTGGGGATCTGAACAATTCCTTAGATATACGGCCTTTTATGAAGTAAATGGGATTAGGGCATGGCCACGGGGCACCCGACCGACCCCAAGGTTGGTGACACTGAATACGTCGTATCATAAGGAACAAAAATATATATTGTTAAGGGTGGGATCTGAAAAGTGCCTCCGATAATCGGTTTTTAACGAAAAAATGGTAGGAGTTGGGCATGGCCCTGGTGTACCCAAGGGACCACAGAGTTTGTGAATGCATCTTATCATAGGGAACAAGAATATGTATGGATTAGGGGTGGAGATCTTAAAGTTGCCTGATATATAAGGCATTTTATGAAGTGGGGGTGGCATGGCCCCCGCGCACTCCGGAGTTCCTCCAAGTGTGTGCCACTGAAGGATCTAATCATAAGGAGCAAGAGTATATATGGTTAAGGTCTGAAATACATGTCATTTTATGTAGGGAAGGGGTGGGTCATGACCCCAGTGCAATCCGGGGGTCACCCAAACTGGTGTCTCTAAATGCGTCTTAGCATGAGGAACAAGAATGTAATATATGGTCTGAAAAGTTTCTCAGATTTTATGTTTTTTTCTTAATTGGAGGGGGTGGGACATGGCGCTGGTGCATCCAAATTTAACTCTGTTATCGCACGCCTCATCATTTAAGAAAGCTACATGCATGTGCCAAATTTTGTTGCATACCGGCCAGTGGTTAAGGAGGTAGCGTGACCGACCGTTACCGTTGGGGTAACACATACGACACCACGACCACGAATGCACAAGGTGCTCTCACATTTTTCAGCAAAAATAACATATCTCAGATATTGTACTTGCTAGAATAAGTACATATTTAACCACTAACAAGCTCGTTAAGATAATTATGCTTTGAAATACTAGCGACTAAAATAGTCTCAGTGATCCCAAAGAGATACAAATATTAAATCGCTATGGCTATGACAACGTTATAGTCGATTTTTAAAGGCTCCATACCTTTGAGATTATGACAATGTTTTCAAGATAGGAGTATACCTACCGATGTTTCCTCATTGTTTCAAGTACATTTGTAAACAGGTGTAAGGGAGGTTATTTGAAAATATTTCTTGTTTCTTTTCTTTTTTTAAAACTATGGATACGTTGTGATACATTAGAATCGTCTAATCAAGGCAATTGTAATGAATACACGCAACATACATGTACGAGGGCTGACTGATATGTTGTGTGCATCATATTGAAGGATTTGAATTTTTTCGGAAATATTGTATTATCTTTCAGCATAATACCCTGCAGTATATATTCACTTTCGCCAGCGGTGTTTCAGGGCAACAATGCCAATTTTATAGAATTCCTTTCCTTGGCTGTTCAGAAAGTTATCCACTGCATACGTATGACGTCGTCACCGCACTGAAAGTGGGTGCCTGAAATAGCCGTTTTCAGTTTTGGAAATAGATGGAAGTCTGGTGGAAAGAGATCAGGTGAATAAGGCGGATGCTCAATCAATTAAAAGCCACAATCGTGAATGGCAGCCATCGCAATGACACACTTGGGAACAGGAGCATTGTCCGAACCGAACAACACACCTTTAGTGAGCTTTCAGCGGCACTTCAGTTTAATACTTTCCCGTTACAGCGTCAGAAGTGAAGCATAGTATGTACCATTGGTTGTTTGTCCCTTTTGGAGATAATCTATCAGCAGAATACCATCTGCATCCAAGAAAACCGAGGTCATAAACTTCCCAACTGATGGAACTTTGGCGGGGGTGCTTCATTTGTTTCGGTTGTTGTTTGGCCCCTGGTGTAAAATGATGGACACGTGTTTCATCCATACTGCTCAAAAAGGTTAAGATTACCACGCGATAATGTGCGTCTGGCGTGCTTCTGATCAACTGTCAGAAGTGTTCGCACCCGTCGGGCCAAACGCTTTCTAATTGCAAGATCCTCTGTCAGAATAACATGTACTCTTTCCTGTAAAGTTCCAAATCTACTGGATATGTAAAATTATCTTTCTGTGACTCGTCTGTCAGTCATAACAATGTCATAGACATTATGGACCATTTCTGGGGTTGCAACATTTACAGGCCTTCCAGGACGGGGGTCATCGTCAAGGCTCTGTCTGCCGCGCATAAATTCTGCCACCCACCTTTTCACTGTACCATATGAAGGGGCATCTATTCCTAGTGTTGCTACCATATCAATATGAAGGGACATCTATTCCTAGTGTTGCTACCATATCATTATGAATATCCTTATGTGTTAAACCTTTATTTTATGCAAATATTGTATCACTGCTCTTTCACAGAGTTCGTCCATTTTGGAAAAGCCTAGTCTTGTTTAATTTAGAGTGCTACCTCGTCGATATAAACTGACAAAATGAGACAAGTCCCTGGGTACACGGCTCTGTATAGTCAGAGAATAGTAGGACTGAAAAGTAACATTTCTGCTTACCTTCTTCGATACGAGGCTCACAACATATCTATCAGCCCTCGTACATGTGTATAATACAATTAGAAACATTGCCCTTATTTATCCCTACAGTTTGTTTTTTCTGGAGCTATCAGATAACTTTCGTAGGGACTCAAGAATGGATTCGAAGCAGCTGTCGAGTTCAGTCGAGTTATAGATGTTCAACTCCAGAAGATATGGCAAGTGGTTCAATAAAAATACTCACAATCATTCCTTGGAGGCTTAGACAAAAACGATTTTTCTCAGCCAGTAAATGTCAAGCACCTTATATCATATATGCGTTTTCTGTTTCCAAAGGCAGTATGTACAGCAATTTTATTCCATTATGGAAGGTAATTTTCTAGGAGAGGATTATGTAAGATACAGACAAAATTATCTGTGAAACACTTACATCAGCATTTGAAAACGGAAATAATTAAAGACAGCAAACATTTTTAAGACTGAATGTTTGGTTTGTCTAAGAATTTTATCCGACACATTATCACGTCACGAGAAAATATGTATTTGACTTTGCGAACATCAAAGGTGCACATCACGAAAACAGGCCTATATAATTCTGTACCCCCTGAACCCCACTTTTATATAGCAAAACTGGAGTTTACAGGGGTAAACCTTATTTTTCTTATTTCTGCTCTAAAGTATAGATTGTGAGTACTCGTTAGAACCGCCTCGATGAGGCGGTTCTACCGAGTGCCCACAATCTATATTTTGACCAGAAATAAGGAAAATATCACAATTTTTCATCTTAAAATGTTCACTTTTTCGGCGATAAAGGTGCCAATGTATTTGTATAGCCGTGTTTGCGTAATGAGATCTGTCTGCGCATCCCCGCAGTCTGATCAATACCTTGGTGTTCGCTGCTCCGATAGCAAAATAACGTTAGTTTCTAAGACACTTACTAACCTGCGCAGCTAATTACCGTAACAATCCTAAGTATTGGAACAGACAGGCCTTGGAAAACAGTGCAGACTCAGATCAGACTGCTCCTGAAGGAGCGGTCTGGTCAGGGTCTACACTGTTTGAAATTCCCTATGTGCTTTTTGGACTTCTTGCTGGATCATGAAACAAAGTTGTTAAAATTTTAGGAGAACTGCAGCAAGTCCGCAAGGCGTCCGAATTTTTAGGATTTGTACGGTAGGCTAATCTTTGTTTTATCCTGGTCGCGAACTCCAAAGTCGTAATTGCTCGTGATGAGTCTAATATGACTTCTATGTTTGATATCATATGATTGCCAATTTCATGAGTCGTTAAATTGCGGTTCAGCACGAGAACATGTTGATATATCGTGACAGTTTCACACAACGAAACAAAACGCTACACCAGAAAGCGTGAAGAACAACAGAACTAACCTAGTGTACTCAGTTTGTTTTCAAACGACTCCACCAAAGCAAGCGTTGGTTGTTACGCTTAGAATTTATTTGCTTCACGTTGACAGGTCCGTGTAAGGCTACCGCCCATCGGTCTTAGTGAAATAGATTGGGCTGCATGATGCTTCCACGTAAAGCTGAAACCGACCGCACATGAGTACTGGTAAACCGCTTAGAGGGCCTAAGCCTGCCTAGGCAAAGTGGTGCGAGTCGGACCGTCCCTACATATAAACCATTTTGGTTTGTTTGGGTGGCAGGGCCTGACATCTTATTCCGTCTCACTGTTGGGTAAAAGTCCCACAAAATTGGAAGCAACGTCTTCAAAATGACCTCAACAGTGTTGCCGGAGACGCAAAACCTCAGTTCGAGCAAACAAACAAAAACGGGTCCGTATATTGGGCACCGAGGTATGCCGGATATATGTCCCCGGGATAGGTACATGTATATACAACGTGTACTTACCCGGCTCTAGAGCATTTGCTTATCACCGACACAACGATTCACTGAGACTCATAATTATTATATACGATTCTCTGGCAATTCGAGGACGGAGTACAGTTTGGTGGGACAGAGGTTCACAGTATTAGGTATATGCAGGGAACCTTTGAATACTAGAACTAAGATGACTCGTCAACAATGGCTAATTTGAATTCGCTCTATAGCCCTATAGATATCTTCAAACAGCTCAAGACGATCATATATTTATGATTCTGATTTATCATATGACGTCGCGTCTGAGAGTGTAATAACGCCATGTAATATTTTTTCGATAATCAACTAATGGATTAAATATTCAAATTAGGTAGATACGTCTCGTAACGTTACATGCACGACGACCTTAACGACGTGGCGTTTACTAACGGCGGAATATTGTCATTTCTGTAAACAATCATGAATAAAATGCGTTTTAAATGTCATATGATAAATAGAATCTTGCATTCGTGCTCATGTGTTATTGAATTTATTTTTTCAATGCTCGACAAAGCCTCGCATTTTATCCCTTTTCCTCAACACGTTTAATAAATTCAATAATACATGAACACTCATGGAAGATCCTCTATGTTATTAATCAAGTATTTTCGTATTGGGTCAGTTACATGACAGAGGGCTGCTGTATTGGCCCGAGGCCGAAGCCAATACAGCTGACCCAGTGTCCTAATTGTGAGATTATTACTATTGTTTAAGAATTTAATAAACTAAAGTCCATTTTTAATGTAGATGGGAGTAAATGCAATGATGGTTCTGGGACATCGACAAAGTAGTTACGGGCTCAGTTTATTTCTCGCATGCTCGGTAGAAGGATAGCCTCGCAATGCTCGCATGATTTTGAGATTTACTTAAGCTGTAAATTTGCCTGGGGTGTCATCGCCATGGTCCCATTCCCATTACTGATTAATTATTCCCACCCACCTACACACACAGACTTCTGTATTCTTGTACACCAGATAAAGAAATCCATAGTTGTAGAATGGGATAGAAATACAGTTCTAACCCTGGTGTTCTTACCCAAAATGGAATATTCTGGCGTGTTTGATAATTGCAGTGGTTTGATACGACCTCATATGCGCCGTCGGTGAGGTTGACGTCACAACACGTTACGTGACGTCACTAAACATCAATGTAGTGTCATAAAATATGGCGGACGTCGGCAACTGAAGTGACTGCAGTATGAAAAATCCACACTCAGAAACGGAAGGTTTACAAAAAAAGGCCCCACCCATCGGGGCTTGCAGAAATAGATGGGCTGCATGATGCTTCTACGCAGAGCTGAAACCGACCCGCACACGAGTACTGGTAAACCGCTTAGGGGATCGATATCTGCCAAGGCAAAGCGGTGCGAGTCGGTCCGTCCATGCTTATAAACCCTATTGTCTCATTGGGCGACAGGGCTTGAGCTGTCAATTCACCTCAATGTCGGGTAAAAGCCCCACAAAATTGGAAGCAACGTCTCCAAAATGACCTAGTCAGTGTTGACGGGGACGTTAAGCCCAAAATCAGTCAAACAAACAAACAAGAAAAAAGAAACCTACATGGGTGTGAGGGGTGGATAGGAAAAACCCGTCCCTCGGGATCACGAGGCTTTGGTGTCTCTGACGGGAGCTGTGGGTTAATTGTATCGATAAATGATCATTGCGTCCACTTCTACTTTGTAGCCTCGTGATGCCGGACAATGAGTCTCGAGACGGATTTTTCCATCCACCCCTCACACCCATGAAAGATTCTTATAATCTCACACGAGTACACATTTTCTCTTGAGCTATAATTAGGGAATAACTGTACTGAAAATTGTCATTTGGGAAGGTAAATCGGAGGTTTTACGGTCGGAAGTTTCGTTTTACGGCGACGCGTTAGCGGAGCCGTAAAACATAATTTGCGACCGTAAAACCGACGATTTACCTCCCCAAATGACAATTTTCAGTACAGTTATCCCCATTCTAATGCACTTATTTGGTTAAGTTAAAAAATTGTACTGTTTTGCACGAGGCGGCAAGCGCGGTGAGCTGCGTAAAACCAAATAACAACCAATGAAAAGTGACGTTACATGATGACGTCGGATTTCCGTCAGTATATCGCAGAATATACAGTCGCAAATTTTTGACGTTATCCAATCAGACGTCGCGTTACATACGCACGTGCATAAGAATTGCAAGTTATTGAACATAGACTAATGAACACACAAAGACAGACGGTATAACCTCAAAATTTACATGCCCCCGCCCATAGGGGCTGGAAGAAATATATGGGCTGCATGATGCTTCCACGCAGAGCTGAATCCGGTCCGCACACTAGCACTGGTAAACCGCTTAGAGGATCTAAGCCTGTCCAGGAACTGCGGTGCGAGGTGGACCGTTCATGCTAATAAACCCTATTGGTTTCATTGGGCGACAGGGCTTGAAATGTCATTTCATCTCAATGTCGGGTAAAAGTCCAAAATTGGTGGTAACGTCTCCAAAATGACCTTTACAGTGTTGAAGGTGACGTTAAACCTGAAATCAAACAAACAAACAAACCTCTAAATTTACGTATTTATATGGCAAATATGAAATTTACCCTTGTATGCCTGGTGTCATACAGAGGGACATCCAGTTACAATGTAGACCTAGTGCTTACTATACAGTTTAAGCGGCTTATCGTATATTTTGTTCCCACCACGTTCAAACAAAACAGGCCTGACGCCCCTAATGTTGGAAATTACTCTATCTGAGCTGTTTAGCGCAATAAACTAATCGGCAAGAAAGGGTTAGATTTCCCTTTTGTCATTATTATGGACGATTTGGAAAAGTTCTTCCCCATTTTGCTTGACTTAGTTTAAACAATATTTTATTTACTTCTTTTCAATTACAGATATATAACAAGAATGTAACATATTAGAAAGATCAACAGGATTTGAAAACAAGCAAGGTTGCTTATACTGTCGGATCTCTTTTCTTGACTTAAGCCTTTTCTAATTAAGAAATAGATCAGCTCTTACTGTGATTTGTTGAGTAATAAATCACAGTTTGGAGGTCAGTTGTAAAGTAGACAAATCACGAGCGCGTAGCGCGCGTGATTTGTCTACTTACAACTGACCGACAAACTGTGATTTATTATTCAACAAATCACAAACTAGAGCTGATCTATTTCGATTCTAACAGGCTGACAATTGGCAATAATGCTGTTGTTTCCTTCAAAATTTCACAACCTTTCGCCATTGTTATAAGAAATCCCGCTTAAATTATCGACTGAAACACATGCATTTATATCCTTTTCTTACGTTTTCGATGCGAGAAAATGACGTTACACCGTCTAACGTCAAGTAAATCGACTAGTGACGTCATAAATTTGCAGTTTTAATGACGTCACACGTCACGCTCTTCCGAGCTGTGATTTTTTGCAGAATAAAACACAGTTATTTTGCATTGCCTATATAGGCGCGCTGTGTTAGAATTTTTAATAGACGACGTTATTTCGCTTTAGTTTCAAAATTTAATGTTAGAAGTAAGAAAATGTCACCCAGGAAATGTCACAATCAGAAAACTCCGCAATCTCAAGTCTAAAGAAAGTTAGCGACATGGAGGCACAAACAAAAACATCAAACGGAACATGAACCATCGGCTCATAGTCAATTAACACATAAGACACTGCAAAAGAACATCGTCTTTGGACGGTCAGTATTAACCCTTATCTTGCTGAATATTCATTTAAGCCACACCCATTTCTGTCTATCAACCAGTCAAATTACTTGATGTAATTTATTGCTACAAATTCATAAACTAATACCAAACAGTGTAGATCCTGATCAGATGGCTTCTTCAGAAGCCATCTGATCTGGATCTACACTGTTTGCAAAGATAGGGGTTGTCGTGAACAGCAAGATAAGGGTTAAAATTACTGGGGCTTCAACTCCGGAAGTTATGAAAATTCAACCCTCGCCCTCAATTCCATTGAAGTATCAAGCATAATAACATTAATTAACTGATCGCATGGAGGCTTCCTAGCACAACAGTGAGTCATAACTGAGTTAGTACGTTTAACTAAAGTTATCCTCCATTCTAACATGGGTCGCCTATATAGCAAATGGTTAAATCCGGTGAAATATTGAGTGACAACTCACTAGGCGAAAAAGCGTGATATGAAGAGCCGCTGTTTTATGACGGTTTGCGACGTCATCGATCGTTTCCTTGACGTTGGAAGGGGTAACGTCTTTTGAACGCATAAAATACGTTACTGCATGTGTTACAGTCAAATGTATTGGGATTTCTTCAATCAATGGCGGAATGTTGAGAGAATATGAAGGAAACAACGGCATTCAGTTGACTTTCAGTGTGTTAGAATCGAAATAGATCTGCTCTTTTGCGCGATTCGTTGAGTAATATATCACATTTTGTCGGTTAGATAGAAGTAGATAAATTACTCGCGCTACGCGCTTGTTATTTGATGTACCTCACAATTGATATATTACTCAACAAAGCACTGCAAGAACTGATCTATTTCTTACCTAAGGTCTACTACGTGTGCGACGGTAAGAGCTGACTACTGCTTCAGAAAATAAGTCTACAAACAACGAATGTCAGATCTTAGGATAATTAATGTTTAGAGAAAGCCAAGGTAATATGTGTGAAGCAGGCATTTAACCAATATATGCCTGGTGGTCCATGTTTTATACATTGACAAACAGTGAAGACCCAGATCAGACGCCGCTTAAAGCGGCGTCTGTTATGAGTCTACACTGTTTGCTTAAAGTTCGCACATTTTTGTGAAACTAACCACAAACAAAACTAACCTGACAACCCTATAGTTGGAAATGGATCATTGTAAACTCATTAAGTGGAATATTCCATTGTTGCATATTGGTTAAAGACATATTCGTGATAAGAAGACATTAAAAAATTTATAAAGATGCTTTTCACTGGGAGTCTAAGAGTTTTCCTCGCTTTTTAGTAGATGCCAGTAAATTGTCCTTTATGACTTCCTTTGCAAACACCAACATAATCATTTATCAGGCGGCAAATATGCGATAACTAGTCTATTATTCTATTTAATGGTCATTATTTTGCCATTATATTCTTGTTTAGATCATACTTAAAGTTAATCAACCAGACATAAAAGATAAAATGGCAATGTCAGTCTGCTTAAGATCAATAAGTTACGTGCTACATGTTTTGTTTCCTCAAAAAATCATAACAAAGATACAACATTTAATTATTAAATATATCCGGTTCAGCCTGCATGGCGCCAATAAGACAAAACGTGCCAAAGTGACTGTGTGTCTCTAAGCTGAAACAAGTCAGCAAGAGCCAAGCCTTTATCCATGAGCTCTGCAGCAGATTAGATGCAATGGAACTCTCAGACGATCCGGAACAGAACTGGAAAATCTTCAGAGACACCGTTCACTCAAGATGAAGATTCTGCAATGGATTTCCTAGGATCAATATCTCGTAGGCACCAAGACTGGCTTGACGAGAATGACGAAGAAATCCAGGGACTCCTCGAAGCGAAATACCAAAACACAAGGCGTACCTCAATGATACCAGTTCACTATCTAATAAGACCGCCTATTGCAAGGAGTTCGGACTAGACTCAGGGATATGCAAAACTCCTCGTTGAGCAGTAAGGCTGATGAAATCCAGACCTGTACCGATGAAGTAGTTCGTTGATGCACTTAAGTCAGTTTATGGTCCTCAGAGCTCAGGAACCACCCCATTGAACTAATCATCTGATATCTTGAAAAGATGGGCTGCGTACTTTAATAGTGTTCTTAATCGGCTTCATCTATCAATGATGACACTATCATCAGACTACCTCAGGTGGAATGTAATCGGCTGCTTGATGAGTTCCCAACCGTTTCTGAAACTACCAAAGCAATGCAACTTGTGTCATCTGCCAAGGCACCAGGATCAGATGCAATACCTGCTGAGATCTACAAAGCAGGAGGCACCCCAATTGCAAAGCAAATGAGTTATTTCACATTATGTGGAGGGAAGAAGCCATCCCGCAAGAACTAAAAAATGCGTCATTTATCAATCTATTCAGACGGAAAGGGAATCCTCAGGTCTGCGACTATCAACGTTGTATCTCTTTGTTGTGTATTGCCGGGAAGGTCCTTGCAAGAGTCCTACTTAACCAACTGAATGAACACACTTTACGGTCATGACTTCTACCAGAAAGTCAATGTTGATTCAGTAAGGACTGAGGGACAATTGACTTGATTTTCACAGCAAGGCAGCTTCAGAAGAAATGCCAGGAACAGAACATGGACATCTGCCTGACCTTAATTGACCTAACCAAAGACTTACGGCCGTGAGGGTCTTTGGAAAATTATGACAAAGTGTGGCTGTCCAGCCATGTTTATAGACATGGTGAGGCAGTTCCACGATGGTAAGTTTGCACGTGTCCAAATGATTGTGAGTTTTCTGATCTATTCCATGTGACAAATGCAGTCAAGCCAGGATGTATACTAGCCCCGACATTGTTCAGCACGATGATTTCTGCCATACTCAATAATGCTCTCTAGGCTGTTGACAATGGTATACAAATTAGGTATCGCTTGGATGGGAAGCTTTACAGCCTTAGGCGTTTGCAAGAAGAGTCCAAGGTGCAGACAGAGAGGCTATATGCGTTCCACTTTGCTGATGACATGGCAAATGGTACTACAACGGAAGGGAATATTAAAAAAGTGTAGATAATGTATGTGATTCCTGTGACAGCAATGGCCTCACAATCAACTTGAAAAAGACTGAGGTGGTATATACTCGGCAAGTCTTACAAGGAGCCCTCCATCACAGTAAAATGTCAATGATGAGTTCGCCTACCTGGGGAGCATACTGTCAGGATTCCGCATATTGATGACTACGTCAATGCCATGTTTGCCAAAGCTCGTGCAGAATTTGGCCGACTACGTGATAGCATTTGGGATCGAAGTGGAATCGGACTTGACAGAAAGCTGACAGTTTACAGAATCGCGGTGCTGCCAACACTATATGTATGTATGCATGAGAAACATTGACAAAATACCAAAGGCACGCCAAAAGACTGAACCACTTCTATACAAGATGTCTTAGGAAACTCTTGAAGTTTAAGTGGCAAAAGATATAGGTCCTGAAAAGAGAAGGGATGCAGTGTTCATTCTCTTCTGAAACTGACACAGTTAAGATAGACAGGCCATGTAACCAGGATGCCTGAGGAACGGTGACCAAAGAAAATCCTCTATGACGAATGAGAAACAGTCAAACGCACGCATTGTGAAGACACCCTCAGTACCATCATTAAGGACTTCAACCATACATCAACCATAGTGCAGTTTATATTTTACTTTTGGTCCTTCGAGATCAGCGTGAATATTCTGAGAAAGCAGAAATAAAATATTGGTTTAGACTCATATTCTAGACAGGTTTTTAATTATTTGGACCCCATTTTGATTTATATCAGTCTTTGAATCGACTGCCTTTTCGAAATTCGCAAAATTGCAGTATGTTTCCTCTGGCTTTCGTTGTCGGATCATTACAGGGTCACTGATGAGGTTTTATTAGCCGAAACTACGTAGTATGGCCCATCTTCTTTCTTATGAATGTTTTCATTGCTCTTATAGGAACTCATTTTTGATTTTTATTCAATGTACCGGCAGAACCGTGGGAACAAATTGTACTGGACCGAGCAAATTGCCGACGCCTCATCAGAAGGGATGCTGGTGAATATGAGGCAAAAAGAGAAGCCGAACATATACGTGCATAGAGCGAAGCCAGAGCTAAGACCTCACTAAGAGCAGTATTCTCTCTCTTACTTCTGTTGCTCTATCTGCAACAGACAGTTAAGAGCTGGAATTGTTCTCATCAGTCATCTTAAAACACACAAACTACAGCATTCCTTGCATGTGATTAAGACCAGTAATTGTCAGTAATTATACATCCGGTTCTACATTTTCCGTAAATATACACTCAACACACAACTGTACGAGAAAACATTCAGTGATACCGAACACCGTGGCCTAGTGGATAAGTGCGCTTGCTCTTAATCGCTTGGCCTCTAACCGCTGTGGCATGAGCCTCGCTCGGGTCACATGTGCATCGCCAAGCTCAGCAAAGGAAGGTAAGGTAGTTTTTTCTTGCTGTAAGCTGTTTTTCGGAAACCGCTGATTAACGGTCGGCTCGAAATAAGTGGATTAATCTTGATAGGGCCTTCAAAAAGAATGCAAAAGTGAATGAGCACTGCTTATTAAATACCCCACCCCAAAGTTAACGGTCAATAAAAAGAACAAAGAGTTACGGAAACTAAATAGGCATAAGATAATATGTTTTGCGAACAAGATAATATCTTTCCGCACAAGGTATCTTGTTCGCACAATTTCTCAAGATCAAT
Organism: Lucinisca nassula; assembly: GCA_963580285.1. Lineage (NCBI taxonomy): Eukaryota > Metazoa > Mollusca > Bivalvia > Lucinida > Lucinidae > Lucinisca > Lucinisca nassula. The sequence goes on from OY757010.1 coordinate 61,908,382, forward strand.
GTTGTGCAAACAAGAAAATATGTTGTGCGAACAAGATAATATCTTGTGCGAACAATATATTAAGTTGTGCGAACAAGATATTATCTTATGCGCACAAGATTATATGTTGTCCGCACAAGATAAATATGCAGTCCACACTTGTGCGCAAAATAAAATATTTGTCCGCACAACTTAATATCATGTTCGCACAACATATTAAAAAAACCATGTCCCTTCCCGAGTTCCGTAATTATCATACGAAGTCGGGTCTGAGAGTGTAATAACGCCATGTAAAAAATTCGGTAATCCACTAGTGGGTTAAATATGCAAATTAGTTGAATACGCCCTGTAACGTTACTTGTACGACGTCCTTAACGACGTCGCCTTTACTAATGGCGGAAGATTGACTTTTTGCAGACAAATCGTGACTAAAATGCGTTTAAAATGTCATATGATTTCGTGTTAATGTATTATTTTATCCCTTTTCCTCAACTCGTTAAATAAAGCCAATAATACATGAGCACGCATGCAAGATCCCCTATTACTCAGATGAATATTTTTGTCGTAATGTAGCGGAAGCATGAAACAAAAAGTATACCAACACTTGCCCTCAATCCATATCACAGAAACCAATATGTTCGATGAAGTTTTACCGCATAGCTAAGGAGTTCGACTGCAAAAAAAATAGGTGTGATTCTTTAACGGGTTATTTTACCTCCAGAGGATTATAAATCCCATATTTCAAATAGGAGAAATCATTACGAGAACATGCCTATATAATTTTGACCCCCTCATATCCCACTTTTATATAGTAAAACTGGGGTTTAAGGGGGTATACATTATTTTTCTTATTTTTGCTCAAAAACATAGATTGTGGGTACTCGATAGAACCGCCTCGTCGAGACGGTTCTATCGAGTCCCCGCAATCTATGTTTTGAGCAGATTTAAGAAAAATATCACAATTTTTCATCTTAAGATTGCTAATTTTTGGCCAAAAAATTAGCAATGTATTTGAATAGGCGTGTTTTCGTAATGTGAATAATCTGTACATTACATGCACTTCCATAGACATTTATTGAATATTGTACAGTTGACTGTTTACAGCTCATTTTAACAGTTCAATCAGCGTAGTGTTACAGAAGCTGGCTGGATGGAAAACTGGATGAGCGACATTTTGAAATCGCTGTCTACAGTTTTGGAGAAAAAAAGAAGAAAGGTGTTTTAGGGAAAAGACAGTAAAATGTAAGATTAAAGAAAGCAAAACGTACTTCCGATAAAATGATCATGTTCATGTAACATTGTTGTATTTGTTTCAACATTGCATCTGACTCAAACGTCACGTATTCTGAACGTTTGTTCATATCTTCTAATATAACGATTTCACTGCACAAGCGGTATCTTGAATCTTGTACAAAAAGTAGTTCTAACTCAAGAGACTTATTTCCCCGGATAAGAGGAAATATTTCTTCTTGATAAAAAGGAAAATACCAAGTTTATGCCTGGTAGAAATCAAAGCATTTATCTGTTAAGCATATGATATAAAGATTTTCTTACCTAACGAGCTTAATATTATCTGGCACTTTTGATAAAATTTATAAAACTGTCTAAAAAGCAAAATTAATACTTAAAATCCTGCACTTTTGCTTTCTTGGTGCTCTTAAACTCATTGTTTTAATGTTTTCTGGTAATGTGGTTTGGATTAAGCCCTTTTAAATATTTTGCTCTTTTTCAATCAAATTAAAGCTTCCAAAAATAAAACAAAATGTTTATTCGACCTATTGACCCTATCTTTTCGGCGTGTTAGCGGCATGTTTCAGACCTAATTTGATGGATCTGTAAACAACATGCCTGTATTACAGGACTATAATAATCCCCACCATGACTCTAGAAATGGCATTTCTTCAAAAGACAAGTTACCATGCAAATGTTCTCACTATGTACGTGTACATGTACAATGTACAACAATTATTGTAGATGCCGGCGTGCATGTAATAATAATAATAATAATAATAATAATAATAAAAACACCCTAAGCTAAGATCACGGAAAAGTCATCACTAAGGAAATGTTTAATCAATACGATACCACATTCGTGTAACATAGTACATTGGTTCATACAGCCTAAACGGTCATTTTTATGATAATTTGTGATAAGCCATGTCCCCGGTAGCAATAGCGGGGAGGTATTATTTTTGCCCTGTCCGTCTGTGTGTTTGTCTGTTGTTTGGTTTGTTGGTTTGTACGTGGACAACTTTAATATTGGTCATAACTTTTGAACCAGTTGAGGTAGAGCCCTTATATTTGGCGTGTAGGTTCTTTGTGACACGGGCTTTTCAATCATACAAAACCTTTTGATCTACGACCTTGACCTTGACCTGTGACTTTGCTTTAAAACAAATTAACATCGGTCATAACTTTTGAACCGTTTGAGACAGAGCCTTTATATTCAGCATGTAGGTTTCGTGTGACAAGTGCTTCCGAGTTATACCAAAAATAACCTGTGACCTTGATCTTGACCTTGACCCGTGATCCACTTTAAAGAAAGACAACATTGGTCATAACTTTTGAACCGTTTGACATAGAGCCTTCAGGGCTTCCCACCCATATAACATATTGATATTGAGCTTGACCTGTGACCTACTTCAAAGACGAAAATAATATTTGTCATTACTTTTGAACCATTTGAGGTAGAGCCTTTATATCTGACATGTTGATTCCTTGTGACAAAGTGATTCCCTTTCATAGCAGTCATTTTGACCCGTAATCTTGAACTGTTATCTACTTCAAAGAAAAAAATGACCTCGGCCCGGGCACATGTTCGATTTTCATAAACACAGCTTGTTCTTCTTCATACACCAACATATGTTGCACGTGAGCGCCCGTTAGAACTGCCTAAATGTGGTGGTTGTAACGGGTACCCACAATTTATGTTTTTGAGCAAAAGGATGGAAAATAACGAATGACCCTTTAAAAGGGATGTGACAGAAATGATCAGGAATCGAAACAACTAACCCACAACTCCAATGAGTGACACAAATGAAACACAAACATGAAATAACTAGACCCTAATGGAAACATCAATAGCGGAAAACCAAAAAGACAGTTACTTTCTGTCAAAATGGCAAACTGGCTATCCAAACCAAAATGATATAAGCCAAACTCACACTCCAAGACAAACCAAAACAAAAATAAACCGCGACAGATGAACCGCCTTGGAACGGTCAGTGAAAAGAATTTCATCCGTCGCGATATAGACAAACATTTATTCAGTCCGCATAAAGGCATCCTATCTTATCAGTGCAATATCTTCGAGAACACAAAAAATACAGATATGAAACAACGGTGAGGACTCGACAACACTGAAATGCTGGAGCAAAAAGAAAACCAACAGTTAGAATCCGATGGCCCAACCGGCGACTGAGCATCAGGTTCCAACAAAACTTACATATGTAAAATAGAGGTTGAGGCAATGATCAGGAATCGATACAATTAACCCACAGCTCCCATCAGAGACATCAAAGGGAACGAAACACAAACATGCAACAACAGGCCCCAATGTAAACATCAACAGTGGAAAGCCAAAATGAAAGTTACTTTCCCACAAAATGCCCAATAGGCTATCTAAAGTAAAACAATATAAGCGATACAAACACCCAAAGACAAACCAAGCCTTTACAATTGGAACGACCATAGAATCTGGGACCTGGCCCGCCGGCGTACAATACAAGAGGGCAGCAAAGTTATCAATTGTGATTGGGCTAACTACCATGCATGCAGTCGGTCGTATATCATTTATGTTGTGCCCAATCTTTTTATATATCGAAGAATGCATTTACGAAATTTGGTTCTGAATATTTTTTTTCTGAATTTATATACTAAGTCACAATAAAATTCGGACTCGGCTAGACCTTGTTGCATAAGAGATATAAGTCCAACATTGAATTTTAAAATTAAATCGGAATGAAAAAGAGAAGTGAAGGCAATGATCAGGAATCGATACAATCAACTCACAGCCCCCATCAGGGAGACCAAAGGGAAAAAAAAACACAAACATGAAAATACAGACTCTAATGGAAACATCAACAGCGGAAAGTCAAAAGGACAGTCAATTTCCCACAAAACGGTTAATTGGCTATCCAAAACAAAATAACATAAGCGATGAAGTCTTTAGAATTTAGAAAAGACTTTGCGTAGTTTAGGATACCGATAACCCTGGTTAAGAAGTTTAGCAGTTAAAAATTTATTACGAGTGTTTAATCACCATCCAAGAAATGAAAATGTACAATCTCAAAATCAAAATCATCGAGTTTATCATGAATTTTGCAGGGAAAAACCCATCTACAATAGATAGATGTAAATCTAAAAACGGGGCCTCGGTATCAGGAGAATTTGCTTTATTTAACTGCAGTTCCGGGGGTAAATTTGACTGATCAACCCATCGAAAAGGGTAGTGTCAATATTTAATAAAACATCCTAATATCTAGAAGTCGAGCTAAAGGCTTCTATGATTTCAGAATGGTTATCAACGGAACAAAACATCATGAAGTCTCTTCATAATAAAACAAGAACAGATAATCCACAATGGATACGTACCCATCGGAATGGCCACAATTTATCTACATAACTTAGTACCAAAGCTTATGTAAATATTGACAAGTAGAAAGGTGAGAAATTCACTAACTTTCCGACATGACCATAAAGTATAAATCGTATGCTCTACAGAAGTGAAAAAGTATTTCTTACACTACAAGCAAGATAGAGTGAATCTCCCCTATGAAAATTGTTATGGTTTTCTTTTATAAGATTATGAGAAAGTGTAGTGTAAATCGTGGGAAAAGTCATAAGTAGACAAACTTGAAGCACGAAAACGTCTGGATTTCATTTTTTTATAACTGCATTAGAATTTTTATAGACCAAAACAGATTTCTCCCTGGATCGTTCAACGATTTTAATCATATGTAAAACATGAGTGTATAATTTAGAAAGTTCAGTGCTGATATAAGAGGTTAAATTTGCAATAAACCGTGCTTTGTATGGTCTTTTATGAAGTTTAGGTAACCAACATAGCGTAGCAAGCTTGTCTTGACCTTCTGTAACACAAATAGCAAACACGGTGGCTGTGTTACAATTGTGGTTATCAATTACAGCCCTCCCTACAACCAAAGGCTGCAGTTCATAGCCATTAGTACCATCAAGCTCTTTCTCAAGAGTGTTTACATAGTGGATTCGTCAAAAAAAAAAAAAAAAAAAAAAAAACGACGACGACAATGTTAGCGACCTTATCTACTGTAGTTAAAATAAACTTTTTATGTAAGTTTTAAAGTCACGTAAAGACGTCTTAGATTTAGGAGGTAATAAGTTCGTATTTAGAGAGTAGAAAGAAATGCGTTTGTTCATTAGTTTCAGAATACTTAGTTTCCATTCTTTAAGATACGTTTGTTTACACCATCAATTACCAACTTATTTTAAGGCTGCAGCGATTTCTTGCTATTGAAATGAATTTTAGAAGGAAGTCGATATTTCGGTCCTTTAGAAATTATATTTCGTATCATAGAATCAGGAATAATTTTTAAATTGCCAGTAAATATAGGACCAGCAGCAGGATAGCAATACACTGAGTGTTAACAATCACGGGTATCGGGAGTTTTAGTATCAATGTCAAGATCAGAAACAAGTTTATTGAAATTATTAATGATAGATCTAACAGGTTTATTGTATTTATATCAAATTATGGGGGTTTCATTATTTTGAAAATTGTAGCAATGGATGAAATAATCGAACTGACTCGGAAGATAGGTAAATCTATAAAATCCAAACCCTTATTAATGAAAGAACGTTTGATGTATTGACGCTTGTGTTTAATTTCAGGATCGATGAAAGGACGAAGAGCATGCTGAGTATAACCTCTAATTAAAAGAGCAGCAACATAAAGCTGATAAGAACTATCGCAGAATTTATTCAGAATAGGTAATAATAAAGAAACGGGGTAATGAACTTAAACGCGATGACTTTGATTTTGAGATTGTAAATTTTCCTTTTTTGGATGGTGATGTTCCTCGTGCGCCATCCTATGGCGTTTATATTTCGCAGTTAATTCGATTTGCTAGAGTGTGTAGTCATGTAACTGACTTCAACACTCGTAATAAATTATTAACGGCTAAACTTCTTAATCAGGGTTATCGGTACCATAAACTATGCAAAGCCTTTTCAAAATTTTATAGACGCCATTCTGATTTAATTTCAAAATTCAATATTGGACTTAAATCTCTTCTGCAACAAGGTCTATCGGAACCCGAATTTTATGGTGACTTAGTATATAAATTCAGAAAAATATATAAACGCAATGACTTCAGCACCCAATTTCGTAAAACCGTTCTTCGATATAAAAAGGTTGGGTATAACATGGATGTTATACGACAGACTGCATGCATGGTAGTTAACCCAATCACGTTTGGCAACTTTGCTTCCCTCTTTAATTGCACGCGGGTGGGTCAGGCCTCAGATTCTATGACGGTTCCAACGTAAAGGCTTATTGAGAATTAGAGAGATCTAATTCAAGGTAATGTTGGTTGGTGCCTGATGCTCTGTCTCTGGTCGGGTCCATAGGAGTCTAGCTGTTGGTTTTCTTTTGCTCCAGCATTTCAGTGGTTTCTTGCTGTCGAGTCCTCAACGTTGTCTCACCTCTGTGGTTCTTTGATTATTTGTGTTCACGGAGATGTTGCACTGATGAGTTAGGAGGCCTTCATGCGGACTGAACAAATTATTTGTCTAAATCGCGACAGAAGTAAGGGCGAGGATTGTGGCCACGTAAAATCGATTTAAGCCCCCCGCCCCCCAGTGGAAATCTTTCCACTGACCATTCCAAGGCGGTTCTTCTGTGGCGGTTTATTTATGTTGTTGTTTGTTTCTTACTGTGTGTATCACTTGTGTCTTTTTATTTTGGATGGCCATATGGCCATTTTGTGGGAAAGTGACTGTCCTTATGGCCTTCCTTTGTTTAGGTTTCCATTGTGGTCTGGTCGCTTAGTGTTTGTGTTTCTTTCCCTTTGGTGTCTTTGATGGGTGGAATAAGTTAATAATTATTGTATCGATTCCTGATCTTTGTTTTACTTCTACTTAGAAATGCGAGCATTGAGTGGCGTCCATAATTCAATAATAATGGACAGTAACTTCAGCTTGGCATTGTTTCTTTTAAAAGCGCGTAATTTACGTTTATAGTTGCATTTTTTTCTGGTGCCATTCGATCAAGCCCAGAAGCGAGAAAATATCAAAATCTGGCTCCCTCATGATACATTTAATGTTGTCATTAAAACCCAATGGAAAAGGTGTCTGTAACTATTTAATCCATTTTAATTCAGTTTCGTGTAGTTGAATAATTTTAAACCTAGCAGTAGAAATTATATTATAGTATTTATATTTACAGAAAGACCTGTACGTTTAAAATGACGGTACAAGAAAGTGTCAGATTTTTAGGCTTACTCATTCTACGAGAGTGTTCGTTAAGTATTTCGCTTGTAAACCCATCTGATATAGTATCATTCAATTTATGGTTTCTGTAGAAGCCATTTGATCAGGATCTGTACTGTATAGCATGCAGTTTATGAATTGAACGAAATCAATATATTAAGTAATTGATTCTTGAAACAGTAAGAAATGAGTGTGTCTAATTCATTTATTCAGCAGGATTCGGGTTAAACAACATTCACAGTCTGTATAAAGAAACCTTCATTACGAAAACTCGCCTATACAAACACATTGTGGACTTTACTGCCGAAAATTCGACGATTTTCAGATTAAAAAGTGTGAGAATTTTCTTATTTCTGCTCAAAATATAGATTGTGGTACTCGTTAGAACCGAGTACCAACAATCAATTAAGAACAGAAATAAGAAAAAACAGAGTTTACCCCTGTAAACCCCAGTTGTACTATATAAAAGTGGGGTTCAAAGCGGTCAAAAGTATATAGGCGTGTTTTCGTAATCGAAACAAGGGGCATCATATAGCGCAAAGCGTCAACTCTCATCAGACTGCGCAGAAGCGCAGGCTGATCTGAGTTTTCAATGAACGCTTATACTCGAAGGTGCCTTTTCGATTGGCGCAACCAGACCTAAGGTGTTAAGACTATATAATTGGCAGTTTTCGGATTCTTCAGACAGTCTTTTTTTTTTGGAATTTTGAACAGAGGAAGACCCAACTGTTTGTTTTTGTCTGAAGCAGAAGCAAAATAATAGGGGGATAACAATTCTGTATCAGGTTGCAGAACTAAAAGCTACGATTCTAGAATGTCTCTTCTGGCGTATCAGATCTTTAAGACAAAGGTATTACCAGCAAATTATATGTTATTGTTACCTAATGATTGTTATTCTCCGAAAGATGTATCTAAATCACGGCGTCTGATGGCTGGTAAAAGGCGTCCTGGAGGATTTTAGCGAGGAGATGTCTAAGATAGTAGTTTACGGTCACTGTGTTAAGAGATACAAATTAATGGTTTCGATTCATCATTGACGCAATGAGTTTCAGATGAAAATGGAAACCAGGCCTCCATGCGGACTGAACAAATTATGTCTTAATCGCGACGGAAGTACATGTAAGGGCGAGGATTGCGGCCAAGTAAAATCGATTTAAGCCCGTACCTAATATTACGCTAACAATTTCATTTAGCCCATATGTGCCTATCTGCCAGTTTCTTGGTCATTGGCAAACAGTGTAGACTCAGATCAAACGCCGCGGATCGAAGTTCGTACATTTTTGTAAAACGTACCATAAACAAAACTAACCTGACCCTCCTATAGCCTAATTGGAAATTGAACACTCCAAACTTATTAGGTATTATATTCCATTGTCATACATGGGTTAAAAGAAACTCTAAGACTTGTAAACACATCTGATATAGTATATTTAACTAAATTGCACTCGAGTATTATTGTTTCTTAACCTTTCCGCTATACCGTAGATTGGGGATGCCCATAGTAGCCCCTTCGGCCATAAAGCGGTTTGTTTTAGTTCGGTTTCGATGAAAGCTTCAAGCTTATTGAATCGCTCTCGAACAATCATTCCGGATGTTATCACACGCGCGCGAGAGAGAGGCAGTGACTTTTATCCAACTGCTACCCATTTACACCTGGGTGAAGTGAGGCATTGTCATAACGTGTCTTGCCGAAGGACACACTTTGCCTCCGGTGGCCGGTTTCGAACCCAGAAACTCACGATCATAAGTGGGAAGAGCTAACCACTGAGCTATCGAGGCTGACAAGCGGTTCTTATAAGCACACCAATCTATTTTTGAAGTCATAATAACGTTTCGGGCTTGAGAATTCCGTATTTAGGCAAATTTAGAGGAAACCACTCGATTACATGATCTATAAATTATATTGTGTATTTTTGAATAATATTTATAATAATAATGATGATGATGATGATAATAATAGCAATAATAACAGTAATAAATACTAAGGCTGATTAATTGCATGTAACATATACTAGAACCAATGCGTATGTAACCTGGTTAACATTACGAAAACATGCCTATACAAATACATTGTAGCCGTTTTCTCCGAAAAAAAAAAATGAAAATTTAAGATGAAAAATCGTCATTATTTTCTTATTTCTGCCCAAAATATAGATTATGGGTACTCGTTAGAACCGCCTTATCGAGCCGGTTCTAACGAGTACCCACAATCTATATTTTAGAGCAGAAATAAGAAAAATAAGGTTTACCCCTGTAAACCCCAGTTTTACTATATAAAAGTGGGGTTCATGGGGTCAAAATAATATAGGCGTGTTTTCGTGATGATTTTTCGCGACATTGTTATAATAATTAGAACAAGACAAGATATCAAGTGACTCGAATGTGATTGCATACAATTTCGGAAGGAAACAAGCAATGATATCTCATTATTAAAGCCGTTTAGTTATAAACTTATAAAGTAGACTTACATGAGCACTGAATTTGAAGTTTCAAATTCTGATTGTACATTGTTTTTTTGTTTGTTTTTTTTTTGTTGTTTTTTTTTTTTTTTTTTTTTTCTTTTTTGTTGGATTCCAAAGATTGACTATCTAAATTGACGTGGGATTCTGTGTTGAATTGAACAATGTATATTTCACAGAGTTTAATTCGATCATGATTTAGCAAATTATAAACCGACAAGCACAATCAACAAAAAGACTGTGGTCTTCTTTATACCCTTGCCCTTCCTTTCCAACATCAAGATTAACACATTATTATTAATATTATTATTATTATTATCGATTGTTAACATTAAGTTATTGTTAAATGTTCTGCCTACAAACAATATTAGCTTGTGTTTATCAACTTTATTTTCATCACGTTAATAATAATTGCAATAATAATAGTTGAAGTAGTGGTAGTAATACACTGATAGAAGCAGTAGTAGTAGTAGTAGTAGTAGTAGTAGTAGAAGTAGTAGAAGTAGTGGGAGTAGTAACAAGATAAAATTATTATTACAATCGTTTGTTATTATTATTCGCCCCCGCCCATCGAAGCTTGAGGAAATAGATTCGGCTGCATGATGCTTCCAATCAGAGCTTGAACTGGCAGCACATGAGTACTGTTAATCCACTTAGAGGTCTAAGTCTGCCCAGGCAAAGTTGGGCGATTCGGACCGTCCCTACATATTAACCATTTTGGTTTATTTATGCGGCAGGGATTGAGATGTCATTTCATTTCAATGTCGGGTAGAAGTCCCACAAAATTAGAAGCAGTGTCTCCAAAATGACATAAATAGTGTTGATTCAAACAATTTGTATTATTATTATTATTATTATTATTATTATTATTATTACAGAAGTAGTGGGAGTAGTAGTAGTGGGAGTTTTTTTTTTTTTTTTTTTTTTTTTTTTTTGGTTTGGGTTTAACGGCCCTTTCAAGATTATTTCACTCATATCGAGCCGATCGTTAATCAGAGGTGGGCGAAAACCGGAGTACCCGGAGAAAAACCACCTGACCTTCCGTTGCAGAGCTTGGCGTCTCACACGTGGCCCGAGCGAGGCTCGAACCTACGGCGGTGAGAGACCTAATGACTAAGAGTCAGCGCTCTTATCCACTAGGCCACGGAGGCCCGTTAGTAGTGGGAGTAGTTGTACGAGTATAATTGTTATTCATTACGAAAACACGCCTTTACAAATACAGTGTAAATTTTACCGCCGAGAAAACAAAACAATAAAGATGATTTTAGGAAAACATGTCCGTGTGAAATAATGGCGTCCAACATGGTGTCAGAAGTGACAAATATTAGATAAAATTTTTAACATCTTTCTAATTTCTGCTTTTAACATAGGTTGTGGGTACTCGTTAGAACCGCCTCATTGAGGCGGTTCAAACGAGTACCCACAATCTATGTGTTGAGCTAAAATAAGGCAGATAATATTTACCCCCTTACACCCCACTTTTCTCTATATAAAATGGGGTTTAGAGGGGTCTTCGTTTCACGGACTTGTAATCGTGATGAAACATTGCAATATTTTTCTTTTTTTTTTTGCTCAAAACATAGATTATGGGCACTCGTTAGAACTGCCTCATCGAGGCGGCTCTAACGAGTACCCACAATTTATGTTTAGAGCAGAAATAAGAAAGATACGGTTTACCCCTGCAAACCCCAATTTTACTAAAAAAAGTGGGGTTAAAGGGGGTTAAAATTATATAGGCGTGTTTTCGTGACGGTCATCGTTTTTATTTCAACATTAATTTTTTCGTTATTATAGGTAGTATCAATGATCAGAAGTAGTAGTCTCTTTGTTTCTATTGGGTTTTATGTTCCCGCCAGCATTATTAGGTCATTGTGGAGATGTTGCCTCCAATTTGTGAGCCGTTTACCCGACATTGATATGAAATGGCAACAAAAGCCCTGCCGCACAAACAAACCAAAAGAGGTTTTATATATAGGGACGGTCAGGCTCACATCACTTTGTCTAGGCAGGCTTGTGGTAAGCCCCCTACCCCACCCAGTAGCCCCCCCCCCCAAGTGGATGTTTTTCGCTGACCGTTCCAAGTTGGTTCTTCTGTCGCGGTTTAATTTGGTTATGGTTTGTCTTTGAGTGTTTGTGTCGCTTATATTATTTTGTTTTTGATAGCCACTTGGTCATTTTGTGGGAAAGTAACTGTCCTTTTGGCTTTCCGCTGTTTCCATTAGGGTCTGTTGTTTTATGTTTGTGTTTCTTTCCCTTAAGTGTCACCTATGGGAGCTGAGGGTTAATTGTATCGATTTCTGATCATTGTCTTCACTTCTATTAGGCCTCCTAAGCGGTTTACCAGTACTCATGTGCGGTCAGTTTCAGCTCTGCGCGGAAGCATCATGCAGCCAAATCTATTTCTTCTAGCCCCGATCGGCGGGAGCCTAATAATGATAGCAGTAGTGGAAGAATTAGTAATAGTATAATTATTATCGCCATCGTTTTATAATTAAAATTATTATCAGTAGTAGTTGTAGTAGTAGTAAAAGCAGCAGCAGCAATAGCAGTAGCAGTAGTTATAATAGTATCAAACTTACATGTATTATTATTATTATGTACATTCCAACAAACATTATTGGCTAGTTTTATCCAAATATATTTTCATCACGTTAACATGCTCATGTTATGCCCCGCCCATCGCAGAGCTGAAACCGATCCGCACACGAGTACTGGTAAACCGCTTAGAGGATCTAAGCCTGCCCAGGCAAAGCGGTGCGAGTCGGCCCGTTCATGCTTATAAACCCTATTGGTTTCATTGGGCGGCAGGGCTTGAGATGTCATTTCATCTCAATGTCGGGTAAACGTCCCACAAAATTGGAAGCAACGTCTCCAAAATGACCTTTACAGTGTTGACAGGGACGTTAAACCTCAAATCAAACAAATTATGTAATGCCCATGTAAATCCTATTTTATATCAAGAAAAATTAGGTTTACATTTCAACCCGCAATTTACCTGCAAAAGTATCATTCGAGAAATGCCATTTACACAGCACAGTTATGGGTGAATAGCAAATTGTAGTCCCTTTCAATTACTGCTACAAACTTCATTTGAAACAAATAACTAAACATATACTCAGTGAGTGAGTGAGTTTTAGGTTTACGTCCCACCAACAGCTAAGGTCATGCGGAGACGGGACCTCGGTTTAAAGACTCATCCGAAAGTCTGGAGAAGCCCGGGATCGATCCTGCGATCCCTGGTTTACAAGGCGAGTAGCGTAACCACTGCACCACGGAGGCTTCTAAACATATACTCAGTGTAAATGAAAACGCACTTTTATAATTTTGATTTCTTTAGTTTAAGGTAAAAATGACCGACCTTTTCAACTAATAATTACGGTATTGTAACGTTGTCACCGAAACATGAATTTGTTAGGCGAATACTGCGTGATGTTCATAGTGTGCACGTACAACATGCAAAAAATGCACGATTTTCGTAATAACGATGTTTTTGGGCACTTTCTTTACTGTCATTCGAAGGTCAGGATTCTTTACGTTAAAAGCCAGCAAAACATTTCATAAGAACGAGCGAATGTGACGTCTATATAACGTCGATCGTCATCTAGCCCTAGGTATAGTTGATTTTTGTTTGTTTATTTGAGGTTTAACGTCCCCGTCAACATAGTAAAGGTCATTTTCAAGACGCTGTTTCCAACTTTGTGGGACTTTACCCGACATTGAGATGAAAAGACATCTCAAGCCCTGCCGCACTATGAAACGAATATGGTTTATAATCATGGACGGTCCGACACTCGCCTCAATTTGCCTGGTTTGGCTTACATCATCTAAGTGGTTTACCAGTACACGTGTGCGGGTCGGTTTCAGCTCTGTGGGGAAGCATCATGCAGCTCATCTATTTCTTTTAGCCCCGATGGGCGGGTGCCGTCGGCATGGTTGAAGGTGGGCTTTCATACCGCCAAGTTGCAGAGCGTATGGGTTGTTCGCACGCTACGATTTCTCGATTGGTTGAAAGGCACAACGCTACGGGGACTGTGGTTGATAGACAACGCTCTGGACGTGAACGTGTTACTACACGTCAGCAGGACCGATACATTGTTTTGAGTGATTTACGCAGCCGATCCAGGACGTCTGTGGAAACTGCCCAGGAGATAGTAGGAGCCCATAGCCTACGCGTAAGTGCCTTAACTATACGGCAGCGTCTCTAGAAACGCGGTATTTCTAGCCATAAGACTTATAGGGGTATCGTTTTGACGGCGGAACGTGGAATCAGTCGCTTTAATTGGTGTACACCGCGTATCCGATGGACAAAACAGCGTTTGCGGCACGTCTGTACATCAAGGAAATCTTAGAGCCTGGGGTGGTACCGTTTTTACGCAATAATGGTGACGTTACGCTTTTCCAACAGGACAATCCACGTGCTCATTCTGCGAGGCTTACCATGGACTTATTCAATCAAAATTGTGTGCAAGTTCTTCCTTGGCCTGCGTTTTCGCCGGATTTAAACCCAATTGAGCACCTTTGGGACCAGCTCGGAAAACGTGTGTACAGCCGACGTTATCCGCCAACCAACCGTCAGCAGCTTACCATGGCGTTACAGGAAGAACGGGACAACATCACACAAGACCAGGTACAGCGTTTAATTCAAAGCATGAGGTGTCGATGCCAAGCAATACTTGATGCTAATGGTGGACGTGCCCGGTATTAGGATATGTGATTTTGATTTTTCGGGTTTGTGGACTTATTCGAGTCTCCGTATCTCTGAATCCAATGAAATGCTGTTACTCTGAAGTGAGTTAGTGATAATTCATTAAACGTGAACAAATGCTGGAAATATTGTGAATCAATTAAAATTTGTGGTATAGTACTAGTGGTGCGTTTTCATTGAATTTGAGCTATATTACAAGAATAATAAAACGATATCTTGTGGACAGCTATATATTTATCTTTTTGAATAAAGTGCTACATCTTTTAAGTTAACATATTCAATTGTTTCTCTCCTATGTCAGCGCAGAGCAAAATGTACGAGGTATGCCCGTAAAGTTCGTGGACAAATCTTTCGTAGTGAAAACGGCCGCACTTTCACATGTTTAGGTGACTGTGTTACTTTTCCTATTATATTATGCGTTATCTGTGAAACACTGAAATGCTTATGTTAAGGCTGGCATGCAAATTCGGTTATGTTTTTAAGTTAGGGTTCTGGCACCCGGGGCAGTCCGAAAAATGACTTGAATTTCATCTTTATACTGTCCTTGCGGATTTATAATTTGGCGAAAAGTCATCCAATCTCATTGCAATTTTAAGCGACGAACCAGTATGACGTTGAAGTCATGTCCGGAAATTTCAAACGTCAACGTCACAACCGTTCGAATTCTAAGCGCAGAATTTCTTAGTGTCCCAGAAGTTGACTCAATCCAAAATGGCGGATTTTAACTTCGCGGAACAACGGAAGACCATCCAATTATGTTACGTTGGGCAAATCGCCTGCAGATACAATGAAAATGTTGTCAGAAGCCAGGAAAGCCAGCAGTGTACTGCTCGCTCGTGTATAAGTGGAAGTGGCACAGGCGATTTCAGGATGGCAGGATTTCAAAAGTAGACGACGAAAGATCTGGCCGGCCAGGAATAATCAATACGGAATTGGTCGATTTGGTAGAAGAGGACCGTAGACAGTATTCGGGAACGTTCAGACATATTCGGTGTCGAAAGGACTACTATTGATATCATTTTGAAGAAGAGACTGAAAATGAACAAAGTTTGTGCAAGGTGGATCCCTCGAATTTTAACAGAAGATAACGATACGAACAGGGTATCTGCTTCTACGAATTTTCTGCGTCGGTACCGCCTTGAAGGGGATCAGTTCTTGGACAAAATTATAACAACCGATGAAACAATGATAATAGAAGTGAAGGCAATGATCAGAAATTGATACAATTTACCTACAGCTCCCATGAGAGACACGAAAGGGGAAGAAACACAAACATGAAACAACTAGACCCTAATCGAAACATCAAGAGCGGAAAGCAAAAAGGACAGTTACTTTCCCACATAATGGCCAATTGGCTATCCAAAACAAAATAATATAAGCGATACACACTCTCAAAGACAAGCCATAACAAATATAATAGCAAACATATTTTCGATCCTGAATCATCAATTTGGAAACGGACATCTTCACCCCCTCCACTCCAAAGCGTGATGTTCATATTCGTCATTGACCGCGCGGGGGTGGGGGGGGGTGCTGCTGGTACAAGCAGCTCCACAGGGCCAGTCCATGAATGTCAATGCCAGCTTCTATTCAAATGTAAATATTTTGTTCGTAGTTTCCCTAACATTTATTATTTGAATATTGTTTTAGAAAAGTTTGCTCTGGAATAGATAAGGTTGCATATTTGTGCTTATCTGTATTTGCAGGTTCTAAGACGTGGCCTTCTCAGAGCGTTGAAACGAAAGCGGTCCAAAATTGATATGCAACAAGTTATTTTTCACCAGAACAGTGCCCCGCCACACAGCGCCGAATCAACCTTGTTGGATATAGAACTTCTAGGATTCGAATAATTCGAGCAGAGCCCATATTCCCACGACTTGGCGCCGATGGAGTTTGAGGTATTTCCACGATTATAAAGGAACTCAGAGGTATCCGGCATGCCGATCGTAAAGAACTTGAAATTCACGTGCAGGAGGTGGTTAGACGATTTGACAGACAATTTTTTTGGCAGAGTGTATGAGAAGTGGATAGGTCGTCATCAGAAGTGTGTTAATGCTAAGTGACATTACTTTGGAATATTGTAAATTTTAAATTGTCAACACTATACAATTATACAAAAGTTAGCACCTGACAAGACGTAAACCCAACGTCAGTCTCCTGCATGACGCCGTGACGTCGTAAATACGTCGGTACCTGCCACATGGCTGCCTCGGTATGTGCCAAAAAGGACAAGTAAACGGAAATTATAAATAACAGCGGTACCATTTTCCACAAATAAATTACGAAGATATTGCTGTTCATGATAATATAATTTTATTAAACGTTGTACTTCTATTTATTCATACTCTAGGTATGTCCACGAACTTTACGGACATACCTCGTACATGTTGGAAAGTTTGAAACGCAACTTCATATACAAAAACGCCAACGGTTCTGAGTCAGCTATGTTACTTATGCACCATTGTGATCTTTAAATATTTATCCAAAATAATCAAACCAATCTTATTTTTTTTTCACAAAATGTCTATGGAAAAATATTTAACTGCCGTCAATAAAAATGTAACATCCAAATCCTTTTCTCTTGCTGAAATACAGAAAAAATACACAATTCTATTGATAGATCATGCAAGCAACTTGTGTTAGAATTAATGCCTAAAGGTATGGACGAATAATATTAGTGACCTTTCAGAGTTAGATCAATCAAAAGCTCGAGTCACAAAACTATCTGTTTTTCAGAGGTAGGCATTGCAGGAGACCTTATGCTTATTGCTTATGCTATGATTTTTTCCCATTTTATGCGGAGCATACGGCGGCACATTGTTCTACTAACACATTGTCGGTAATCGAATCACTGATAGGGAATAATTCTTTAAACAAGAACAGATATGACAGTAAATTGTCATATCTTTTCTTGTTTAAAGAATAATCCCCTAAGTATCCGACAAAGTCTATTTATTTTTGTAAGTAACTTGTGTGGATTGAACAGCTTTCAAAGTAAAATACTTGCATCAATCTACCTTGTTTAAAACCGCATGTATTATGGGTTCACCATGATATATTTTCTTCTAGCCTCATACTACACTTATTGTCTCAATGTACTGCTTTGCTCATGGTAGATTTCTTGTCCCATACTACACCGTTTCCTTAATATTACAAGTATATTGCTTGTCTGCTTCTACAATGCTTGTCTTCTTCTCCACTGCTTGTCTCCTTATACACCGATTTGTTTCATGCTACATGTACACTGATTGTCTACACCGATACTTCTTCACTTCTTCGACTATTCTGCTTGTATCATTCTTGTTATACAATACCGATTGTCTCATACTTCACCATTTCTTTATACTGTAGTGTTTCCTTAATACCACAATGATGGTCTCATACTAAACTACTTGACTTGTTCTGCATCCCTTTCTTTATGCTAGGTATATTGTAACGGCGTCTGGCTATTCTCTGTTATTCTATGTACAAATGTTCTCATTGATGTTTAAATCCATTTATGCCTGTTTTAACAAAATGTACATACTGATCTTTGGTCCGAAATAGCCGTAAACGAAGCAAACCATGTGCCAACTTTGTCGTATATCCTGTGTAAAACAGCCATGCCACCGCCATTTGCATATATGACCATGGATATCTTTTGTTTTTTTTATTATGATCCATATTCTTTTTATGCTCACGCTTTCGCATTTGAAACAGTATTTTCCATCAAATGTTTGTTTACTTGTTGCTCAGCTGTTCGAACTGTCTGGGCACTTAACTAACCATAAAGACTGGACATTACTTATGCTTGGTAGCATGGCTAGGAATGTGACGTCATCCAGGCACAATGTCATCCAGCGAGAGCCTGGAAGGTATATAAGGAGCGTTTCGGTTGAAGTTCAGTGTTGCTGATTGCAGCAGCAACCTGCTGTGGCTTTTGCCTAAACAAGTTGGGGCGCCTAGGTCGTGTTTCAGCTGAAACACGTCGGGGTTCGCCTAGATTGGAAATATGGTGTGGCTTACACTCTGTAGGCCTGAGTCTAAACTGAATTATATTTGCTTGTCTGTTGACCCGGTACTCCCATCCGGGCGAATCTTTTGCCTATCTAGGCGAACCATGCGCCCATCTGTGTTGAGCATTTATTTGTTCATTTATTTACTTTTAGGCGACGTTGACACAGGTTATCAATACATCTCTATAAAAAATTAATTATAAATGCATGGCTTTTCATAAGCAGTCATATCTGTGAATACTCTTTGCTGATAATTTTGCTTAAATCGAGCTGTACGCCTTGTTACGCTGCGCCGAGCTAGGCCAAGCCGAGGTAGGCGAATATTTAAAGCACAAACAGTTTGGGCTGTTGCAAGGTAGTTCGATTCTGAAAGCGTGGTGTAGCAACTTCTAAGCTGTCTATGAGCTAGTAACCTATTACCGTGCATTTGAAAGCAACATTCGTTTATGCCTACCTGGGAGGAAATCGGAAAAAGTAAAATCGCTTTGGATGGTTAATTCGCCTAATTCAGAATGTTTTACCTAGCTAGGCTGAATAAGTCCAAGCCAGGATAAATGGAAGGTTCTTTATTAACAGTCTACATCGTTGCTGTTTGTGGTGTTTGTCAAAACATGTTGTAGCATCTTGTGGAGTGTTATCAATTAGTAGATCGGATTTCTGTACGTTTTTAAAGGAAGTGTACTTTCACCTACCTGGGATGAATTCCGCCTGGCTGGGATGGGACAAATAAGTAGCAAATAAGAACTTAATATTGCACATTGTTAGTGACTATTTTCTGACTATTAACGGAAATTCCTCTTTGGTATGCCCATCGTAATTCAATCACACTAGGGTGGGATTTGCACCTTGTAAAGCATGTTAAGTAACCTAGTTTAAATTCTTAACATAAGGGCTGTGTCAAAACGCAACTTATCTTGTTTGTTGGAAATGTTTTTCAAAGTAACAGATCACCTAGCGAGATCATCTGCCTGGTGTTCACGAGGGTAAACCTTTTCTTTAAGAAAAATATCACAATTTTACATCTTTTGTTTAGTTCTGGGGTTAAATTTACAAATTGTATTTGTATAGGCGTGTTGTTGTACTGTTTAGACCTTAATCAAAGCACTGCGAGTGCTGATGGAGCGTAGCTTTGATAATTTGATTTAGCGTCTGATTGGTATTTTAATCATATTTATCCAATGAACATAGCTGTTTGAAGCTATTCTGGGCCAGAAGTCGTGTTAAAGCAACAAGACCTATATTGAAATTAACTCACGCTAAGGTGTAGTCCCCGCAACAACCATCACGAAAACACGCCTGTACAAATACATTGTCAATTTTTTGGCAAAAAAATGGAAATTTTAAGATACAAAATTGTGCTATTTTCTTATCTCTGCTCAAAACATTGATTGAACCGCCTTGACGAGGCAGTTTTATCAAGAACCCACAATCAATGTTTTTGAGCAATACAGCAACCATGCAGTTCTACAGTTAACTTGAAGATTTCTGCTGAGCTATAGTCGTGCAATAACTGCGGCTTGCGCAATTGTTTGGCGGCTTTAAAGTTATTTTATTTAATCAGTTTTTGAAAAATTACCTTGGGGAGGTTATCTTGCATTAGATTCTTCTCGGTTACGGCTTGATGATGTTTATCTTCATGTGAAAAATTATCATATTTTCCCAGCAGTTTATAAGTTATACATCCGTGATCAGTCTTTAAAAATTGCCTCGGTGAGGCTGTTTATAAAGCTATCTGGCATTAGACAATACCATTAGCTTGATCTTGTCAATTTACATCTGCATGCAACATTATAAAAATATACCCGTCGGGTTGAAAGTTATACGACCGTGTCAGTGGGTGAATTTTTTACCTTGCCGAGGCTAAAATAAAGAAATTGGGCATTCAGGAATCGCGTTGGTTAGATCTGAACATTATCTATCTGTATGCTAACAGTTGTCAAAAATATTCAAAGTAGATTAGAAGTTACACTTCGAAATAATTTTTCACTTTGCCTAGGCGAAGCCGTTTGTAAAGTAATTTGGCATAAGACAATTTTGCGGGTTATGTATTGTCAATATCAATCCCTATGCCGGAAATGATCAAAGCCTGGTTTAGATGTTATACTCCGTTTTCATTGTTTTATATTATTTTGCCTCGGCGAGGCCATTCATAAAGTATTCTTGCATAAAACAGCCTCATGGGCTAGGTATTGTCAATATCAATCCGAATGCCAAAAATGATCGATGTATTCAGAGAGGTTTGAACATTATACTCTGTTAACATTTTTCTAAATATATATTGCATCAGTGAGGCCATTTATGAAGTGATCTTGCATATGACAGTTTCTTTGGTTAGTTATTGTCAATATCAATCCATAGGAATATTTGAAGAGGTTTAGACATTATACTCCGTAATTATTATATAAAAATAAATTGCCTCGATGAGGCCATCAATGGAATGATCTGGCATTAAGGCAGTTTCTTTGGTTAGATATTGTCAAAACAGCACAGAACACAGTATTTTACCGGAAACCAACAACTGCCCTTCTTGAATCAGCGAAAGGGATAGAATCACCGTGGAACAGATTTCACGATCAATCTCCTGGAAAGAATGTTGCCGAACCCGGCAGGTATCGAACTTGCGTCTGAGCTGATAATTTGGTTTATTTATGGTCACATGCCTAGGACGCAGACAGGTCGCTTTAAAAAGTAACATACCACGCACACACACACACATTAACCCATACTCTGAGTATATGTCTAGCAGCCTTTTTAGGGACAAACATAGCAGACCCAGATCAGACGCTACAACAAGTGGCGTCTCAACTGTCTAAACTGCAAAATTTGCTCCTGTCCAAACTCATTCCAACTGTCTTATTTTGGTAATACATTATCGACCCACACTGCGTACTTTTAACCCATTTTAAACGAATGAAATCCTCAACACCTTATATCAGTATGAAATGAGTTCATTTTAAAATCAGGGAAGTCAGGTTGTGGCTTCCACGAAATATTTGGCAAAAATGGTTGAACCTTTTTGTAAGTATGCAGTGAAGGGCATAATGAGACTCCGCGTTCTGTGGTATCTGATCTGGGTTTGTCCTTTTTGCAAGTTGCCAGGTTTGGGATTTTATGGTACAAATGGGCTGTAATCTGGGTTATATGAACTGAACTATAAAACGATTAGACTGCTACACACTTCATCTATTTAAATATTCATCTATTCCGTTTGAAATAGGTGGTCTGTGAAGCAGTCTATAAGCAGATACCGCATGGCGTAATAATCTACTACGTTAACACGGGGTACTATGTTTTCACTGGTGATTGGGTCATATGCAGTAACACCGAAAGTAGTGCCAAAATCACTTCTCATCTCACTGGAGCTTCGCTGCAACAGCTACGCTCCAAAAAGGATATTCGAGACTCGTTTTTAGATTTTTAAGTCATTCCTTTGGAATCTCATGGCCTACATGTACATAATAAAAAGAAATGAGATCTCGTCTCCTGTGTCATAAATTAGCCGCGACACAGCATTTCTTATAATTTACATGTGCTCCCAGTGAAGACTCAGATCAGCCTGCACATCCATATAGTCTGATCGGAGACTTCTTGTGCTGCATGAAGGAGCATTTGGGCCCTTAGCTATCCTTAGAGCACACGTCGAAGACTCTGATCAGACTGCGCGGATGCGCAGGCTAATCTGGGTCTTCGCTGGCTGTACATGTGAACTGTAGGAAATGTTGTGTCCCGGCTCTGTAATAGTTACACAGACTTACCCTGTAATCTCCATTCTTTCGGACAGCATCTACATGTACGTAGGTGCCCATACTTTGATACAAGAAGAATGCAATCCAAAATAATTTTGTCATGACTGTCTGGTTATTTCCGATTTCGTACCAGTCGTTTGCGTGCATACACTATAGTGCTTCACTTGATCTACGTGTGTAGTCACTTTTCAATGTTTGATCCCAACGTTATTGCTGAAGTTAAAGTTCCAGGTTAACTTAAAGAATTAAATGCATTCTCATGGAAACTATTTTAAGTTGAACTTAGTATTATAGCTCCGTTCGGTATGAAATGCACAATGCTAGGCTCCGAATTGTCCCACAAAATACTATATGAATCAATCCTTGCATTACATAATCATTACGAACACACGCCTATACAAACACATTGTAACTTTTATCGCCGAAAAAATGAAAATTTTAAGATGAAAAATTGTGATATTTTTCTTATTTCTGCTCATAATGTAGATTGTGGGTACTCGTTAGAACCGCCTTATCGAGGCGGTTCTAACGAGTACCCACAATCTCTATTTTAGAGCAGAATTAAGAAATTATGGTTTATCCCTCTAAACACCAGTTGTACTATATAAAAGTGGGGTTCAGTGGGGTCAGATTATATTGACGTGTTTCGTGATGGCTGATTCTGTGATCGGATCGGACAGTTTTATTGGTTTAATCATAACTGCAAAGCGAGCGTTCTAAAACAGTTTCTATTTAAGAGCAGAGATTTCCATCTTGCTTCGAGCCAGCCTGTCCCAATTCGATTGTCAATATATAATCAAATCCGCCGTTATACTACGTAATTAATATGCTCGAAAACCCAACTTTATAGAAACAAAAATGTCAATTACAAGGGTATTTATTCATTCCTTTACTCTTCCTCACAACAGCTAATGTGGGTATTTGTAAGAACCGCTTCCATGAGGCAGTTCTAACGAGGACCAACAATATATAGAGCCATGAATTACGATGAAAAATCTTAATATCTGAGACACTGTTGAATTTTAACTATTTATAGCTAAACAGTGTAACTTTTAACTCCAAGTAAAAGAGCTGTCGTAAGCAAGATTTAACAATAAATCTTTCAAAAAATAAAATAAAATAATGACGCACTGCGCACGCTACTGGAAGCTGGAATAAGATAACAAGTGTCCATGTCTATAAAACCAACTTGAAGTTAATATCGTTTAAACGCATTACCCAATTTAAATAAACTGTTTTCATTTTATTTTAAACCTTAACACTGAATGTTTGAAAACGTTTTAATTCCGATTTTTTGTAAACTTCCTTAAATGAGCCGGTGAGCAGCTAAAGATACATGATCAACCCCCTTGCAAGCACATGTAACTAGAGGCATCTGTGGATTCTGCGACATCTTAGGGCGAAACGTGAAGTCTCTGATTAGACTGCGTTGTGTACAAGCTGATCTGAATATTCGCCGCTCACACATGCCAATATTTATATTCATTTCCTGGCTTTTGCCTCGCATATCTTACGCGATGCGTCAGTAAAATGTTCTCAGTGACTTTTTGTACCAAGTGTAATCGGTAAAGAAAATTTAGCTGGGGTTCGACAAAACCGTAAGAAGAGGTGTGCGAACAGCAACTACTCATATCAGACAGCACATGTGCGCAGTCTGATCTGAGGCTTGGCTGTTCGCATGATCCGTCTTTAAGTTCGTGGCTTTTACACTTAAGAGCAATGCAGCACGCCAAGCCTGTACATAATGGCCTGAAGCTGATTTGAGTTTTCGCCGGTGGCACACGTTTTCTATAGGATTTGCCATGCACGGGCTTACATTTTATCAATCCAATACCCTTTGAAACCACTGATATGTTATGTGACCTATCAATACTGTCTAAGATTCCTTCCTTCCAACATAGATCGGATTTTCGATCGTTAATGTCATTTACCGCAATTTAAGATGCAGCGTTCAATTGAAATTAACAATGTTTTCATTTCGGGCGATATGGCTAGTTTTAACTGTCGATCGAAAATCTAGAATAATGAAAGCAGTACTATTTGTTTTTCTCGCTACGTATATGTATAGAAACTACTTTTAAAGTTCATACTTATACTATGCAGTTTAAGATAAAACTCCTCATGCAGCCACTGTTTTGGTAGTATAGACCATTGTACTATATGTACGTATGCGTCGCAAATATACTCAGTCAAAAAAGTAACTATACCAACATCCGGGTAAATTCCAGTAGCTATCCGGTTGCCATTCAGCTAAAGATCGCTGTAAACATGCGAATCGGACGTTTCGCTACAAAATGCATCAATTTGCATTTGCCCATACTATTCTGCTCAAGAGTTGTCTTGCAATATGTGCCTAGAACGGTGTTGCTAGAGATTTGCCATTGCACATGCGCAGATGATAATTTTGCATCTGAGATGAAACATCATGTCCATTGAACATCGAAACTCACTTAATATTTACAATATCTTATGATCTTGCACTACTATCAAGGCTTTAATTTGTGAAATTCTCAGAATAGCTCCCATTCAATTAAAAATATAGCAATTTTTAAAACTGTTGTTATTTCTATACCTGTCATTCAGTTTTTGTTATTTCTTTAAAAAGAGCTTTGTTGTCACCATTGCTGTTAACCATGATGGAAAATAATGCTGAAAATTCATCTAGCATGCAGCACTACCAATTGCGATTTCCTATGGAGTTTCAATGGAAAGCAGCATTTTGCACAGACCTGCATAGAATCGATGGCCTGTACGTGATTTTATGTTTCTCTTAGCAAATGGAACTAAAGTTTCAAATCTTTTGCGAAAAGACACAGCGGGTATTTAATAAACGATCACATGTATACAATTTTAGAAATCTTGTACTAACTGTAATGTTTTATGGTGTTAAATCTCGGCTTTTGTAATGATTTATTCTGCGAGAATTTCACAGGGACCCCTTGGGTGTTTAAAACATTAGGCCAGGCTGGCGAGTTTACATAAACAAAAACAGTTTGGGGTTTTGCATGGAAAAATGAGTCCTCTAACCAAAACAAAACAAATTTTGTGCATTTTTCTTTTGTAGTCGCTAGAGTGACAGAACCAATTTTATGTAAAGGAACTTTTTTGACCGAGTATATATTGAATGAAGGGTAGAGTATTAGAGTGCATAGTATGGTGGCACAACCGTGAAGAAACGAGTAAAGATTGGGTAAACCAATTGGGTCACCCTCGTTTAATAAAGTATTTACTTACTTACTTACTTACTTACTTACTAGCATGGGCGAAAAGCGAAGACTCTGATCAGACTGCGTTGTGTACATGCTGATCTGAATCTCGCTGCGCG
Organism: Lucinisca nassula; assembly: GCA_963580285.1. NCBI lineage: Eukaryota > Metazoa > Mollusca > Bivalvia > Lucinida > Lucinidae > Lucinisca > Lucinisca nassula. The sequence continues at coordinate 61,934,058 of OY757010.1, forward strand.
CTACTCTTGCTACATGCTTTTAAAGTGAATGGCCACCTTTTTTCTCAGATCCAGTTTACAATAACACCATTGAGGAACGATAAAATCATATTCTTCTCCTAAACTGTTTCTCTAATTAACTGTAATGGCTCATCAAAGTTGTTTATAGGGTGTCAGACATTTTTACATATTAAATCTCCTGCAGTGACCCCATGGAAACTGTTCAGTTCATGTAATCTTGGGATTTTAGAAGTGAAAGTGAACTTTAAAATAAATTCTTGTAAGAATACTGCACTGTGAATTAGCTATTTTGCTATCTCTGACCCTAAGAAAAATAGAGGGTTATGTAAAAATATGGATTCATAATCTTGGAACAGAGAATCTTAACATCAAGACATTTGTTTCCGCAAGTAATAACATTGTTTGGACTAAACAGTGGACTTGAAAGTTTGTTGATTACTTTTTTCTTTTATTTTCTTCATTAATTAATGCACATCAGTATCATTAAACCAATCATTACGTTAAGGCCTTGACAATATTAAGTAATATTTCATGGCATTTCACATGGTATTTTGTGGTATTTTTCTTAACCCTTTTTGAACCGAACGGAATCTTCCTCCTTATATATACCAGGAGACCATTTCAAAATGTAGTCCTGTCAGGTTGTGTTTTCCTCAAAATTTATTTGAAAAATGCTGAACATTTTGCAAACAGTGTAAGCCCTGATCAGACGCCGTGTTCTGTGGCGTCTGATCTGGGATTGCACTGTTTGTCCGGGTACCTCTTTTGGGGTTTATGTTACTAAATGGGTTAATTCAGATTGAAGCATAGATTGTGGGTACTCAATGAGGCGATTCCTTTGACTTCCCATAATTTATGTTTTCATTTTCGGATATTTTATGCAAACAGTGTACAGGATACAATGTCTGGAATACAAAGTGATTCACTGTAGATCAGACAAGGATTACAGAAAACAATTGTTTTGTAGGAAATGTAAGGTAGAACAGGTTTTGTTTGTTTAAATTGATGTTTAACGTTCCAATCACCACAATTTAGGGCGTTTTGGAGATGCTGCTTCCAATTTTGTGGGACTTTTACCCGACATTGAGATGAATGCTGCCCAATGAAACCAATGGCACCAAACTCAGGAAAACTGTCTTCAAAGTCTTTATTTTCATCCAAAGACATAATGAAGCATGTATGTAAGATCCTGAACTGACAGCCTATTTAAGGAGTTTTATAATGCAACCTGATTAGAGAGCCTCATTACTTCTCCTTTAATAGCTACATAGAGAGACATAGCGCTTCAATGGGCTCCATGAAGTCAGGACTGTAGCAAACAGCTTGAACGCTGGGAAACATTTGGGTTACATTGGGGAAAATATGGCCGCTGCCAGACGGCTTCACTGAAACCATTAAATGTTGATTTAATTACCTTAGCAGATTTCAACTGGTAATAAAAGTCAGAGATTAATCACTACAGTGACTTTTTCTTGCAAATGAAAAAGGTGGGCATTCACTTTAAAAAATCCGTGCAATAAATACTCTTGTCGGAACATCATTATATAGGCCAAAGTATGGTTTGCAAGGACATGCATTATTTAGGGTTTCAAGACGCAAGCTATTTTTGTGAACCCCAGTTGTTTTAATGTTTTCTAGAAACATAGTTCCAGATAAGGAGGCACAGAATGTTCGAATAGCGTGCGTGCGTGTGTGTGTGTGCGTGTGTATACTCTTTGTCGCCATTTTTTATATTTCTACATAGCTCAAGATTGCTGAGAATTATTTTGCATCCACGAGGACGGATCATTAAACACAGCCTAACTTATTTCTGGGTGAGATCGATCTCTTCTTTATCGATGCAATTGCCCTCTAGAATACACTTGGACCAACGCTGTTCCAGTGCCATCGGACCAGAACTGAAGCCACGACTTCTTCGTTGGACCGGAAATGACGTCCACGGATATCCTTTTCTCAAGTTTGGGAATAGAAAATATTCATTAGCAGCAAAGAATGGAGAATATGTGGGATGCGGTATTAGCTCGTACCCATTTCGCTCAATAGTATACATGGCAATTTTGCAAGTGTGGACTCTTGCATTGTCCTGTTGGAGAAGAATCCGTTTGGAGTTTTACCTCGGCGTATTTCACGGATAGCAGTTCTCAGTTGCCCGAGCGAATTTGCATACTACGCACCTTTTATTGTGCTTTTCTTTGCTAGAAAGTCCAACATAATAACGTCTTGTGCGTTCCAAAATTGGGTTGCTTTTTGAACTTCGTTGGCCTCGGAGACCCCGGCCCTACCCACTGGCGACTTTGCGTTTTATTCTCTGGCTCATAATAATGGACCCAGGTCTCTTCTACATTCACCAGATGTAAAACAAAATCATCTTCCTTTGACCTAAACCGCTTCATCAATGCGCTGCATACTGATGCTCTGGTTGCCATTTGCTCGTCGTTAAGGGATTTTGTGACTCCCGACGGGCTGTTAGCTTGTGCATACCCAAGCAAACAAGTAAAATTGTTTAAACCATACCATATGAAATGTGTAATGCATTCGCTTTTTCTACCACCTTAATTCGTCTATCAAAGTACACCTGTGTTACCAATTTCTTCATCGGTGGCATCTGATTGGCGTCCAGACCTGATTCCGTCTTTTAAGACGTTCTACCGTGTTTAAATTGCCCAACACAGAATTTAACTTGTGTATACGATGGTGCAGAAGACCCATAAGCTGCATTGGTCAACTCACAATGTATTTAGGCCTGTTTTCCCTTTCAAATACAAGTACCGAATTACAGCACGGTACTCAACCTCTGACGAAAACCTTGACTTTGCATCGCTAGCCATGCTGGCGTTCAATATCTTATTAATGATACGATAAGGATGCAAATTTGCCCTCATGCCTAAAACATGTATTGAAACAAGGCATGAAAATCTTGGTTGTCTCGGTCAATTGGAAATTGGATAGGCTGGTTACATGTAATTATTGACTTGCCCTCGAATTATTATTATTATTACTATTATTATTATTATCATTATTATTATTACGGCCCTTTCAAAATTATTTCACGCATATCGAGCCATTTGGAGACGATATGAAATGCCATCTATAGCCAAACCATCACGAAAACAGGCCTGTATAATTTTGACCCCATTGAACCCCACTTTTTATAGTAAAACTGGGGTTTCCGGGGGTATACCTTATTTTTCTTATTTCTGCTCTAAAATATAGATTGTGGGTACTCGTTATACTCGTAAGAACCGCCTCGATGAGGCGGTTCTAACGAGTGCCCTCAATCTATATTTTGAACAGAAATAAAAAATAATATCACAATTTTTCATCATAAAATTTTCATTTTTTCGGCGATAAAGGTGGCAATGTATTTGTATAGGCGTGTTTTCGTAATGCCGCCCAAAAAAACTGCTAGGGTTAAGGAACGGTCCGACACGCAACACTTTTCCTGGGTCCATACTTCCTGTGTCTGACATGAAATCATAAATATACATATTTTAACCGGCCTCGGTAGCTCAGTCGTATGCGCGTCGGACTGATGATCAGAAGGACGCGGGTTCGATACCTGCCGGGGTCGGCAACATTCTTTCGAGGATATTGATCATTAAATCTTTCTACGGTCATTCTCTCTCTTCCGGTTATTTCAGAAGGGCATTTGTCAAATGTGCTCTCTTCGGGTTAACAGCTTACGTATAGTGGAGCGCTGTGGCGCAGTAGTAAAACATCGGATTTGAGATCAAGAGGTAGCCGGTTTGATCCCCGCCAACGCCAAGTGTAGTAAAGCACCGGATTTGAGATCAAGAGTTAGCCGGTTTGATCCCCACCAACGCTAAGTGTTGTTTCCTTGAGCAAGAGATTTTATACACATTGCTAAGTACTGGCGTCTACCCAGGAAGAGGAAGAAAAGAAGGCCACATGGGAGATTAGTCCTAGTTTACTAAAGATCGATCCCGGGCTTCTCCGAATGACCTTAGCTGTTGGTGAGACGTAAAAAAGTCAAACAGCCACTCTCTCACAACCTCTGTTGGCTTAATATTGGTAAATTGATTTTGAAGGTATCGTAAATCGCACTCACTACCCAGTTTCCGTTTATGAGTTAGAGCACGTTATCAGTAAATGTACAATAAGACATTGGACCTTGCGAAGACTAAAATCAGACTGCAGATCCACATAACCTGATCAAGTTCTTCTCTGGTCGCATGAGTTTTGTCTTTTACTCTTTAAAGAGCAATAAGTGAAGAGCCTGGCCAAAGTGATTTGGTGCTTAGGGTGATGGGAATCTGATGTGGTCTCAAACATTTTAACTGAATGCTTTTTGGTACTTATTATAAATTGGGTGTATTATGCGTTTTTATTTCACAGACTGGTTAACCCATTGTAAACTAGTGGACTCTTCCATTGCTCTTCTATTGCTATATGTTGGACAAGTCCATTCGCCATATAAGGGATGTGAGGCCTATTTCTTTTCGTCTTTGGTCTATATTTGACGGAAATGTATGTTAGAAAATAGTGTGGGCCCTGATCAGACGTCGCGTTCTGTGGTGTCTGATCTGGGCCTGCACTGTTTGCCAAGGCACCTCTTTAGGGGTTTCCGCATGCAATTGGCTAATTGAATGCGCGGCTTATTTTTTGTTCGCCTATGCATCACGTCAGAAGCCCTTGTAATTATAGAGAAGATGTGGTATTACAGGGGTGTACATTTTCTCTAATTGTTGCTTTTAGCCATAGGAAGTATACAGTCAAACTTCAATGACTCGAACACCTTTGGTACCTTGAAAATATGTTCGAGAAAGGGGTAGTTCGAGCCACTGCGGGCTACTGCCAGGAGGCATAACGCCATACTTTAGGACATCTTTTCGGTGTCCTATAAATGAAAAATGTATTCTGTGTGTACTCATTAGAATCGCCTCATCACATTTGCAAGATAAGACGAAAATATCCTAAATTTTACCCTCCCTATTTCTTATGTAGAGAAATTCCAAAGGGACACAAGAACGGGTTGGACTCAGCCATGGTAAACGAGCCATCGGTGTTCGAACCATCGAAGTTCTACTGTAGTTACAACCGCCTCAATGAGGCAGTACAGTTCTAACGAGCACCCACAACCTATGGAATAGAAATAAGAAAAAAAAAAGAACAAATGCATTAGAATATTAACCTTTTTGGAGACCTTGTCGCATGGATGTGTTTTCGTAATTGACATCGTAGCATATGTCCTGAATGCGCATTTAAACTTTATTTTACATATTTTTTTAAGTTTTCCTTTGATATGATTTAATATTTATGTAGTATACTAAATTGATTAATTTACATCTAGAACGTTTAATTAAATCCTGTTAGCCAAACCATTTGACATCTTGACATGATTCCCACGGTTTTGAAGCGAGCAGGTAGATACAGATGAACATTCTATTAACCCTTTTTGTACCAAATGGAATCTTCCTCCTTATATGTGCCAGGAGTCCATTTCAAAATTTAGGGGTGACAGGTTGTGTTTTCATCAAAATTAATTTGGAAAATGACTGAACTTTTAGCAAACGGTGGAGGCCCTGATCATACGCCGCATTCTGCGGCGTCTGATCTGGGCCTGCACTGTTTGCTAGGGTACCCGTTTTGGGGTTTCTGGTACTAAATGGGTTAACATCCCTTTTGTTGAATATTTGCCTTGATCAAAAGCCCGAATTATTTTATAAAACGATCGACACTATATGTTTTCATACAAACATGTTAAAAGTTAATATTTTGTCATGTCATATATTCAAACTTATAATAATTTAATGCATAAGTTTTGAAAATCGATTGAATGATTAAAACGTGGATCGATAGTTCAGCAAACAACAATAAATAAAAAAAAATCACGAAATTATTTTATTTGCATTGACAAACACATCATGTAAACAAGTCTAGTGAATAAATATCCCTCTTATCCACACTTTATACAGAGAAAACTTGGGTTTACAGGGGTTTACATTATTTTTCTTATTTCTGCTCCATAACATACGTAGCTCGTTAGAACCGCACAACCTATGTTTGGAGTATCATTAAGAAAAATATCACGAAATTTCAACAGAAAAATGACCGTTTGGAGATACGAAAAAATGCTGTATGTCACACGGATATATCTTTATGAGACGACTTGCTTGTTTTGAGTTTAATGACATGTCAACCCTTGTGGGTCATTTTGTGTCGTCTCCCAGAGAAAGGGAGAAAAGAGATAGAGAGGAGGTGAAAGTGAGGGACAGAGGAGAAACGGCAAAATGAACGAAAATGTAGAAACATAAGAAATAACAACATTCCCCCTATAATAATAATAATAATAATAATAATGATAATAAAATAATAATATCTTTATTTTCAGAGGATGGCATATTTAGCACACAATACTTATCTTACATATGGTCCTCTATAAAAGAAAACATATATACATTTACAAATATATACAAATGTGATTAAAAGCACAATGACTTAAAAAATATAAACATGCATTTCTAAAAAAAAATACAACTAAGAATCCTTAAATTTAAGAATGATTTTAGAATACATTAAATCCCAGAATAAGACCATCTGAGTTAAAACAGTGCATGTGACTAATTTACAAAGTTGATTTGACGTTGGTTTATAAATGTTAAATTCTGTATAAACATCACAGCAGGTTTGAATTCTGTTAAAAGATACATATACATTATTCAACAATAATATATGTAGGTCATAAAATGAAAATGTAGCTACAAATAGTCAGCAATCTGGACATAGGGTGTTTAAAATGCTAAAAGAGGAGATATCACAAAAATTGATTTTCATGGCACAATTATTAATTATGAATGCATACTTTATTTTACTCATTTATTTTCTGCGTACAAAGATGAGGTGTTTATGGAAGAGACAATTGGATATCTGTATGATGATTTAGCAAATATGACCTTAATGCATTTCTAAATGAATTTAAACATTCACTTTGTCTTATGTCTACAGGCAAAGCATTCCATAGGTTAGCTCCGTCGATTTGAAACGATTTGGCAAAATAGTTGGTTCTTGCGAATGGAACTCGAAAATCGCCATTGTCAGCGGATCGCAGACACCGTACATGGAATTCTGACGTCTTTTTGAACAGATTAGTAAGATATTCGGGCGCAAGTCCATTTAAGGTTTCGTACATCATTAAACATTTGTGATATAGAATTCGTTTCGGAAAGGAAAGCCATTCTAAATCTTTAAACATACGCTCAGATGGGGTCATGATATCTGCCTGCAGGATTAGTCGCGCGGCCCGTTTTTGGAGTTTTAGCAGTCTATTAAGATTAAAAGTGGAAGTACGACTCCACAGTATACATCCATAATCGAAAATTGGGAGAATATATGAGTTGTAATACAGTTTCAAATGTTCTTTATTTACATATTTTGAAAGTTGTTTCTACGGGTGATGTTGGAACACAAGGTATTAATTTGTTCGTCCCAGTTGAGCGATTTGTCAATGATTACAACTAGAAGTTTTTGTGTTTCAACTTGTTTTATAATTTCATCTTCAAGATAAATCTCAATTGAATCCAAGAGCTGCAAATTTTGCCGTGTTCCTATAAACATAACAGATGTCTTCTGGACATGTATATGCATGTCGTTTGAATGGCACCAATTTTTAAAGCCGTTAGTTCCGCTTTGAAGTTTTTGTTGGACGAAGTCCTTATTTTTGCTTGCAATATGGACTGTTGCAATCATCCGCATATAATTCGAGGTATGTTTCGTTTATGAAAAGAGGTAGGTCATTCACAAAGAGAAGAAAGAGCACCGGGCCCAATACTGAGCCCTGAGACACACCCGCTTTAATATTTTGAAATGAGGATGCGCATTTCCCGTCGACAATGCTTTGCTTTCTATTGAATAAATATTATTTTACCCAGCATAAAGAAGCGTCTGAAAATTTATAGAGCAACAGTTTCTTTAGAAGTAAATCGTGATTAACAACATCAAAAGCTTTTCTAAGATCAAAGAAGATTGCTCCAACTAGCTCACCGTGGTCGATGCTTTGCAGCCATTTGTCCAAAAGTTTAATAAGGGCAGTATTGCACGAATTGTATTTACGAAATCCTGATTGGGACTTAAGTATTATATCATATTTATTTAAATAACCAAAAAGATGTTTTGTAACATGTTTTTTTCTATTATTTTAGAAATAACAGACAATACAGATATTGGTCGATAATTAGAAGGATCTGTTTTTGTACCGCCTTTGTGAATAGGTATTATTTTGGCCAATTTTAACCTATCGGGAAAATTGCCATTACTTATGCTTATGTTGATCATTTGGAGCAGTTTTGTTTGATTTGAGGTTTAACGTCCCCGTCAACACTGTAAAGGTCATTTTGGAGACGTTGCTTCCAATTTTGTGGGACTTTTACCCGACATTGAGATGAAATGACATCTCAAGCCCTGTCGCCCAATGAAACCAATAGGGTTTATTAGCATGGACGGTCCGCCTCGCACCGCGGTTCCTGGACAGGCTTAGATCCTCTAAGCGGTTTACCAGTACTAGTGTGCGGGCCAGATTCAGCTCTGCGTGGAAGCATCATGCAGCCCATATATTTCTTCAAGCCCCTATGGGCGGGGGCTATTATTTGGAGCAGTACAGGGCTGATAACCTCAGATGACATTTTTATAATTCTGGGTGAAATACCGTCCAGGCCTGTAGCTTTACTGGGATCTAACGAACTGATATTGGATTGTAAGCCACCGAGTGTCATCAGAGGAATTTTAAACTGTACATTATCTGGTATCTTGCCGTCTATATGAGACTTTAGAGATTGCCAATCAAAGCCAGTGTCCTTATCATTTTGCTGAGTTTTGAGTCTATCACTAATGGACGAAAAGAAACAATTAAGTTTTTTAATTACTGTGTTAGGGTCGTCAAAAGTCTCCCGTCGATCAGGAGTTCGTCAGGGATCTTCGAAGCAGATGCTTGACCAGTAAAATCTTTCACATGCTTCCATAAAAACGAAGTATCTTTATTATCGGAAATGGATTTCGAAAAGAAGTTTCTTTTCGCGGTACGAATAAGTGAAGTTGTTTTGTTCCGCCAGAATTTATACTGGGTCCATGTTTTTGATTTATGGTAAGTATCATGTTGTTCCGAAGCTGCTTTAATGCCATCGTTTATCCATGTTGGCTGACATTCTCCCTCTGCCTTTACCTGCTGCAAGGAGTGTAGGCCTTGTCCAACTGCAAGTCAATATCAGATGGACGCTCCAGTGATGCAAGATACACTTGACCTTTGCCGCACCCAACCACATCCACGTTTGAGACAATGAAATTTGTTCTGAGAGGGGTAGTTCGAGCCACTGGGGTTTAATCATGGCACCCCAGTGTCGGGTAAAAGTCCCACAAAATTGGAAGCAACGTCTCCAAAATGACCTTTACAGTGTTGACGGGGACGTTAAACCTCAAATCAAACAAACAAAATTAATCATAGCACCAGACCAGGAAGCACAGCATGGATATCATTTCGGTTTTCTTTAAAACAAGGGTACGTGTATGTCGATGAGGCGATTCTAATGACATCACGAAAACACACCTATATAATCTTGACCCCCTTGAATCCAACTTTTATATAGTAAAACTGGGGTTTACAGGGATAAACCTTGTTGTTCTTTTTTCTGCTCTAAAATATAGATTGTAGGTACTCCTTAGAACCACCTCGATGAGGCGGTTCTAACGAGTTCCCACACTCTATATACATGTATTGAGCAGAAATAAGAAAATTTTTACAAATTTGCATCTTAAAATTTCGTTTTTTTTCGGGCAATTGAAGTTTCATTGAACAAAAAACACATCTACATGTACAAGGTATAAAAATACTTTGGGATTAACAGCTATCACATCTAAACATTGCGCGTCCTATATATAAAGTTTCTAGCATTTGCACATAAAAATATACTTTCGACTCATAAGGATAAAACCTGTATAACATTAATATTTTTTGAGCTGACATCCCCACGTTAACCAGTCTTTGAAATGAATACACCCCCACCCACCCGCCACGCACACACATTATATAGAGAAAACTGGGGTTTAAAGGGCAAAAACTTTATTTTTATTATTTCTGTTCAACGTCATAAGTTGTGGGTACTAGTAAGAACCGTCATAATAAGGCGGTTCTAACAAGCACCAACAACCTCTATTTGAGGTAAACATAACTCAAAATATAACACATTTTCATAAGAAAATAACTGTTTTGGGCTCTATGTCACACGGCTGTGTAATTATGATAACACACCCGTGTGAAATAATGTATTCTTTAATAATGGTTTACTTTTCGATGAAAATGTGTAATACATGTACTTTTTTCTTACTTTTACTCTAAACATAGGTTGTGGATGCTCGTTAGAACCTCCTCATTGAGGCGGTTCTAACAAGCAACCAAATCCTATGTACTGGAGCAGAAATATTAACAATCATATGTATGTATACCCCCGTAAACCCCAGCTTTCTCTATATAAAGTGAGGTTTAGAGGGTTGTTCATTACATGGACTTGTTTAATGTTTTACTTCTGAAAATGTGTAATATTTGTTTCTTATTTCTACTATATGTACAAACATTGTTCGTTTGTGCTCGTTAAATTCGCTTCATTGAGGCGGTTCTAACGAGAACACATATTGTATATTTTTTGGGGCAAAAATAAGGAAATAATGTATATGTAAACCATTTTAAACACCACCTTCCTGTATAAATTGAGGTTTAAAAGGGTACCCAATACACCCACTTCTTACATGTAATGTGGTGTGAATGGTACGTTGTCTTATTTACAAATCAGTTATCTACCTTGTAAATTGTAATATTTTGTGCGTTTTTCCGACTTCAACACTTAATAGCTAGCCAGACGTGATTCTTTACATTACGAAAACACGCCTTTACAAATACACTGTAAACTTTACCGCCTTAAAAAAACCCTAAAATTTTAAGATGAAACATTGTGATATTTTCTTATTTCTGCTCAAAATATAGATTATGGGTACTCGTTAGAACCGCCTCATCGAGGCGATTCTAACGAGTAACCACAATCTATATTTTAGAGCAGAAATAAGACAAATAAGGTTTACCCCTGTTAACCCCAGTTTTCAGACTTTATAATATCGGGGGGGGGGGGGTCAAGGGGGTTATAATTATATTGGCGTGTTTTCGTGATGAGCTAGCCAGACGTGATCCTTTAGAAAGACATCCAGAAACATTTTTGTACCTAAACTTATTAAATTTGGTTATATCGTCAATAAAACACGCCAACATAATTCCGACCCCCATGAACCCCACTAACTGGGGTTTTAGTTTTCTCATTTCTGCTCTAAAATATAGGGGATGGGTACTCGTTGGAACCGCCTCATCTAGGCGGCCTTACTAGTACACACAATATATTTTTGTGCAACAATAAGTAAGATCTCACAATTTTTCATCTGAAGATTTCCGGGGCTTTTTAGGCGGTAAATGAAAAGGCGTGTTTTGGAAATGCATTTAAAGTTCTAGACAGTTTAAAATTTATAAACAAAAGTATACAGCGAAGATGGTAATAATTGTATTTAGAGTTCAAAATAAATACTGATCAAAATTAATGATTAAACCCTGGATAGACCATTGTATAATGCACACACCGTAACCCAGCTATTCCTTCATAGCAAGCCCGATTTCACCCAACATTCGTCGCTAACTAGTCGGGCGGGGCTCGAGTAGTGATTTGTGACTGTGGCTTTGGGCAGGTTTGTTAATTTGCTCCGAGCATGCGCGCAGTTTGATACGCCATCATGTCAACAAGTGCGTGAAATGAAGACACCCGTAAACCCCATTTTACCTAGAGACAGCTAGGAAACACACAAGTGTGCTTTATTTTTCATATTTCTGCTCCAAGACACAGTTTGTGGGTACTCGTTAGAACCGCCTCATTGAGGCGGTTCTAACGAGCACCTCCAACCTAGGTTATGAGTCGCAATTAAAAAAGTATCACACATTTTCATCAGAAAATGAACCATTTGGAGATGTGAAAGAATGCATTGTGGTGCTAGGGTGATCCCAAAGCCGTGTACTATATGCATGTCACTTGAACAAAGAAGTCTCAGACTGTATTTTTTACTATTTTTTATAGTTTTATGGCCCAGTCATATCGAGCCGTTCAGTTTACCTAACTAGCTTTTTTTCTAGCGGATAACTCGTGCAGTGTAGTGGACATTCTTCTGTTGTGGGTTATTGTTCTTATATTCCGTCTGGATAGCCGATTGGCCTTGTTTACAAAGGGCCCGGACCGGAGTCCGTCTGTTGTGTTTCGTGCTGTATTTGTCTAAACCGCGACGGAAGTAAGGGCGAGTATTGCGGCCGCGTAAAATCGATTAAAGTCCCCTGGTGAAATACTTCTCAGGCGTTTCTTCTGTCGCGGTTTACGAGTATTGTTGTTATACATGTAGTTCGTCTTTGACTGTTTGTTTTGTTTGATTTGAGGTTTAACGTCCCCGTCAACACAGTATAGGTCATTTTGGAGACGTTGCTTCCAATTTTGTGGGACTTTTACCCGACATTGAGATGAAATGACATCTCAAGCCCTGTCGCCCAATGAAACCAATAGGGTTTATAAGCATGGACGGTCCGCCTCGCACCGCGGTTCCTGGAAAGGTTTAGATCCTCTAAGCGGTTTACCAGTACTAGTGTGCGGACGGTTTCAGCTCTGCGTGGAAGCATCATGCAGCCCATCTATTTCTTCAAGCCCCGATGGGCGGGGGGCGTCTTTGAATGTGTGTATAGCTTATATGTTTTTGTTTTGGATATCCAACTGGCCATTTTGTGGTTTTTGTTTGTTTGATTTTGAGCTTTAACGTCCCCGTCAACACTGTAAAGGTCATTTTGGAGACGTTGCTTCCAATTTTGTGGGACTTTTACCCATTTTATGGTAAAGTAACTGTCCTGTTAGGGTCAAGTTACATGTACATGTGTATTTCATGTTCGTGTTTCTTTCGCTTTTGTGTCTCTGGTGGGAGGAGTGGGTTAATTGTATCGATTTCTGATGAATGCCTTCACTCCTATTTCACTGGAAACTGTTAAACGTCCCTTCTTGAATCAGCGGAAGGGAGATAATGGTCGTTGAAAAGATTTCATGACAAGTCTATACTACAGAATGATACCGAACCTCGCCGGGTATCGAACCGCGACCGTCTGATCACCAGTCAGACGCGAATCCGTCCGAGAGCTACTGAAGCCGGTTGCGGCATTACATGTCTACATGTATAGGTATACTGCCCAAACATTTAAAAGCAAAGGCGGTATCCAGTACAGTGCATATTATTCCGCCAGAACTTGGCAACTTCCCTTTTTGAATAAGCGAAAGGGATAGATTGACCTCAAAGGTGTTGCCGATCCCAAAAAGTATCAAACCCATCACATCTTGGCATATGTCAATTATAGCGCGGACCCAAAGTTAACATACACAAGTTTCCCGTCTGCTTTTCTCAACGTCTGAGCGCTGTGTTAAACGGTTAGATATCTGTAAAATCTAGACTGGGTTATACTGAAACAAGAAATATCTTTAAAAAAGATATGCGGCGTAGATTTAATTGGAAGGTTGTTTAGAAACCTGTGCTTCAGCTGAAGTGCACGACCCGTCGGATGCTTTTAGCTTTATGAGTGTTACCATATATGGGTATGGCGGCCATTTTGGTCATGTGACCTGGACCTAAAACGGTTCCCCCAATAAATGCGCCTTATCGTAAGGAGCAAAAATATATCTAATACTTTAGTACTGTATTCTGAATCGCTTGCAGGATAAAATGAATTCTCACTTTTCCAATACAAAAGCATATGTGTCAAAGTTTGACCTAGGCACAAAGAAGGTTAAGGTCAACCAAGGGTCACCATTTTAGCAATTTATGATGGGCCTACGTCCCAGATGTTATTTTTCAAGTTTCGTGGAAATCTGCCAAGTGGTTCTGGAGAAGACTATTTTGAAGGGCTTTTACCATATATGGCTTGGCGGCCATTTTGGTCATGGGACCTGGACCCCATGAGCAAATTTTGGTTTCCTCCATCCCATAGAGGCTCCATATGAAATTTGACCTTAATCGGCCCAACGGTTTCCGAGGAGAAGCAGTTCGAAAATTTTCATATTTTTCGCCTCGGCGAGGCTATACTAAATGGAATGTAATATTTCGCAAGTTCATTTGTTAGACCTCATTGATACTATCAGTATGCCAAAAATTGTTTAAATATTCCAAGCGGTTAAGTCACTATCACCAATATTTACAAACGGGTTACGGACGGACAGATAGACATACCATATATGGCTTGGTGGCCATTTGGGTCATGTGACCTGGACCCCATGAGCAAATTTTGGTTTCCCCCATCCCATAGAGGCTCCATATGAAATTTGACTTCAGTCGGCCCAACGGTTTCCGAGGAGAGCAGTTCGAAAATGTTCACATTTTTCGCCTCGGCGAGGCTATACTAAATGGAATGTAATATTTCGTAAGTGCATTGGTTAGATCTCATTGATATCTATCAGTATGCCAACAATTGTTTAAATATTCCAAGCGGTTAAGTCACTATCACCAATTTTCACAAACGGGTTACGGACGGACAGACAGTATGAGAGAATGACACGGTGATTGTAGGGCACTCTTAGAAAATCAACCGACTTCAGTCGGTCGCTTTTTCTGCGGGTCGTGCAATATGAGCTACAATAGTGACAGCAACAATTGTCTAGCTAACTGGTTTACTGTATTCAAACAATTCAGATGTCACGCGAGGAAAAATAGCTTTGCAGAGGGCGGTGTCCCGCCTGTTTGAGCTAAGGTCAATGTAAAAGGTCAAGGTTAAAAACACGACCTCATTTCAAGAGCATATGGTCTCAAGTATATGCACAACAAATAAGAAAACGTTATCATTTACTGTTTTTAACACAAATTCTAGGGTTAACATTTAGGGTTGTCGCTATGGTGAACGTAAACGCATAGGCGGACGAACAAACGGACGAGCAGACAAACGGACGGAAACTTGATCTTATGTGCACCTAATTAAAACTCAAATTACACTTATTCCTTTTCAGAATTTATATAACATTAATGATATTCGAAAATGTCCATTTTGTGTTAAAATGGAGGACATAAAGTATGCTGAAGACAAATGATACACTGCAACTTTTATTTAGCATATATTGTAAATTAAACATCTGTCAATTTGTGATGCGATTATTACATGTTTTTGTCATGCTATATCTCTTTATTGGTTTCATTGGGCAACAGGGCTTGGGGTGTCATTTCATCTCAATGTCGGGTAAAAGTCCCACAAACTTGGAAGCAACGTCTCCAAAATGACCTACACAGTGTTGATGGGGACGTTAAACCTCAAATCAAACAAACAATTCCTTTCGCAGAAAATTCTTCCTTTCGCGAAAGGAACCTTCCTTTCGCGAAATGGTTCCTTTCGCTATATAGACCGACCACGTGAAATTAGGTCAAAATAGCTATTCACCACAGCAGTTACAGAATTCACTAGAAACACAATTATACATTATGACGTATGGTCATCAAAGGACAAGACGGTGAGCAAGCCGAAACTGTATATATTTTTCATTCATGTCTCACATAAAAAACGAAACATTTCCTAGGTTAAAACTTCAGTAAACTGTCGTATTTTTGAGTAGATTTATTTATGCAAATCATTGACCAATGAAATGGTCATCTCCTTGGACATGTGGTTTTATTGACCAATGGAATAACGAAAAATGTAGGACAAAAGCAAAACCATAACGGCTACGCCGTAAAAAGAGAGAGAAAGGTGTATATTCACGCAGGACTCGCATCCGACTGAGCTAACGAGGCCAGCGGCTGCATGCCGTAATGATCCTCAGTATTAGGACAGATAGACAAACAGTGCGGTCCCAAATCAGACTGCTCCCAAAGGAGCAGTCTGATCAGAGTCTTCACTGTTTGCCATATCGTTCACACCTTTCGGACTCCTTGCTGTATCATGAAACAAATTTGTTAAAACTTTAGGAGAGTTGCAGGAGGTCCTCTCCTCAGGGTGTCCGAATTCTCATGGTTTTTACGGTAATAACTAAGTAGAGGCGTGCGGACTGCTTTAAGTCTTCGCTGAGTGCACAAGCTCGAAGACCTCTTATCGCTTGTCCCGGCCCATATGTGAAGGCAAACGTGATCCCCCTTGTTAAGCAACGGCGGGGATAATGCTAAACTTCATCTCAATATGTATGTGAAATGAAGACCCCCTAAACGCCATGTTATATAGGGAAAACATGGGTGTATATTATTTTTCAGATTCTGCTCCAACACATAGGTGGTGGGTACTCGTTAGAACCGCCTTATTGAGGCGGTTCTAACGAGCACCCACAATTTACGTTATGAAAAGAAATCAGAAAAAATAGCAGATTTTTATCAGACAAATTACCCGTTTTTGGAGATCTGGAAGAACGCACTGTGGTGCCCGGATGTATTACCGTAATGTGCATGCATTCCTCTTCAGACGCTTCACTGCAACCACACACACACACAGCGTCTGCAAGCCATTAGTTTTGGGTAGGTCCAGTTAAAAATTATTTGGTGTCACGTTTGTGTAAATCGCTTTGTGTTTTACATCAATTTCCGAACTATAAGGGTCTATACCGTTTGCTAATGGTCCATTTTGGAGACACAATGCACATATGGGTTGTAAAGTAATCAAATTTGCCCTGCGACCCTTTTTTGGGACATTGGAAAACTGTTCAGATCCTGATCAGACGCCGCAGAACGCGGGGTCTGATCCAGGGGCCTCCGCGTCCTAATGGGTAAGAGCGCTGACTCTGCTTTTGTTTCGAGTCTAGCTCGGGTCAAATATGAGACGCCAAGTTCTGCAACGGAAGGTCAGGTGTTTTATTTTTTTTATTTTTTTTTTTCTCCGGGTACCTCTTATTAACGATCGGTTGAAATAATCTTGGAAGGGCCGTAAGAAAGATAAATAGTCGAAGTCCAAGTTCTGTATACTATTTTCCAAGTTCTGTATCATTTTAATGGTACACAAAAGGACAGCCAACCTTAGCTGACTACACTTTTAGTTCGAGCCCAGCTCGGGTCATATATGAGATGCCAAGTTCTGCAACGGAAGGTCAGTTTTTTTTTCTTTGGGTACGTCAGTGTTCGCTCACATCTTATTAACGATCGGTTGGAGATGAGTGAAATAATCTTGAAAGGACCGTAAAACAAACAAAAATAAATAGATTAATAGTCGAAGTCCAAGTTCTGTACCTTTTTTCATTATACACTCGGGGACAGCCAACCCACCGCTGCTGTCATTAGATTGCTTTTCGCAGCTTAAAGTTTTCACTGCGGAAATCGTGCCAGTTTACCCGATCCATCACGAAAACACGCCTATACAAATACATTGTAAATTTGTCCGCTGAAAAACGAAAATTTTAAGACGAAAAATTGTGATATTTTTTATTTCTATTCGAAATATAGATTGTTGGTACCTACAATCTATATTCTCATCGAGGCGGTTCTAACGAGTACCTACAATCTATATTTTAAAGCAGAAATAAGAAAAATAATGTTTACCCCTGTAAACTCCAGTTTTACTATATAAAAGTGGGGTTCAAGGGGGTCAAAATTATATAGGCGTGTTTTCCTGATGCCTCCTAATTCCTCATGAATTTGTTCAGCGCAAAGTAAGAATCGGTACAATTCTAGAATTGTCTTGCGCAAAGTAGGAATTCCTACTTTGTTGCGCAATTCTAGAATTGTACCGGTACAATTCTAGAATTGCGCAAGGGATTCGAATGTTATATGAAACAGGTAAATGTCTCTGCGCAAAGTGGGAATCTTTTTGACAAAGTGAGAATCGAATGTTTCATCCGTATGGACAAAGTGGGAATATTTGGGACAAAGTGAGAATCGAATTTTCATCTGTGGGAATAGCATTTATCATCTGTATAGTCTGGGTAACATTATTTGATGGTTTGTCCGCAACAACTACTTTCAACTTGACTGAAATGTGTTTACTTTACCGATATCTTGCTGTCGTAAGTAAAAAAAAAACCTGATGTTACTGATGAAGTTGGACAATTTCATAAGCAACGGCAGTAAAAATAAAAAATAATAATGATATCGGCACAAAAATATGCATTTCAAAATAAAGTCAAGTGTACCCAGCCATCAAGAAATCATTACTAACACTGGACTAATGAGCATCTGCCTATGATATCAGCGGCGTCACGCATAAAAGGTACTTAGCGTATATCCGTAAATTGATCACATAAATGCACATGCGCAAAGTCTCACTGTGGCCAGATATATGATTCTTTGTCTGAACCTTCCTCTAGTCCCATATATTCTTCATGCGTACAGCGAAGGCTCTAAGGACCTCTTATGCGTGATGCCGCTCATATTCTGTTAAGAAAATTAAAATGGAATGTCCATGAGAAAGAAGCGAAGTTTGGACGTCATTTTATAAAGTGATTTTTACCACCAGGGATCAGTTTCCATATGAATGTGATAAAATCCCTTAATAATATTTTACTATTCTCACTTTGTCCCGATTCCCACTTCGCAGAGGCAATTCCGATACTGTAATTGCGCAAGGTAGGAATTCTCACTTTGTCCCGATTCCCACTTTGCGCAGAGACAATTCCGGAATTCTATTGCGCAAGGTAGGAATTCTCACTTTGCGCAACAAAGTGAGAATTCTTACTTTGCGCAGGACAGTTCTAGAATTGTACAGATTCTTACTTTGCGCAGAACAAATACTTGTACATTTTGGTGAAATGAACAGCCGGGTAAACCCAACTTTATGTAGAAAAATAAAACTGGGATATACAGAGGTTTACATTATTTTAAATATTTTTGCTCCAAGAAATAGGCAGTGGGATCTGAAATATATTACTCGAAGAGGCAATTTTAGCACACAAATGTGTTACATGTACCGTCATGTGATTAAATTATGGTAACGACATGCGCAAATAAAACAGCAATTGATTGACAGAGATCCCAATAAAACAGAATCCAATATGTCATCTTGTCACAACGGACCTGTCAATGGCCTACCTTGCTTCATTCATCGATTAAGGGAAATGTATTCACCTGCACTCTTGCACTGTTACATGTAACCAACCAAGGAACTCTCCATCCAAAATTTAAAGGTAAACAATAGGCCCGATTTCTATTCCTTTCCAAATTCTTATTTTGATATGTCTGTTTGTTTGTTTGATTTGATGTTTAACGTCCCCGTCAACACTGTGTAGGTCATTTTTAAGACGTTGCTTCCAGTTTTGAGGGACTTTTACCCGACATTTAGATGAAATGACATCTCAAGCCCTATTGCCTAATGAAACCAATACTGTTTATTAGCATTATAAGCATGGACAGTCCGACTCGCACTGCTTTGCCTGGGTAGGCTTAGATCCTCTAAGCGGTTTACCAGTACTCGTGTGCAGTCAGTTTCAGCTCTGCGTGGAAGCATCGTGCAGCCCATCTATTTCTTCAAGCCCAAATGGGCGGGGGCATATTCTTATTTTGATATCAATATAAATAATATCAGTAAATTAAAACAAACATAAATAACGAAAAGGTTTCATCTGACACCTCTCAATCATTCGTTCAATAAATTGATTCATTTTTTTCAAGCGATACATCAGCTCAGACAGTGAGCCACCGCCTCTATGCAGCCGCTTTTTGAGTCCCCAACCCTGTCTCCGGGATCAATGGATGTTACACTGTAGTAAAAGTAAAATGACCGCCGGATAGCATGCCATTTATTATTTAATCGACAACATAAATATGAGTCACAAATATTGCAGATGTGTCTTCGGACTTTCCGCACAGTGCATAGTTTGAACAAGCTCTTCGTTTGCGTGGTCTGATCAGAGGCTCCGGTATGCGCTATACGGATGCCCGTTGATCCATGTAGGCTTATACCTAATGCCTACTCCATCACGAAAACACATCTACATAATTTTGACCCCATTTAACCCGATTTTTATATAGTAAAACTCGGTTTTTCAGGGGTGTACATTAATTTTCTTATTTCTGTTCAAAGTAGAAGTAAAACAAAGATCAGGAATTGATACAATTAATTTACTCCATCCATAAAAGACACCAAAGGGAAAGAAATACAAACATTAAGCGACCAGACCATAATGGAAACCTAAACAAAGGAAGGCCATATGGACAGTTACTTTCCCACAAAATGGCCATATGGCCATCCAAAATTAAAAGACACAAGTGATACACACAGCAAGTAACAAACAACAACATAAATAAATCGCCACGGAAGAGCCGCCTTGGAACGGTCAGTGGAAGATTTCCACTGGGGGGCTTAAATCGATTTTACGTGGCCACAATCCTCGCCCTTACTTCCGTCGCGATTTAGACAAATAATTTGTTCAGTCCGCATGAAGGCCTCCTAACTCATCAGTGCAACATCTCCGTGAACAAAGAAATCAAAGAACCACAGAGGTGAGACAACGGTGAGGACTCGACAGCAAGAAAACACTGAAATGCTGGAGCAAAAGAAAACCAACAGTTAGACTCCGATGAGCCCGACCAGAGACCAAAGTCCTAGATAGTGGATACTCGTTAGCACCGCCTCACTGAGGCGGTTCTACCGAGTTCCCACAATCTATAATTTGAGAAGAAATATGAAAAATATCTGAAATCTTATCTAAAAATAATCATTGTTTGGTGGTAAAAAAATCCAATATGTTTGAATAAGCGTGTTTTCGTTATGAAGGGCCAGTTATTTAAAGCACCATCAACTGAAAGGCTCGTTACTTGTAGTGGTCAAATTTTTAACTTTTCTACTAATACAGCGGTATTTTTCCTGAAAGCTGCTAACAGTTTTCAGCAAAAATATCACTGGTATTTTTGCTGGAAAACTAGCTTTTGCATTTGGAAAAGCTGCTCACCGTTTTCCAGCGAAACTATCAATATGTTTGCAATATTAAATGATTAAGAAAAGAATTGGCCTCAGGTTGATATCGCGCATGTCCGAAGTGATACTTTCGTCTGTCGCGATGATTACACGATGAAGTAAGTATGTTACAATGGGCCTTGAATCTTGACGAATAAGGTTTGTTTTGGACTTTGACGGCCAGACCAATGCTACTCAGATCACGTCGAGCCCGACAAGCCACCAATTTCCTGGCTAGGCTTAGGTCTTTAATAGCGTTTACTGCTACAGAAAACATTCTTTTAACAGTAGCTCACTATTTTCCATCTTGAAACAGTGGTAGTAGAAACTGGTGCCTGATTAATCTGTACGAAAGGATGTAGCCTAGCCGAATCATGCGGGGTTCGAAACCGCGACCGCCTGATCATGGTTAGATTCGCATCCGGTTGAGTCACGTGGCCCTTTTGACGATTTACGTTGGATCATCTTGAAGCAACCCGCACCACGAAAACACGCCCATATAATTTTGACCCCCTTGAACCCCACTTTTATTTAGTAAAACCGGGGTTTACAGGGGTAAACCCATTTTTCTTATTTGTGCTCTAAAACATAGATTGTGGGTACTCGTTAGAACCGCCTCAAGGCGGTTCTAACGAGTGCCCGCAATCTATGTTTAAAGGAGAAATAAGAAAACTATCACTTTTCATCATAAAATTTTTGTTTTTTCGCGGTAAAATTTACACTGTATTTGTATAGGCGTGTTTTCGTAATGGGATTTTATGATACAGAAACATATTCATTTGTACAACTGGATACGTAAATCTTCAGACTCTGAGTGCGCTAGGGCCTCATGTGAAGTCTTTTTCGAGTCCCTTAAAAGTCTTCAGAATATTCCGGAAGATAAATACTATGGTGTTATTGTTATATTTTCTTACTTTATCACATGTATGTGTTATTGACAGGGGTCTTTGAGTTCGAGTATAGCAGTGTTCATTTCTCTTTTACTCTTTTTCCATGATGAACAATTTTCAAAGGATTCGGAGTAACATTTCGAAAACACGCCTATTCAAATACATTGCAAATTTTACCGCCAAAATATGACTTTTTTTTTCAGATGAAAAAAAAAAATATATATTTTTCTTTTTTTCTGTTCAAAATACAGATTTTTGGTACTCGTTAGAACCGCCTCAGTCGATCCATAATTTAGAGCAGAAATAAGAAAAATAAGGTTTACCCCTCTAAACCTCAGTTTGACAATATAAAAGTGGGGTTCAAGGACGTCAAAATTAAATAGGCGTGTTTCCATGATGACATGTATATTCCAAAATAGGCAAACTATGATCAGCAAACACTCTGATAAGACTGCACAGGTGTGCAGGTTTATCTGAATCATCATCGGTCGACCAAGTCTCATTGTAGGATATATCGAGTGCTGGTCATTTTTTTTTTGTAAATGAGCTTAATTTGAAAAATATGAATTGCCTAGATTTAAAGGGAATGGGGACACCTGGCAGATTTATCCGCCAGTTTTCAAAGGGACACAACTTTCGGAACTTCCTGTTCGCTTTTCAACAAGCCCTGTCCCATTGAAAAAGGGGTCAACTCTTAAAGGAAAGAATTTGCTCCTCAGGAGCAAATTCATTCCTTTAAAAGTTGACCCCTATTGACATGGGAGACAACTTTCTTTTGCAGGTGTTGCCTCCCCTAAATGTGTTCCTATTCAGCTTAAGAGCAAAACAGTTTAAAGTTCCAGTCCCCAATGTAACATATGTCCCCACCTTGGTAAAGAGATGCTCAAGATGCGGTTGAGAATGAACACGTTTATATTGCTGTTTTCATGTGTTGGTAGTGCATTTAGTTTTATCCATGGTGCTCGGAATTCGATACAAAAGAACAATGTTGCACTTGTTGAAGCACCTAGCCTATGTGAAAGAAATAAACTTACAAATCCATGGTTACTGTATGCAAAACATGGGACAAGTCGAAGGAATGGTGACAGCGTGGGAGATAGTGTATTACAAGATATAGATTTTAGTGTAAACCCGTGTGAAAACTTTTATCAGTTTGCCTGCGGAGGATATATACAGAATCAAACTATTCCTTCCGGATTTGCCTCAAAGATTGGAGATATTCAGGGTAAAGTTATAGACACAATACGGCAAACGCTTGAGGAGAGCATAAATGTTAAACTCGACCCGCATCCACTGCTACTCACGAAACGCCTATTCCGTTCTTGTATGAGGGAAAAGGCTGTTGAAGTTGCTGGCATCAAGTCCATCTTTGCATTTATCGGTAAGATGGGAGGCTGGCCTATACTTGGACAAAAACGTACGAGTTTCTTCGACTTGGAGGGACTCCTTGCAAAAGCGGCGCCTTTCTTTGGAATAACAGGGAATTCGTTCACGACTTCAGGTGCAATAATTGGAATAAACGTGATTCGGGAGTTTGACCAGTCTGGTAGATACTTGATTTATTTAGACCAGCCGGGTCTAGGACAACGAGGATTTGGAGCTCTGTCGAACCATGAATTATATTTCCTTGGTAGAGATAGTGTTTATAATAGGGCATATATTCAGTTTGGAGTCGAAGTATTGGTAGCACTAGGAGCAGATATGCTTAAAGCTAAGAACGAAATGTATGAAATTTTTGAGTTTGAAGTACAGTTGGCACGACTTTTTCTGGGAGAGGAAGAACGCCGTCAGGTTGCCGATCGCTATAATAAACTCTCAGTATATGAAATGTCAATCCGATATCCAGTATTTAATTGGTTGCGTTTCCTTCGGCTGCTGGGCGCCAATTCGGGGATATATTTTACTGCCAAAGATAGCATTGTTCTTTGGGCCAAGCAATATTATAATGGTCTGTTTACAGTAGTTAACAAAATTCCCCAACGAGTACTTGCAAACTATATAGTATGGAGGTCAATACTGCCATTCATTCCGGCCTTGGACAGGAGATTTCAGCTGATAAGTCTGAAGTATGATGCAGCAATTAATGGTGCTACCAGACCTTCTCTACCACCTAGAACTACTTTTTGTACAGCCATAGTCATTGAAAATATGCAGTGGGTCACAAGTAGAATTTTTGTTGAAAGAAATCGGACAGCCGATGCTCTGTCGAAAGCAATTGAAATAAAGCAGTACATTCGAAGGGCGTTTCGAAATGAAATCGCGATGTCAAATTGGCTAGACCAACAAACACGACAAAATGCATTAAGAAAATTCGACTCCATTGAAGACAATATTGGGTTTCCAGACTATCTGCTCAACAATACGTTCTTGGAAATATTTTACAAACGTTTCAATATCAAAGGTATCAATTTCTTCGAAGATCTGCTAGAGGTTTATGTTCAGAATTATGACATCAACCTCCGCCAGCTGGTCGCACCACAGCGGGACAGGTGGCTTCTTACACCAGTAATTACAAATGCTGTACATGAAAGAGGACGCAACGCAATAGTAATGACAGCGGCTATATTAGACGAACCACTTATACGAGCTGATTATCCGTCAGCGTTGATTTTTGGTTCGTTGGGTTATCTTATGGCGCATGAGTATCAACATGCGTTTGATTCGGCAGGCATTCAGTTCGACTGGAATGGTCTTATTAATCCAGATTCCTGGTCCATGTCTTCAACAAAAAGCTTTGGAATGAAAACAAAATGCTTTATTAAACAATATTCGAACTATTTCCTACCTGACGTGGGACTTGTAATCAATAGTGGTGTCAAAACATTAGACGAAGATCTGTGTGACAATGTTGGCTTAAAAATAGCATACATCGCTTATCAGGCATGGAAAACAGATAAAAGGTTTGATGACAGGATTCCAGGATTACCATTTACTGGTGATGAGCTTTTCTTTATCAATTCCGGCAGGCTTTGGTGTTCAAAGTGGTCCTTGGCATTTAGTTTGAAGTTTCCCTTCATAGATCACCATTCACTGAACAGACTTAGAGTAATTGGGCCACTACAAAATTCTGCAGAATTTTCAAAAGTGTTTAAGTGCCCTCTTGGATCTCCAATGAATCCAAAGAAAAAGTGTTCGTTTTGGTAAAGTATTGCAAATTGGCAGCAAGATGGTTATATTAAGGGCTGGTAAGATCCAGTTCTTAAATGTTCTTCTAAATGTGGGGAATTAGTCCAAAACACAGGAGACAGTATAAAGTTCTATTTTCCACTTTTAATTATTTTCAACAGTTCATCATATCAACACAATACAGTAATTGGCAACATCCAAATTACATGTACATTCAAAGTTCAATTTAGCAACTTAACAATTTCAACAATATTTTGCTGGTAAACTCCAAGCATCAATTTTAACTATTATTTTACGCCTTTACTGTTTAGTTGGAAATTCCTAACTGATTCTACAATTTTCAAAAATCTACCAATTTACACAAAACTAAAAAAGAAACGCCCACTAATCAAACAAACAAACTCTTATCAACCAATAACTTTTACGCATTAAACTTAGATGCTCAGTTCACATAAACTGTGAAAACTACAAACAACAAAAATGGTTTCCGCTGCCAAACTGGCATTTTTAACAAGATTAACATCTCAGTCTCAAAAACGTGTTTGCTTAACAAAGTGAGAACTTAACCGGCTTATTCTACAATTCAATGCACGGCTTCCGTCAGGACGCGAAACCAAGATTAACTAATCATACATCAAAACATGCTAAAAGCTAGTCCGATTAGTCTAAAGGTTGAGACTTATTTCTTTGTTTCAAAAATGCAAACATGAACAAAATGAACAATTTTGACTAAAATTTTATATTTTAAAGGTAAAAATGACAATTTCAGAATCTGCTTTTTATAAGGAACATTTTGATACCAAACATGATAATCTAAATTACGCATTCAGATTTATTGCAAAATACCAAAATTTTGCATCATAATAGTTACATTAATATTCCGTAACGCATAAGTACCAAACTTTTCATAAACTCGACTACCACGCATATACATAGAGAATACCATGTTTGTGTCTTTTGATATCAAGTTTATCAGGCAAGTCTTCGAGAACGCGTGTAGAATTGTGAGGCTTTCTGAGCGATTCTACATGCGTTCTCGAAGCCGAGACTCATAAACTTGATATCATATGACACGAATCTGGTATTCTATTTATCAGGTAATCCCATTGTCGACGCTTACATTTTAGCCATTTTTCCAGCAGTCAAGGTCATAGAAGTGCAATGTCACGTTGACCCGATAAAGCTCACTTGTCAGGAGATAGCATAATATTATTATGTGTATCAGGTCAGGGTGTTACACTGGAATTAATATAAGGGGTAACTGGGCCCCGTCAAACGATTTTGGTACTTATCGCCTATGCGAGCAGCGAAGGTTCAGGCGAGCCTGCGCATCCGCGCAGTCTCGCCAGAACCTTCGCTGCTCGCTCATACAAGCAGTGAATCAAGAAGAACCTTCAGACAGAAAGCCATATCTCTGGCTCCTCTTAATGGCTGGGTACCGCAGTTAAAATTTGTCATGACGGAATGCTCGAAGACACAAATTCGCTTGGCGGGGCTCAACTGATAAAATTAGTATCCAGGAAAGGTTCCGGGGGAATCTTTGTGATATACGTTTTCTTATTTCTCCATAGAATCATATGTTGTGAATATTTGTCAGAATCACCTCATCGAGGCGATTATAGAACGAACTCACAACACATTTATGTGTTTATGACAAGCAATAAAGAAAATTAAACCATTATTGTCGTCACAGTCCATCAAGAGGACACGACTTTATAATTTTGACCCCCTTCAATCCCACTTTTATATGGGAAACTGGGGATAACAGGGGTATACATTATTTTTCTTATTTCTGACCAATTACATAGGTTGCGGGTAATCGCAATCTATGTTTTGCGCAAAAAATATGAAAAATATCAGGATTTTTTTGTGAACGAAAGAAAACAAAGCAAAACAAAAACAGTGGCGCAGTGGTTAAGGACGTCGGCCACTGCAGTGCTAGGCGACGTTGCCGCATCTGTGCGTGGGTTCGAATCGCAGTCAAAGCACAATTTATTTATCCCTGATTGTGTCTCCACTATGGTTGTGAAGACGAAAAGTCGCTTCCATTGCTGAGAGATTTAATCACAATCCCAGGAAAAAAAAATAAAATAGTAACAAATAAACCCCTATATACAGAGTGTACTGCAGTGCCGGATATCCTTTTTTGCGTTATATGAGCATCCTTTTTGGGGGAGTGCTAGGCGACGTTGCCGTATCTGTGCGTGGGTTCGAATCGCAGTCAAAGCAAAATAAAAATCTTTTTTTTTTTTTTTTTTTTTTTGGGGGGGGGGGGGGGGGGGGTTGTAAAATTTTACCAATATACATGTATTTGAAATAGTTGTGTTTTCTTAATGCTGAAGCAATATTTAAATGTGCATATCTGAAAATAAAACGAAATAAACATCCGAAAAAAAAAACAGAAATAGAAATCACACAACGTCGTGGATTTTCAGTGATATAATGTGATATTTTCACAGTAGAACTTGGCCATCGCGAATTATTTTGACCCCCTTAAACCCATCTTTTATACAGTAAAATTGGACATTGCGAAAACACGCCTATACAAATACATTGTGAACTTTATCGCCGAAAAAACTAAACTTTTATGATGAAAAATTGTGATATTTTTCTTATTTCTGCTCGAAAAATAGACTGTGGGTACTCTTTAGAACCGCCTCATCGAGGCGGTTCTAACGAGTACCCACAATCTATATTTGAGAGCAGAAATAAGAAGAATAAGGTTTACCCCTGTAAACCCCAGTTTTACTGTATAAAAGTGGGGTTCAAGGTGGTAAAAATTATATAGGCGTGTTTTCGTGATGGGGTTCATAGGGGTTTACATTATTTCTCTTCTTTCTGCTCAAAAACATAGATTGTGGGAACTCGTAAGAACCGGCGAGGCGGTTCTATTGAGTTCCCACAATCTATGTTTTTGCAAGAATTATGAAAAAATATCAGAATTCTTTATCTGAAAAATGGCATTTTTGGTGGTTAAATTTTTCAATATATTAATTATTTGAATAGGCGTGTTTTCGTGTATTTGCGATAATGTCTTTTCGAGTCTTCGATTAGTAATCGATCTGAAACCATCGTCACGATCGAGTTCCCCGAATCGTGACGATCTGATACGTGCAGATACGTTCTGATACGCTAATCACGAACCGATGCGCTCCTTCACGATAGAATACGAGTGTGGTCTCGAATGTTTTCACGATCATGATCGAGGGTGACTACGACGACCGAACCCCGACGGGTATATATACAGCCGGACTGATCATGGACTTCATTGTTTCTTGAACTTTTACTTTTACAGCATAAACACTAACCCGCAAACATTGATGATGGCAGGAGCTGCGGGTGATGAAAACGTGGCATTTTCCCTGGCTGTAATGGTTAAGGCTCCTGGGATGGGACAGCCTTGCCTTTTCCCGTATTGCCTCTAGTACCCCTGGGTGGCATCTCTCAAAGGCTCTAAAATACTAGCAAAGGCATGTTACCAGATGCACACTCTTCAAGAGCAGATCGCTGAATGAATCGCATTAAATCTTGTCCGGTATACATATGGGCACGAGAACTCGTAACAGATCGTGAACGTTCGTGTAAAACCGTAACTACTCGTATTTACACGCATTTTCTCTGATCTTCTCGTATCAACTCGTATCTGATCGCGAGTTATTCGTGACAGGTCTTGAACAATGGGACCCGACAGAGCGTAACAAATCGTGACAGATCGTGGGAGATCTCAACAAATCTCAACAGAAGGCGGTGTTTGTCTTGTCCACGATCGACCCCGATCACCACGATTTGGAAGCACGATTAGATGCGATCTCCTGCGCTTTGTTACGATGCAATACGATGTGATACGATGATCCCGATTTGACAATTGATCGTGTTGATCGTAGAAAGATTTTGAACGTTCAAAAATTTTCTACGATTAACACGGTGGCCACGACTGACCTCAATATCTTATAAGATCTGATAGGACCACCACGATTAGTTCATGATTAAGACCACGATGTCAGTCGTGGCGCGAATCGTGACAGTGGGAACATAGCTTAAGTGTTTGGTTGCATTAGGATGATTCTAACAAGCATCTGCAACTTATGTTTCGCAGCAGGGAGTATTTAATTCCCCTGTTTTCCCATGTGATTCATTGTTGGCTTCATGTACACGGCCAAGAGTTGAAGAGTCTGTTTTTTTGCACATGCTTGGCCATGTTCTAACAAATCTACTGATGCATAATTCAACATCACAACATTATGTTTGTGACGTCCTCCCCATCCGCCCGGGGCTTTAAGAAATAATGAAGACTTCATAATGCCTCCATGCAGAGCTGAAACCGACCGTACATGGGTATCGGTAGATCGCTTAGAGGATCTAAGCCGGCCCAAGCAAAGCGATACGAATCGAACCGCCCATGCTTATAAACCCTATTGGTTTCATTGGGCGAAAGGGCTTGAGATGTCATTTCATCTCAACGTCGGTTAAAAACCCTACAAAAGTGGAAGCAACGTCTACGAAATGTTGACGGGGACGTTAAAATTTATGTTAAGAACATAAATACATAAATACAAATGTCATTCATACTTCCATCAAATACCTAGAGATTATCATGGCTTTTCTTATATTACACCCCATATCAGCCAAAGACTGAGACACTCATATCAGCCCAAGGGCCTCATATGGGTCAAGGGCAAATGTGGGGTATGATATGAAAATCTATATCTCGTATATTTCCCAAATACAGTTGAACTTTGATGGCTCGAACATCGATGGCTTGTTTACCATGGATGAGTCGAACCCGTTCTTGAGTCCCTAGCGAAATCTTCTACATAAGAAATAGTGGGGGATAATTAAGGAGACTTTAGTCTTTTATCTTGCAAATGAATGATGAGGCGATTCTAATGAGCATACATTTTCATTATAGAACACCGGAAGGATGTTTAAAAGTATCACATTTTGCCTCCTGGCAGTCATCCTCAGTGGCTCGAACTACCTCTGTCTCGAACAGATTTTCGAGGTCCCAAAGGTGTTCGAGCCATTGAAGTTCGACAGTAATTGTTGAATCATGTTTTTGGTTTTTAAAGCTCTTCAGTTTTAGGTGAAAATATACTTTTCTGTGTGTGTACGTATTTTATCAGAACCAGTTATAGACAAGATTATTCATAAAATCCAAGAAGAGAAAAATGCCTTTACACGGCACAGGTCGGATGCTGCAGAATGTGACATCTGATCAGGGCCTTCACTGTTTGCCAAACATTGTGGCGTGATAGGAAGACAGCCGAGTGTTCCGAAGATTGTTACGTCAGAGGTTTTTTTTTATATGAATTTTGTGGCATGCGACACGGCATTGCGCTAATGCCACAGTCGCACGGATTCCACATTAGTATCGCCTATTTAAAAAAAGAAGAAATGGACAACAATAGCCTTTTGTATGACAGTGTGAGAATGTTTTGTCAAACACTGCTGTCTCGCTCCTAGGGTTTATTAGCTGTCTCAATCTGCCAGTCATTGCTTTATATAGGAAATTATGCACATGTACATTGCAGTGGAACTAATTTTTTAACTGTCCTCTCTTGCATTTTTTGTTGTCCATGCAAACAGGGAAACACATTTTCTGTGTGTCCCTAGATGTACATTTTAACAGTCACAATTCCATGTCCGTGACCAACTTTTCAGTATGGCGACACATTGCCACAAAGGAAGTGGTTGAGAAAATAATCAGTGATGGGGTAGACCTCGACAAGGAAATCGCAGGCTCATTTTCAGTTTATTTAAGTCTCATGCTCGACAAAGCCTCGCATGAGACTTAAATAAACTGAAAACTGTCAGTAGCTTTTCTTGTCTCGGTCTCAACCCCACCATAGATTCTATTAATCTCTAATCTTATATGCATGCTGTTCTAACGTATCAATCCCTTTGCCGTCTTGTTGGACCTTTGCGACTTATCACACATCACAACATTGCAATAACACACCCGTGCGTCATAGTACAATTTTACATCTCCAAAATGGCTAATTTTCTGGTGAAAATCCGTGATATTGTTCTTGTTTATACTGCAAATATAGGCTGTGGGTTGTCGTAAGAACCACCTCATTGAGACCCACAACCTATGTCTCGAAGCAGAAATAAGACAATTTATGTATACGCACTGAAACTTCAGACACCCCTAAGTGTCCGACAAACTCTATTTTTTTTTTGTGTGTGTCTGTGTGTGTGTGTGTATTTTTTCTGAGCTGTTGAAAACGGTCGGGAATGATCAGTTATGACATTTTAATAGAAATATTCGCGAAAAAAAAGTTTTTTTTTTTGTAAAATATTCAAAATTGAACTTGATTTTTTTTTCTTGTCGGACACTTAGGGGTAAGCATCCCTAAATGTTCGCCATCCCTAAATGTCCGATAACTTGATAATTAACTTAGAAAATGTTTTTTTTCATCGATATTAATCAATTTTATCAAATAAAGAGACAGAATAAAGTTAAACCTATGTTAAAAAGGTTGGCATTTTGAAATAAGCAATTTAAGGGAACCTAATATGCACCCAAAATGTCCGCGCGCTTTACAAGTTATCATATTTCTTATGGCTAATAATCAATTATGAATAAATGAAAAGACAAACGAACGTCAAATGTATATTTAAAAAAAAATCTACCTTCGGAAATAAGAATCTTATTAATGGATCCCAATATGTCATCCAAGTCATGCTGGCGGACATTGAGAGATGGCGGACAAATTGGGATTCCTCATTAAGATGCTTATTAACATTGTAAAGTTATTTTGTCTTTTTAAATGATCATAATTATTAGTTAGCGAGTAGAAATGTTCCCTAGGTTAGTTGTCAAGTTGTCGGACATTAAGGAATGGCAGACATTTAGGGATGCTTTGGTCATCCCTAAGTGTCCGACAAGAAACAAATTCAACTAAAAGTGTGAATATGCTGTGTTTACTTTTTCTTAATATGTCATAATGGACCGGAAAGATTGTCGGACACTTGGGGATCGTTTAGGGATCCTACACACGTCAACCCCAGTTTTTCCTATATAAAGTGAGGTAGGGGATGTTCATCTCACGGACTTGTTCACATAATGAAAAAGTCAATGAAATGAATATCATTGTAAACCACACTTTCTGTAGATTATGAAAATACGCGTAATACAGATGCATTGTAAGTTTTTTTCCCGCAAAAAAAACGAAAAGTTCAAGATGAAAGTATTGTGATATTTTTCTTATTTCTGCTCAAATTTAGAAGAGAAATAAGAAAAAATAAGGTTTACTCCTGTAAACCCCAGTTTTGCTATTTAAAAGTGCGGTTCCAGGGAGCCAAAAGTATATAGGCAATGTTTTCGTGATGGAGAGAAATGGTTTTTTCAGGACTCTTTATTATTTTCCTTATTTTCACTGTGGGTACTTGTTAGGACCACCACATTTAGGCGTATAATAGCTACGTGTGAAGCGATAAATAAGGAGAAAAATATTATTTTTACAGCTATGAGAGAAAGGATGAAAGGCAATAATACCCCAAAGGCGGAAATATGACATCAGATTTATTCGCCATGTCACATTAAACAGTCAGGAGTAGGGGCCCCGCCCATCGGGGCTGCTTAGTGCTTCCAGGCAGAGCTGAAACTGACTGAACATGAGTACTGGTAAACCGCTGAGAAGGACTAAGCAAGCCGAGACAAAGTTTTGTGAGCCGGACCGCCCAATGCATATAAACCATGTGGTTTTCATTGGGCGGCAGGGCTTGAGATGTTGTTTCATCTCAGTGTCCAGTAAAAGTCCCACAAAATCGGAAGAAACGTCTCCAAATATGACCGAAATAGTGTTGGCGGGGACGTTAAACAGGCCTTAGAAAATTGGTTTAATTAAAGACACTCTATACATGTAAAGACTGTCTGTAAGTTTAGAGATTTTGAGTCTGTAGTCTTAAGGAATTACGGAACGTGTATAACGCTTTAAGACCCAATGAAACCGATTCTGCTATTTTCGTTTTATTTGGTGTATTCCTTGCTTTCAAAGAATCTAACTATTCAGAGTTTATTTATCATTTTGTCAACATACTGACCACACGCTTCGACATACAGTTTTTCTGACAACTAAAATTGATAAAAGTTTTAGACTGCCTACAACATAAAATGTCCGAAAACGAAATGACGTCAGTATGAAACTCATTTTATGTTCGACCTTTGACAGATGTTTCCTCCCTTTCTGTGGAGTACCATCGCATTTTTGATCTAAGGTTACGAACTATATTTTATTTCTTAATTATTTTCTATCATTAAAACGATATTTACAGACAAAAGAATAATGCAGTCTTTAGCAACGTGTTTGTTTTAATGAGATGAAGACTGAGCCTGCGTATGAGAATGATATTTTTTTTTCGTGTTTTTCATTTTCATGGTTTTCGTTGTGCACAGTCTGTAAATTTATAGTTTGTCTTTAAATAAATCAACTTTCTTAGAACTGTTAAACCCCAATTCAAACAAACAATACAGTCAAGAGTGCAGTTACATGTACCTTCATGGCAAGATAATTTAAATAACACAAATTGGACTGCGAAAAAAAGAAACTGCAAAATACACGTACGTGTATACTTTACAGAGAAAAAACAACAACACTGAAACATAAACTGAAATATTTATATTACTTTCATACGTGTAGTGCGTCATACTGTGTGCAAATACATACAAAAACAGGGCCAATACAGGGAAGGTAAGGATAATACATACACATTATTACTACTGCTGTATTGTATCACGGCGAGTGGATATTATCACATGAGATGCGGAGCGTCGAGTATGATGCATCAGATCTAGTTACTATAGTGATGATATGTTTATTGATACGAAGTGGCTATTGTCAGTTAACTGGCAATAGTGGTTTTACGTTAAAATTCCCATTGCCAGCAATAGAAGTTTTAACGTAAAAACGCTATTACCAGTTAAATGGTTATAGCAAAAATATCTTACGTCTCTTATTGTCATTTAGGCTGAAATAAAATGAAACCCAGAAAACAAACATAAACTTATGATATGAATGATTATGCACATACTATTTTGACAAGTCGCATATATCCATCTAATATTATAAGCTAGAGGCTACCAAAAATGCAGCTTGCAGAGATCAGTTATCTGTTTTAGTTCTACATGTATGCGAATGAATAAAAAACTCTATTTTTTTTTATTTGCTACTCGCCAAAATCATAACCTCATTAAATCACATCTATCCAATGCAATGGAATATTCATTACCAAAACATACCTATTCCAATATAGTGGAAAATGACATTTTTCAGATACAAATTCCGATAGTTTTCATATTTCTGCACGAAACATAGATTCTTGGAACTAACGAGTACATATACCCACAATCTATGTTTTTGGTCAGAAATAGGAAAAATAATGTCTCTGTAAAACCTAGTTTTACTATATAAAATTGGGGTTTTATGAGGTCAATTTTATATAGGCGTTGTCGTGATGCATGGTTGTAAGAATAGTAATTTTCTGGTAAAATTAGTAAAAGATAATTTCCTACTTCTTCTTTTTAAAACATAGAACGCGGGTACTGGAACTGCCTCATGTTTTTTTTTTCTTTCTTTGCAATTTTATATTTCTCTTCGGGCCAAAAATGACTCCCATCTCGAAAACACGCCTATATAATTTTGACCCCCTTGAACCCCACTTTTATATAGTAAAACTTGGGTTTCCAGGGGTTTACCTTATTTTTCTTATTTCTGCTCTAAAATATAGATTGTGGGTACTCGTTAGAACGCCTCGATGAGGCGGTTCTAACGAGTGCCTACAATCTATATTTTGAGCAGAAATAAGACAAATATCACAATTTTTCATCATAAGATTTTCATTTTTTCGGCGATAAAGGTGGCAATGTATTTGTATAGGCGTGTTTTCGTAATGGTTTTGAACTTTCTTTCTTTCGTTCGCTGCCTTAAAATATGCAAATGCAATATTGTGATATTCTCAGTTATGCTGAAAACAGAGTTGGAGCGCTCGTAAGATCGCCTTAATAGAGATGCTAACGAGGAAAAACAGTCTATGTTTTGGAGAAGGAATAAGAATACTTATTTATAATTTTGCAAGCCAACTGGCAATGCCAGTTGGCTTGCAATAGCGATTTTAACGTAACACAACTGGCAATAGACCTTTTCTTATTATATACATTTTTGCTTCAATAAATATGCGGGGAATTTTGACGTTACGTTGTGCGTGTATGTGACGTCATTGTTTCACAGGTCTGGTTACAGCAATGAATGTTAATGTAGAAATTGAAGAAGTAACAGCATTTCCATTCTACCATTACCTGCTGCAAGGACAGCAGGTCTTGCCCAGATGTTAGCCAATAACAGTTGGACATCCCAGTGACGCAATACACGTCACCTTTGCCTAATCCAACCACCCGCAGATCAAGAAATTTTAACCCATTTCATGCGATAACCTCCTAAACGAGTACCATCGAAAACAATGTAAACCCAGATCAGACGCGGTTTCTGATCAGGGTCTGCACTATTTGCTACCAGAATTTTCTGTCAAAAATACGAAAGAAGCAAAGTATTAGGCCTAACACCCGTTCAATGACAAAAGGACTTGTCCAATATGGAAGAGTCTACCAATATATGGCATACCGGCTGACGTGTATTTCTGTATAAGCGAACATGTCGGAAAAAAGTTAATTTTTGATGATCATCTCGATGAATTTGAAAATGGTTTGTTGTTTGTGGAAGTCTGCTGTATCACCGCATTTCTTGGAGCAATCTATCGTGCGTTTAGCACAAGCATTTTCTGCGTTTTTCAAACTGTCGTTAGCCAGGCATCTGAAAACACGGGGAAATAAATATAAACTGAAGCGTAAGGTGAACTTATACATGCACCCGCAGTTTTGTTCCGTGGGTTGATATTTTTGACTTTGTTTTGGTTTCCTTGTTCATCTACATCCGGGCTGCCTTTTGTACTGTTAAAATCGATCCTTACCGCTTTCCAACAGTCCTGAAGGCGGCCTTTAACCCTTTATGTACCAAATGGAATCTTCCTCCTTATATAAAGCAGGAGCCTATTTCAAAATTTAGGGGTGTCAGACTGTGTTTTCGTCGGAATTGATTTGGAAAATGGCTGAACTTTTTTTTGCAACTTTTTGGGGTTTCCGGTACAAAATGGGTTAACTAGAGGACCACAAGCACATTCTGCTCTTTGAAATAAGAAAATAAGACTATTGACGACAGTAAACATTCTTCCCACTACACCCATTACGCCTCAGTGTTACACTTGCTCTGCTAAAGGAACAAGTATCGTGTACTGGATAAGGTGCCAAGTTCTGCAACGGAAGGTGTGATGGTTTTTCTCCGTGTACTCTGGTTTTCGCCCATGTGTGATTAACGATCGGCTTGATATGAGTGAAATAATCTTGAAAAGGCCGTAAAACCAAAACTGAAAAAAAAAACGCCTTTACTTTCCAGATTTGACCTTAACCCATGAATGCATATAATGTAAACGATGGCAAACGTTCTTTCTGACTTTGATACGCTTGAGAAGAAGGCATCGAATATGACGTAAAAGGAAAGTTTTCAGGCGACCGGGAGATGCAAACCGGCTAGAAAATCTGCCGAATCGGAAATGTGGGGCAGGTATCTCTCCTCATCACACGGATTTGGACACGAAACGGAGCATAGTTTAATCACCACTTCTGTAAGTTCTCTTGTCGCTGAGGTTTTATGCTATTGGGAATATTTTCCCTGGTGTGTCCAAGTGAGCAGCAAATATAAGTGGGGGCAGCGGACATATAACTACCCAACACCTCCAATCAGAGACACCAGAGGGAACGCAACACGAACATGAAATAACCAAATGAGCCCCGCCAAGCGAATTTGTGTCTTCGAGCATTCCGTCATGACACATTTTAACTGCGCATGCCCAGCCATTCAGAGGGGCCAGGGATATGGCTTTCTGTCTGAAGGTTCCTCTTGATTCACTGCTTGTATGAGCGAGCAGCGAAGGTTCTGGCGAGACTGCGCGGATGCGCAGGCTCGCCTGAACCTTCGCTGCTCGCATAGGCGATAAGTACCAAAATCGCTTGACGGGGCCCAAATCTTAATGAAAATGTCACAAACGAATAACCAAAAAGGGCAATTACTCTCGCTTTCTCTAAAAATGGCTAAACGGCTTTCCAAATAAAAAAAAGATACAAGCAATACATAAATGCAAAGACAACCTATAACAAAAATAAACCGCGACAGAAGAAACGCCTTGGAACGGTCACTAAAAAGTATGTATCCCCGTAAGAATCAAAATAACTAATCCCTTCTCCATTCTTCGAATGGCCATCACGAAAACACGCCTATATAATTTTGACCCTCTCGAACCCAACTTTTATAAAGTACAACTGGGGTTTACAGGGGTAAACCTTATTTTACTAATTGCTGCTCAAAATATAGATTGTGGGTACTCGTTAGAACCGCCTCGTCGAGGCGGTTCTAACGAGTATCCACAATCTATATTGGGGTTTGCAGGGGTATACATTATTTTTTCATATTTCTGCTCAAAAACAGAGATTGTGGGTACTCGTTAGAACCGCCTCGTCGAGGCGGTTCTAACGGGTATCAACAATCTATATTTAGAGCAGAAATAAGAAAAATATCGAAATGTTTCATCTGAAAATTTTCATTTTTCGGTGGTAAAATTTACAATTTATTTGTATAGGCGTGTTTTCGTAATGTAAACCGCGACAGAAGAACCGCCTTGGAACGGTCACTAAAAAGTATGTACCCCCTTAAGAATCAAAATAACTTAACATAATCCCTTCTCCATTCTTCGAATGGCGGAGGCATAAAAATATAACGTTTCTTTTATATTTCATTGAATATTTGTAATATTAGAAATATATACCACAGATCGGTAACGCTCATACGCATTATACTCCTTTTCTACGAAATAATGAGCAGAAATAGGCAAAACTCTACTTCCATCACGTTTTGAAGCCTCCGTGGTGTAGAGGTTACGCTACTCACCTTGTAAACCAGGGGTCGCAGGACCGATCCCGGGCTTCTCGAGACTTTCAGATGATTCTTTTAATCGAGGTCCCGTCTCCGTATGACCTTAGCTGTTGGTGGGACCTAAAACTCAAACACTCACTCACTTCCATCACGTGAACAAGTCCGTGCAATGAACAGATGAACGCACCCACCTAAGCCCAACTTTATATATGGGTATACAGTCTTGTTGTTGTGGGTTTTCGTTACTAATGAGTACATGTATCTACAACCTATGTTTGCAATAAAAAATATGATAATACCACGGGTTTTCTTCAGAAAAAATAGCCATTTTCGAGATGTGAAACATTATGCAAACACGCCTATACAAATATATTGCCACCTTTATCGCCGAAAAAAAAGTGTGATATTTTTCTTATTTCTGCTCAAAATATAGATTGTGGGCATCGTTAGAACCGCCTAATCGAGGCGGTTCTAACGAGTACCCACAATCTATATTTTAGAGCAGAAATAAGACAAATAAGGTATACCCCCGGTAACCCCAGTTTTACTATATAAAAGTGGGGTTCAAGGGGGGTCAAAATTATATAGGCGTGTTTTCGTGATGAATGCCCTATGTCACCACAATCTGCAAAAAGGTACGAAATGAGGCGGTTCTAATGGGCACCTACAGCCTATGTTTGCAGTAAAAATACGAAAAAATATCACGGGTTATCTTCAGAAAAGTTGGCATTTTGGAGATGTGAAAGATGGCACTATGTCGCACGGGTGTGCTACCGTAATGCTACAGAATGATTTGAAATGCACCATAATGCATTACGAAAACACGCCTATACAACTACAAGGAAAATTTTACCGCAGAAAAAAGACAATTTTCAGATGAAAAATTCTGATATTTTTCTTGTTTCTGCTCAAAATATAGATTGTAGGTACACGTTATAACCGCAATCCACACTCTATATTTTAGAGCAGAAATAAGAAAAATAAGGTATACCCCTGTAAACCCCAGTTTTTCTGTATAAAAGTGGGGTTCAAGGGGTTCATAATTATATAGGCGTGTTTTCGTGATGGGTACACGGGTGTGCTACCGTTAATCTGCACATCGCATTACTCTTCAAATTTTGATCTAAGGTGTTGCAGATGCAGATACCTGTATTGGCATACAGGGTTACCAGGACTGATTCATCGCGGATGGTTTAGTAAAAAAGAGATAAACGTAAGACTTACTGGTAGAAAGCAACTTGGTTTTTCTTGGCCTGGTAGTACTTGCATTTGTGCGGATCGCCTGTGTAGGTACATTGGATTTTCGGATTGTTGCATTTGATCTTGAAGCCCCTGATGGACCGCGTAAGATGTTGCTCGTACCATTGACAGTTGCCATTCGCAAAAGTACCTTTAGCATCCGGGGCCACATACCCCTTGAAGCAGCAAAGCAGGACCACAACACATATGAGCAAATGAAGTTTCATTTTCCTGTTACAGTAATAAACAGAAAATATTGTATGGGTAGGCATTTCGTACACAGTGAGATACTGCTATTAAGACCCCCTAAAATTAAGACTAATTATGTTTTAAAAAGCTTATTTAGTAGACTGCAGTCATTCATTCTTTGTGTTTTCTGCATATCGTGTTCTCTGGTCAGTGATCACCATTGAAACTGTTCAAAAGTGGTCTTAGTATAGGTATTTACTGTCTATTATTTCATTGGTTTGGGTTTTACGGCCCTTTCAAGAATATTTCACTCATATCGAGCCGATCGTTAATCAGAGGTGGGCGAAAACCGGAGTACCCGGAGAAAAACCACCTGACCTTCGGTTGCAGAACTTGGCGTCTCACACGTGGCCCGAGCGAGGCTCGAACCTACGGCGGTGAGAGACCTAATGACTCAGAGTCAGCGCTCTTATCCACTAGGCCACGGAGGCCCGTGTCTATTATTTCATTAGTATAACACAACGCCTATATAGACAATGGGAAGGAACTGTGTTTTATTATGCAAAAATCACGGTGCGGAAGAGCGTGACGAGTGACGTCATTAAAAGCTACCAATTTATGATGTCATTCATAGATTCCTTGACGTTAGACGGTGTCACGTAATTTTCTCGCACAGAGAATGTTACAAAAGGACACAAATGCATGTGTTACAGGAAAGATTCTTTGCGGGAATTATTTTAACAATGGCAAAGAATTGTGAGAATTTGAAGGAAACAACAACCATTTTTTGCCGATTTCAGCGTTTTATAAGCGAAATAGATCTGCTCTAGTCTGTGATTTGTTGAGTAATAAATCACAGTTTGTCGATTAGTTGTAAGTAGACAAATCACTCGCGCTACGCGGGCTTGCAAAATATTGGAGAAAAAAAACAACAACAAACAAACAAACAAACAACAACAACAAAAAAAAAACAGACATCAATCAATAGAGTAACAAAAATACATATTGTAAATATTGTCTTTTATAATAAAATATACGAGGACTGTTCAAATATGAATGCAAGTAGAACGTTTTCACATGCACCAATGCGAATATCACCTGAAAATAAATATCACAGCGTAGAAAAACATTTTACCTATACATTGATACCAAACCTGTTAAAATCCGTAGCCAAGTATATCGTTCGATAAACACTGTCTACCCTTGTATACTAATACAAAACATGGTTGGAAGAAGGTCAGAGTACGCCGTTGAAATACGGTCCTATATTAAGAATCGTTGTAGTCTTTGTATACGGTGCCAAGACATTTTTGATGAAATATGTTCGGTTTATGGGCATAATGAAATGTCTTTTCCGACAGATTTTCGTTGGTGTAAGAAACTCAGCAGTGGGCTAGGCTCAACAGAAGATGCACCACATGATCGTTGGCCGAAAAGAGAACATCTGCCAAGATGGTTGCTAGAGTGAAAGAAATAGTTGCTACCGATGCACGATACACCACTAGGCAAATAGCTAGTATGGTTGGCATCTCATTAGGAGCAGCTCATACAATTCTGAAACGGGATTTGAAAATAAGAAAGATCTGTGTTCGATGGATTCCCAATCTGTTGACAGATGAGCAGAAAAAGACACGCGTTCAATGCGCCAATAAGTTCCTTAAAAAG
Source organism: Lucinisca nassula (assembly GCA_963580285.1). Taxonomy (NCBI): domain Eukaryota; kingdom Metazoa; phylum Mollusca; class Bivalvia; order Lucinida; family Lucinidae; genus Lucinisca; species Lucinisca nassula. The sequence continues at coordinate 61,975,055 of OY757010.1, forward strand.
TTTCCAAATTACAATGCACGGTCTTTCGCTAATGTCGTCACAGGTGACGAGACATGGTTTCACTTTTTTAGCCAAAACGAAAGATTCAGAACAAAATATGGGCAACAAAGTATTGCAAAAGACCATGCATTGCAAAGCGGACCATGAGCACCAAGAAGGTAATGTATGCCATATTCTTTTCAAATCAGGGCCCTGCTATTCAGGTTGCTGTGCCTAAAGGCAAATCTGTGAATGCGAAGTTTTACAAGAATAAAGTTCTTCGAAAATTGAAGAAATATTTCAAAGAACGAAGACCCGCAACTGGTTTGGCCAATGTCAGATTGCTACATGACAATGCGTCATCGCACAAGGCGTTCATTGTGCAAGACTATCTGAAGCAGGAAAAAGTTGTTGAACTCCCTCACCCCCCACCACCCCCCCCCCCCCCCGTATTCCCCTGACCTTGCCCCGTGTGACTTTTTTTTTGTTCCCGCGGCTGAAAAATACCTTTCTGGTCGAAAATTTGTACAGCGCAAACACATCGGTTCTGCAATATTCCAGTGCCTTCATAGTATACCTCGAAAAGACTACCAAAACGCATTCAATGATTGGATCAGAAGACTGAAAGTTTGTATATCTGTTAAAGGGGAATACTTTGAGGGGACAAAATAAATTTTTCATCGAAATCTATCACGGAATCATTTTTATGTGCTTAGTTGCATTCATATTTGATTTAAACTTTATTTTATTTGCATAATACATAGTAAATATACAAAACAGTATAGAATACGATTACAATACAATCACTATACAAATGGGATTCAGAAAAAAGTTCCCTTTTGTTCATATTTGAACAGTCCTCTTAATTGGTGAGGCTTAAACAGTTTTATAGGAGCGAGCTTCTATTAAAATGTCGCGGCGAATCGATTATATAGAGATCACATGCGTTTTTATTTTGATCGATTACGGAGAAATACATGTGATTCACTAGTGTTCTAAGGCTTCCGAGTAAAGAAAATAAGAATTCCGCCGAAGGCCAGGACGCGCCTGTGGGGGTGCAAAGTCAATGAACCATGAAATCTAGTCCAAGGTCAAACATGCATGCCTGTATAAAAGTTGTCACTCCTAGATGCAAGCTTCTACCATGTATCATCACTTACAGTTTTGGAGGATGGACTCTTACATTAGGCTGAAAGTTAGGGTGGTCGCAATAATTCACTAGGTCAGCGAACCATAAAATGTATGTCAATGTGAGATATTGTTATTCCTAGATGTGAGCTTGCACAAAGTCACATGAATGAAGCTCTTTTAGTTCTTGAGAAGGCGACTCTTACATTAGGGTGAAAGTTAGGGTGGTCGCAATAAGTCACAAAGTCAGTGAATCATAAAATGTAGGTCAAGGTCAGATATGACTGCTTGCATTGAAGTTGCTTTTCCTAGATGCAAGCTTGTACCAAGTAACATAAATGAAGCTCTTTTAGTTCTCGAGAAGTGGATGTTTGCATTAGGGTGAAAGTTAGGGTGGTCGCAATAATTCACGAAGTCAGTGAACCATGAAATGTAGGTCAAGGTCAAATATAGATGTTTGCATTGAAGTTGCTGTTCCTAGATGCAAGTATGTACCAAGTAACATTAATGAAGCTCTTATAGTTCTTGAGAAATGGACTCTTACATTAGGGTGAAAGTTAGGGCGGTCGCAATAATTCACAAAGTCTTAACCATGAAATGTAGGTCAAGGTAAGATATGGATGCTTGCATTGAAGTTGCTATTACTAGGTGCAAGCTTGTATCAATTATCATAAATGAAGCTCTTATACGAAAACACGCCTATATAATTTTGACCCCTATATAATTTTGACCACTTTTATATAGTAAAACTGGGGTTTGCAGGGGTATACATTATTTTTCTTATTCCTGCTCTAAGACATAGGCAGTGGGTACTCGTTAGAACCGCCTAAGCGAGGCGGTTCTAACGAGTACACACAACCTATGTTTCGAGCAAAAATAAGAAAAAAAAATCGCAATTTTTCATCAGAAACTTTTCATTTTTGGAGGTAATATTTTCAGTATATTTAGATAGGCGTGTTTTCGTAATGTCGAGAAATGGACTCCTACATTAGGATGAAAGTTAGGGCGGTCGCAATAATTCACAAAGTCTGAACCATGAAATGTATGTCAAGGTCAGATATGGATGCTTGCATTGAAGTTGCTATTCCTAGATGCAAGCTTGTATCAGTTATCATTAATGAAGCTCTTATAGTTCTCGAGAAATGGACTCTTACATTAGGGTGTAAGTTAGGGTGGTCTTTCCTCAAAAACATCAAATTGACGTAAAATAATTGAAGTCTGATTTTCATGACTTTATCAGAGTTTCCGCCAAGCGTCAACTGTTGTTATTGTATTTACAAACGACGTCAGGAATGTCGCCTAGCACTAATGACGTCCAAACGTTCGAAATGACGTTTCACTGAGAAATCTCGTTAAATCAATACAGAAAATGTAATAACTTTATTTTCAAAAACGCTAATCGTGTATTTAGTTTATACCGCAATACAATAATAATAATAATAATAATAATAATAATAATAATAATAATAATAATAATAGTAATAATAAAATAAAGGGATTTTGCATTAATTTAGCAATTTGCATAAAAAAGACCGCAGACAGTGTGACATGTTAAGAAACGACATCCAGTGCCATGGCGCGCGCACGCAACATAGCCTGATTTTGAGATGGCATGCCATTTCCAACGCCCGCTCAATGAAACCAATAGGACTTATGTGCATGGGAGTCCGACTCGCAACACTTTGCCAGGGCATGCTTAGACATTCTAAACGATTTACCAGTACTTATGCGCGGTCGGTTTCAGCTCTGCGTTGAAGCACCGTGCAACCCAATCTATTTCTCAAAGCCCCGATGGACGGGGGCCCTTCGAGTTATCAACCTCGATAAATGAATTGGTGCTCCAGTCTGTTTATTGCTGTCATGACTCCATATATCATTCCTTTTAACTTGAAGATGAGAATGGATTATTCACGGACTCCGAAGTTGACCCCACCCCCCAACAACCCTGTAGCTTTTTTACTGATAGTCCAATTGTCATCACGTTTTCAAGCCCGTGTTATGGTCACCCCCAATATATAGAGATAGCTGGGGTGTGTATATACGAGCAAATATCGTACATGTATAACTAAGTATTTTTCCGGGACATGACAAAAGTCACGCAATGGCACTTTAATGTCATAGCACTGACTTGTTTTTTTTTTTTTTTTTTTTTTTCGTTGTTGCTTTTGTCAGCTCCTTCGCCCCTTACTGACTCCAGATGTTTTGTATATCGTGCATTTGATAAAATAACATTTCTCAAGAATCGTATGTACATTACGATAACACGCCTATACAAATACATTGTAAATTGTTCTGCCAAAAGCGAAATGATGAAAAATTATGATATTTTTCTTATTTCTGCCCAAATATAGATTGCGGGTACTCGTTAATCGAGGCGGTTCTAACGAGTACCCACAATCTATATTTTAGAGCAGAGATAAGAAAAATAAGGTTTACCCCTGTAAACCCCATTTTTACTACATAGAATTGGGGTTCAACACACCGGTTACCGCAGTACAACGAACGCGACAGAGTACAACGAACGCTACAGAAATCATGACGTCACAGCAGTATTTTCGGTTAGAAAAAGGTTTATTTTAGCCCAGATCCTAATCTTTTTGGGTGGTTATTTTGCATAGCTGAAGAGTAATGGTATTACCATTTACTGATACAGTTGCAGAGAATTCTGTTCATTATTAACGAAAACACAAACAATTTTCTTTCGTCTAGTGTGTTTTCACAAACCCCAGCATACCTCAGTAAATGTTTTTTGACAGTAACACATCTTTTGTGCACATAATTTTGTGATTTATATGTTATTTCGATTTCAGAGCATCCATTGATGCATTTGCTTGAGCCCCTGTTCATGTCAATACCCACTGAATCCGTGGATGGTTCAATGGTTAATTTTTTGTTAGGGTACACCTTACCACGGGTTATGATACACCATAACGCGGTTAGTCAGCACAATTTGGGTACAACAAACACGGATTATATTCTTCATAAATTGAAATATTTGTTTGAATTGGGATTTAACGTCCCCGTAAACACTATTTAGGTCATTTTGGAGACGTTGCTTACAATTCTGTGGGACTTTTAACCGACATTGAGATGAAATGACATTTCAAGCCCTGCCGCGCAATGAAACCAGAAGACTTATATGTATTGGACGATCTGGCTCACACCGCTTTGCCTGGGTAGGCTTAGTCCTTCTAAGCGGTTTACAAGTACTCGTTTGTGATCAGATTCAGCTCTGCGTGGAAGCACCATGCAGCCCAGTTTATTTCTCAAGCCCCGATGGGCGGGGGCGGAATAAATTGAAATAAAACTCTTTAATCCGTCAGCGAAGGCATGATACATGATGCTGTTTTTAATTCAAAACGATCCATTTTGCTGTTACATACTCTTTAATGCCTGTTTGATTCTCATTATGATCTTCGAACTTATACACGTGCGAATTTAAAGGGTTGGGTAAAAATCTTGGACAAAGGGTACGGGTGAACACATTTATTCTGGCTTTCCAGAAGGTTTTTACCACATCCCCCACTTATTAACAACTGAAACCCAACTTATTTAGTTTCGGCATTGTTGGGGAGGGGAGACTCTTGAATTTATAGATTCCTTTCTTTGCTACTGAAATACTGAAAATAGTAAGTTTTATGCCATCCCCCACCCCCGAGAATCTTTGATTCGGGGGGGGGGGGGCATATAGTATTTGCCCATTCTGACCAAGGGCCATAACTCTGTTTCATTTTTGGCTGAATTATCTCCCCTTGAAATTTTGCAAAAACTCAGAAATTGGCTCCCACGGGGGCATTGGTCATCTATAGTTTCAGCTCTTGTTGTAAATGATATGGACCCAATATGAGTTAATGGCGAGTATATGGACTGTGTTCCAGTTTTGCCTGGGTCCCGAATGGGACTGTTCTTAGTCCTCTGTTATACTCCCTGTATATTAATCATATTTCCACCGACATTGACTCAGAAATATGACTGTTCGCAGACGACTGGGTATACTGCCGGGAAATTAGAGTTACAGAGGACTAACGTAAACTTCGGAACCAAATGGATAGACTAGGATGTTGAGCATGAAAATGTGGCATGATATAATGCGAACAAGTCCGTGAAATGAACACCCCTTACTTTATATAGAGAAAACTGTGATTAAAGGGGATATACATACTTTTTTATTATATCTGCTATAAGACATAGGTTCTGGGTACACGTTAGAACCGCCTCCTTGAGACGATTCTAACGAGCACCAGCAACATATGTTTGCAGTATAAATAAGAAACATATCACGGATTTTCATCAGAGAAGTAGCCATTTAGGAGATGTGGAAAAAATACACTATGTCGCACGGGTGTGTTACCTGAGTGAGTTTTCAGGCCGTTTAATGCAATACATTAAGCAGATAACTAGGCAGAGAACCAATAAAATTGAGGGTTCGTGCATTAGAACTCCTTGAGTATCATTTCACATGATTCTCTGACTCCCAGAAATTCGAGGGCGAATTTCAATGTGGAGGGGGAGAATGTCATAGCGTATAGGTATATAGCACACTTGTACTGCCTTTCGATACAAGCCGGCTTTTACAGCAACGTGGTAGATTTGCTTATCAATCCGGCGGCCCGGGTTCGAACCCCGGCCGGGCCAAAGGCGTGAAGCATTTTTGTCACCTGTTACACAATGTCAGTAAAAATGTCATTAATGTCCACGAAGAACAAAACTGGACTGAAAACGGCACCTTGTGAGACACCAGACAAAACTTGAGCCCAATCCTAAGTTTCACTGTTAGGTTCGGCAATAGTATACATGGTGTTGGGATTATCTGGATGACCAGCATCGCTAATCTCAAACTCAGCCATAATGTATTTTTCAGAAATAAAGAATATAAGACTCTTACTTGGGTATTCTTACGACATGAATGTTGTACCAATGGAGAGAAGCATAGTTGTAAAAAGGGGAAAAATCGCTTATGGTGAGATTCGAACCTGGGACAATCGGGTAAAATCAACTGCTCTAAGCACTAAGCCAGAGTCAACTGTTTTCCTCAGTTGTCTTCCGCATAATCAACTAAGGCAGGTATAATGTAGATTAGGTGCTGCGGGTCGTAACACCTCATCCCATTTCTTCAAGTCCGTATGTTGACGCGAGGTCATTTTTGCGAAGAAAGTCAAATCCCGGGCGAGCCACCATCTTCCGACATGACAGCCATAATGTAGGAATGGAGCATAGCTGCAAAGAAAATAATCGACTCTGTGCGAAAGAGTCGTATCCATGACGCAGTTGTCATTGGTTATAAACCTGTAGGCCAAGGAACATAATTCAGGATTAGAAGTTGTGGGTCGTAACAGTGTCAGGGGCGTAGCTGGAAGAAAATCATTTGTACGCAAACCAAAGAAAATACTAAAAATAATAATTCCGTTTAAAAAATGGGGAAACTATGCTAGCTAATAAATAGTGTTGCGTATATCCTAGACAAATACAGTTTTTTCTTCTTCTTCTTCTTCTTCTTCTTCTTCTCGCTCTTCTTCTTCTTACTTCTTCTCTCTGCTTCTTTTTTCTTCCTCTTCTTCTTTTTTCTACTTTTTCTTCTTCTTTTTCATCTTCTTCATCTCCTTTTTCTTCTTCTTTTTCTGCTATTTTCATTTTCTTCTTATTTTCTTCTTCTTCTCCTTCCTCTTCTTTTTCTTCTTCTGTTTCTTCTTCGTCTATTTTTTACGTTTGTAATGTGTACGCAAGTGCGTATCTGCATACAGGTAGCTATCGCTCACACTGATTTCTTTGGCTGGCTTGTTCTTCGTTTGGTTGGGAGTTTAACAGCCCAGCAAGCACTATTTAGGTCACACCGAGCCAGTTAGTTTACCTTGAAGGCTTATAAAACTAGCACAGTGCATATTCTTTCGCCAGAATTTGACAACCACCCTTCTTGAGCCAGTAAAAGGGAGAAAATGACCGTGTGTGTATTTTGAGTTATACGTCTCAGCAACCCGCTAAGGTTATACAGAGAGGTGGCCTCATTTAACGACTCGTCAGAAAGTTTGGAGAAGCCAAAAGTCGAACCAAGGACCCCTGGTTTATGAGGTGAGTAAAACAGAATGATTACCACAGAGAACATTTCATGGCACGCCCATTTCAGATTCTTTTTCTTGCATTACTTAAATCTTAAAACATAGATTTTGAATATGCGGTCACTTCGACTGCTAACGTCCATTGTGACGTTTAGTGACGTCGCATTACGGGCAGCGTACACGACTTTATATACAAATAGCGCACATCAGACACCCTTTGAGTTAAACACCTCAGAATTCTCGACTTCAATGCCAGCCCTTCGTAGAAATGCCGGGTAGGATAAAAGTTTATATCCCAGGGTAAAATCTAGGATTTCCTCGTCTGGTGTACAAGAACTTGTAAAACGGGGCTAGTCTTTCGTTGCTCGCAGAATTTGATCGCTTTCAGCGATCAGACTATGTGCATGCGCAACTTCTGTACTAACAAATTATTTTGCAGATTCTTGTGGTTGCACTGTAAGTGTTGTCTCGTTGAAGTTTGTTTTGATCAGTATAGCTCATTGTTGGCTATTTGAACGGTCCCACTGTAGTTTTATATTGTTTACATGTTTATGTACAAGTTATTCTTGGGCCCCACCCACCGCTGCTTGTGGAAATAAATGGACTGCATGATACTTCCACACAGAGCTGAATCCCGTCGCACAGGACTACTGGTTAACCGCTTAGAAGGGCTTAGTCTTCCCAGGCAAAGTGGTGCGAGGCCGACCGTTCCTTCATATACATGTGAGCCCTATTATTCTCCTTCGGCGGTAGATTTGAGATGTCGTTAAATCTCAATGACGGATAAAAAGACTGGCAAAATTGGAAACAATTCCAAAATGACCTTAATAGTGTCGACGGGGACGTTAAAGCTCAGTTCAAACAGACAACAGGTTATTTTGTGACATTTTTTGATGGATTATAGCGACTGTTTATTGTGCATCTGTTGTAAAAAGTTGTCTCCATGTCATAAACACACCTTACAACCAAAAACACTTTTTGGTTTTAGGAATGGCCAAGCGCACACCGTGCATATTGTAATTTTTCAACTCAAGGGCAAATATGTATCGTTCCTCTTGGCTGTTTTTTTTTTTAAAAAATGGCGCTTATAATGGGTAAAAACGTCCAGATTCGGTTTTTCATATCCGTGTTTGTTGTTCCATTTGTTCCGTGTTTAGTGTACTCAGACTCAACACATGATCCGTGGTAAGGTGTACCCGTGTTTCAAGGTAGTGATCCAAGAAAAATCGGTACGATTCTTATTCTAAATGTTTTTATGAATTATTAAAAATAGTATACTTACTTCGATGCCTAGAGGCATGAAAAACCCAAGAATGCTCGTGTATATGTCATTTATTTCTGATTGATAGACCCTTAAAACTTGAAGTTTTGTTTTTCTACATATTTTGGCCTAATTCATGGCTTTGATTTCCCTTCTCTGACCGTGTCATAAATTAAAATTTGGACAAAACAACAAACACACAATCTGTTGTCATCGCAAAATCAACAGAAAAACGTAAATCGTGATAGTTTCGACAAAATAAAGGAAACATTGAACTCACAATTCTACTGTCAAAAAAAAAAAGTCGGTAGCGTTTGTTGTACTCAGTCGCGTCACGTTGTACCGCGGTAACCGGTGTGTTCAAGGGCGTGAAAATTATATAGGTGTGTTTGCGTGATGTATATATATATATATGTGGGTGTGCGTGTGTGTGTGTGTGTGTATGTTTACGAATTTGTAGGTAAGTTGTGAATCGATGTATGTATGTACGTACATGTATGTATGCAAAATATTAATCGACACAATCCAACGGACTTGTTCACGTTAAACTTTCCTTTTTTTTCTTTTTGATAATTAAATCGCTGCTGCAAAAGACTGGGACTTAAAGAAAAGAAAAGACGATTTTTCAATCTCAAAAAGTGATAATCATACCTTCAGGCTCTCTGGCGATCGTAAAGTGCCGGGTAAGCGTGTGAGATACAATTTAGTGTGTGCAGATTCTGATCAGGAAATCCTTATTAGAAGGTTAGATGCACATAAACAAGATAATATGGATGGTGATACTGAAGTGCTTGAAGACAATGCGATTAATATCCGGGATGAAGAGGTGACGAGGTTGATAGTATCTAGGCTAAAGTTAGCATGATATCAAATGGAACATCAACAGTTGCATTACGAAAACATGCCTATACAAATACATTGTAAAGTTTACCGCCGAAAAATTGAAAATTTAAAGACGAAAAAATGTTATATTTTTCTTATTTCTGCTCAAAATAAAATTATAGGTTGTGTGTACGCGTTACGGAACCGCCTCATCGAGGCGGTTCTAACGAGTACCCACAATCTATATTTTAGAGCAGAAATAAGAAAACTCTGCTCAAAATATAGGTTGTGTGTACGCATTAGAACCGCCTCATCGAGGCCCACTATCTATATTTTAGAGCAGAAATAAGAAAAATCTGCTCCAAATATAGGTTGTGTGTACACGTTAGAACCGCCTCATCGAGAACCCACAACTTATAATTTAGAGAAGAAATAAGAAATATAAAGTTTACCCCCGTAAAACTGTTCCCGTAAAACACAGTTTTACTGTATAAAAGGGGGGTTGAAGGGGGTCATAATTATAAAGGCATGTTTTCATGATGCTTAGTGTAGAAAGCGCTGGTGGGCAGATTGTCTCTTAGTTTAGGCCAGAAGGTGGTCCTTAACGGGGAATATGACTTTTTCGTTTTAACCCTTAACTCCCTGTACCGTTAGCAAATTGTGTAGAACCTGATCAGACGCCGTGTTTCCGCAGTGATTAGACTAGCGTGGCTTTTGTCTATAAATTGCCCTTGCCAGGATTTCATACAAATCAGTGATACATCAGTGTAGGCATGTGGACATTAGAGCTTCTGTGCTTGGTAGCTTTTGGTTGATTGACAAACAATCGATCAAACCTGCGTTATAACCTCGAAAATAGGAAACGCTGAGATCAGTTTGCTTTGTTTTGTTTGTTTGATTTGCGGTCAACCCTGTATATGGCATTTTGGAGACGTTGCTTCTAATTTTCTGGGACTTTTACCCGATATTGAGATGAGATTACATCTCAAGTCCTGTCGCCCAATGCAACCAACACGGTTTACATAAATGGACGGGTCGTCTCGCACCGCTTTGCCTGGGCAGGCTTAGATCCTCTAAGCGGTTTACCAGTACTCCTGTGTGGTCTGTTTCAGCTCTGCGTGGAAGCATCATGCAGCCCATCTATTTCTTCAAGCCCCGATAGTGGGGGCCGAAGATCAATTTGCGCATCACCACTTGGAAAATTAAAATGAGAGACTCTCAAGAAAAGGAGAAAAGACAGTAGACTCATCCTTTTATGCAAAGGTCTAAAGGGTGCTGCCAGCATTCCAACAGGTTCCCTATGCTACGCACTTTAGAAATCACCATTCATTGGCGTTTCAGACCCTTAATGCAAGATCTGACATTTATAAAGAATCGTTATTCCCCTCGAAAAATGCCCTTCCCGATTCGAACATTTCGAAAGCTGAAAGTGCTGAACATTGTGTGGCTAAGTTCACCTCTTTGGTTAGAGCTAGGGACTAACATCCCATATCACAGGTACTGGTGTTTGAATGTCATTTGACGTGTCAACAGTAGCAATTGATTCTGATTCTGCCATTACGCTAACACGCCAGCACTATTGGGCGCCGTTTTACTATTTAATCCGTATTTTTAGATATCCATAAATCGAATTATGGATGTCCATCATTCGATTTATGGATATCCATAAATAAGCCGAAAAATGAATATCCATAATTCGAATTATGGATATCCATAAATCGAATGATGAATATCCATAATTCAATTTATGGATATCTATAATTCGAATTATAGATATCCATAATTTGATTTATGGATTGCCATTATTCCTCTGATTTATGGATATCCATAATTCGAATTATGGATATCCATAATTCGATTTATGGATAACTATAATTCAGATTGATTTATGGATATCCATTATTCGATTTATGGATATCCACAAATCACCACCAAAGCTTTTGGTTTAATGATTTCTCCCTAAGACACGCGATTGTTTTCAAGATGCCATGTGCGCAGTTAAATATCGGAACCAGCCGTAAGATCTGGAAATTCCGGCCAACGGATCCGGTCCCTCTGGGATCACCTCTACGAGGACTGCGCACCTAAGGAAACTGAAAGTCGTACGTAAGACTATAATGATCCAAACAGGCAATCCGTGCATGCTTTCTGGAGAAAATGCTTTGATTGTTTGTTGTTTGTATTGGAGTTTAACGGCCCAGTGAACACTATTTAGGTCATTTTTGAGCCGGTCAGTTTACCTGTCCACACTATCCTGGGCAGGCTTATACGTAAGCGGTTAACCAGTACAGTGCACATTCTTTCGCCAGAAACTGACAACTGTCCTTCTTGAATCAGCGGAAGGGAGAGATTGACCGTAGAAAAGATTTCATGATCAATCTCCACTTAAGAATGTTGCCGACCCCGGGAGGTATCGAACCCGCGTCCTCCTGATCATCATTCAGACGCGCATCCTACTGAGCTACCGAGGCCGGCAGGAGAAAAAATGCACATGTTTGTTATATAGTATTAACATATATCCATATAATACTCTTCTTGAGGTATATAGAGTACCGGGCAGATTCAGATATTACTGGCCCCGCCCATTGGGGTTTGGAGAAATAGATTTGGCTGCATGAGCTGAGAGTACTGGTAAACCGTTTAGAAGGTCTAAGCCTGTCCAAACAAAGGGGTGCGAGTCAATGGGCGACAGGGATTGAGATGTCATTTCAACTCACTGAAGGCTTAATGTCCCTCATAATTGGAAGCAACGTCTCCAAAATGACCTAAATAGTATTGAAGGGGACGTTAAACCACAAATGAAACGCCGGAAACATATCTCTCCCACACCATAGGCCACAACTAAGCTTACCCTACATTACCTCAACCTTAATCCCGGCTTTTATTACACACCTCAATCGGAAACCTGACGGGAATAGTCGAGTTTGTTTTTTGTTTTTTGTTGTTTTTTTTTTGCAATGGGAGCAGTCATTATTCATTAGGTTTATTTGCAGAAGAGAATTATGGATATCGCATTAAGGATATCCATAATTAGATTTATGGATATCCATATTTCGATCTAAATTAATGATATCTATAAATCGATTTTTGGATATCCATAATTCGATTTATGGATATCCATAATTTGATTTATGGATATCCATAAATCAGCCGAATAATGGATATCCATAATTCGATTTGTGGATATCAATAAATCGAATAATGAATATACATTATTCGATTTTTGGATATCATTAATTCAGATCGATTTATGGATATCCATTATTCGAATTATGGATATCCATAATTCGAATTATGGATATCCATAAATAAATAAATAATAATGGATATCCATAAATCGAATTATGGATATCCTTAATTCGAATTATGGATATCCATAAATAATTATGGATATCTATAAATACGGATTAAGTAGCTTGACGCTTATGACCCGCAAAGAGGGTTGGCGCGTCGTTAAACACAAAATCATCATCATCAAATACGGATTAAATAGTAGAACGGCGCCCCATACAGCACCACTTCATTCAGAGAAAACCGTGGTTTACAAGAATATACACTTCTGTAAAATTCCTATATTTAGACCACGTTCCTATATTTAGACCAAAGATGGTCCCTGACCTTAATTTTCTTATTCCTGCTCTAAAATATCTTTTTTTACAATGCCTTAGTAAAGGCGTGTTTTCGTAACAATGTAAGCTTCTGTGGACATCTATTGTCTGCTGCATCGTGCTTCATGCGTCGTCCGTCATCAACCGATTTCAAATACTCGCTGAACTATTCCTGAAGTATACAGCAATCCTTTGGTGCTGACACACTTATTCTGCATTCGAAGATTGGTTGTAAGTATGCATGTAGTGTATATAGCGAAACTTACGCGAAAGAATTGTGTTTTAGAAGACAGGGCTGTCTCCGTAAAGTGTTGTGCAATTGTATAGTATTTGGAGTGACATATCAGACGCCATCTTCAATATTCAAACCGGCCCCGCCTATCGGGGATTGAAGAAATCGATGGGCTGCATGATGCTTCCATGCTGAGCTGAAACCGATCGCACACGAGTACTGGTAAACCGCCTAGAGGATCTAAGCCTGCCAGGCAAAGCGTTGCGAGTCGGACCGTCCATGCTTATAAACATTATTGTTTTCATTGGACAACCGGGTTTGAGATGTCATTTCATCTCAATGTCGGGTAAAAGTCCCACAAAATTGGAAGCAACGGCTCTAAAATGACCTACATGCGCTTGCGTGTGTGTGGGGGGACAACTCTTATTTCTAACTTCTAACTTCTTACTTCTAATTTCTAACTTCTTACTTCTAGCTTCTTATTTCTAACTTCCATGTTATATGTTTTTTTTTTTTTTTTTTTTTTTTTTGGGGGGGGGGGGTATTGATTTTCCGGCCCTTTCAAGATTTTTACAATCATATCGAGACAATCGTTAATCGGAGGTAAGCAAACGCCGAAGTACCCGCAGAAAAGCCATCTGGACTTCCGTTGCAGAACTCGGCGTATGTGTTGGGGGTGTGGTGTGTGGGTTGTTACAACGCATAATGTAGTAATGTAGTAATTACTACATTTTGATTTTTTTTACTACATTATGCGTTGGCATAGTCGACGCGAAATGAAGTAAAAAAAATATTTCATTTCGCGTTGATATGCACCATATCGACGCATAATGAAGTAATGATGGTAGAACAAAGCTGTCTTCGAAAAGACTTAGGAAGCAATACAGTTAAATTCCTACAATTTAGACCACATTTGAGACGGTTCAAAAGTGGTCTTTAAGACCACAGTTGAACAGTCCAACAAAAGCACACTGAAGGTCAAAATCACAAAGAAAATGTAGCTTTAACCTTCCAAATATGCTTTAAAAACAAAATTTGTATTAATTTTAGGTGGTCTTAATAGTGGAATTTCATTGTCCCATGAAATTGGAAGCAACGTCTCCAAAATGACCTAAATAGTGTTGACGGGGACGTTAAACCTCAAATCAAACAAAAGACAGACAGGCAGACAGACAGACAGACAGACAGACAGACAGACAGACAGAATGGACAAAAACTATATACCCCCTTGCATACTTCGTATGCCGGGGGTATAAATAGATGGGCTGCACGATGCTTCCACGCAGAGCTGATACCGCCCGTACATGAGTCCTCGTAATCTGCTTTTTGTCAAATGAGCGTTATTGACTCACCTTGATTGTATAACTTTAAAACTGTATGCTTATCCTCGTCTCCTGTCTTCTTAGTAATTTGGAGGGGTCTTTGATGTCCGAATCCGTAATTCCATCGATGAATTCCCGTTGAAATCTTGGCACTATTTTTCCACCATTTCAAAGCACGCGGAAACGAGAATGATATTCCTACGCACTACCGGTGCGTAGGTAAACATATCCTAATCAAATTATTCAGGAACTGAATAGAAAAGAATCCAATCCATCGTCATAACTAACATTTTGTCAAATGAGCGTTATTGACTCACCTTGATTGTATAACTTTAAAACTGTATGCTTGATTTAGAGAAAACTAACACGGTTTAACTGGAACAGTCAATTGATTAACTTATCTACATTGAAAACGCTTTAACTCTGAACAAATCTTGAACTTTAAGCATTGAACTGAACACTTTATACACAAGGGTCTCTATCCCATTATGACTGAGTGTCATTTACTGTTTCACATCAAACAGGTTCCCAGTGTACGATTCTGGGACCTGAGGGTATACATAATGATTGAAAAAGACTTCCTTAGTCTTCCATCGCCCTATCTGCATAGCAGTCTCTGGCATAATGTTTTGTTTCATAGCTCTGGTGGCAGCAGTAGGACGAAATGATTTCGCAGTGAATCCCATTGATGCAAGTCCTGCCCCTACAATCGCTTCTTCTAGAATATTACCGATGGTATCACTTGACAAAGCACGATATGGCGGTTTTAGCGTAATTAACAATGGGTTTGTGACCTTTGGTCTGAACTCTTCAGTCTTGGCAATATACAACTTAAGACATTTCACAGGATCTAACACATCATCATTTGAGTTCGGGTGTACACTAACTTCAAAACCCTGTCGTTTACTGTCATTCTTAATTCCCCAGAAAGTTATTTGCATTGATCCATCCTCATTAAAATGAACCTCATCTGTCGACAACACTATCTTTCCTAGTCGATTATTTGATGGGTCAAACACTACCCCTTTAGGGGCCAGATCCGACGGTCTCGCCATAAAAACTAAAGCTAATAAAGTCACTGTCTTTTTTCTGAGATCCTTTAAACTCAAATCATTGTCCTCACCAAGTGCGTGAAAATACTTAACAAACTCCTCAACTCGATGTGATGGGGCCCCCATACGCGATCTAAGTGTTGAAACAAATTTGGATGAAGCATCCACTCGTAAGTCGACGACATCCTTGACAACTGGTCCGCCTTCCAGTTTTCCACTGCCGATAAGTAGGCCGCTTGTAGCGTTATTTGATTGTCTATCGCCATCAAATGTATGTCTCGTGCTAGGCAATCTAACTCTGTAGACGCACCGCCGAATTTGTTGACAAAAGCTACCACCGTTATATTGTCCGATAGTATTTGTACATGTTTGTTCTTTAGTATGTGTCTGAAGGACATTAAGCCCATATACACTGCTAACAATTCCCGGTAATTTGAACTCGCATATGCGACCCGACGGTTCCAAAAACCTTGAGCTTTGTGTGAATCTGTCCATGCTCCCCATGCTATGCTGGAAGCGTCTGTAACTAACTGACAGTCAATAGGCCTATTTTCTACTATAACACCATTCCATTGAGTCAATGAGTCATACCACCAAGTTAAATCTGAGTTTGTGCACTGATCTAAATATATGTTGTCACTCCAGCTTGACCTGGTTTTAAGAAGTCTGTAAACATTACGTAATAACAGCTTTGCAGGCAATACACACTTTGACATAGATACACACTGTCCAGCAATTCTGGCTAAGCCTCTGGCAGTTACTGATTGCTTTCTTAAAACACGACTTATGTCCTTCCTTACTTTACGTATCCTATCTGGCGTCACTTTAATAACTGTTCTACTACCAGTTTTGTCTATGATATATCCAATAAAAGTTTTTGATAATGAGGGCACCAAATCTGATTTTTCAAAGTTAACAGTCCATCCTAGTTCTTGAAGTAATTGTAAAAACAAGTCTCTGTGTTCATAAATCAGATTGTGCGGTGCAAACAGGATAAAATCATCGACATATAAGACTGTACGTATACCTATTGATCTAAGGTAGGTAATGACAGGTCTAAGTACTTTATTGAAGAAATACGACGAACAACAATGTCCAAAAGGTAACACCGTCCAACGGTAGTATATGTTGTTAAACTTAATCCCCAAGTAGTCTCTTTCATCTATGTGGACTGGCACATGAAAAAACCCATTTTTAAGATCGGCTGTGACCATATAATCCCCTGGCCTAACACAATTCTTGACAGTTTCAATGTCTTCATACTTAAATTTAGGCGGGACACAATTAGCATTCAAGGTTCTTAAGTCTGTAATTAATCGAAATGACCCAGTCTTCTTCTTTACACAATTAATCGGAGAAACACACAAAGGTTTGTAATGACATTCTTCAATATAACCTAATAACAGTAAGTCTGACAGTTCCTTTTTAATAAATGATAACTCCGAAAAATTAAACTGTTTATTGGGATATTCAAAACCTTGTATGTCCGCTGTAAAGGGAAAAGTAACACCTTTCTCAATCCAATCTAAAATAGTTGATGAAGATCCAATATTAGACCACTTATTAAAATTTTCAGTCAATGGGTTTTTCATTAAGTCAATATATTAATTTTCCTCACTACGGTTGTCTTGGTTTGGTGGGGTACGGAAACGTTCACCACGCAAATTGTTGAAAGGATCAGATCGATATCCACCGCGATATCCACCGCGATATCCGCCACGATATCCACCACGAAAGTTGTTATCTCTAAAAAATGAACCGCGATATCCGCTTTCTCCACGATATCCGAACCTAACGGGTTGAGGTTTGTTAGCGATACTAGATAGTTCTGCCGCAATCCGAACGTTTTGAATACTTTCAGGAGTGAACCCAGAATTGTTCTTTTGCAGGGACCTGAACAACTTGGCAGTATTATCATCAAATCTGCCCCTCACAAGTAAGGCAGCATACTCTTCCTGCAAGTACTTAATGTTAGCTAACAATGTCACTACAAGTGGCTCCAAATCAACTGGTTTGTTTGAGTCTACTGTGGCCAGGTACTTCAGACCAGTTTCAACATATCTACCACATTTTGCCAGAATATTTAAGGCAGGCTGATCTTCTCTTTTAATGCCTGTTCTGGAGTCATGAAGCTTATAAGCTGGGGGGAGAATAACTTTCTCTAGAGATGATTTGATAGAATTGAAGTGTTCCTGAAGCTCATCGGCTTCAGACACATTGGCTGCAGTTTTGGAACTGGGACCAAGTACAAATTTGTCCTTCACGGATGAAAATGCGGCCTGGTTTGGCGTTTCAATTTCTGGCTCCTTGTAACTTGCACTGACAGCTTGACCTAGCGAACTACTTCCACCAAAAGCGCCTAAATTGAATTGGCCTCTAGATAACTCTAAACGCTCTAATCGCTCAAGAATTTCAGGTAGGACGGTTCTTAGGTCTGATGGCTCTCTAGTTGACGAATCCTTGCCGTATTCGACAGTTTTTTCAAGTGGATTTTTGTTTTCGTCGTCACTCATGTTGAGACCCCTCCGGTGATTTTTGCACGCGGAAACGAGAATGATATTCCTACGCACTACCAGTGCGTAGGTAAACATATCCTAATCAAATTATTCAGGAACTGAATAGAATAGAATCCAATCCATCGTCATAACTAACATAGAAGGTCTAAGCCTGTCCAGGAAAACTGCTGCGAGTCGACCCATCCATGCATATAAACCCTATTGCTTTTAATTGGACGGCAGCGATTGAGATGTCATTTCATCTCAATATCGGGTAAAAGTCCCATAAAATTTGAAGCAATGTCTCCAAAATGACCTAAATAGTCTTGACGGGAACGTTAAACCTCAAATCAAACAAACAAACTGTTGACGCATAATGAAGTAAAATTAAGTATGCCACCCATCGCCGCAAAATGTAATAATCCTTTCATTTTGCTCAAACCTCTTAGTATCGACGCATAATGTAGTAAAAACGACATTTTATTTCATTTCGCGTCGACTATGCCAACGCATAATGTAGTAAAAATTTCATAATGTAGTAATTATTACATTACTACATTATGCGTTGTAACAGTGGGTGCGTACGTGTGTGCGTTCGAAAAAAAAAACAATTTACAACATGGAAGTTAGAAGTTAGAAATTAGAAGTTAGAAGTAAGACGTTAGAAGTAAGACGTTAGAAGTTAGAAGTAAGAAGAAGTTAGAAGTTAAAAGTAAGAAGTTAGAAGTAAGAAGTTAGAAGAAGGAAATGTCCCCAATACACACATACACACCCACCCCACCCACCCGCCACACACACACGTACGTACGTACGCACGCACCACACCCCACACACCCGCACGCCAATGTGATATGCCAAGTTCTGCAACGGAAGTCCAGATGGCTTTTTTCCTGGTACTTCGGCTTTTGCTTACCTCTGATTAACGATCGGCTCGATATGATTGTAAAACTCTTGAAAAGGGCTGGAAAATCAAAACCCACACGTGCACGCCAATGTGAGACGCGAAGATCTGCAACGGAAGTCCAGATGGCTTTTTGCCGGGTACTTCAGCTTTTGCTTACCACTGATTAACGATCGGCTCGATATGATTGTGAAAATCTTGAACGGGCCGTAAAATCAAGCAAAAAACAACAACTTAGAAGTTAGAAGTTAGAAGTTAGAAATTAGAAGTAAGAAGTAAGAAGTTAGAAGTAAGAAATGTCCAACACACACACGCGCACGCACGCACGCCCACAGCACATCCCACACACAAACGCCATGTTCTGCAACGGAAGTCCAGATGGCTTTTACTGCGGATATTTCGACATTTGCTTACCTTTGATTAACGATTGTCTCAATATGATTGTAAAAATCTTTAAAGGGCCGAAAAATCAAACAAAAAAAAAAAAAACAACAAAAAACATACAAGATGGAAGTTAAAAGTTAGAAGTACATGTAAGAAGTTAGAAGTAAGAAGTTCTAAGTTAGAAATAAGAAATGTCCCCCCCACACACACACACACGTACGCACGCACACACCACACCCCAAACCCAAAACACACCAAGTTCTGCAACGGAAGTCCAGATGGCTTTTCTGCGGGTACTTTGACTTATGCTTACCTCTGATCGACGATCGTCTCGACTTGATTGTAAAAACCTTGAAAGGGCCGGAAAATCAAAACAAAAAAAAAAAAAAAAAGTTAGAAGTATGAAGTTAGAAGTAAGAAGTAAGAAGTTAGAAATGTCCAACACACACGCGCGCGCGCGCACGCACGCACGCACGCACGCACGCACGCCCACAGCACATCCCACACACAAACGCCATGTTCTACAACGGAAGTCCAGATGGCTTTTATGCGGGTATTTCGACTTTTGCTTACCTTTGATTAACGATCGTCTCGATATGATTGTAAAAATCTTTAAAGGGCCGAAAAATCAAACAAAAACAACAAAAAACATACAAGATGGAAGTTAAAAGTTAGAAGTACATGTAAGAAGTAAGAAGTAAGAAGTTCTAAGTTAGAAATAAGAAATGTCCCCCCCCCACACACACGTACGCACGCACACACCACACCCCAACCCCACACACACACAAAGTTCTGCAACGGAAGTCCAGATGGCTTTTCTGCGGGTACTTTGACTTTTGCTTACCTCTGATCAACGATCGTCTCGATTTGATTGTAAAAACCTTGAAAGGGCCGGAAAATCAAAACAAAAAAACAAAACAACAAAAAAAAAAAAAAAACAACAACAAAAAAAAAAAAAAACAACAACAACAACTAAAAAAACATACAACATGGAAGTTCGAAGTAAGAAGTTAGAAGAAAGAAGTTAGAAGTTAGAAGTAAGTAGTTAGAAGTTAGAAAATAGAAATGGCTCTACCCGGCTTTCGTACTACCATGACCTGCTATCGTTGCTTCCAATTTTGTGGGACTTTTACCCGACATTGAGATGAAATGACATCTCAAGCCCTGTCGCCCAATGAAACCAATAGGGTTTATTAGCATGGACGGTCCGCCTCCCATCGCGGTTCCTGAACAGGCTAAGATCCTCGTATTAGTGTGCGGGCCGGATTCAGCTCTGCGTGGAAGCATCATGCAGCCCATACATTTCTTCAAGCCCCTATGGGCGGGGGCCTACCGCTGTGGACGTAGAAGCCTCCAGGGTGTAGTGGTTACGCTACTCGCCTTGCAAACCAGGGATCGCAGGATCGATCCCGGGCTTCTCCAGACTTTCGGATGAGTCTTTTAACCGAGGTTTCGTCTCCGTATGACCTTAGCTGTTGGTGGGACGTAAAACTGAAACACTCACTCACCGCTGTGGGCGCATTGGAAGTTCCTTTTGCCAGCTTGTACTGCTGTCAGAAGGATAAGTTGAAAGTGACGTCAGCGAATCAAAAGGTAACGACGCTTCGGTATTGATGATTTTATCGGTATAGTCTGTCTTGCCAGCCAATGATGGGTATGATAATGCTAACGTCGCAACCTGTCAAACCTACCTGTTTTGGTAAACTCTTTTACGTCACTGTCTACAGGTAAACAAACTAGGTCTGGCAGTGACGACAAATAAATAACAAAGTTAAAAATAGAAAGTATTTTCCAGTATAAATTTGCGCTTGGGTTTATCGTATGAACAGGACACGCCCACTCATTATACAGCAGTCACAACGGCCAGGGGATGTCAACGCTGCTTGTCATGTTGACGGTACGAGTTCGAATCTAACTGATTGCTTTTTTTTATTATATATTTGTTTTATCTTTTTATCTGTGTGTGTTTGTGTGTGTGTGTGTGTGTGTGTGTGTGTGTGTGTGTGTGTGTGTGTGTGTGTGTGTGTGTGTGTGTGTGTGTGTGTGTGTGTGTGTGTGTGTGTGTGTGTGTTCTGCGCAAAGTAAGAATCGGTACAATTCTAGAATTGTCCTGCGCAAAGTAAGAATTCTCACTTTGTTGCGCAAAGTGAGAATTCCTACCTTGCGCAATACAATTCCGGCATTGTCTCTGCGCAAAGTGGGAATGGGGACAAAGTGCGATTTCCTACCTTGCGCAATTACAGTATCGGAATTGCCTCTGCGCTAAGTGGGAATTGGGACAAAGTGAGAATAGTAAAATATTATTACTGAAGCGGTTATAAGAAGTACCCACAATGCATGTTTTGAGCAGAAATATGAAAAATATCAGAACATTTTATCTGAAAGTTTTCATTATTTGGAGGTAAAAAAGACCAAAATTATTAGCTTTTTGACAATCATAATTCGTACTGTTAATTTCGTTCTCGGGCCCTCTTGATGAGAGTTTATCTGAAAGTTTTCATTTTTTGGAGGTAAAACAGTAAAACTGAGGTTTACAGGGTATGCATTTTTTTTTTCTTATTTCTGCTCCAAAACATAGGTTGTGGGTACTCATTAAAACCGCCTCACTGAAGCGGTTATAAGGAGTACCCACAATGTTTTGAGCAGAAATATGAAAAATATCAGAACATTTTATCTGAAAGTTTTCATTTTTTTTTGGGGGGGGGGGGGGGAGATAAAAAAGTAAAACTGGGGTTTACAGGGTATGCATTTTTTTTTTCTTATTTCTACTTCAAAACATAGACTGAGGATACTCATTAAAACCGCATCACTGAAGCGGTTATAAGGAGTACCCACAATGTATGTTTTGAGCAGAAATGTGAAAAATATCAGACATTTTATCTGAAAGTTTTCATTTTTTGAAGGTAAAAAAGAGCATAGTTATTCGCTTTTTGACAATCATAATTCGTACTGTTTATTTCGTTCTTGGGCCCTCTTGAGAGTTGACTTGATATATTGTCTAGTTTATTACGCATTTTAGGTTGATTTCCCGTTTTTCCCTGTTTTGATATTTAACAAGTGAAAACTGAAAGTTCTTACACAAGTGGTCATTTCATGCATAATTGATGAGGTAACCCTGACCACACAGTTTGTGGGGAGTTTTAGACCTTCTAAGCGGCTAACCGGTATTCAGTGATCTTTCTCTAGCCAGTAGCAGAAACCTGTCCTACTTGAATCAGCGGTGGGGAGAGAACCAAATATCTACGAAAGAAAGTGGCCGAGCCGGGATTCGCTTCCACGACCTCCGGATTAATCAGATTATTGTGAATCTGACGTGCTAGCCAACATACCAGCTACATATATCATCCAGACAGATATATTTAGATCGTAACTTGTAGTGACCTTTTAACTCGTATCCTGCTGAATAAATTAATTAAGCCACACCCATTTCTGACCATCAACCAATCAAATTACTCAATAGATATTTGCTCAATTCACAAACAGTGGCAAACAGAGTAGATCCTGATCTGATGTCTTCTTTAGAAGCCATCTGATCTGGATTTACACAATTTTTAAAGGTAGGGGTGTCGTGTTCGACATCACAAGTTTTTTACTGTTCTCCACATAGATTTAGGTGTTCGAGTGGTTCCACTCATGAACTATGTTTATCAGCAGATATAGAAATAAATGTGCGTCCGATCGAGCTTCAAAGGCCCATATACCTTGTGGCGCAGGAAACATTGTGGATAGTTCGAGCCACTGTGGGCAGGTCAGCATATTTCGAAAACTGGCTTATTCAAATCCAATGTAAATTTTACTACGGAAAAAGAAACGAACATTATCTGATGAAAATTGAAATATTTTTTATTTTTCCTGCATAAAACATAGATTGTGGGTACTCATTAGAACCGCCTCATAACGAATAAATACAATCTACGTTGTTGTTTTTTTTGTTGTTGTTTTTTTTTCTGTTTTTTTTTTTTGTTTGGCTTACGGCCCATTCAAGATCATTGCACTCATATCGAACCGATCGTTAATCAGAGGTAGGCGAAAAGCGTAGTACCCGAACGAAATTCACCTGACCTTCCGATGCAGAACTTGGCGTCTCACATATGACCCGAGCCAGGCTCTAACCACAGCGGTGAGAGACCTAATGATTAATAGTCAGCGCTCTTATCCAGTTGGCCACGGAGGCCCTCAATCTATATTTTAGAGCAGAAATAAGAAAAATAAGGTTTACTATATAAGAATTGGGGGCTGGAGGGGTCAGACTTTTCGTGTTTTCGCGTGTTTTCGTGATAAGACAAAAAAAGCGATAACTTTTGATTTTCTTTAAAATAATGCTATGCCGTGCTTACTCAATGCTAATGAGCGCACACGGCATACATAATAAGACAATTATTTCAAATGTATTAATTTGAGCAGTTATTGGGAGTCTTTTTTTCTAGTCATAATACGATAACACACCCGTGCGAACACAGTGCATTTTTCACATCTCCAAAATAGCTACTCTTCTGATGAAAATCCGTGGTCTTTTATCTTATTTATACTGCAAACGTAAGTTTTGAGTGCTCTCTAACGAGTACCCACAACCTATGACTTGGAGCAGAAATAAGAAAAATAATGCACACCCCTAAACCCCAGTTTCTCTATATAAAGTGGGGTTTAGAGGGTGTTCATTTCATGGCCTGTTCACGTGATGGACAGTAGAACGAGCCACCAATGTTTTATTCATCGAAACTTAACTGTATATTGTTACGGAGTGGCTATTTGCAGTCAACTGCAAATAGCCAAAAAACGTTAAAATGGCTATTTGCAGTCAACTGCAAATAGCCAGAAAACGTCAAAATGGCTATTTGCAGTCATTCTCTTAGGGTTAGAAAAGCCACATGGAGATGTTCA
The DNA here is from genome assembly GCA_963580285.1 of Lucinisca nassula. NCBI lineage: Eukaryota > Metazoa > Mollusca > Bivalvia > Lucinida > Lucinidae > Lucinisca > Lucinisca nassula. The sequence continues at coordinate 61,999,173 of OY757010.1, forward strand.
AAATATTTTAAAATGGAACGGGCCTCTGCGGCCTAGTAGTTAATTAGAGCTCTGACTCATAATCATTAAGACTCTCACCGTTATGGCTATGTTTGTTTGATTTGATGTTTTACGTGCTCTGCAACACTATTTGGGACATTTTAGAGACGTTACTTCCATTTTTGTGCGACTTTTTTTCACAGACTGAGACGTAAAGACATCTCAAGCCTATGACACCTATATTGCCTAGGACGCACCGACTCGCACCACTTGGCCTTAGCAGGCTTAGTTCTTCTCAACGGTTTACCAGTACTCATGTGCAGGCAGTTTCTGCTCTGGATGGAAGCATCATGCAGCCAATCTATTTCTCCACGCCGCGATGACCGGGGACTATAAAATGGCTATATAGAGTCTACATTTTGTGTGAACATATGACACCTATAGTTTTAAATCACATATTGTTGCCATTTTTGTTTCACTGTTTAGCAATGTTCTCTGCTTATTTAAATGAAATATCTAATTTGTAAAGCCCATGAGAAGTTGGTGGGGAGTGGGGGCGGGCGGGGGTGAGGCAAAGGTGACGTGTGTCTTGCGTCACTTGGGCGTCCATCTGATATTGGCTTACAGTTGGTTAAGATAATGGTAGAGAGGGTATGATGTTATTTCTTCTGATGATGTTATTTCTTCTGTTTCTACACTTCCATTCGTTTTCCTCTTACTCCTCCGTCTCTCATTTTCATCTCTGCTATCTCTTCTATCTCTTTCCTCCCTTTCTTAGGGACAGAACACAAAATTACTCACTGAATGAGACCGTCCAATGCATATAAGCCTTTTGGTTTCATTGGTCGGCAGGACTTGAGTTGTCATTTCATCTCAATGTCGCCGGGTAAAAGTCCCCGAAAATTGGAACCAACGCCTCCAAAATGACCTATATGGTGTTGACGGGGACGTTAAACCTCCATTCAAACAAACAAATGATCCGCCTCCGCCCATCGGGGCTTGGAGAAATAGAATGCGCTGCATGGTGTACACCAGGCACTCTTTGTGCCGGTAACATCTAAGTAACGTCGATGCAACGTAGTGGCAAACACTCACTATAAAATGAACGGGCGTGGTCTGATATTTAATCATTATCATGCTGGAAAAGTCAACCCTACCTTTGCAAACAATATATATTCAGATCAGGAAGCCATCTGATCAGGATCTACAGTGTTTGTCATGAAGAAGTGAACTGAATAAATACAGCAAATGGAGTAATGTCATTCTTTGATATTCTGCAATGGGCGTGGCTAAAATAATTGTAATTGTTGTGGTATTTAACACTTATAATGCTTTTTAAGACAAACGCTTCCTCTGCAAACAATGTCGATTCAGATCAGGAAGTCATCTGATCAGGATCTGCAGTGCTTGTTATAAATTTGTGAATAGAATGCAGAAAAACATTTTTTTTTTTAATAATGTATGGGTTGCATATACTGAGTGATATCAATTTTCACTGAAAATTTAAAGCCTTTGTTTTAATTTGTAGGGGTAATATTCATTCGTTGTGTCATTATATTTTTCTCGACTGTTTTAACCCCTTAAGATGCCAATCACAACAATTGTCATCTGAGTTGCTGTGTGCTGATTACATTAAAAAGTCATTGTTTTAAACAGTGTGGATCCAGATCAAACTGCTGGGAACAATCTGATCGGGGTTAGACTGCAAAAATGTGAAATAGATGAGATACGCAGACGACATTTTCAGATGCAGTCTTTCTTAGCACCTCAAGGGTTGTATTAATAAATGTCATCAATAGGATTATAATATCTTTCAATAGGATTGAAGTAGATATGCGGTCAACATTACAGTCCCCGGGGGTTTCCACACGCCTTTATACAAACACAATTGTATATTGAACCACACCATGAGAAAAACTGTCTTTGCGAAGATCTGCTCAAATATCATCTATAATGATTATGCATAAAGAGTTTCCTATTTTCCTATGTGACCCATATTAAAGAAACCACCGAAAGAAAAGAATTATCATTACAACATGGACTGGCTCATATTTACAGAATTTGAATTTTGACATGCACGTTTATATCACACATATAGTGAAACTTTTACCACCAAAAAGTGGAAGTTTTCAGATACTAAATTTTGATATATTTCATACTCCTGCGCAAAACATAAAATTGTAGGAACTCGTAAGAACCGCCTCGGCGAGGCGGCTCTGATAAGGACCCACAATATATGTTTTGACTAGAAGTAAGAAAAATAATGTATCAATACAAACTGGAACAAAAAGAAACACATTACACTGAAAGAAAATATATTCTGCTACTGTAGGAGCTTGTACGATAGCGAAATGATACAGTGTTGCCAGTGCCCCTTGGGTCAAAATTGGCTACGCCCATGGGCCTAGTAGCTACCATAGACTTAAAATGGAAAAAAATGAAAAATGAAAAAAAAAAAAAAAATAAAAAATCTTCTTCCCTGAAACCATAAGGCCCAGAGCTTAGGTATTTAGCATGTAGCAACGTCGAGTAGTCGCCTACATGAATCCTGCCAATCATGCCCCTGGGATCCAAATTGGCCAAATCCTGTGGCCCCTTAACTCCAATAAACTTATAAACGAAAAAAACTTCAAAATCTTCTTCTCTGAAACCATGAAGTACAGACCTTAGATATTTAGTATATAGCAACATAAAATGGTCGCCTACACAAATCCTGCCAAACATGCCCTTTTGGACAAAATTGTCCTCGCTCCAGGGCGCATTAGCTCCTATTGACTATACTGGAAAAAAGTTCAAACATCTTCATGAGCCTCAAAAGAAAACAATTTTGGAGGAATGCTCCATGAGTGCCACTCTGACAATTTTCCGATCCAGAAAAAAATATATAACCCTTAAAATGACTTAAGTTCCTAAAGAGCTAGATTGATTTTGAAATAATTTCACAGAAATGTTCCTTGGGCCACTGTCAGCCAAAAATTGTTCAAACCGTCCACTCCACCTTATATTACCTGCCATAAGGATCAGCTGAGTGATCCAGGGCCATCATGGCTCTCTTATTTGAATGAAGATGGTGTATATTTTCCTTATTTCTAGATTAAACATAGATTGAATGTGCTCATTAGAACAGACTCAATGAGGCGGTTCTAACGTGTACCAACAATCTATGTGTTTGCACCAAAATAAGGAATGGTAATAATTACCCCTTAAACCCCGCTTTTCTCCATATAAAGTGGGGTTTAGAGGAGCCATAATTTCATGGACTTGTTTACCTGATGCGAAGAGCACACAACGAAGACTATGAATAGACAGCGCGGATGCGCAGACTGATCTGAATTTCGATGGGCGCACGTGTAAATGGCAGGAATATAAAATGACTGCAAATAGCCATTTTAACGTTTTTTGGCTATTTGCAGTTGACTGCAAATAGCCATTTTAACGTTTTTTGGCTATCTGCAGTTGACTGCAAATAGCCATTTTAATGTTATCTGGCGATTTGCAGTTGACTGCAAATAGCCATTTTAACGTTTTTTGGCTATTTGCAGTTGACTGCAAATAGACTCTTCCATATTGTTAACACCATATTTCCCTGAATCATCATGTCTAATTAACACCCCTGTAAACCCCACTTAATATGAAGATATCTGAGGTTTACAGGGGTATATATTATTTTTTATTTATATATTTCTATTTCAATTTTTTATCTTTATTTCTCATAAACAAGTTTTATTCAGTCAAGTGTTATGTGTACTGTACACGTCGTAATTACCCACTTTTAACATGCCACACGGGTAAAGCAGATTTCACATGTCGCGCGCGCGCGCGTGCGTGCGTGTGTGTGTTTGTTACGAGGCAAAAACAAAATAAAAAAACAAAAACAAAAAAAATCATTCGACAAGTGGGTTTCGAATAAGCCATTTCTTGGTCTGTAGAACAACCCCTCTACTCTTTCGGCCACGAAATCCACAAAGCTTTGGCGGTATGTAAATAATCTTAGTCCTAGGTTTCAAGTACTGTTGTCGGAGGATAAGTTGACAGTGCCGTCAGCGAATGTTTTTGTTATTGAGCATAGTCCACTGATGTCGAAAGGTAAGCAAGCGTCGTTAATATTCAATATAATGCGGTTTTGTTGTATACTTCTTAGATATTCAAACTGGCGCAGTGAAAAGACTGAGTAAAAGCCCGTCTTTATAGTAGTGGGTTCGAGCCTCACTATTACATTTTTTTATTTTTTATGCCCCCGCATCATATGATGCCGGGGGCATATAGTTTTTCGGTTTTCCGTACGTGCGTACATGCGTACGTGCGTACATGTGCACGTCCGTCTGTACGTGTGTGTGTACGTACGTACGTACGTGATCCTGTAACCTCAGGTTAAAGTTTTTGTAACAGGTAGAGCCTGAAGTTTTAGAACTCATATTTTCCTAACCATTTGATGGAACTGGTTCATCTTTGGTATGATGATAGATATAGGTCCAAAGTTTTATTAAGCAATACCCCCACCCATGCCTGTGACCTCAAGGTCAAGGTCACAGACTTAGAAATTTTCAATGTTAAAGACTCAGGTTAAGGTTTTTGTAACAGGTAGACTTGAACATTTTAGAACTCATATTTTCCAAACCATTTGATGGAATTGGTTCATATTTGGCATGATTATAGATATAGGTTCAAAGTTTTATTCAGCAATACCCCCACCCATGCCCATGGCCTCAAGGTCTAGGTCACTGTGGCTATTTTTAGAAAAACTTTGTCCATGCTCTAGCGCTTACATTTTTCACCAATTTTAATATTACTTCACACAAATGTTCCTTATGACAATATCTCTAGCAAGTTCCACTTTTAAGGTCAAGGTCACTGTGGCTATTTTAAGAAAAACTTTGTCATCGCTCTAGCGCTTACATGTCTTCACCGATTTCAATATAACTTCACACAAATGTTCCTTATGACAATATCTCGAGTGCTTTCGACTTTCAAGGTCAAGGTCACTGTGGCTATTTTTAGAAAAACTTTGTCATCGCTCTAGCGACTACATTTTTTCACTGATTTCAATATAACTTCACACAAATGTTCCTTATGACAATACCTTGAGCGAGTTCGACTTTCAAGGTCAAGGTCACTGTGGCTATTTTTAGAAAAACTTTGTCATTGCTCTAGCGCTTACATTTTTTCACCAATTTCAATATAACTTCTCCCAAATATTCCTTATGACAAGGTCACACACTTAGAAAATTTTGTTGCAACATGGATTTTCGGAAAGAGGCGGGGCCCTTGGCGGGGGCATCTGTGTCGTCTGGACACATTTCTAGTTTCCTTATATTATACTTTTTATTGTTTAAAATATTACCATGCCCTTTTCTTCTGCTGAGATCAGTAATTCCGTTTTTATGGCCCCCGCCCATTGGAGCGTGAAGAATTATATGGGATGCACGACCATATCCGACCCGCACACGAGTACTGGTAAACCGCTTTGAGGATCTAAGCCTGCCCAGGCAAAGCGTAGCGAGTCGCCGTGACCGTCGATGCTTATAAACCCTATTGGTTTCATTGGGCGACAGGGCTTAAGCTGTCATTTAATCTCAACGTCGGGTAAAAGTCCCACAAAATTGGAAGCAACGTCTGTTACAACGCATAATGTAGTAATGTAATAATTACTACATTATGAAATTTTTACTACATTATGCGTTGGCATAGTCGACGCGAAATGAAATAAAATGTCGTTTTTACTACATTATGCGTCGATACTAAGAGGTTTGAGCAAAATGAAAGAATTATTACATTTTGCGGCGATGGGTGGCATACTTAATTTTACTTCATTATGCGTCAACAGTTTGTTTGTTTGATTTGAGGTTTAACGTTCCCGTCAAGACTATTTAGGTCATTTTGGAGACATTGCTTCAAATTTTATGGGACTTTTACCCGATATTGAGATGAAATGACATCTCAATCGCTGCCGTCCAATTAAAAGCAATAGGGTTTATATGCATGGATGGGTCGACTCGCAGCAGTTTTCCTGGACAGGCTTAGACCTTCTAAGCAGATTACGAGGACTCATGTACGGGCGGTATCAGCTCTGCGTGGAAGCATCGTGCAGCCCATCTATTTATACCCCCGGCATACGAAGTATGCAAGGGGGTATATAGTTTTTGTCCATTCTGTCTGTCTGTCTGTCTGTCTGTCTGCCTGTCTGTCTTTTGTTTGATTTGTTTGATTTGAGGTTTAACGTCCCCGTCAACACTATTTAGGTCATTTTGGAGACGTTGCTTCCAATTTCATGGGACTTTTACCCGACATTGAGATGCCGCCCAATAAACCTTTTTCTTTGTGATTTTGACCTTCAGTGTGCTTTTGTGGAAGGCCGTCTTTTGGACTGTTCAACTGTGGTCTTAAAGACCACTTTTGAACCGTCTCAAATGTGGTCTAAATTGTAGGAATTTAACTGTATTGCTTCCTAAGTCTTTTCGAAGACAGCTATGTTCTACCATCATTACTTCATTATGCGTCGATATGGTGCATATCAACGCGAAATGAAATAATTTTTTTACTTCATTTCGCGTCGACTATGCCAACGCATAATGTAGTAAAAAAATCAAAATGTAGTAATTACTACATTACTACATTATGCGTTGTAACAAACGTCTCCAAAACGACCTTAATGATCATTGATTCCATTGTGGAAGTTTGAAAATATCTGAGGGTCACTGATGAGGCCTAATTTGCCGAAACTAGCTAGTCTGGCCCAGAAAACATGTACACTCCATATTTTCACTTCTGTGTTGTATTCCTTGCTTCCAAAGGATAACCCTTTTATAGAACATATTTACAGTGTTGACGGGGAGGTTAAACCTCAAATCAAACAAATAATTCTGTTTTTATGTGCTAAGAAGAAGAAACACGAAACAATATCACGAAGCTGTTGACGAGCTACTACACAAACTTGTTCAACGGATTTCATTATAGATTCACACAGGTTTCAAAAAAATCCAAGTGTAACATTATCACAAAGCTATAAACGTCTGTCTCATGCCTCAATGCTAATGTCTGCTGATATGATTTCTTAAGACTCCATCCAGGACACAACTGAAAGCAAACCACGTCAAAAATATTTAGGTCATTTTTGAGCCTGTCAGTTTACATATCCACAGCGGATAACCTGTACAGAAACTGACAACTGCCCGTTTTGAATCAGTGGAAGGGGAGAATGGCCGAAGAAAAGATATCAAAAACAATCTCCACTAAAGAATGTTGCCAACACAGGCACATATCGAACCAGCTTCGTCATTATAAAATAAAAATAAAAAAAAATAACATTAAAATAAAATGAAAAAAAAAAAAAAAACATTGACCTAAAATAAATTTCGATTTAAAAGGACCTCAAAGAAAAGGCTTACGTATATGCCTGCCCAGGAAAAGTGTGGATAGGTTAACTGACCGGCTCAAAAATGACCTAAAATAGTGTTGACTGGGCAGTTAAACTCCAATACAAATAAAACAAACAAAAAGATTCATGCAGCTTTCCAAAAAATCAAAGTTTAACTTTCTCACAAAGCTATGCACATCTGTCTCATGTCTCAATAATAATGATTTCTTAAGACTCCATCCAGGACACAGGTGAAAGCAACCGACGTCAAAAATATTAAGTTCATTTTTGAGCCGGTCAGTTTACACATCCACACTTTCCCAACATAAGCGGATAACCTGTACAGAAACAGACAACTGGCCGTCTTGAATCAGTGGAAGTAGAAAATATCTCCACGATAGAATGTTGCCAACACAGGCACATAACGAACCAGGGTCGTCATTATAAAATCAGAAAAACTAGAATTTGTTTTTCAACAAAAACACAGATGTCTCCCCCGTTTTTTACTGCTAAGTATAACCTTGGCATTGGAGGTATTGAGCTGGGTCTTGTGTGCAACACATCATCTAATAAAGATGAACATTTCTGCAAAGTAACTTTGAAAATGTTCATAGAAAAATAAAAAAGTTATTGGCCGTAAACAAGAAAGCACTTTTTTACCTTTGACCTCTAAATATGGCTTGACCTTTGAGGTACAACACATCGTCCCATGATGGTTAACATTTCTGCCAAGTAATTTCATAATCCATCAAAAAATAAGGAAGTTATTGACTGTCCCTTTTTTACCTTTGACCTCTAGGTATGACCTTGACATTGGAGGTATGGACCTTGGTCTTGCACATGACTCATGGTCTAATGACGGTGAACATTTCTGCTTGGTTACTTTATTAAATCCATCCAGAAATAAAAAAAAGTTAATTACTGGACACAAAAAAACAACTTTTTTTACCTCTGACCTCTTAGTATGACCTTGAACTTGGAGGTACCGACCTGGGTCTAGCGTGCACCACATCGTCTCATGATGGTAAACATTTCTGCTAAGTAATTTCACAATCTATCCAGGAAGAAGAAAGTTATTGACTGAACACTAAAAAAGGCCCCTTTTTGTCCTTTGACCTCTTGTCCTTTGACCTTTTGTCCTTGACATTTGAGGTACCAACTTGGGTCATGCACACAACACATCGTCTCATGGTGGTTAACATTTCCGCCAAGTAATTTCAAAATCCATCTAAAAACAAGAAAGTTATTGACAGAACACAAAAAAGGCCCTTTTTTACCTTTAACCTCTATGTATGACCTTGACCTTTCAAGTACCAAAATGAGTCATGCGTGCAACACATCATCTCATGGTGGTTAACATTTCTGCCTAGCAATTTCAAAATCCATCTAAAATAAGAAAGTTATTGACCAAACACGAAAAAAAGGCCCCTTTTTTACCTTTGACCTCTATGCATGTCCTTGACTTTTTAGATACCAAACTGAATCATGCATGCAACACATCGTCTCATGAAAGTTAACATGTTTGCCAAGTAAATTCAAATTCTATCTAAAAATAGGCAAGTTATTGACAAAACCCGAAAAAGGCCCCTTTTTTACCTTTGACCTCTAAGTATGACCTTGACCTTTGAAGTACCAACCTGGGTCATGCACCCAACACATTGTCTTATATTGGTTAGCATTTCTGCCAAGTGATTTCAAAATCCATCTCAAAATAAAAAAGTTATTGACCAAATAAGAAAAAAGGCCCCTTTTTTGACCTTTGACCTCTAAGTATGACCTTGACCTTTGAAGTACCGACCTGCCTCATGCACACCACACATTGTCTCATGGTTGTTAATAATTATGCCAAGTAATTTTAAAATCCATCTCAAAATAAGAAAGTTATTGACCAAATACGAAAAAAGGCCCCTTTTTTTGGCCTTTGACCTCTAAGTATGACCTTGACCTTAGAGGTCAAAGGCCAAAAAAAGGGGCCTTTTTCCTCAAAGTATGACCTTGACCTTTGAGGTACTGACCTGCCTCATGCGCACCACACATCGTCTCAAGGTTGTTAATACTTATGCCAAGTAATTTTAAAATCCATCTCAAAATAAGAAAGTTATTGACCAAAAACGAAAAAAAGGCCCCTTTTTTACCTTTGACCTCTAAGTATGACCTTGACCTTTGAGGTACCGACCTGCCTCATGCGCACCACACATCGTCTTATAGTTGTTAATATTTCTGCCAAGTAATTTTAAAATCCATCAGAAAATAAGAAAGTTATTGACCGGACACGATTTGCATACCGACAAACTTCCAAGGGAGATAATTCAAAAAGTTTAAATGCGAGAGTTATAGTTCTTGCGCACTGCACGTCGTCTAATGCTGATTAATATTTATACAAAGTTTCGTGAAGATAGCTCTAACGGTTTTCAAGTTATAGAGCGGACACGAAAGTGTGACAGACGGACAGACGGACAGACAGACAGACAGACAGACGCCCGGGGGAAAAACAATATGTCTCTCCGAAAAAAATATTTTCGGGGGAAGACATAATAACATTAAAATATTATACAAAAACTTTGACCAAAAAGAACACATAAAATATAAATTTCGATTTAAAAGGACATCAAAGAAAAGACAGAACTCTATTCGCGATAAAAAGAAAAAAAAAAGCACTGGTAGGAATCGAACCACGAATGGTCATTTCGTATTTTAAATAACAACAACACAACCACTTGAGCCATTTCATCTTGGCTTGTAAAAAGTCTTAATTTTTTTCACTTTATAGGGTGGTTATTCGATTTTTATCGATAATAACGGTAAAACCCTGCCTCACCTATTCTTGGTGGTATAGTCTAAAACGTCACTTTTAACTTATCCTCCGACCACTGTAAAGGCCATGCCATATGAATATTCGAGTAAACTAATTATGACGTAACCGCCAGGAATTCCTTGTCGGACTATACTTATCCCTCCGACAACAGTAGTCAAAATGTTGTAATTACGATAACACATGCGTAGAACATAGTGCATTCTGTCATATCTTTTCTGATGAAAAATCGTGATATTATAATGTTATTAATCAAGTACTTGAGTATTGGTCCAGTTACAGGTCCGAGGTCTGCTGTATTGGCCCAAGGTTTAAGGCCGAGGCCAATACAGCTGACCGAGGACCTGTAACTTGGCCAATACGTAAATTCTTGATTAATGACAATTTTATTAATTGAAACCATTAAAAACATGATTTTTTATTTTTTACCTCAGTGTTAATACGGATGACTTCCGAACAATACAGGATAGTCAGTTAATATTTTTTCTTATTTATACATATGTTATCGTAGACTTATAAAGTCTGATGAGATGTGCCTTTTTTTTTACAAAGTAATCCTCAGATGAAAATATATATCCCTTCCTCAAATCTCTCTCTTGAGCTCTCATCACAAAATCTGGCCTTGCATGGTGGCATAATATAAAATATGGAATGCATGAGCATACATATTAACATCTAGGACTTTTATAAGTCTAATGTTATCGATGCTCTTTAAAGGCGGTTTCAACGAGTACCCACAACCTATTGTTTTTTAGCAAACATATTGCTAATGATGTATACCCATGTAAACGCCAGTTTTCTCTATTTAAAATGCTTTTTAAGAGGTGTTCATTACATCCACTTGTGAAGCGAAGGTTAGGACTACTTGCTCTTTTAAGATAGAATGTAGATCGCTCGTCACATTAGGAGAGTTGCAGCTAACAGCCGATGGCCAAAGGGAAAGCAATAACAATAACCAATTTAGTCAATATTCACGACTTAACTCTCTTGCTGACACTTGCCGGCATAGTTGCCCATTATTCCGGAGATTAACCGACCGATTATCTGTTTAGACGAAATGACCTTTAAAAAGTGGTAACCCTTTGGAAGCAAGGACAACAACACAGAACTGAAACCCGTAGAGTGTACCTGCTCTTCTGGATCAGACTAGCAAGTTTCGGCCAAAATGCCTCATCAGCGACCCTCGGGTATTTTCTAATTTCCGCAGTTGAAGCAATGACCCCAAAGGACTAGAAAATAAAACCCACACTATGATGAAGGGCAGGGAGACTTCTTACGGCCACCACACATTCCCTTTACACCAGGCGTGTTGAAGCTAAATGATCAAAGAAAGGGGTTATCCTTTGAAAGCAATGATTGCAACACAAAACTGAAATCCGTAGAGTGTACACGATTTTCTGGGCCAGACTAGTTAGTTTCAGCCAAATAGGCCTCATCAGTGACCCTCAAATATTTTCACATTTCCGCAGTGGAATCATAGCAAATAAAACCCACTTCACGACGAAGCGCACGGAGACTTTTTACGGCCCCCACACATTACCTTAACACCAGTTGTGGTGAAGCTAAATATTATATGAAAGAGGTAATCCTTTGGAAGCAAGAACCACAACACAGAAATGATAACCGCAGAGTGTACAATTTTTTTGGGCCAGAATTCCGAAGTACCCGTAAGGAACCGAAAATAAATAAAATAAATAAATACAACCAAATTCCGCTATTAAGACCACCTAAACTTACGACTAATTCTTCTTTAAAAAGCATATTTAAAAGTTTCAGTCATTATTTCGGTTTGTTTTCTGCACTCGGTGTCATCTTGAAAGAGACACATTTGGCACTGTTCAAACGTGGTCTGAAAGGTGGTCTTATTATAGGAATTTACTGTATATAAATAAATGCTACTTTTTTCATTTATTTATTTTATTTTCTTTCTTTCATTCTTTCTTTATTTATTTTGTTTTGTTTTGGTTTAAAGGCCCTTTCAAGGTTCTTTTCAGTTATTTCAATCCCATTGTTGGGCGAAAACAGGAGTACCCGGGGTAAAAAACCACATGACTTAACGTTGCAGAACTTGGTCTTCACATGTGACCCGATCGAGCTTTTTGACAATTAATATTTGGACAACATATTCATTTTTGATATAATTTTATTTCTGTCTTTAATCCCACAAAATTGGAAGCAACGTCTCCAAAATGACCATTACAGTGTTGACGGGGACGTTAAACCTCAAATCAAACAAACACACAAATGTCTGTCTATAAAGTGTGATAGTTTCCGTATTTACTGCAAAAAAGTTTTGGAGCGATTCTTGTTAACTAATGGCTTGTCACATGGTCCTGGATATTGCATACACAGTTGTTTTTTCTTTACTGATTCATGTAGATTAGCAGAAGCGGAACTACAATTCATAATTTTGACCGCCTTGAACCCAACTTTTATATAGTAAAACTTGTGTTTACAGGGGTAAAACTTATTTGTCTTATTTCTGCTCTAAAATATAGATTGTGGGTACTCGTTAGAACCGCCTCGATGAGGCGGTTCTAACGAGTTCCCACAATCTATATTTTGAGCAGAAATAAGAAAAATATCACAATTTTTCATCATAAATTTTTCATTTTAACGGCGATAAAGGTGGCAATGTATTTGTATAGGCGTGTTTGCGTAATGTGACAGATGTGTCTGTCTGCCGGCCTCAGTAGCTCAGTCGGATGCGCGTCTGACTGGTGATTAGGAGGGCGCGGGTTCGATACCTGCCGGGGTCGGCAACATTCTTTCGTAGAGATTGATCATGAAATCTTTTCTACGGCCATTATCTCCCTTCCACTGATTCAAGAAGGGCAGTTGTCAGATGTGCACTGTACTGGTTAACCGCTTACGTATAAACCTGGCCAGGAAAAGTGTGGATAGATTAACTGATCGGCTCAGAAATGACCTAAAATAGTGTTGACTGGGCAGTTAAACTCCAATACAAACAAAACGACAGATTTGTCTGTCTGTTATATGCATGCATTATATGCGCGAACACGCACGCAGGCACACACGTATGTACCCGCATACTCACGTACGCACACACCCACGTATGGACGCATGCTAGCGTGCATACACGCGCACACAAGCCGGTCCATGTACGCATTCACTCACATAATCATGCATAAAACCTCCAAACAACATCACATGAACCAAGAAGAAAGCGATTTTTGGGGAGACAACAACAGCTCTTTTGATGGGACTTTTTCGCAGTGGTCTCGTAGTAGTCTCCCTTGTATCATATCACGATACAACACCCGTGTGACACCATTCTGATGAAAATATGTTATGTTTTCTATTTAGACCTTACAACATAGCCCGTGGGCGCCCACCAGAACCGTCGCCTTTATATGGCGGTTCTAACGAGCATCCACAAACCATGTATCGGAACAGTATCAAGAATGCATGCCCCCTGGAGATCCGAGTTTTCTCAATATAAGTGGGGCATAGAGAGGCGCTCGTCACACAGGTCCTTTGACATGATAAATTTACAGGACTCTGAAAATCCCTCAGTGTCTCAACTGATTGTTCGGAAGTACTATTTGTTATATAATACTTCTTTAATATATGTATATACAAATTGGTAAGAACTCCAATGAGAGACAAGGGGAGTCTTAACAATCAACTAGACAACGGCCTCAGATTAACAATCACTTTCAGTTGTAAAAAATCCTACAAGATATTGCTCGCGTTGCTGCAATGTGCATGTTATATTGTAGTCTGTTATATACTAACATATAGAGGATCTCACACGAGCGGCCAGCCCATATGAAACCCATGAACGAACCTTCGGTGAGTTTAATAAATCTCACATGAAACGACCATGAGTATAAGATTCTGTTTATCATATGACCACTTTAAATTGGATTTTATTACAATATGTACTCTGTCTTGGTGGAGATATACAGATAATACCAGGTGAGTGTCTTTCGATATCAAGTTTATCAGGCAAGGCTTCGAGAACGCTTGTAGAATCGTGAGGCTTGCCGAGCGATTCTACATGCGTTTTCGAAGCCGAGCCTGATAAACTTGATATCAAATGACACGAATCTTGTATTCTATTCATCAGTTTATCCCATTGTGCACTCTTAAATTAGCAATTTACGATCAATTATTGATGGTCCTCAGTGCGTCCCAGCAGTCTGGCGGTCGATAGTTTTAGTATCAGCTGACTGTATTTTTCCTATAATATTTTTTTTTCAAGTAATCTTTTCATTTTTTCCAGTAAAATACTATTTTTGTCATTTTTCCAGTAGTCCGGTTCATTCGTAAAAGTGCAATGTCACGTTGCCCTGATAAAGCTCACTTTATCTTTATCAGGTCAATGTGCTGCAATGCAATCAATATAGTGGGTCGGTTTTGTTTGATTTGAGGTTTAACGTCCTCGTCAACACTGTAAAGGTCATTTTGGAGACGATGCTTCCAATTTTGTGGGACTTTTACCCGACATTGAGATGAAATGACATCTCAAGCCCTGTCGCCCAATGAAACCAATAGGGTTTATTGGCATGGACGGTCCGCCCCGCACCGCGATCCCTGGACAGGCTTAGATCCTCTAAGCGGTTTACCAGTACTAGTGTGCGGTCCGGATTCAGCTCTCCGTGGAAGCACCATGCAGCCCATATATTTCTTCAAGCCCCGATGGGCGGGGGGCCTTATATATAGTGGGAGACTGATAAAAGGAAAACTATGTATACCTCTTTATGTAAAATTGGATTTACAGGGGTTTTAGTTGCACGGATATGTTATCATGATGGAAACTATGAGGATTGACAAAATTGTAGTCTAGCAGAAATCCTGTTTGACCTGGACATCGCGTAAAAAGTTGCTGTTTTTTCTTTACTTATTCTTGTAGGTTAGGCATTTCCATTTAAGGGGAATGGGAACACCTGGCAGATTTTTCCGCCATTTTTCAAAGGGAGATAACTTTCGGGAATTCCGGTTCACTTTTCTATAGGATCAGTCCAACCGAAAAAGGGGTCTACTCTTAAAGGAAAGAATTTGCTCCTCAGGAGCAAATTCTTTCCTTTAAGAGTTGACTCCTATTGACATGGGAGACAAAAATAATGTTGCAGGAGTTGTCTCCCCTGAAGGTTTTCCAATTCTCCTTAAGAATCCAACGAATGCCACTCTAGCACCATGGAGCAAGATGACGTCTAGAATGTCTGCCAAAAAGATTTTGTGTTTAGAATATCAACGAGCATGGCCTAAAGTAGATATTGTGTTTGGTTTCGTTTCCATACTGTGATAAAATGTGTGTTATCAATATAATATATGGTTAATGTCTTGTTCTAGCATGACTATATTTAAAATTGCATCTAGAATAGCTGTCGGGTTTTCTTTAACATACAGGGGTTGATTGCTATGTTGTGAGCCTCATATTGAAGGATTTGAACTTTGTCGGACATTCATGTACTAGGGCTGATTGATATGTTGTGAGCCTCGCATTGAAGGAGGCATGCAGAAATGTTCTTTTTAATTCCTACTATATTCTGACTATAAAAGGGGCCAAGTACCAGAGGACTGGTGTAATTTGGTCAGTTTAAATCGACTCGGTAGCAAGACAAGTAGCATTTGCAAAATGGACAATTTCACATAATCGGTGTAAGAGGAGTGATCCAATATTTGCATAAAAAAGGTTATACACATAAGGATATCCATAATGATATGGAAGGATACCCCGTCATATGCTACAGTGACAAGGTGGGTGGTGGAATTTAAGCGCGGCAGACAGAGCCGTGAGGATGACTCCCCGTCCTGAAAGGCCTGTCAATGTTGCAGCCCAAGAAATGGTCAACAAAGTCCATGATATAGTTATGACTGACAGATGAGTCACAGAAAGATATATAGTACGTAGAGTTTGCATTTCACAGGAACGAGTGCATTCCATTCTGACAGAGGATCTTGCAATGAGAAAGCTTTCAGCCCGAATGAGTACCAAGACTTCTGACAGTTGATCAGACGCACACCAGGCACACATTATCCCGTGCTAATCTTAAACTTTTTGAGAAAGATTCTGCCAACTTTCTTCAGTGAGTTGTCACTATCGATGAAACATGGGTCCACCATTTTACCCCAGAGGCCAAACAACAATCGAAACAATGGAAGCATCCTTGCCCACCGCCGCCAAAGAAGACAAAGACTGTTCCATCAGCTGTGAAGGTTATGACCACGGTTTCCTGAGATGCAGATGGTATTCTGCTGATAGATTATCTCCAAAATGGACAGACAATCAATGACACATACTGTGCTTCAGTTCTGACGCAATTACGGGAAAATATTAAACTTCGCCACGGAAAGCTCACATACGGTGTGTTGTTCCATCAGGACAATGGTTCTGTTCACAAGTCTGTCATTGCTATTGCTGCCATTCATGTTTGCGGCTTTAATTTGATTGCGCATCCACCTTATACACCTGATCTCTCTACATCAGACTTCCATCTATTTCTTAAACTGAAAAACGGCTATTTCAGGCACCCACTATCAGTTCGATGATGACGTCATATATGTAGCGGATGGCTTTCTGACCAGCCAAGAAAAAGGAGTTCTATTAATGTGGCATTGGAGCCCTTTTACATCGCTGGCAAAAGTGTATAGATACTGTGAAAAATAATGCTATATGTCCGACAAAATTCAAATCCTTGATATGAGGTCCACAGTATATCAATTTTAGTTTTTAACACTTCTGTATACCCTATACAGGTAACTTGTCCACGCCCATCGGGGCTTGAAGAAATAGATGGACTGCATGATGCTTCCACGCAGAACTGAAACCGACCCAGGCAATGCGGTGCGAGCGGTCCGTCCTTGCTTATAGACCCTATTGGTTTCATTGGGCGGGTAAAAGTCCCACAAAATTGGAAGCAACGTCTCCAAAATGACTTTTACAGTGTTGACGGGGACGTTAAACCTCAAATCAAACAATCAAATCAGTACAGGTAACGGAGTTGCTACCTGTATGAAAAGAGCTTGTCGCCTGTGATTTTGTTGTTGGTCAATTTCCCATGGTATATTTGGGATAGGCTTTGGATCTGATTCGACCAGTGCCTCAAGAATCTTTACTCATTTAATTTGCCTGATTTCACGAAGAAGTTTGCTGTTAACCGGCAGCATTGTTGCATAAGTCCATTTGTCATAAAAGGGATGATAAGCCTATTTTGTTCGTTCTTATTCTATTTGTCTAGAAAATTATGTTAGCAAATAGTGCGTTCTGCGGCTTCTGATCTGGGCCTGCACTGTAGACCAAGGTACCCATTTAGGGGTGTCCCGCCTACAGTGGGTTGTCAGCCTCAATAGATCGGTAACAGGACATTTCGGCCCCAAAACCACCTCGGCCCCTAGACACTTCGGCCCCTAGACACCTCGGCCCCAAAACCACCTCGGCCCCACATGAAATTGAAACCCTAGACGGTTCGGCCCCTGGACACCTCGGCCCCTAGACACGTCGGCCCCATATACATAGACACTTCGGCCCCACTTTGCTTTTCACGGGGCTTCCACTTAAATAGGAGATCGGGTTGGATGCCCGATGAGGTTTTTTTTTATTTTTATTTGCTGATTTGATTGTTTTGATAGGGAGCCACGAATATTTGAAGTTGCTAAATAGAAAATCTATATGTCCATTTACAGTGTTTAAGAAGAATGGAAGAAACATTTGAAAAGTCCCCTCTCAGAGTTTATTTCAATGTATAATTCTAATTGCATTGCGGCATGCTTCAGAGCAGGCTCTTTTTTCTACATTTCTGCTCTTTTGATCATCTATAGGCTTTTTTATCATCCGAAATAATTCCACACCGCTAAAACGTTTTTTTAAATTAATTTCAATAAGAACATGGATACCTAATTATCCTTACTTATTGGATGGAAATCTGGATGGATCGGTGGATGGGGCCGTAAAACCAAAAAAAAAAAAAAAAAAAGTTTCTCTGTTTCGTCAATCAGGGTGTTGATTGGGGATAATCTTATATCTGTAAACAAATTTATATATTTATTTATTAATTTATTTACTTATTGGCCTCGGTAGCTAAGTCGGATGCGCGTCTGACTGGTGATCAGGAGGACGCGGGTTCGATACCTACCGGGGTCGGCAACTTTATTTCGTGGATATTGATTATGAAATCTTTTCTACGGTCATTCTCTCCCTTCTGCTGATTCAAGAAAGGCAGTTTTCATTTTCTGGCGAAAAAATGTGCACTGTTTTGGTTAAACGCTTACGCATAAGCCTGCCCTGGATAAGTGTGGAAAGGTAAAAATGAACTAAAATAGTGTTGACTGGGCCGTTAAACTCCAATACAAACAAACAATTTATTTATTTATTTGTTAGGTAATTACCCTTGTTCGGGTTCGCTGAACTAGAACTATCCTCGTAAGTAAACCAATTAATATAATGTATGCATGCAATTCAAAAACTGCATGAAAAACGGTGCAGATCCGGTTCAGAGGGCAGAAGCACTCTGATCAGCATCTACACTGTTTGCAAAGTTAAGGATTATAGTGACCAGCGGGGTAAGGATTAATGAAATTCAGGTTAGTACACTATTTAGCTAAACGTTTTACAAGAACAAATAATTATTGATTTAAATAATTAGCAAAGTGTGAAGCTCAATAAACAACCACGCGTTACTAATCCCTTTTCCCCAATAAAGAGATCCTCGATGACAAACAGATCATTGTTATCAATTTTCACACATTTGATTGTCATTCTAGCTCAAAATAAAGACGGACAGTAACGAGTATATTGTATACTTATAAGTCACATTTCTGATTATCAGCCACTCAAGTTACTTGATACATATATACTATATGTATTTATTAGTGGAAAACAGTGCAGATCTGGATGTGCACTGTGTGCAAAGTCTTCACTGCTCGTATTTTTGTAGGAATTGCTCAGTGTGTTTCCATTGTTATCTAGAAATTCCTCTTTGATTGCTATTTCAGCTCATATTTAAAGACGGACAGAAACAAGTATACTGTATAATTTATTTATTTATTTATTTCTGACTATCATGATGCATGTATATTATATTCATTTAAAATTCGCAAACTGAATGACAGTTTAGATCCAGATCAGATGGATCTGGATGTACACTGAGTGCAAAGTCTTCATGGCCCTATATATTTTGTAGAAAATACGCATTAACTATCCGTATCAAATATTCACAATTAGAAAAACCCGCTAAACCCCACTTTTCGTGATGCTGAATCAAGGTCAACGCCACGGTTGAAGGCAGCGGGGCATTAGCTGTCCAAGTTAACCTGAAAATGTCGTGTATGCGTTGTTATATTTATTATAAACGCCTCATTGGTTATTTGTTATATTTTTATATGAAAAAAAAAATAGCAATAAAATAATTTGATCTTATTTCCTAACAACTTAATAGAAGATTCCGTAAAGCCAAATAAAACGGAATGTTGATAAAAAATATATTTCTTACTTTTGCTCGAAAACAGATCTTTGATACTGGTTCAATCATTCTCAAGGAGATGGTTTATCGCACAGACCTGTTAACTTATATGAAAGGGATTTAAGAAATGACTAGTTTGCATAAGTCACATTGCATAAACACAGATTAATATTAAACTAATTGTGATTAAAGGTTGTCACAGACGCATTCTGATCAGTCCTGCACATTGAGACGGTTCAAACCAGTACACACAACCCGTGTCTTGGAGCAGAAATAAGAATTACGAGAACATGCCTATACAAATGCATTGTACACTTTACCGCCGAAAAAACGAACATTATAAGAGGAAAAATTGTGATATTTTATTATTTCAGCTCAAATAAAAAAATAAGGTTTACCCCTGTAAACCCCAATTTTGCTATATAAAAGTGGGATTCAAGGGGGTCAAAATTACACATTACGAAAACCCGCCTATACAAATACATTGAAAACTTTACCGCCGAAAAACGAAACTTTTAAGATGAAAACTTGTGATATTTTTCTTGTTTCTGCTCAAAATATAGATTGTTGGTACTCGTTAGAACCGCCCCATCGAGGCGGTTCTAATGAGTACCCACAATCTATATTTTAGAACAGAAATACGAAAAATAAGTTTTACCCCTGTATACCCCACTTTTATTATATAAAAGTGGGGTTCAAGGGGGTCAAAATTATATAGGCGTGTTTTCGTCATGAAGGCGTGTCTTCGTGATGTAAATAATGTTTGCCCCTATGAGCCTCAGTTTTCCCAATATAAACTGGGGATGAGCGGGGTCTTCATTACACGAGCTTGTTAACATGATGTTTTGTTTGTTAGATTTGACGTTTAACACCCCAATCAACACTATCTCGGTCATGTTGGAGACGTTGCCTCCAATTTTGTGGGAATTTTACCCGACATTGAGATGAAATGACATCTCAAGCCCTGCAGACAATGAAACCAATAGGGTTTATACGTAAGTATGAACGGTCCGACTCGCACCGCTTTTCCTGGCCGGGCTTAAAATCTCTAAGCGGTTTACCAGTACTCATGTCACAGGCTGTCGGTTTCTTGAAGTCCCGATGGGCGGGGCCGATTTTTACATGAAATAAATGCCCATACCCTAACACATATCAAAAGTGGGGCCGAGGTGTCTTTGGGGCCGAGATGTCTAGGGGCCGAGGTGACAGTGGGGCCGAGGTGTCTAGGGCCGAGGTGACTAGGGCCGAGGTGTCTAGGGCCGACTTGGTTTTGGGCCGACCTGTCTAGGGGCCGAGGTGGTAGTGGGGCCGAAGTGTTTGGAAATCAATAGATCCGTGGTTAGTGCGTTCGACTTTTGATCGAGAGGTTGCGGGTTCGAATACGGTCACCGAAGGCGTGGTGTGTCCTTGGGCAAGACACGTTATGACAATGCCCAACTTGACCCCGGTGTAAATGGGTAGCAGACAGTGGTGTAAAATTCTTTGCCTCTCTCTCTCTAGCACGTGTGGTAACATCCGGAATGAGTGTTCGAGAGCGATTTAGTAAGCTTGGAGCTTTCAACGCAATCTAACTAAAATATATTAGTATAAACTACAAAGACCCCATGTAAACCCCACTTCAATGAGAAAACTGAGAATTATGGGGGTATAAGTCATTTTCTTTTTATTTCTGTTCCGAGAAATGGGTTCTTTGTACTCGTCAGAGCCGCCATAATAAGACGGTTTTAACGAGCAGCTAAAAGCTATTTTGAAGTATAAATAAGACATATATCACAAATTTTCACCACATTTAGAGTAAAGGGTATTTAACCCCCCCCCCCCCCACACCCCCCCTCGGACAGCTTGTGCTACCGATAGTCTTAAGACGGTAGTTCTGGTGTTGTTGTTCTATTTGTTGTCTTGTATTTCAATACATCACGTGAACAAGTCCGTGAAATGAACACCCCCTACACCCCAAGTTATATAGAGAAAACTGGTGTATACGGTGGTAAACATAATTTTCCTTATTTCTGCTCAAAAACATAGGTAATGGGTACTCGTTAGAACCGCCTCAATGAGGCGGCTCTAACGAGCACCCACAACCTATGTTTGCAGTATTTATAATAAAAATATCACGGATTTTCATCAGAAAATACCCGTTTTGGAGATGTGAAAATGCCCTTTATCGGGCTGGGCTATATCTTGTTTTTCTGGCTCTCCTGGGATTTTGAAAGAGCAACATTTATCAGTTACCCCCTATATTAATTGCATTGTAGCATCCCGACCTGATAAAGATATGCTATCGCAGGATAATGGAGCTTTATCAGGTCCACTTCTTTGAACTGGACTACTGGAACAACTGGCAAAATTGTGAGAATGTAAACAGGAATTAACTGATAAATAGAATATTAGATATGAAGTCCATCAGGCTCGGCGAGCCTCGCGATTCTACAAGCATTCTCGAAGCCTTACCTCATAAACTTTATATCACAAGACACGAACACGGTATTCTCTAAATATATCACATGGATGCGTTATCGTAATGCGTTAGTTTGTAAGAGCAGACTGATATCACGTGCAAAAGCCCGTGAAATGAAAATATTTAAACCCTTCTATGTATAGTTTGTTTGATTTGAGGTTTAACGTCCACGTCAACACTGTAAAGGTCATTTTGGAGACGTTGCTTCCAATTTTGTGGGACTTTTACCCGACATCGAGATGAAATGACAGCTCAAGCCCTGTCGCCCAATGAAACCAATAGGGATTATTAGCACGGACCGCGGTTCCTGGACAGGCTTAGATCCTCTAAGCGGTTTACAAGTACTAGTGTGCGGGCCAGATTCAGCTCTGCGTGGAAGCATCATGCAGCCCATATATTTCTTCAAGCCCCTATGGGCGGGAGCGGAATAGAGAAGACTGGGGTTTACAGGTGTATAGATTATTTTTTCTAATTTCAGCTCCAATATACAGGTTGTGGGTACTCGTCAGAACCGCCTCAATGGGGCGGTTCTAACGAGCATTGAGGCGGTTCTAACGAGCACATGCAACCTGTTTCCAGAATAAATAAGAACAATATCATGAATTTCAGAAAAGTAGCCATTGTGGAGATATGAAAAATGCACTATGTCGCATGGGTGTTATATTGTAATGTCTGTTTTTTTTTTTTGTTGTTTTTTTTTTTTGTTTTGTTTATTTTTTTTTTTTATTTTTTTTTTTTTTGCTACTCGCCACATGTCCGAAGTTATAGTTTCCCTAACTATGGCTCATTTGTCCGCCTCGTATTGTTGTCGCGTCGTGCTTTGCTTTTGTTCTGTTTATTATATAGTAGGACTTAAAGCTTATCAATTAGTACCTAAGTAGTGAGTTCAAACTATAATCCTGAAATGATTGGACGTGAGCTCTTTATTTAGGTTTCCTCTGAACTGTACCAAGAAAAACGACGGCCCCGCCCATCGGGGCTTGAAGAAATAGATGGGCTGCATGATGCTTCCACGCAGAGCTGCAAACGACCACACACGAGTACTGGTAAACTGCTTAGAGGATCTAAGCCTGCCCAGGAAATGCGATGAAAGTTAGAACGCCCATGCTTATAAACCGTATTGGTTTCATTGGGCGGCAGGGCTTTAGATGTCATTTCATCTCAATGTCGGGTAAAAGTCTCACAAAAATGGAAGCAACGTCTCCAAAATGACCTATACAGTGTTGACGGGGACTTTAAACCTCGAATCAAACAAACAAACTAGGAATAACGTTCACAAGTCCGTAAAAGGAATAGCATTGAACACTCTTTCTTTATGTAGAGAAAAGCGGAATTTATAAGGGTATGCATTATGCATGTTGGTGTTCAAAACATAGTGTCGGTACTCGTGAGAATGGTCTCCATAAGGCAGTTATAGCATGCGCTGAACAATATATACACCTGGAGAAATGTGAAATAGAAGTGAAGGCAATGATCAGGAATCCATCACATGACCAAGTCCGTGAAACAGACAACACACTAACCCCACCTTATATAGAGAAAACTGGGGTTTATGGGGTATACATTATTTTCCTCAATTATGCTTTAAAACATAGGTTGTGGGTACTCGTTAGAACCGCCTCAACGAGGCAGTTCTAACGAGCACATACAACCTATGTTTGCATTATAAATAAGAAAAATATCGAGTATTTTCATCAGAAAAGTAGCCATTTTAGAGATATGAACAAATGCACTATGTCACACGGGTGTGTAATCGTAATGTGTACATTATCCCAGGACCCCGCACCCAAACCCCCAAGAAACCAAAGGAAAATAAATAATACAAATATAAAGTAACGGTGCAGTAATTAAAACATTACAAGTTGAGAGCCAAAACGAAAAAATTTCTTTCCCACAAAATGCCAAAACGACTATCCAAACTAAAAAACAGTCATCATGTCAACAAGTCCGTGTTTTGAATAACCGTCAAAACCCCATTTAAAATAGAGAAAGCTGGGGTTTACGGAGGTAAACATTATTGCTCTTATTTCTGCTCCAAGACATAGGTTGTGGGTACTGGTAAGAACCGTCTCACGGAGTTGGTTCTCACGAAGAATTTTGATGGCCCCAACTATGACGGAGCATCAGGCACCAACCAACAGAACATAAAATTAGATCTCTCTAATTCTCAGTAACCGGGAACCGTAAAAGAATATTGGGTGCTGAAGTCATTACAAGTATATATTTTTCTCAATTTATATGCTAAGTCACCACAAAATGCAGGTCCCGATAGCCCTTGTTGCAGAAGAGTTTCAGATTTAAGTCCAACATTGAATTTTGAAATTAAATCGGAATGAGGTCTATAAAATTTTGAAAAGGCTTTACGTAGTTTATGATACCGATAACCCTGATTAAGAAGTTGAGCAGTTAACAATTTATTACGAGTGTTGAAGTCATCTACATGACTAAACACTCTGGCAAATTGAATAAATTGCGAAATATAATAGGATGCCGCACGAAAAACATCATCATCCATGAAAGGAAAGTTAACCATCTCAAAATCACAATCATCGCGTTTATCATAAAAGTTTGCAGGAAAAAATCCCATCTACAATAGATATATGTAAATCAAACATCGGTACCTCGGTATCAGAAGAATTTGCTTTATTTAACAGACGTTCTGAGGGTAAAATAGAAGTAGAGGCAAAGAAACAAGAACAAATCAGCCACAAGTGGTGCGCAATTTATTACTATTGGAATACCCGTCTAAATAACATACGCAATCTACACATAATATTGTCAAGAAGAAAGGTGAGAGCACAATGTGCAATTTCTATGCTGACTTGAAGGAACAAAGCATGCCAGATAAAGGGATCTAACGCTATGAATTGTTCATTCAATTTTAATTTTTTGTTTATTTTTCTTTTATAAGATTGTGAAGTGTGTACTTTTAAACGTAGAGGAAAATACTTAGACATACAAGATGCACGAAAAGATCTGGACCTAAGTTTTTTATATAATAAAATTATCATCAGAAAACAACAACAAAAACAACAAAAACAACAACAAAAACAACAAGAACAAGAAAAAAATAAACAGATCTTTCATAGACTTCTTCGAAATATTTAATCAAACGTTTTCGATGGCGATAAGGCATGAAGTCAACAAACTTCTGTGGTGGCACAAAACAATGCATTTAGTCAAGTTCAACATAAGTATTACGAGGGCAAGTTAGTAAGTAACCAGCCTATCCAATTTCCAATCCACCGAGACAACCAATATTTTCCTGCCTTGTTTCAATACATGGTTTAGGTATGATGGTAAAAATGCACCCTTATCGTGTCATTCACTCATACGATATTGAACGTCAAACATGGATAGCGATGCGAAACCAAGCTTTTTGTCAAAAGGTGAGTAACGTGTTGTAATTCGGTACTTGTATTTGAAAGAGAAATCAGGTCAGGAAATACGTTGCTGGTTGACCACTAATGTGTGGGTCTTCTACACCATCGTATGCCCAAGTTAAATTCTGGGTTGGGGAATTCAAACGCGGTAGAATGTCTTCAGAAGACGAAAAGAGATCTGGATGCCCATTAGATGACAGAGATGAAGAAATATGTACCAAATACGGGTTCTGGTGTGTAATCTGATAGGCGAATTATGCTGGAAGAAATAGCGAACGCATTAAAGATTTCACCTGGTAGAATTTCAACAGTTTTACGTCATCGCTCGCTTGGGTATGCGCAAGCTAACAGTCCGTTAGGTCCCAAAATCCCTTAGCGACGAGCAAATGGCAACCGGAACATCAGTTTGCAGCGCATTATTGAAGTGGTTTAGGTCAAAGGGAGATGATTTTCTGTCACGTCTGGTGATATTAGATGAGGCCTGGGTCCATTATTACGAACCAGAGAATAAAACTCAAAGTCACCAGTGGGTGAGGCTAAAGCAGTTCAAAACGCATTCCTCTGCTGGCGTGATAGCAACTGTATTTTGGGACGCACATGGCGTTATTATGTTGGATTTCCTAGAAGAGAAAATTACAATAACAGTGGTGTTTTATGCAAATTTGCTCGACCAACTGAGAACTACGATCCGTGAAAAAGCCATGGGAAACTCTCCAAAGGAGTTCTGCTCCAAAAGGGCAATGCAAGATTCCACACTTGCAAAATTGCAATGGATGCTGTTGAGCGGAATGGGTACGAGCTATTACCGCACCCCGCCTTTTCTCCGGACTTAGCTCCTAGTGACTGTTTCCTATTCCCAAACTTGAAAAAAATATCCATGGACGTCATTTCCGGTCCAAGTACTCATCTAGAAATTGCAGCCTGCCGGTTGTTTAAAAATCAGAATACCTGATCACAACATATATTTGTGATCCTCAGAGACATTCAAAATTGATGACCAACAAGAAAATTCTTCATTTTGGGCACATGTGATCCGCCATTACAACATCTGCTTTAAAGTGAAACTTTCGAACATCTTAATCACTCGGGCTACACTCCAGATTTGGACCAAGTGATTATTAACTGTTGAGCAATTTGAAAGTGCAATGATACCTTTGGCTTATGCGATGTAACAATCGTGGTCATGTGCACGACAGTGATTAAACCGATAAACTTCTAAGGAGAAACCTACAAATTTCAACTGAATTGAATTTAGTTATACTATTCAGAATGCATATAGATTGGCGGACCATAGCTAAAACTATCTAAAAGCATTTAGCAGCAGGACAAAATGGTTTTCTTTTAAATATTGTCTGATTGGAGGAAATACATTTTCAGACTAGGAAATGATTTGAGACTAGTTTTATTTTTTGCTTTCGTGATGAATCTGTTTACGTTAATATCCGATACGTTCATGATATACCTTCGTCATAATAGCAGATGATAGGATCGCAAATATGGATTTGTATCGGCATGTGTTGGCAATTCCGACGGCTACGAATTGCGCTTCCCTTGTGGCTGATTTGTACTTGTTCTGTTACGAAAGAGATTAACTGTTTTTGAAGATAGATTGACAATACCTACAAAGGCCTTACTCGGTCATATACGGGTGGTGGCAGAGTTCAATGGAAACTAGTAAGAAAAGGTCACCCAGGAAAGGCCACAATCTAAGAACACAGCCGACTCAAGTCACCTATAGAAAGTGACACGGAGGCACACACAAAAACAGGCGAAACATGAACCAACGGCACAGAGCCAAACACAAATAAGACACTGCAAAAGAACGACCTCCTTGGGACGATCAGTAGTAAAACTACCGGGGGCTTCAACTCCGGAGTTTATGAAATTTCAACCCTCGCCTTCAGTTCCAGTAAAGTATCAAACGAAATAACACATTGATCCGCATGGAGGTTTTCTAGCTCAACAGGGTGTCATGATTAAATACATTTTAGCGCCCTGTCACGTTAGCCACACCCATTTCTGATAATCAACGGATCAAATCACTTTATAGGGCCTATACTGGTTAACTGTACTGGTTAACTGCTTACGGATAAGCTTGCCCAGGCAAAGGGTGGATAGGTAAACTGACCGGCTGAAAAATGACCTAAATAGTGTTGACTGGGCCGGAAAACTCTAAATGCTTGTCTACTAAACCTAACATTATGTCGTGATGCCAAAACTCTGGATATAGTCACTGAAGATAACCCCTGATTTGAGTACTCTTGAATTACAGTTTTGTCTCGGCGAAAAATCCGCGACATTTTAACAAATCACCGAGGTCAATGATCCAGCAACAGTATCGCAAAAAATCACATGTTATTCAATATCAAACGCACAAAAAGTAGATACTGTAAGCCAAAAGTAAACTTATGAATAGACACAAAAAGACAAAATAGGACTGAATGAAATAAGCTGCTCATGCGCAATGAGATTTTGGGAACGAAATTTATTTGACGAAACGAATTTTTGGCTAAGGACCGGAATGCTGGGAACCAGTCTAGCGGTCCCCACGCGTTTCCCGTTCCAATTTGAATGGTGTAAGCGTGGAATGGAGCGGAATGGAACGGGAACGGGAATGCCGCGGATCGACACCGCACCGCGAACGGGAATGGAGTGGAATTCGAACGATGAAATGGGAAGCAAAATCGCTGACCCCCCTATATCATGATGGAAACTATGAGGATTGACAAAACAATTGTAGTCTAGCAGAAATCTTGTTTGACCTGGACATCGCGTATAAGGTTGTTGTTTTTTTTTCTTTACTTATTCTTGTAGGTTAGACATTTCCATTTAAGAATCCAACGAATGCCACTCTAGCACCATGAAGCAAGATGACGTCTAGAATGTCTGTCAAAAGATTTTGTGTTTAGAATATCAACGAGCAGGACCTAAATTAGATATTGTGATTGGCTTCGTTTCCATATTGTGATTATATGTGTGTTATCAACAAAATATGGTTAATGTCTTGTTCTAGCATGACTATATTTAAGATGGCATCCAGAATGGCTGCCGGGTTTTATTTAACATAATAGGGCTGATTTATATGTTGTGAGCCTCATATTGAAGGATTTGAATTTTGTCGGACATTCATGTACGAGGGCTGATTTAGGTTTGATTGATATGTTGTGAGCCTCGCATTGAAGGAGGCATGCAGGAATGTTCTTTTTAATTCGTACTGTTATCTGACTATAAAAAGGCCGTGTACCCAAGGACTGGTCTAATTTAGTCAGTTTAAAATGAATCGCCATTTCACAGGAATGAGGCGGTTCTAACGAGCACACACAATCTAAGTTTGCCGAATAAATAAGAAAAATATCTCGGATTTTCATCAGAGAAGTAGCCATTTTGGTGACATAAAGAGTTGTACTATGTCGCACGGGTGTGTTGTCGTAATGACTGTGTTTTTTTGCTATTCGCCGCGTGACCGAATACATAGTTTCCCTTACTATGGCTCATTTGTACGTCTTATTGTTGTCGCGTCGTGCTTTGCCTTTGTTCTGTTTATTATATAGAAGGACTTAAATCTTCTCAATTAGTATCCTATCGTCCGCAATAAGTAGTGGCTTCTTATTTTTAAGCTATAATACTGAAACTATTGGACGTGTGATCTTTCTTTAGGTTTCCTCTGAGCTGTTTAGCCCCCGCCCATCGGGGCTTGAAGAAATAGATGGGCTGCATGATGCTTCCGCGCAGAGCTGATACCGACCCGTACACGAGTACTGGTAAACCGCTTAGAGGATCTAAGCCTGCCCAGTAATGCGGTGCGAGTCGGCCCGTCCATGCTTATAAACCCTAGTGGTTTCATTGGGCGGCAGGGCTTGAGATGTCCTGTCATCCCAATGTCGGGTAAAAGTCCAACAAATTGTAACCAAATTCTCCAAAATGACCTTTACAGTGTTGACGGGGACGTTAAACTTCGAATCAAACAAAACAAATCCTCTGAGCTGTACAAAGAATGACGTTTACAAGTCCGTAAAAGGAATAACCTTGAATATCCTTAATTTATGTAGAGAAAAGCGGAATTCACAAGGGTATGCATTATTTGCCATATCGGTGCTCAGAACATAGTGTCGGTACTTGGTGAGAATGGTCTCCATAAGGCAGTTATAGCATGCGCTCAACAATATATAGGCCTGGAGAAATGTGAAACAGAAGTGAAGGCAATGATCAGGAATCCATCATATCTTATAAGTCCGTGAAATAAACACCACACTAAACCCCACTCTATATAGAGAAAACTGGGGTTAACGGGGTATACATTATTTTCCTTAATTATGCTTTAAGGCATACGTTGTGGGTACTCGTTAGAACCGACTCAACCTGCATCCTATGCTTGCATTATAAATAAGAAAAATATCGAGTATTTTCATCAGAAAAGTAGCCATTTTAGAGATGTGAACAAATGCACTATGTCACACGGGTGTGTTATCGTAATGTGTACATTATCCCAGGACCCCGCACCCAAACCCCCAAGAAACCAAAGGAAAATAAATAATACAAATATAAAGTAACGGTGCAGTAATTAAAACATTACAAGTTGAGAGCCAAAACGAAAAATTTCTTTCCCACAAAATGCCAAAACGACTATCCAAACTAAAAAACAGTCATCATGTCAACAAGTCCGTGTTTTGAATAACCGTCAAAACCCCATTTAAAATAGAGAAAGCTTGGGTTTA
The DNA here is from genome assembly GCA_963580285.1 of Lucinisca nassula. Classification (NCBI taxonomy): domain Eukaryota; kingdom Metazoa; phylum Mollusca; class Bivalvia; order Lucinida; family Lucinidae; genus Lucinisca; species Lucinisca nassula. Next base: position 62,029,302 of record OY757010.1, read on the forward strand.
CGGAGGTATACATTATTGCTATTATTTCTGCTCCAAGACATAGGTTGTGGGTACTGGTTAGAACCGTCTTACGGTGTTGGTTGTTACGAAGATTTTGGATGGCCCCAACTATGACAGAGAATCAGGCACCAGCCAACAAAACATAAAATTAAAATCTCTCTTATTCTCAGTAACCGGAAACCGTCATAGAATAATGGGTGCTTAAGTCATTACATGTATATATGTTTCTGAATTTATATGCTAAGTCACCATAAAATGCAGTTCCCGACTGCCCTTGTTGCAGAAGAGATTCAGATTTAAGTTCAACATTGAATTTTGAAATTAAATCAGAATGAAGTCTATAAAATTTTGAAAAGGCTTTGCGTAGTTTATGATACCGATAACCCTGATTAAGAGATTAGCAGTTAACAATTTATTACGAGTGTTGAAGTCATCTACATGACTAAACACTCTGGCAAATCAAATAAACTGCGAAATAAAAACGCCATAGGATGCCGCACGAGGAACATCATCATCCAAGAAAGGAAAGTTTACCGTCTCAAAATCACCTTCATCGCGTTTATCAGAAGCGTTTGCAGGAAACAATCCCATCTACAATAGATATATGTAAATCCAAAAACGGAACCTCGGTATCAGAAGAATTTGTTTTATTTAACAGACGTTCTGAGGGTAAAATTGAAGTAGAGGCAAAGCCTCTTCCATAACAAAACAAGAACAAATCATCCACCAGTGGTGCGCAATTTATTCCTATCGGAATACCCGTCTAAATAACATACACAATCTACACATAATATTGTCAAGTAGAAAGGCGAGAGCTCAATGTGCAATTTCTATGCTGATTGGAAGGAACAAAGCATGCCGGATAAAGGGATCTTACACTATGAAATGTTCATTCAATTTTAAATATTTTTTTTTTTATAAGATTGTGAAGTGGTGTACTTTTAAACGTAGAGAAACATACTTAGACAGACATGATGCACGTAAAGATCTGGGCCTAAGTTTCTTTTTATATAATTAAATTCTCATCAGAAAACAACAACAGAAACAACAACAACAACAAAAACAACAAGAACAAGAAAAAAAAAATAACAAAAAACAAAACAAAAAAAAACCCGATCTTTCATATACTTCTTCGAAATATTTAATCAAACGTTTTCGATGGCGATAAGGCATGAAGTCAACAATTTAGTAACTGTGGTGGCACAAAACAAGGCAATCAATCAAGTGCAACATAAGTATTACGAGAGCAAGTCAGTAAGTAACCAGCCTATCCCATTTCCAATTCACCGAGGCAACCAAGATTGTCAGGCCTTGTTTTAATACATGGTTTAGGTATGAGGGTAAAAATGCACCCTTATCGTGACATTCACTCATGAATACGATATTGAACGTCAAACATGGATAGCGATGCAAAAGCAAGCTTTTTGTCAAAGGTTGAGTACCGTGTTGTAATTCAGTACTTGTATTTGAAAGAGAAATCAGGTCAGGAAATACGTTGCGAGTTGACCAATATTTGCGGTCTTCTACACCATCGTATGCACAAGTTAAATTCTGGGTAGGGGAATTCAAACGCGGTAGAACGTCTTCAGAAGACGAAAACAGATCTGGGTGCCCATTAGATGCCAAATATGAATAAATATGTACCAAATACGGGTTCTGGTGTGTACTCTGATAGGAAGAAATAGCGAACGCATTAAACATTTCACGTGGTAGCATTTCAACAGTTTTACGTCATCGCTTGGGTATGCGCAAGCTAACAGTCCGTTGGGTCCCAAAAGCCCTTAGCGACGAGCAAATGGCAACCGTAGCATCAGTTTGCAGCGCATTATTGAAGTGGTCTAGTTCAAAGGGAGATGATTTTCTTTCACGTCTGGTGACATTAGATGAGGCCTGGGTCCATTATTACGAGCCAGAGAATAAAACTCAAAGTCACCTGTGGGTGGGCCGCCGGGGTCTTCGAGGCTAAAGCAGTTCAAAACGCATTCCTCTTCTGGCGTGATGTCAACTGTATTTTTGGACGCACACGGCGTTATTATGTTGGATTTCCTAGCCGCAGAGAAAATTACAATAACTGGAGTATTATGCAAATTTGCTCGACCAACTGAGAACTACGATCCGTGAAAAAGCCATGAGAAAAACTCTCCAAAGTAATTCTGCTCCAAAAGGGCAATGCAAAATTGCAATGGATGCTGTTGAGCGGAATGGGTACGAGCTATTACCGCACCCCGCCTTTTCTCCAGACTTAGCTCCTAGTGACTGTTTCCTATTCCCAAACTTGAAAAAAATATCCGCGGACGTCATTTCCGGTCCAAGTACTCATCTAGAAATCGCAGCCTGCCCCTTGTTTAAAAATCAGGAAACCTGATCACAACATATTTTTGTGATCCTCAGAGACATTCAAAATTGATGACCAACAAGCAAATTCTTCATTTTGGGCACAGGTGATCCGCTATTACAAAATCTGCTTTAAAGAGAAACTTTCGAACATCTTAATCACCCGAGCTACACTCCAGATTAGGACCAAGTGATTATTAACTGTTTAGCAATTTGAAAGTGCAATGATACCTTTGGCTTATGCGATGTAACAATCGTGATCATGTGCACGACAGTGATTAAACCGATGTACTTCTAAGGAGAAACCTACAAATTTCAACTGAATTGAATTGTGTTATACTATTCAAAATGCATACAGATTGGTGGACCATAGCTGAAACTATCTAAAAGCATTTAGCAGCAGGACAAAATGGTTTTCTTTTAAATATTGTCTGATTGGAGGAAATGCATTTTCAGACTAGGAAATGATTTGAGACTAGTTTTATTTTTGCTTTCGTGATGAATGTGTTTACGTTAATATCATATACGTTCATGTTATACCTTTGTCATAATAGCAGATGATAGGATCGCAAATATGGATTGGTATCGGCATGTGTTGGCAATTCCGACGGCTACGAATTGCGCTTCCCTTGTGGCTGATTTGTACTTGTTCTGTTACGAAAAAGATTATCTGTTTTTGAAGATAAATTCACAATACCTACAAAGGCCTTACTCGGTCATAAACGGGGTGGTTGCAGAGTTCAATGGTAACTAGTAAGAAAAGGTCACCCAGGAAAGGCCACAATCTAAGAACAAGCCGTCTCATGTCACCTATAGAAAGTGACACGGAGGCACACACAAAAACAGACGAAACATGAACCAACGGCACAGAGCCAAAGACAAATAAGACACTGCAAAAGAACGACCGCCTTGGGACGGTCAGTAGTAAAACTACTATGGGCTTCAACTTCGGAGTTTATGAAATTTCAAACCTCGCCCTCAGTTCCAGTACAGTATCAAACAAAATAACAATAACACATTGATCCGCATGGAGGCTTTCTAGCTCAACAGTGAGTCATGATAAAATACATGGTAGAATGGTTATGTATAGATTAATATTATCGTGAATCATGGTTGAGGACTCAACAACAATCCGACGGCAGAACAGATGAAAACCACCAGTTAGATCACGGAGGGTCGAACCCAGGATATATCCGGCTCCACCTCCCGAATTCAAAAAATGTAGGATGGTAGCGTCATTAAATTGTCCGAAGTCCGGCCCACCGCCGTGCAAACAAAGAGCGAAGCAAAGTTGTCTAGGGTCGGCAACCAAACACACGGCCTGTGAATAACATCCATGCTACAACCACTGTTTTTGTATTTAGCAGCAGTTTTTTCTGATCTGACCAGAAACATTATCACTAGCTAGTATTATTCTGAATTTATAAACTAAATCCCCATAAAACTCAGATTCCGACAGTCCCTGTTGCAGAAGTGTCTTCACAAAAATGCCATATTTAGAAATTATGTCGTACTTTCGACGACGCTTTGCGCAGTTTATGATGCTGATAGCCTTATTTTAGAAGTTTAGCTGTAAAAATCCTGTTGCGATCCTTACACTCATCAACATGACAGCAAGCTTTAGCGAAACGAATAAGCTGTGACATATAAACCCTATAAGACATAGCCATAGGAACGTTACCGTCCACGAAAGGAAAATATACAATTCCAAAGTTATAATCATCTCTTTTATCATAAATTTCGGAAGAGACAGTGCCATTAGAAACAGTCAAAAGTAAATCCAAAAATGGGGCTTCAGAATCTTCGGAATTAGCGTTATTTAACTGCAATTCTTTTGGATAAATTCTGTCAACCATTTGATCAAAATAAACATGAACAATAATTGAAAGATCATCCAAATAGCAAAACCAAATATGCATGTAGGCTTTTTTCTTTGGGTCAGACATTCTATATTCCTGCCCGAAAACAAAAGCGAGCAGGTGTACATCTAGGTCAAAACTGACAAAGTGTTACTGCGAATTAAAGCTTAAAACGTTTAGACCACACGACATAAAAACAAATACTTACAGACCACTTTCCTTTTCAATGAATCGGTCCGAGGTGTGAGGAGCACACCAGAATTAGTGTACACCTCCGAGCGAAAGCCTTTCATATAAAGTCCTGAAACTAATCCTGGACTAGTCCAGGGGTAGGCTCAATGTGCTTTCAGAGCCAGGTTACCTTATAACAGGTAGTCAGTCAATCACTACCTACATCGATGGCTTGATCAGCCGAATTTACCCTTCAGAACTTCCGTTAAAAATCTACTTCATTTAATACCGAAACCCGTTTTTAAATTTACATTTATCTATTTTAGATGTGTTTGTTTTATGAAAACATTTTGATAAACGCGATTATTTTGATTTTAAAATTGTAAATGTTCTTTTCTTGGATGGCGTTCTTCGTGCGGCATACAACGTTGTTTATATATCTCAATTAATTCGGATTGCCATGTGTCGAGTCATGTATACGACTTCAACTCTCGTAATAAATTATTAACTGCTAAACTTCTTAATCATGGTTATCGGTATCATAAAGCACAGTCTGATTTAGTTTGAAAATTTAATGTTTGACTTACATCAAGATAACAAGTCCGTGAAATGAAGACCCCCCTAAACCCCACTTTATACAGAGAAAAGTTGGGTTTACGGGGGTATACATTATCTGCCTCACTTCTGCTTTAAAACATAGATTGTTGGTACTCGTTAGAACTGCCCAATTAACTCGTTAGAACCGCCTCATTGAGGCGGTTCTAACGAGCACCCACAATCTATGTTGAAAAGTAGAAGTAAAACAAAGATCAGGAATCGATACAATTAACTTACTCCACCCATCAAAGACACCAAAGGGAAAGAATCACACACATTAAGCGACCAGACCATAATGGAAACCTAAACAAAGGAAGGCCATAAGGACAGTTACTTTCCCACAAAATGGCCAAATGGCCATCCAAAATAAAAAGACACAAGTGATACACACAGTAAGTAACAAACAACACCATAAATAAACCGCCACAGAAGAACCGCCTTGGAACGGTCAGTGGAAAGATTTCCACTGGGGGGCTTAAATTGATTTTACGTGGCCATAATCCTCGCCCTTACTTCCGTCGCAATTTAGACAAATAATTTGTTCAGTCCGCATGAAGGCCTCCTAACTCATCAGTGCAACATCTCCGTGAACACAAAAAAATCAAAGAACCACAGAGGTGAGACAACGGTGAGGACTCGACAGCAAGAAACCACTGAAATGCTGGAGCAAAAGAAAACCAACAGTTAGACTCCGATTGGCCCGACCAGAGACAAAGCATCAGGCACCAACCAACATTACCTTGAATGAAAGCAGAAATAATAAAGATGTTATCATTTTTACCTAATATTTATCATTTTCTGACACCATGTTGGACGCCATTATTTCTTACGGACTTGTTTTCCTAATGCACATTACTTCCTGTCGGAACCTGGGGCCGAATGCATAAAACAGACGTAAGCCTACGACAGGCGTACGCCCGTCGTAAATGTATCACAGAAATTTAGGTGGCGTGCATAAAAGAGGCGTTTCGCAAAAGTAGTCCTTAACTCACTCATAAAGTCACGTCTACTAGGTAGAAGGTATAACGGTAGCGCATCGTGATTATTTTGCATTATTCTGTGTACGAACGGATTGAATTGTACATTGGTTTGAGGAGAGAAAGATCAAATCCTTTGGTGATTAACAATGATATTGAGCTTTATGAGCGATTTAGATTACCAAGCTACATATGTTTGAATTAAATGATGAGTACCGACCTGACTTGGAATATCCTACGCAGAGACGGAAAGCTATTTCAGCGGAAATTCAGACCGTTGTTGGGTTAAGATGTTTGGCGAGGGTCTGTTTCCGGAATGCACTTGGTTACTTCGTTAATATTAACAGATAGGGATGCATACAGGATGATCTGACTGGTTGTTTTTGGCTCGCAAAGGACATATTTATCGCAATTTCCAAGTTCAGATACTCAAATAAATACAATCAAACACGACCTTCACGTCATAGCAGGGTTTCCAAATGTAATCGCTTGTGTTGATAGAACCCATCCAGTTTGAGGCTATCTTCTGTTAGAACATTCTTTGTAGCCCGGTATAATAGATCCTTCTACTTGTGTTTGAATTCATCTCTTGTTCTTTGTTGCTTTCCAATATACTTTACAGCACATTGCCATTTGATGTGGACACATCACTAAATAATGAGATTGTTATCTCCGAATTTTCCTTATAGAGGGCCAACAGTCTCAGAATTTCATTTTCTTCAATATTTTTCTTGTAGACATTTCCCGTGAACATGGACAGCAGATGTGTTGTACATAAATTTCTTTCGCACAACACTTGAAGCGTGTGTATCGTGTGTATAAAGCAGAAAACAAAATCATTTTGCACATGATATACATGATACAGCATACTATTATGGCTTTTCGCCAGTCTTACGCCAGTCTTGTTCCAGTCCTATCTAAGGTCTACCTATGCCCGTTTTATGCAGTCCAATTTTTAAACGGTCGTATGCTGGACTAAGTTACACCTCAGCCAGCTCAAACTACGCCTGCTTTATGCAATCGGCCCCTGAATTGTATGGTGACTTACAAAATAAATTCAGAAAAATATATGATTTCCGTACCCAACTTCTTAAAAATCAGTATTCGACATTTATCATATGACGTCGCGTCTGAGAGTGTAATAACGCCATGTAATATTTTGTGATAATCCAATATTTTGTGATAATCCACAAGTGGATTAAATATGCAAATTAGCTAGCTACGTCCCGTAGCGTTACATGTACGCCGTCCTTAACGACGTCGCGTTTACCAATGGCGGAATATTAACATTTTTGTAAACAATCTTGAATAAAATGCGTTTTAAATGTCATATGATAAATAGAATCTTGCATTCGTGCTCATGTATTATTGAATTTATTAAACTCGTTTAGGAAATGGGATAAAATGCTCGACAAAGCCTCGCATTTTATCCCTTTTCCTCAACTCGTTTAATAAATTCAATAACGAGCATATTATCCCTTTTCCTCAACTCGTTTAATAAGTTCAATAATACATGAACACTCATGTAAGATCCTCTTTAAAACGACTGGGGACAATATGAATGTTATACGACAGACTACATGCATGTAGATAACCTAATCACGGTTGATAATTCTTCTTCCCTCTTTAATTGCACAACGGCGGGTCGGGCCTCATACTATATGACGGCTCCGGCCTAACGATTTACTTACATTTTTTGTAATGTTGGTTGGTGTCTAATGCTATATCTCGGGTCGGGCCCTACAGAGTCCAATTGTTAGTTCTATTTTGCTCCAAAACTTCAGTATTTCATGCTGCCGAGTTATCATCGTTGTTTTAATCTCCGTATTCGTTTGATTTTTATGTTCTTGAGGATGTTGCTCTGATGAGATAGAAAAGTAGAAGTAAAACAAAGATCAGGAATCGATACAATTAACTTACTCCACCCACCAAAGACACCAAAGGGAAAGAAATACAAACATTAAGCGACCAGACCATAATGGAAACCTAAACAAAGGAAGGCCATAAGGACAGTTACTTTCCCACAAAATGGCCATATGGCCATCCAAAATTAAAAGACACAAGTGATACACACAGTAAGTAACAAACAACAACATAAATAAATCGCCACAGAAGAACCGCCTTGGAACGGTCAGTGGAAAGATTTCAACTGGGGGGCTTAAATCGATTTTACGTGGCCACAATCCTCGCCCTTACTTCCGTTGCGATTTAGACAAATAATTTGTTCAGTCCGCATGAAGGCATCCAAACTCATCAGTGCAACATCTCCGTGAACACAAAAAATCAAAGAACCACAGAGGTGAGACAACGGTGAGGACTCGACAGCAAAAAACCACTGAAATGCTGGAGCAAAAGAAAACCAACAGTTAGACTCCGATGGGCCCGACCAGAGACAGAGCATCAGGCACCAACCAACATTACCAAGAATTAGATCTCTCTAATTCTCAATAAGCCTTTACGTTGGAGCCGTCATAGAATCTGAGGCATGACCCACCGGCGTGCAATTAAAGAGGGAAGCAAAGTTGCCAACCGTGATTGGGTTAACTACCATGCATGCAGTCTGTCGTATAACATCCATGTTGTACCCAATCTTTTTATATCGAAGAATGATTTTACGAAATTGGGTGCATTTATATACTAAGTCACCATAAAATTCGGGTTCCGATAGACCTTGTTGCAGAAGAGATTTAAGTCCAATATTGAATTATTAAGCCTATATAGTTTTCTTTTGTTCCAGCAATTCTGTTGTTGTATGCTGTCGAATCCTCAACCTGGTTAATCTCTGTAGTGTTTTGATTTGTATGTTCTCTGAGTGAGATGTTACACTGATAAGTTAGGAAGCCTTCATCCGGACTATACACAATTAGTGTATACCGCGACAAAGGTAAGAGCGAGGATTATGGCCATGTAAAATGGATTTAAGCCCCCTCCCCCCCAGTGGAATTGTTTCCACAGACCGTTCCAAGGCGGTTCTTTTGTGGTGATTTATTTATGTTGTTGTTTGTTACTTACTTTGTGTATCACTTGTGTCTTTTTTATTTTGGATGGTCATTTGGCAATTATGTGGGAAAGTAACTGTCCTTATGGCCCTCCTTTGTTTAGGTTTCCATTATGGTCTGGTCGCTTCATGTTTGTGTTTCTTTCCCTTTGGTGTCTTTGATGGGTTGAGTAAGTTAATTGTATCGATTCCTGATCTTTGGTTTACTTCTACTTTTCCTACGGACTGAACAAATTATTTATCTAAACCGCGACAGAACCAAGGGCGAGGTTTGATTTAAGCCTCCCAGTAAAACAAAATCCCTGGCCGTTCCAAGACGGTTCTTCTGTTGTGGTTTTTTATTGTTATAGTCCGTCTTTGCATGTATGAACATCGTTGTTTGTGTTGGATCGCCGTTTTGCCATTTTATGTGAAAGTAACTGTCCTCTGGCTTTCCGCTTGTGACTTTTTCATACGTTACAATAACACACCCGTGCGACATAGTGCAGTGTTTACACCTCCAAAATGGCTACTTTTCTGATTAAAATCCATGATTTTTTTTCTCATTTATACGGCTAACATAGGTTGTTGGTGCTCGTTAGAACCGCCTCATTGAGGCGGTTCTAACGAGTACCCACAACCTATGTCTAGGAGCAGAAATAAGAAAAATATGGCATACCCTCTAAAACCCCAGTTTTCTCTATATAAATTGGGGTTTAGTGGGGTGTTCATTTCACGGACTTGTTCACGTGATTTGTTGTTGTTTTTTTTTATTTGAGGTTTAACGTCCCCGTCAACACTGTAAAGGTCATTTTGGAGACGTTGCTTCCAATTTTGTGGGACTTTTACCCGACGTTGAGATGAAATAACATCTCAAGCCCTGTCGCCCAATGAAACCAATAGGGTTTATAAGCATGGACGGTCCAACTCGCACCGCTTTGCCTGGGCAGGCTTAGATCCTGTAAGCATTTTACCAGTACTCGTGTGCGGGTCGGATTTAGCTCTGCGTGGAAGCATCGTGCAACCCATATATTTTTTTCAAGCCCCGATATGCGGGGGCCATTTTGTTCACGTGGTGATAGTAAACTTTAAGTTGTTTTATGTTGGTGTTTCTTCCCTTTGTGTCTTGGATAGGAGGTATAACATAACATAATCGACTTCTGATCATTTCCTTGACTTCTATTTTACACATTTGTGGAAGTTATACTTTTATATAAAACTGACCCAAATGGAAGACAATGAATCATGACAAACATATATAGAGTACAATCTCACGTCAGTGCAGAAGTAAACCACCATTTTGAAGAGCCATTGATCTACAGATGGAACTGTTAAGACTGTGAATGATTTCTTTGGTTATCTACAGAACGGAAGTTTAGAGTAGTATGATGAATTTCATCTTCGATCACTACTCTGATTACAACATATAAAGACCACAAGATATTTCCGTATTACGCAAATGTTAATGTAAGTTTAGGTAAGTGGTTTTCTTCAGACTGACGAAAGCTGTACACATACATTAGTTTATTCTGGTCGGAACTGACGCTTTATGAAGGGAAACTTGATGTTCCCACAGAGAGGTATGGCATCAGAAAGCTACTCTAATTATATCACAACATGATCCCACCGTTGCAAAGCAAACAGGCAAATAGTTTTATGTTTTCCAATCGATCCAACATTTCTACTACCTTTGTAAATAATATTGTTGCACCATTATAAATGTGGCTTCAATGGCTCAGTCAGAAATGCTTCCGACTATTGGTCATGTGGTTGCGGGTTCAATACGCACTGGGTTTTCTGCTCCAAGACATAGGTTGTGGGTACTCACTGGTACCGCGGCTCTAAGGAGCACCCACAACCTATGTTTATCGCCCCGGCCCATCGGGGCTTGGATAAATAAATGGGCTGCACGGTGCTTCCACGCAGAGCTGAAACCGACTGAACTTGAAAACTAGTTAACTGCTTAGGTCTAAACCTGCCCTGGAAACGTGATGCGAGTCTGACCTCTCCTTAAACCCTAGCGGTTTCTGTGGGTGGTAGGGCCTGAGATGTCATTTCATCTCAGTGTCGGGTAAAAGTCCCACAGAACTGGAAGCAACGCTTCCAAAATGACCTAAATAGTGTTGACGGGGACGTTAAACCTCAACTCAAACAAAAACAAAACAAACAAACTATGTTTGCAGTATAAATAAGAAAAAATATCACGGATTTTTATCAGAAAAATGGCCATTTTTGGCAAAATGCACTATGTCGCACAGGTGTGTTATCATACTGAACCAGCCGGCGATATTTGATGACGCGTCACAAGTCGAATGCGCATCCGACTGAGATAATATCCTTTCAGTTTTGTAAATGGATGAAGAATCTTTTAAGATATAGCAAATTATCAAAACGCAAATGCAGTCAATATAGAGGTTTTCAGGGTTGTAGCACCGCCTCATGTTAGTAACATCACGAAAAAAACACCTATATAATTTTGACCCCCTTGAACCCCATTTTTATATAGCAAAAGTGGGGTTTACAGAGGTAAACCTTATTTTTTTCTTTTTTCTGCTCCAAAATATAGATTGTGGATACTCGTTAGAACCGCCTCGATGAGGCGGTTCTAACGAGTACCCATAATCTATATTTTGAGCAGAAATAAGAAAAATATCACAATTTTTCAGCTTAAAATTTTCGTGTTCACAATGCATTTGTATAGACGTGTTTTCGTAATGCCTAGATATCTGTATCAACGAGGGGTACATCAAGCTGTCAAGCTCACAGTATGCCGATGTCGTAATATTCCACGAATTGAGTGTTTATTTTTTACTTTATCAATCGGCCTTGGAAGTAACGCTGTGCATGCTCGGTATTTTTCACCAGACGTCATTTTGAAATGTTTTTGTTATTTTTTCTTGCCGGGAAAATAAGAAGAAACATCAACCATTTATTGTCAGGTGAATTAGCTCAGAGAGTGGTAAAGGTTACGTTATTTTTCATGTTTCTGCTCCAAGACATAGGTTGTAGGTACTCACTGGTACCGCGGTTCTAAGGAGCACCCACAACCTATGTTTGCAATATAAATAAGAAAAATACTACGGGTTTAATCAGCAAAAAAACGGCCATTTTTTTGAAAATGCACTATGTCGCACAGGTGTGTTACCATACTGGACCACCCGACGATATTTGACGACGCACACCAGTCGAATGCGCATCCGACTGAGCCACCGAGGCCGAGATAATATTCATTCAATTTTGTAAATGGATGAAGTATCTTTTAAGATATAGCAAATTATCAAAATGTAAATGCAGTCAATATAGAGATTTTCAGGGTTTACATTTGACAGCAGGTAGCACCACCTCATGTTAGTTACATCACGAAAACACATCTATATACTTTTGACCCCCTTGAACCCCATTTTAATATAGCAAAAGTGAGGTTTACAGGGGTAAACCTATTTTTCTTATTTCTGCTCCAAAATATAGATTGTGGATACTCGTTAGTACCCACCATCTATATTTTGAGCAGAAATAAGAAAAATATCACAATTTTTCATTTTAAAATTTTCGTTTTTTAGGCGATAAAGCTCACAATGCATTTGTATAGGCGTGTGTTCGTAATGCATAGATATCTGCATTTATGGCAACAGGAAACGAGGGGTACATTAAGCTGACAAGCTCTCGGTATGTCGATGTCGTAATATTCCAGGAATCGAGTGTGTTTTTTTACTGTATCAATCGGCCTTGGAAGTGACGCTGTGCATGCTCTGAATTTTTCAGCAGACGTCAGTTTGATTGTTTTTGTTGTTTTTCTTATCTGGGGGAAAAAGAAAAACATCAACAATTTGTTGTCACGTGAATTAGCTCAGAGAGTGGTAAAGGTTACTGTACGGACGGGGTTGGATATTTATGGTCACCGAAGTTAAAGTAATAAACCACCATAATTTTATGACGTTAATTAGATGTGTATATGTGTTAGTGCTTGTATTTCATTGTATAGTTGTGCATGCCTTAATGCTACCAACTCGTTCTCTTTTTCTGAGTAAACTTTTGAATGTTAATGACTTCAATCGTACCTCGACGATAATGGCGTCATTAAAACAAAAGCAGGAGACAACTTACAGTCAAGTACCCAGTTCCGGATCGTTCCCAGTTCCGGATCAAAACTGATATCAGTCATATAGCCAACTCAGACATACTCAAACACATAAAAATACGTTTTTTTCAATCTGAAGCGTGCAGAACGCCGTGTGTATTTCCGATGTCTAAATTTAGACGCGTTAGTCTTAATTTCATAATCTGCTAGCGACGGAGATCATCGGCCATCTCGTATAACATGTAATGGTAGATTTATCAACAAAAGATAATTTGAAGAAAAAAAAAACGAAGGTACATTGACTGGTGCATTGCCAGTAATTGAATAAGAGTGCCCGGTGACTGAATAGGCCAATGCTTTTTTTTTCGACAAACAGGCGCAAGAACAGACCATCGTGATGTGACGGCACCCACTAGTGTCCTCATCTAGATACACAATAAATCTTCAGTGGCTTGAACACCGATGGCTCTTTTACCGTGCAGTATCCGGAGAAAAATCACTTAACCTCCGTTGCAGGACTTGGCGTCTCAAATGTGGTCCGAGCGAGGCGCGAAACACAGCGGTGAGAGATCCAATGATTAAGAGTCATTGTTCTTTACCATTAAGCTGCAAGGGCAAATAATAGCCATATTTCTTGTCTTCTGTGCATCATCGGTTGAAAGTTTACATGTCTGTAAAGTTACATGAAAATATAGCACAGTTTTAAAGTGAGAGGGGGGGCATGAGTAAATGACAAAATCACTATTCTCAATGATCCATCACGAAAACACGCCTTTATAATTTTGACCCCCTTGAACCCCACCTTAATACAGTAAAACTGGGGTTTCCGGGGGTATAACCTATTTTTTTTATTTCTGCTCCAAAATATAGATTGTGGGTACTCGTTAGAACCGCCTCGATGATGCGGTTCTAACGAGTGCCCACAGTCTATATTTTGAGTAGAAATAAGACAAATATTACAATTTACCATCATAAAATTTTCATTTTTTCGGCGATAAAGGTGGCAATGTATTTTTATAGGCTTGTTTTCGTAATGAAAGGGTCATAAATCCAAAAATAGCAAAGCAAGAATAATATTATTTTGATTCTTATCTTCTGCACGTCGTCTCATGGTGTTTTCCGTTTCATTAAAGGTTCATGATACATCTCATTGAGCCCCGCCAAGCGAATTTGTGTCTTCGAGCATTCCATCATAACAAATTTTAACTGTGCATGCCCAGACATTCAGAGGGGGCAGGGATATGGCTTTCTGTCTGAAGGTCCCTCTTGATTCACTGCTTGTATGAGCGAGCAGCGAAGGTTCTGGCGAGACTGCGCGGATGCGCAAGCTCGCCTGAACCTTCGTTGCTCGCATGGGCGATAAGTACCAAAATCGCTTGACGGGGCCCATATGGTTTCAAAGTTACGGAGCGGTCACAAAAACGTTGCGCACGCACAGTCAGACTGATCGACACACCAGGGACAAAACATGACCTCATAGATGAGGGAAACATAATCACAAATTGATATTTATTGCTGAAAAAACCTCACATATATTGATCGTTTTCAAATAGCTTAACGCTAATACGCTCCTGGGTCCCGTAACCCGTAACTTGGGTCTAAACCCGGTCTCATATTCTGCAATCCTAAAAGACCAATCCTAACAGAATAGGATCAGATCATTTTGTAGAGGGATGATTTGTCTATAAAATGGTACCATACGTTCAGAGCAGCAAGAAACCATATTGGCTACAACACTCAATGACGCGTGACTGATCCGGAACTTGGCACTTGACTGTATGTTATCCAAAACAGTGCAAAAACCGAGTGTATATGGCAAAATTGGCTATGACGTTATGAATCTAAGACCTCAACACAGACTTTGTCTTCCGAATCCAATAGAGAGTATACCCATAATTCGGCTTCGATCTGCAACGTGGTTTCAGCCTGAGAAGATAATTGTAAGTAGCTGACGGAGGAACAGGCGTTGGACAGCGGGCGCTAACCATACTTTAGGTCCCAGCAGGGAGCTAAACAGAAACGCTTGCCTTCGATTGCATGGTATGTTTGCCATTGCTTAAATATTCGTAGACTTTATCTCCTCTATCTGAATGCTGGTCTTGTTAGCTTACATCTTAGCTTGCGTATAACGATCTATATGTTGCATTTTCCTCCAGAAAGTCAGTCTTTTGTTGATATCACAGACAGACACATGCGACATGCTAGAGAAGTTTCAGATTTAATACTCGTATTCCTTTCTATTTTGATAGGTAGTCTTAAGTATCAAAAGCCAGAAACGCAAAACAAAAAGTAGTGAACATTCATGGACGGACATAATAATAGGCAATAATAGGTTGTGAATACTGTAAGAATACAAAACGAATACACCTTTTTGGTTACAACATATATTTTGATTTTTATTTGCCTTCACTGCAGCTGGTGTTGTGCCGTGTGGCGGCGGTAAAACGTCTCCCCGTGCATCAACCATAGTGCGGTTTGTATTTTACTTTTGGTCCTTTGAGATCAGCGTGAATATTCTGAGAAATCAGAAATAAATTATTGGTTTAGACTCATATTCTAGACAGGTTTGTAATTATTAGGACCCCATTTTGATTTATATCAATCTTTTTGTCGACTGCCTGTTCGAGATTCGCAAAATTGCGGTGTGTTTCCTCTGGCTTTCTTTGCCGGATCGTTGCGGGGTCGCTGGTGGGGCTTTGTTGGCCGAAACTGCGTAGTATGACCCATCTTCTTTCTTATGAATGTTTTCATTGCTCTTAAAGGAACTCATTTTTGATTTTTATTTGCCTTCACTGCAGCTGGTGTTGTGCCGTGTGGCGGCGGTAAAACGTCTCCCCGTGCATCAACCATAGTGCGGTTTGTATTTTACTTTTGGTCCTTTGAGATCAGCGTGAATATTCTGAGAAATCAGAAATAAATTATTGGTTTAGACTCATATTCTAGACAAGTTTGTAATTATTAGGACCCCATTTTGATTTATATCAGTCTTTTTGTCGACTGCCTGTTCGAGATTCGCAAAATTGCGGTGTGTTTCCTCTGGCTTTCTTTGCCGGATCGTTGCGGGGTCGCTGGTGGGGCTTTGTTGGCCGAAACTGCGTAGTATGACCCATCTTCTTTCTTATGAATGTTTTCATTGCTCTTAAAGGAACTCATTTTTTGATTTTTATCTGTCTCTATCCTAAAATTATAGTTTACCTTGGTTACCTTCGCCGACAGGGCTTGAGAAGTCAATTCATCTCGGTGTCGGGTAAAAACAAAATGGAAGCAGTGTCTCCAAACTAACCTACATAGTGTTGACGGGGACGCTTAACCTTGCTTCGAACAAACAAACAAAAACGTTCGTTACCTTCAGTATATATTTTCAAGACTAACTTGCACAACATAATTTTTGAAAATCAAGAACAATTTGTGTACCAATACAGTATCATTCCGCTATTAAAATCACCTAAAATTAAGACTTTATCTGCTTTTAAAAGCTAATTGAGTAGGTTTTAGTTATCCTTTCTTTGTGTTTTCTGAATCCAGTTTCTCCTAATAAGAGACCACCTTTGGGCTGTTCAAAAGAAGTCTTAATGACCACAGGGCTGTTCAAAAGTTGTATTAAAGACCACTTTTGAACAGTCCCAAAGGTTGTCTTAATATTGGAATTTTACTGTAGTTTAGACACACTCGCATGCACATTTTTATGAAGCTATATATCAGACACACAAAACACGCATGCTTGCACACACTAGGTATATTTTATGACTAGACTTACAGGAAAATCCGACAAAGCTACATAATTTGTTTGTTGTTTGATTTGAGGTTTAATGTCCCCATCAACACTGTAAAGGTCATTTTGGAGATGACTTTGCTTCCAATTTTGTGGGACTTTTACCCGACATTGAGATGAAATGACATCTCAAGCCCTGTCGCCCAATGAAACCATTAGGAATTATAAGCATGGACGGTCGGTCCGACTCGCACCGCTCTGCCTGGACAGGCTTAGATCCTCTAAGCGGTTTACCAGTACTCATGTGCGAGTCGGATTCAGGTCTGCCTGGAAGCATCATGCAGCCCATATATTTCTTCAAGTCCCAATGGGCGGGAGCCACCCGGATTATGAAGTTTAGTAGTAAACAATTTATTACGATTGTTGATGCCAGTTACATGACTAGACACACTTGCAAAACGAATTAATTGTGAATATAAACACCGTAGATTCCACACGAGGTACATCATCATCTAAGAAAGAAACATTTACAATCTTAAATTCAAATTATCGCGTTTATCATAAATTTTCAAGAAAACACACCAAAAACAATAGACGAATGTAAATTTCAAAACGGAGCTTCGGTATCAGAAGCGTTTGCTTTATGTAGCCGAAGTTCTGGGGAGTAACTTTATTGATTAAATCATCGAAGAAGGTATTGTCAATACATAATAATCATCCAAAAACCTAGACGTCGAGCTAAAAATTTCAATGATTTCCGATTGGTTTTCGAAGGAAATAAGACATCATGAAAAATATAAGAGAAGGCAGTGATCAGGAGTTGATACAATTAACCCACACTTCCCATCAGAGACACCAAAGGGAAAGGACACAAACAACTCCAAAATGACAATTACGTTCCCACCAAATGGCCAATTGGCTATCCAAAACAAAAAGATAGAAACGGTATACACATTCCAAGACGAACTATAACCAAAATAATCCGCGATAAAAGAATCCTCGCCCATATTTCCGTAGCGATTTAGACAAATAATTTTTCGGTCTTCACGAAGGCTTCCTAACTCATCAGTGCTACATCCCCCTGAACACAAAAAATCAAACAGCCACAGAGGTGAAACAACGGTGACCACTCGAATGTACGAAATAACTAAAATGCTGGAGCAAACGAAAACCAGCAGTTTTACTCCATTACGAAAACACGCCTATACAAATACATTGCCATTTTTTTGGCCAAAAATTAGAAATTTTAAGATGAAAAATTGTGATATTTTTCTTATTTCTGCTGAAAACATAGATTGCAGGGACTCGATAGAACCGCCCCGACGAGGCGGTTCTATCGAGTACCCACAATTTATGTCGAGGCGGTTCTGTCGAGTCCCCGCAATCTATGTTTTTGAGCAGAAATAAGAAAAATAATATATACCCCCTTAATCCCGAGGTTTACTATATAAAAGTGCGGTATGAGGGGGGGGGGGGGGGGCAAAATTATGAAGGCGTTTTCTCGTAATGCCATTTGGCCCGATCAGAGAATATCTTTCATAAAAACAAACAAATCTGCCACAAGAGGTTCGCAATTCGTAACCATAGGAATTCCCACAATTTGTCTAAATAACTAAGTACCAAATATTATAACAAGAATTCCGCCGAAGGCTATGTCGCGCCTGTGGTGTCGCAAAGTCACTGAACCATGACATCTAGGCCAAGATCAAACATACATGCTTGCATAAAAGGCTTGTACTAAGTATCATTAATGAAGTTCAAATAATTCTTGAGAAATGAACTTAACCATTAGGGTGAATGCTAGGGTGGTGGTAATATTTTACAAAGTCAGTGAACCATGAAATGTAGGTCAAGGTCAAATATGGATGCTTGCATTTAAGTTGCCATCCCGAGATATAAGTTTGTACCAAGTATCATTAATGAAGTTCCCATGGTTCTTGAGAAGTTAACTTGACCAGTAGGGTGAACGATAGGGTGGTCGCAATATTTTACAAAGTCAGTGAACCATGAAATGTAGGTCAAGGTCAAATATGGATGCTTGCATTGAAGTTGTCATCCAAAGTTTCAAGTTTGTACAATATATCATTAAAGAAGCTCTTATAGTTCTTGAGAAATAAACTTGACACTTAGGGTGAACGCTAGGGTGGTCGCAATATTTCACAAAGTCAGTGAACCATGAAATGTAGTTCAAGGTCAAATATGGATGCTTGCATGTAAGTTGCCATCCCCAGACACAAGTTTGTATGACGTATCATTAATGAAGCTCAAATAGTTCTTGAGAAATAAACTTGACCATTAGGGTGAACGCAAGGGTGGTCGCAATATTTTACAAAGTCAGTGAACCATGAAATGTAGGTCAAGGTCAAATATGGATGCTTGCATGTAAGTTACCATCCCCAGACACAAGTTTGTATGAAGTATCATTAATGAAGCTCAAATAGTTCTTGAGAAATCAACTTGACCATTAGGGTGAACGCAAGGGTGGTCGCAATATTTTACAAGTCAGTGAACCATGAAATGTAGGTCAAGGTCAAATATGGATGCTTGCATGTAAGTTGTCATCCCCGGACACAAGTTTGTACCAAGTATCATTGATGAAGCTCTTATAGTTCTTGAGAAATAAACTTGACCATTAGGGTGAACGCTAGGGTGGTCGCAAATGTTGACGCCTTGACGAACGGACGGACGAACGAACCGACGGACGAACGGACGGAAAACCGGGCGCCTATATCGCGCCATGCTAATAGCAGGCGCGACAAAAATATTGTCAACGAGAAAGGTGAGAGCTACATACACTTTCTGAGATGACCATTATGTATAATGTTTATGGTCTTCAGATTTGTAAAAAAAAAAAAAAAAAAAGCATGTCTTGCATTTCATGCAAGATAGAGCACATCTTCCGTATGGAATGTCCTTCCAATCAAACCATTTTTTTCTTTATAAGATTATGAGTAAGTGTAGTGTTAAGCATGGAAATATCATAATAAGACTAAAGACGTCTGGATTTAAATTCATTTAAAACCTCATTCGAGTTTTTTTATAGACCAAACCGGGAGGTCTCCCTGGTCTTTCAAAGTCTTTGTCACAACATTGAATTCTAGTTGCGATGGCAGTAAGACATAAAATTAAAACTTTAGAATGTTCAGTATGTTCAAGAGCTTGAATTTGCAATAAATCGTGCTTTGCATGGTCTTTTGTGATGTTAAGGTTACCAATATAGGGGAGAAACCTTGTATTGGCTTTCTGTAACACATATAGCACACTTAATGGATGAATGCCAGATATGATCATAAACTACAGACATCTCTTCAGACAAAGGCTGTAGTTCATTGGCAGTTTCGAAATTTTCAAAATCTCCATAAATTGCATTGCCTTCACTGCTACTTTGTACCACCAAGTTCTTGCAGAAGAGTGTTATCATAGGAGAGCCGTAATACAACGACGACATTGTTTTCTGTCTTGTCTTTCGGAGCCAAAATGTAGTTCCTAGATGAAATTCTTGAATACCTAGTTTAAGGTGACGTACAAAAGTCGTCCACATTAATAAAAAGAGTTTATGACAATGCAGTTTGTGGAGTTTCGGTTTTTGGTCGGGCCCCTCGGAGTCTAACTGTTGGTTTTCTTTTGCCCCAGCAATTCTGTTGTTGTATGCTGTCGAGTCCTCAACCTTGTTTCATCGCTGTAGTTTTTTTATTTGTATGTTCACGGAGATGTGACACTGATGAGTTAGGGTGGCTTCATGCGGACTAAACAAAATTAGTGTATACCGCGACAGAGGTAAAGGGCGAGGATTATGGCCATGTAAAATCGATTTAAGCCCCCCAGTGGAATTCATTCCACTAACCGTTCCAAGGCGGTTCTTCTGTGGCGGTTTATTTATGTTGTTGTTTGTTACTAACTGTGTGTATCACTTGTGTCTTTTTATTTTGGATGGCCATTTGGCCATTTTGTGGGAAAGTAACTGTCTTTATGGCCTTCCTTTGTTTAGGTTTCCATTATTGTCTGGTCGCTTCATGTTTGTGTTCCTTTCCCTTTGGTGTCTTTGATGGGTGGAGTAAGTTAATTGTATCGATTCCTGATCTTTGTTTTACTTCTACTTTATAAATTTCGAAACAAATGTGAAAAGAATCTGCTTTTCAGAATCAAACCAAAAAGATAATCAAACGCCATAAAAGAATGGGTTACAAATACAGACACTATTCTAGCCTGAATATGCTATCAGTAGTTGCTACTGAATAAATTAGTGGGGGCAAAAGGGAGCTGTGATACAACGCATAATGTAGTAATGTAGTAATTTCTTCATTTTGATTTTTTTACTACATTATGCGTTGGCATAGTCGACGCGAAATGAAGTAAAAAAAATATTTCATTTCGCGTTGATATGCACCATATCGACGCATAATGAAGTAATGATGGTAGAACATAGCTGTCTTCGAAAAGACTTAGGAAGCAATACAGTTAAATTCCTACAATTTACACCACATTTGAGACGGTTCAAAAGTGGTCTTTAAGACCACAGTTGAACAGTCCAAAAGACGGTCTTCCACAAAAGCACACTGAAGGGCCCGTCCATGTATATAAACCCTATTGGTTTTATTGGGCGGCATCTCAATGTCGGGTAAAAGTCCCATGAAATTGGAAGCAACGTCTCCAAAATGACCTAAATAGTGTTGACGGGGACGTTAAACCTCAAATCAAACAAAAGACAGACAGGCAGACAGACAGACAGACAGACAGACAGACAGACAGAATGGACAAAAACTATATTCCCCCTTGCATACTTCGTATGCCGGGGGTATAAATAGATGGGCTGCACGATGCTTCCACGCAGAGCTGATACCGCCCGTACATGAGTCCTCGTAATCTGCTTAGAAGGTCTAAGCCTGTCCAGGAAAACTGCTGCGAGTCGGCCCATCCATGCATATAAACCCTATTGCTTTTAATTGGACGGCAGCGATTGAGATGTCATTTCATCTCAATATCGGGTAAAAGTCCCATAAAATTTGAAGCAATGTCTCCAAAATGACCTAAATAGTCTTGACGGGAACGTTAAACCTCAACTCAAACAAACAAACTGTTGACGCATAATGAAGTAAAATTAAGTATGCCACCCATCGCCGCAAAATGAAATAATTCTTTCATTTTGCTCAAACCTCTTAGTATCGACGCATAATGAAGTAAAAACGACATTTTATTTCATTTCGCGTCGACTATGCCAACGCATAATGTAGTAAAAATTTCAAAATGAAGAAATTACTACATTACTACATTATGCGTTGTAACAGAGCTGCCTCCTGGTATATATTCACTGCAGCAGACGAAATGTTTACTTCTTTTTACACTATGGTGAATAGTTATTGTATGGTGCATTACGCAAACACGCCTATAAAAATACATTGCCACCTTTATCGCCGAAAAAATGAACATTTTTATGATGAAAAATTGTGATATTTTTCTTATTTCTGCTCAAAATATAGATTGTGGGCACTCGTTAGAACCGCCTCGATGAGGCGGTTCTAACAAGTACCCACAATCTATATTTTAGAGCAGAAATAAGAAAAATAAGCTATACCCCTGGAAACCCCAGTTTTACTATATAAAAGTGGGGTTCAAGGGGATCAAAATTATATAGGCGTGTTTTCGTGATGGGTTGGGCAAACATGCAAAATAAGAAAGAAGGGGTATCCCTACACAGGATCTCATATGTTTCTTGTCAACGAAAGCAAGTATTAATAAACTGTGTGGATGTCGATGAAGACAAACCAAATTGAAATCAACCGCAAATGATTATGTATGTAGGACTCATTTTCTGGGAGGTAGGTGCATACTAGAAAACTACTAAATCATCAACATGTGTATGTCAGTAGGATCCGACTTCATTATACAGTAAAACTTCAATGGCACAAACACCGATGGCTCAATTACCATGGCTGTTTCACACTTGCTCTTTAGTGTCTTAGGATTTTTCCGATAGCTCAAGAAAACAATTAAGAACGTGTTTAGGGTGATGTTTCTTATTTTATCGTGATCGTGAACATTTAAGTTGTAAGTAGTCATTAGAATCGCCTCGATAAGGCAATTCAAACAGGCAATTCTAACGACTACACGCTTCATATCTTCTATCGAAAATATATCCCTTGTATTTCCCGTTATGCCACTTGACCCCATGATAAACCCTCCGTGGATGGAACTTCTCTTGTCTAGAACGAATTGAAGTTTGACAATACGTTTTCTATTGCATTAATTAAAATCAACCCATTTCAGCATCAAAGATGAATGAACAAGTTGAAAGCTATTCGACATATTTTGCTATTCTTTTAGAATGAGTGCCGGCATCGGTAGCTTAGTGGGATGCACATCTGACGGTTGATCAGGAGGTCGCAGGTTCAATACCTGCCGGGATCGGCAAAATTCTTTCGTGGAGATTGATCATGAAGTCTTTTCTACGGTCATTCTCTCCCTTCCGCTGATCCAAGAAGGGCAATTGTCAGCTTCTGGCCAAAGAATGCACACTGTACTGTTTAACCGCTTACGTATAAGCCTGTCCAGGAAAAGTGTAGATAGGCGAACTGACCGGCTCAAAATGACATAAATAGTGTTGACTGAGCCGTTAAACTCCAATGCAAACAAACAAATCCTTTTAGAATGATTCTGATCAGAATTTTATTAGTATTTACAAAATGTATTACCTGGGACTTTACACAGATTTATGAAAAACCTTGATATGATTTATGTTTGACCTGACCTTTATTGTGAAATCTGCATGTCAGATCAAAATCATCACGTAAACACGCCTATATAATTTTGACCCCCTTGAACCCCACTTTTATATAGTAAAACTGGGGTTTCCGGGGGTATACCTTATTTTTCTTATTTCTGCTCTATAATATAGATTGTGGGTACTCGTTAGAACTGCCTCGACGAGGCGGTTCTAACGAGTGCCCACAATCTATATTTGGAGCAGAAATAAGAAAAATACCAAAAACATTCAGCATAAAATGTTCATTTTTTCGGCGATAAAGGTGGCAATGTATTTGTATAGGCGTGTTTGCGTAATGAAAATGACATATGATAAACTTGCTAACAAAACGTGTACATCACGTCCACACGTCCGTGAAATGATCACCCATGCAAACCCCACTGTATATAGAGAATAGTGGAATTGTATAGGTATATATTATTTCCTTCCAATCTGTATCATTACGAAAACACGTCTATACAAAAAAACATTGGAACCTTTATCGCCGAAAAAAAAAAAATGAAAATTTTAAGATGAAAAATTGTGATTCTTTTCTCATTTCTGGTCAAAATATAGATTGCGGGTACTCGTTGAAACCGCCTCATCGATGCGGTTCTAATGAGTACCCACAATCTTTATTTTAGAGCAGAAATAATAAAAATAAGGGTTACCTCTGCAAACCCCAGTTTTACTTTATAAAAATGGGGTTCAAGGGGATCAAAATTATATAGGTGTGTTCTCGTGATGTTAAAAACAGAAAATTAAATATGACACTTTTTTCCAGAAAAATGTCATCTTACAACTATGAAAGAAGGCATTAAACCTTAAAGCGTATTATCCAAATATTCCAGATGAATATTATTTTCAAGGAAATGATTGTATAAAAAAAACTGTTTGAACGTGTTTGTTGAAGAATATTCACAGAATCTTCAAGGGATTTTTTTCTCTGTTAAGAGGGTCAAAACCATCAACAAAATAATTGTAGATGCCATGGACATAATCGCGAATTCTATATGGACCACAGGGTCAAGAAATAAATTTGAAACAGAATGAAAGAGACTTTCACATTGTATTCTATTTTAAAAACATGACACAATGAAATTAAGTTCTGCAACAGACTTTAACAAGTATTAAAAGTAAGATTTTCAGCAGCTACAGCTAGTTCTGTTCATTCATAGGCCATAGAAATAATAATATCTTGAAAATCGAAATTAAACTATTAAAACCACAAGATCAAATCTTTTTATACACACATCAATGGCTTACCAGCAATGTTTTGCCCCCAGCCCCAGCAGTTACCTGTAATGATATACTGTTGTGCTGTTTTAGTATCTCAGAATATCGTTTATTAGTGGCATGCCTAGTTTTTAACCCCAGTCATGGATGATGAATATGCTTCCCACTTTCGTTGCCCGACTTGGGGGTGGGGGTGCTGGTTTTTACTCGACGATAGCCCCAACTTAAACCTTTAAAATTACGCAAACACGCCTATACAAATACATTGCCACCTTCATCGCCGAAAAAATGAAAATTTAAAGATGAAAAATTGTGATATTTTTCTTATTTCTGCTCAAAATATAGAGTGTGGGCACTCGTTAGAACCGCCCCATCGAGGCGGTTCTAACGAGTACCCACAATCTTTACTTTAGAGCAGAAATGAGAAAAATAAGGTACACCAGGAAACCCCAGTTTTACTATATAAAAGTGGGATTCAAGAAGGTCAAACTTATATAGGCGTGTTTTCATATTGTTTTATACTTTTTGATGGTTGAACTGCTTGATGATTTGTCTCCGGTTTGCCTTTTCATGGTCTACCTGGCAGTTTTCTTTAGCTCCAGCTTCCAGTGTGTGGAACAAGCTACGAGCCCTCATCTTTAATTCATCACAGTTATTCAATTTGAGTCGTGTTTCAGTTTGCTCGAATTTGTATGTTATTCTGTAAGGGTCATATCACGAAAACACGCCTATATAATTTTCACCCCCTTGAACCCCACTTTTATATAGTGAAACTGGGGTTTACAGGGGTAAATCTTATTTTTCTTATTTCTACTCTAAAATATAGAGTGTGGGTACTCGTTAGAACCGCCTCGATGAGGCGGTTCTAACGAGTACCCACACTCTATATTTGGAGCAGAAATAAGAAAAATATCACAATTTTTCAGGATAAAATGTTCATTTTTTAGGCGATAAAGGTGGCAATGTATTTGTATATGCGTGTTTCGTAACGGATACCTTCAGGTGGACCATCTATTGTGTAAGTAATTTTAAAACCTAGAGTGAAGGTTGGGCTTAAACTTCTCAGGGGTTGTACAGAATTTAGTTTACATGGGTGTTCAAAACAACGACTTGTTAACGTAAAATATAAACGGTAAAGGTAATGTGCTTTAACACTGTGTAAGGTCCAGTATGCCGCACTGCAATAGTTGTCAGATAAAGTTCTCACTTAAAGGCTGCTAAATCTCTGCATGACTGAAAACAGGGCATATATGATTTACATAAAAAATAAAAGATAAGTACAGCGAGAGCCAAAATCACAAGACGTAGCCCATCCTTGGCAGCAGGAGCAAAAAAAAACAAACTTAACAAGGAATGAGCACAACAAACGCTTTACCCATTGTATACTAGTGGACTCTTCCTTTGCAAAATGTTGGCCAAGTGGGTAATAATAATATCATGAAAATCAAAATTAAACTATTAAAACCAGATCAAATATTTTTATACACAAAACAGAAAATAAAACATACACACACAAAAACAAAAAGACTTACACAACCGCCTCCGAATTTTCGGCACCACAAGCCACCGTGGGAATGGAGGGGCCTTAAAGACCTTTTCTTAAAACAAGTAGCCCGATGGGCACCGATCGCTCACCTGAGAACTAGACCAAAGACTTTAAGGACCAAGCTGGTTTAATGTGTGTATGGCCTGACATATGGATGAAAGAACGGCTGGAAATTTTGTATCCCTATATTGCGCTATGCTTAAACAGGCATGCCAGAAACTGGAGACAAACTCCCAAATTCAAACTCAGCATAGACTTCAAGCGTGTTTTGGTTATCTGCAAGCAAGTCAGAAGTGGTCGAGAAAAATAAATGCAGAATTTTCTCCATTATAAGTCTATGGAACTTTTTGTGGGCAACTACAGTTCTGATCAAAACTTGTTCATACCTAATGTAATGGTTCCCCCTATTTACGATGGACAGACGGAAGCCAAATAGGCACTGGATATCTGCCCATACAACAAGCTCCCCTTTCAAGCATTTGGCTCTGGCGAGCTAAAAAGATAACCATCTAAATGATGTAGGGTTTGATTGACTTTTAATGGACATGGCTTAAAATGAACATAAAGAAACAAAAAGCTAATTAAAACACAAAGTACATGTGAGATATTCTAGTGACACAAATTTGACCTTCTAATGTGCTATCATTCTGTACCGTAAAATACTTAAGGGGTTGTCTTCTATTCAATCAATATAGATCCTTCAGTGCCGAAGGGTCTGCCATTTCAATAATACAGTTCCAAATCAGACTGATCCTTCAGATACAATCTCATTAGGATCTCTACTACTTGTTATTCTGTATGCACACTTTCAGCGCAATACTAGATGTTTCAAATGATAGGCTGATTCTATAACATTTGCTGCAAATTCTTCTAGTTACCAAATTGTTGGACATTTCTATTCTATAACTCGAAATGTGTGTTTGTAGAACACCATGTCACCAATTAATGAACATGTCTTAAAACGAACATAAAGAAACAGAAAGTTATTTGAAACACGAACAAAGTACATGCAAGATATTTTAGTGACACAAATTGGACCATCTAATGTGCTGTCGTTCAATACTGTAGAATGCTAAGGAGGTTGTCTTCCATTCAAACAATAAAGATCCCATTCAAACAATGTAGATCCCAATCAGACTACTCCTTCAGTGTTGAAGGGCCTGTCATTCTAACAATACAGTTGCCAACTAGAGTTGTCAGGGGATCTGACAATAGCCCCGCTATAGTGCTATCAGAGGAGAAAGCCTAAATTGTGTAAAAAACAAAAGGAATCAAGAACAAAAAAAAGAACAAAGTATTTAATGTTTTTACAATATCAAAGCTAAAATGAAGGAAAAACTAGAAAAAAGCACTATAATCTTTTGAAATAGAAGAAGAGGTAATGATCAGGAATCGATACAATCGACCCATAGCTCCCATCAGAGACACCAAAGGGAAAGAAACACAAACATGCAGCAACAGACCTAATGGACCATCAGAGACACCAAAGGGAAAGAAACACAAACATGCAGCAACAGACCTAATGGAAACATCAACAGCGGACAGAAAACCTACCAAGGGACATAATTCCAAGAGATATGGACCCTTAGGTGTTATTCTGCTATACACTATACATCCAATCATTGTTCATGTTTATATGTTTCTAGCTTTGATAATTCCTGAACAATCTGTTTTCAAAAATTTTCAAGAATTGCAAAATTTGAAAACTTACATAAAAGGGACATAACTGTAGAGTTATGGACAATAGGCCACCGTTCTGCAGATAAACTTTCCTTGATATAGAGACCAAAAGTGATATATGTTTCATCTAAGCAGGACCAGGAATTTTAGAGTTATTGAACACAGTGTAATTTAATTTTGAATACCTACCAAGGGACATAACTCAATTGTTATGGACCCCTGGTCACTAATTCTGTACAGACAATAAATCCAGTCATTGTCCATGTTTATACAATTTTTCAGCGTTCTAGTGAAATCGGATATGAAAATTTTCAAGATTGGCAAAATATTAAAACCTATCAAGGGACACAACTCGAAGAGGATCCTTGACCCCTGTTCCTGAATACAAGATAGATCCAGCCTTTGTGTATGTTTACAACCAGCCATTGTGTATGTTTATACGAACTTTTAGTTTTCTAGCTTTCATAGTTCCTGAGAAATCTGTTACCAAAATTTTCAAGATAGGTAAAATTTAGACAGCCATGGTAAACCAACAATCGAAGTACTAGCTATCAAAGTTTCTATGTACAGGTCAGTCCCGTTACTACACGCTGGTTGGGGTGCAGAAATCAAGACCGCCTTATAGGCGAGGCACGTTGTAGCTTCAGCGTAATATGACGCCTTCAATAAGTGGATACATCGGCTGAAACTTCGGCTCAGGTGAGCTAAAAATGAAAACACCATTCTCACTAATATTTATGCTCAAGAGTAGTTAACTCAAAAGCTACCAAAATTCTAACTCAACTACATTTAAGATTGTATGCCCCTCCTGGTTATCTGCAAGTTTGATGAAGATCAGATCAGAAATGTTGGAGAAAATTTGGAGACATTGTTTTTCCATTGTAAGTCTATGGGAGAATTTTCCAGGCTGTAGAAACTGTACCTGCAAAACGGAATGTCAGATTCAAGCCAAATTTGAACTCATCTGAGGTTTATGCTTATCTTTGTTTCTGACAGTTTCAAAAAGATCGGAACAACATTGGCTGAGAAAAAGTGGAGACAACAATTTTCATTAATATTATTCATGCTCAAGGGCAGGTAACTCCAAAGCCCTTTGTCCCATGTCGCACAAATTCGAACTCAGCATAGACTGTATTTCCCTCCTGGTTCTCTGCAAGTCTAATTAAGATCAGTTCAGAAATTGTGGAGAAAGTTGGAGATGTTGTTTTTCCATTGTAAGTCTATGGGAAAATAGTCCAGGCTTTAGGGACTATACCTGCAAAACTGAATGTCAGATTCAAGCCTAATTCGAACTCGGCTGAGGTTTTATGCTTGTCCTCGTTTGCTATAAGTTTCAAAAAGATCAGATCAAAAAGTTTGAGAAAAGGTGCAGACATCATTTTTCACTAATATTTATGCTCAAAGGCAGGTAACTCCAAGGTTGTTTGTCACATGCAGCGGAAATTCGAACTCTATGTAGACTGTATGCCCCTCCTGGTTGTCTGCAAGTCTGATGAAGATCAGTTCAGAAATTGCGGAGAAAAGTTGGTAACGTCGATTTTCCATTGTAAGTCTATGGGAAAATTGATCGCGCTCTAAGGGCTGTAACTGAAAAACCGAATGTCAGATTCAAGCCAAATTCAAACTCATCTGAGGTTTTATGCTTGTTCTCGTTTACTGAAAGTTTCAAAATGATCAGATTAGAAACGGCTGAGAAAAGGTGGATGCTCAAGGGCAGGTAATTCGAAAGCCGTTTGTCTGATGCGGACTAAATTCGAACTAAACATAAACTGTAAGCTCCTTCTGGTTACCTGGAAGTTTGATGAAGGCCAGGATAGAAATAAATAGCCAAGCAAAGTTGGAGAAATCGTTTTCCCATTGTAAGTCTATGGGAAATTTTTTCACCCTCAAGGGGATATAACTGGAAATCCGGTGGTCAGATTCAAGCCAAAATCGAACTCATTAGAGATTTTATGCTTATCCTTGTTAACCAAAATTAGCAAAAAGATCAGATCAAAAACGGTTGCGGAATGCTGGATACACCTTTTTTCGCTAATATTTATGCTCAAGGGCAAGTAACTCAGAAGTCATTTGACCTGCGTGGCCCAAATTCAAACTCAACATAAACTGTATGCCCCTACTGGTAATTTGCAAGTTTTATGACGATCTGATTTGAAATTGTCGAGAAAAGCTGGAGACGTCGTTTTCCAATTGTAAAATAGAAGTGGAGGCAATGATCAGGAATCGATACAATCAACCCACAGCTCCCATTAGACACACCAAAGGGAAAGTCACACAAACATAAAACAACAGACCCTAATGGAAACACCAACAGCGGAAAGCCAAAATGACAGTTACTTTCCCACAAATTGGTCAATAGGCTATCCGAAATAAAATAACATAAGCACCACAAACACCCAAAAACAAACCATAAGAAAAATAAACCGCGACAGAAGAGCTGCCTTGGAACGGTCAGCGGAAACGAATTCCACTGAGGGCTTAAATAGATTTAACGTGGCCACAATCCTCGCCCTTACTTCCGTCCCGATTTAGGCAAATCATTTGTTCGGTCCGAATGAAGGCCTCCTATCTCATCATTGCAACATCTCGGTGAACACAAATAATAAACAACCACAGAGGTGAGACAACGGTGAGGACTCGACAGCAAGACACCATTGAAATGCTGGCGCAAAAGAAAACCAACAGTTTGACGTCGATGGGCCCGACCAGAGGCAGAGCATCAGGCATAAGTCTAGTGGAAAATCTTTCACACTCAAGGAGATGTAACTGCAAATCCACTGGTCAGAGTCAACTGCAAACCCGAGATTTTATGCGTGTCCTCGTTACCAAAAGTTACAAAAAATGGTCCAATCAAAATCGGCTGAGAAAAGCTGAAGCCACCATTTTTCACTTACATTTATGCTCAAGGGCAGGTAGCTCTAAAGCTGTTAGTCCAGTGTAGCCATAATTTGAACTCAACGTAGAATGAAAGTTCCTCCTGGTTATCTGCAAGTTTGATGACGATCGGATCAGAAATGGCGGAGAAAAAGTGGAGACGTCGTTTTCCCCATTATAACTGTATGGGAATTGTTTGACACGCTCAAAGGGATGTAACTGAAAAAAAAAACACGCTGGTCGGATTCAAGCCAAATTCGAACTCGTCAACGATTTTATGCTTGTTCTCGTTTATGAAAAGTTGCAAAAAGATCAGATCATAAACGGCTGAGAAAGCTGGAGACAACCTTTTTCACTTATACTTATGCTCAAGGGCAGGCAACTCCAAAGCTGTTTGTTCCATGCATCCCAAATATGAAATCGAAATAGACTGTAAGCCCCTCCTGGTTATCAGCAAGTTTAATGAAGATCGGATCAGAAATGGCTGAGAAAAAGTGGAGACGTCGTTTTCCCCATTCTAAGTCTATGGAAAAACTTTTCACGATCAAGGGGATGTAACTGGAAAACCGCTGGTCAGATTCAAACCAAATTCGAACTCGTCCGAGATTTTATGCTTGTCCTCGTTTATGAAAGTTACAAAAAGACCAGATCATAAACGGCTGAGAAAAGCTGGAGACACCATTTTTCACTTATATTTATGCTCAAGGGCAGGTAACTCAAATCCTGTTTGTCCCGTGCAGCCCAAATGCGAAATCAACGTAGACTGTAAGCCTCTCCTAATTATCTGCAAGTTTGATGAAGATCAGACCAGAAATGGCAGAGAAAACGTGGAGACGTCGTTTTCCCCATTATAAGTACATGGAACCTTTTTGTTTCTATGGCAACCACAGTCCTGATCAAAACTGGTCCAAAACCTAATGCAGTCAATCCTCCAACACAGTGATGCTGCACATAAAATTTGATTCGGATTGGCCAGCTAGTCACTTAGATATTCAAGTTCAAACGTTTGGACGATGGACGGACGACGGACGGACGCCGGATGCCTGTCTTTACTATAAACTCACCTTGTGAAGTAGAAGTAAAACAAAGATCAGGAATTGATACAATTAACTTACTCCATCCATAAAAGACACCAAAGGGAAAGAAATACAAACATTAAGCGACCAGACCATAATGGAAATCTAAACAAAGGAAGGCCATATGGACAGTTACTTTCCCACAAAATGGCCATATGACCATCCAAAATTAAAAGACACAAGTGATACACACAGTAGGTAACAAACAACAACATGAATAAATCGCCACAGAAGAGCCGCCTTGGAACGGTCAGTGGAAGATTTCCACTGGGGGGCTTAAATCGATTTTACGTGGCCACAATCCTCGCCCTTACTTCCGCCGCGATTTAGACAAATACTTTGTTCAGTCCGCATGAAGGCCTCCTAACTCATCAGTGCAACATCTCCGTGAACACAGAAATCAAAGAACCACAGCTCAGGTGAGATAAAAAATGGCTCAGGTGAGATAAAAAATGGGTTTTCATAATGGTTTTCTGGCGTAAACGATATTGTAGACATTTCAAGCAGAATATGGAGACGATTTGCTCCCTGGACCATTCTCTGTGCTAATGAGATGGAAGCGACTTATTAACAACAGCAATTAACGACGGCCTGAACCAACCAGTAAGATTCGTGGTAAAAGGCGACATACAGAAAGCCTCGGATTGCATTGGACAAACCCGATGTCTGCGATTAAAGCGGAACATTGAAGAAGAAACGGTTTGAGTCAGAAGGCGAAGTGTGATTCAGAAAAAAAAAACAAATGCAGAGGTAAGACGATGATGAAGGATGCCGATGAAAATTGGATAGCTAAGGTCTGTGGCGAAACGGAGAACAGCGTGACAAGACTTAATACCAAAATGATTACCAGGTGGTAAAAGACCTTACGAAGGTAAAAAAGCTTAGAGTTACACGTCAGGAAAACGTTTCACGCACGAACAGGACATCTAAACATATGGACTGACCACGGCTTGGAACTCAAAAACCATTCAACAATAGGGGACCAAGCAGTACTAAGTTTTCCAGATGCAGAACAAAAGCATCCCTTTCCAATCCTCAGATATGAAGTACGGGTAGCAGTCAAGGCACTGAAGAAGGAACAAGAACCGGGAGTTGAAAATATACCAGTCAAACTAGTTCATGCTGGTGGTTTCCTTGCAGTGGATTTACTGTCAACAGTTTGCAATAAGATATGGAAAACATGGGTCTGTACCTTCCCATAGACACAATCATTCGTCATTACACTTCCCATAGAAGGAGACCTTAACCAATTCCAGAACTACCGGACAGTAAGCCTTACCAGTCATCCTAGCAAAACTATCCTCACACCCATCTTTTATAGACTGAAACCACAAGCAGAATATTTCATCGCCGAGGAACAAACTGGATTAAGAACAAGACGCAGTGCAACAGAACATATATCTGACCTAAGAATACTCTGTGAGACCTGCAACATAAGGAAGATCTCCATCATGCTTTTATCGAATTTAAGAAAGCTTTCGGCAGAGTGCAGTTTCTAAGCCCGAAGTGCTTCCCGAACTGCACAAACACTGGCTGTGTTATCAAAATAGAAGTGGAGGCAATGATCAAGAATCGATACAATCAACCCACGGCTCCAATCAGAGACACAAAGGGAAAGAAACAAAAACATGAAACAACAGACTTAATGGAAACATCAAAGCCGAAAAACTAAGTTTGAAAGATAGAACCATATCGCTCCGTACAAGGTGAAACTTGTGCACTCACTTGTTATCTCAATATTCCTGCAATACATGTTGAACGTGGACACTGACAACGGCATTTGAGAAACGAGTCTAATCCATCGAGATAAGATGCAAGAGAAGTATCCTTGATATCTATTTCAAGGACCATGACATAAAATGAAGAGCTTTGCAGTCGGTTGCGGGCACAGATTGACCATCTGTTTATGTACATGTGTCCTGCTCAGCAGACCCAGCCATAACAATACTCCAGGAAACCGTTAAGGGAACAAGAATGCGTGTGAGATAAAAGAATAGGTGGAAAAGTATTATCAAGGGGTGGACAGGGCTGAGATTTGTAACATCTTAAAGGGCAGTAGAAGACTGAACATACTGACATGAGATTGCCATTTAGTCGTCAAAGGTATCCTTACGATTGCCATGGTCACGTGATAAGCGAAGTGAAGTGATTCAATGCATCATCACAGTAGCATACATATCAAAAGTGATCATTTAACTGAAGCAAAGACGAGGGCTGCTGGACGATACCCCTAAAACTGTTAGCCAGAGCTGACAAAGTAAGTTAAACGACGGTGGTCCAGCGAAAGACATAGCATTGGGGCTCTGCCTTAATAATATAGAAGTGTGGCTAAATTTCATGTCTGGTTAGTCCTCAGATTCACGATGATATCTACTATAATTGGATTTCAGTTTGTCTGCAAAATAGACGTAAAGGCTATGATCAGGAATCTATACACTTAATCCACAGCTCCCATCAGAGACACCAAAGGGAAAGAAACACAATCATGAAATAACTAGACCTTAATGGAAACACCAACAGCGGGCAGCCAAAAGGACTGTCAATTTCCCACAAAATGTCCAATTGGCTATCTAAAACAAACAAATATAAGCGATACACACAGGGTTCGCGAAAATCATATTAATATAAGAATTGTGAAAAACAGAAGTAAGGGCAATGACCAGGAATCGATACAATTAACCCACAGCTGCCATTAGAGACACCGAGGGAAAGAAACACTAACACGAGACAACCAGACCCCAACGGAAACACTACTAGCGGAAAGCCAAAAGGACAATTACTTTCCCACAAAATGGCCAATTGGCTATCCAAAGCAAAATATATGGAAACACTTGCAAGGTAAGTCCAGTGTTTAGTTGTTGTTGTTTTATTTTATCTTTTTTTGTTTGGTTTGTTTTTCTGGGGGGTGGGGGTGGGGAGGGGGGGGGGGTTCCAGCAGGTTCCGGGGCTGGATGTGGCAATGCCTTGGTGATACTGCAATTATACTGGGCACCAAATTTGATTTAAGTTGTAGACTGTCTCAGTGGTGTATCATTCCATGGTATAAACGCTACCAATTGCATGAATAAAGTCGATAAACGGCGGCTGAGAATCGCTTGACATGATAGCTTGTCCTACAGGCCTGTTTTGCGTCATGCAGACATATAGTGCATGGTAGGTAAAGACACGAGCGAATCTCAAGTGAAGTTTTATGTCCAAAAAAAGGTTTTATGAAACAGAAGGTATTGATATCAGCTATTTATGAGCAGCTAACTTACAGCTTAAGTGATTTTTGGCTGTCAAAGTGACGAAGAAATTTAAGACTAACCCTTCAAAAGCTGCAGAAAATTAAAGAGCAAACATCAATCTATGTTTCATTATTTTTGAAATCAATTGGGCTTGACTTTTCTTGTATCAGACGATTCACATGATATATGTCAAAAGAAGTGGAGGCAATGATCAGGAACCGATACAATCAACCTACAGCTACCATCAGAGACACCAAAGAGAAAGACACTAAAACATGAAACAACAGAACCTGCTGGAAACATCAACAGCGGAAAGCCAAAAGGACAGTTACTTTCCCACAAAATGACCAATAGGCTATCCAAAATAAAATATCATCAGCAACACAAACACCCAAAGACAAACCATTACAAAAATAAACCACGACAGGAGAACCACCTTGGAACGGTCAGCGGAAACGAATTCCACTGTAGGGAGTGGGGGGCGGGGTGCTTTAATCGATTTTACGTGGCCACAATCCTCGCCCTTACTTCCGTCGCGATTAAGAAAAATAGTTTGTTCAGTCCGCATGAGGGCCCCTAACTGATCAGTGCAACATCTCCATGAACACAAATAATCAAACAACTACAGAGATGAAACAACGGTGAGAACTCGACAGCAAGAAACCACTGAAATGCTGGAGCAAAAGAAAACCAACAGTTAGACTCCGATGGGCCCGACCAGAGACAGAACATCAGGCACCAACCAACATTACCTTGAATTAGATCTCTCTAATTCTCAATAAGCCTGTACGTTGGAACCGTCATAGAATCTGAGGCCTGAGCCACCGGCGTGCAATTAAAGAGGGAAGCAAAGTTGTCAACCGTGATTGGGTTAACTACCATGCATGCAGTCTGTCGTATAACATTTATGTTGTACCCAATCTTTTGATATCGAAGAATGATTTTACGAAATTGGGTACTGAAGTCATTGCGGTTATATATTTGTCTGAATTTATATACTAAGTCACCATAAAATTCAGGTTCCGATAGACCTTGTTGCAGAAGAGATTTAAGTCCAATATTGAATTTTGAAATTAAATCAGAATGATGTCTATAAAATTTTGAAAAGGCTTTGCGTAGTTTATCATACCGATAACCCTGATTATGAAGTTTAGCCGTAAAAAATTTATTACGAGTGTTGAAGTCAGTTACATGACTACACACTCTAGCAAATCGAATTAATTGCGAAATATAAACGCCATAGGATGGCGCACGAGGAACATCACCATCCAAAAAGGAAAATTTACAATCTCAAAATTTTTGCACGAAACAAACCGCTCAACAATAGATAGATGCAAGCCTGATTTTGTGATTTGTGCTGAAAAGACACGAAACAAAAATGGAAATGCTGTATACCAAACGCGCTTAGTGCCTGAAAGATTAGCAAAAACTAAGGTATATTTGTAATGTAGAGAATTCCTTATTCACACACAGGAGCGTATCCATAATATATCATCTGATTACATCAACAATTTTGTGTAACGAACGCCCTTTAAAATCGCGGATTATGTAGTCTATGGTAAAAGTTCTTTGAAAAAAAAAGAAATTCCTTGGAAGCAAGGACCTCAACATAGATCTGAAAACAATGGAATGTTCATGTTATTTATCAGTTACCCCCTATATATTTTGCATTTTAACGCATTGACCTGATAAAGATATGCTATCTCAGGACAAGTGAACTCTATCACGTCAACGGGACATTGCAACATTCATTTTATGAATGAACCGGACTACTAGAAAATTGACAAAAAAAGTTATTGTTAATGGGAAAACTATAAAAATTGCTTGGAAAAAAAAATCATAGGAAAAATATGGTCAGCTGATACTAAATATATAGACCGCCGGAATGATGGGACGCACTGAGGACAACCAATAACTGATCGTAAATTGCTAATTTAAGAGTTTAAAAGGGGATAAACTGATAAATAGAATACCAGATTCGTGTCATTTGATCAAGTTTATCAGGCAAGGCTTTGAGAACGCTTGTAGAATCACGAGGCTTGCCGAAAGGACAGTTACTTTCCCACAAAATGGCCAATAATAATAATGGAAGCCTGAGGTGCCTATCTGTCCGAGCATACCGAGGGATACAAACCTTATAACATTATAAATAAAAGCTTCTCTGTCTTACATACCATATTTCCCTTTTGTTTTTAAACAAAACGAATCCATTTAATATTGCGTCGACAAGGTGCGTACAGCGTCATCCGGTGGTCGTAGAGCGGACCCCGACCAATCAGATAATCGGGCAGTAATCAGCCGACGCCCGGCCGGCGCCCGACGGATGACCAAGCGGACGAATCCTGTTTTCGACTGGCGCCGCTCGATTGCCGACCGGTTTCCTGCCGGCGTCCCACCGATTGACGCTTGACTTTTTTAGGTTCCGATCTCCGATGCGTGCCAGTTTCTAGCAGACCAGTAGGGAACATTCTAAACGTTTGATATATGCCCGTGCAAAGGACGGCGCTCGATCCAAGGCTTCACCCAACATCGGCGGCAGCAGTTCATCTTACTCACACAAGGTTGCAACGACCAAGTTGGCACGGTGCCTAGCCCTAAGTAGCCTCTCCCGTAACCTCCGGGTCATTTCCCAGGGCGACGGTAGGTGCAGCGGTGGGATAAGAGGCATCTTGTTCCGCTTTTCTTCGAAAGTTTTCCTCGACGTCAACAAATTGAAGGATGTTCGACCACCAAAAGAGCTGGCGTATTTGTTGTATCAGCAGGAGAGGATGTCGTTAATAAACCCCTGGCCGATTCGACCATTCCCGGCGGGGGTAAACCCGTCCCTCGCCCGGCGACGGGCCATGCCCGGCCGGAACTGGGCGGACATCTGCGGAACAACGACTGATGCTCGGCCGGCTAGTAACAATCGCCGGGTATACGACCGGTAACCTGCAGTGCACCGGCCGATTTCCGTCCGGCGTATACGTCGATACTTCCCCGCAAAAATCTGACTGACAACGCCCGATTCCCGGCGGATGTCCCTCCAGGCCCCGCACGGCACACTTTTTGCCAAAACTGAGCCAGACACCCGTTTCTCGGCTTAGACAGCTCGGCCGACCACCACGTAAAGTATAGCCCGCCGGGGTACGCCGAATTTGTGACCGAGGCATAAGCGTATGATCTGTAAACCAGTTGAGACAAACTGAAAATTAACAAGGGAAACTCTGTTGCCTTTTCAAAGCTGTTTATATATGACCCAGCGCACGACTAAACCTACAATAATAAATGTACGCCAAACGAAGAATAGGATCAGTCATTCTCGCAGTCTGATCAGAGTCTTCGCTGATCGCATTTACCTACTATACGCTTATATCTATGCAAAGAGCCATAAGCAAAAGGTCTTGCCATAGTGGATGGGTGCGCAGGTTTATTTGAGTCTCTACTGGTCGCACCGGTCTTACTGTTTTATCATGCGCCGGCTCATTTATGAATACTAATTTCCAGTTGCGGTGTTGTCGTCTATTGTCATCTTTTCCTGTCCACCAGCATATGTTGCAAAATGTAAAAGGAGTGTATTATAACATAAAATGTCGAATATTTCTCTCTGGTATGTAAGACAGCATTTTCTCACGCGGGTGTGTTGCTCAAATGGATAGCGTACTGGGTTCTCTTGAGCAAAAACATATATATGATTCATAAACTTAATAATTCGATTGATTGCTTATTTTGTGTCTTGCGGCACGTTACGCAACGCGTGTGATTTTGTGTCGTCTCCCAGAGAAAGGGCATAAACGAGATATAAGAGAAAATAGAGTGCGTGATGAGTTTTGCGTCTCACCAACAGCTAAGGTCATACGTAGACGGGACCTCGATTTAAAGACTCATCTTTCCTGCGACCCCTGGTTTACAAGGCGAGTAGCATAACCACTACACAACGGAGGCTTCAGAAGTGAAGCCTGTCTCTGGATGGGCCCAACGGAGTCTAACTGTTTGTTTACTTTTGCTCCAGCATTTCAGTGTTTTTTTTTTACTGTCGAGTTCTCACCAATGTTTGATTGTTCGATTTTTGTGTTCATGGAGAAATTGCACGGATGAGTTAGGAGGCCTTCATGCGCACTGAACAAATTATTTGTCTATATCGCGACGGTAGTAAGGGCGAGGATTGTGGCCACGTAAAATCTGTTTAAGCCCCCAGTGGAACGACTGACCATTCCAAGGCGGTTCTTCTGTTGCGGTTTATTTGTGTTATGACTTGTCTTGTTGGTTTCGCTTATATTATTTTGTTTTGGATAGCCAATTGGCCATTTTGTAGGAAAGTAGCTGTCCTGTTGGCTTTCCGCTATTGATGTTGCCATTACGGTCTAGTTGTTTCATGTTTGTGGGACTTTCCCTTTGGTGTCTCTGATGGGAGCTGTGGGTTAATTGTATCGATTCCTGATCATTGCCTTCACTTCTGTTTTCAGAGAGACAATAGAGGAGATGAAAGTAAGGGACAGGGGAGAAAAAGGAAAATGAATGAATGTAAAAAAATAGAATAACAACACTCACCCTCTACCCTTAACTGCTGCAAAGACAGCAGGCATGCCAATACCGGTCACCTTTGTCTTACCCAACTACTCCCGTACAGACTGGAAGCAAGGGAAGAAAAAATATAGACGCAGAAAAACAGATACATCTTCAAGGAAGGGAACTATTTCAAACATATGTTTGCCACTCTCACAAGCTATGTTGATCCTATGAAAGAATATGCTCATAGCGAACAAAGGTATTTCCTGTCAACCATTCGACTGCTAATCACGACTATCAGACCGTATTTACTGTGTACTATTTATTTTTTTTTCAGTGAAAATAAGGTTTGAAATTACGTGTCACTGGTCAACCAAGCAGTCGATTCATATGAAATGTTAAATCTTATTTGCTACGAACAATATTTAAAAAAGTAAGATTTTCGTTTGCTCCAGGAATTTATATACCAGTTGAAGGTTTTTTTTTTCTTCAGATATCACGAAAACATGTCTGTATAACTCTGACCCCTTTGAACCACACTTTTATACAGTAAAACTGGGATTTATTTACAGGGGTCAACCTTATTTTTATTATTTCCGCTCTAAAATATAGTTTGTGGGTACTTGTTAGAAAATCCTCAACGAGGCGGTTCTTAAGTGTACAACAATCTATATTTGCAGCAGAAATACGAACAATATCACATTTTTTTCATCTTAAAATTTTCGTTTTTCCGGCGGTAGACCTTATTTCTAGAACATTAATACAATTTATTTGTAATGGCGTGTTTTCGAAATGGGCGCTCAGCGTTCAGTACAGCAATTAGACATTTAAAAAAAGTCTATCTCTCTTGTTCAAAACACGAGAAAACGATATCTGATTTTCCCCAGAATACATGATTTGACATTTCATGCAAATTGTCTCCTATGAGGACAAACTTGAATGAGATGTCAAATCCTGTTTTGCGGAAAAATAAGAACAATAACAACAATCCCCCGCCTGCTGCATTAGTCCTGACAGTGGCACACGTAAAGGTTAAATCGATTTATAGTTCGAGGGTCTTAGATATAACAATTGGGCCCCGTCAAGCGATTTTGGTACTAATCGCCTATGTGAGCAGCGAAGGTTCAGGCGAGCCTGCGCATCCGCGCAGTCTCGCCAGAACCTTCGCTGCTCGCTCATACAAGCAGTGACTCAAGTGAAACCATCAGACAGAAAGCCATATCCCTGGACCCTCTGAATGGCTGGGCATGCGCAGTTAAAATTTGTCATGACGGAATGCTCGAAGACACAAATTCGCTTGGCGGGGCTCAATTAATATTACTCCAATGCCTGGCTATTGATAAACCCCTGTCCCATACCAATCATTATCAGCTGTTTGTTCTGTATCTTTAGTATCATATTTGTCCATGTTTTAATTACTTCCCTCTCCTCCGGCTGCATCTCCAGACGACGTGGTTCCGGCTATAGTGTCGAGATTGGTCGCCCCGAAAAGACAACGTTGAAAGGCTTTCTTGAGGTCATTCCTAAACCGGCTGCCACTGAATACGTATAAGAAGAAATTAATCGCATGGTTGATATATACCATCTGGAAGAATAAAGTCGCTGGTAGCTCGAGGACACGAACTGGTGCGATGAAGAACAGAAGCGGCAGTGGCGAGACCAGAACGGTGAATGCCACGCTTATCATTAACGTGATGAGAAACACTTGTCGAGTACGGCTTATTGCAATATTGGATGCAGATGATCCCACTAAACGTGCTGATTTGTAAAGTTTCGCGATGATGGCAGAGTTTCCAAGGATAATAACAGTTATCGGCAACGCAAAGTAAACGACAAAATGTATCTTATTCCAGTAGGTATAGAAGAATGCCTTGTATGTACTGTCAACAAATCCACAAATGATACCCCTGCTGGTTTCCTGGAAATCTCTTCCGTAAATGGTATGAGCGTTGAGGACACACAGGAAAAGCACTACAGCTCCAATAACAGTCAATCCGACCCGAGGCCCAGGTAACTGGTTTCCGCTTTTGGAGAGGAAGATACACGACACACGTTCTATTGTCAAGCACATCACCAACCACGAAGATATGTGTGGTAGGCAGAAACTGAAGAAATAGTTAAGTTTACACAGCACCCTTCCAGTTTCCTTTACGGAGACACCAAATGCGTATACCAGCCAATTATTCAGCGCAAGCGTATATAAAACGATCAAATCAACAACTGCCAAGGCAGTGAGATATACAGAAAATGACGTCGCTTTCCTGCTCGGGCTATTTACAGCTATAAGTGTCAATATATGACCAACTGTCCCCAATAAGATTATTATTGGTGGTGTGTATGTCCATATTGCCACTGAATACGCGTTTGGTTCTGTACCATTCATCTTTATTATTATTGTAGCTATATGTTTTCTTTCTGTTATTATTTGAGTCTTTATCCTGAATAGTCTATAATTAAGCTCTTTGAGTATTTATGCAGGTCTGAAAATCCGAAAGTATTATTACGAAAATATGTGTGTTTTAAAGTATTTTATCATATGACGTCGCGTTTGGGAATTTATTCACACCATGTAATAAATTGGGTAATCCATTAGTGGATTAAATATGCAAATTAGTTAGATACGCTCCGTAATGTTACACGTACGACGTTCTTAACGACGTCGCGTTTACTAATGGCAGAATATTGGCAGTTTTTTTAAAAATCGTGGATACAATGCATTTTAATTGTCATATGATAAAAAGATTCTTACTTTCGTTTTCATGTATTATTGAATTTATTAAACTCGTGGAAAAGGGATAAATTTCCCGGCGAAGCCTCGCATTTTATCTCTTTACCTCAATTCGTTTAATGAATAACAAAATACATGAACACTTATGTAAGGTCCTCTATAGTATTAGTTCTTGCTCAGAAATATAGATCGCCGGTAGAACATCGAGTCGTTTCCATTGAGAACCGACAAGCAGAAACGGGAAATACACACAGCCAGTCAGCGAGAGACAACGGGCCAACGTTGGACCGACATCGATACGTAACGGTGTTTTAACGTCGTATAGATGTCAGCCCGACGTTGGTTCCGGCATGTTTCATGTAATTTGTCATTTGTCATTTCTTAGACCAAACAATAATACCGTTTATTGCATAGATATGTATCCTCCTGAACAGCAATGATATAAAGTCTGCATGCAAGAGCGCTCTTTATATACCCAGCATTACAATGATAACCAGTCATTAGCTGTCTTTTCAGCTCTATACCAACTTTACTAATTGAATTGGAAAGAAAGAAACTTCCGTCTTCAGGAGGCTGAGCACCACGCTGCAGATACAAAATTGGAGACTCAGTTTCATTAGTTGTTAATCTTGTATTTGGAAATTAGCCAGCGCACGACAAAACCTACAATAAGATACCCACCGAAGACTCAGATCAGCCTGCGCATCCATATAGTCTTACCAGAAGCTTATTTTGCTGTATGAATGAGTTTTGCGCCGTTAGCTATCCTTAGAGCGCACAACGAAGACTCTGATCAGACTGCGCGGATGCGCAGGCTGATCTGAGTCTTCGTTGTGCGCACATCTTATTGAAGGTTTTGTCATGCGCTGGCTCAAATACCTCGGGATATTGCCCATGCCACATACCAAGGTTTTATGTATCACTGAGTACTAACTAAGAAACGCTTTCAAGTAATCGTATACTTCCAATAAAACTGCAAGCCATGCACTAAGCCTCGCCAATGCACTTATATCAAAAACATAGTATTTGGGGTTGAAAAAAGTCGAAGTTAAAAATGCAAAAAAGGTGATAAAAAGATTTTCATGTTTCTGGAAATAATATGCATATCTTCAGACCATCCTACAATGGCCTAAAACTGAAGGAGGAGTTGCGCAAGCACCTGTATACGTTTCTGTAGTAATGGGGTTCGAAAAAGTCTTAAGTTAAAAGTGCAAAAATGTGATAAAAATAATTTCAGGACTCAATAAGAAACAATATGCATATCTTCAGACTATGCTAAAAGCATTTGTAGAGTTTCAAAAGAATTCGCTTAAAACTGTAGGAGGAGTTGCGCACACAAGGTACATACTCCATATACATTTCTATAGTATTAGGGCTTAAACAAAGTCCAAGTTGAAAATGAAAAAAAGTGATAAAAAATAAATTCAGGATTCTATAAAAAAACAATATGCATACCTTCAGACCATCTTCAAATCACATATAAAGTTTCAAAAGGACTGGACTAAAACTGTAGGAGGAGTTGCACACACAAGGTACATACTCCCTATGTTTCTGTTGTATAAGAGCGCGAAAAACGTCTAAGTTAAAAATGCTAAAAAAGTGAGCAAAAATAATTCAAGGATTCTGATAAAACAATATGCATATCTTCAGACCATCCTAAAAGCACCTGTAAAGTTGCAAAAGGATTGGCCAACAAATGTAGGAGGAGTTGCGCACACAAGAATGGTGTGGTGCGCTGACAGACGGACAGACGGATAGACAGACAGATGGAGAGACAGATGGACGGACAGACAGACAGACAGGCGGACGGACGGACACTCAAAATTTCGGAGGGTATAACATAATACCCCGCCAGTTTCTGGTTGCGGGGCATAAAAAAGACACAAGATCAGGTGTGCGCCACAATTCGATTCGACGTCAATAAGATGCATGATGAGCAAGTAATTGTCCTGAAAACAAGATAGCGTACTACTTGAACGGAAATAAGTAAGCTTTGATTAAGGTTTTGGAAATATGAATAGGGTTTTGGAAATATATAAAATCAAACAAACACTTATTTTTGTACAACAACAGATTGTTGGTTCTCGTTAGAACCGCCGTTATAACCGCATCATTGGCTCAAACGAACACAATCTATATGTGGACTAGAAATAAGAAAAATATAAAATATTTTTACTTGAAAAATACTGGTTCTTGGGTTAAGAAAGACGTTTTTTTTTCGCGCACGGTGTGTATTCGAAATAATAATACATAAATCCTCTCACATAAATGGTCATTTCATCTGAAATTTATAAGCAAGCCTTTTGCGAGTTTCGCCAATTTCAAATACAATGAAAACGCGTGTGATATTCATTTTATCTTAGGTGAAGTAATGAATATCAAGTGCCGGTGTTGGTAGCATAAAGTGGCTTAGAGGATCTAAGCCTGTTCAGGAACCGCGGTGCGAGGCGGACCGTCCATGCTAATAAACCCTATTGGTTTCATTGGGCGACAGGGCTTGAGA
The DNA here is from genome assembly GCA_963580285.1 of Lucinisca nassula. Lineage (NCBI taxonomy): Eukaryota > Metazoa > Mollusca > Bivalvia > Lucinida > Lucinidae > Lucinisca > Lucinisca nassula. Next base: position 62,074,104 of record OY757010.1, read on the forward strand.
TGTCATTTCATCTCAATGTCGGGTAAAAGTCCCACAAAATTGGAAGCAACGTCTCCAAAATGACCGTTACAGTGTTGACGGGGACGTTAAACCTCAAATCAAACAAACAAACAAACAGCATAAAGTGGCTATTGACAGTTAACTGGCAATATCGGTTTTACGTTAAAAGTGCTATTGCTAGTTAACTGGCAATAACCATTTTAACGTAAAACCGCTATCACCAGTTAAATGGTCATACCAAAAATATCTTGCGACAATATCTTATTGCCATTTAGCCTGTGATAAAATGAAACAACGACGGTAAAATAATCTAATGATATGAATGATTATACACATGTGGTTTTGACAAGTGGCATATATCCATCTAATATAATAAGCTACATGTATATGCTACCAAAAATGCAGCTTGCAGAGACCTTATGTCACTTGTAGTTCTACATGTATGCGAATGGATTCTCTTTATGTATTTCTATCATTTTCTACTCGCTAAACGCATAACATTTTAAAACAAATTTATTAAACGCAATGGAACATCCATTACCAAAACTCGCCTGTTCAAATATAGTGGAAAATTTAACCACAAAAAAAGAAAATTTTCAGATGCAAATTTCGATATTTTTCATATTTCTGCTCCAAACATAGATCAAGGAACTAACGAGCACCCACAATTTATGGTTTTGAGCAGAAAAAGAAAAATAATGTATGCCCAAGTAAACACCAATTCTACTGAATATTACATTATACCATGCCTAGGTATCCTCATTAATTTAGATATTTAACAACAACTTTAGTCTGCCTGAGCAATCACATTTATTTCCAAGCAAAGTAAGTTCTAGTAGTCGTTATCAGTATGTTACATGTACATGTCTCTGTAATGAAAGTAGGGTTACAGGGTTTACATATTGTTTCTTATTTCTGTTCTAAAACATGTGTTTACTTGTATCCAACATATATATTGGGTCCGTGCCAACAATTAGGCAGTTTAGTTTAATCCCACCCATCACATGACGTCAAGGTAATGTCGCTCCAATGACGATTTAACGTCATGTAGTTACAAAGACGTTGCTATGACGTCACATTCACGTTGCGTGTCGAGTGGGTTATGCCTGAATACGCATTTTTATAACAGCATAAAACGGCGTTCAAGGCTAAATACGATCTGTGTTTGGAACAGCAATTAGAAAAATAGAAATAAAAAAATGATGCTGTGCATGGCAGAAACAATAGAAACATTATCCACCTCTTCCCAAAACGAGGGTATTAAAATACAAACATAAGTCAACAATGCATAACATAATACACAATAGCCATTTAAACGTAAAACTTAACTGGCAATAGCCTTTTCCTAAAATAAATCTTCAAATTACACGATCCCAGGGTGTTGTCCAATAAGGTAAACTGAAGAGTACATTATTGCCTTCATTGTCCTCGCTGTATCATTACGATAACACACCCGTGCGACATAGTGCATTTTTCACATCTTAAAAAGGCCATTTTTCTGAGGAAAATTTGTGATTTATTTCTTATAAATACTACAAACATAGATTGCATGTGCTCGTTAGAACCGCCTCATTGAGGCGGTTCTAACGAGTACCCACAACATATGCATTGGAGCAAAAAAAAAGAAATTGTATACCCCCGTAAACCCCAGTTTTCTCCATTAAAAGTGGGGTATAGGGGGTCTTCATTTCACGGACTTGTTCACGTGATGTTTTCTCGATGACCGGTTCGGAAAGGTTAATATACATGTAGCATGTAGACAAGTTCGCGGGATCCTTTTGATTTCCCATTTCCTTGTCAGCTTACAACGGCCACTGTCAGTGAAATTCTGGCGTCATTTTAGCTGTCAACAACAAGATAACTACATGTGAAGAAAAAGGACAGCTTATAGATAGAACATCATCGGGTTAACAAAGCCGTGTAATGAACAACCCTCTCAACCCCACTTTATACTGAGAAAAGCGTCGGGGTTTATTTTTGTCATGATTTGTCTTTGAGTGTATGTTTCGCTTAAATATATTATTTTGTTATGGATAGCCAGTTGGCCATTTTGTGGGAAAGTAACTGTCCTTTTGGCTTTTCCATTAGGGTCTAGTTATTTCATGTCTGTGTTTCTTTCCCTCTTGTGTCACTGCTGGGAGCTGTGGGTTTATTGTATCGATTCCTGATCTTTGCTTTCATTTTTATTTGGAGTGTTATTATTATTTTTCCGCATAGTTTGCTTAAAATCGTAGATTGTGTGCGTATTTGATATGTATATATTCATGTGGTATTGCATTTGAACTGAAATATAAGGTGGAAAGTTTTTGAAGTATGTTAACCATCCTGTTGTACGATTTTCATGAAGACAGACTTGAAGAAGACTATAACCCTTTTATAGAACATATTTAACTTCACTACAGCTGGTGTGTGGGAATGTGTGGCGGCGGTAAAACGTCTCCCTGCCCTACATCATAGTGTAGATTATATTTTCTTGTCCTTTGGGATCATTGATTCCATTGTGGAATTTTGAAAATATCTGAGGGTCACTGATGAGGCCTAATTGGCCGAAACTAGCTAGTCTGGCCCAGAAAACATGCACACTCCATATTTTTCAGTTCTGTGGTGTATTCCTTGCTTCCAAAGGATAACCCTTTTATAGAACATATTTAACTTCACTACAGCTGGTGTGTGGGAATGTGTGGCGGCGGTAAAACGTCTCCCTGCCCTACATCATAGTGTAGATTATATTTTCTTGTCCTTTGGGATCATTGATTCCATTGTGGAATTTTGAAAATATCTGAGGGTCACTGATGAGGCCTAATTGGCCGAAACTAGCTAGTCTGGCCCAGAAAACATGCACACTCCATATTTTTCAGTTCTGTGGTGTATTCCTTGCTTCCAAAGGATAACCCTTTTATAGAACATATTGGACAGCTTCATATAGAGAAAAAAAAAGGGAGGGGATTTCGAGAATATTCATTATTTTGATTATTTCTGCTCCATGACACAGGTTGTGGATACTCGTTAGAACCGCCTCGATGAGGCGGTTCTAAGCAGCACACGAAATCTATATAGTAGAACTTCGATGCCTCGAACACCGATGGCTCGTTTACTATGACTGAGTGGAATCCGTTCTTGAGCCCCTAGGAAATTCCTCTACATAAGAAACAGTGGGTGATAATTCAGGAGATTTTAGTCTTTTATCTTGCAAATGTATGCTGTGTGTACTCATTAGAATCGCCTCAATGAGGCGATTCTAATGAGTACACACAGCATACATTTTTATTTACATACATTTTTGTTCTAGAACACCGAAAATATGTTCCAAAGTTTATCGTTATGCCACCTAAGAGTAACCCTCAGTGGCTTGAACTACCCCTGTCTCGAACAGATTTTCGAGGTCCCAAAGGTGTTAGAGCCATTGAAGTTCGACTGTATTTGGAGTCAAAATAAGTAAAATACCACAAATGTTCACCAGAAAGTACATCAGGCTAACGAAACCCTGAAATGAAGACGCACCTAAACCCCACTTTATAGAGAGGGGTTTGCGGGGGTGGGGTGGGGTGGGGGTAAACACTACTTCTCTTATTTCTGCTTCAAATTAGTTTATCTTGTTGTTTGTGAACCTGTGTGGGCGTGTATAATTCGTTTTATTAAAGTAGTCGTGACCGAATAATGTTAATAATTTGTCGTATCAAAATAAAAATTTATGAAGGGCGGAGAGAAACTTCGAAACCCTATGCAAATTATCAATGCATTTCCCGTGCCATGTCAACGGAGATAATATGCATACAAATTTAAAAAAAAAAAAATAAGAATGAACAAGACGTGTTTGTGAAACACGAATATGTCCCCGCGCATGGTATTTTTTTTTTCAAAGTTCGTCACAGTTCAAAGTCAAGGTCACAGGTCAAGATTTTTGGTTTGAGTGGGAAGTCCTTGGCACAAGGAACTTACATGCCAAATATGAAGGCTCTTAAACAGTTCGAAAGTTATGAACAATAATATTTTTTCTTTAAATATGGTCATAGGTCAAGGTCACAGCAGCTCTTGTGCCCAGGAACCCCCATGCCAAATATGAAGGCTCTATCTCAAACGATTCAAAAGTTATAAACAATTTTATTTGCTCTTTTAAGTAGGTCAAAGGTCAACGTCATGGTAAAAAAACCTGCATAAATGTAAAGTTCTTATCATAAGGACCCTACATGTCAAATATGAAGGCCCTATACCAAACGGTTTGAAAGTTATGACTTAAATGTTAATTTTTGCTTTTAAGTAGGTCAAAGGTCAAGGACATTCATGCAAAATTTTTTGTATGAATTTAAAGCTCTTGTTACAAGGAACCTACATGCCTAATATGAAGGCTGTATCTCAAACGGTTCAAAAGATATGACCATTTTTAACTTTTTCTTTTATGTAGGTAAAAGGTCAAGGTCACAGGTAAAATTTTTTGTGTGAATGTAAAGCTCTTGTCACAAAGAACCTACATGCAAAATATGAAGGTTGTGTCTCAAATGATTCTAAGGTTATGACCAAAATGTTATTTTTTATTTTAAGTAGGTCAAAGGTCAAGGTCACAGATCAAATTGTTTACATGACTGTAAAGTGTTTGTCACAAGGAACATGCATGCCAAATATGAAGGCTGTATCAAAAGTAATGACCAATGTTATTTTTTCTTTTTAGTAGGTCAAAGGTCAAGGTAAAGGTCACGTTCAGATTTTTTGTGTGAATGTAAAACTCTTGTCACAAGGAACCAACATGCAAAATATGAAGGCTGTATCTCAAATGGTTCAAAAGTTATGACCAAAATGTTATTTTTTTATTTTAAGTAGGTCAAGGTCAAGGTCACAGGTCAAAGTTTTTTGCATGAATGTTAAGCTGTTGTCACAAGGAACATACGTGCCAAATATGAAGACTGTATGTTAAGCGGTTCAAAAGTTATGACCAATGTTATTTTTTTTCTTAAAAGTAGGTCAAAGGTCAAGGTCAAGGTCACAGATGAAATTTTTTGGCATGAATGTGAAGCTCTTGCCACAAGGAACTATCATGCCAAATATGAATAATCTATGTCTAACCGTTCAAAAGTTATGGCCAATGTTAAAGTTGTCCACGTACAAACCAACAAACAAACAAACCAACAAACAGACAGGACAAAAACACTATGTCCCCGCTATCGGGGACATTTAAATATATTATATATATATATATATATCAATGTGAAACAGAGATGCACGCAATGAACTACAACTTTTTACCAATACATCAAAGTCCTCGACGCACGTGCAAGTATAAAACAATGGTACCGTTATTAAAACAATACAACCAGACCGCCTAAAAAAAAACAGTTTTTGTCGCACCTGCTTTAGCAGGAAAACATAGGCGTGCAAGTTTCCGTCCGTCCGTCCGTCCGGTTGTCCGTCCGTCTTTCCGTCAACATTTTACACTGGGTGTCTTGTCATCGCAACTCCTTTTACAGTTTCATACCGATTATTTTGAAACTTTGCGTGTCTTTTTGCCATGGTATGAGCAAGCGCATGTGATTTGGAAATTTATCGTCGGATAATTTTTGTCACTTTTTCCACATTGTGAACTTAGTCATTTTTATGAGGATGTGCATGTGGTTTCGACATAATTCTCAGAATATTTTTTTCACTTTTTGCACGTTATGAACTTAGCCATTTTTAAGCTTCATTTGATATACGATAGATACCTCTTGTCATCGCAGCTCCTCTTGCAGTTTTATACCGATCATTTTGAAACTTTGCGTGTGCTTTTGCCATGGTATGAGGATGCTCATGTGGTTTGGCCTTTATCGTTGGACCATTTTTGTCACTTTTTCCACATTGTGAACTTAGTCATTTTTAACCTTCAATTGATATATGATAGGTACCTCTTGTCATCGCAACTCCTCTTGCAGTTTTATACCGATCATTTTGAAACTTTGCGTGGGCCATGGTATGAGGTTGTGCATGTGGTTTCGACACAATTCTCAGAATATTTTTTTTTCACTTTTTGCACATTTTGAACTTAGCCAATTTTAAGCTTCAGATGATGTACAATAAGTACCACTTGTCATCGCAACTCCTCTTCCAGTTTTATATTGATCATTCTGAAACTTTGTGTGTGTTTTTGCTATGGTATGAGGATGTGCATGTGGTTTGGACTTTATCTTGGGATCAATTTTTACCGTTTTATCCACATTGTGAACGTAGTCTGTTTTTTACTCCACATATATAGGTTATGGATTCTTCTCAAAGCCCTATATTGTTTTCTTCTGCCTTAAATAAACTTTTTTTTTTTTTTGTGTGGGGCAGGTGGGGAGCAGGTGCGACATCAACTTTACCGAAGTTGACTCTGTGGTATTTCTCACAATACGGTCAAAGGGACGCCCAAATTAGAAGGACACTGCCATAACACACATGCAAAGACAGACAATGGTAATGATAAACCGCATCAAAAGCACCGCCCCGGAACCCCACTTTATATACAGGAACTTATCGAACCTATTTTTGTTTATATTACGACAACACGCCCTTTTGACTAAGTGAGTGCATTTTTCATCTCTCCAAACTGGCTACTTTTCTGATGAAGATTTTGTGCGGGCCTCGGTACCTCAGTCGGGTGCGCGGCTGACTGGTGATCAGGAGGACGCGGGTTCGATTCCTGCCGAGGTCGGCAACATTCTGTCGTGGAGATTGATCATGAAATCTTTTCTACGGTCACTCACTCCCTTCCCTGATTCAAGAAGAGCAGTTGTCAGTTTCTGGCGAAAGAATGTGCACTGTACTGGTTGACCGCTTACGTATAAGCCTGCACAGGAAAGTGTGGACCTAAATAGTGTTGACAGGGTCGTTAAACTCCAATACAAACAAACAAACAAACACACCGATGAAGATTTTTGAGGCGATTTTATCGAGTACCCATAACCTATGTCTATGGGCAGAAATAAGCAAAATAATGCATACCCATGGACGCCCTATTTTTGTCCGTATAAAATGAGGTTTAAAGGGTTGTTCATTTCACGGACTTATCGTGAGGAAAGCAATAGACTGCTGGTAATTAGCACCGACAGTCTATGTTTGTATAAGACGACAAACTATCACCAGAGCATCACGATAACATATAAGTGTGAGACAGTCTCCATAGCGGTATGTTTTTTTCTTTTAATCCTTTTCAAGCAGGCCAGATGCCTTCGCGAGCATGACCTATGGTGCAACGTGTAACATTGAATACAAGACCAAGGTATGTGCTTGGGAGCACACCAAACACGCTTAGTCTAGTGGCATAATGTTTCCAACGGGTTTCTGACGTGCTTTGGACAGTTTGTTCTTTTTTTTTCTGGAAAGATTAAAGATGTACATATAACACTTACCGGTGTGCCAAGTCGACGTGAGAAAAAAAAAACTACCAAAATATGTATAGATGTCAATAGTCACCAGCCCTCAGCATTAACCTGTGCAGCATACCTTGCTCCTTCTCCGTACCCTCAGAACACTAGCAGCTACTCAATTGTATTCAGTCGCAGAGGTGAAGCACTCGCGCTTGCACTCTCAATTACCAGACGCGCTTGCACTCTCAATTACCAGTCTCTGGTCGGGCCCATCGGAGTCTAACTGTTGGTTTTCGTTTGCTCCAGCATTTCAGTGGTTTCTCGCTGTTGAGTCCTCGCCGTTGTTCCTGTTTGTGGTTGTTTGATTTTTATGTTCTCGTAGATGTTGCACTGATGAGTGTAGGAGCCTTGCGGACTGAACAAATTATTTGTCTAAATCGCGTCGGAAACAAGGACGAGAATTGCAGCTGCGTAAAATCGATTTAAGTCCCCCAGTTGAATTCGTTTCACTGACCTTTCCAAGGCGGTTCTTCTGTCGCAGTTTATTTTGTTATGGTTTGTCTTTGAGTGTGTGCATCGCTTATATAATTTTGTTTTGGATAGCCAATTGGCCATTTTGTAGAAAACTTACTGTCCTTTTGGCTTTCCGCTATTGATGTTTCCATTACGGTCTATGTATTTAATGTTTGCGTTTCTATCCCTTTCGTGTCACTGCTGTGAGTGTGGGTTAAGTGTATCGACTCCTGATGATTGCCTTCACTTCTGTTTATTCAGAAATAGCGACGTTACAGACGTTTGAACTTCTGTATTTCTGTTTCACCAGCTACAGGTGCTTATGCAGAAAGCCGAATTTATCCGATAATTTGGAACGTCGTGACACTAAAAGTCGCGCGTGAGCTGTCCTGTACTTTTTCATCAAAAAACCCTTACCTTAATTTAGTTTTATTCGGTATAATAAAATAAATACTAGAATTTGTTTTTCTACAAAAACACAGATGTCTCCCCCTTTTTGACCTCTAAGTATGACATTGACATTGGAGGTATTGACCTGGGTCTTGTGTGCAACACATCATCTAATGAAGATGTACATTTCTGCAAAGAAACTTTAAGAAGTTCATAGAGAAATAAGGAAGTTATTGACCGCACACAAAAAAGCTCCTTTTTTGACCTTTGAAGTACAACACGTCGTTTCATGATGGTTAATATTTCTGCCAAGTAATTTCATAATCCATCAAAGAATAAGAAAGTCATTGACTGTACACGAAAAGGCCCCTTTTTGTACATTTGACCTCTAGGTATGACCTTGACATTGGAGGTATGGACCTTGGTCTTGCACACGACTCATCATCTAATGAAGGTGAACATTTCTACATGGTTACTTTACAAAGTCCATCCAGAAATAAAAACAAGTTATTGACTGGACACAAAGAAGACTTTTTGGACCTTTGACCTCTTAGTATGACCTTGACCTTAGAGGTACCGACCTGGGTCTAGCGCGCTACACATTGTCTAATGATGGTTCACCTTTCTGCCAAGTAATTTCACAATCTATCCAGGAATAAGAAAGTTATTGACTGAACACTAAAAAGGCCCCTTTTTTTACCTTTGACCTCTTAGTATGACCTTGATCTTTGAGCTACTAACATGGGTCATGCAAGAGACACATCGGCTCATTGTGCCAAGTAATTTCAAAATCCATGTACAAATAAATAATTTTTACCTTTGACCTCTATGTATGACCTTGACCTTTGTGGTACCAACCTGAATCATGCCTGCAACACATCGACTGATAAGCAATTTATTGACAAAATACGAAAAAAGGCCCCTTTTAACCTTTGACCTCTAAGTATGACCTTGACCTTTGTGTTACCAACCTGGGTCAGGCACGCAACACATCGTCTCATGATTGTTAAGATTTCTGCTAAGTAACGTTAAAATCCATCCAAAAATAAGAAAGTTATTGACAAAACACGAAAAAATGCCCCTTTTATTACCTTTGACCTCTAAGTATGACCTTGACCTTTGAGGTACTGACCTGCCTCATGCACGCCACACATCGTCTAATTAATCGCTGTTAACATTTCTGCCAAGTATTTTCAAAATCCATCTGAAAATAAGAAAGTTATTCACCGGACATGATTTTCCCATACATACATACATACATACATACATACATACATACATACATACATACATACATACATACATACATGCCTTCAACCTTCCAAGCGAGGTATCTCAAAAAGTATAAATGCGAGAGTTATAGTTCTTGCGCACTGCACGTCGACTAATATTGATTAATATTTATATGAAGTTTCGTGAAGATAGCTTGAACGGTTTTCAAGTTATAGAGCGGACACTTTTTTTTGACAGACGGACAGACAGACAGACGCCCGGGGGAAAAACAATATGTCTCTCCGATTTTTCTTCGGGGGAGAAATAATTACAATCATGAGAGTAAATGGTGAAAAATGTCACCCTTCGGAATATGAATATCAACCGAGGCGATGTTTGACATTTTTACCTACCACCCTCTCAGGAATGTAACTATTATATAATACATGTACTACCATTATCATCAGGAATGTACATGTAATATTTGTATATTATCATATAACGTCGCGTCTGAGAGTGTAATAACGCCATGTAATATTTTCGATAATCCACTAGTGGATTAAATATGCAAATTAGCTAGATTCGTCCCGTAACGTTACATGTACGACGTCCTTAACGACGTCGCGTTTACTAATGGTGGAACATTGATATATTTTGTAAACAATCGAGAATAAATTGCGTTTTAAATGTCATATGATAAACAGAATCTAGCACTCGTACTCATGTATTATTGAATTTATTAAACTCGTTGAGGAAAATGGATAAAATGCTCGACAAAGCCTCGCATTTTATCCCTTTTCCTCAACTCGTTTAATAAATTCAATTATACCTGAACGCTTATGTAAGATCCTCTATATAAAAATGCGTGATACAAATTAAGCACTGGAAAAAGGGTCAGAAATAAGTAATGTATATAAAATAATATTAACCCTTGCAAACACCAGTTTTCGCTATATAAAGTAGGTGTAAAGGGATGTACATTGCATGGCCTTGTTAACATGATGGGAGGAGGTTGGAATGCATCACTTTAACATGCCCGTGTAATGAACACCACTTTAAACCCCACTTAATATAGGAAACACTGTGGTTTGCATGGGTATATTGCTTTTTCCTACAAAAAATAGGTTGTGGGTACTCGTTAGAACCGCCTCATTTGGCGGTTCTAACGAGTACCAACAACCTAGATAAAAAAATATCACAGGTTTTAATCAGAAACAAATGTCCGTTTTTGAGGCATGAATGAATGCACGATGTCACACGGATGTGTTATCGCAGTGACACCACAATCTCGCAGTGGTGGATTATCCTGATGCACAGTCACTAATCGCTTATAGTCTCAAAGCTATTTCGTGCTCGATTAAGTTTCTCCATTAAAGAAAGGCAAAAAACCTACTCGGATATTAATGTCTGGCTCTTCGAATCAAAGTTAAGTAATTATTTAAACGCTAAAATAAATAGTTGTTGTTTCGCTCCATTTCGTTTTTATTTTGTCTGTTCAGAATGTTTTGTTTTTACACGTGTTTAACACTGTTTGGATTGATCCTTGTGTCAAAATAGATATAATATTATGGTATCTTCGAGTGGAATACTAATTAAAATTCACACGGTACATTGGAACTCAATTATCAGTAATAGAAAAATAGATTGCCATTTCAGGGGCTGAATACATGGTTTGCCGAAACTAATTACCTACTCTGACGTTTGAGAAATACTACTCCGAGCATTAAAACTGAGTTTAAGATGCGCAACTGTTTTATTATCGTATCATTAGAAATCAACGACGAAGTCTAAGGAACGGAACAGCACGATTACTGGATACAGCGCGATTACTTAGGTGCTTTCGAGTTTTGCCGTTTGGGACCTTGCATCTGATTTCATCTCATCATACGAACAAAAATGTGAAAATAACGCTCCCGTAAACCCCACGTTATACAGAGAAAAACTGATGTTTACACGGGTTAAGCCCCCCAGTGGAATTCGTTTCCACTGACCGTTCCAAGGCGGTCATTCTGTCGCGGTTTATTTTTGTTATGGTTTGTGTCGCTTATATTATTTTAATTTTGGATAGCCTATTGGTCATTTTGTGGGAAAGTAACTGTCTTTTTGGCTTTCCACTATTGGTGTTTCCATTGGGGTCTGTTGTGTTTTCCTTTTGTGTCTCTGATGGGAGCTGTGGGTTAATTGTATCGATTCCTGGTCATTGCCCAAAATTCTATTTAACGTTATTTTTATACCGCAATCAGCCATTCTAGTAACCTATTGAAGGGGGTCGAATAACTACACGATATAATCGGCAGTGATGTATTACCTTCTACTGACCTATAATACGTCTAGTGTCCGATTATTGACCGGACCCACATTTCAGATGCCTACTTTGCAAGTGTAAACAATAAGATGCAAACCATTATACCCGGAAAAACATCGAAACTGCAAGTTATTATCTTTGCAATATCTATGAAATAAATCTTCAGAAATTTCAGGAAGATTCTTACCTTCTCAGGCTGTCATGGTCCGTTGGAATAATTGCGCACTGCTACTACCGTTGCGTCTTAGTCTCGAAAATAATTTCCAAAGCTAAAATAAACAATTTATTTGCAAATTTTCTTACAGAACGTAACGCATCGAGAATTTTTTATTCGAGGGACTATGTTGTTTTTCACTTCTCTATTGCGCGGTGACGTCAGAAACGTTGCACTCTTTGACGTAACGCGCGCCAAGGCAGTGGATACCGTTTAACAAGCCACAATGTCTGTAGTCTGTTTTGGTGAACTTCACATTTTTTGATCGTATGATCGTTTGGATTGTGGGATAACTGAATACATGATAAGTATCTTTAATAATAAACTAGATCGCGCAGTCGATGGCGCGCCATCGCAAATCCCCACGTTTTGACCTCTTCCAGGGACCCCTGGGGGCTGGTCCAAAAATTAATGTGCTCTTGCAGAAGCCATTCATGTAAGTAACTGACACACCAAATTTGGTTGAATTCCAATGAACGGTATAGGAGGAGATAGCCGGACAGACGGACGGACGGACGGACGGACAGACGGACAGACGGACGGACGGACGGAGGCGATAACAATATCCCCACTTTTCTTCAAAAAACGTGGGGATAAATATAATCGGTCCGCCGCGACAATTTTATAGGGACTCGTTGAAGCTCGCCCCTATAAAATTGACTAAGGCTCACCGATCATATTTTATTAATAATATTTAAGACACTAACCATGTATTCACTATAGTATTATTTCTGCTCCGAGACATATGCTGTGGGTACTCGTTAGAACCGCCTCAACGAGCGTTTGTTTTCAACGGTATATTTTCCGCCAATACATGTACATATGAGGGTATCATTGCGGGCCTCCTTGCCCTAGTGGATATGAGCACTGACTCTTAATCAGAAGGTCTCTCACCGCTGTGGTTCGAGCTTGACTAGGGTCAAATATGAGATGCCAAGTTTTGCAACGGAAGGTCGGTTGATTTTCTCCGGGTACATCGGTTTTCGCCCACCTATGATAAACGATCGGCTCAATATGACTTAAATCATCTTGAAATGGCCGTAAAACCAAAACCAAACCAAAGTAAGAGGGTACCACATAGAATCAAGTTTTATTTCTGCCTTTTCCACTTAGTCACCCCGCAGCAATAGGCACTTCCTCCATTGGTGTCCCAAAATAGAAATAGAGGCAATGATCAGGAATCGATACAATTAACCCACAGCTTCCATCAGAGACACCAAAGGGAAAGAAACACAAACATGAAGCAACAGACCCCAAGGGAAACACCAACAGCGGAAAGCCAAAAGGACAGTTGCTTTCCCACAAAATGGCCAAAAGGCTATCCAAAATACAAAAATATAAGCGACACAAACACCCAAAGACAAACCATAACAAAATAAACTTCAACAGAAGAACCAAGACTGAAAGTCCATTTTTGTAGAATTCAGGGTCTTTAGAGTCAACCCACCTCTGACCCTGCCTTAAGCTCTTCATCTGACCGGAAGTGGCGTCTTTCTTCAAGTGTTCGGAAACAAAAACGTAATCTCTGGGTGCCAGATCAGGAGAATAGGGTGGACTGGGTATGGGTTTCAAACCTTTATGCATCAGTATGTACTCTAGCATTGTCCTGTTCCAACAGCACACCTTTTTTAATTTTACCACGCCTTTCCTGTACTATAGCTGCATGCAATTGGTCCAAACTTTTAGCATAATAGTCCCAATTAATAATTTAACCATGAGGTGAATAGTCCACCAACAGACCCCCTTGCTATCCCAAAACACATTAGCCGCGTTGAACCGTGACCAGCCCATTGTTTACTCTGCTGTTTAGTCTCAGGATCATGGTGATGGATCCAAATAGAGTTGAAGGCAATGATCAGGAATCGATACAGTTAACACACAGCTCCCATCAAGTTTCGTCACCGCTAACAATCCTTTCAAGAAAGTCTTCCGGATTAGAATCATATCTTTCCAAGAGTGACTCGGACATGGACACTCGGACAGCTCGTTGAACTTTACTAATACATTTTGGCAACCAACGCACTGAAAGCTTCATCATGCCCAGCCGTTCGAGTTAAATGATAAAACCGCTACTATGAGAGCTCTCCAATCTTCTAGCCATTTCTGAAACTTTCTTTCGCCTGTCATACTTTACTAGCTCCCTTAGGTTTTTACTTGTGATGTCATCAGTAGCGTTCACAGGGATTCCACTACAGTGTCTGCTTTCTAACGTTACCCGACCTGACTTCACACAATTCTTCATAAAGCCTGGTTCGTCTTCTTCCTATACCCTAATCTTGCTATTCACGACAACCCCTATCTTTGCAAACCGTGTAGATCGAGATCAGATGGCTTCTGAAGAAGCCATCTGATCAGGATCTACATTGTTTGAAATTCAGTTTATGAATTTGTAGCAATAAATTACATCAAGTATCTGATTGGTTCAAAGTCAGAGACGGGTGTGGCTAAAAGGAATATTCAGCAAGAGAAGAGTTAAAAAATCAGGTATCTAATCATTGCTCTGTACGAAGTTTGTGAAGAAAATTCGGCATCACTGGCCCCTGTCATGTTATTTTGCCTCACACGGACTACAAATACTAGACTGGCCAATAAAATGTCGTGAAACTATGTACATGTATATGGCATTGGTGTATATATGAAAAGCGTGCACTTGCCACGGGTAAGTAACTGAGTTAGGCTAGTGAAATAATTAACGGCACTCGTAAATTTGAATGACGTTAAAACTACCGCATTGAGGCAATTCCAGTCAGTTTCCACATTCTTTGTTTGGAGGAAGAAAGAAGATAACAACAGCATAATTCTTTAAAACAAACGGCCATTATTATATTGAAACTGAGATATCGTAATTAACTCTATATTCAAAATTCGTGATTATTTATACGGTAAGTGACCAGAAGCTTGGCGTTGGATTAACGCCTGTATTTTATGCCCCCGCCATCGGCATGATCCCGGGGCATATATTGTTTCGATTTTCTGTACATGGGTATATTCGTTCTTAATTACGAGGGCTGATTGATATGTGGTGGGCCTCGTATTGATGGAGGTACGCAGGGGTGTTCTTTTCGCTGACTATATAGGGTCGTGCACCCAAGAACTTGTCTCATTTGGTCAGTTTATATGGACAAGGTAGCACTCTAAAGTAAACAAGACAAGCAGCGTTTGCAAAATGGACAAAATCGATGAATGAGCAGTGACTCAATATTTGTATAAAAAAAGGTTTAACACATAAGGATATCCACAATGATAAGGTAGCAACACTAGGGAAAGTTGCCCCTTCATATGCTACAGTGAAATGGTGGGTGGCGGAATTTAAGCGCGGCAGACAGCCTTGAGGAAAACCCCTGTCCTGGAAGGCCTGTCAATGGTGCAACCCCAGAACTGGTCAATAAAGTCTAGTATTGTTATGACTGATAGACGAGTCACAGAAAGATATATAGCCCGTAGAGTTGGCTATTCACAGGAAAAAGTACATTCCTTTCTGACAGGGATCTTGTAATGAAAAAGCTTTCAGTCCGATTGGTACCAAGACTTCTGTCAATTGATCAGAAGCTCACCATTATCGCGTGCTAATATTTACCTTTTAATGGAAGATTCAGCCAGCCTTCTTCGGAGATTTGTCACATGGGCCCATCATTTTACCACAGAGGCCAAACAACAATCGAAACAATTGAAGCACCATGGCTCATCCCCGCCAAAGAAGGCATAGACTGTTCCATCAGCTGGGACGTTGATGGCCTCGGTTTTCTGGGATGCAAATGGTATTCTGCTGATATATTATCTCCAAAAGGGACAAACAATCAATGGCTCATACTATGCTTCACTTCTGAGCTCATTAAATGTGTGTTGTTCCATTAGGACAATGCTCCTGTTCAAAAGTATTTCATTGCTATGGTTGCAATTTATGATTGTGGCTTTAAATTGATAGAGCATCAGCCGTATTCACCTGATCTCGCTCCACCAGACTTTCATCTATTTCAAACTCACTTTCAGTCCGATGATGACGTCATATATGCAGTGGATGACTTTCTGAACAGCCAAGAAAAGGAGTTCTATTAAAGTGGCATGGATGCCTTTATACACAGCTGGCAAAAGTGTATAGATACTGTAGGGGATTATGAAGAAAAATAATGCAATATGTCCGACAAAATTCAAATCCTTCAATATGAGGCTCACAAGATAGCAATCAGCCCTCGTACGTCTTTCCGTATGGATGTGTGTATGCGTACACTTGATCCTGTAACCCCAATGTTAAGGCTTTGTACCCGGTACATGTAAAACCTGAACTCATATTTCCCGATCCATATGGTGGATTAGGTTCATTATAACTATGATGATAGATATAGTTCCAAAGGTTTTATTCATTTATCCAGCCTTTCGCTTGCCCATACCCATGGCCGCAAGGTCAAGGTCACGAACGTTAAATGTTAAAGCTTTTAAGAGCTAAAATTTTCCTATGCATATGATGGTTTTGCTTCATATGTCACGATATTTTTACATAGAAAGTTTTTTTTTTCTTTGTTTTATTTGGTTTTACGGCAATTTCAAGATTATTCACTTATTTCGAGGCGATCGTTAATCAGAGGTGGGCGAAATCCGGAGTACCTGGACAAAAACCAAGTAACCTTCTCTGGAAAATAGAAGTGAGGAAAATGATCAGGAATCGATACAATTAACCCACAGCTCCCAACAGTAACACCAAAGGGAAAGAAACACAGACTTGATGTAACTAGACCCTGATGGAAACATTAATAGCGGAAAGGCTAACAAGGACAGTCACTTTCCCACAAAATGGTCAATCGACTATCAAAAACAAAATAATATAAGCGATACACCCCCTCAAAAGACAAACCATAACAAAAATAAACCGCGACAGACGAACCGCCTTGGAACGGTTAGTGAAACGAATTCCACTGGGGTGCATTAATTGTTTTAAGTTTTGAAGAGCTCGTATTTTCCAAGCCATATGAAAATATATGATGGATTTTGGTTCATATTTCCATATAAGACCAAAATTACTGACGTTTTATTTGGCAAACAAAGTTTTATTCATTGCCTTGCCCACGTCCATGACCTCAATGTCCAGGTCGAGGAGTTAGGTCACTTTAGCAACAAGACTTGAATTGTATGTTGTCCTAGTATAAACAATGGCTGTTCCAATATTAATGTCACTTTCAATGCAAATGTTAAAAACTCTCGGCCCTATAAAATACGTTCCATGTACCTGAATGCACCTTTTTGGCCGGTCATTCCACTTTTGGAACTCTTCAATTACTCTTCAACCTTCATATACTGATAAGGCATATCTCGATTCTGTATATTTTTCCAGAATGGAGGATGTGGCAGGACGGTGACCTTCGCTGACTCCCAAGTTCATATACCATGAACTCGTGCTAATGACAAGTTTGTTAAATGTGCTATTTTCTTCACTGTCGATCCCTCGATGTTTATTTTTGTTATGGTTTATCGTTGGGTGTTTGTGTCGCTTATATTATTTTATTTTGGATTTTGTGGGAAAGTAACTGTCCGTTTGGCTTTCCGCTATGGATGTTTCCATTAGGGTCTGTTGTTTCATGTTCGTGTTTCTTTCCCTTTGGTGTATCTGATGGTAGCTGTGGGTTAATTGTATCGATTCCTGATCATTGCCTCTACTTCTATTTTGTGATTTTTTCGATATTTCGTTTAGTTGTTGGCGTTGCAGGGCGACTTGTGTGAGTAGCATCTTTAAATTGCTACTGTTCTCACAATTTTAGCTGTCCACAGGCAGATTGTCCTGTAAGACATTTGGTCCTCTCGTATCGTATATCTACCGGTGGATGTCTACAGGCGTAATACAGCGTTGTGATCTAGGTTTAATATAGGCCCTAATTTAATCACATTGTTAGCTCTTTTCTCAGTCAGCTATAAGGAAATGTACACTAAACAAAGGTCAGTAAAGTTGTGTGCAAGATTTTTATCCATGTTTCTCTTTAGTGTTTAGCTTTTTTAAGCCAACATTGCACGCCCCGTGCGAAATATGGCTACACTGACATTAATGTCGAAACAGCCCTCGTAAATTTCAAAAAATCGTAGTGAGACATCTCTGTGGTTGATTGATTTTTGTGTTCACGGAGATGTTGCACTGGTGAGTGATGAGTTGGGAGGCCATCATGCGGACTAAACAAATAATGTGTCTAAATCACGACGGTCAATTTAAGGCCCCCAGTGGAATTCGTTTCACTGACCGTTCCAATGCGGTTCTTCTGTCGCGGTTTATTTTTGTTATGGTTTGTCTTTGAGTGTTTGCATCGCTTATATTATTATTATTATTATCGTTTTTTTTTTTTTTTTTTTGATAGCCAATTGGCCATTTTGTGGGAAAGTAACTGTTTTGCCTTTCCGCTATGATGTTTCCATTAGAGTCTGTGTTTCATGTTTGTGTTTCTTTCCCATTGGTGTCTCTGATATGAGCTGTGGGTTAATTGTATCGATTCCTGATCATTGCATTCACTTCATTTTTAAAGGGGTAATCTTTATTTTTTTTCTACAATATAGATAGTGGGTACTCGTTAGAACCGCCTCGATGAGGCGGTTCTAACGTATACCCACAATCTATATTTTGAGCAGAAGTAAGTAAAGTATCAACAATTTTCATCTTGAAATTTTCGCTTTTTCGCCATAACAATTTACAATATATTTATATAGGCGTAGAATGAATACCCAAATCGGCGCATTATGCCCTTTTGGCGATCTCACATACGCGTTATATCAGTGTACACATTACGACGTGTTAGATTGATAATACATTGTTTTGTCTATTTTTTCTCCAATACATAGGCGGTATCATCACGTGAACTACTCCGTGAAATGGAAACCTCCCCTATACCCAACCTTATTTAGAGAAAACGGGGGTTTCCGGGGTATACATTATTTTTTCTTATTTTTACTCCAAGACAAAGGTTGTGGGTACTCGTTAGAAGCGCCTCAATGAGGCGGTTCTAACGAACAGCCACGACCTATGTTTGCAGTATTTATAAGAAAAATATCAGGGATTTTCATCAGAAAAGTAGTCATTTTGGAGATGAAAAATATGCACCCTGTGATCGTAATGATTACGAAAACATCTACATCTACCTATGTTTTAAGTATAAATGAGAACAAAAAGTGACAATTTTTTTCATCAGAACATTAACTGTTGTGAAGACTATGTCACACAGAACCACTTGCCGCATGTGTGAAAAAATAAGTGGCGTATGTAAAACGAATGCAACTATGCATTTTGAAAAGTCATGATTTCTATTTATTTCTAAAGATGAATTGACCATATCTACTTAGTGGCTTTGAACAAAGCTATTTCCAAGTTAATGATTGTCAATTGTTGTGAAGCTATGCATTAATTCATTAATCCAAGGATATCACAAAATTATAGTTAGTAGCAATTACTTCTGATTATAAGGCAGAACCTACAATTGCACATATGCATTTGCAGCCTTCATTAAACTGATCAAACGGATTAATAATATAGGGCTTGTTCCAAGGACAAAGTGCAAATTGAAAATTGTATCCGCGCAGTGTGATAAGCGTCTTCGCATGTCGCAGGAGACATCAGTAGATCGTGAATCAGTCGGGCATGGAACAAAGCAGAATAACGCCAGGGCGAGCCATCTGATCTGGGCAAACGTATGAAAAAAAAAAAAAAAGAAAGAATGAACAGCAAAATTTAGACGAGTGCGATCAACGATGACTCAAACAAGGCTGTGCTTCCGCACAGTCTCATCAGAGTACAATGTAATGCCACTATTAAGACCAGCAAAAAAAATAACTTATTATATTTTCAAAACACATTTAAGGGGAATGGGAAAACCTGACGGATTTTTCCACCATTTTTCAAAGGGAGACAACTTTATTGACTTCCTGTTCGCTTTTCTGTAAAATCGTTCCCATTGAAAAAAGGGGTCAACTCTTAACGGAAAGCATTTGCTCGCCTCAGAAGCAAATGCTTTCCTTTAAGAGTTAACCCCTATTGACATGGGAGACAAAAATACTTTTGCAAGAGTTACCTCCCCTGAAGGCGTTCCCATTCCCCTTAAGTTCCTATTTTTCTCTTGCTTTGATTTTCTACACACATGGTCCTGGAATATAAGGAGACCATCTTTGGAACTGTTCAAAAATTGTCTTAAGATCACATTCGAATAGTCTCAACAGTGGCATCAATATGGGCCTTTTTCTATATTTGCTGACCGCCATCACGTGAACAAGTCCGTGAAATAAAGACCCCCTAAACCCCACTTATATAGAGAAAACTGAGGTTTACGGGGGTAAACATTATTTTCCTTATTTCTGTTCCAAGACATAGATTGTGGTCACTCGTTAGAACCGCCTCAATGAGGCGGTTCTAACGAGTACCCAAAACCTATGTTTGGAGTATAAATACGAAAATATCACAAATTTTCATCAGAAAAAAATACCTTTTTCGAGGTTTGAAAAATGGACTATATCACACGGGTGTCTTATCGTAATGGCACACAACACTCTGCACTGTTGAAAGGGGGATTATCTAAAACTTTCGCCGCACCTGGTGAATATGCAGGATGATCGGAGTGTTTGTTGGTCGCACAGGTCTTATTGTAGGTTTTGTTGTGGGTTGGCTTATTTTATTCTCTTTTTGCACGCATCGCGTATGCAAAAGTTAATCTTTCATAACCAAAACACGCCTTTATAATTTTGACCCCCTTGAACCCCACTTTTATAAAGTGAAACTGGAGTTAATAGGGGTAAACCTTATTTTTCTTATTTCAGCTCTAAAATATAGATTGTGGGTACTCGTTAGAACCGCATCGATGAGGCGGTTCTAACGAGTGCCCGCAATCAATGTTTTGAGCAGAAAAAAAAGAAAAATATCATTTTATATCAGCTTAAAATATTCTGGATTTTTTCGTCAATAAAGTTTACAATGTATTTGTATAGGCGTGTTTTCGTAATGAACACAATTAACAGCTCAAAATCATTTCAGCCTGACGACATACGCACCCAAATTTAATCTTAAAGCATGGAATTGAAGGGGTTTTGAAACCATGACGAAAACACGCCTATATAATTTTGACCCCCTTGAACTCCAATTTTATATAGTAAAACTGGGGTTTCCGGGGGGTATACCTTATTTTTCTTATTTCTGAGCAGAGATAAGAAAAATATCACAATTTTTCATCATAAAATTTTCATTTTGTCGGCGATAAAGGTTACAATGTTTTTGTATAGGCGCGTTTCCGTAATGAATTTGATCACTGATTAGGCCTATTTGGCAGAAACTAGCAGGTCTTGCCGAAAAAAAATCTTGTACATTCTAAGGTTTTCAATTCTGTGCTGTAGTCCTCATTAGGATAACATGTCCATGTGAAATAATGGCGTCCGACATGGTGTCAAAAGTGACAAATTTTGGGTAAAAATGATTACTACTTTCTTATTTCTGCTTTCTACATAGATTGTGGGTGCTCGTTAGAACCGCCTCGATGAGGCGGTTCTAACGAGTACCCACAATCTATGTTTTTGACCAAAAATAAGGCAGATAATGTATACCCCCGTAAACCCCACTTTTCTCTATATAAAGTGGGGTTTAGATGGGTCTTCTTTCACGGACTTGTTATCGTGATGTTATTTCAAAAGGATTACCCTTTTTATGTTCCCGGTAACGATAGCAGGGACATATTGTTTTTGCCCTGTTTGTTTTGGTTGGTCCGTTGGCTTGGTGGAGAATTTTAACATTCATCATAACTTTTGAACCATTTGCTACAGAGCCTTCACATTTGGCTTGTAGGCTCCTTGTGACACTGGCTTCCAACTCATACAAAAATGTCCTTGGCCTCTGACCTACATTAAAGAAAAGAAAGAAAATAGGTCATAACTTTATAACCGTTTATATGGAGCCTTTATATTTGGCATGATGGTTCTTTGTGTGAAGGGCTTCACATTCATACAAAATGTTTTGACCTTAACCCTGACCTTGAATTGTGGCCTACTTTGAAGAAAAGTAACTTTGATCATTACTTTTGAACAGTCTGAGATAGAGCCTTCATATTTAGCACATAGGTTTCTTGTGACAAGGGCTTACTATTGATACAACTTTGACCTTTACCTTAACCTGTGGCCTACTTTAAAAAGATGTTTGTCATAATTTTTTAACCGTTTGAGATAGTCTTCACATTTGGCATGAGGGTTCTTGTTGACATGGGCTTCCCACGCACACAAAATGACCTGTGGCATTGACCTGTGACCTATTTTATCATAGCTTTTGAATCGTTTAAGTTAGAGCCTTCATATTTGGCGTGTAGGTTTCTTGTGACAAGGGCTTCCCACCCCTACAAACATTTTGACCTGTGTCATTGACGTTGACCTACGTAATTATAACATTTGAACCGTTTGAGATAGAGCCTTCATAGTTGGCAAGTAGGTTTCTTGTGAAACGGAATTTCCACTCATATAAAATTTTGACCTATGACCGTTACCTTTAACCTACTTTATCATAACTTTTGTACCGTTTGAGATAGTGCCTTCATATTTGGCGTTAAGTCCCACTCATACAATCGGCCCCCGTCCATAGGGGCTTGAAGAAATATATGGGCTGCATGATGCTTCCACACAGAGCTGAATCCGGCCCGCACACTAGTACTGGTAAACCGCTTAGAGGATCTAAGCCTGTCCAGGAACCGCGGTGCGAGGCGGACCGTCCATGCTTATAAACCCTATTGGTTTCATTGGGCGACAGGGCTTGAGATGTCATTTCATCTCAATGTCGGGTAAAAGTCCCACAAAATTGGAAGCAACGTCTCCAAAATGACCCTTAGAGTGTTGACGGGGACGTTAAACCTTAAATCAATCCAAAAATCCCACTCATACCAATATTTTTATCTGCGACCTTGATAAATGACATACTTTATCATAGCTTTTGAATTGTTTAAGATAGAAATTTCATCTTTGGCAACTAGGTTCCTTGTGACAAGGGCTTCCGACCCCTAAAAATGACCTTTGACCTTGACCTACTTTATCATAACTTTTGAACCGTTTGAGATGAATCCTTCATATTTGGCGTGTAGGTTTTTGTGACGAGGGCTTCCAACCCGTACAAACAATTGGACCTGTGATCTTAACCTTGTCCTGTGATTTATTTTAAAGACAAAAAATGACGTCGGCTCGAGGACATGTTCCTGTTTCACAAAAACACGGAGACGTCTTGTTTGTAGAACATTTAATTCACCACAGCCGGTGTTGAAGGAATGTGTGGCGGCGGTAAAATTATACCTGCCGAGTTATATATTTTCTAGTCCTTTGGAATCATTGATGCCACTGATGAGGCCTAACAGGTCGAACGTAGCTGGTCTGGCACAGAACAAAAAAGTAAATTCGACGGTTTTCAGTTCTGTGCTGTTGCCATTGTTCCCAAAGGATAACATTTACATTATTAACGCATCTGTATGCTTTCATATCTCCAAATAGTTACCTTTCTGATGAAAATATCTGATATAATCCTTATTTAAACCCCAAACATAGGTTTTGGTGCTTCTAACTATACCCCAGTAAACTGTAGTTTTCTGTATATAAAGTCCGGTTTAGAGAGGTGTACATTACACGGACTTGTTAACATGATGTGTACGACTCGCACCACTTTTCCGTGGTAGGCATATACCGTTTAAGGTATATAGTAATCACACATCGAGACTGCAATGCAAAATAAACTAAGATTTTCCAAATTGTTACCCAACACTATGGGTTGGAATATAAGTTCAAAAAGCAAATACATTATGTAAAGCAAATTCAACAACTACAGTTTAAGACAAACTAATGGTCCTATAAGACCACTAGAGGAAGATTTATTGTCCAAAATGAGGCAAAATCCCCTAAATTTTCAAACAAGGATACCGGCATTGCAGGAGGACTCTCACCCTTAAAATATTATCATGTTCGGTTGTTATGTACTCTGAAGTAGCAAAGACGGGGCATAAGTTTTTACTTTCTACATTTTTAAGCACTTTTGTGGAAATTTAACCGAATACCACATGGTAAATTTCATCGCCATCTTGGATTTCGACAAAATTCTTACCCTGGATTTAGTGAAATTCAAACCCCAAGTATTTCCCTGTCAGTCGAGATCGGATGAAGACAGTTACCGCTTGCAATTGCTTAATCAATGGATTTGCGAATCATCAACCTGATCTTCATGTCATTTTGCTTCAGGTGTTTTAAACGTCTTTCAAAATATTGACTTCGGTTTGTTTACAATAGAGAAATCTGTCACTTTTCCTGACGACCTCATCACTGTTTCAGCTGATTTGTGTTATTGCGCATATATTAAAAACGGGATAAAACTTGATGAATTTCTTACAATCATTACATTTTAATAAAGCTTATTTAAGTTCAGTTTAAGCATAATGATTTACGACCACCCTTTTCGGCATTATGACTGTTTTTGTGGTTTACTTTTTTGCGTATGTGCCTGCCATTAAATGGTAATTCGGTTTCACCCGCTTTCCCTCGGACTGGTTTTCCGCACTAGAAAGCGTCATTGTCATAAAACGGGTCGAATCAAAGCACCCGGAATCCAGCAGAATATGAATGGCGAAAAAAAAAAACACACATGTAGCAGACAGAAGCAATAATGTTTGCTTCGTATTTGTAAGTCTTTTTGACCTTGATCATGAAATCAGTTTTGCAGTAAAAGTTCCTTTGAAAATTAGCCACGGTTCTTGAACAAATAAATTTATTATCATGTACGGTGGTTGCATTGTGTCATGTCAAACTGTTATCTTTCTACTGATGCTGCCAATGGTCTGTCATGTTTGACCATTACTCGCAGCAGATTTGCAGGTGTATATTTCATGTACATACACTCCAGGTTTGCAGGATGAAAGCGTACACAGTCATGTAATTACAGTAGGGATTTTTTAACCTGCACAGGTCTGCCCCCGCCCATCGGGGCTTGAAGAAATAGATGGGCTGCATTATGCTTCCATGCAGAGCTGAAACCGACCCGCACACGAGTACTGGTAAACCGCTAAGAGGATCTAAGCATGACCAGGCAAAGCGGTGCGAGTCGGCCCGTCTATGCTTATAAACCCTATTGGTTTCATTGGGCGGCAGGGCTTGAGATGGAATTTCATCTGAATGTCGGGTAAAAGTCCCACAGAATTGGAAGCAATTTTCAAAATGAACTTTACGGTGTTGATGGGGACGTTTAACCTCAAATCAAACAAACAAACCTGCACAGGGGGTTCTCCTTGGATAGAGGGCTTCCAGTTAACATTCCGAATCGAAGGACAGCGCACTATGTGCCATTCATCCCTGCTAATGATGCCAGTGGAGCATGATCGGACACGAAAATTACCGCTTTTGGGGATCAAACCAGGGATGGAGTTTCTTGCACCAGAGTCAGCATCCTAATTCCTTCGGGTGGGGAACGTTATTTTTTTTTCTGAGCTGGCTTGTACATAAGCTATTACTCAGTGCAAAGTAATGTTTTGGTAAGAAACTGACAACTGCCCTTCTTGAATCGGATGAAGTGATAGAATGAGAGTAGAAAAAAAATCACAGACGGTCTCCATGAAAGTTTGTTTTTTGATCCGAAGGATAAAGTCAGTAACAGTGTGGAAACTCACATCACATAAAAGAAGGAGAGCATAATGCAGCATCTAATCAGGGCCTACACATTTTGTATAAAGTTAAGCCATTTTTGAAATAAATTTTGAAGAGAAACACAACCTGGCATTCGTAAATTTAAAAAAAAATGGACTTGCGCTATTATATAAAGTGGAAGATTCGATTTTGTATACAATAGGTAAAGAATGAAAACAGTACATTTTTTACTCTCTTAGTCTCTAGAGTTTGGGGCCCAGGCGATCGGGGCTTAGACAAATACATCAGGCTACATGGTACTTCCATGCAGAGCTGCAGCTGACCACACATTGTACGAGTACTGGTATACCACTTAGAAGAACAAAGCTTGCACAGGCAAAGTGGTGTAAGTCAGACCGTCCAATGAATATAACATTTTGGTTTCATTGGGTAGCAGGTCTTGAGATGTCATTTCATCTCAAATGTCGGGTAAACTCCCACATAATTGGAAGCAGCATCGCCAAAATGACCTCAATAGTGCTGATGAGGCATTAAACCTCAGTTTAAACAAACTCTCTAGAGGTCATGACCAATTCAGACCACAGTAAATAGAAGGAACTACTTTCTTTTTTGTTACATGTTTTCACCATGTGCTCAACTTCTTCAACTTCAAGTGCATGGAGGTGGCAAGATGAAAATTTGGCCAGTTTTGTAATGGGAAAGAATTTTTGAAAATCATTGGTAGGTTTTGTTAGGAGAGGTTATACAAAGGACTGATTTGTGCTAAAAAGAAACAATGGATGAAATGACAGCTCTGCAGTGACGTTTGAAATTTGACAATTTTCATCCTGATTGTTTTTGCCTTTTGAAAGCTAAATGTTTGTAGCAATAGAGCTACTTAAAGCCAAAAGGTTATACTTGCATGGAATTAATCACAAAACAATTAATATTAGCCATAATTTCTTTTTAAAATAATTTTCATCTTCACACTTGTCAAATTTTCAATACAGGTTGTCAGCCATTTTGTATAGTCCTTAAGCGGTTTACCAGTAATCATAATTCATAAAAAATAAATATTACAGATATAAATGACAAAAGCAAATATAATGAACACAAAACGGCCATACGCTAAGTCACACTTAAAGTAGACGAGCACCGCCTAGGCATCGGTGCTTGGAGAAATAAATTGGGCTGCATGGTGCTTCATCCAGAGCTGGTTTGTCATTTATATCTGTAATATTTATTTTTTATGAATTTTAATAAATAAGTGATACGTTACATGCAGCAAACATGTTATTATTCACTTTATAAAGTTAGGCCATTAAGGAAAGTTTCTGTTTAACTGAAAATATACATGTATACATGTATATTTCAGTCACCAGAATAGTGACGAATGCCGGGTGAACCAATAAATGAAGTCTTAAGGTTTTCCTTTACGTATTCCTATAGATTAGACATTCCCTTTGAAGAACTAGACTTGTGCCATATTATCTTCATTTTGCGTGTTTGAATATTGGATTTGCCTGTCAAAATAGTTTAAAATGTCTTAAGGCCTTAGAACTCTGATGTAAATGTTCGGAATAAGACCTATATCACTAGTGGCAAGAACCTTGACTTTACAACTTGGCATTGTAGAGACACATTATGATACCGTGCGACATAGTACAATTCTCACATCTCCAAAATGGCTACTTTTCTGATAAAAATCCGTAATATTTTTCTCATTTATACTGCAAACATAGGTCTTGTGTGCTCGTTAATGAGGCGGTTCTAACGAGTACCCACAACTTATGTCTTAGAGCAGAAATAAGAAAACTAGTGGATACCCTCGTATACGCCAGTTTTTCCCTATGTCAAGTCGGGTTTAGGGTGGGGGCGTTCATTACACGGAATTGCTAACGTGGTGAAGAATTAGTTTTTCGTCCAAATTAAATGTATAACAATTCCTCTTACCATGAGTATTATGACTGATATTAACCTTTAAATGAGCCCCGCCAAGCAAATTTGTGTCTTCGAGCATTCCGTCATGACACATTTTAACTGCGCACGCCCCGCTATTCAGAGGGGCCAGGGATACGGCTTCTGGCTGAAGGTTCCTCTTGATTCACAGCTTGTATGAGTGAGCAGCGAATGTTCTGGCGAGACTGCGCGGATGCGCAGGCTCGCCTGAACCTTAGCTGCTCGCATAGGCGATAAGTACTAAAATCGCTTGACGGGGTCCAAATAGCAAACATAATAAATAACTTTAATATAGTTTATATTTGATATAAAGCTTAGTTTGCTTTTATTTTATTATTTTTATTATTATTATTTTTTTTATTTATTTTTGTTGTTGTTGTTGTTGTTGTTTTGGTTTTGTTTGTTTGTTTGATTTGAGATTTAACGTCCCCATCAACACTGTAAAGGTCATTTTGGAGCCGTTGCTTCCAATTTTGTGGGACTTTTACCCGACATTGAGATGAAATGACATCTCAAGCCCTGTCGCCCAATGAAACCAATAGGGTTTATAAGCACCGCTTCACCTGGGCAGTCTTAGGTCCTCTAAGCTGTTTACCAGTACGCGTGTGCGGTCGGATTGCTGCTCTGCGTGGAAGCATCATGCAGCCTATCTATTTCTTTAAGCCATGATGGGCGGGTGCCGAGGCATCGGATGCACACCGAAACGGAGCATAGCATATTCAAATTTTCTGCAAGCGAATGACTTTTCCTGGGCAGGCTTATACGTAAGCGGTTAACCAGTACAGTGCACATTGTAATGTTGGTTGGTGCCTGATGCTCTGTCTCTGTTATACCGGCCCCGATAGCTCAGTTGGTAGAGTGTCCGCTCCGGGGAACGGGAGGTCACGGGTTCGATCCCGAGCCGCGATATACAAAAGTCGTTAAAAGTGGTACTAGCTGCTCCTCGCTTGGCACTCAGATTTACGGGGTAGAGCTAGGACTGGTCGACCCAGTGTCAGGATAATGTGACTGGGTGTGGTATCATGTAATGTGTCTGGGACATGATACTTCAGTGAGGCAGCACTATAAAAGCTAGCATTAAGCTCCCTGTTGCAACCAGACACCGTCGTGATATGACTGAAAAATTGTTGAAAGCGACGTTAAACCCGAATTCACACACACACACTCTGTCTCTGGTAGGGCCCATCGGAGTCGAAGTTTTGGTTTTATTTTGCTCCAGCATTTCAGTGTTTTTTTTTTTTTTTTGGCTGTCGAGTCCTCGTCGTTGTTTCATCTGTGTGGTTGTTTGATTTTTGTGTTCTCGGAGATGTTGCACTGATGAGTGAGGAGGCCTTCATGCGGACTGAACAAATTATTTGTCCAAATCGCGACTGAAGTGAGGGCGAGATTTGTAACGGCGTAAAATTTTAAGTCGATTTAAGCCCCCGACCCCCACCGTGAAATTCGTTTCACTGACCGTTCCAAAGCGGTTATTTTTGTAATGGTTTGTCTTTTGGGCGGGTGTGTCGCTTGTGTTGTTTTGCTTTGGATAGCCGATTGGCCATTTTGTGGGAAAGTAATTGTCCTTTTGGCCTTTGCTATTGATTTTTCCATTACGGTCTAGTTATTCCATGTCTGTGTTTCTTTCCATTTGGTGTCACAAATGGGAGCTGTGGGTTAATTGTATCGATTCCTGATCATTGCCTTCATTTCTATTTCACGAAATAATGTTGCCGACCCCGGTATCATTGAACATGACATAAAGCGTAAGTCTGATATTCAAATGCAATATGTATGCTGTATTATGATTAGATGCCATCCATGTAAACATAAATTATTCATTACGATAACACATCCGTGTGATATAGTGAATTTTTCCAAATACAAAAAAAAAGGTATTTTTTCTGATGAAAATTTGTTACATTTTTCTTATTTATACTCCAAATATAGGTTTTGGGTGCTCGTTGAGGCGGTTCTAACGAGTACCCACAACCTATGTTTCGGAGCAGAAATAAAGAAAATAACTTTTACCCCCGTAAACCCCAGTTTTGTCTGTAAAAAGTGGGGTTTAGGGGGGTCTTTATTTCACGGACTTGTTCACGTGATAGCATTGCCTAAATCAACATTTGAAATGCCTGTAAATGACATATTCTGTTGGAAAACTCATAATTATTACATCGATATTAAAATTCAGGGATACAAATTTGAATAAGTCTTTTATTTTTTTTTTCTGAATCACTTTTGTATGATATGTGTATTTCTGCCATCAATACTTGTGCATAAGATGTATGCATTATACAAACAAAATAACGTTTAAACCAAACTCATATTTATTTTTAAATTTCATACATATTTAATGTTTATGCAAAATAAAATTCACTTCCATCAGCTTATGATTACTAACAGTAAATATCGAATCTTGTCTACTGTTACGAGATGGAATAGGAAACCTCTCTGGTGCCTACGCACATCCAAATTATTTTAGTAGGTATATGACAAGGCGATGCGAGTGAAATATTTTAGGTGAAATGCGGTAGGCAAAATATGCTGCTCCATGCACAAGTCATGCACATATCATACGATGTATGCATGAGTAGTTTGTGGAGATTTTTGTACCATACAGTTGGCCGCTATAAGGCTGATTTCTATAAAATTTGCCTAAAAATTCGCCAACCGCCAAATTGTGCCATATATAATTATCATACCACGAGTTTGCATGGTTTTCCGGTAGTATTCATATATATATAAACCCTGAAAAACGAACATTATTCAGCAGCAGGTCAAGTGCGAATAAATGAACACAACATCGTGGCGGGACAGAGAATGAATATAGAACGGTATGTTAAATCTATGTTTAGTATTATTTTTTGTATGAATGTGCTTGAAGGTTTTGGAGGGGTTTACTTCTAGTATACCCCAACTTTCTAAAGCCTATTCTGGGTTCACTTTTGAAGACTCTGTGGTGTAGTGATTAGGCTACTAGCTTTGCCAGCTAGATGTCGCAGGATCGATCTTAGGCTTCTCTAGAAGTAGAATGAGTCTTTTAAGCGAGGTCTTGTCTCATTCTGACCCTAGATGTTGTTGAGACGTAACGGTTGGACACCCGCTCATTCTAGATCCATTTAGGCTTTTATAGACCCCTTTTGTAGAATATAATTAATAAACGCCGGGTGACTTGTTCGATCCATAACTTTTGACTAGCAGTGGTTAGTAAACAGTGGTCCCGTCTCTATATGCTATTAGGTGTAGAGGGGACGTAAAATTAAGACGAGTTTAACCATATTTTCATCATCAGGGCAAACTCTTACAAGAGCCTGTCGGGTTATCCGTGATGATGAACTGTGATGGATTTGATTTTACAAGCATGTTCATGTTGAGTAGAAATAATTTTGTTCAAGAAGAATTACGAGTTCACTTTGTAATGATGCCGTTTCTGTTTGAGAACTCGGTTTGTATATGTATGTACATTAAAAGAACGTGATGATGATAAGTGAGAGTATTTGGTCGCCACACGTTATAACGGCCTGAGCGACGTAAATGACGTCAGCTGCGTCAACAGCGTCACGAAGACGGTTGTGACATGGTGCCTACCAAATACGGAAAGAATTTACGGCAAACAGTGTTGATCCTTATGAGACACAAACAAATGTTGCGGAGAATAGATGAAAATCTTCCTGTTTTTTAGTTTCTAGCGGTTGTTAATGTAATGAATTTGTGAATAGCTATATTTGTGAGCCGTGTCGCGGAGAAGGATATAAAATATAGTTTGTTATGTTTCCTGTAATTGGCGGGTGACCGGGTAGCGCAAAGGCGTTGTCTGTTCAATTACCTGTGCTAATGTAGTGAGCACGAATTTGGTGAATATTATGCTCAGTAGTAGTGAGCATTTATTGATTTCGGTAGTGCTCAGTAAGGAAACATAAACTTTGAGTATTCTTGTGTCAAGCGCTGGGTGTTGATAATCTGATGCAGTCAAGTTGAGTTCTGCTGTGCAGTTATTTGTCGCATGCACTGATCAGCCTGTGGGTCTGGTCGGCGCATGCGCAATAACGGTATATGCATGAACATATTCTTACTTCTCCGGGAGGGGGATCATGATATAGCATGTATGTTTCGTGAACTGTATCTTAGTCGATTATCGTAATTTGCAGGCACAACGATGTGTGGTGACCTGCTGCTCCCTACAAGATAGGAGCTGCAACTGGTACGACGCCGTCGGTTTCGTGTCCAGCAAGGGCGGACAAAACCTAAACAGACCGTCGAGACCATACTAAACAGGTCGTGGAAAACAACCTGAGTCGATTCAAACGAAGAAGTTACCGGGACTTCAAGCTCGAATTATTCAATCGAAGAATAATATAAATCAACCTGTCATCGACAGTCAGGTCAACAAACTAGTTGACAGCAGTGTGCGAGAGGGGGTTCACCCTAAGTGAACTTATAATCTGGCCAGTCGCGTTTACTTGTTTCTTTTCTTTATTTTATTGTTGTTTTTGTTATTTGCTTCTGAAGACATTCACGTCACCCCGTTCCGAGCACAGAACATTGTTTTGCCTTCGGAGCAGACGCCGTGAGTGCGCTATAGAAGCAAATAAATGTGATGTTTTGCGTTAGTATTGTTGTATATAGATACTGTAAATAATTCATGTCATTCATATGATATCTTTCTTGTGCCTTACCCCACAGCTGCCCGTACACCTACCAGGGGTCACGCTCGGTTGTCGTGTCAGCATGGGGGTTTGCGGGACGCCGTAAACTCACAAAAAGTCATGTAACATATACAGTGTTTTAGCCACTGTATTGCTGTATTTAATTTTTTTTTTTTTCAGACGTATCAGACATGTAGATGTACCTCATATACTATCTAAAATACTAATATCTGCAATACTTCATATTTCCTGTAAGTAAACGTAAAATTACGTAATATGTTATAGTCTTGTAACTTACGATACCTATATTTCTACTGTATCGAATTCTAGTAGGTTTCATGCGTACTGAACAAATTATTTGTCTAATTCGCGACGGAAGTAAGGGCGAGGATCGCAGTTGCGTAAAATCGATTTAAGCCCCACGTGGAATTCGTTTCAGTGACTCTTCTGTTGCGGTTTATTTTTGTATGGTTTGTCTTTGAGTGTGTGTTTCGCTTATATTATTTCGTTTTGGATAGCCAGTTGGCCATTTGGTGGGAAAGTAACTGTCCCTTAGGCTTTCCGCTATTGATGTTTCCATTAGGGTCTAGTTGTTTAATGGTTGTGTTTCTTTCCCTTTGGTGTCACTTCTGGGACCTGTGGGTTAATCGATTCCTGATCATTGCCTTCACTTCTGTTTTGTCATATCCCATTCCCAATTGACCGAGACAAGCAAGATTTTCATACCTTGTTTCAATACATGTTTAAGGCATGAGGGCAAAATTGCGTTCTTATCGTGTCATTCACCCATAAGATATTGACCGTCAAACATGGCTAGCGATGCAAAAACAAGCTTTTCGTCAAAATTTGAATACCGTGCTCTAATTCGGTACTTGTATTTGAAATGGAAAACAGGTCAGGAAATACATCGCGAGTTGGCCAATGTTTATGGGCCTTCTGCACCATCGTATGTACAAATTTAATACTATGTGGCGAGGCGGTTCTAACGAGTTCCCACATTCTATGTTCGGAGCAGAAATTTGAAAACTATTATTTTTTATCTGAAATTTTTCATTTTTTTTTTTTTTTTTTTTGGTGGGTAAATTTTCAATATATTTGAATAGGTGTGTTTTCGTAATGATGCTCAAAACATAGTGTATCTATCTCTTTAGTGTTGTAGAATGACCGATTTTATCAAATATAGGTTGATCGTAACTACATTGATTTTGGTCTTGCCGCTCCAATTAATAGCATACATCTAGCCTTACGTAAATGTTAATGGAAAGTGGACGTTATAACCAAGCATGCCCTGGATAGAGCATCACGAAAACACGCCTATATAATTCTGACCCTATCGAACACCACTTTTATATAGTAAAACCGGGGTCTACGGGGGTAAACCTTATTTCTGCTCTAAAATATAGGTTATGGGTACTCGTTAGAACCGCCTCGGTGAGACGGTTCTAACGAATACCCGCGATACATAATTTGAGCAGAAATAAGAAACATATCACAATTTTTCATCTTATTATTTTTTTTTATTATTATTATTTTTCGGCGGTAAAGTTTACATTGTATTTGTACGGGCGCGTTTTCGTAATAGAGATCCAATCAGCATGTTAAACGTCCGTGTATGAAACAGTCCTGTTAAATAGAAGTGGAGGCAATGATCAGGAATCGATACAATCAACCCACAGCTCCCATCAGAGACACAAAATGGAAAGACACACAAACATGAAACAACAGACCCTAATGGAAACACCAACAGCGGAAAACATAAAGGAATGTTACTTTCCCACAAAATGGCCAATAGGCTATCCAAAATAAAATAACATAAGCGACACAAACACCCAAAGACAAATCATGACAAAAATAAACCGCGACAGAAGAACCGCCTTGAAACGGTCGGCGGAAACGAACTCCACTGAGGCGGGGGGGGGGGGGGGGGGCTTAAATCGATTTTTCTTGGCCACAATCATTGCCCCGTCGCGATTAAGACAAAAAATTTGTTCAGTCCGCATGAAGGCCTCCTAACTCATCAGTGTAACATCTCCGTGAACACAAAAATCAAACAACCACAGAGATGAGACAACGTACAGGCCTCGACAGCAAGAAACCACCGAAATGCTGGAGCAAAAGAAAACCAACAGTTAAGCATACTTTATATCCAGAAAAATGGGGTTTACATGGGTATACAGGTTTTTGTTTTGTTTCTTATTCCTGCTCTAAGACAAAGGTTGAGGGTACTCGTTCAATCAGGCGATTGTCACGAGCACCAAGAACCTGCCTTTGGAGAACAGATAAGAAAAAATATCGCATATTTTTATCAGAAAAGTCACGTTTTTTGGATAATTGAAAGAATGCGCTATGTCGCACGGATGTGTTATCGTAATGCCTCTTTGCCGTTTTGTTTGTTTGTTTTTTACATTACGAAAACACGCCAATACAAATATATTGCCAACTTTTAGGCAAAAAGTTAGAAATTTTAAGATGAAAAATTGTGATATTTTTCTTATTTCTGCTCAAAACATAGATTGCGGGGACTCGATAGAACCGCCTCGACGAGGCGGTTCTATCGAATACCCACTATCTATGTTTTTGAGCAGAAATAAGAAGAATAATGAATACCCCCTTAAACCCCAGTTTTGCTATATAAAAGTGGGGTATGAGGGGGTCAAAATTATATAGGCGTGTTCTCGTAATGATTTGAGGTTTAACGTCTCCGTCAACTTTGTATAGGTCATTTTGGAGACGTTGCTTCCAATTTTGTGGGACTTTTACCCGACACTGAGAAGAAATGACATCTCAAGCCCTGCCGCCCAATGAAATCAGTAGGGTTTATAAGCATGGCCGCTCCGACGCGCACCGCTTCGCCTCGGCAGGCTCAGATACTCTAAGCGGTTTACCAGTACTCGTGTGCGGACGGTTTCAGCTCTACATGGAAGCATCATGTAGCCTCTTTGCCGCATTTAACCATCTCCGAAATTCATAACGAATTGTTTGTTTGATTTGAGGTTTAACGTCCCCGTCAACACTGTAAAGGTCATTTTGGAGACGTTGCTTCCAATTTTGTGGGACTTTTACCCGAGATTGAGATGAAATGAATTCATAACGAAAACACGCCTAAACAAATACATTGCAAACTTTACCCCCAAGAAAACGAAAATTTTTAAGATGAAAAATTGTGATATTTTTCTTATTTCTGCTCAAAATGTAGAATAGAAATAAGAAAAATAAGGTATACCTCTATTCACCCCAGTTTTACTACACATAAGTGGGATCTAAGGGGGTCAAATCTAAATACAGTCGAACTTCAATGGCTCGAACACCTTTGGGACCTCGAAAATCTGTTCGAGACAGGGGTAGTTCGAGCCACTGAGGTTACTGTCATGAGGCATAACGAGATACTTTTTGACATCTTTTCGGTGTTCTATAATGAATATGTATGCGGTGTGTACTCATTAGAATCGCCTCATCGAGGCGATTCTAATGAGTACACACAGCATACATTTGCAAGATAAAAGACAAAAATCTTCTGAATTATCCCCATTATTTTTTATGTAGAGGATTTTGCTAGGGACTCAAGGATGTGTTCGACTCATCCATGGTAAACGAGCCATCGGTGTTCGAGCCATCGAAGTTCTACTATAGGCTGAATTTTCTGATGTACCAGAAAACCATTCTGTATATGTACAGAGACACATTACGATAACACGGGTGGTAATCAGGGAAACTTGCTCGAAAGGTAGTCAATGGAAATTTGTTCCCTCGACACATCCGGGAACTCTCTAGCTACATGTAGCTCCATCACCAGGAAACTTGTAAACAAAGGTAGGTCTCGAAGAGTTTTATCACCATTTCTTCCTTTGTAAGCTATTTATAAAAAAATGAATGAAAGGAAACCTTTTATCACGGAGCTGAAAAACTGTCAATTTATGTCAATACGGATATTGTGGCCTATGATTTTTCATTTTCCGTCAAAAGTACGCCCTTCACACCCCCAGAAGCAACATCCCTAGTGAAATGAAACATGGAATGTTTGAAATAAGCAAAATATTTTGGCCGTGATTACGTAACTTGCGACTTGTGACGAAATTACTGTCCGAGCTAGTCTTCTCGACAAGGAGCTAGTTCACTCGACATGGAGATATTGACCTCACAAAATGAAGATGAAACATTCATCTGATGACTGGGGCCTGCTTCGATGTCTTTCTATGGTCCCACCCAGTTTATCCAACTGGTTTCTTTACCTCTGGCTAGTGGGGTAAGAAGATACTATGCCCACAAGACGTCCCCCTCAATCGTTTCTCCCTGATCGTTTCGCCCCCATTTTGCACCCACGTTCTTCTATCATTATTTCATGTTGCGTCGATACCGGTATGAAACTTATCAACGCAGAATGAAATAGTGTTTTATTTCATTTTGCATCGAATATGCAGACGCAAAATGAAATTAAAAAAGAAATCAAAATGAAAAAATTACTTCATTACTTGATTTTGCGTCGTATCAGTGCAGTAAAGCAAGTATTCCAAAGACAGCCTCATGTAGAAAATCGCCCCGGGATTTGTTTCTCGCTTTAAGCGAGCGTTCGCCTGATTCCGTTCTGACACGAAAAAAAAAAAAAAAAAAAAGATCGTGGGCGAAAGCTGAGAAACAAATCAAACATCTTGAAAAGTGGATACCCATTTTGATGCAAGATATAGGGCCAATAGACTGTCCTATATTCAAGTCTTATACAAGCAAAACAAGCAAATACACTTTAATGAACGTGCAGTTCTGTTGTTACCTTCTTAAACTGTAATTGACCTATAGCATGTCTTATATTTCTTTCAATGAACGAGAAGAAAATATCATGCTAAGTATTCCATTAGCGTACTGATCACAACATTATAATGTTAGGTATGTTATCTAGCGAAATTGTGCTCATTTACTTCCGGATGGGGTTTGTCAACCATTGTTAGTATATGTATTTTAATATATTTGAGAGCGGTCACATCACGTGAACAAGTCCGTAAACTGAACACCCCCATAAACCACACTTTATGTAGAGAAAACTGGGTTTTCGGTGGTACACATTATTTTTTTTTTTAATTTCTTCTCCAAGACATAGATTGTTAGTACTCGTTAGAACCGCCTCATCGAGGCGGTTTTAACGAACACCCACAATCTATGTTTGCAGTATAAATAAGAACAATATTACTGATTTTCATCAGAAAAGAAGCCATTTTGGAGATGTGAAAAATGCACTATGTCGCACGGATGTGTTGTCATGATGATTACTTCTGCATGGCATTTGTCAAAGTTTGTTGGTATTTTAATATTTTGTAGCTCTGGGAATACCATCTTTACTGGTTTAAGGAAGATTGAAGGATTTAAGGAAGATACGAGCCGTACTTCTAATTCATAACGTAGTTTTTTCAAGATTTGAAACTGTCAGGTTCGATTCAGTTGAGCATAAAAATAATTGTAACCCCACGAATCCTGTTTTGCCTGATTTTTCTTCAGGTTTTGACTAGGTGGCTCTCCTGAAGTATGTGATTACTAAATTACATTGTGCCGGTTTTTTGCAATTAACTTACGTCATATTTGGACATCTGGTCAACTACATAATATTTGCTTTGTTAATAGTCCAGGACCTCTCGTTGCTAGGTTTTAAACTATAAATTGTTGCTGAGCAGGCAAGTGTTACCTTAACCCATATATGTATGGGGTGCCGTTTTACAATTTAATTCCAATTATGGATATGAATAAATCAACATATGGATATCCATTATTCCGCTGATTTATGGATATCCATAATTCGAATTATGGATATCCAAAAAATCGAATTATGGATATCCATAAATCGAATTATGGATATCTATAAATTGGGCTAAACTATGGCTATCCATATTTCGAATTATGGATATCGATAATTCACCGCAAAAGCCTTTGGTTTCAGTCATACTTTATTGTATTTATTTGCCAAGACGCATTATAGATATCCATAAATCTAAGTATGGATATCCATAAATGAACCGAATTATGGATATCCATAATTCGAATTAATGATATCCGTAATTCGATTAATGGATATCCATAAATCGATCTGAATTATGGCTATCCAAAATCGAATTATGGATATCCATAATTCGACTGATTTATTGATATCCATATTTCATATTATATATATCCATAAATCGAATAACGGATATCCATAATTCGACTTATGGATATCCATAATTAAGATCGATTTATGGATATCCATAATTCGAATAAAGTATATCATTAATTCGAATTATGGTCATCGAATTATGAATATCCATAAATAATTATGGATATCTATTAATAGGGAATAAATAGTAAAAGGGCGCTCCAAATATATGTCAATGGATTCTCCCACCTATTCAGTTTGCCGTGGTCCATTTCCAATTATAGGTCTACACTGTTTGCCAATAAAGGGCCGCTATGCATATGTGGGTTAACACAGGTTTTCTCGTTTAGGGACCCGATCTCGTATAATACTGCAAATGTTACAGGAAGTTGGCCATTACAAGACCAGATTAGACATGATGTGCTACTAGGCCATTACTATTCTATCTATCTAACGTGACTAAAGTGAAAAAAAGAGAAAAAACTCATTCAGTCGTATGCTACTCAACATTTGATAGAGATCACTGTTTATGTTTAATGCATAATAAATATTTGACAAAGAATGGATTCAATAAAAACATCAAGGCACTCACAGCACTGGTGGGTCGATTGTTATTGAGAGTAGGCTTGAAAAATGGCCCTGAAAGGGGTCTAGACTGTTTCCTTCAACCCTTAAATGCCTCTATTGTAAGTAAACATTGTGGCCCCTAATCAGACGTCTGAGCTGGGTCTATACTCGTTGCCCAGCCCAACACATGGTTCCAGTCCAAATCCTGTAGATAACCCTTTTACGCAACATTCGACCCTAACTGCAATATTAGGCTATTTTCAATATAAAACCGCTACCTGGATTTCCTACAAATTAGTGAGTATCACGTGGACATCAACCCTGGAGAGCGTCTGAGCTTAGTAACTTTGGGTCGATTAACAGACAATCCCAAATAATACATAATGTGGCGCGAACTTGTCCCTCATAAACGTGTGTAACTGTTTTCGTAAAAACTTATTAACACCGGCGCATTCAGGCGGGGCTGCAGCAAATGCCTAGGCACACCTCCCCCACCCCCCCCCCCCCCCCAAAAAAAAAAAAAAAAAAAAAATTGACGTAAGACAAGTGAGTAAAAAATCTTAATTTTCGTCACTTTCACGTATACTCGGTAGAATCGCTTCAAAAAAGCAGATCACACGTGTACTAACTGGCAATGTTGTGGCAGAAATAAGTTGAAACAGTTTTAACGATTTAAAGCTTTGTAAAACAGTCAGTGCAGCTAAATTATGGAAAATCACGCAAGTTCACCAGGAAAATGCTATTCTAATCCACAAATAAAGCTACTATATAGCAGTCGCAGATAAGATTGACTAGGCCTAGGCGGAGCTATTCAGGTGCTGTCAATATATTTTGTCAAATTCGCTGAGTCCACCCGAAGATTCGGTAGAGTGCTTTTCGCACCCTTTCATATACGCCACAGCTATGCTTTTGTTACAGTTGATTTCACACAATCGGGTGACTTGGTTTACCTTTTTGTTAATGGAATATTCCTAAGGCAGGTACAAACGATAGCTCCACCTAGTCAATCTTGCCTACTTGCGTCTACTATACCACATGTATCGGTATTGTGGCTGTTCTGTCGGAAACATTAATCTTTATGTTTGAGCAAAATAAGGAAAATGATATGAAACGTTTCACACAATATATATCTGAAAAAGAAAAATATAACATTCATGTGAGCTCAGCAACATTTAACCCATTCAGTACGAGAAACCCCTAAAGGGGTACCTTTTCAAACAGTGCAGGCCCAGAGAACGCGGCGTCTGATCAGGGCCTCAACTGTTTGCTAAAATTTCAGTAATTTTCCTAATAAATTTTAATGAAAACACAACCTGACATCCCTAAATTTTGAAATGGACTCCTGCTATATATAAGGAGGAAGATTCCATATGGTACAAAAATGGTTAATGAAGCCGGCTATACGTTGTGTATACATGTCGTTCTCCTACTGTGCCTACGTCGGAAAAACAGATTTTTTTTCTGTGAACTATTAGAACAATGTCGTCAAAAATTAACCAGGTTACTTACGCATTGGTCTTAGTACATGTTACATACGAGGGTAGGCTGAAAAGTTCTGAGCCTGGCCAAGATCCAACGGTCTGACCATGCTGAAAGTGCCTTATTTTTCAACATAGTCTCCCTTCCTGTCCACACACTTCCTCCAGCGATGCTGGAGTCCTTGGATCCCAGTGGTATAGAAGGTCTCATCTTGGTAACTGAAAAAACTCCTCAACAGCAGCTATCACCTCCTCGTCTGACGATAATGCTGCCCAGCCAAGTGCTTTTTCATGTTTGGAAACAGGAAATTACCTGATGGAGCTAGATCAGGTGAATACGGAGGGTGATCGACAAGTGTGAAGCCACAGTCATGCACAGCAGCCATTGCGACAACCGATTTATGAGCAGGCGCATTGTCCTGATGGAACAAGACCCTTTTTGTCAATTTTCCGGGTCGTTTAGCCTTAATTGCTTTTCGCAATTGTTTTAGCAGATCTGCATAATACTCCCCATTAATTCTTCTGCCCTTTTGAAGGTAATTTATGAACATTATACACTTGGCATCCCAGAACACCGATGCCATCACCTTCCCTGCAGAGGAGACGACCTTTGCCTTCTTTGGAGGGGGTTAGCCAGGCTGCTTCCATTGCCTGGATTGTCTTTTGGTCTCTGGCTCAAAGTGATGAACCTAACACTCATCCTGAGTGACAAAACGGTCAAGAAAACCATCCTGGTCTGCTTCAAAATAGCCAAGTTGGCTTGTGACAGGTTCAGTCTGGTCAACTTTTGGCCAGGCGTCAAAAGCCGTGGCACCCATCTGGCGGAAACCTTCGACATTCCTTATTCACTGTGTAGAATGTTTTCTACTCGTTCACGGGAGATGCCAACAGTGTTAGCTAACTGATTCACAGTTAAACGCCTGTCATCCATCACGGCCCTGTGCACTTGGCTGATGGTTTCCTCAGTTATTGCCGTTGTGGGTCGTCCACACCGGTCATCATCTTCAAGGCTGTCCTTGCCCATCTTAAAATTTGCTGCCCACCTTTTCACGGTTGCATACGAAGGAGCATCATCCCCTAATGTAGCAACCATATCG
This sequence comes from Lucinisca nassula, assembly GCA_963580285.1. Classification (NCBI taxonomy): domain Eukaryota; kingdom Metazoa; phylum Mollusca; class Bivalvia; order Lucinida; family Lucinidae; genus Lucinisca; species Lucinisca nassula. The sequence continues at coordinate 62,115,470 of OY757010.1, forward strand.
GCATGAATGTCCTTAGGAGCTAACCCCTTTTTATGGAGGTACTAGATGACACCACGATGCCAGATTTTGTCCATTTTCTCAAAACCGTGCTAGTATCAATTTTCAAAGTCTAGAATTTCTACGTTATTGCAGGTAAACTTGAACTCATTTGAGTCAAATCTAGTAATAAAGGTTTGGATTTAATGAATACAAAATTTCATCGCTGTTCGATGCCTGCTTCTTGGTCAGGCTCAGAACTTTTCAGCCTACCCTCGTACATGTACCATAAGTCGGGCTCCCGATCATCGGGACTTTGAGAAATAGATTGGGCTTCATGATGCTTCCTCGCAGAGCTGAAACCGACCGCACATGAGTACTGGTAAACCGCTTTAGAAGGTCTAAGCCTGCCCAGGCAATGTGGTGCGAGTCGGACCATCCATGCATATAAACTCGAACGAGTATCCACAATCTGTGTGTTTGAGCAGAAATAATAAAAATAATATATACACCTGTAAACGCTAGATTTCCTTTATAAAATTTGGGTTTAAGGGGGTAAAATTATAAACGCTTGTTTTCGTGGATTGCAGGCCGTCCTGATGACGTGGTGTACAGTATCTCGAACTTATGCACAAACAAGTATTATACTCGCTCAGCCCATCGGGGCTTGAGAAAAAGATTGGGCTGCATGGTTCTTCCACACAGAGCTGCATCGGACCACAAACGAAGCACTAAGCCTGCTCAGATAAAGCGGTGTGAGTCAGATCGTCCAGTGCATATAAGTAAGCCTTCTGGTTTCATTGGGCGGCAAGGCTTGATATGCCATTTCATCTCAATATCGGGTAAAAGTCCCACAAAATTGGAAGCAACGTCTCCAAACTGAATTTAATAGTGTTGACGGGAACCGAAAACCCCTATTCTAACAAACAAACAAGTATTTTTCATATTTGAATATCTCTTTCCACATCATCCGAAACAAAAGGACAATTTGCCAGACCTAAAAGATGTAGCAGCTTTGAATAATTGCCTCTAATCTAAGGGAAGTAACGACAGCTTGTACTTCGATTTTTTCCAAATATGGTAATGTTGCTTTATCTGCTGTTAGCCCATTTTGTACCGGAAACCCCAAAATGGGTAATTGGCAAACAAAGAAGGCCCAGATCAGACGCCGCAGAACGCGGCGTCTGATCAGGGCCTACATTGTTTGCAAGAAAGTTCAGCCATTTTCCAAATAAAATTTGAAGATAACACAACCTGACACCCCTTAATTTTGAAATGGACTCCTGCTATGATTCTATTTGGTACAAAAAGGGTTAAAAGAACTATCGCATGTATTCGTTTGATCATTACGACAATTATCATTTTTCATCCTGTAGCCCGACTGTTACACGTGCCTTTACCCACAGTGTAGGTCTTGATGGGACGTCTCATAATTACCTATCTTATCAGGATTTCTGTTGTTTGTCATTCTTTAAATGAACTGGACTTAGAAACAAAAGTATGAGGTGTTGGCGTGACTATTCACAACTTAAGATATGGAAGTGTTCGTTATCGAACGTCAGGGGCGTATGGGTTAACGCAATAATAATGATTCTGACGCCAAACAGTTTAACTGATAACCAGTTTATTTTGCTGTAACTAAAGATTCAAGCCCGTGAGATGACATTCCGATAAAATCATATCCTCATAATTTGTTCAAATATTTTAATAATGTAATATGCTAATTCGTTACATATAACTGAGCGCGTTATCCTTAATTATCTGTGGATATGCTTTAACTTATTGTTTGTCTGTTTGGTTGATTGATTTGTTGTTTGTTTGCATTACGATAACACACCCGTGCGTCATAGTGCATATCATTCATCTCCAAAGTGGCTACTTTTCTGATGAAAATCCAAGATATTTTTTCTTATAAATACTGCAAACATAGGTCCTGGGTGCTCGTTAGAACCGCCTCATTGAGGCGGTTCTAACGAGTACCCACAACCTATGTCTTGTACATGTAGTAAAATAAGAAAAATAGTGTATACCCCCGTAAACCCCCGTTTTCTCTATATAAATTGGGGTATGGGGGGTATTCATTCCAGGGACTAGTTCACGTGATGGAAGTCTATAGCCAAGTCAACAATACGACTTATTGAGCCATCCAACGGCTCGAACTACCATTGTCTCGAATAATTTGTAATGTTCTTAAGAGTTCTCGAGAAAGGCTCAAATATATTGGGTTAGGGGCTTGTGGGGTCATTTCGGTCACCTTAAACATTTGACCCCCCTTTAACCCAACTATCGTATAGTAAAACTGGGTTTAATGGGGTATGCATTATTTTTCTTATTTCTGCTCAAACATAGAGTGTTAGAATTTTATTACAACCTCCTCGACGAGGCGGTTACAACTATGTTTTTGAGCAGAAATACGAAAACTATAAGACCTTTTATTTGAAAAGTTTGACTTTCTTCGATGGTAAAATGTTCAAGACATTTGTATGGGCGTGTTTTCGTAATGATTTACCTGCATGTGAGTGAGTGTTTGAGCTTTACGTCTCACCAACAGTTAGGTCATATGGAGATGGGACGTCGGTTTAAAGACTCATCCGAAAGTCTAGAGAAGCCCGGGATCGATATTGCGACCCCTGGTTTACAAGGCGAGAAGCTTAACCACTACACCACGGAGGCTTCTTACTTACCTGCATGTATTCGAAGTTACTTCAACGTTACTTTTACGTTGAGACAATGTTGTGTTCCTGACGTTTATCTATCATTAAGAGACTGGATAGGCCTAAACCTAGTCAGCGCAGGCAGGTAACAGAGCTAGTTGCACTAGGCTTCCACATTGTCTCATCATTGGATCTCCAAGCTGCAAAGGCTCTGGCGAAACGCTGCATATGTGCACGCTCGCCTCGATGGGCGGTTTGAAGGGGTGCCAACGATTTGTGTTTGGAGCAGAAATATGTATTATAATTTCCATTAGAAAGCTGTTATTTCAGGAGCCACGAAGCTGTTTGAAACTATCGCCAGTTTGGCCGGGATCCTTGCTACAAAATCAATTTTGGTCATGTGTTTTTACTTAAAAAAAAAAAAACACTAGTAAAATTTAGTAAATTTTCTTGCGAGACGTCATGCCAATAAGATACCACATCAGTGCGCTAAAAGTGCGATTTTCCCATCTCCAGGTACTAGCATTTTTTTTTCAGATGAAAATGATCTTTATATTTCTTATTTCTAGTCCAAATGTAGAATGTTGGTACTCGTAAGAACCGCCAGATTGAGGCGGTCCAAAAGTGTACCCATAATTATATATGTTTTTTAGCATAATGAGGAGAATAATGACAACCCCCATAATTCCAAAAATTATGTAATATGAACATAGGCAATGCCTTAAGGCGAGCTAGCAATTCACTAAGCTCTGAAGAACCACAATTTATGAGAATCTAACTACATGTAACCATTAGTAACAAAGTATTGGAAGTGTGACAACTATTGGATATAGATCTCAGTAACTTGGGATTTTGCGTATGAGATTATTTCAGAATGTGGGTCTAGACAGCATCATTCATTTTGATGTGAAAATATTGAACGCAAAAGCTATGCTCAAAATGTAACATCATACTAAAAGTGATGTTTCAGCTTATATTTGGCTTTATCATCAGAAAGTGAGATGATAGCAACAACAACAGAACTAGAGCAAAGTCGATTGTGGGTCAATCGCAAATATCCGCACTTTGAAAATAAGGTTCAAGAAATGTTAATTCGACCTTTCGACCTTGACCTTTGACCCAAGAGATCACAGCCTGCATTCGAAAACTTATGTGGAATATCAACATTGTAGACAACCACCCTGCCAAATATGAACACTATCAGACAACCGTTGCAGGAGGAGTTCGGGCTATGAGGAAATGTGTACTGACAGACTGACGGCGGATGAGACTGATCGCAGTATATTGGGCTTTTCATTACAATAACACGTCCGTGCGACAAAGTGCATTTTTCACATCTCAAAAATGGCTACTAATCTCAGGAAAAACCGTGATACTTTTCTAATAAATGCTCCAAACATAGGTTGTGGGTGCTCGTTAGAACCGCCTCAATGAGGCGGTTCTAACGAGTACCCACAACCTATGTTTTGGAACAGAAATAAGAAAAATAATGTTTACCCCCGTAAACCCTAGTTTTCTCTCTATGAAGTGGGGTTAAGGGGGGTGTTCATTTCACGGACTTGTTCACGTGATGTCTTCTGACGGACTAACGGACGTGGGCCCAACATGGAAAAGTTCGGATATAATGATTCACACAATATTGTAGGCTAGCACTTAGTCCATGCACGGAATAGTTTTAATTCTGTGGTGCAACAGTAGCTTTTTAGGAATCGCAAGGAGAAAACATAAAATTTGTGGAGGCTAACATAAAGACTATTTGTGCAAAGCCTCGGTCTGATATTCCATATGTTTCTGAGATAATTTTAAAGGTTTTCTTATTGCATTTTGTTTGCCATGACAACCAACTTTGCCATGACAACCATGTAAAATGAGAACTTGACAGAAAAACCATCTGCCCCGTAGTGGACCACTCAGAATTTCTGTAAATATTTTGTTGAAATATCTGCAGTGAGGTATGACCTAGAAATATTAAAGTGTCGTTTGTTTGTGTGTGTGTGTGTTTGTGTGTGTGTGTGTGTGTTTTTTTCTTTCTTCTTCCATTGTTCCATTAAACGTTAATAACAACTTTAAGCCTAAACTTACAATCCAACAGATGCAGTAAAGGGCATTTGTCCTCAGCAGACATAGTAGCTGCAGAGAAGGACTGATATAATGTTCATTACAGAAGCTTGAAGTTCAACCAATGATTGGCAATAACAGATCACTAACCATGTGTGATATAATGTATTACTGATTAAGAGTACTCGCTTAAAATATGAGCCCCGCCAAGCGAATTTGTGTCTTCGAGCATTCTGTCATGACAAATTTTAACTGCGCATGCCCAGCCATTCAGAGGGGCCAGGGATATGGCTTTCTGTCTGAAGGTTCCTCTTGATTTACTGCTTGTATGAGCGAGTAGCGAAGGTTCTGGCGAGACTGCGCGAATGCGCAGGCTCGCCTGAACCTTTGCTGCTCGCCTAGGCAATAGGAACCAAAATCGCTTGACGTGGCCCATATAATAAATAAAAATAAATAGTTTGTGGGGTTATAGATCCCAACTGATGAGGGTGCTTTCAATGTGTTTTATGTAGCTGTAAACAAATTGTTTAAATAAAAAATTGTGTCCTCAATGCTTTTTCAGCCCTAGTTTGCTTTTCTATCCTGAAGCACAGGTCCTAATGTTGCCTGGTTAATGGCTTAGATCCCATTCACCCTACAGCTATGTTACAATTAGCTGGTTAACATGCTGCAGAGGGCAGTTAAAAGCCAAAAGGTACAAAGGCTGATTGATATGTTGTGAGCCTCATATTGAATGAGGTACGCAGGGATGTTCTTTTTGAGTCCTACTATTCTCTGACTATATAGGGCCGTGTACCCAAGGATTCGTCTCATTTGGTCAGTTAATATCTACATAGCCGCACTCTAAAGTAAAAAAGACAAGCGGCAGATTATTTTTTGTTTTGGCTTGTCTTTGAGTGTGTGCATCGCTTATATTATTTTGTTTAGGATAGTAAATTGGCTATTTTATGGGAAAGTAACTGTCCTTTTGGCTTTCGCTAGTGATGTTTCCATTAGGGTTTAGTTGTTTCATGTTTGCGTTTCTTTCCCTTGGTGTCTCTGATGGGAGGGAACTGTGGGTTAATTGTATCGATTCCTGATCATTGCCTTCACTTCTATGTTTTTTATGAAATGGACACAATCGGTGAAAGAGCAGTGATCCAATATCTGCATAAAAACGTTTAACACATAAGGACATCCATAATGATATGGTAGCAACAATAGGTACATGTGCCACTTCATGTGCTACAGTTACAAGATGGGTGGCGGAATGTAAGCGCGGCAGACAGAGCCTTGAGGATGACTCTCGTCCTGGAAGGCCTGTCAGCAACCCCAGAAATGGAATATAAAGTCCATGATATTATTATGAATGACAGACGAGTCACAGAAAATAATATAGCCAGTAGAATTGGCATTTCACAAGAAAGAGTACATTCCATTCTGACAGAGGATCTTGCAATGAGAAAGCTTTCGGTCCGATGGGTACCAGGACTTATGAGTTGATCAGAAGCACACCAGGACAATGCTCCTGTTCACAGGTATTTCATTGTTATTGTTGCAATTTACGATTGTGGCTTTAAATTGATTGAGCATCCGCCTTATTCACCTGATCGTGCTCTACCAGACTTTCATCTATTTCGCACCCACTTTCAGTCCAATGATGACGTCATATATGCAGTGGATGACTTTCGGAACAGCCAAGAAAAGGAATTCTATAAAATTGGCACCGAGGCCCTCAAACACCGCTGGCAAAAGTGTGTAGATACTGAAGGGGACTATGTTGAAAAATAATACAATGTGTCCGACAAAATTCAAATCCGTCAATATGCGGCTCACAACAAATCAATCAGCCCTCGTACGTACATAGAGATATTTTTATCAGAGTGGTCAGGCTTCTGGCATTTCCAGTACAGTCCAGAAAATTACAGCAAATCCAGAATTACTTTCACCAGCCTAGTAGGTAGATAATAAATCTTGCCAATTTCTCTGAAATAACTATATATAAGTTTGGCAATTCTGAGAGAATTAAATTATAAATAAAATAATAATGCATACTGGCATTTTTTATTGAAACATGTATATGTATTTTGAGTCGAACAGGGTTTCTACAGGTTTGAGCAAGTACCATTTTGAAATTCTAATTTGGATACAAGCTGGTGTATTATCTTTAAAGACAAGGTTAGATACTCTACACGCCCCACCTCCAACTCCTGATTGTGTCCAGCATGATGCAAATCATGTTCGGACACCTCAATTTTATTACTGCTGCTGGGAATGCATCATGGGGCTGGAGGGCTAGACTTAAGAATCTGTCACGTGTGCTATATTACCACTGACCTAACCCGCTCCAGTTTCGGACATTTTGCTTCCGACTTTGGTGTATGAATGGCATTTGACGTGTCACTAGTAAGGGTATTGATTCAGCATTGCGTGGAGGCACCATGTAGCCAAATATATTTCTCCATAGCCCGCTGGGCGTTGGCGCAAGTATCTCGATCTAGCCTAACGAGGAGACCCCAACAGGTGCGCTAACTACCTCGCTGAGACACGCTGAAATTATTTCTAAAACAAAATCCTTCACGGTAAGTCAACAATATTGCAAAAGTTTACTCTTGTTTATCCGTGTTACTACAACTGCAATTCTTCATATTTGCAAAATCAGTGTTGTTGATGCGGCGCTGTCAGTCATTTTGTTTTCTCCATGTAAAGTGGGCTTTCTGTTAAGAAGAAGCTTGTTCACTCTAAGGAAAAAATAATCCCTAAAGTATAGTGATTGCTATATTTGACTTTTGTCTGCTTAATACTTTATATTTTGCGAAAAAAAAATCTGGCTCAAAATGAATGAATGGTAGTTTACATTACTACTGACCACTTAATCAGTCCAGGAAAGCAAATCATCTGCACAGTAATGATAACAACCAGCTTCGTCACATGGCACAAGGGTATTCGACTGATTAGTCTAACCAAATGTGCACTTCCGTTACACGAACGAATTATCAAACGCGCTAGAAATTGTCAAACACGTTAGAAATCCATTGAAAACAACGATGTTTGTTTGTTTGATTTGAGGTTTAACGTCCCCGTCAACACTGCAAAGGTCATTTTGGGGACGTTGCTTCCAATTTTGTGGGACTATTACCCGACATTGAGATGAAATGACATCTCAAGCCCCGTCGCCCAATGACACCAATAGGGTTTATTAGCATGGACGCTCCACCTCGCACCGCGGTTCCTGGACAGGCTTAGATCCTCTAAGCGGTTTACCAGTACTAGTGGGCAGGCCGGATTCAGCTCTGCGTGGAGGCATCATGCAGCCCATATATTTCTTCAAGCCCCTATGGGCGGGGGCCACAAAAAAACAACGATGTACAGTACGCGCTGTACCACAGAGCTTGCTCGCGCAGGCCTTCGGCCTTGCACGGGGCAGCTCGCTCGCTATTATTTAGTGGTTTTAGTATGGTGTTTAGCACACTGACTTGTTAACATGATGATTGCATAACACTGCCGCCCTGAAACTGTTGTTCAATGCATCGATAGCTTAGCGAGCTCGTTAGTGGTCAATCTGTTAACTGTTCTAGTAAGTACAATACCTACATTAGTATTTTTTGCTGAAAAAAAATGTGAGCAGCTTTTGCAGATGCAAAAGCTGCTCACTTTTTTTTTGCAGCAAAAATATTAGCATATTTGCCATATAAATGATCCAAAGTTTTAACAATACGTTAACTAATGACGTTAGTTTTGAACAACTGGTCCAATTACGATAATACACTCGTGAGCTTAAATGGCGCGTCTTTCATATCTCTAAAATTAGCATTTTTTTATTATTTTTTTTTGTTTCTTTCTAAATCTATTCTAAACATAGATTGTGGGCACTCGTAAGAACCGCTTGTATCATCTAACGAGTACCCACGCTCAGTATTTTTAGCAAACATAAGAAAAATAATGTATACCCGTCTAAACACAAGCCTTCTCCTATAGTGGGTTTTAGACACGTACTTATTAACCTGATGTTTCTAACAATTTTTCAGTGAGTTTGATACGAGTGTCTGCAGACTTTACGCCACTGCTGACACCTTTCTGAATACGCCGCAACGTTGATGTTAGCCATTTTATATTTTTATTTTTATTTTTTTATTTATTTATTTTTTTTCATTTTGGATTTGTTTTATGACAAATTAGTTTATTTGATTTTTTTAACAATTAAGGTATAGAAAAGCGACAATTTATTGCATTAACGTTTGCCGGGTCAACCCTCGATACCCAACAAAGCTCATTTAGTGCATGAAAACCAAAGCACAGACAGTACCGGTTGTGGAAAAATGAACCTGAACTTGAAGGTTCACTAATAAATTGTTGAAACACACTTGCCGGACGTACGTGCGGGTCTTTCAGTTTCACGACACAGTTTATTGACTCAGATATGCCTAGCGTCCAAAACCTGGTTTCTTTACCAAATAATAATAATAACAATAATAAGCCTTACCTGGAACTCGTACCCACAGTTTGTGCGCGTTGTTTATTTTTTTAATATCGGTCAATAATAACACGTGAACAAAATACGAAAACACGCCGTTTTAATATATTGAAAATTTTCTGATACAAAATAAAAATGTGCTTTTACCATTCTGCTCAAAGCATGGATTTTTGGCATCCAATAGAACCGCCCCGGCGAGGCGGTTTTAACGAGTAACCACAATCTATGTTTCTGAGTAGAAAATAAGAAAACATAGCATATACCCCTTTAGAACCCAGTTTTAAAATATAAAAGTGGGGATTAAAGGGTTCAAACCATATAGGAGCGTTTTTTTATGAATTACGGCATAGTATCTGGATCAGTTAGCAACTTTGAGTAGTTGGATATAGAATCGATCGAAAAATGATTGATCCCTACAACAAATTCAGTAGTGGGGCCAGTAGCAACCGAAGCTGAAATCGAACTGCTGGCTCTGAACAAGAAACATTCATGCGAGGACATTTTTCTTTAAGTGGAATTGACATCTTGTAGTATTACAGCTCAATTAGCCCCAAACCAATTGACAAATTATTGCTACAAAATTGCCCAAGTCGTGTAAAGTAAGGACGAATATGGCTTTAATCAATCATTTATGACTTACAAAAAGTATCTTAATTGAGCCAGCGCACGACAGAACCTACAAAAAGACATGTGCGCCCATCGAAGACTCAGATCTGCCTGCGCATCCATATAGTCTAACCAAAGACTTCTCTTGCTGCTTGAAGGAACATTGGGCCCTTAGGTATCCCTAGAGCGCACAACGAAGACTCTGATCAGACTGCGCGGATGCGCAGGCTGATCTGAGTCTTTGTTGGGCGCACGTGTCTTATTGTAGGTTTTGTCATGCGCTGGCTTAATTGGGTTGCCAAGAACAAGTAATTATAAGTCGTCTACACTGACGATTCTTGAATACAGAAATGATACTGTTTATGTCTTGTCTGGCACGTTTAAATAGAAAGGCAGACATTTCACCCCGGAATTTCACTGTTAAATAATCAAAATTAGTGCCCCATCTGTAACTATTCCTTAGCGTCTTGTTTCGTCCTTCTCCATATGTTTAATACGAAAATTAGGCGATAACTGTATTCAAAATTTTCATTTGGGGAGGTACATACATGCAGGTGTTTTTTTTTTGTTGTTTTTGTTTTTTTTTTTTTTCGGTCGAAAATTTCGTTTTTTTTTTTTTTTTTCGGCGAAGAGCCTCGGGCCAACACAGTAGAGCTCGGATTAGTAACTGGGTCGATTTATTACGTGATATTATCATCCGTTCAGGGAAGTCAATTGTCGGTCTTTCGGTCAGAAAATACGGTTATTGCGACTGCAAAGCCGATGATTTTACCCTTCCAAAATGACAGCTCTATTACAAAACTAGTGAAATAATTATCTTAATCTCTTAAATTGTTTGCGTGATATTTTTTTGTAAAACTTAATGCCAGTCGCTACGGAAAGCGACGTTACATAATCACCGTGTAGCATCGACTCCGGAACTTGTTACTCAAAAGTACCAGATAAATGGGGAAAACGATTATACTGACGGTAGGTAATAGCTTAGGTTGGCGTTATTACGTAGTGTCAGAACTTAAACCTACTTCCCATATTTACTCAACTGTTTTTCTCTATAATTCTTAAAAAGAAATTTTGGAAAGCTTTGTCAGCTGCCATTTAAACACACAAATGAGTCGGTTGGTACATGGCTGGTACCGCGAAAATTCATGACAGCTTCACCAATCTGTGAATTTATGAAGGAAACGGCTTTGACAATCTTCAATTCAGTGGCATCAATAGAAGCCGAATCCTTTTAGTTGTTTTTCCCCCCAAGAATACTGTGACTGAATTAACAAGCCGAAACGTCCGACGGTCAGAGTACGGCAATTTGCGTCACTACGAAAAATACTGGACGGCAGTTTGCTGGGAACAGTACGGCGATTTGCTTTCGACAATTATACATAAAGTGCTACGGCGGAGAAGTGTTCTAACTTGTTTCACAACTGTCAGTCTCAGTATAAACAAAGGTTCGTTGGGTTCGTCGTTACTTGCATTGTCGTTATCCTTTTTATCAGTAATTTTAAAGGGACAGAAGGGTTGGTATATAAGAAATTGGTAACAGATTGACCTACCTGTTGTTGTCCTCTATTTTTTCGACTTTTATCGATTTCCTTTCTTTCTTCCATTACGTCTAAACCCCCGATGGGGACATAAGACGGGTTCCGGCGAACCAAGTGTTGAAGGGTGTAGGCTGAAAGAAAAGGAAAGGAAAGTTGGTGAAATGAGTTTGTACTTTCGGGAAAAGAGAGTGTTAGTAAAATTAAAAGATAAAACAGAAATGGGTCTTTTATCTATCTTCATATCCTCATATACTGAGTCGGCCATACTTGGCCATTACCTCAGTTGCGTGGTGCGCTAAATTTAGAATTTAGAAAAAAAAAAAAAAACTCACTGGATGAGTTCTTAAAACTATTTACAATCTGCTTTCAGAGGTGTACTGAAACACACACATCTTGGTCCTAATCTAATCAGTTGAACTTGAATGTGGGTTCTCATATGAGGTTCCAGTTACTTCAAGTGTACCACAAGGATCAGTTCTAGGCACCGTGTTATTGTTATTATACCTAAACGACCTTTCCGATTACCCCCCCCCCCCCCTCACCCCCTTTAGAGGGACTTAGACCGTCCAGTCATAAGAATCTCACTGGGACATGGAAATTCAAACACAGAAAGTTCAAGTCATGCCCTCATAATTGTTTCATCTGCAAGGTACTAAGGTTTCGATCTATCCACCAACATGAACGTCAACATACATATCGATATAATCTCTTAAAACGCTAATAAGTCCTTTGTTTTATTTATCTAATATCGGAACAAAATAAAACTGCGTTCGGGAAGCAGCATACAAGACAACAGTCCGTCAACACTTGAATACGTCTCCACAGTATGGAGCCTATGCAAACAGTCCTATGCCCATTACCTCGAAATGATGTAGCGTTAAGCCATCGACTTGACTCTGAACAATTATTTAACCTACGACATGCAGCCTTATCTTGGCTTGTGATCCTTGCAGCTGAGAAGGTCACTTGCCTGCCTCATTTATTTAGAAAATTATTTATGGCATAGTTGCAGTATCTCCTTCCCCTTATTTCTAGCAACCAATCGAAACACGCGTCACAGCTTGAGCCAGCCACTCGCATTACGTTAATTAATACATGTATTCGTTCTTCTCCTTGGCAATGGAACAGATTTACTCCCAATAGTATTTTTGATGTCTGCATTAACAAAGTTCAGCGTGGGAGTCAGGCCTCATGGTCAGAAGTTGCCATGAATACAGCATACCTGTTTTAACCTGCTTTTACCTAATCTATTGTTAACATTTAACACCATCACCTTTCTTCATTTCACTTTCATACTTCATATTCATTTAACACTAACACCGCGCAGTCATCCAGCACACATTCAAGCAAAAGCTACTAATTACAGAAGCTTCCCGTTTGCTATTGTCCAGATGACCTTGTATAAAATCGAGGTACCCGTAATTTATAGCATCGCTAGTCCACCTTTTAGCTTTTTATTCTCCCTGTGACGTCCGATCTCTGTGCAAAAAGTAAAATATAGACGTGGCTCGTGTGCTGTGACATTGGCAAACAATAGATACCTAATCAGACGCCACATAACTCGGCGAATGTCCAGATCTACACTGCTTGTTTAAAATGCTGGAACGTAAGGGTTAAACTAACCGTTTAAGTCACATTTCAGGACTATCCCACAGATAATCGATTACAACTAGGAGGAAAGTTTTTTTAGCTGTCCTTTATACAAAAGCGAAAGTTACCTCCTTTTGTGAACGGAAAAGAAATTTATTAAAGGACTTTTTTTCAGGAAATATTAAATCAACTTCTTTAAGGAGTTGAACACCTTTCGATAAGTAGCCAGTGGGCCATTTTGCGGGAAACGAACCATCCTTTTGGCTTTCCGGTATTGATGTTTCCATCACAGTCCAGTTTCTTCATGTCACTACCGGGGCTTGGGGTTAATTGTATTGATTCCTGATCATTGCCTCCACTTCTATTTTGTTGTCTACGTCGTTGCTTAACTGTACAAATGTGAAATAAATAGAATATTCAAGATGAAGAATGCAACAGGCAGGCACTTCCGTGCCGTCGATTTCTAAAATAATAACAATAAAACCATTATCCATGACATAGAACGAGATTTCAGAAGACTTATAGAAGACCAGCATGAAATCATACCTATACAACTTTAATTGACCGCCGTAAACCCCAATTTTATTGATTACTTAAAAGTGGGGGTTTTAGGGGTGTACATTATTTTTCGTATTTTTGTCCAAAAACAGTGCCCACCGTATATGTCCTGAGCTGCAATATGTAAAATATCAGATTTTTTATCTGAAAATTTTCAGTTTTTGGTGTTTTTTTTTTTCAATATATTTGAATAGGCATGTTCTCGGAATGCAAACAAGCGAACAAATAATAGCCGCAGTCGTGATTTAAAATAACTGGAGTATAGCATGCATACACCAGGATCTTCGTTAGAATAAAGTCTCATTCGCAAAAGGAATAAATACATCTAAAACATAAAATAACTATCACAAGAACGACGTAGAAACTATATGAGCTCATTAAAAAAGACATTTTTATTTTTTCGTAGAAAAAAATAATAAACTTCATTTCACGAAAGTAAAGTTCCGTTTAAAGGGGGCAGACTTTGTTTCTACAGTATTTCCTAAGTATTTACAGTAATAAAAGTAAGCGAAAGAATGACACATAATTCTCAATAAGAAATATGGCCCTGGCGTATATTTCACAACTCCAGCTGTTACATACACATATATATTGGTTTACGATCAGTACTAGCATTGGAAACAACCCCTGACTGAGTGATGAAACCAAACATGATAATAATCATGGTTGTTCGTTCAAAACGATGTTAAAATGATGTCAGTAATTTCCAAAGTGGCAATTTTGTGATACAAGTTGCCGTACTGTTAATTCAGCATTTTTTTCCAAGTTGCCGTGCTTAAAAATCCAAGTTGCCGTACTCCTTTGTTTTGTGTTTTCTGAAAGAAAACTGCAGTATAAAGCGAACCTTTTCAATTAAAACTTTCACACAACACATTTTCTAACCTTCTGAATGTTAGGGCATGGAAAAAAGAAGGCCAGTGGTCTTGAATCAAAGCAAAAGCCAGTACTTTCCACGAAAAAGATTTTGTTCTTGGTACCAGCTGTCAATATTTCAGTTTGTTTAGCGATTTCCAGTGAACTGTTATCAGACTCATGAAAGCAGGCAAGAGCTAAATATCTCTCCGACACATATCCATTTTGTTTTAAATGGCAGAATCCTGTAGAAACCTGTAAACAGTTTTTTACTTACCTTACTGTGTGCCATGCTTGCGATAAATATTGATTTCGCTGGTACTTTTCAGTAACAAGTTCCGGAGTCGATGCTACACGGTGATAATAAGGTCGGGTTTCCGACAGAATATCGCAGCCTATATTGTCGCATTTTTTTACGTTACCAAATCAGACGTCACGTTACAGTCACATGTGCATTAAATTGAGGGTATAACTTTCTTCGCGGCGCGTCGCCGTAAAACGAAATTTCCGACCGTAAAAGAACAGACTTACCTTCCAGAATGACAATTTTGAAGACGGTTTTTTCTATCCAGCAGCACTTGGTTTAAACTGTATTTAGTGTGAAAAGAAGTATACTATCTGCTCAAATCCATACACTATGAAAACACGCCTATACAAATACACTGTAAATTTTACCATCGAAAAAAAAAAACACGAACATTTTAAGATGAAAAATTGTTATATTTTTCTTATTTCTGCTCAAAATATAGATTGTGAGTACACGTTAGAACCGCCTCATCGATGCGGTTCAAACGAGTACCCACACTCAATATTTTTGATCAGAAATAAGAAAAATAATGTATACCCTTGAACACCCCAGTTTTACAATATAAATTGGGGTAAAAGGGGGTCATAATTATATAGGCGTGTTTACGTGATGACCCGAGCTGAAAGTTACGTAATTTTTTATGTTATCCAATTAGAGGTCGCGATACATCTACACGTACACGTGCATTAGATGTATGTCAGTAGTTGTTATGTTGTTGGGGGGATATGTTTCGTTGCTTCTCCCGTTCTAGTGTTTCCTCTCCTTGCTGATTCTGACTGCTTATTTACTAGCCATTACGTATATCATCTGCATTCTTTCATTTCTCCGAAATAGTTTTTTGATGAACATTTTAACAACCTGTTTCATTTATAACGAGGGGCACTTTTCAAGCTTCGAAACGCACTTTTCAATCTTCGAAATCCAATCAGCAGGAATTTTTAGGTATACCCTGAAGACACTGGTAAATTGCACTACGAAGTGCACTTCGGGATTCATAACGACGACCAGAAAGGGTTTTCTTTAGTACAGGAAACAGGAAAAAGTCGCAGGGACTACGATCTGGCGAATAAGATGGATGGGAGTTTTCCTATTTCAAGAAGTCTTGGACAAGAACACACTTGTGAGAAGGTGCGTTGTCATGGATAAGATACAGACCTCTTAAACAGGTTGCAGGTCTACGTTGTTTATAGTGTAACTTTATTTTTGAAAACACAACATTTTTTCATAACATATACCTTTGATTGTCTTGCCATTTGGTACGGGAATTTGAACAATTGGTCCATACCGCATACAAAACTTTTGCAGCGCTTTTAATTCTTTTGGCAATGCCCGGCCTTGCTCGATCTTTCCGCAGCCACTGCTTGTCATTACGATAACCCATCCGTGCGACATAGTGTATTTTTCACATCTCCAAAAATGCTGGTATTCTAATGAAAATCCGTGATATTTTTCTTATAGATGCTCAAAACATAAGTTGTTGGTGCTCGTTAGAACCGCCTCATTGAGGCGGTTCTATCGAGTACCCACAACCTATGTCTTGGAACAGAAATAAGGAAAATAATGTTTACCCCCGTAAATCCCAGTTTTCTCTATATAAAGTGGGGTTTAAGGGGTGTTCATTTCACTGACTTGTTCACGTGATGTTATTGGTGAGACTTTTAATGTGGGCGCTAATATCAAAATAGAAGTGAAGGCAAAGATCAGGAATTATGTTTTGATTTACATCTTGCCTACAGTATGGGTTAAGTGTATATGACTG
The DNA here is from genome assembly GCA_963580285.1 of Lucinisca nassula. Taxonomy (NCBI): domain Eukaryota; kingdom Metazoa; phylum Mollusca; class Bivalvia; order Lucinida; family Lucinidae; genus Lucinisca; species Lucinisca nassula. The sequence continues at coordinate 62,131,821 of OY757010.1, forward strand.
GGCCGACTTGAACTTTCAATAACTTTTGACGACTGAAAGGCCGCATCCTTTTATGAGTACAGAACCCCCTCCCCGCAAGAAATCGCCGCAGTTTGCATTTGCTCCTTACAGTCACGCGGTATGTTGGGCCATTAGTGACTTTTAAATGAACGCCCCTCGTACATGTACTCCAAACATAGACTGCTGGTACTCGTTATAACCGCCACATTAAGGCGGTTCTCACGAGGATCCACAGTCTATGTTCTGGACCCAATAAACCCAAGTTGAAAGTGAGGTTTTGGAGAATGTTTACATCACAAAAACACGTGCCCATAATTCCCATCCCCTTAAACTCCAATTTTATACAGTAAAGCTGGGATTTACAGGGGTATACCTTATTTTGTAATTTCTGCTCTTAAATATAAATTGTGGGCACTCGTTAGAACCGCCACGATGTTCTATAGTTTGAGCAGAAATAAGAAATAATATCACAGTTTTTCGTCTTAACGTTTTCTTTTTTCGGCGGTAAAATTTACAATTTATTTGTACAGGTGTGTTTTGGAATTGTATAACATGATGAAACAGTGTATTTACACTACTATACAATAGTATTCCTTATGTTTTCGTATATTTTGGTATCACAATGGTGTTTTTTGAAATGGTTGCATCCCATAAAAGAATGCCGGATCTCTATGAGAGAACGAGTTATCAACAGACACGTGCACGTCATGCATCATGCATTCGGACAAAGTACATGCATGTAGTTGAAATTCCGATATATGATTATGGCACTAATTTTGTTACGATAATTTACTTCAAATGTTGCATGCAATTTTAAGTAGTTTACCTCTTGGAAAAATCATGAAATATATAAGATTTAGGCGTTAAGGAAAACTTAAACTGAGTTGTTCGCGTGTTAAAACATAACCATTTTACAGATAAGCGAGAAAGGAAATTAAGCAAAACAATAATTATTTACATAAAGAATATGAAAAACTGCCTTATTACTGGAATAAGACAGTAGGTAAACATACAACATTGAGCATCTGGGAATTCAATACAAAAACACGCCCGTGCGACATAATGCATTTTCTCACATCTCCAAAATGGCAACTTTCCTGATGAAAATCCGTGATATTTTTCTTATTTGTACTTCAAACATAGGTTGTGGGCGCTCGTTAGAACCGCCTCATTGAGGCGGTTCTAACGAGTACCCACAACCTATGTATTGAAGCAGAAATAAGCAAAATAATGTATCCCCCCCTTAAACCCCAGTTTTCCTTGTATAAAGTGGGGTTTAGGGGGGTCTTCATGTCAAGCACTTGTTCACATGATGTCACGTGTTTTACGATAACACACCCGTGCGACACAGTTTTACAAGTTTTTTTTTCTGATGAAAATTAGTGATATTATGTCTCATTTATATTGCAGACTTAGGTTGTTGGTGCTCGTTAGCCGTCTCATTGAGACGGTTCTAACGAGTAATCACAACCTATGTCTTGGAGCAGGAATGAGAAAAAAAAGGATACCGCCGTTAACCCAAGTTTTCCCAGTTTTCTATATATAATGCGGGGTTTAGGGGGTATTTCTTTCACGGACTTGTTCACGTGATGCTTTGTGCTGTTGTTCGCTTAGCTAGTAAGCAGGTTACGGGGAGAGATTGTGCATTTGAATTGGTGATTAAAGTTTAAAAAAGCCACCTTTCCGGGGTGCTGGTATACATACGCATTATCATATCGATAACGCATTCGTGTGACATGGTGCATTCACGCCTAACGGCCCCGCCCATCGGGGCTTGAAGAAATTGATTGGGCTGCACGATGCTTCCACGCAGAGCTGAAATCCGACCGCACACGAGTACTGGTAAACAGCTCAGAGGACCTAAGCCTGTCCAGGTAAAGCGGTGCGAGTCCATGCTTATACACCCTATTGGATTCGGGTGAAAGTCCCACAAAATTGAAAGCAGCGTCTCGAAAATGACCTATAAAGTCCTGACGGGGACGTTAAACCAAGTTCAAAACAAAGAAACAAAAGCATTCACGCCTATATAATTTTGACCCCCTTGAACCCCAGTTTCATGAAGTAAAACTGGGGTTTACAGGGGTAAAACTTATTTTTCTTATTGCTGCTCTAAAATCTATATTTTGAGCAGAAATAAGAAAAAATCACAATTTTTCATCCTAAAATTTTAGTTTTTTTTCGGCCGTAAAGTTTACAATGTCATTGTATAGGCGTGTTTTCGTAATGCTTGTCGCCAAAACTGTTTGTTGTTTTGATAACTGGTGACATCTGCCTTATCTATAGTATAAACTTAAGTTTTGGGTGTGTTCGTTAGAACCGCCTCATTCACCCGATTCTAACTATTAGCCACAACATATTTATCGGCGCAGAAATAAGGAAAAAAAAAAGTGCTTCAGCTGAGGTGCACGACCCGCCGGATGCTTTTAGCTTATGAGTGTTACCATATATGGGTATGGCGGCCATTTTGGTCATGTGACCTGGACCTAAAACGGTTCCCCCAATAAATGCGCCTTATCGTAAGGAGCAAAAATATATCTTATACTTTAGCACTGTATTCTGAATCGTTTGCAGGATAAAATGCATTCTCACTTTTCCAATACAAAAGCATATGTGTCAAAGTTTGACCTAGGCACAAAGAAGGCCAAGGTCAACTCAGGGTCACCATTTTAGCAATTTATGATGGACTTACGTCCCAGATGCTATTTATCAAGTTTCGTGGAAATCTGCTTAGTGGTTCTGGAGAAGACTATTTTTGAAGGGTTTTTACCATACATGGCTTGGCGGCCATTTTGGTCATGTGACCCGGAACCCATGAGCAAATTTTGGTTTCCCCCATCCCAAAGAGGCTCCATATGAAATTTGAATTCAATCGGCCCAACGGTTTGCGAGGAGAAGCAGTTCGAAATTATTCACATTTTTCTCCTCGGCGAGGCTACACTAAATGGAATGTAATATTTTGCAAGTTCATTGGCTAGATCTCATTGATATCTATCAGTATGACAAAAATGGTTTAAATATTCCAACAAAAGCATATGTGTCAAAGTTTGACCTAGGCACAAAGAAGGTCAATGTCAACTCAGGGTCACCTTTTTAGCAATTTATGATGGGCCTACGTCCCAGATGCTATTTATCAAGTTTCGTGGAAATCTGCTTAGTGGTTCTGGAGAAGACTATTTTTGAAGGGTTTTTAACATATATGGCTTGGCGGCCAATTTTGTCATGTGACCTGGACCCCATGAGCAAATTTTGGTTTCCCCCATCCTATAGAGGCTCAATATGAAATTTGACTTCAATCGGCCCAAAGGTTTCGGAGGAGAAGCAGTTCGAAAATTTGCACATTTTACGCCTCGGCGAGGCTATCCTAAATGAAATGTAATATTTCGCAAATTCATTGGTTAGATCTAATTGATATCTATCAGTATGCCAAAAATTGTTTAAATATTCCAAGCGGTTAAGTCACTATCACCAATTTTCACAAACGGGTTACGGACGGACAGACTGACAGACAGATAGACAGAATGACAGAGTGACACGGTGATTTAGGGCACTCTTAGAAATCAACCAACTCTAGTCGGTCGCTTTTTCTTTGGGTCGTGTAATATCGAATACCTGATGTAAACCCCGGCTTTCTAGATAATCATCGGAATTACATTTATATAGTGTTGTTTATCACACGGACTTGTTAACTTGATGGCATATTTTATTTAGATGTGCATTGTAATTTTGTTTGATTGGTGGTTTAACGTCCGCGTCAACTCTGTATATGTCACTTTGGAGACGTTGCTTATAATTTTGTAGGACTTTTACCCGACAATGAGATGAAATGACATCTCAAGCCCTGTCGCCCAATGAAGCCAATAGGGTTTATAAGCATGGGCGGACTCGCGCCGATTTGCTTGGGCAGGCTTAGAGCCTCTAAGCGGTTAACCAGTACTCGTGTACAGTCGGTTTCAGCTCTGCGTGGAAGCATCATGCAGCCCATCTATTTCTTCAAGCCCCGATGGGCGGGGGCCTAGTGCATTGTAATTATGACCATTAATTAAATACCGTCGGCCACCCTGACCAATAATTCTTAATCATTAGGTCTCCCACCGCTGTGGTTCGAGCCTGGCTCGGTTATATGTGAGACGCCAAGTTCTGCAACGGAAGATCAGGTGTTTTTTCTCCGGGTACGCCGATTTTCGCTTCACACTGATTAACGAACGGCTCGATATGAGGGAAGTAATCTTGAAAGGGCCGTAAAATCAAGACCAAGAAAAAATATATCACCAAAACTGCTATTTTTCTTTGTCCATAGTCCCAAGTTAAGTTTAGGGTGCTCGTTAGAACCGCCCTATTGACGCGATTCTTACTTTTACACGGTGCAAAAATAAGAAAATAATGGGCACTCCATGTTATCCTTAGTTTTCTCTATAATGAATGGGTGTTTACATATATACAGGGGTTTCCATTACACGGACTTGTTAACTTAATGTCATGTGGGCACATCAAAACCACTTTTCATTCCGATAACACACCCGTGCGGCATAGTTCATTTTTTCACATCTCCAAAATGGCCAATTTTCTTATGACAATCCATAAAATTTGTCTTATTTATAATGCAAACATAAGTTATGGGTACTCGTTAGAAACGCCTCATTGAGGCACACAACCTATGTCTTGGAGCGGAAATAAGGAAAATAATGTTTACCTCCCTAAACACCAGTTTTTTCTACATAAAGTGGGGTTTACGAGGGGTCTTTATTTCACGGACTTGTTCACGTGATGATTAGAAGTTAGGGAAGTTAGATTGGAGGTACATGTACTGTTGCCTGCCAAAATGTTAAACTTTGAAAGTACATGAACTTGTTCCAGAATAGCAAACCTTTTGGGGATAACTCGAAACTTCTATCACTTGTGAGTGAAATACTCGTAACCAAGAAATATTTTTAGAGGACAAAATTGAATGAGGCATAAAATCAAGATGTTGTTCACGGTGCTTAATCAAAAATCAAGTGATCAAACATATCTCCGCCAATGCATATCAATATTGTGCAATAAGATTATTATCATAAAGACACCAATATTATATAAATTAGCATATCATATCAGTTTAATATTTTCTTCAATTAGTTGGCAAGATTTTACCGCAGATATGCTATAGCTATATTTCATATTCATACAATTTGAATTAGTTTATTTGTCTGCAATCTGGTGTGGCGTCCTCCGTCCTAGCAGATATTCCGATCAATTTCAAAATGAATATTAAAATACGCAGAAATTGAGGAAAAAAAGATAATAATGTGGCATTTTCCCTGCAAACGTTGTTGATGCTAATAAAAAAATGCATCATAAGGAAAGAGACAACTTTTTCAAATTAGTATTGCCTCTATTACATATATGAAATTTTCTACCATAAATATAAGTATATTTGCCATAGTATATTCTGGTCAAATATTTAACGATATCTAAACCTAGACTAACGATGTCTTTAGTTTCCAACAACTACGCACCCCACCCCCCAACCCGAACCCACCATCAGCCCAGAACTGAAGAAGCCAGGGTCCTTGTCTCCGACCTACTCCTCAACTGCCGTCACAACTTTTTTTCCCGTCCAACGATATCCTTGTTTAAGTTTGGGAATAGGAAATAATCACTAGGAGCTAAACCCGGAGAACAGGCGGGGTGTGGTATTAGCTGGTACATTGTCCTGTTGGAGCAGAATCCCTTTGGAGAGTTTACCTCGGCGTTTTACTCGGATCGTAGTTCTCAGTTGGTCCTAATACGCACCTGTTATTACACTTATCTTTGCTAGAAAGTCCAACATAATAACGCCTTGTGCGTCCCAAAATACAGTTGCCATCACCTTGCCAACACAGTGTTAGTTTAGTTTATACTAATTTATTTTAGTTCGATTGCGATGAAAGCTTCAAACTTATTGAATCGCTCTCGAACACTCATTCCGGGTGTTTTCACGCGCGCGCGAGAGAGAGGCAGTGGCTTTTACACCACTGATACCCATTTACACCTGGGTGGAGTGGGGCAGTGTCATTACGTGTCTTGCCCAAGGACACACCTCGATACCGGTTGCCTGATTCGAACGCACAACCTCTCGATCATTTGAACTTCTTTGGCCTCGGAGACCCCGGCCCTACCCATAAGCGACATTGCGTTTTATTTTACTCGCTTATAATAATGGTCCCAGGTCTCATCTACAGTCACCAGACGTGAAAGAAAATCAGCTTCCTTTGACCTAACCCGCTTCAACAGTGCGCTGCATACTGATGCTCTGGTTGCCATTTGCTTGCCGCAAAGGGAGTTTGGGACCCATCGGGCTGTTAGCTTGCGCATACCCTAGCGATCAGGTAAAATTGTTGAAAAGCTACCATATGAAATGTGTAATGCATTCGCTGTTTCTTCCACCTTAATTCGCCTATCACAGTACACCAGATCCCTTGTTACCCATTTCTTCATCGGTGGCATCTGATGGGCGTCCAGACCTGGTTTCGTCTTTTAAAGACGTTCTACCGCGTTTGAATTACCCAACCCAGAATTTTAACTTGTGCATACGATGGTGCAGAAGACCCATACTCATTGGTCAACTCGCAACGTATTTCCTGGCCAGTTTTTCCTTTCAAATACAAGGACCGCATTGCAGCACGGTACTCAACGTTTGGCGAAAAGCTCTCTATTGCATCGCTAGCCATGTTTGACGTTCAATATCTTATAAGTGAATGACACGATAAGGATGCAATTTTGCCCTCATGCCTAAAACATATATTGAAACAAGGCAAGGAAATCTTGACTGGCTTGGGCAATTGGAGTTACTTATTGACTTGCCCTCGTATAACGATTTGAAATCAAAGGCTGTTACACGAGTGATCATTTCAAATGGAATTTATGAAACGAGTTTACAAAGTGCCATATACATGACCACTCCTGTGCGATTCTGTTTATCATGTAACGACTATAAATCGAATATTATTGCCGAAGAAGTATATCATATAAATTAGCATATCATATCCATGCAGTTTATTTTTTTAACCACTGATATGCTATTGCTATATTACGGATTTCATTAGGAAACAACATCGGCTTGTCACCATCTCGAAAACACGCCTATATAATTTTGACCTCCTTGAATCCCACTTTTATATAGTAAAACTGGGGTTTACAGGGGTAAACCTTATTTTCTTATTTCTGCTCTAAAATATACATTGTGGGTACTCGTTTGAAGCGCCTCACCATCGCTTGTCACCATCTCGAAAACATGCCTATATAATTTTGACCTCCTTGAATCCCACTTTTATATAGTAAAACTGGGGTTTACAGGGGTAAACCTTATTTTCTTATTTCTGCTCTAAAATATAGATTGTGGGTACTCGTTTGAACCGCCTCGATGAGGCGGTTCTAACGGGTACCCACAATCTATATTTTGAGCAGAAATAAGAAAAATATTGCAATTTTTCATCTTAAAATTTTCGTTTTTTCGACGGTAATGTTTACAATGTATTTGTATAGGCATGTTTTCGTAATGGGACAACGTCAAGATGTTACGCGAAAATAACAATGTGCTATTACAGGTGCGGTAAAATCATTTTTTTCTGACATGACGCTGCCACCATTACGAAAACACGCCTATACAAATACATTGTAAACTTTACCGCGGAAAAATCTAAAATTTTAAGATGAAAAAGTGTGATATTTTTCTTATTCTGCTCAAAATATAGACTTTGGATACTCGTTAGTACCCACAATCTATATTTTAGAGCAGAACTAAGAAAAATAAGGTTTACTCCGGTAAATCCCAGTTTTACTGTATAAAAGTGGGGTTCAAGGGGGTCAGAATTATATAGGCATGTTTTCGTGATGACTTAATAACATCGGCGTTGAAGGATTCTTTATTTATGAAATTGCAAGGAAATCCTAAAGTCTGTGACATTCATCGGGATATCTCTTTATTGTCGATTGGCAGCATTTCTACTTAGCTTTGAACAATGTTTGATCAGGACAGAGAAACAATGCTATTCACAGCAAGGCAGCTTCAAAATGCCAGGAACAGAATATCCAGTTTTACTTGACCTTCCCAAAGCATTTGCTACAGTGGATAATTTACTATCGGTATGCAAAATGACTGAACCACTTCCATACAAATTGACTCATCACGGAAACACGCCTATATAATTTTGACCCCCTTGAACCCTACTTTTATATAGTTAAGCTGGGGTTTACAGGGGTATACCTTATTTTTCTTATTTCTGCTAAAATATAGATTGTGGGTACTCGTTAGAAAAGAAATCCTCAGTGGAGAACTACAATTTGGAAAACGCTCCCATGATGGTCAGAAGAAGCGATAAAAAAAGACTCTAACAGTCTCCCTCAAAGACTTCAGGATACCAACAGTGTCACATGACCGGTGCTCGTGAATATGAGACAAAACAATAGCGACACCGAACAGAAACGTGGTCGGCCTAAAGCTAGAGCTAAAGCATCACCAACAGAGCTTTCTCCCTCAAACCACTCATAAAAGCTACGCATTTCCAAAACACGGCTATACAAATACATTGTAAACTTTAACGCCGAAAAAACGAAAATTTTAAGATGAAAAATTGTGATAGTTTTCTTATTTCTGCTCAAAATATAGATAGTGGCTACACATTAGAACCGCCTCATCGAGGCGGTTCTAACGCGTACCCATAATGTATATTTTAGAGCAGAAGTAAGAAAAATAAGGTTTACCCCTGTAAACCCCAGTTTTACTATATAAAACTCGGGTTCAAGGGGGTCAAAATCATATAGGCGTGTTTTCGTGATGGACTGGTCTCATCAGCCATCTAAAATTACACAAACAGTAGCAATGCACGTATTTGATTAATATTGGTCTTTGTCAGAAATGACAGACAAACTACAATATGATTAAAGAATCATTGTAACGGAACGGATCTCTCGTCAGAGAAAATGCATTCCCTTATACATAGATGCCACTGATTCGCCACGTTAGAACGTCCGTGCTTAGAACATACGAGATTCTCGCTACAGTAATATGTTGTCTGAATAGCGTGAAGCTGAGCAGCCCGGTGCGTCTCTTACCTGGCTGCAAACCCCGAGTAGGCAGTGTTTTCTTCCCGTGGCGGCCTCTTACAGAATATGTATCAACAAAAGAGTGCAATATGTGTTAAATTACAAAGTGTCTGTACTGGGTTGGGCTTGTTCTACAGCCCTGAGAAATATTGATATACAGTGTTGGCATCACGTGAACAAGTCCGTGATATAAAGACCCCACTAAACCCCACTTCATATAGATAAAACTGGGGTTTACGGGGGTAAACATTATTTTCCTTATTTCTGCTCCAAGACATAGGTTTCGGGTACTCGTTAGAACCGCCTCAATGAGGCGGTTCTAACGAGCACCCAAAACCTATGTTTGGAGTATAAATAAGAAAAATGTCACAAATTTTCATCAGTAAAATTGCCTTTTTGTTGTTTTAAAAAGTGTACTATATCACACGGATGTGTTATCGTAAAGGCTATTTTTTTTTGTGTAGGTCTAACGGGATACAAGAACGTGGACGGACGTGTCATAAACTTTTTCAACAAGGAATAGTGTTTGCAAAACGCAGATGCCTTTAATTGGCCTAGCAGTCTCCTACTTGGGGATCAAGGGAACGCATAAACTTCAGGCCTCATATAGTTCAGGCATTTGCAGGATTTTAGGCTTTTAGAGCTTGAAATTTTTCCTTATTTCAGGCTTTTAGATTTTGATTTTCCATCCTATATTCTGTTTAAAATGACTATTTAACCCTTAATTTATTTAGTCACATCCATTTCCAAATCCCTCCCAATTGCTAATCAAATTATTTGATATAATGTAATCATTCAATTCACAAACAGCATTACAAACAGTGTAGATTCTGATCAGATGGCGTCTTCAGAAGCCATCTGATCTGGATCTACACTGCTTGCAAAGGTAGCGGTTGTCATGTTCAGCAGAATAAGGGTTAAAACTATCAAATCTGGACTTTCAGGCATGGAAAAGCTTGGTCTGTATGAGGCCTGAAACTTGCAGGGGAGCCAACATTTTTCTATATTTACGTTCTCTATGCATTTACAGAAAAACCCTATAGTTATTGGGAAGCAATGTTGTTCATACTTCAATATTCACATTCCCAGTGCTTACATAAAACACCTATGGTTAACTATTGGGAAGCAATGTTATTCACACTTCAATATTTGTATTCTAAGTGGTTACAGAAAACCCCTATAGTTAACTATTGGGGAGCAATGTTGTTGATACTTCAAAATTCACATTTTCTCAGTGCTTACAGAAAACCCCTATAGTTGACTACTGGGTGGCATTTTTGTTTATACTGCAATATTCACATTCTCAGTGCTTACAGAAAACCCCTATAGTTAACTATTGGGAAGCAATTTTATTTATACTGCAATACTATTTTTTTCTTTCTCGCAGTGCAGAAAATCTCTATAGTTAACTTCAGTGAGGCAATGTTGTTCACACTTCAATATTTACATTCTACGTGCTTACGGAAACCCCCTATAGTTAACTATTGGGAGGCATTTTTGTTTATACTGCAATATTCACATTCTCAGTGCTTACAGAAAACCCCTAAAGTTAACTATTGGGAAGCAATATTGTTCATACATCAATATTCACATTTTCAGTGTTTACAGTATACCCCAATAGTTAACTAACTACTGGGAAGCAATTTTGTTCATACGCTCTTACTTCAATATTTACATTGTAAGTGCTTACAGAAAACACCCTTGGATGAACGTTGAACAAATTACGTTCATTTATTAAAAGGATTATTGTGTCAACATTATCACTTAGCTTTTCGCGCTTAAATAACATCATTTGCTCAACGCATTTCAATTTCAGTTCAGCTCACCCATCTCCGCCACCCCTCCCCCATTTTTGTTTTTCTCATTTGAGCAAGACGGATATTAACTTAAAAGAACAACTGATATTCCGTAAACAGAACGTTTTTCGCATGAGACGTATCATTACGAAAAAACGCCTATACGAATACCGTGTAACCATTATCGCCGAAAAAATGAAAATTTTGAGATGAAAAATTGAGATATTTTTCCTATTTCTGCTCAAAATATACATTGTGGGTACATCGAGGCGGTTCTAACGAGTACCCACAATCTATATTTTAGAGCAGAAATAAGAAAAATAAGGTTAACCACTGTAAACCCCAGTTTTACTTTCAAGGGGGTCAAACTTTATCGGCATGTTTTCGTGATGTAAAGTTTAAAGGTGCCCCTGATAAATGGTAGAGGTGAGGTACAAAATAGGTAAAGTTGTAGATTAGAGACTTATACGTACATTGAGACATAAAAAAAATATGTTTAAAAAGCTCATTAAACCATAAAAGTACTTAGCTTTATAGACTGTGACGGATCCCGGCGATTAAATATAACTATCGTCATTAAATGGCCAATTACAAACCAAATTTATGAATAGTATGTTTAACTGTTTAATATATTAGTTTGTAGTGTTTAAATTATAGCTGAAAAAATATATCGGATAAAGATAATAATAGTGTGTGAAAAATTCAATCACTTACTAAGATTTAGACATAGTCAAAATACGCATGTAGAACAGAACATAAATTTTTTGATGAATAACATCTCAGACCACTCGAAGGTGGCACACGAGAAAAAATGTTTACATGAACATAACCATACATGTGACGTCAGTGCAGTATTTGACAAATTCAAAATACGTGTGGCATTTTCATAAGGACAAATATATGTACGCTATTCAATTGTTTCCTCGTACCCTTGTCCAATGAGAGGGGTGCACAATACCTGTAATTTCTAAATTATAATAGTAATAATAATAACAATAATAACAGCAATAATATTACTACTAAAATACATATCGTTACACATATCAAACAGCATGCTTGGTTAAAACTAAATAATAAAAAAGCCAACTGATTGCATGTTCTTTTTAACGGTTTGAGAATAGTTGTATGTTTCTGTAGCTGGTGAATGGAACTATTCATATATGCCTAAGAACAATATTGTATTGGTACTAATTAGAATCTGTTTAATACAATTTTCACAAATTTCGAGAATACGAGAATAGTTCTGTTATTAGTATTCAGTAGTTCATTATACTTAATAATATTTGGTCTACGGTAATAATATTGCTTCAAATAGATCTTTCTTTCTGTTTCAAAGAAAGGACATGTTAAAAGAAAGTGGAATTCATCACCTCTATCGTACTTGTCACACACGTTACATCTCCTTTCGGGAAGAGGAATATTTTCCCATCTTCATGTATATAAAGTTCTGTCCACTGGTGCCGCGACAAAGGAAAATAAAGCTTCGCATTACGAGAACTGATCGGTGTCTATCATATTTTGACCCCCTTTAACCCCACTTCTATATAGCAAAACTGGGGTATACAGGGGTAAACATTATTTTTCTTATTTCTGCTCTAAAATATAGATTGTGGGTACTCGTTAGAACCGCCTCTATAATATAGATTGTGGGTACTCGTTAGAACCGCCTCTATGAGGCGGTTCTAACGTGTACCCAGAATCTATATTTTGACCAGAATTAGAAAAATATCACAATTTTTCATCTTAAAATTTGCATTTTTTGGCGATAAAATTTACAATGTATTTTCGTAATGTTGGCTGTGGGTGCACGAGTAAACACAACCTTTGTTTCGGAGCAGAAATAAGAAAAATAAAATACATCCCTGTAAACCCCATTTTTCTCTATGCTAAGTACGGTTTTCAGAGTTGTTAATTGCAAGGTCTTGTTTAGGCTACACGGCTTGAGATGCCACTTCATCTCAATGTCGGGTAAAAGTCCCACAAACTTGGAAGCAACGTCTCCAAAATGACCTGTATAGTGTTGACGGGGACGTTAAACATCAAATCAAACAAACAAACAAGGTCTTTTTGACGTGATGTAACAGGTGGTCTAAGCGAAGTCGCAAATCAGTATGGAGACAAACTTCGTAAAATGAAAATTAAAAAAAAAAAAAAAAAAACGCCTTCCCTGACTCCATGCAGAAGCGGTGAGAAACGGACGGATGGACGGACGGACAGAGAAATACATGCAGGTGAAATGAATCGTCGAAGTGTACATTCAGCCAATTAGGTCTCATCACGGACCAGCGAATATATTTTCTAAGGTCTCCAGCAAGGACTCCAGCGGTGGACACCAGACACGAGCATTCAATGCAACCTGAGGAACCACGAAAGTACATGTAGGTTTGTAAGTGTATGCATATATCATGAAAACATGCCTATATAATTTTGATCCCCTTGAACCCCACTTTTATATAGTAAAAGGCCAAACCTGCACCCCCCCCCCCCCACACACACACACCCATCCCTCAATTTTCTGTTTGGAAAATGCAAATTTTATATACATTGTATCGGCAAAGAGATACAATTTCGACAAATGTCCTTGGATTTGCGGTTTATCAGTATCTGTTCCCATTGAAGAGCATGGAACCTGATTCCAAATATGTTCTGTAAAAGGGTTATCCTTTGGAAGCAAGGGCTGCACCACAAACTGGAAAATATGAAATGTATATGTTTTCTAGGCCAGACTAGCTAGTTTCGGCCAATTAGGCCTCATCAGTGACCCTAAAATATTTTCAAAATTCCACAATAGAATCAATGATCCCAAAGGACAAGAAAATATAAGCTACACTATAATGTAGGGCAGGGAGACTTTTTGCGGCCGCCACACATTCCCAGAAACCAGCTGTAGTGGCGTTAAATATGTTCTGTAAAAGGGTTTTCCTTTGGAAGCAAGGACTACACCACAGAACTGGAAAATATGAAGTGTACATGTTTTCTGGGTCAGACTAGCTAGTTTCGGCCAATTAGGCCTCATCAGTGACCCTCAAATATTTTCAAAATTCAAAGCTAGAATGTGTATTCATGTAGATGGAGGGTATTATAAAGGGCAGAGCAAGTCAAAAAGTAGTTAACATTTGTAGTAAAGTAGAAACAATGAAAGTGATATTATTTTGGGATGTCACTTGGCTGTACTAAGATTGTGTAGGTAAACAGTTTTATTGGAGTTAAATCTTTCTCTGGACTTCGTACGCGCGGTTTAACGCAGGTAATAACCATTCCCACGGCAAACCTTGTAGACCCTGCAGAAAAGACGTATTATCGCCTCATCAAGTTCTACACTGTCTGCAATCATGTTAATAACAGATTAACCCCCCCCCCCCCCCCCATTTTCTTTTAAACCATGGATACATCCAATATCAAATTGTGATAACGCAGTGGTTAGTGCACTTACCTCTGAATACTAGAGGCCACCGGTTCGATCCCCGGCAACGATGATAAATTTCGGTATCCGAACACGCTCCACCGGCATTATTTGCAGGGATGAATGTCAAAATGTGCGCCGTCCTTCGGATCTTGACGTTACCCGGAGCCCCCTACCCTGTATCGGAGAGTCATCCTCAGCACCGGTTTAAGACCCCAGCCGTAGTGTTGGCTTTCTTCCTGCAGACCTAGAGTCTATGTTATGTACATGCGAGTAATGGTCATTTGAGACCGATCGCAGTATCAGAAAGAAAGCTGTTTAGAACTCATTATCCAACGCTTACTTTATCGGTAAAATTGAACAGGCGCGTGTTTAAAATAATATAAAATCAAGGAGATCGAGCTGCGCTCACCCCAGCACTTTTAGATCATCTGAACCGAAGGCTCGTGTCTGGTGTTAGCATGGCCGTTGTCCGTCGTCCGTTCACATCTTTAAATAAGTATATCTCTAACTCCAGTTGGCCAATCTTGATCAAATTTTACGTGAAGTTTCGAAGGTTTCGTGAGGTTTCGAAGTTGTGCGCCTCCGAGGATTGTTAAATATACGACAGCGACGTTCAGACGTCAATATAACATTAATTAAGAAATGAATCTTGTTTTTCTGCTGCTCATGAGGATGTGAAAGCGGTGGGTCGCGTGCAAAGTGAGTGAACCCCGAAGCTTCGTCTTCCGGTGAACATGGCGCCACACGTGGTTTAAACAGCGGGAAGGAAAACAATAAAGCTAGTGGTTTTAAAAGGATATTTTAACATGGAAAAGTGGTTGGTGCACAAACATATGATTTATTAACCTGTGAGTTATGGAATTTCATGTTTTGATATGAACCAAAGCCATTTAAATGACTTTTAGTAGCGGTGTGTGCTGTGTAATGTTGTAAACACAGATGTAAACAGATGAACAGAACTGGTTTTACTGGTTATACCGTCTGATTGTACTTATCTTTAGAACTCTTTTGAAATTTATATGACATTTTGCTGCTTCTGCAGTATATACTACACATATACTCTGTATTTGATTACTTTTGACTAATTCCAACTGTGAAGATGAGTTCTGAAAATAGCAAAGATACAGGTACAGGTGACATGGACATTGACATCATCAGAAAGCGTAAGCCTGAAGAAGGCTCCTTAAGGGGGTATTCTCCTGATGTTAAGCGTAGTGGTTCTTCGTCTGATATCGCCACTCTGATGAGCGGCGATCGCGAATCTGCGCGAATGGAAGACATTATTGTGAATTCGTTTAAGAAAGATAGCTTTATTGATAGAATTTCCCCCGTTATATCTGACATGATACAGCCAGTAATCACCTCGGCAATTAATTCAGCAGTTGCTAATGCTATATCTGCACTTGAACGGACAGTTGTAGCTCCTCTTAAGAAGAGCAATAAGGCTCTTTCTGATAAAGTTGCAATATTGGAAGACCAGCTTAAACTAAAATCCGAGGAAATAGAGGCAAAAAATAATATCATTACATCTATGCAAGATGATATTGTAAATCTGCAGAAGAAAACGGATGATCTCGAGCAGTACGGACGGCGAACATCGGTTCGTTTTTTCAATCTCCCAGGTGATGGCGATCGGGAAAATTCGGTGCTAAATATTATCAATAATAAGCTTAAGGTTCCCATTGGACCAGATGACATTGAGCGATGTCACCCGCTTGGTCGAAAACAGACAATTGTGAAATTTAAATCGTACAAGGCGAAAGCGGCAGTATACCAAGCTAAATCCAAATTAAAGGGTAACGAAGATAGGATCTTTATGACGGAGGACTTGACAAAGAAGAATCATGAAATTGTTAAATGTCTGTTAGCTATGCGAAAAAACGGCTCAGTGGATAGTTTTTGGACTGTAGATGGCAAAATTTTCGTGAAATGGTCCAAGGAAAGCCATCCTGTCAGGGTTTTCTCCAAGCCAGTCATTTCAGCAGCGACTCCGGACCATGATGGAAACCAGCCAGATAGATCGGGAGATGGTAACCCGGACGACGAAGACGCGTAAACCTGAACCCGTTTATAAATTATCTATGCAACTAGCAAACAGTGATACCCCATATCATATACGCCCTCAAGTGCCCCATAAACTAGTGTTATTAACACAGGTGAACTGTATGTAGCACGAGATTGTTCCTCATCAGTGCTACTACGGACTACGTTTACAAATCAATTTACTATGACAATTTTACAATACTTACTACAGGTCAATGCTAACTGGAGATTATTGTAGTAAAATTACCTAATATTATGACTATATCTACATTTGAAATCTAATTGAGAAGTTCTTAGCTGTTCTTTCTTTGTTTTTATCTACATCCAATTTTTTAGAGTGGGACCACCCTTGGGACTGTCCAAAAGTGGTCTTATAGACCACTTTTGAAAGGTCTCAATGGATGGGCTTAATATGGGAGCTTTTCGGTATTGATGTTTCCTAGTTGGCATTGCATATTTCTTTTTCTGGCCATCTATCCATCTTGTGAAGAAAATGCAACTTGCACGAACACTTTGCGTTGCCGCGACGTTGTAACAACGTTAACGTTGTTTCAACGTTGCTGCAGCGACGAGTCGACATTGTTTGTGTTTGCGGAGGTACATGGCCAGGCGGAAATAAGTTACCTGTTTGACTAAATCCGAACATTTCAGTGATGTTTTGTTTATTATCAAGTAGCCGCACAGAGCTATTCTTGGGTGTATACATGTGAGATACATGTTCTGTGTTGATAAACAGTGCGATGATGAGCAGCCGTCGGACTTCATAGGCCAGAGAACTTATTGACCAAGGAATTTATTCAGATTGCGGACAGTTCGATCTACTGAGCTAAAACATTGTTTCAGATCATGAAGTGTAATAGGTTATCACTTCAATATCTTAACACATTATTACAAAAGAAAGGTGCGTTGTGTGTACGCACTAGAATAGCCTCATCGACGCGATCCTAATGGGTACACACAACATGCATTTTACATGCATTTTAATGATCAACTCTATAGAACTTTTCTTAAATGCGCTGATATAGGGATATCTTGTGGATTATGATGAATTCTATACGAATTTGAGATCGAGTTTTGAACAAATGCATGTTAATCGAGCTATCTATCTTCGAGTTTTCGAGGTTTCATTGTATTCTATTATGTGGGCGAGGTATACCGGGATAACATTGCTCTCAATGAACAGTGTGCTCGCGGTATAACTGTCTGACCTCTGAGACCGCTGTCTTCATGTGACAGTAAAAACTTTTTTAAAGCATAATGATGATAATTCGGTGGCACGGTCACCTGGCATAGTTTTGAAACAAAATGCGGATACATAATCAATGGTCCCTCGAGCAGGAATATAAATAGATCACGTGATATAATGTAAAACCGGTTTACTACTGAATGAATCGGTAGATTACGATAATGTGAATTGATACACTTTATACATATACAAGGGAGACAACTCTTATGACATCCCGTATGATATTCTCTTGATGAGGACGGGGTCCTCCTCTGAGAGAATTGCTTTGCTTCCGGCAGATGAAATTTTGTTTCTCTCTTTAAATTTGATGGTCGAATGTAATTAATAGTTACAACTTTATATAGGAGATGTCTACCCTGTAACATCCGAAAAACACGCCTATATAATATTTCACCCCACTGACCACCACTTAATGAGTAGAATGGAAGTTTATAGGGATATATTCCTTTTTCTTGTTTTTGTGCAATGTCATAGATTGTGGGTACTCGTTAGAATCTTCTCGTTGAGGTGGTTTTAGCGGGTTCCCACTGTCTGTGTGAAGCGGGGTGTGTGTATATATGCTTGATTTTTTTTCTCTCTATCAGAACAGGCGAGTTTTTGGTTACAATGTGTCAACCTTTAACCAACAGTTATAAAAGTCACGATATAACGTGCCATACAGCACATGGGTCATTTTAATATATGCTGAAGCATGGTAGTATTTTTTTTTTTCAAGCATCATCCCACCTGGTATATGACGTTAATATGATGTCATATCGGTGTAAATAAGTCCAGTCATATTCCAAAGATTTTTTTTTTCTTAATAAAATGCAGTCTGACAACACATTTTTTTTTTTTTTTTTTTTTTTTTAATAAAATGCAGTCTGACAACAAATTTTTTTTTTTTTTAGATGATCTTGTGCTCTGTGATATTTCCGTTTTGTATAGGGAGGATTGATTTTTTTTGTTCCATCTACCTGCTGGAATGATGCTCTGTATAACCAGGAATTGTATGCTATACGTCTGAATACATTACACATATTTATGGCTAAATTCACACGCACACACACACACGCACGCACGCACGCATGTAGTCTGAATTCATTGTATTGCGAATGTTAACATTTCTTTTCCTTATTATTAGAAACTAGCTAAGGTTTTCCCCATTTTACATTTTGGTGATTATTTATGATGCTTATATATTTTCTTCTTATATCTACTATTTTTTGCTTCTGTCTTTTACATGTCTTGTTTGTAGTTGTTGGTTTGGTCACGGCGTGGTCCTTGTCCTTTGTGGGCATGAGCACAGTCTGTCTTTCAGGATGCGACCAGCCGGCATGCTCCAGGAACAGAACATTAATTCTTCTGCCATATGGGTAATTGTCTTATTACATGGAGGATGTCGATTGGCTACTTCTACAACAAAACACATGCTTTCCGTTGTCTGCAAATGATCTCGAGTAAGTATCATTTAAATATTATATTTCTACTTCTTTATATTCTGCGAACTATTAACTCCAGCATAAGAGCTGCTAGTAGATTCTGGATGACAGGCGCAAACAACTACCAAACATCCATTTTTGTTGCCCTGCTCGTATTACTGGCAGGCGATGTAGAAATAAATCCGGGTCCAACTCAGACCGAGCATTCAGATTCAGTTTCGATATTACATTGTAATATTCGTAGCATCAGAAATAAGCTGGATTATATTAAAGATAACTTTCTAGATTTTGACATTCTGTGTTTTACTGAAACGCATCTGGACGTTAGCGTTTCAACAGATGACTTAATGTTATCAGATGAGTTTTATAATCCATATCGCAAAGACAGAACCAATCATGGGGGAGGTATCTTGATTTATATATCTAATTATTTGATTCATAAAAGGAGGACTGACTTGGAAGTTTTTTGGGACGAATGCATTTGGTTGGAAACAAAGCTCAACAATGAGCGCTGTTTACTCGGAGTATTTTACAGTCCCGAAACTTTCTTTCATGCTTTTGATCTTAATTTGGAGGCTGCTCTAGAAGTAACAAAAAACATTTTCATACTGGGTGATCTTAATGATGATTTACTTAGAACAAATTCTTACAGGCTTAAAAACGTTTTGATATCAAACTCTTTAGTGAATATTATCAATGAACCAACCCGGGATCGAGCTCTGCTAGATCCGGTTATTGTTTCAGATGAATGTCAAATTCTGGATTCGGGGATAATCGCAAACCCAAGTGAAATATCCGATCACTCCGCTACATACCTTGTTACAGTCAATAATTATTCCCTTTCGTCTTCATTTAAGCGTACTGTCTGGCTTTATAAAAATGCTGATTTTCAAAAATTAAATAATCTGATAACTGCTTTCGACTGGAGTTGCTTGTTGCAGGGATCGGTCAACGACGCTTGCTTGCTATTTAAAGATACTTTTTTAAAACTTGTCAACGACTGCATCCCTAGTAAAGAAGTAACGATCAGACCTAGCGATAAACCCTGGTATGATTCTGAGATCCGTAAATATTCTCGAAAACGAGACCGTTTAAAATCTAAAGCGTTAAAATCAGGTAACCAGGCACACTGGTCAAAATACAAAACATTTAGAAATAAAGTTAACAATCTTAAAAAACACGCCAAGGAAACATTTTTTAATAATTTAGAAATTTCATTGACCGAATCCTTCACTAACAACAAAAAAGACTTTTGGCGCCTCATTCGTCATTTTACGAAGAAAAAGAACACCACAACTACTATACCGCCTTTGAGTACAGTTTTACCCTCTAGTGAAACTAAATATCATGTATCAGATACTGAGAAAGCAAACTGTCTAAACGACTATTTCGCATCAATATCCTCCATTGATGACTCAAATGTTAGACTGCCTCCATTTACTCCCCTAACGGAACAAAGCCTCGAGAGAATCGAAATAACTGTACAAGAAGTGAAAGACATTATTGATTCTGTGTGTCTAAACAAGGCATCTGGACCGGATTTGATAAGTCATAGAATGCTTAAAGGTGTCTCTTCTGCCATTTCCGTACCTCTGTCTATGATGTTTAATCGTTTTCTTCAAGAATGTGAATTTCCAGATGAGTATAAATCCTCTCTGGTCATTCCTCTTTTCAAGAAGGGTGAAAGTAATTTGCCAACAAATTATCGCCCCGTATCACTCCTAAGCTCAGTAGGAAAAATAATGGAAAGAGTTGTTTTTAAGCATATATATAACTTCCTTAATGAAAATAACCTCATCTATAAATATCAATCTGGTTTCTTACCTGGTCATTCTACTACTTATCAATTAGTTGATATCTTCCACCTAATTTGCCAATCTTTTGATGAAAAGCAGTACTCGTGCATGGTCTTTTGTGATATATCTAAAGCCTTTGACCGTGTTTGGCACACAGGTCTTTTATTCAAACTTCGCCAAAATGGTAT
The DNA here is from genome assembly GCA_963580285.1 of Lucinisca nassula. Taxonomy (NCBI): domain Eukaryota; kingdom Metazoa; phylum Mollusca; class Bivalvia; order Lucinida; family Lucinidae; genus Lucinisca; species Lucinisca nassula. Next base: position 62,152,777 of record OY757010.1, read on the forward strand.
CAAGGGCCCTCTCCTGACTTGGATATCTAATTATCTGTCTAACCGCAGACAAAAAGTGCGTGTCAACTCCTCTGTCTCTGATGTTAAGCATGTGTCTGCGGGAGTTCCACAAGGTTCTGTGTTGGGTCCGTTGTTTTTCCTCGTATATGTTAATGATATAACGAACAATCTTTTAAGTTTGACCCGGCTATTTGCAGATGATAGCTCTCTTTTCGTCTCTGCATCTAGTGTCCAAGATATTGAAGGTATCCTTAACCATGATCTATCTGTCATACTTCTTTGGGCTAAGCAATGGCTAGTAACTTTTAATCCACTTAAAACAGAAGCCATCATGTTCTCTCTGAGACGAAATCATGCTATGCCAAATTTACGTTTTGACAATACGGATATAGAATTTGTAGATTCTCATAAACACTTAGGGGTCACTTTATCTTGTAATGGACAGTGGCACACGCATATCGAAAATATTTTGAAGTCTGGGTACAAGGTTTTAGGGATGATGAGACGACTGAAATTTTCATTTAGTCGCCAAGCTCTTAACCAAATGTATTTTTCATATCTAAGGCCGTTGCTCGAATATTCATCTATTGTTTGGGATGGGTGTACCAATCAAGATCGCGATGCTCTTGAAAAGCTACAGAACGAAGCAGCCCGGGTGGTCACTGGCTTAACTAGATCAGTCTCATTAATAAACCTATATAATGAGTGTGGATGGGCAAGTTTAGCAGAGCGCAGAAAATATCAAAAATTATGTTTCATGTACAAAGTTGCGAATGGACAGGCGCCTGAATATCTATCGCAACTTATGCCACCTTTGGTGGGCGAAGTCTCTAGTTATCACTTAAGAAATTCTTCAGATCTTTCTAATTATTATACTCGAACAGAAACTTTTCGTAAGTCCTGCATGCCGTCTTCTGTTTCTTTATGGAACGAGTTAACGCCCGAAGTGAAACGGTGCGATTCATTTTCTAACTTTCAGTATAAACTTAAACTGCACATATTTGGTTCAAGAAAAATCCCTGAATATTTCCTTAAAGGTAATCGTTACCTTAGTGTATTGCAGGCAAGAATAAGGAACAACTGCAGTAATTTAAACCATGACCTTTTCCGAAACCATTTGACAGATGATCCTTCATGCCGATGTGGCTTTGATATTGAAGACGCTAAACATTTTTTCTTTGACTGTCCGAATTATGCTGTGGTACGAATTGATATGTTTAGGAAAACACGTAACCAACACCCCTTGAATACTTACAGTCTGTTATACGGTAAACAAGGTGTTTCTGATAGTGATAATTTCTTTCTTTTTCAGGCAGTGCACCAATTTATCAAGGACAGCGGAAGGTTTAAATAAATCAAGCATTTATATAGTTAACAGATGATGGGTTGTGTTCATGTCCACTTTGGAACGGCGGCAGCGCGTGACTGGACCATACAACAACTTCTATCCAGCTCTCTCTCTCTCTCTCTCTCTCTCTCTCTCTCTCTCTCTCTCTCTCTCTCTCTAATTATTTCTCTAATTTGTATCATTTTGTATATGTTATGTAATTTTGGCCATTGTTCACTTTTTGTACAAAATTGTAGGGGAAGGGCCGTAACTAATGTTGGTAGAACTTGTGGCCCAACCCCATATGCTATCATGAAAGGCAATAAAATATGTTTAACCTAACCTAACCCCGAAGGGGTTCACGTAAACTTGGATAACAACCCACTGTCGGTCATACTTTCATGAGGGGTAGAGGAATATTTTTTTTTTGACCCCTTCACCGGACACTGTGGCCAGTATAGTGAGGTTTGAAGATGTACCATATTCTCGCCTGTCACAAGGCATTACGACGGAGGCTCATATTTGGGTCGACATTGACACAGCGTTGAAAGCGTTGTTTCGACGTTGATTAGGCACTGAGTCAAGATTATGAGCGAATGAGGTTTAAAATTATTTTATACTTAGTGTTCAAATTAATGCATAACTGAAACAAATAAAAATAATACCACTCACCAGTGAAGTGATACTTTGTCACTTTACTGGTGACTGATACCATTAAACAATAACATGCGCCAGAAACGTACATGTAGCACTATACGTAGCGCGCCATGATGGTACAGAGAATTTTAGAATAACTTGTTGGGTATGATATCTCTGAGAGGACTGATTTTAAGAGTCTCGGGCTGAAGGTCAACGAAACTGTTAAGTTTTAGAAAAAAGGAAGAAAAATAAACAACCTTCCATTGCTTTAGTACCTACATTTTTATGCCCCCGCCTTCGGCATGATGCGGCATGATGCCGGGGGGACATATAATGTTTTGGTTACTGTACGTGCGTACTTGTGTACGTCCGTCTGTACGTGGGTGTGTAGTACGTATGTATATGATCCTGTTATGTTCATATTTGGTATGATGATAGATATAGGTCCAAGGTTTTATTCAGCAATACCCCCAACTCATACCTATGCCCTCAAGGTCAAGATCACAGATTTATACAATTTTAAGGTTAAAGATTTTAAAGAGCTCAAATTTTCCAAACCATATTATGGATTTGGCTTATATTTTGTAATGATGATAGATACAGATCCAAATGTTTTTTTGGTAATACACCCACCCGTGCCTATGGCTTCAAGGTCAAGGTTACAGAATTAGAAAGTTTTAATTAGTTACTTTAAGAGTTATTTTCCAAATCGTATGATGAATTAAGTTTATATTTGGTATGATGATAGATACCAGTCCAAAGTGGTATTTAGCAATACCCCAACCCATGCACGTACCCATGGATTGACTTCATATTTGGAATGGTGATAGATACAGGTATCAAGTTTCTTCCAGCCATAACACTGACCCTGCCCAGGACCTCACGGTCAGGGTCACAGACTTAGAAAATTTATAATGTGAAAGTCTCTTAGAGCTCGCATCTACTAAACTATTTAATGGATTGAGTTCATTTGGGTATGATGATAGATATTCGTCCATAGGTTTAATCAACAATATCCCCATCTATGGGTAGGACACTTTTGCAGGTGAGCTGTGCTGTCCAACGGCAGTTGTTGTTGCAACATGCTTTTTCGGGTTGAGGCGGGCTCCTTGGGTGGGGGCAACTTCGTCTTAACACATTTCTAGTTTAATGGACTTTTCAATACTCTGATAGTGTTTGACTTTTGGGGTCATTGGCTATGGGTCAAGGTCATTGTATATTTTTAGACCATCTTTGTCACCTATATTGAGTATTGGATTTTAAATTAATTTTATATAATTGTTAGGTATGATAATATCTCAAGCAAGCTCGACTTTTTCTTGTCAAGTTTTTTTTTTTTTTTTTTTTATGAAAGTGTAGACCCTGATTGGACCCAACACTTTGTGGTATCTGATCTGGATCTACAGGGTTTGCCAGTGCCCCCCAAAAAAGAGATGCTATGCGTATATGGATTAATCAGTTATTTGTGCTTAGGATTGTTCATGCGAGGGCGGCGACAAAAGGATCACGCCTAAATGGACGATTATCGTACAGATGTATTTACATTGGTACAATAGAACTTCATTTTCTCGAACCCCGATGGCTTGTTTGTCATGGATAAGTCGAAACCGTTCTTGTGTCCGCAGGGTGTTCTTCTGAATGCGATATTGGGATAGTTTAGCGGGATTTGCTTCTTTTAGCTGACAAATGTATATTGTGTGTGCGCATTGAAGTCGCCTCCATGAGGCGATTCTAGTGGGTACACACGGTATGCAACATACATCCAAAACATAAAATACTGAAAATATACCCCACAATAGTTTCCATTATGCCTCTCGGGATGACGCTTATAGTACCTTTACGCGGCTCGAACTGCCGCTGTCTCGCATAAATTTTCACTGCCCAAGGGGGGGGGGGGGGTCGAGAAATCGAAGTTCGACTGTATATACTTATCAGTCTTAAATATATGAGTTGAGTGTACTCCCTTTATGTTTGTGTTCGTAAAATGTTTGTTTTATTTTATGATAAATGTACTTTTTGTTCAACTAGGTGTGCTTGCTTGGGATGTGCAGGTAAATTTTATTATTCATGGGTAAATCAGTTTAAATTTCTTTTCCGACTGAAGCATTTCTTTGTTATAGTGACGGCAAGACAGCACTTTGTAATATTAAATATAAGTGATGGCTAATAATACTATTACATTTGTAAGTATGAATTGCCAGGGTCTCTCAAACGCATTTAAAAGAGCTGACCATTAAACTTCCTAAGAAGTAAAACATATTCAATATATTTTCTGCAAGATACGCATTTCACAGATAAGGAAGAAAACTATATTCGTACACAATGGGGTTTTGAGTGTTATTTCAGTAATTTTACAAGTCAGAGTAGAGGAGTCGCTATATTGTTCAATAGCAATTTCGAATTTAGTATACACAATATCATTAAAGATTGCAATGGTAATAAATTGATATTAGATATTACGATAGAAGGGAAACGTCTATCCCTTCTAAATATATACGGTCCAAATAGAGATAGCCCTGAATTTTATAATGAAATATTGACATTTTTAAAAAGCAACCCCAATCCAGTTATTATGACTGGGGATTTTAATTTGGTTCTGGAACCAGGTATAGATATGAAAAACTATGTGAATGTGAATAACCCAAAAGCATGTGAGGAAACTCTAAACATAATTTTGGAGTGTAATCTTGTTGACTGCTGGAGAGAACTTAATATAGAAACATACCAGTATACATGGAGAAAAAAGAATACCAATAAACAGGCTAGACTAGACTTTTTCTTGATTTCGGAATCGCTATTTATGGATGTTACAGATGCGAAAATTGCTCCTGGATATAAAACAGACCACTCACTAATCTATGTTTCTTTAAAATTCGGCAAATTCTCTCCTGGTAAATCCTTCTGGAAATTTAATAATTCCCTTTTGAAGGACCAAATATTTGTAACGGAGGTTAAAACCGTCATTGAAGATATTAAGACGCATTATTGTTTAAGAACAAAAAATAATAGTTCAACTCCGATAAATGAAATACAGGTCAAAGATCTTCAACTAAGCATTGATGATAAATTATTACTTGATGTATTGTTGATGGAAATAAGGGGTAAGACAATTGCATACTCGTCGTTTAAAAAAAAGAACGAAAATGATAAAGAGAAGGGGTTAGTTGAAGAAATTGAGAAAATTGAAAATGGTACAGATATTAATTATGAACTTTTTGATTTGAAACGTATAGAATTATATGAACTGAGGAAAAAGGAAATCGAAGGAATTAAAATTAGATCTAGAGCAAGATGGATCAGTGACAGAGAAAAAACAACTAATTATTTTTGTAATTTGGAAAAACGGAACTTTGTCAGTAAATGCATGAATAGCTTGATCAATGAATTTGGAGTTAAGATAAATGATCAAAATGATATTTTGCAAGAGACTATGTTGTTTTACAAAACACTATATTCTAAACGTGATAGCACCAATATTGATTTACCTAAACTGTTAGATAATTTTAGTGTACCTAAATTGGAACATTCTGACAATGCTTTGCTAGAAGGACCTATCTCTCATGACGAATTGCTATTTTGTCTGAAAAAAGCTTCAAACAATACTAGTCCCGGATTCGACGGTTTCACTTATGAATTTTTTAAGTTCTTTTGGAATGATATCGGTCAATTTCTTTTACGCGCGATAAACGCAAGTTATGTAAAAGGAGAGTTTCCAGAAAGCTTAAGACGAGGGGTTATTACATGCTTACCAAAAGGGAATAAAGATAAGCAATTCTTAAAAAACTGGAGACCCATTTCGCTGCTAAATACGTCTTACAAACTAGCATCATCTTGTATAGCAGAAAGACTAAAACGTGTTTTACCAAAACTTATAAACGAAGATCAGACGGGCTTCATTTCGGGTCGTTATATTGGTGATAATATTAGACTCCTGTATGACATAATAAACTACACTGAAAAACAAGAAATACCGGGGATGCTAGTCCTAATTGATTTTGAAAAGGCCTTCGACTCGGTATCCTGGGACTTCCTTTTCAAAGTGTTAGATTATTGTAGGTTTGGAGAATCTTTTCAAAAATGGGTGAAAATGTTTTATAATAAAATTCAATCGTGTGTTGCAGTGAATGGTCACTTGTCAGACTGTTTTAATTTAGAACGTGGATGTAGACAGGGAGACCCTTTGTCTCCGTACTTATTTGTTATATGTGCTGAAATTCTTGCCGTCCTTATAAGAAACAATAACAATATTAAAGGAATCAATATAAATAACACAGTGTTTGTCATCTCGCAATATGCTGATGATACCTCAATTCTACTCGATGGAAGTGAAAAATCATTAGAAAATTGCTTGAGTATATTAAAACTATATGCCAGCGCCTCCGGCCTTTGTATAAATTTAGAAAAGACAAAAGTTGTTTGGATAGGGTCAGAAAAGGCTAGTGAAAGACGATTTTGTGAAAATTATAACCTTTCTTGGGAGAGTGAAGAATTTACTGTTTTGGGTATAACTTTTCCAAAGAGTTTGGCAAATATAGTGGAAATAAATTATAGAAAAAAGATTGGGGAAATGGAAAAAATATTTCAGAGTTGGTCAAAACGGATTTTAACCCCCCTAGGAAAAATAACGGTTATAAAAAGTCTTGCTTTACCTAAAATAAACCATCTTATTTCAGCTCTTCCAACTCCGCCAAACAAAATTATCAAAGAAATACAATCTTTATGTTATAACTATCTTTGGAATAATGGACCGGATAAAATAAAACGTGTAGTGATTGAGCAAAACTATGAAAATGGTGGACTAAAAATGGTGAACGTAGAAAAAATTATGCGATCCATGAAGTTGACATGGATGCGAAGAATACTGACGAAATCAAATAAATATTTGGAGACGGTGATAAATATGTTTCCGGAAATAAATACGTGCTTCAGATATGGAGGAGCATATATAAACGAAAGAAGACTTAATAGTATTAATAATACATTTTGGCGCGATGTTTTGAATTGTTTTAAATCCTTAACAGAAATAGTAAAACCTAGCAACACGATGGAAATTTTATCCACTCCCGTGTGGTTTAATGTAAATATAAAGGTCGGAGGCGCGACGGTATATTACAGGGACTGGGAAAATAAGGGTATTATCTTTATAAACGATGTATTGGATCCAAATTGTCAGCCCCTTGCTTTCAAAACATTTTGTACAAAATTTTAGCTGCAAACTAATTTTCTACAGTATGAAGGTTTTATTAGAAGTGTAAGGAACTTCATTTCAGATAGTTTTACAGATAACGGAAGTGACAGACTCATTAATGGACCTATCCGCTCTATATACTGTAGCTTAATAATAAAAGATAAAAAAGGATGTCGACATATGTATAATGCATTTGTAGCAAATAATGCTACCCCAACATCTTTAACTAAATGGCAAATCGAATTAGGTATAAATATGGATTTGGTATCGAAGGGGCTTTTCAATATGCCATTTAGACTTTCTAATGACACTGCTATTAGGTGGTTTCAAACCAGAATTAACCATAGGACACTAGGGACAAATCATCGCCTTTTTAAAATGAAACTCAAGTCCAATGACAAGTGAATATTTTGTAAAAGGAACACTGAAACATTGATACACCTGTTTTGGGACTGTGAATATGTTCAGTATTTCTGGGATACATTTAAGATGATACTTAGAGATAATTGTGGTTTGAATGTAAATTTTACAGTAGTTGATGTTATATTTGGTAATTTAGCCTATGATAAACTTTTGAATGTGTTATTAATTTATGCTAAAAAATTTATATATAGAAAGAAAATGGAAGACAGACTACCAGACTATAGTGGATTCGCACATAATATCACCAACTTTTACAAGGTTGATAAGCATATTGCGAGACCGAACAACAAACATATTGAATTTGAACAGAAATGGGAAAAATATAAAACGTTGCTGGTAATTTGATTGTCATTTTCATTCTACTTCAAAAATAATTCACAGGAAAATGTAAAACTGTAAACACCCACTCCAAGTAAGCTCAGGGAATGTGGCTTATGACTGTTAAACTTTGGAAGATAAGATGTCTGACGATTGACATTCTCAGAAATGCATCCTGACTTTGTACAATTTGTCCTTTTTGTTGTTCTTTTTGTTATTTGAAATGTTAAAATCCATCATAGTAATAGTAATTTGGCACAACTACATTGTTTACGGTATACTGTTTTGTATTGTTCTACTGCAGAGTGTCTTGGATACTGATATTTCCCTTTGCTGTCTTTGATGGGTGGAGTAAGTTAATTGTATCGATTCCTGATCTTTGTTTTACTTCTACTTGGCAAACTATGCCATAAAGACTAGACCTGGACTACAAATATCGATAGATATTTGTGTACAATTGCTCTGTTTGGTCTTTGGGTTGTTCGTTGCGTGAACTCATTGGAACCGCCCTGATGAGGTGATTCTAATGAGTACACGCATACGGTCTCCCGGTCTGGTTGTTAGCTCGACACTCGGGGCCTCGGGCTGTTGTATTTCGGGCGGGCTTTCGGGACCCCGAAGGTGTTTGAGTTACTGATGTTTGACTGTTTATCGATTCTAGAAGTCTCGAGATCGGGAACTGCTCTGGTTGGTAGCATTACGATAACACACCCGTGCAACATAGTGCATTTTTCACATCTCCAAAACAGTTACTTTTCTGATGAGAATCCTTGATATTTTTGTTATAAATGTTCAAAATATGGGTTGTTAGCGCTCGTTAGAACCGCCTCACTGAGGCGGTACTAACGAGTACCCACAACCTATGTTTTGGAGCAGAAATGGGAGGGGTGATGTTTACCCCCGTGGACCCTAGTTTTCTCTGTATAAAGTGGGGTTTGTGGGGGTCTTCATTTCACGGAATAGTTCACGTGATGAAAGGTATTATGCATAGGAATCATATGCCAATTGTCTTCTTACGAGCTATACTTCTTAGGGTTTATGTGGTATCAAGTATGTATAATTTTGACCCCCTTGAACCCCACTTTATATGGTAGTGCAGGGGTTTGCGGGGGTGTTCACCGTTTTCTTATTTCGGCTCTGGGGCATGGATTATGGGTTCTCGTTGGAGCCGCCTCGCCAAGGCGGTTCCAACGGGTCCCCGCGGTCTTTGTTTGGAGCCGGGGCGCAAAATGTTGGATTTTTATCGCAAACGTTTCATATGTTTGATGAAAAAGTTCTCAAAATATTTGAATAGACGTGAATTCGTAATGGGCACTCTTTGGTGTCGTCGATAATTGAGGGGCTGCGGAGTCAGTTACTTTACCGAAAATGGAAGTGAAGGAATGATTAATGGGTCTTTTATAACCGTTCAAGTGCAGTGTACACTGGAGACACTAGGCAGATTTCTGTACCTAATAATTCTGTATTCTGGAAAGTACATAAAACTGTGCTAGAAGATTCTGAGTGTCTTTATCAAGGAAGATAACTCTGTGTGTGACTTCATCAGCGACCCCTCAATATTGGAATGATAGTAAACTGCTCCACAGTTTCCGGCTTAAAAAGGTATACCGGTCTGTTTGTATCTTTTAACTATAATATGGTAATGTATTGTAACTTGTGCTCTTGTGTGTTAATTGTGGATCTCTGTTAAATCTGATGATGGAATTAAAAAAAAAAAAATTCACGTGAAGGCTGCATAAGATTTTCGAGCTGATCGGATTGGAATTCTGGCTGCCAGGGTAACATATAGCTCCCATAGATTTATAATGGGGAAACTTAAAAAAATCTTCTTCTCTGAAACCAGAAGGCCCGGAAGCTTTAGATATTAAGTACGAAGCAACAACAGCTGGTCCCTACTTAAATCCTGCAAATCTGGCCCAGAGCTGAGATATTATGATGATGATGACGTTTTCGAGTTTAACGACACGTCAACCCTCTTTGTGGGTCATAAGCGTCAATCGGTTAATGGTCAAAAACTATAGCGGAGATAATAAGAATGGAACAACATCCAGTGGTCAACTAGAAAAATCCTGCCAATCATTCCCCTGTGATCCAAATTCGCCACGCCATGGAGCTTATCAGTTCCCATAGACTTATAATGGGGAAAACTTCAAAATTCTTCTCCTCTGAAACCTTAGTATGTAACAACGTCTAGTGGTCATCTACATAGATCCTGCCAATCATGCTCATTGGGTCCAAATTGGCCAGTCCCTGTGACTTATCAATTTCCATTGACTTATGATGGGAAACACTTCAAAAGTCTTCTCTGAAACCAGAAGGCCCACAGATTAGATATTTAGTATAAAACAAAGCCAAGTGATCCCCTTTCTAAATCCAGCCAATTATGCCCCTGCTTATATTTCATGATTTTAATTTGACTTAATTGTTTCCGGGTTTGTAACTTTTCGGAAACGTCATCTACAACATGCCGTGGGTAAAATCCGGCACTAATGGATATCTATGGAAGAAGCCGAGGCTTTCCTCATGTTGTTTGGCCGCGTGACCTTTTACGTCACACGGCGCGTGAGGTGGAATACTATATAAGGGCATGTTACTACGCCCGTAGTACCTTTCCACCCCAGGGAAAGGCATCAGGTTGGCTCTCCGCCGAAATTCAGAGACAAACGACAACGCCAGATCAGGCAAACCCCACGCCTTCTAGTGTACATTATCATTAACTAACTGAGATATTATTCAGATCACAGATGGCATCTTGCAAGCCTTTTGGCAAGGTAAATAACTTAGTGTTTTGATACTTTAGATTTGGGGGCGTAAGGGCGTTCTGTTTTGCAGGCGTGAGGGCGTGAAGGCGTAATACTCCATAAAACTACCGGCTTGTTTTATTTGCATTTCTTAGCTATTAGAGCTACCCAAACCTAATCTAACTTGCTCAAATCTAATCAAAAAGCTACACTAGATAACTACAAATGGTGCACTTCTCTCTACTAAAGATATTTTGACTTGAATGAAAACTTTGGGATCATTCCACCATTGTTAGTATGGGCGTCATGATTCGAGCATGTAGTTTTAAATAGATCTAGCTCTTAATGTTAAGGACCTCAGACAATCTTAATATTGTAGATTTAGTAGGGATAATTTATTAGTTCATATTTGTGCTGTATTATTTCTCAAGAACTGAAAAGAACCTACTCTTGGGTAAAATTGTTGAAATGAATTCCTTTGTTGCTTATTATTTCAGATCCTTCACCACAATCCGTCCGACCCAGGCGGACCCACAAAATATATTGTAGTAATCTTCTCCCACTCAGAAATAACAGTCGGCTTTTAATCCTGACAGCAATTAGCCATAAGACTAAGTGGGGAGGAGTGTTACAGTATGTCGCAACGCCTAATGGTCAACTACATACACTATGCCAATCATGCCCCTGGGGTCCAAATTGACCACGCCTGCGGCTTATCAGTTCCCATAGACTTACAATGGGAAAAACTTTAAACATTTTTCAAAACCTTAGATATGTAGTATGTAGCAACGTCTAGTAGTCATCTACATAAATCCTGCTAATATTGCTCCTTGGGTCCAAATTGGCCAGACACTGTGGCTTATCAATTCCCATTGACTTATAATGGGAAAAACTTCAATTGTCTTCCCTGAAACCAGAAAGCCCAATGATTAAATATTAAGTATGAAGCGAAGTCAAGTTGTCCCCTACTAACTACTGCCAGTTATGCCCCTGAGGTCCAAATTGACCACGCCCTAGAGGCTTATCATCTCCCATAGACTTACAACGGGAAAATTTTCAGAAACCTTCTTCTCCGAAACCATACGGCCTATAGCTTAGATATTCAGTATGTAGCAACGCCTAAAGGTCAACGACATTTATCCTAACAATCATGCCACGGGGGTCCAAATTGGCCACACCCTTTGGCTTATCAGTTCCCATAGACTTAAAATTGGAAAACTTCAAAACTCTTCTTCTGTGAAACCATAATGCCTAGAGTTTGGATATTAAGCATGAAGCAACGTCAAGTGGTCCGCTATATAAATCTTGCCAATCATGCCTCTGGGGTCCAAAAGGGCCACGCTCCATGGCATATCAGCTCCCGTAGGCTTGCTATGGGCAATTTAAAAAAAAAAAAAAAAAAAAAAAAAAAAAAAACATCTTCTCTGAAACCATCTGGCCCGAGGCTTAGATATTCAGTATGTAGCAACATCTAGTGGTCAACTACATAAATCCTGCCAATCATGCCGCTGTTGTCCAAATTTACAATGCTCTGGGGTGTTTACTGTAGCAGTTTTCATAAATTCCTATTATGGGAAAACTTCAAAAGTCTTCTTCACAAAAACTTAAAGGTCTAGAGCTTAGATATTTAGTATGATGCAACGTCAAGTGGTCCTCTACATAATTCCTGCCAATCGTGGCACTGGTTTGTTTGTTTGTATTGGACTTTAACGGCCCATTCAACTCTATTTAGGTCATTTTGAGTCTGTCAGTTTACCTATCCACACTTTTCCTGGACAGGCTTATATGTTAGCGGCTAACCAGTACAGTGCACATTCTTTTGCCAGAAACTGACGACTAAATCATGGCCCTGGAGTCCAAAATGACCACGCCCAGAGCCTTATCAGCTCCCATAGACCTATAATGGGAAACATCTTCAAAACTCTTCAGTAAAACAATAAGGCCTAGAGCTTAGATATTTAGTATGTAGTAACGTCTAGTGATCCCCTACATAAATCCTGCCAGTCATGCCTCTTGGGTCCAAATTGGCCACGCCCCGGTACTTGTCAGTTCCCATAGACTTACAATGGGAAAAACTTCAAAAACCTTTTTCCCGGAAACAATCAGGTCAAGAGCTTAGACATTTATTTTGTAGCAACATCTAATGGTCATTTACATAAATTCTGCAATCATGCCCCTGTGGTCTAAAAATAAAAATCAAATATGAGTTCCTTTAAGAGCAATGAAAACATTCAAAAGAAAGAAGATGTGTCATACTACGTAGTTTCGGCTAATAAAGCCTCATCAGTGACCCTGTAATGATCCGGCAAAGAAAGCCAGAGGAAACATACTGCATAAGGCCACTTCCTGGGGCTTATCAAATCCTATAGAATTACAATGGGAAAAACGTTAAATTTTTAATCTTCTTCCCCGAAACCATAAGGCCTATAGCTTAGATATTCAGTATGTAGCAACGCCTAAAGGTCAACGACATATATCTTAACAATCATGCCACGGGGGCCAAATTGGCCACACCCTTTGGCTTATCAGTTCTCATAGACTTAAAATTGGAAAAACTTCAAAACTCTTCTTCTGTGAAACCATAATGCCTAGAGTTTGGATATTAAGCATGAATCAACGTCAAGTGGTCCGCTATATAAATCTTGCCAATCATGCCTCTGGGGTCCAAAAGGGCCACGCCCCATGGCTTATCAGCTTCCATAGGCTTGCTATGGGAAATTTAAAAAAAACAAAAACAAAAAAAAATCATCTTCTCTGAAACCATCTGGTCCGAGGCTTAGATATTCAGTATGTAGCAACATCTAGTGGTCAACTACATAAATCCTGCCACTCATGTCGCTGTTGTCTAACTTTACCATGCTATGGGGTATTTACTGTAGCAGTTTTCATACATTCCTATTATGTGAAAACTTCAAAAGTCTTCTTCTCAAAAACTTAAAGGTCTTGAGCTTAGATATTTAGTATCATGCAACGTCAAGTGGTCCTCTTCATAATTCCTGCCAATCGTGGCACTGGTTTGTTTGTTTGTATTGGACTTTAACGGCCCGTTCAACTCTATTTAGATCATTTTGAGCCTGTCAGTTTACCTATCCACACTTTTCCTGGAAGGCTTATATATTAGCGGTTAACCAGTACAGTGCACATTCTTTTGCCAGAAACTGACAACTAAATCATGGCCCTGGAGTCCAAAATGACCACGCCCAGAGCCTTATCAGCTCCCATAGACATATAATGGGAAACATCTTCAAAACTCTTCAGTAAAACAATAAGGCCTAGAGCTTAGATATTTAGTATGTAGTAATGTCTAGTGATCCCTTACATAAATCCTGCCAGGCATGCTTCTTGGGTCCAAATTGGCCACGCCCCGGTACTTGTCAGTTCCCATAGACTTACAATGGGAAAAACTTCAGAAACCATCAGGTCAAGAGCTTAGACATTCAATTTGTATCAACATCTAATGGTCATTTACATAAATTCTGCAATCATGCCCCTGTGGTCTAAAAAGGCCACTTCCTGGGGCTTATCAAAACCAATAGACTTACAATGGGAAACACATTAAAATTTTAATCTTCTTCTCCGAAACCATAAGGCCTATAGCTTAGATATTCAGTATGTAGCAACGCCTAAAGGTCAACGACATATATCCTAACAATCATGCCACGGGGGTCCAAATTGGCCACACCCTTTGGCTTATCAGTTCCCATAGACTTAAAATTGGAAAAACTTCAAATCTCTTCTTCTGTGAAACCGTAAAGCCTAGAGTTTGGATATTAAGCATGAAGCAACGTCAAGTGGTCCGCTATATAAATCTTGCCAATCATGCCTCTAGGGTCCAAAATGGCCACGCCCCATGGCTTATCAGCGTCATAGGCTTGCTATGGGAAATTTAAAAAAAAAAAAAAAACAAGAGGGCCATGATGGCCCTGGATCGCTCACCTGTTCCATAGAGTAACAAGTGGGACCCGGGGAGGGCCATTATTAACCCCAGGGCTATAATGTGCATAATGTTCAGAGACGTCTAAAAAGGTGAAGCTTCATACCAAATATCAACAAAGGCTATAATTTGAACAATCTTGGCAAAGGTCCACTAGATATGCTACATACCAAATATCAAAGACCTGGGCCTTGCGGTTTCAGAGAAGAAGATTTTAATTAAAGATATTCCCTATATAAGCCTATATAAAACCAAATGGCTCCGGGGGGGGGCATATTTGGCCTCAGGGCTATAATTTAAACCATCTTGATAGAGGTCCACTAGAGGAAGCTTCACACCAAATATCAAAGACCATGGCCTTGCTGTTTCAGAAGAAGATTTTTAAGGAATATCTCTATATAAGTCTATGTAAAACCAAAGGGCCCCAGGTCGGGGGCAGTTTTGGCCCTAGCACTATAATTTGAACAATCTTGGTAGGGGTCCACTAGATGAAGCTTCATACCAAATAGCAAAGACCTGGCCCTTGGGGTTTCCGAGAAGAAGATTTTTAAAGATTTTCCCCATATAAGCCCATGTAAAACCATAGGGCCCCGGGGCGGTGGCATTTTTAGCCCAAGCACTATAATTTGAACAATCTTGGTAGGAGTCCACTAGATGAAGCTTCATACCAAATAGCAAAGACCTGGGCCTTGTGGTTTCAGAGAAGAAGATTTTTAAAGATTTTCCCTATATAAGCCCATTTAAAACCAAAGGGCCCCGGAGTGGGGGGTGGGGGGGGGGGAAGAAGGACCATGGCCATGTGGGATGAAGCTTCATACCAAATATCAAAGACATGGGCCTTACGGTTTCAGAGAAGAAAATTTTTAAAGGTTTTCCCTATATAAGCCCATGTAAAACCAAAGGGCCCTGGAGTGGGGGCATATTTGACCCCAGCACTATAATTTGAAAAATCTTGGTAGGGGTCCCCTAGATGAAGCTTCATACCAAATATCAAAAACCTGGGCCTTACGTTTTCAGAGAAGAAGATTTTTAAAGCTCTTCCCTATATAAGCCTATGTAAAACCAAAGGGCCCTGGAGCGGGGGCATTTTTGGCCCCAGCACTATAATTTGAACAATCTTGGTAGGGGTCCCTTAGATGAAGCTTCATACCAAATATCAAAGACCTGGGCCTTGCGGTTTCAGAGAAGAAGATTTTTAAACATTTTCCCTATATAAGCCCATGTAAAACCAAAGGGCCCCGGAGCGGGGGCATTTTTGGCTCCAGCACTATAATTTGAACAATCTTGGTAGGGGTCCACTAGATGAAGCTTTATACCAAATATCAAAGACCTGGGCCTTACGGTTTCAGAGAAGAAGATTTTTAAAGATTTTCCCTATATAAACCCATTTAAAACCAAAGGGCCCCAGAGTGGGGGGGGGGGGAAAGAAGGACCATGGCCATGTGGGATGAAGCTTCATACCAAATATCAAAGACATGGGCCTTACGGTTTCAGAGAAGAAAATTTTTAAAGGTTTTCCCTATATAAGCCCATGTAAAACCAAAGGGCCCCGGAGTGGGGGGATATTTGACCCCAGCACTATAGTTTGAACAATCTTGGTAGGGGTCCCCTAGATGAAGCTTCATACCAAATATCAAAGACCTGGGCCTTACGGTTTCAGAGAAGAAGATTTTTAAAGCTCTTACCTATAAAAGCCCATGTGAAACCAAAGGGCCCTTGAGCGGGGGCATTTTTGGCCCCAGCACTATAATTTGAACAATCTTGGTAGGGGTCCACTAGATGAAGCTTCATACCAAATATCAAAGACCTTGGCCTTGCGGTTTCAGAAAAGAAGATTTTTAAACATTTTCCCTATATAAGCCCATGTAAAACCAAAGGGCCCCGGAGCGGGGGCATTTTTGGCTCCAGCACTATAATTTGAACAATCTTGGTAGGGGTCCACTAGATGAAGCTTCATACCAAATATCAAAGACCTGGGCCTTACGGTTTCAGAGAAGAAGATTTTTAAAGATTTTCCTTATATAAGCCCATGTAAAACCAAAGGGCCCTGGAGCGGGGGCATTTTTGGCCCCAGCACTATAATTTGAACAATCTTGGTAGGGGTCCACCAGATGAAGCTTCATACCAAATATCAAAGACCTTGGCCTTGCGGTTTCAGAAAAGAAGATTTTTAAACATTTTCCCTATATAAGCCCATGTAAAACCAAAGGGCCCCGGAGCGGGGGCATTTTTGGCTCCAGCACTATAATTTGAAAAATCTTGGTAGGGGTCCACTAGATGAAGCTTCATACCAAATATCAAAGACCTGGGCCTTACGGTTTCAGAGAAGAAGATTTTTAAAGATTTTCCTTATAAGCCCATGTAAAACCAAAGGGCCCCGGAGCGGGGGCATTTTTGGCCCCAGCACTATAATTTGAACAATCTTGGTAGGGGTCCACCAGATGAAGCTTCATACCAAATATCAAAGACCTGGGTCTTGTGGTTTCAGAGAAGAAGATTTTTTAAGTTTTTGGTGAAAAAATCTATTTTTGGCTCCTGTGACCTAGATGTGCAACGGACCAGAACCATTTGAACAATTTTGAAAGGGGACCACCTAAGGATCATTCCTGTGAAGTTTGGTCAAAATCCGATCAGTGGTTTAGGAGGAGATGTCGTTTAAAGAAATTGTTTACGCACGGACGCACGCACGGACGCACGCACGCACGCACGCACGCACGACGGACGACGGACAAAAAGTGATCCCAAAAGCTCACCTCGTCACTACGTGACGGTGAGCTAAAAAAAAAAAAACATCTCTGAAACCATCTGGCCCGAGGCTTAGATATTCATTATGTAGCAACATCTAGTGGTCAACTTCATAAATCCTGCCAATCATGCCGCTGTTGTCCAAATTTACAATGCTCTGGGGTGTTTACTGTAGCAGTTTTCATAGATTCCTATTATGGGAAAAATTCAAAAGTCTTCTTCTCAAAATATTAAAGTTCTAGAGCTTAGATATTTAGTATGATGCAACGCCAAGTGGTCCTCTACATAATTCCTGCCAATCATGGCACTGGTTTGTTTGTTTGTATTGGACTTTAACGGCCAATTCAACTCTATTTAGGTCATTTTAGAGCCTGTCAGTTTACCTATCCACACTTTTCCTGGACAAGCTTATATGTTAGCGGTTAACCAGTACAGTGCACATTCTTTTGCCAGAAACTGACAACTAAATCATGGCCCTGGAGTCCAAAATGACCCCGCCCAGAGCCTTACAAGCTCCCATAGACATATAATGGGAAACATCTTCAAAACTCTTCAGTAAAACAATAAGGCCTAGAGCTTAGATATTTAGTATGTAGTAACGTCTAGTGATCCCCTACATAAATCCTGCCAATCATGCCTCTTGGGTCCAAATTGGCCACACCCCGGTACTTGTCAGCTCCCATAGACTTACAATGGGAAAAACTTCAAAAACCTTCTTCCCGGAAACCATCAGGTCAAGAGCTTAGAAATTCATTTTGTAGCAACATCTAATGGTCATTTTCATAAATTTTGCAATCATGCCCCTGTGGTCTAAAAAGGCCACTTCCTGGGGCTTATAAAATCCAATAGACTTACAATGGGAAAAACATTAAAATTATAATCTTCTTCTCCGAAACCATAAGGCCTATAGCTTAGATATTCAGTATGTAGCAACGTTTAAAGGTCAACGACATATATCCTTACAATCATGCCACGGGGGTCCAAATTGGCCACACTCTTTGGCTTATCAGTTCCCATAAACTTAAAATTGGAAAAACTTCAAAACTCTTCTTCTGTGAAACCATAATGCCTAGAGTTTTGATATTAAGCATGAAGCAACGTCAAGTGGTCCGCTATATAAATTATGCCAATCATGCCTCTATGGTCCAAAATGGCCACGCCCCATGGCTTATCAGCTCCCATAGACTTGCTATGGGAAATTAAAAAAAAAAAAAAAAAAAAAAAACATCTTCTCTGAAACCAGTTGGCCCGAGGCTTAGATATTCAGTATGTAGGAACATCTAGTGGTCAACTACATACATCCTGCCAATCATGCGGCTGTTGTCAAAATTTACAATGCTCTGGGGTGTTTACTGTAGCAGTTTTCATAGATTCCTATTATGGGCAATCTTCAAAAGTCTTCTTCTCAAAATATTAAAGCTCTAGAGCTTAGACATTTAGTATGATGCAACGTCAAGTGGTCCTCTACATAATTCCTGCCAATCATTGCACTGGTTTGTTTGTTTGTATTGGCTTTAACGGCCCATTCAACTCTATTTAGGTCATTTTGAGCCTGTCAGTTTACCTATCCACACTTTTCCTGAACAGGCTTATATGTTAGCGGTTAACCAGTACAGTGCACATTCTTTTGCCAGAAACTGACAACTAAATCATGGCCCTGGAGTCCAAAATGACCACGCCCAGAGCCTTATCCGCTCCAATGGACCTATAATGGCAAACATCTTCAAAACTCTTCAGTAAAACAATAAGGCCTAGAGCTTAGATATTTAGTATGTAGTAACGTCTAGTGATCCCCTACATAAATTCTGCCAGTCATGCCTCTTGGGTCCAAATAGGCCACGCCCCGGTACTTGTCAGCTCCCATAGACTTACAATGGGAAAAACTTCAAAAACCTTCTTCCCGGAAACCATCAGGTCAAGAGCTTAGACATTTATTTTGTAGCAACATCTAATGGTCATTTACATAAATTCTGCAATCATGCCCCTGTGGTCTAAAAAGGCCACTTCCTGGGGCTTATAAAATCCAATAGACTTACAATGGGAAAAACTTTAAAATTTTAATCTTCTTCTCTGAAACCATTAGGCCTATAGCATCGATATTTGCTATAGACCAGTTTCACGCGGTCCTCTACATAATTTATGCCAACCATGGCCGAAGGGTCAAAAATGGCCATCCCGGGACCTTTCAGCTCCCATAGACTTAAATTTTGGAGAATTTCAAAAATCTTCTTCTGTGAAACCAATAGATCCAGAGCTTAGATATTTAGTATGTAACAACGTCTAGTGGTCACCTACACAAATCCTGCCAACCATGCCGCTGGGGTCCTGATAGGTCACACCCTGGGTCTTGACAGTTCCCATAGATTTAAAATTGGAAAAAAACATACAAAATCTTCTGTGAAACCATAAGGCATATTGCTTAGATATTTAGTATGTAGCAACGTTTAGTGGTCCTCCACATAAAGCCTGCCAGTCCTGGGTTTCAAATGGGCCACGTCCCGTGGATTATCAGCTCCCATAGACTTATAATGGCAAAAATTTCAAAACTCTTCTCTGAAACCATCAGGCCTAGAGCTTAGATATTTAGTTTGTGGCAACATCTAGTAGTCAACTGCATAAATTCTGCCAATCATGCCACTGATGTCCAACTTGGCCACGACCTGGGGCTTATCAGTTCCCATAGACTTATAATGGGAAAAACTTAAAACATCTTCTTATCTGAAACCGTAAGACTCAGAGCTCAGATATTGAGTATGTGGCAATGGCTAGTGGTCACCTACATAAATCCTGCCAATCATGGACCTGGGGTCTAAACTGACCACACCCCAGTGTCCAATATGTTTCATAGGCTTATTGAAGGAAAAGCTTCAGGAATCTTCTTCTCTGAAACCATAAGGCCCAGAGCTTAGATATTTAGTATGTTGCAACATCTAGTGGTCAACAATGTTTTGCTCGTGGGGTCCAAATTGGCCACGCCCCAGGGCTTATCAGCTCCCTTAGACATATAATGGGAAAAACGTAAAAAATCTTCGTGTCTAGAATCATAAGGCCCAGTTTAGATATTAAGTATGTAGTAATGGTCAACTACATAAATCCTGCCAATCATGTCCCGCCAAATATCTCCTAAAACCCCCTAATCTCTATATAAAGTGGCTTTTAGAAGGGTCATCTTTTCATGGAACTGTCAACCTGATGGTTGAACTTTTGTCAACGATTTCTGAAGAACCCAGATATCTTAAAACATGTTACAGTATAAAACGCCGACAAGTTGTGTTGTGCAAGAGAAAATGGGATTTCTCGGCATATATACTCGTCTGATGTTCCTTTCTGCTTTATTTCACTATATTCTTGTTATTTTTGTCAGCGATTCTTAAAAACCATACAATACTGAAGCGTAAATATATAAGAAAAGGCAATGATCAGGAATCAATTCAATTTCCATACATGGGCTTACATCAAGTCTTTAGGCCGGTGCAATTAAAGAGGGAATCACGGCCCCCGCCCATCGGGGCTTGAAGAAATAGATTGGCTGCATGATGCTTACATGAAGAACTGAAACCGACCGCACACGAGTACAGGTAAACAGCTTAGAGGATCTAAGCCTGACCAGGCAAAGCGGTGCGAGTCCGACCGTCCATGCTTATAAACTCTATTGGTTTCATTGGGCGACAGGGCTTGAGATGACATGTCGGGTAAAAGTCCCACCAAATTGGAAGCAACGTCTCCAAAATGACCTATACAGTGTTGACGGGACGTTACACTTAAAATCAAACACACAAACAAAAAAGGGAAACAAAGTTAACAACCGCGATTGGGTTAACTACCACGCATGCAGTCTGTCGTATAACAGCTATATTTATATCGAAGACTGATTTTAAGTTTTGGGGTTCTGAAACAATGCATTATGTGTCGCCTAGATGTGCTACATGTCTCGTAATGTTATAGGTGTTTTTGCTATTTTGTTTTCAAATGAACAAACTGGCTTCTATCAACCACTATCCTGAGCTCTCATCAAGGCATTGCATACTTCAAGCCTTTATAAAGAATAGAAACGATGTATGTTCTGAAACTGGGTTGATTGGAAATATTTTGTGTGATGTATTTCTAATTTCTCTGTAAGTAAATCAAAGCAAATCTATTTTGTAAAATATATAACAAATCAAACCCGAAACGAGCGTTATTTTTTCAATTTATCAAATAAATGATACACAATATTGAAATAGGAGAAATGAGGTGTAGTTCGACTATCATCCACGGTTTCTAATCAAAACATACAGATCAAACATATCTTCATCTTTGCGTAACAAAGTATGATAATAAGATTACTATCATAAAGTGTTCGGTAATAAATACATTTGCATATAGAAACATTTTATTAGCAAAATGATAACTCATATTGCATTAGAGGGTTTGAACCTAATATCATAACCAGTACAAAGTATTCGAATGCCATTTTTGAGATTTTTTTAAATCTAATATAGTTCAGGGTTAAGATGCTCGACAGCACTTTCTAAACCTTTGGGACACATTATTTAAAAAACGCGTATACAAATACATTGCGAACTTTACCGCCGAAAAATAGAAAATTTTAAGATGAAAAATTGTGATAATTTTCTCATTTCCGTTCAAAATATAGAACAGGTTCTAACGAGTACCCACATTCTATATGTTGGAGCAGAAATAAGAAAAAATAAAGTTTACTCCTATAAACGCCAGTTTTACTATATAAAAGTGGGGATCAAGGGGGTAAAAATCATATATGCGTGTTTTCGTGATGCATTGGAATTTTGAAAAACATCACGTAAATAAGTCCGTCTCTAATTAAAACTTTCGGCAGCCTCGATATTATGCAGCTCAGTTAGCGCGCTCGACTAGTGATCTAAAGGTTCTGGGTTCGAATCTGGCCGCCGGAGGGGAGGTGTGCCCTTGGGAAACACACGAAATGCCACTGCCCCACTCCATCCAGGTGTAAATTGGTAGTAGTGGTGTAAAAGGCACTACCTCTCTCTCGCGCGCGTGATAACATCCGGAATTAGTGTTCTAGAGCGATAAATTTCATCGCAATCGAACTAAAATAAATTAGTATACACTAAAACTTTATGTAGAGAAAAATGGGGTTTGCAAGGGTAAACATTATTTTGCTTAATTCTGTTCCAAGACATGGGTTGTTGTTACATGTAAGAAACGCCTCAATGCCGATGAGGCGGGTTTAAAAAGCACCCGTAATCTGTGTTTTGAGTATTAGTAGAAACATAATTACAAATGTTGCTCAGATCCAGAAAATAACCAATTTGGAGATTTGTAAGAAAGCTCATTGTCGCGCGGCTGTGTTACCGTGATGTACAAAACACTTTTTATTCTTGTGGGATCGTTGGAATGAGAGTTACAAATGAGGCCTGGTCATGCCGATTTGTCTATTTTCAGTTATGTGGTGCATTCCTTGCTTCCAGAGTATAGCCAGAGCACAGCCTTTTATTAAACAAATTGAGACTGAGGCAAAGTTATCTCAGACAAGTAATAATGACTTTACTTAAATAATGGGAAAGCATGTATGCGAATTTCTTATCTAGGGCTCAGAACCCAACATTGATGTTTGAAAGTTGTTGTGTAAAATAAAGATTTTCTACATGTACATCCGGTATTAGACGACTTCACCGTTTCAAAGTTTTGCCCTTTGCTTCATTGCACAGTGTCTTTAAAACAAAACAAAACACACACACAAATAAACAAGAGTCTCAATGAGCCTACACAACCCACGTGAGGAACATTTTAGTAAGTCAATGGGAGCTGGCAAGCCCCCAGGCATGGCCAATTTGGACCACAGGGACAAGATTACCATGGATCTATATAGGCGTGTTTTCTTAATGGAAAGAAAAAAAGGCATAACAGACGAACAAATATACCGACAAAACCCCCTGTCTCTTGCACGATATACCCTTTAATCTAACCTTGAGATACTTAGCTTTTGTAATTTTTTGGATATCTGTGTCCAAATATAGCATATGATGACGGGGAGAAAATATAAAGCCCTGTAAAGACATCAGATATTCAGTACATCAGAACTTACTGACAGTACATGTAATCTATACATTCAAACCATGGAAGTGGGATGATGGTTCAACTTATTTTCAGTTAAAGTATATGGGTCAGTCAATACGACTTGATATTGATTGTTTCAGCATATTAGAAGATACACCGAAAAGCATATTGCTCTTTCATCATGATAACAAGTCCATAAAATAAACACACCTCTAAACCCCACTTTATTCAGAGACAACTGAGGTTTACTGGATGCTTATTTCTGCGCCTAGACGTAGGTATAGTAGGTGCAGATAAGGTTGACTAGGCGGAGCTATTCAGGTGTTGTCAATATATGTCAAATTCGCTGAGTCCACCAGAAGATTCGGTAGAGTGCCTTTCGCACACTTCTACAGGCGGACGATATGGTCATATATGCCACAGCTATGTTTGCGTTACAGTTGAATTCACACAATCGGGTGACTTGGTTTACCTTTTTGTTAATGGAATATTCCTAAGGCAGGTACAAACCATAGCTCCGCCCAGTCAATCTTATCTGCGACTACTACAGTGCACCCACGACTTATGTTCTGCGTATGAATAAGAAAAATATAACAATTTCAATCGAAAAAGGAACCATTTTGGAGATGTGACAGAGTGCATTATGTCACACGGATGTGTACGGGTGTGTTTGTTTATCTGAATTTTATAAAGAAAGTTACAGACTGTACCTGTACATGTCCAAGCTGCATGATCGTGGTAGATTTTTCTGAAAGGCCAATACTTACTAAGAATTTGTGATAAAAGTAGATACTGTGACCTTGAGGGTTATACTTATATTTTTGTGACGTATATATCTATCGTTTCCATTCATTTTCACTCTGGTGTCGCGGTTAATTGGATCAGTTCCTGATCATTGCCTTCACTTCAATTGAATTGGATCGTTGCTTAGGTGACCCTGTTCCAAAATTACCAACATGGTTTTGCACTAATGAACAAAACGGCCATCAGAGCAAAAATTGCCAAAAAAACTATAAATGGCAATTTCTCCTACACAAGTTCTCCCATTTCATTCATACCTCAGGAACGGTGCTTAGTTGACCCCATTACGAAAAACACGCCAATACGAATACATTGTAACCTTTATCGCCGAAAAAATGAAAATTTTAAGATGAAAAAATGTGATGGTTTTCTTATTTCTGCTCCAAATATAGATTGTCGGTACTCGTTAGAACCGCATCATAACGAGTACCCACAATCTACATTTTAGAGCAGAAATAAGAAAACATAAGGATTACCCCTGCCAACCCCAGTTTTACTATATAAAAGTGGGGTTCAAGCGGGTCAAAATTATATAGGGGTGTTTTCGTGATGCTATAACATTTTTTTCCCTAAAACGGTTGTTCGGATAAGCAAAATGGCCACCAGAGCTAAAATTGAAACCTGTTACTGTAAACTCCTCCTATATCTATGGCCCAATCTCATGCAAACTTCATAGCAATGTTCTGCCGGCACAGAAAACCCTAACGTTTGGATAAACAGGACGGCTACCAGAGCTCAAAATAGATATATTTTTAAAAGACAGTCCTCCTATACATCCGGCTCAATTTCATTCACGTTTCACAGGAAGGTTGTTGAGGTGGGCTTCTAAAATAGAAGCTCCCTGTTTTGCTTATCGTTTCATCTCCGTGATTGTTTAATTTTTGTGTTCTCGGAGATGTTGCACTGATGAGTTAGAAGGACTTCATGTGGACTGAACACATATTTTTTTATAAATTGCGACGGAAGTAAGGACGAGGATTGCGCCGCGTAACATCGATTTAAGTGTCGCCCCAGTGGAATTCGTTTCACTGAGCATTATAGGGCGGTTTTTCTGTCGCAGATTATTTTTGTTATGGTTTGTCTTTGGGTGTGTGTGTGTGTCGCTTGTGTTTTTATTTTATTATTATTTTTTTTTTTTTTTTTTGTTTGTTTGTTTGATAGGCGATTGACCATTTTGTGGGAAAGTGTTTATCATTTTTGCTTTCCGCAGTTAGTGTTTCCGTTGGGATCTGGTTATTTCGTGTTTGTGTTTCGTTCCCTTTGATGTCTCTTGTGGGGGCTGTGGGTTAATTGTATCGATGTCTGACCATTGCCATCACTTCTATTTTCTGTACCAATATGGTCAGAAAATGGCTGACAGACTTAAAGATAGAAAAATCATTAAACGACAACACCCGAAACGCTTAAGTCATTTTATTCAAACTTCGCAAGAATGTTGCCAACGTTTCCATCTATATAAGTGCAACGGTAATACTTTAAGGAATAAGATGGCTGTCTGTTATCTCTGTGACTCTCAGAAGCTATGTGACATCTCAAAATCGCGTGAGCATTCGGGGCCATACTGGCCCTCTTGTTTTAAAGACGATCAACTTTGCCTAAATCAACAACAACATACATATTATTATCTCTTAATGACACGAAGTACCTCTGCCTGGAACAAAGGTCATGGTCCCAAAGGTGGTCGCGCCATTCACGATACATTGTACATATGTGTTCCGGATAAATCTTTTGTTTGCTTGACCTGTTACCTACTTTTAAAAGTAACATTTTAATAACTTTTGAACCGTTTCAGATAGAGCCTTCATATAAGAAAGCCAGACAAATGACTTTTGAGTCCTGGTGAATGTCATTTGACGTGTCACCAGTAATAATTCTGATACTGAAGATAACGCACAAATCGAGGAAAACACTTCATTTCGTGTATAAAAATGGCTAGTCTGTTACAAAAAAAAAACTATATTTTGTTTCTCTGCTTCAACATGGATATTCTTAAGAAGCGCCTGTCTAAAAAATTATGTGTGCAGTGGGCAACGATCGCTCATCTGTGAAATCGCGCAATGCCTAAAGGTTTAAGCTTGTTGAAAACGGTTGTCTATGACCGGCTTTGTTGGGACTTGCTCATCTAAGGTTTTACACCTTGCCTCAAAAGAAACAGACAGCATTAAAAGCTAGTGGGTAGCCGACATGTCCAGTCAGGTTTAAAATAAAAAAGAGTCACTATTGCGTGAATATTCCTACCTAGCCCAATATTTAATATAGTCCTCATTAGCTACTCCAGTCAAAAAATGAAGTAGCTATACCACGGACAACACATCCCACTTTATGTGTCTGTGAAAGACTAAAAACTTATGGTAGACAAAAGGAAAAGTATCTCTCATGCAAATAGTCCAATGTGGCCCACAATCCAGCGCGTCCAAGTTTACATGGCTGTCGTCATTATCTGCAAGTCTGATGAGGATTTGATTAAAAATAAAATCACTATAATCCAAACAACGTTTTCCTTAGTCTTTGTGGCCCTCAATGGCTGGTATTCTCATGCAAAAAGTCCAAACTGGGCCAAAATTAAACTTTTATTGTATTTTACACCTGTCCATGTTATCTGCAAGTTTGACGAAGATGCTTTACCCTATTACATGTCTATGGGAGACGTAATTCTAATGTGAATGGTTCTATCTGCCCTAAATTTCAACTCGTCCAAGACTTAATGAGTGTCTTCATTGCATGTAAGTCTGATGGAGATTCCATCAAAAATGAACTCGTAATAATATGGTCAACACTTTCCTAAGTCTATGAAAAATAGAAGTTAAGGCAATGATCAGGAATCGATACAATTAAACAACACTTCCTATCAGGGATACCAAAGGGAAAGAAACACACACATGAAATAACTAGACCCTAATGGAAACATCAATAGCGATAGGCCAAAAGGACAGTTACTTTCCCACAAAATTGCCATATGAAATTTGGTTGCCAATGGCCAAGTGGTTTCTGTGAAAAAAAAAGTTTCAATAGTCATATCTGAATAACATTGAGCCAAGATCTTGACCTTGAGTACCCCTGTATCTTTATCAATTTGTTTAGCTTACTGCATCTACAGATTTTCAGATCACAGGCTACAATAGTTTTAAAAATTCCCAGTTTTTACTTTTTGCGATACAAAATTCTTTGAGATCAAATTTGACCTTAGCGTAAAATAGGTCAAGGTCATCCGAAGGGTCGCCATTTGAACAAACTATGATGGGCCCGGGTCCCCAGTGCTAAATACGAAGTTTCATGCCAATCGGCCTACTGGTTTCGGAGAAGATGATTTTGAAGGGCGTTTAACTTATACGGGCTGGCGGCCATCCTGGTCAGGTGAACAAATTAAAATTAAAACATTTTCATTTATTTGTTCTTAAAAGCTTTGTCTTCGGTCGGGCCCCTCGGAGTCTAACTGTTGGTTTTCTTTTGCACCAGCAATTCTGTTGTTGTATGCTGTCGACTCCTCAACCTTGTTTCATCTCTGTAGTTTTTTTATTTGTATGTTCTCGGAGATGTTACACTGATGAGTTAGGAAGCCTTCATGCGGACTAAACAAAATTAGTGTATACCGCGACAGAGGTAAAGGCGAGGAATATGGCCATGTAAAATCGATTTAAGCCCCCCAGTGGAAAGAATTCCACTGACCGTTCCAATGCTGTTCTTCTGTAGCGGTTTATTTATGTTGTTGTTTGTTACTTTATTTTGCTTAATTCTGTTCCAAGACATGGGTTGTTGTTACATGTAAGAAACTTCTCAATGCCGATGAGGCGGGTTTAAAAAGCACCCGTAATCTGTGTTTTGAGTATTAGTAGAAACATAATTACAAATGTTGCTCAGATCTAGAAAATAACCAATTTGGAGATTTGTAAGAAAGCTCATTGTCGCGCGGCTGTGTTACCGTGATGTAAAAAAAAACACTTTTTATTCTTGTGGGATCGTTGGAATGAGAGTTACAAATGAGGCCTGGTCATGCCGATTTCTCTATTTTCAGTTATGTGGTGCATTCCTTGCTTCCAGAGTATAGCCAGAGCACAGCCTTTTATTAAACAAATAGAGACTGAGGCAAAGTTATCTCAGACAAGTAATAATGACTTTACTTAAATAATGGGAAAGCATGTATGCGAATTTCGTATCTAGGGCTCAGAACCCAACATTGATGTTTGAAAGTTGTTGTGTAAAATAAAGATTTTCTACATGTACATCCGGTATTGGACGACTTCACCGTTTCAAAGTTTTGCCGTTTGCTTCATTGCACAGTGTCTTTAAAACAAAACAAAACACACACACAAATAAACAAGAGTCTCAATGAGCCTACACAACCCACGTGAGGAACATTTTAGTAAGTCAATGGGAGCTGGCAAGCCCCCAGGCATGGCCAATTTGGACCACAGGGACAAGATTACCATGGATGTATATAGGCGTGATTTCTTAATGGAAAGAAAAAAGGCATAACAGACGAACAAATATACCGACAAAACCCCCTGTCTCTTGCACGATATACCCTTTAATCTAACCTTGAGATACTTAGCTTTTGTAATTTTTTGGATATCTGTGTCCAAATATAGCATATGATGACGGGGAGAAAAAATGAAGCCCTGTAGGGACATCAGATATTCAGTACAACAGAACTTACTTATAGTGCATGTAATCTATACATTCAAACCATGGAAGTGGGATGATGGTTCATCTTATTTTCAGTTAAAGTATATGGGTCAGTCAATACGACTTGATATTGATTGTTTCAGCATATTAGAAGATACGCCGAAAAGCATATTGCTCTTTCATCATGATAACAAGTCCATAAAATAAACACACCTCTAAACCCCACTTTATTCAGAGACAACGGAGGTTTACTGGATGCTTATTTCTGCGCCTAGACTTAGGTATAGTAGGTGCAGATAAGGTTGACTAGGCGGAGCTATTCAGGTGTTGTCAATATATGTCAAATTCGCTGAGTCCACCAGATGATTCGGTAGAGTGCCTTTCGCACGCTTCTACAAGCGGACGATATGGTCATATACGCCACAGCTATGTTTGCGTTACAGTTGAATTCACACAATCGGGTGACTTGGTTTACCTTTTTGTTAATGGAATATTCCTAAGGCAGGTACAAACCATAGCTCCGCCCAGTCAATCTTATCTGCGACTACTACAGTGCACCCACGACTTATGTTCTGCGTATGAATAAGAAAAATATAACAATTTCAATCGAAAAAGGAACCATTTTGGAGATGTGATAGAGTGCATTATGTCACACGGATGTGTACGGGTGTGTTTGTTTATCTGAATTTTATAAAGAAAGTTTCAGACTGTACCTGTACATGTCCAAGCTGCATGATCGTGGTAGATTTTTCTGAAAGGCCAATACTTACTAAGAATTTGTGATAAAAGTAGATACTGTGACCTGAAATGTGATAGTTTTCTTATTTCTGCTCCAAATATAGATTGTCGGTACTCGTTAGAACCGCATCATAACGAGTACCCAAAATCTACATTTTAGAGCAGAAATAAGAAAACATAAGGATTACCCCTGCCAACCCCAGTTTTACTATATAAAAGTGGGGTTCAAGCGGGTCAAAATTATATAGGGGTGTTTTCGTGATGCTATAACATTTTTTTCCCTAAAACGGTTGTTCGGATAAGCAAAATGGCCACCAGAGCTAAAATTGAAACCTGTTACTGTAAACTCCTCCTATATCTATGGCCCAATCTCATGCAAACTTCATAGCAATGTTGCTTGGGTGACTCTCTGTCGGCACAGAAAACCGTAACGTTTGGATAAACAGGACGGCTACCAGAGCTCAAAATAGATATATTTTTAAAAGACAGTCCTCCTATACATCCGGCTCAATTTCATTCACGTTTCACAGGAAGGTTGTTGAGGTGGGCTTCTAAAATAGAAGCGCCCTGTTTTGCTCATCGTTTCATCTCCGTGATTGTTTAATTTTTGTGTTCTCGGAGATGTTGCACTGATGAGTTAGAAGGACTTCATGTGGACTGAACACATATTTTTTTATAAATTGCGACGGAAGTAAGGACGAGGATTGCGCCGCGTAACATCGATTTAAGTGTCGCCCCAGTGGAATTCGTTTCACTGAGCATTATAGGGCGGTTTTTCTGTCGCAGATTATTTTTGTTATGGTTTGTCTTTGGGTGTGTGTGTGTGTCGCTTGTGTTTTTATTTTATTTATTTTGTTTGTTTGTTTGTTTGTTTGTTTAATAGGCGATAGACCATTTTGTGGGAAAGTGTTTATCCTTTTGGCTTTCCGCAGTTAGTGTTTCCGTTGGGATCTGGTTGTTTCGTGTTTGTGTTTCGTTCCCTTTGATGTCCCTTGTGGGGGCTGTGGGTTAATGACACGAAGTACCTCTGCCTGGCACAAAGGTCATGGTCCCAAAGGTGGTCGCGCCATTCACGATACATTGTACATATGTGTTCCGGATAAATCTTTTGTTTGCTTGACCTGTTACCTACTTTTAAAAGTAACATTTTAATAACTTTTGAACCGTTTCAGATAGAGCCTTCATATAAGAAAGCCAGACAAATGACTTTTGAGTCCTGGTGAATGTCATTTGACGTGTCACCAGTAATAATTCTGATACTGAAGATAACGCACAGATCGAGGAAAACACTTCATTTCGTGTATAAAAATGGCTAGTCTGTTACAAAAAAAAACTATATTTGTTTCTCTGCTTCAACATGGATATTCTTAAGAAGCGCCTGTCTAAAAAATTATGTGTGCAGTGGGCAACGATCGCTCATCTGTGAAATCGCGCAATGCCTAAAGGTTTAAGCTTGTTGAAAACGGTTGTCTATGACCGGCTTTGTTGGGACTTGCTCATCTAAGGTTTTACACCTTGCCTCAAAAGAAACAGACAGCATTAAAAGCTAGTGGGTAGCCGACATGTCCAGTCAGGTTTAAAATCAAAAAGAGTCACTATTGCGTGAATATTCCTACCTAGCCCAATATTTAATACAGTCCTCATTAGCTACTCCAGTCAAAAAATGAAGTAGCTATACCACGGACAACACATCCCACTTTATGTGTCTGTGAAAGACTAAAAACCTATGATAGACAAAAGGAAAAGTATCTCTCATGCAAATAGTCCAATGTGGCCCACAATCCAGCGCGTCCAAGTTTACATGGCTGTCGTCATTATCTGCAAGTCTGATGAGGATTTGATTAAAAATAAAATCACTATAATCCAAACAACGTTTTCCTTAGTCTGTTTGGCCCTCAATGGCTGGTAATTCTCATGCAAAAAGTCCAAACCGGGCCAAAATTAAACTTGTATTGTATTTTACACCTGACCATGTTATCTGCAAGTTTGACGAAGATGCTTTACCCTATTACATGTCTATGGGAGACGTAATTCTAATGTGAATGGTTCTATCTGCCCTAAATTTCAACTCGTCCAAGACTTAATGAGTGTCTTCATTGCATGTAAGTCTGATGGAGATTCCATCAAAAATGAACTCGTAATAATATGGTCAACACTTTCCTAAGTCTATGAAAAATAGAAGTTAAGGCAATGATCAGGAATCGATACAATTAAACAACACTTCCTATCAGGGATACCAAAGGGAAAGAAACACACACATGAAATAACTAGACCCTAATGGAAACATCAATAGCGATAGGCCAAAAGGACAGTTACTTTCCCACAAAATTGCCATATGAAATTTGGTTGCCAATGGCCAAGTGGTTTCTGTGAAAAAAAAGTTTCAATAGTCATATCTGAATAACATTGAGCCAAGATCTTGACCTTGAGTACCCCTGTATCTTTATCAATTTGTTTAGCTTACTGCATCTACAGATTTTCAGATCACAGGCTACAATAGTTTTAAAAATTCCCAGTTTTTACTTTTTGCGATACAAAATTCTATGAGATCAAATTTGACCTTAGCGTAAAAAAGGTCAAGGTCATCCGCAGGGTCACCATTTGAACAAACTATGATGGGCCCGGGTCCCCAGTGCTAAATACGAAGTTTCATGCCAATCGGCCTACTGGTTTCGGAGAAGATGATTTTGAAGGGCGTTTAACTTATACGGGCTGGCGGCCATCCTGGTCAGGTGAAGAAACTAAAATTAAAACATTTTCATTTATTTGTTCTTAAAAGCTTTGTCTTCGGTCGGGCCCCTCGGAGTCTAACTGTTGGTTTTCTTTTGCACCAGCAATTCTGTTGTTGTATGCTGTCGACTCCTCAACCTTGTTTCATCTCTGTAGTTTTTTTTATTTGTATGTTCTCGGAGATGTTACACTGATGAGTTAGGAAGCCTTCATGCGGACTAAACAAAATTAGTGTATACCGCGACAGAGGTAAAGGCGAGGAATATGACCATGTAAAATCGATTTAAGCCCCCCAGTGGAAAGAATTCCACTGACCGTTCCAATGCGGTTCTTCTGTGGCGGTTTATTTATGTTGTTGTTTGTTACTTACTGTGTGTATCACTTGTGTCTTTTTATTTTAGATGGCTATTTGGCCATTTTGTGGGAAAGTAACTGTCCTTCCTTTGTTTAGGTTTCCATTATGGTTTGGTCGCTTCATGTTTGTGTTTCTTTCCCTTTGGTGTCTTTGATGGGTGGGGTAAGTTAATTGTATCGATTCCTGATCTTTGTTTTACTTCTACTTTTCATCAGAAATTTGGTTACAAATGGGCCTGTTAAATATCAAATCAAACAAACAAAGCTCACTGCATCTACTAATTTCCAACTCACAGGCTGCAATATTTTCTGGAACAAAAGCTCAACTTTGACTTTTTTCCAAGACAAAAAACTACCAAATTTGACCTTGTGACCAACATCAAATCAATCAGTTCCATTTGCCTGTTCATAAAGGCTTTCATATGAAAGCTGGTTACAAATGGTCCAGTGGTTTCTCTGAAAAAAAGGTTTTTATTTTCATATCTGAATGACTTTGTGCTAAGGTCAAAGAATGACCTTGACCTTGAATACCCATGTGGTTTAATCCACCCATTCAGCTACCTGCATCTACCAACTATCAGATCAAAGGCTGCAATAGTTTCCAAAATATACAATTCTGACTTTTTCCCATACAAAACTCTGTGTGACCAAATTTGACCTTAGTGTAAAACAGGTCAAGGTCAACCGAGGGTCAAATTATGATCGGCCTGAGCCCCCAATGCTACATACAAAGCTACATACATGGCAATCGACCTACTGGTTCCGGAGAAGAAGAAATTCGAATGGGGTTTTACCACATATGGGCATGGCGGCCATCTCGGTCATGTGACCTGGATCCGGCTTACAAACTATCGTTCCCCCATCCCATGGATGCCCCACATGAAAGTTGACTTCAAACGCCCAGAGGTTTCGGGGGAGAAGATGTGTGAAAATGTTGACCTACGACAGACAGCAAACAACCGACCACGGACCCGTGCCATGCTATAAGCTCACCTTTGAACCTTCGGCATAGGCGAGCTAAATGTATATACTAGCGGCACATACACGGATGGAAAAATAATGACAATGATAAGCCCACAACAGAAGCACCGACTTGGAACGGTAAGTAAAATGATTTATATGGGGTGGGGGTGGGGGGGGGGTCTAAGTGTCCGGTTGACGTGATTGTGTGTACCTATGATAAATGATTAAAACTGCCGTATGCTCGGAAACTGGATGATGGATTATATTTGTAGGAGGACATGTGCAGTATTCAAATAGCGATGTTTCAATTTATTTTATGATTGTATCACATAACTATTTAAAACTTTATAATTTCATATAAATATGCTGGCTGTTGACCCATTTTGTTCTGAGTGGAATCTCCCGCTTTAAAAATAGTTGGTTCATTACACAATGAAGCGGTGTCCGGTTAAGTTGTCTGAAAATTTTATTTTTGGAAAATGGCCGAATCTCTTGCAAACAGTGAAGGCCTAGATCAGACGCCGCGTTCTGCGGCGTCTGATCTAGGCTTGCACTGCTTGCCAATGCAACGTTTTAGGGGTGTTCGTATAAAAACTGTTAATATCTTCATTTGCTTTTCATCCTTTCAGATAACATCATTTCGCAATTTGGGTGACAGATCCCGAGTTTGATGGTTTAATTTAAGATATTGTGAAACTATAAACGATGGTTTTATATTTATTTATGACAAACTGATATGATTTACTATCAATAATTATGCACAGTGGGGCTCCGCCAAACGGCAACATTCTTGCAAGTTTTCTCTAATTATGTTTCGGTCTGAGAATTTTATGCAACTGAAAAAGCATATCCCTAATGGAGCGATTATAAAGTTCTTAAAGTTACAAACTGAGTGATATGCTTTCCGATTTAATATAATTTTATGTGAAAATGAACGCACTATAAGAGTATTTTATTTCACTGCTACCACAATTAGTTGTCAACCGTTTAAAAGAAATTTGCATAGAAATATGTATTGTTTGCCTGGTAGTACTATAGGAGATGAATACCTTCAATCGTGCCACTTGCGGTTTTGTGGTCGCAAGCTTTGATGTACAGCAGGGCATGTTTTACAAGACAGCACTAAAACACAAGTTTGAGTCGATTCTAGCTAGTCTGGCCCAGAAATAAAAAAATCACGAACACTTCACAAATTTTAGTTTCATGGTTTATTCCAAGCTTTCCATAGAACAAAAACATTCAGTTGTGATATACCAAAGTCAAAGATCACTGCTGTTCTCAGAAAGCTTAACTAAACAAAAATAACTGTGGATCTAGAATTGTATAGCCTTAGGACTCCCTTATGCCTGACATGACGGTAGGGGCCCACCCTAGAACCTGATCGTTCGGGCCATTTAGTCTTGTCTCATATTCGTTATGTGAAAACCATCTTTCTGATGACGTCATGGCAAAGGGTTTACTCAAAGATCAAACATGCGCACGGACTTTTTTTTTTCTTTTTACGTTTTCTCTACCTAGATCCCCTACCCTCTTCTCACTCATGTATCTACAAAATGGCCAATTGGCTATCCAAAACAAAATAATATAAGCGATACACACACTCAAAGACAATATATAACAAAAATAAACTGCGACAGAAGAACCATTGTCATTTTGTGGGAAAGTAACTGTCCTTTTGGCTTTCTGCTATTGATGTTTCCATTAGGGTCTGGTTGTTTCATGTTTGTGCTTCTTTCCCTTTGGTGTCTCTGATTGGTGTTGTGGGTTAATTGTATTGATTCCTGACCATGCCTTCACTTCTATTTCATATGGAGAGAGGCGGTTCTTCTGCCGTGTTTTGTGTTTGTTAAAGGTTGTCTTCGCATGTATGTATTGCTTAAATCGTTTCATTTCTGATAGCCGTTTGGCCGTTTTGTGGGAAAGTTACTGTCCTTTTGGCTTAACTCTTGTGACGTTTTCACTATAGTGGATATATTTTATGTTTGTATTTCTTTCACTTTGATGTCTTGTATGGGAGGTATGAGGTAGTTGTATCGATTTCTGCTCATTGTATTCACTTCTATTCTGTTCGAATAGAGGCTTAACGTTCCCGTTAACACTGTATATATCATTTTGGAGACATTGCTTCCAATTTTGTGGGACTTTTACCCGACTTTGAGATGAAGTGACATCTCAAGTCCTGACGCCCAATAAACCAAAGAGGTTTGTAAGCATGGACGGCCCCCGACTCGCACCACTTTGCCTGGGCAGGCTTAGATCCTCTAAACGGATTACCAGTACTCATGTGCCATCGGTTACAGCTCTGCGTGGAAGCATCATGCAGCCCATCTGTTTCTTCAAGCCCCGATGGGCGGGGACCGATTATTATTTTTTTTATTTTATATGGAGAAATGAGGAAACTTATCCTTCAATAATAACCCAATACCACCCAGCATGCACACGTCGCTAGGACAATGTCAAATCAACGTCGGTGCAACGACATGACCTATTTTGAGGGACTTTTACCCGACACTGAGATGAAATGACATCTCAATCCCTGCCGCCGAATGAAACCAACAGAGTTAATATGCATGGACGCGCCGACTCGCACCATTTTGCCTGGGCAGGCTTAGACCTTCTAAGCGGTTAACCAGTACTTATGTCTGGTCGGTTTCAGATCTGCGTGGAAGCATCATGCAACCCATCTATTTCTTGAAGCCCCGTTGGGCGGGGGCCGTTTACAGTACAGGTAAAACAGTCTGAGTTCAGAACAATGTTTCAAGCCTACACTCAGAGACAATGCATCCACCGGTGCCGTCAGTGCTTTGCTTATAGTTATTATTAATATTTAATTAACATTTATCATTACTATTGTTATAATTGTTATCATTATTTATATGTTCTTTCAAACCAAAGGACGCGCAAACCAAGGTGAGTGAGTGATTGAGTTTTACGTCCCACCAACAGCCAAGGTCATACGGAGACGGGACCTCGGTTTAAAGACTCATCCGAAAGTCTGGAGGAACCCGGGATCGATCCTGCGATCCCTGGTTTACAAGGCGAGTAGCGTAACCACTGCACCACGGAGGCTTCTATGCAAACCAAGGTACGTAATGAGAAGGAGTGCTTGCATTGATATATGTAGTACAGAACTGTCGCCTAATGATTATTCTTCGCCATTTTACTCCCGTGCGTCTTCAACAGCAGAGTGATTGAAAATGATTCTAATCAGCCCCAACTAATGCGACCTGCTGAAAATGCTCAGAGTGCAGTTATACATATTGAGACCAGCTCATCCTCAGCTGGCACCGTCACGTCAGGAACGCCTGAAAAGAAAAGAGAAGAACAGGAACGAGCAACAACAACACCTGGATTATTCTATGGAACCTCAGCCAACAGAGGAGCAGGACTGTTATGCAGATTGCCTTAGAAGTGTACCGTACCCTTTTGAACCTTCGCTATATATTCAGGAGATGTCAGCGTGGTTTTAAAGTAGCAGAAGTTGACTGAACGGCAGGGACAATAAGGCGGTTCTAACCAGCACCCAAAATCTATGTTTGTAGCAGAAATGTTGAAACTGCCCCACATTTTCAGGGTTACAGAAATTAAACACGTTATAGCACACAGATGTCTTCACGAAAACATGCTTATATAATTTTGACCGCATTGAACCCCACTTTTATATAGTAAAACTGAGGTTTACGGGGGTAAAATAGAAGTGGAGGCAATGATCAGGAATCGATACAATTAACCCACAGCTCCCATCGGGGACACCAAAGGGAAAGAAACACAAACATGAAACAACAAACCCAAATTGAAAAATCAATAGCGGAAAGCCAAAAGGACAGTTACTTTCCCACAAAATGGCCAATAGGAAATAATATAAGCGACACAAACACCCAAAGACAAACCATAACAAATATATACCGCGACAGAAGAACCGCCTTGGAACGGTCAGCGGCAACGAATTCCACCGGGGGCTTAAATCGATTTTACTTGGCCACAATCCTCGCTCGGGTTCCGATAGACCTTGTTGCAAAAGAGATTTTGCGTCTTCAACAACAGTCTGAGTTAAGAACAACTGCTGGGTGTCGCAAAATTAATTTATCACAGCAGGTCTGCATCAGAGGTATGCATTTCGGCAGTTTGAGGGACAGTGGGTGGGTATTTAAGTTCTATCTATCAAGCTTTACCGTGTAGTCAAACAAAAGTTGTATATATGGTTAAATACAAATTATTCTATCCTGCTGCCTGGGCTTTAGCAAACGGGACAGACCCTAACCAGGATATAGGAATCATATATTAGTGTGAGGTATTGATGGAAAAATCCGTCCAGAGGGTCACTGTCCGGCATCACGAGGCTTGTCGAGTGATGCCGCACAGTTATCCCGAGGGACGGATGTTTCTATCCACCCCTCACACTCATGTAGGATTCTTTTTCTTGCATACCTTTCATTTCTGAGGCGTGGAGTTTTGATAATACAGTCACCTCGGTTGCCGACGACCGCCATTTTGTCATGACCATGGTGTGATGTTTATTGACGTCACGTAACGTGCTGTGACGCCAACCTAAACGACGGGGCATATGCGGTCGTATTCAACCAGTGCATGTATCAAACACGCGAGAATATTCGACTTTAGGTAAGTACACCAGGGTTAGAACAGAATTTCTATCCCAAGCTAAAACTATGGATTTCCTTATCTGGTGTGCAAGAAGCAGGGTTCCGCGGCGTCTGATTTGGGTCTACACTGTTTGCCAAACCCAACTCACGGCTATAGATAACCCTCTTACGCAACACTGACCCCACATCCATAAGAATAGCGAGGGTATTTTCGTTAAATGACCGTAACCGGGATATTCGACAAGTCAGTGATACATGTAGTTATGTGGATTTGAGCCCTGAAACGCATACACACGACACAAAAACTATGGGAATGATGATGATGATGATGATGATGATGATGATGATGATGATGATGATGATGATGATTTATAAACACTAGTAAGTTTTGTTTGTATGAAAGTATCAAATAATAATAACTAGACGCCCAAGTAGGCCAGAAATCGCTCGTCTTGATTTGGCTGACCATGCATCATTACGAAAACACACCCATGCGATATAGTGCATTTTTCCATATATCCAAAATGGCTTATTTTCTGATGAAAACCTGTGCATTTTTCTTAATAATAGTGTAAACATAGCTTGTGGGTGCTCGTTAGAACCGCCTCATTGAGGCGGTTCTAACGAGTACCCACAAGCTATGTTTAGGAGCAGAAATAAGAAAAATAATGTACATCCCAGTACGCCCAAGTTTTCTCTATATATAGTGGGGTGTACGGGGTGTTCATTCCACGGACTTGTTCACGTGATTTGATATGTTACATTGTGCCTTAGTGGCCATCTTGTCTATCAAATCGCATGGCATTTAGCAATGCTGAAGTTGAATGTTGCCTTGATGCCTTTGATTAAAATTCTGAACAGCTCAATCCGATTAAGGTTTTTTTGGCAGAGATGATGTTGGTGCAGGGCGGGGGCGTGCAGTTTGACATGATGGCGCTGTTGTTTACACCTACCTTTAGAATAAGGTAAACCATGATATTCGGTAGCAGATATGGTTTGAAGATTTTCAAGGGGGCTATTGTAGCGGCCATCTTGGGTAACATATTTGAATTGTTCTAACAACTCAGAATCTCAATGTCGCCCAATGTCTCTCATCAAGTTTCGGTTCGATTTTACCTGTTGTGGTTTGAAGAATGTCAAGATGGCCACCATAGCAACCATTTTAGATAACGGTACGGAATGATTTTATGAATTCTGAATCACCTGTCGCCCCAATGCCTCTCATCAAGGTTCCACTAAGTCCGACTTTCGGTTCGGCAGACATCTTGAATATCGGAATGGGATGAATTAAGTAATACTAACATTACGAAAACACGCCTATACAGGTAAATTGTAAACTTTATCGCCGAAACTACACTTTTAAGATGAAAAATTGTGATATTTTTCTAATTTCTGCCCAAAATATAGATTGTGGGAACTCGTTAGAACGGCCTCCTCGAGGCGGTTCTAACGAGTATCCACAATCTAAATTTTAGAGCAAAAATAAGGAAAGTAAGGTTTAACCCTGTAAACCCCAGTTTTACTGTATAAAGGTGGGTTCGAATGGGGTCAAAATTATATAGACGTGTTTTCATGATGAGCAACATGTCGCCCTTACGGCTATCATTAAGTTATATCTCAATCCGACTTTCGGGACGCGAGAAGATGGCCTTTAAAGAATTTCAGTTGCCGTTATGGTGGCTGTCTTGGATATCGGAACAGAGTTGGGTTAGCAATTCTGATTTTCCATGTCGCTCCGATGCCTTTCACCAAGTTTCAGCTCAATCCGACTTCATATCTGGTTAGTTTATACTAATTTATTTTAGTTCGATTCCGATGGAAGCTTCAAGCGTATTTAATCGCTCGCGAACACGCATTCCGGATGTTTTCACGCGCGCGAGAGAGAGGCAGTGACTATTACACAACTGCTACCAATTTACACCTGGGTGGAGTGAGGCAGTGGCATTACGAGTCTTTCCCAAGGACACATCTTGATACCGGGTGCCGGATTCAAACGCACAACCTCTCGATCAAGAGTCGAACGCGTTAACCACTACCCTATCGAGGCTGACATTTCTGGTTCGGGGTGGGTGGTGGGGGGTGGGGGGGAATCATTACGTTAGCACAACCGTGTGGTTAACTTGCCTTTTTCATATCTCCAGAATAAACTCTGTAAAAAAAAAACTCTGATTTTTTCTCAGATAAACTTTTAATGTTTTTTTTTCTTAAATCTGATGGAAAGATAGGTTAAGAGTGCTTGTCAGTGCATATTGAGGCGGCGGTTCTGACAAGTGCCCACACTATGCTTTTGAGCGAAAATACAGAAGGCAAATTATGTCTCTGTAAAATAGAAGTGAAGGCAACGATCAGGAATCGATACAATCAACCCACAGTTCCAATCAGAGACACCAAAGGGAAAGACACACAAACATGAAACAACAGACCATAATGAAAACACCAACAGCGGAAAGCGAAAAGGACAGTTACTTTCCAACAAAATGGCCAATAGGCTATCCAAAATAAAATAACAAAAGCGACACAAACACCCAAAGACAAATCATAACAAAAATAAACCGCCACAGAAGAACCGCCTTGAAACGGTCAGCGGAAACGAATTCCACTGGGTGGCTTATATCGATTTTACGTGGCCACAATCCTCGCCCTCACTTCCGTCGCGATTTAGACAAATAATTTGTTCAGTCCGCATGAAGGCCTCCTAACTCTTCAGTGCAACATCTCCGTGGACACAAATAATCAAACAACCACAGAGGTGAAACAACGGTGAGGACTCGATACCAAGAAACCACTGAAATGCTGCAGCAAAGAAAATCAACAGTTAGACTCCGATGGGCCCGCCCAGAGACAGTAAGCAGTTTTCTCTATGTAAAAGGGGTTAAGGGTTCGTTGGGAGATGTCGTTGAAGATGGTTGCCATGGCGACCATCATGGATATGGGAACGGAACGATTTGTATAAATCTGAATCTCCATGTCGCCCCGATGCCTCCAACCAAGTTCCCGCTCGCTCGGACCTTTGGTTCGGGGGAAATGTCGATTGAAGAATTTCAAATCGGAACGGAAATATTTTAGCAAATATGACTCTCCATGTTGCCCCAAGTTTCTGCTTAGGCCGGCTTCTGTTTCGGGGCAGATGTCGTTTGAAGAATTTCAAAATGGCCGCCATGACGACCATCTTGGATATCGGAACGGAACGATTTTAACAATTTCGAATCTCCATGTCAACCCGATGCCTCCCATCGTTTAGATTCAATCCGATTCTGCTTGGGAGGAGAGGTTGTTTGAAGTATTTCAAGATGGCGGCAATCTTAGATATCAGAGTGGAACGGTTATAGCAATTCTGAATCTCCCATCACGTGAACAAGTGCGTGAAATGAAGACCCCCTAAACCCCACTTTATATAAAGAAAACTGGGGTTAAAGGGGGTATTCGTTATTTTTCTTATTTCTGCTCCGAGACATAGGTTGTGGGTACTCGTTAGAACCGCCTCATTGAGGCGGTTCTAACGAGCACGAACAACCTATGTTTTGAGCATTTATAGGAAAAATATCAAGGATTTTCAGCAGAAAAATAGCCATTTTGGAGATGTGAAAAATGCACTATGTCGTACGGGTGAG
Source organism: Lucinisca nassula (assembly GCA_963580285.1). Lineage (NCBI taxonomy): Eukaryota > Metazoa > Mollusca > Bivalvia > Lucinida > Lucinidae > Lucinisca > Lucinisca nassula. The sequence goes on from OY757010.1 coordinate 62,194,552, forward strand.
TTATCGTAATGATATTGTCCCAGTGTCTCCCACCAAGTATCATCTAAATCGGGTTTACGGTTATGGAAATGTCAAAAATGTGAACAGTTAACTGCGGACGGACGAAAGACGACACCAGACCACCGCATAAGCTGACATGGACCTTTGCTCAACGGAAGCAAAAAATAAAGTAACTATCGATTAGACAACCTCCCATTGTAAGTCTATGGGAAACTAAATGTGAAGTAACTCTCATGTGAATAATCTGATCTGTACAAACTTCGACGGCTTCCTAATTTTTATGCCTGTCCTCATTACGGATGAGGGTCCAGTTAAAAAACAGTCGCTGTCTTTTTTTCCTCGTTAATTCGACTGTGGAATTATGAAAAATATTTCTGGGTTACTGATGAGGCCTAATTGGCCGAAAATAGCTAGTCTGGTCCAGAAAAACGTGCACAATCCACTCGTTTTATTTCTGTACTGCATCCCATGCTTCCAAGGTATTACCATTCTTAGAACATATTACACTTTGCTACAGCGGGTGTTAAGGGAATATGTGGTGTCCTTCATCATAGCAGGCTATATGTTATATAGTCCGTCTGAATCATTGATTCCACTGTGTGGTCAAGTGAAAATGGGAAATCCGCACTACTTGACTGAAAGAGAATGACAAAATCGTGTTTTTTTTTTTGTTTTTTTTTTCTTTTTCTTTTTTAATGTGTGTGTTTTCTTCGGATCCTACTTAATAAAGATCAAGATGTTGTCGCATCGCCAGTGGCGTCATATTTGTTTTGTGACGTCATCAATATCATGCCCTTATAGTCATCTACAGTGCAGATAATAATAATAATAATAATAATAATGATGATAATCAATCTGCCATTATTGTCAATGCCTAGTATTAATCGCATCTGTGAAATGTTACTGTTTGTATGTCTAAGGTGGCTGATGAGACTTACGAGGCTATACTAAATGGAACATAATATTTCGCAAGTTCATTGGTTAGATCTCATTGATATCTATCAGTATGACAAAAATTGTTTAAATATTCCGAGCGGTTAAGTCACTATCACCAATTTTCACAAACGGGTTACGGACGGACAGACAGACTGACAGATGACAGAATGATACGGTGATTTTAGGGCACTCTTAGAAAATCAACCGACTTCAGTCGGTCGCTTTTTCTGCGCGTCGTGCAATTCTAGATCTGATCTGTCTACTGCAAAAAGAGCAACAGAGGCTCTAGGAAAATAAAAGGGAAGGCAAATGATCTAGGAAGACAGTTTTTTTTATTATTTGAACTTTAACGTCCCCGTCAACACTGCAAAGGTCATTTTTGAGACGTTGCTTCCAATTTTGTTTGACTTTTACCAGACCTAGGAAGACAGTTTTGTTGGTGATACCGCAGCTCCGGCTTAGCCCTGTGTCCGTTTCTGCTCATCTACGCTGATTCCTTTTGCCTCATATTCACTAGCACCCCTTTTGACGAGGCCTTGCCACTTTGCTCTGTCCTGTGCAATTTGTGTCAACGACTCTGTTGGACTCTGAGTGAGGTTTTGAGGTTGTCCTTGTAGCGCCTCTTCTAACCATCATGAGAGCGTTTGCCCATTTCTAGTTCTCAATAGATACTTTTCTTTGGCAGACGTTCCTCAGGCATCCTGGTTACATGGCCTGTCATGTAAACTGTGTTAGTTTCAGAAGAGTATGTACACTTTGCATCCCTGCCCTTTTCAGGACTTCGGTGTCTGGAATCCTGTCTTGCCAATTAATCTTCAGGAATTTTCGAAGACAGCGTGCATGGAAGTGATTAAGCCTTGTCGTGCCGTTGGTAAACTCTCCATGTTTCACATGCATACAATAGTGTTGGCAGCATAACAGCTCTATAGTTGGGTGTCAAGCCTGGCTCCACTTCGGTCCTTCGGTCCCAAACACTACCCCGTAGTCGGCCAGATGCTACACTAGCTTTGGCAATCCTGGCATTGACTTCATCACCAATGTGAATGACACTCAAGGTAGTTTAACTTGTCTACGATTGCAATATTTGACCTTTCACTGTGATGGTGTGCTGTTTATAATGCTTGCCAGGTGCTGGTCGATAGACTATCTCAGTCTTTTTTATGCTGATTGTGAGGTCACAGCTATCACACGAGTCAGACACTTGGTCAGTACCGTTTTACATCTTTTCTTCTGTCGGAGCACCTTTTGCAATGTCATCGGCAAAGAGGAACTCATCGTGCACCTTTATCGGCACCTTGGATTTAGCTTGCAACCTTCTGAGATTGAATTTTTTCCCACCAAACTGATAACCAATAGGTATACCAATTTTCACCATCCCGGAATGCATCTGCGAGCATAACAGAGAACCTCATACTCAACAGTGCTGGGGCTATCACACAGCCTTGTTTACTTTGATTGTCAAAGGGAATGGATCCGAAAACACACCATCATTTTGGACCCGTGCAAACATACCACCATAGCACTGCCTCACCAGTGCTAGCTATGAACTTGGATGGACATCCAAACGTGACCATGATTTTCCAATGACTATCCCGGATGACTGTAGCAAAAGCTCTGATAAGGTTGACAAAGGTCATGTATAGGTAAATGTTCTTTTCCTGGCATTTCTCTGTGAGCTGTCTTGCTATGAAAGCATGCCAATTGTTCCTCTGTCTTTTCTGAACCCACAGTGGCGTTCTTATAGAAGCCCTGACTGTTCAAGGTGTTCATTCAGTCGGTTAAGCAGCACTCTTGCAAGACCCTTCTAGCAAATGACAATCAAGAGATCCCACGATGATTGTCACAGACTTGAGGGTTGCATTTCCGTTTAAATAGGTGGATTATTGACACATCATTGAATTCTTGAGGGATGGATTCTTTTTTCCACATAATATGAAATAACTGTCATTTTTTGCAACTGGAGTACCTCCTGCTTTGTAGATCTCCGCAGGTATTGCCTCTGATCCTCGAGCTTGCCGGATGCCAGAAGTTTTATTGTTTGCATTGTTTCAGTAACGGTTGGTAACTCATCTAGCAGAAGGTTACATTCAACCTGTGGTAGTGTATTAATACACCATCATTGATAGAGGGTGATCGATTAACAACATTATCAAAGTGCTCTGCCTATCTTCTCAAGATAGCGTCTTTCTCAACCAGAAGACTAGTTCCATCTGCGTTGGGAAGAAGTGTGCCTTCTGAGCTCTGGGGACCATAGACTGTCTTTAGTGCATCAAAGAACTTCTTCATATCCCTTCTGTCTGCAAAAGACTGAATTTCATCAGCCTTTTGCTCTGCCACGAGTCTTGCATATCCACCACGAAAACACGCCTATATAATTTTGACCCCCTTGAAAAGTAGAAGTAAAACAAAGATCAGGAATCGATACAATTAACTTACTCCACCCATCAAAGACACCAAAGGGAAAGAAATACAAACATTAAGCGACCACACCATAATGGAAACCTAAACAAAGGAAGGCCATAAGGACAGTTACTTTCCCACAAAATGGCCATATGGCCATCCAAAATAAAAAGACACAAGTGATACACACAGTAAGTAAAAAACAACACCAATAATAAACCGCCACAGAAGAACCGCCTTGGAACGGTCAGTGTAAAGATTTCCACTTGGGGGGGGGGGGGGGGGGGGCTTAAATCGATTTTACGTGGCCACAATCCTCGCCCTTACTTCCGTCGCGATTTAGATAAATAATTTGTTCAGTCCGCATGAAGGCCTCCTAACTTGTTTAATGTGTGTATGGTCTGACATATGGACGAAAAACGGCTGGAATTTTGTATCCCTATATTGCGCTATGCTCAAATAGGCATGCCAGAACCTGGAGACAAACTCCCAAATTCAAACTCAGCATAGGCTTTAAGCGTGTTTTGGGTATCTGCAAGCAAGTCAGAAGTGGTCGAGAAAAAAAATGGAGAATTTTCTCTATTATAAGTCTATGGAATTTTTTGTGGGCAACCACAGTTCTGATCAAAACTTGTTCATACCTAATGTAATGGCTCCCCCTATTTACGATGGACATCGATTTTACGTGGCCACAATCCTCGCCCTTACTTCCGTCGCGATTTAGACAAATACTTTGTTCAGTCCGCATGTAGGCCTCCTATCTCATCAGTGCAACATCTCCGTGAACACAAAAATTCAAAGAACAACAGAGGTGAGACAACGGTGAGGACTCGACAGCAAGAAACCACTGAAATGCTGGAGCAAAAGAAAACCAACAGTTAGACTCCGATGGGCCCGACCAGAGACAGAGCATCAGGCACCAACCAACATTACCTTGAATTAGATCTCTCTAATTCTCAATAAGCCTTTACGTTGGAGCCGTCATAGAATCTGAGACCTGACCCACCGGCGTGCAATTAAAGAGGGAAGCAAAGTTGCCAACCGTGATTGGGTTACCTACCATGCATGCAGTCTGTCGTATAACATCCATGTTGTACCCAATCTTTTTATATCGAAGAATGATTTTACGAAATTGGGTGCTGAAGTCATTGCGGTTATATATTTTTCTGAATTTATTTATTAAGTCACCATAAAATTCTGGGTTCCGCTAGACCTTGTTGCAGAAGAGATTTAAGTCCAATATTGAATTTTGAAATTAAATCAGAATGGCGTCTATAAAATTTTGAACAGGCTTTGCGTAGTTTATGGTACCGATAACCCTGATTAAGGAGTTTAGCCGTTAATAATTTATTACGAGTGTTGAAGTCAGTTACATGACTACACACTCTAGCAAATCGAATTAATTGCGAAATATAAACGCCATAGGATTGCGCATGAGGAAAATCACCATCCAAAAAAGGAAAATTTACAATCTCAAAATCAAAGTCATCGCGTTTATCATACACTTTGCACGAAACAAACCCATCTACAATAGATAGATGTAAATAAAAAAAACGGGGCCTCGGTATCAGAAGAATTTGCTTTATTTAACTGAAGTTCATGGGGGTACATCTGACTGATCAAACCATCGAAATAGGTTTTATCAATATATAATAAATCATCTAAATATCTAGAAGTGGAGCTAAAAGCTTCAATAATTTCAGATTGGTTATCAATGGAAAGCGACAACATGAAGTCTCTTTCATAACAATACAAGAACAGATCAGCCACAAGGGGTGCGCAATTCGTACCCATCGGAATACCCACAATTTGTCTAAATAACTTAGTACCGAATCTAATATAAATAATGTCAAGTAGAAAGGTGAGGGCATCACACACTTTCTGACATGACCAAAGTGTATAATTCTTATGCTCTTTAGAAGTGAAAAATGCATTTCTGACATTACATGCAAGATAGAGAGAATCTTCTCTATGAAAAGCCCATTCAATTAAATCATTAAGCTTTTCTGTTATAAGATTATGAGGCAGTGTAGTGTAAAGAGTGGAAAAATCGTAAGTAGACAGACTTGAAGCACGAAAATGTCTGGATTTCAATTTATTTGAAACCTCATTCGAATTTTTTATAGACCAAAACAAATTTCTTCCTGATCTTTCAAAGACTTTGTCACAATATTTAATCACATGCGTTTTAATAGCAGTAAGACAGGAAGTAAATAATTTAGAAAAGTCAGTGGTAGTGCAAGAGCTAGAATTTGCAATAAACCGTGCTTTGTAAGGTCTTTTATGAAGTTTTGGTAACCAGTATAGCGTAGGAAGCTTGTCTTGGCTTTCGTTAACACACACAGCAAACTTGGTGGCTGAATGACATACATGTTTATCTACTATAGCTCTCTCTTCAGCTAAAGGCTGAAGTTCATAGGCCTTAGTACCACCAAGATCCAACTTAAGCGTGTTAACATAGTGGAGCCGTCACAAAACGACGACGTTGTGAGCGGCCTTGTCTGCAGGGGCCAAAACAAACTTCTTATGAAATTCTTGAATACCTAGTTTAAGATGACGTAAAGACGTCTTGGGCTTAGGAGGTAATAAGTTAGTATTTTGAGAATAGAAAGAAATGCGTTTATTCACTAGTTTTAAAATGCTAAGTTTCCAGTCCTTAAGGGCTTTAAGCTCAACATACTCTCGCTTACACCATCGATTACCGAATTCATTCAAGGAAGCAGCGATTTCATCTCTACATTTACTGAAATCAATTTTAGAAGGAAACCGATATTTCGGTACTTTAGAAATTATATTCCTTATCCTAGAATCAGGAATAATTTTCAAATTGCCAGTAATTACATGACCAGCAGCAGGATAGCAATACACTGAGTTTTTACAATCACACGAATCAGGAGTATTAGTATCAATATCAAGTTCTGAAACAAGTTTATTGAAATTAAAAATGATAGATCTAACAGGTTTGTTATATTTATAGCAAATTATAGGTGTTTCAGTATTTTGAAAATAAGCAGGAATGGAAGAAAGCACCGATCTCTCACGGAAGATACTGGGCAAATCTATAAAATCCATACCCTTATAATGAAGGATATTTTGAAGAAATGGCGTTTATGATTAATTTCAGAATCAATGTAAGGATGGAGAGTATGCTGAGTATAGCCTCTAGTTAAGAGAGCCACATCATATAACTGATTAGAACTATCGTAGAATTTATTCGCCTCGGTGTCCAGGCCTCGGTGAACCCCACTTTTAAATAGTAAAACTGAGGTTTGCAGGGGCAAACCTTTTTTTTCTTATTTCGGCTCTGAAATATAGATTGTTGGTACTCGTAAGAACCGCATCGGTTCTGACGAGTACCCACAGTCTATATTTTGAGCAGAAATAAGATAAATATCACAACTTTTCGGCTTAAAAGTTTCATTTTTTCGGCGATTTAGGTTACAATGCATTACAATGTATTTGTATATTCGTGTTTTTGTAATGTCTTGGTCTAGATTGGACGGTCTGGCATATAGTCTTGAATAGGCCGCCTTATTAGATAATGAGCTGGTATCACCGAAGTATGCCCTGTATTTTGGTGTTTCTCTTATTTCTTCCGTCATCTTGACGTTTACGTGATACTGGTCCTTGAAAAGCGAACGGTGTCTCTGAAGACTGTCCATTTCTCTTCCAGATCATCTGAACGGAATTCCATTGTATCCAAACTGCTGCAGATGTAACGGGTGAAGGCTTGCCTCATGCTGTCTTGTTTCAGCTCATAGACACCCAGCCACTTGGACACTTTCTTGCCGTGTGGTCGCAGTGCAGGCTGATTGCGCAGGTTAATTTTGCTGACAACAAAATAGAAGTGGCGGCAATGATCAGGAATCGATACAATTAACCCACAGCTCCAATCAGAGACAACAAAGGGAAAGAAACACAAACATGAAACAACAGCCCCTAATGGAAACATCAATAGCGGAAAGCCAAAACGACAGTTACTTTCCCACAAAATGGCCAATAGGCTATCCAAAATAAAATAATATAAGCGACACAAACACCCAAAGACAAACCTTAACAAAAATAAACCGCGACAGAAGAACGGCCTTGGAACGGTCATCGGAAACGAATTCCACTGGGGGAGGCCAAAATCCTCGCCCTTACTTCCGTCGCGTTTAAGACAAATAATTTGTTCAGTCCGCATGAAGGCCTCCTAACTCATCAGTGCAACATCTCCTTGAACGCAAAAAAATCAATCAACCACATAGATGAAACAACGGTGAGGACTCGACAGCAAGAAACCACTGAAATGCTGGAGCAAAAGAAAACCAACAGTTAGACTCCGATGGGCCCGACCAGAGACAGAGCATCAGGTACCAACCAACATAAGCCTTTACGCTGAAACCGTCATAGAATCTGAGGCCTGACTCACCGGCGTCGAATAAAAGAGGGAAGCAAAGTTGTCAACAGTGACTGGGTTAACTACCATGCATGCAGTCCGTCGTATAACATGTTTTATCTGTTATCTGTCCAGTAGTCTGCATCACACATAGTTTTTGTCAGTCTGACAGCCAGCCTGTCCTTCCATCTTACTATGACAAAGTCAATGAGATGTCATTGCTTGGGGCGGGGATACATTCGTGATGTCTTGTTGCGAGTTGGCTGACGGACGACTGTGTTAGTGATCAGCAGGCCATGCTCTGCACACTTCCTCAAAAGGTGGAGATCGTTGCTATTGCACTTTCCTACTCCTCCAGTCCCATCAATCCTTCCCAGGTTTATTGGTCTGTGCTCACGTTTTATAGGAGGATGTGTTTGTCTCCCCGGGTTGAAGCAGTTATCACTGAATCCTGATCATCATAGGACATGTTTCTTACCTTATCTGGGTTAGTCATTGTGGGTGCATAGACACTTACAATAGTTGGATAAGGATATTCTCAGCGTCATCAGTCGGTCATTTATGCCTTTTGGAATTCCTGAAAGCTTGCTGACAAGGTGTGATTTGATTGCAAATCCTACGCCTGCTTCACGCCGGTCTTCTGTTGTTGCTTCCACTCAAGAAGAAAGTGTAACCAGCACCAGCTTCTTCTATTTGTCCTTCCGCTGCAAGGCGAGCCTAACTCAGAGCTGCAATCTCGACTACGTAACGATTAAGTTCTCTACCAACTAAAACTGTTCTTCAGTGTGCACTGTCCATCAATGTGCGTACATTCGATGCGCCGATTTTCAAAGGTATCACCTTTATCTTCTTCTGTCTTGTTCTATCGCTAAATGGGATCCCTGCTGATCGCGGTAAACCAGCCAATGGTTTTTAAGCAGGCATTTTTAGGGCATCTTTTCTAGCCCCTTCCCCGTGCTAAGAGGATAAGCAGTGCGATCCTTAAAAGGTCTGCTCAGTCACTGAGTTCGGCTGCCGAATTCTATTTAAGGAAAGCGACTTTATCGAACCAAGCCGACTGTGTGCAGGTCCGCAACAATAGCTTCCGGTGTATCCTCCGCTGCTGCTTCGCTGCTCACCCATCATAACAGGGCTTTTTAGTTGCTTGCATATATGTGCCTGTAGTGACTGTGTGTATATGATTAAGATGACATGCGCTGTGTATTGGATTATAGTGATGGGGAGGCGCACAAAGTCAACGCCACTCTCTCTTCCTGACCTAGCTGGATCCAGAGGAGAGATACTGTCGAGACATATGGAGCTAAGCCAGAATGCAGTGGATGACCATGACTTCTTTAGTGCCTTGTCATGCTCTTCATGCTCTGCATCGCCGTTTTGGGCCGTTGAATTAAAGATTTCCTCCGTCCCAGCTGCCGAAGCAGGCTTTACATAGATATCTGACAACTCACCGGCTCTTCAGAATAATGAATGTGACAAGCTCGATTTTGTTCAGAGACCTACCAAATTAGTTATTGACACCTGATAATGTGTTTAAATACACTGATCATAATGCAGTATTGACGGAAAGGTTGTATGAACAAAGAAACATAAGGTTACATAGCAATGCAGCGTATGCATTATGATTTACTTCAAAATCTGAAAAACCTGTGCTAATCAGGATATATACCTTTTTTCTGCCATCCCCCATGCAATCAATATACACTTTATAATGTCACATTACTCCAGCCACGAAGTACTGAAAAATGGCAGTTAGGCATAGGCAAAGTCTGGAAAAGCCACTGAATCGAAAGTGATTGGATTGATTATAAAAGTAGAGTGTATGATTGCCCTCTCTCAGTCATTGTCTAAACAAAGACCTTCGATTTCATTACTTTTTGTATGTTCATAACCTCTTCTTCTGACCCATATAGGTATAATTATGTACAATTCAATTGTTGGCCTTGCATTTGCATCGAGCCGTTGTGCGCTTTATTTTTGAGCAGCCACGTTTAACAAGCATGAGAATACATCTGGGGCTGGTGGCAAAGTAAGTCATTACTGGTACAAAGCTCGAATTTTCCATACGCCACCCATACTTCAACGGCTTTTGCAGCCCGGGATTTGCCACAACATCATTCATCCAAACGAAGCACTGATAATGCGCTCTTATGAAGGTTTGCTCTTATGCTGCCTTAGTTGGACTGGTGATTGAAGTATCTGGTTCATAGAGATTACAAATATGTTTCAATGCAATGTTTTGTGTTATTAGTCAGATCACAGCCGAAGTCTGCAAATGTTTTTTTCAATTTCGTCGGAACTTTTTGAAACGCTTTCATGCATAAAATGTTTCCTTTACCAGAAAAGGAACCTGTATTATTTCACCTGAAAATGTATGGAATCCTCGTAGAGCAATAGCTGTATCTGCACCAAGTGCCTCATAAGTTAGCAGTAATTTATGTTTCTCTAACGCTGTCCTGGGCCTGTTATGAACTGTGTATCATCAGGTGGATCTCTAAATCGATACAGACAGAGAAGCAGCAGATCAGTATGTAAGGAGTATATACCCCACGTTTTTGCACCACGTGACGCAGCATCGACTGCAATTTATAAGATTTTTGTGTCTGCTTCTTCTTGAATGCTTTGTAGATGATTCCCATCATCCAGATGCATTTACTTACTGTTTCTCTTAAGGCAACTACGTAGGATTTGCCTGTTTCACAATCATGTTCAATCACATGCGCAGCCAAATAAACCTTCCTCTCATCCTTCGTGTTCGCGTTGGATAATAAGTCTTTCTTACATGCTTTTCAATGAATGATAGAGATTTATCGGTGAAATATAAATCGATATTTTCACTGTTTCAAACAGTGAAAATACGATTTTTTATTGTTCACTGTTTGGGACTACTTTTTTCTTCAAATCTAACTCTAATTTCAATTTTATCTTTGTCAGATAACTGAACAATACTGAAATGTGTTCTAATTGACGCATAGCCCGTTCATGTGTGACGGGGACGTTACTGACGTCATTTATGACGCTGACGTCACGTCTTTTGTCGCGCGACGTTAGACTTGCCAGCAACTTCTTTGGAAAACTACTCTCTCAATTATTTCATTAATCATTCATAATAATACCATCCCAGGCCATTTCTCAGGTGCAAACTTTTAGTTTACACCCAATAGTATACCCACTAAACACGATGGACACCACTAAATTGACGCGAAACGAACAGGAACAAAGATAATTTTCTCCGAATGTGAGCGACACCATTAAAGACGCTAAATATTGCCTTTTGAAGCATGTAAGAAACAGAAAATTTGATTTTTTCAGTGCAAGATCAAATTTTATTTCACTCATGAACACCAAAACTGCTATTTTCACTCGTGGCTACGCCACTCGTGAAAATAACAGTTTTGGTGTTCATTCGATGAAATAAAATTCGATCTTACACTGAAAAAATCAAATATCCTCTATTTCTTACATGCTTTTCAATGAATGATAGAGATTTATCAGTGAAATATAAATCGATATTTTCACTGTTTCAAACAGTGAAAATACGATTTTTTATTTTTCACTGTTTGGGACTACTTTTTTCTTCAAATCTAACTCTAATTTCAATTTTATCTTTGTCAGATAACTGAACAATACTGAAATGTGTTCTAATTGACGCATAGCCCGTTCATGTGTGACGGGGACGTTACTGACGTCATTTATGACGCTGACGTCACGTCTTTTGTCGCGCGACGTTAGACTTGCCAGCAACTGCTTTGAAAAACTACTCTCTCAATTATTTCATTAATCATTCATAATAATACCATCCCAGGCCATTTCTCAGGTGCAAACTTTCAGTTTACACCCAATAGTATACCCACTAAACACGATGGACACCACTAAATTGACGCGAAACGAACAGGAACAAAGATAATTTTCTCCGAATGTGAGCGACACCATTAAAGACGCTAAATATTGCCTTTTGAAGCATGTAAGAAACAGAAAATTTGATTTTTTCAGTGCAAGATCAAACTTTATTTCACTCATGAACACCAAAACTGCTATTTTTACTCGTGGCTACGCCACTCGTGAAAATAACAGTTTTGGTGTTCATTCGATGAAATAAAATTCGATCTTACACTGAAAAAATCAAATATCCTCTATATGATAGGAGTGTTTTCCATATTGGCCGTGTCACCAACATGGAGAGCAATATGGTGTTTACCGGTCTGACGTCGACCTCTGGTAGCTGTTTTGCCATGTCGTATCTGTCAAACCTCCGTTTTGACTAAATCATGAATCAAGTTTAGAGAAGAGGTGATTCGAAAGATCTTTGCATGTTTTAATCCAGTTATGCTCTGTCGCGGTTTATTTTGTTATGGTTTGTCTTTGAATATGTGTATCGCTTGTATTTTTTCTTTTGGATAGCCAATTAGCCATTTTATGGGAAAGTAACTCTCGTTTTGGCTTTCCGCTACTGATGATTCCATTAGGTCTAGTTGTTTCATGTTTGTGTTTCTGTCCCTTTGGTGTCTCTGATGAGAGCTGTGTGTTAATTTTATCGATTCCCGATCATTGCCTTCACTTCTATTTTGTCAAATGACTGTACAACAGTCATTCCACCAACGGCAGCAACAGTAAAATTAGCTGGTTTACATTCAGCCGCAACTGTTGTGTTTTTCTCCGAATGGTTTGACTGGGCTTTCGTTTGGTAGGGTCTCAATTATTTTAATTATTACGCTTTTATCAGAGCAGTGGTTCATTTGCCCGTCTGCTAATGACATCGACCTTGGCACAACCGAGAACTGTTTATGACGTTCTCAATACTGACTTCTTGTTCTGGATTGGCAACAATTGACATTCTGGCAAACAGCCCCCTATCCCTTTTCAACTCAACGACCTTATCACCAACACTCTCTTTTGTTTTCATAACTGAATCTTTCCACGTCTTCAACCAAACTTTTTCAGAGGTAACATACTCGAACAAATTGACGTGCGATTCCAGCATAGCCATTCATTTCTTTAAATTTATCTGTGAAGAAGCCTCCGTGGTGCATTGGTTACGCTACTTGCCTTGTAAACCAGGGGTTGGTCGGCAGAACTCCGCTTCTATGGCCGGACAACCTTCTGGAATGGTTACTCTGGAGACCCTAAAGTCATAGTGGAGAGAGGGATAGCTGTCTCCAGATGCAAGGTGCCTTATTGTGATGGTCAACTTCAGGCCTGGTTCAAGTGCTTTGCTGAAGTCGATGTCACGCTTTTGGATTCTAGGACCAAATCTCATCAAACAATGTATGGCTCCATTCCCATATAACTAAAAATGAAGTGCTGTCTTCCAGCCTGAGCTCTCTCATTAATAGGCCATAGTATTCATATTGAAACCTTATGTCTGCAGAAAAACAAGGACGGGCCCAGAACGTTTTGGCCCGAGCCTTCTTCGCCTGGCGTGTATCTCGTCATCCAACCTGATCACTCTGTGATTCATAATTGTCAGCTTGGGCATAGCCACTGGAACTATTCTAACCATCTTCTTCGAAGGCTGATGTTCAGCTGTTGCTAAACCAATCAAATATAGAAATGGCCCAAAACCACAAAATAAGCGCAGCTCCTTCCCTATCGTCGTAAGCGTAGACGAAGCGTAGCCGGAAATCATTTGCAATACAAATAGAAGCGGCTTAAAGAGACATCAAGTACCACAGAAGCGCAAAACCAGCGCGGCAGGATCGCGACCATCACAGAGAGATCGTTATAAGAAGTGTACTGGAAGCGTACAAACTAGAAGTGAATGCAATGATCAGGTTTCGATTCAGTTAACCCACAGCTCTCAGCAGTGACACCAAAGGGAAAGAAACACAAAAATGAAATAACTAGACCCTAATGAAAACATCAATAGCGGAAAGTCAAAAGGACAGTTACTTTCCCACAAAATGGCCAATTGGCTATCCAAAACAAAATATTATAAGCGACACACACACTCAAAGACAAACCACAACAAAACAAAACCTCGACAGAAGAACCGCCTTGGAACGGTCAGTGTAACGAATTCCACTGGGTGTGGTGTGTGTGTGTGGGTGGGGGGTGCCTAAATCGATTTTACGCAGCTGCAATCCTCGCCCTTACTTCCGTCGCGATTTAGACAAATGATTTGTTCAGTCCGCATACAGGCATCCGAACTCATCAATGCAACATCTCCGAGAACACAAAATTCAAACAACCACAGAGATTCAAACAACGGTGAAGACTCGACAGCAAGAAGCCACTGAAACCCAACAGTTAAATTTCATGGGGCACCGACCTGAGACAGAGCATCAGGCACCAACCAACATTACATAAAATAAAATAAGCGCAGCTCCTTCACTATCGTCATTTGCAACACAAATAGAAGCGGCTTAAAGAGACACCAAGTGCCACAGAAGCGCAAAACCAGCACGGCAGAATCGCGACCATCACAGCGAGATTGTTTTAAGAAGCGTACTGGAAGCGTACAAAATAGAAGTGAATGCAATGATCAGGTTTCGATAAAATTAACCCACAGCTCCCAGCAGTGACACCTAAGGAAAAGAAACACAAAAATGAAATAACTAGACCTTAATGGAAACACCAACAGCGGAAAGCCAAAAGGACGGTTACTTTCCCACAAAATGGCCAATTGGCTAATAGCATCCAAAACAAAATCATATAAGCGACACACACATTCAAAAACAAACCACAACAAAAATAAACCGCGACAGAAGAACCGCATTGGAAACGAATTTCACTGGGGGTGGGGTGGGGGCTTAAATCGATTTTACGCAGCTGCAATCCTCGCCCTTACTTCTGTCGCGATTTAGGCAAATAATTTGTTCAGTCCGCATGCAGGCCTCGTATTTCATCAGTGCATCATCTCCGAGAACACAAAAATCAAACAACCACAGAGAAAAAAAAATGGTGAGGACTCGACAGCAAGAAACCACTGAAATGCTGGAGCAAAAGAAACCCAACAGTTAGACTCCGATGGGCCCGACCAGACACAGAGCATCAAGGACCAACCAACATTACATAGAATTAAATTCTCTCGAAGCCTTTCAGCTTTGTATGTATATAAACTAAACAGTGTGAAAAATAAAAATCTACAACATTTTGAAGTAGATAGAGACACATAACTAAAAAGACCATCTCGGCACTTAGATTAATGAAGAAATGGATAGGTAAATACAATGAAAGCAACTAAAATGTAAAATAAATTTAAAAAGGTAAACTCGCTCATAAACTGAAGTTAAATAGAAGTAATAACTAAAGTTGTATACATAAAAACTGGAGGAAAAAGGGTGGCTATGTTGGAAAATAACCCGTGCAACAGCACTCCCGGTATCGCAATAGTGTTAGCGAAGTACAAGCACTCCCTTTTACAGGAGTCGTAGTGAGTTGTAGTGTCAGTCTGGTCTTTTGTTTATATGTCATTCTAATAGAGTACTATTGTGTTTGATTTGATATGTTGTATTGATTAGATTAGCCTATGGTAGGTTAATGGCCATATATGGTATATGCCATTTGAATGGTCTGGTGGTCTGATATGGCATATGGCAGTTCAGTGGTATTATAGGTCATTTGAATGGTTTGTTGGTCTAATATGGTAGGTTAATGGACATAATGGTATATGCCAATTGAATGGTTTGGTGGTCTAATATGGTAGGTTAATGGACATATATGGTATATGCCAATTGAATGGTTTGGTTGTCTGATATGGCATATGGTAGTTCAATGGTCTGATAGATTTGGTGGTATGATATGGCATATGGTTGTTCAATGGTCTGATGGGTCACTTGAGTGGTCTGGTGGTCTGATATGGCATATGGTAGTTCAATGGTCTGATAGGTCACACAGCTCAAAAGTCTGGTGGTCTGATTTGGCATATAGCAGTTCAGTGGTCTGATAGGTCACTTGAATGGTCTGGTGGTCTGATATGGTAGGTTAATGGACATATATGGTATATACCAATAGAATGGTATGGTGGTCTGATATGGCATATGGCAGTTCAGTGGTCTGATAGGTCACTGGAATGGTCTGGTGGTCTGATATGGTAGGTTAATGGACATATATGGTATATACCAATTGAATGGTCTGATGGTCTGGTATGGCATATGGTAGTTCAATGGTCTGATAGGTCATTTGAATGGTCTGGTGGTCTGATGTGGCATATGGTAGTTCAATGGTCTGATAGGCCGAATAATTCAATATGGCATACTAATCTGAGATATAATACGATTGATCTTTGGTCTGATATGACACACTGTATTGATATGTCACATTGTAGCTCAGTGGTCTGATATGGCACATTGGTCTGATATGGTACATTGGTCTGATATGGTATATATGGCATATCGATGGTCTAATATTGTTAACCGTTTCAACCTGGCCACCTGATCCAATATTGTATATGACAGTTCTATGGTATATGCCAATTGAATGGTCTGGTGGTCTGATATGGCATAAGGTAGCTCAATGGTCTGATAGGTCTCATTGTTCCAATATGGCATACTTATCTGGGATATAATACGACAGATCTTTGTTCTGTGTTCTGATATGACATATTATTTTGATATGTCACATAGTAGCTTAGTGGTCTGATTTGGTCGTATATGGCATATTGGTCTGATATGGAACATTGATCTGATGGGGTACATTGGCCTGATATGGCACATTGGTCAAATACAGTTCAATGTTCATTGCCTCACAATGGTCTACTTAGGTATTATGGTCTGCTTTGGCATGATATGGCCTTTGATAATGTACATAGGTCTGATATGGCATATGATAATTCTTTGGTCTTATATGGCATATTGGTTTAATATTGTACAATAGTTGGGCAAGGTATATGGAAAGGTACATAGGTCTGATATGGCATATGATAGTTTTTGGATATTATATGGTATATTGGTCTGATATGGCATATTGGTCTGAATGGTATATTGGTCTGATATGGCATATCGGTCTAAAATGGCACTTTGAGGCTTTTTGGTCTGATATGGCACATGGCAACTGAGCACAACTTAGTGGCAGTTTTATGTATATACAGTATCCAAATAACAAAAAAGGCAGAGATCATGGTACAATCATATAATTAGTGTTATTTTCTTTCTTTTTTACCAAATATTCATACACATCTTTGCATCTTGTTTTGTTAATGTATAGGTTCACACATGTATGCTCCCTTCATGGTACAAGGTTTCTGTTTCTAATTAGCAGTCTGCTGAAGGAATATCCTACAGAACCCCTGTTACACTATGTAAGAGCAGTTCTCCTAGTTATTCCCTAATAGGATGGGTATTTAAATAGCATTAGTATAATTCTTTATAGTTAGGTACTTGTAACATGACAAAACCATTGTTGAACATTTATGCACCATGTATGAAGGCCACTAAAGTATACCACTCATCACCATTATAGTATAATTATACTTAACCTTAGTTTTAAGATGCAAAACACAAAACAGTTCTGGTAACCACAATAAGAAAACATTATATGCACATACAGGCATGCAAAAAATGCATATATCTGCACATAATATCCATAATGTACATATATTGAAACAACAGGTATGAATGACATTTCCCTGCCCCCTCTCACAATGGTAAAGGTTTTATATATATATATATATATATTAATTAACCCTTCTCTTGCTAAATATTCAGACAAGCCGCACCCATTTCTGACTCCGAACCAATCTAATTTCTTGATGTAGTTTATTGCTACAAATTCATAAACTGAATGCCGTCTTAGAATCTGTGGCCTGACCCACTGGCGTGCAATTAAAGAGGGAAGCAAAGTTGTCAACCTTGATTAGGTTTACTACCATACATGCAGTCTGTCGTATAACACAAGTCCGAAAACCTGGCGCATGCAGATGCTTCTGTGGCGATTTTGGAGAAGCACAACGATTTGTTTGTTGGAATTGAGGTGACGCTGCTAAAGTCATCTGGGAGACGTTGCTTCAAATTCTGTGTGACTTCTGTCCGACACTGAGATGAATTGATATCTCAGGTCCTACCGCCAAGCATACCAATAAGGTTTATATGAAGGCACGCTCCGACTCGCATCACTTTGTCGGCACCGGCTTAGACCTTCTAAACGGTTTACCAGTACTCATGCGCGATAGGTTTCATGTCTGAGTGGAAGCATCATGCATCCCAATCTATTTCTCCAATCCCGGTGCTCGGGGGCCCTGGCGCACCATGATCACATGGGTACCATGAGCGCAGCGGAATCGCCATCCAGTGATACGGGCGCCTAAGCAACAAATTTTGAACAAGTCAACATAAGCGGCTTCAAGTGGCGATAATGAAGCTTCCGGTTCGCTTCTGCTACGATCAAGACGTTTCTGTAGTGATTTGCCTTTTCAGCTAGGATTCGTGACATTTTGACTAAGCCTGTGCTGCGCAGCGGGATCCCCGTCCAGTTGAATGGGGATATTACTGTGAGTGTCGGTGCTGCATCCATATTCTCATATATATTTTAGTAGTTTACCAAACATCAGCTAAGAAACTGTCATTTCATGCAAATATTATGCATTTTCAACAGCAAACAACTGTGAGTCGATTTCAAGGGTGAGTGTAAAAAAATAACAAATCCTGCAGATGAAAATATATAACAAAAACCTTCAAATTAAAAAGCCAGTCTATAAATGCACCAGACCTACAACTCGATAGAGAGAAACACATGCACAACGATTTCACCAGTGAGCTCGATTTCTTCGTACTAACGGCCGTGTTATCTAAGGGTCCGATAGTTTTATTATTGTTCAGGATTATTTTAGTGGGTGTACTATTATTATTATTATTATTATCATTATTATGTAATATATTTTATTATTGTCCACGAAAATGCATACTCACCGGAAATAGAAACTATACACTCATTTTTAAGCTGTCCCTGGCGAAACACTTTAATGAAATTTGAATTCCAATTACATAAATTATCATCAGTGGCATGTCTGATTTATCAAATAAAATATTTAATGATAGCTACGATTTAACGGGTAGAGCCACAGGTTCAAAGCAAGGGTCCAAATCTTGCTGTGAAGTTTCCATTTAGTCAAACATTTTGTGTCGCGAATGTGATTCCCATTTTTACTGTTATTACGCATCATCTCACGTTGTAAATATCGTTTGCAAAATGAAAATTTTCACAATGGTTGGAATGTTATCGACGTTTGAATATTGGACCAAACCTCCGGAAGTGAGCGAAAAGTATGGCATTTCTGATTGCGAATTTTTTTTTTTTTTTTATCAATATTTAAGACACAGCTGTAGATGGTAAAAGGATTAAAGGCACTTTTGGGTCGATTTTTGGCTTGAATCATTATTTTGAAAATTTCGCTAAAAAAAAAAAAAAAACAGGTTTAGAGATTTCAATAAAATGTTTGTTTCTCGATAATGTTTAGATGTTATGTTATTTTTTATTCCTTGCTTTTCACTTGTTACCTATACGTAAAAAAATGTTGAAGTCGAAGTTCAATTACAAACAGATTTTGTGAAAAATGCACGATTATTTTGAACACCAGATTTTCTTTAAATTGTTACAGGATTCATGTCGATAGTTAGTCAAATCCTTAATCAGTAATTTTTAACTGAATTATCCACTTGTTTTGTCAGGCGAGACAATTTAAAAATGTATAGTTTCTATTTCCGGTCAGTATATGTTGTAAGTACACGTAGTCATTACAATCGTCTCAATGACTCGGTTATAACGAGCAACCACAATCTATGTTTGGAATAAAAATAATAATTAAAAAAAATCACAAATGTTCATCAACGATATTACCGCATTGGAGAAATCAGTGAAACAATGCTCTATGTCACACAATGATAATCGAAGATAACCACCCTAAATTACCCTCATTATTTCCGGAGGAATGGAAAGAATCCCCTAGGGATTTAGAAACCGGTGTGAGTCAGACACGTCAAACGAGTAACCGGTGTTCGAGTCATATATACAGACATACGAGTTGATGTCGGCATTCGATATTACAACATAACTTGCAAAAAAAAAAAAACGATATTTTCGTCAGCTCGAGGCGACACGCCTCTATGGAGATGTTCAAGAATATTGTACTTATTCAACCCAAATATGACAATGGAATAGTAAGTTTGGAGTGGTCCATTTTCAATTATATGGGTGTCAGGTTTGTTTTTTCGTTATAGCGAAGGTCCCCTGTAATAAGTTCCGTTGTATTGTGAAGCGATAATTTAAGCGATTTACGGAAAGCAGAAATTGATTATTTAAATCTGTGTAAGGTGAGGCATGCAGGGGTTTCTTCTCATGAAGGTGGTAACCCAGTGCTACATAGATATACACCGTAATTTCCTGGAATGCGGTGAGACTCAGCGTAGGCAATTTGCAAACGGAGCTGTTAATTTAAGGTTAAATTTTTATTGATTTGTGACACGAAATCCCTGTAATTAGCATCTTCGTTTCTGCTAAAGTGTGAAAATCCCTATTATCTAATTGTCTGCAACACAATAATCCAATTTTGCTGGTACCATCCGTCACCACCAATCACAGTTAACCCCTTAATCCCACTGCTGACACCAAATTAATACGCCAGTATTCCTATTTTAGACATAATTGTATCATATCAAATATAATGATTCCCTACGGAGAGCCGCTGCTATTATAAGGGGATTAGAGCAACTCCTTGGAAACGCTTTATTACAAGATTTTCTCAAGTGAAATAAAGAAAATTGGGGAGAAATAGAAGTGGATAATTTCTTTAATATTGGAATTATTCTGGAGAATCGGAGTGTAAACAAGCAAAAGACGCATTAGTATTATACTGTAAATCATTCGGAGACAGGCTGATTTTCTCCAAATTTCGCTGCATCTGTTCGCAAACAATAGGCTTATTATCAGCTTAATATATCTCTTTGTACTCCTTTGTTTACTGCAATAATTATTATAGCTTTTACTTCTCTATTCGGCATCAAGCTAACAAGACCGTTAAATTAACCCATATACGACAATGAAATCTTCCACCATATAAGTTTTAAGTTGACCATTCTAAATAATACGGGTGTCAGATTGATTTTGTTTAATGTAAGTTGTACAAAAAGTATGATCTTTTGAGCAAACAGTGTAGACCCAGATTAGACGTCTCGGTCTGTGGCGTGTGATCTGGGACTATACTGTTTGACAACGTCCAAAACAAAAGGGGAAGCTAGGCATATACGGGTTAAACATCCCCATATAGAGAGAGGACTGGGGTTTGCAAGTGTATATATCATAATTGTCTCTAAACTGAAAATTATGCTTGTGGTATTCCAAAGAACCACCTCAGTGCAACGCAATCAACCTTAGTGTAAAAGAAAAGAAAACTTTACTGACACATGTATTTACCATAAATTTCAGTTTGCTTAATTTAAGATTTTTATGCCCCACCACTCAAAATATTGGCTGGGTATTATGTTATACCCTCCAACATTTTGAGTGTCCGTTCGCCCGTCCGTACGTCCATAGGTCTCTCCGCCAGCCCCTCATAGTTTCATGTCAGCTCCATAACTTTGGTACCATTTCAGATATTTTTGTCATTAAGAAAAAAACATGCCTATATAAATGTATTGTAAACTTTACCGCCGAAAAAAATGGAAAATTTTAAAATGAAAATTTGTGATAATTGTCTTATTTCTGCTCTAAAATATAGATTGTTGGTTCTCGTGAGAACCGCCTTGATGAGGCGGTGCTAACGAGTACCCACAATCTATACTTTGAACAGAAATAAGAAAAATAAGGTTTACCCCTATAAACCCCAGTTTTACTATATAACTGGGGTTCAAGCGGATCATAATTATATAGGCGTGTTTTCGTGATGATTTATATATGTAGAGCACCATGGGACGACGTGCAGAACATACGAACCGTAACTCTGGTTTTCCTACTTGTGGAGTTATTGCCCTTTGAACATTGAACATAGCCATTTCTATCATAGTCTCGTGTCCGCTCCATAACTCTGATACAACTTGATATATTTTCATGAAAATTCTTAGATATGAAGAGCACCATAAGACGACGTGTAGAACATATGAACCATAACTCTGATTTTCTATCTAATGGAGTTACTGCCCTTTGAACACTGAACAACCATTTTAATCATAGTTTCGTGTCTGCGCAATAACTCTGATACCGTTTGTGATATTTTCACGAAACTTCGCAGATAGTCCACTACAACACGATGTGCAAAACATGTGAGCCGTAACTCTGAGTGTCCTACTTTTGGAGTTATTGCACATAAACATTGAACATAGGCATTTCTATCATGTAGTCTGTTTGAAACACTATATCTCCTGAACCTATTAATGGATTATGACTAAACTTGCATCGATACATTACTACGATAGAGGCAAACAGCCGTTATGTTTTGGTGACCCTGACCTTATTTTCAAGGTCACAGGCCCCCAAAAAACTTTAAATTTTGGGCCAAAAATGATATGTCTGCACCCTATGTTGTGAACGAATCAATGAAATTTGGTCAAACTTGGTACAATATATAATTGCAACCAAACTTGGTACTTTATATAATTGCAACCGACCAAAGATTTGATTAGTTTTCGTTACCTTATTTCAAAAGACACGGGCCCCCAAAACTGTCAATTTTGGCTTGTCTGCGCCCTATTTCTTGAATGAATAGATGACATTTTGTAGAACTTTGTACAATATATTATTGCAACCTACCAAAAATTTGTTTTGCTTTTGGTGACCTTGACCTTATTTCCAAGGTCACAGACCCCCCAAAACTGTCAATTATGAGTCAGAAATGGCTTGTCTGCACCCTTTCACATGAACGCATCGTGATTTACTTGTATCTACTCTGTAAACAGGATATATTTTCCGTGAACTTCATACAAATGTTAAGCACCATGAGGGGTTCTGCAGAAAATTAAAACTATAATTCTGGTTTACTTCCTTTTGGAGCTATGGCCCATTCGAACATTGGAAATAGTCATCTTAGTCATGTTTTCAGGTCAACTTTATTTAGGAAAAAAACTAGTGCACCTTCACTTTTTTTTTCTTTTTTTTTTTTTTTGGGGGGGGGGGGGGGAATTGGTTTTACGGTGCTTTCAATATTGTTCCACTTACATCGAGCCGATCGTTAATCAAGGTGGGCGAAAATCGATGTACCTGGAATAAAAAAACGCCTGACCTTCCATTAAAGAACTTGGCGTCACACGCTTTATTTAAGATAAGATAGTGCAGATAGTGCATATAATGCAAAAATATCAGTTACAGGTACATATTCGTACTTAGAAGCCTCCGTGGTGTAGTGGTTACGCTACTCGCCTTGAAAACCAGGGATCGCAGGATCGATCCCGGGCTTCTCCAGACTTTCGGATGAGTCTTTACACCGAGGTCCCGTCTCCGTATGACCTTAGCTGTTGGTAGGACGTAAAACTCAAACTCTCACTAACTCTCATACTAGTACGTTATACATACATTAGTTCAACTTACGTAGTTCGGTACATAGTATCATTATGGTAGTATCCCAGTCACAAGAATGCCGGGCCAATGTCGGGCCGATAGCGATACGACGTATCACTATCGGGCCGGCATTGGCCCGATGTTTTGTGCTAGCAGGGATGCGTACCATTTATAATATGAGAAAGGTCTTTCTTACGCTTGCTATAAACATAGCTTACGCTGTGCCTTCCTTTGGACTGCCTCATTCAGGGAGCCCACAGTCTAGTGCATGATCAAATATAATTATAAGTAAAATAAAGTGGGCTTTATAAAGGTGATCATTGCACTAGACGTGTAAACATATGTTTGAATACTATATGTTGGCAAATATAGACTGAATGGGCCTTAAGCATATTAAGCATGTGGTTAATGAAAACGAGAAATAACATAAATAAAGGCATGTTCCATTACATATTCTGCGAGTGGCTCTAAATGGCAATAATTTGTTCACCTTTGTTCACCCCATTCTCGAATAAAGATAATCTTATATAGATTTTCCTTTGCATGAGTTCTGGCTACGCAACGGACCCTAGGCTATTATCAAAATCTTTTTATGACTTTCATTTATCTCTTAATAATGCGGTTTATCTTCGGTACATGTATGTCTTTTTCATTTAACATGAGCCACGCGACTGAAGACTTGCGATCTGTGATCTTTAAAGGAGCAGACTTGTCAGAGGCTTCACTCACCTGCCGGATCATCAACATCCTTTTGTCATTACTATTACACGTCCGTGTGATATATAGAGGATCTTACATGAGTGTTCATGTATTATTGAATTTATTAAACGAGTTGAGGAAAAGGGATAAAATGCGAGGCTTTGCCGAGCATTTTATCCCTTTTCCTCAACGAGTTTAATAAATTCAATATTACATGAGCACGAATGCAAGATTCTATTTATCATATGACATTGAAAACGCATTTTTAGCTCGTCTGTTTTTTGAAAAAAAACTTTCTAGCTATTGTCATCACTCCGGCGTCTGCGTTGTCGTTGTCGTCTGGCGTCTGGCGTCGTCGTTCCAAAAACACTTAACCTTGGCTATAACTTAAAAAGTATTAGACCTAGCCTCATGAAACTTCATACACACACTCATCATCACAAGAGCTACATTTTGACCAAGGACCATAACAACATTGTTGATTTTGGCTGAATTATATCCCCTTTTCCAATTTTTTTCTGAAACACATTTTTTGCTCTCATTTGAATACTATTCACAACAGAGCCTTCAAACTTCACATGAATGTTCCTTGGGACAAGACCTTTTCAGTGATACCACACTTTTTGATCTGTGACCTTGACCTTTGAACTTTGACCTATTTTTCGAAAATTTAACCGAAAACCTTAACCTTGACCATATTTCCAAAAGTATTTGGCCTACCTTCATGAAACTTCATACACATACTCACCATCACAAGAGCTACATTCCCTACAAGTTTTATAACTCCATCTTGCAATTTGATTGAATTATCTCCCCTTTTCTCTCCGTTTTTTTTTTAAATTGTTTTTGTCTCTTATTTCAATACTATTCACAACAGAGCCTTCCAACTTCACATGAATGTTCCTTGGGACAAGACCTTTTCAGTCATACCACGCTTTTTGACCTGTGACCTTGACCTTTGAACTTTGACCTATTATGTGACATGGAAAAACAGACGAGCATGGCGCCGCTTGCGGTGCCCTTGTATTCACATTTGTTTACAAAAATATCAATATTCCGCTATTAATAAACGCGACGTCGTTAAGGACGTCGTACATGTAACGTTACGGGACGTATCTTGCTAATTTGCATATTTAATCCACTAGTGGATTATCGAAAATATTACATGGCGTTATTACACTCTCAGACGCGACGTCATATGATAAAGTGCATTCTTTCATACCTCAAAAAAGGTATTTTTTTTCTGATGAAAATGTTGATATTTTTCGTATTTATCCCCCAAACATAGGTTTTGGGTACACGTTAGAACCGTTTCATTGGGGCGGTTCTAACTAGTACATGTACCACAACCTACACACATAGGTTTTGGGTGCTCGTTAGAACCGCCTCATTGAGGCGGTTCTAACGAGTACCACAACCTATGTCTTGGAGCAGAAATAAGGAAAATAATTTTTACCCAATTGTCTCTATATAAAACGGGGTTAAGGGGTTGTTCATTATACGGACACGCTAATCCGATGTGGAGACATATTCTAACGGAAGAATATGCAGTTTGGTCCAGGAAAATTGTAGTTAGGTGACACGGCCGACTCGATATGACCAAAATAGTTATGAATGGGCCGTTTAAGTCGAAACGGACAGAACACACAAATAAACAAATCACTTTTATACCTAACAACGAAAGTATCTAAGGAGAGGTACGAAGTGGTTTTCGAGAGGTTTTGATTGTTTGTTGCGAGGTTTTACGTCCCCGGCAACACTATACAGGTCATTTTGGAGATGTCGCTTCCAATTATGTGGGACCTCTACCCAACATTGAGATAACATGACATCTCGAGCCCTTTCGCCCAAGCAAACCAATAGGGTGCATGTATATATGCAGGGAAGGTCCGACTCGCAACACTTTGCCCAGTCAGCCTTAGACCTTCTATAAGCGGTTTACCAGTGTCCATGTGCGGTCGGTTTTAGCTCTGCGTGGAAGTACCATGCAGCCCAATCTATGTATCCAAGCCCATTTGGGCGGGGCCCTTATCGAGAGGTAGATACTGTCGAACTTCAATGCCTCAAACACCTTTGGGACTAAAACATTTTCGAGAGCAACTGCATGCGACAAGAGAACATCTTAACTAAAGCTATGTTGTGTGCAATGTGGAGGCGATTCGAGGTGATTCTAATCAGTACACTCAACATATATATTTAAGATCGAAAATCCCTTTAAATTAATCTCACTGCCATGGGAAGGTTTCCGTCGGGACCCAAGAAAGGGTTCGAATCAAATATGGTTAAAGCGCCATCGGTGTTCGAGCCATAGAAGATAGACTGTATATCAGTTCGTATTACCACTGATCAGTGCTAGAAAAACTTTTTTTTCATATATGTCGTCTGCTTATGTCGTATGCTGAATCTGTTTGTGAACTTTTTAAAACTATTTTTGCATACCGGCAAACAGTGTGAACCTAGATCAGACTGCTCCTAGAGGATCTGGGTTCACAGTGTTTGCAAAAATACATGTAACTTTTAAAGTAACCGACAGATGACAAATGTGTTTGTTTGTATTGGAGTTTAACGACCCAGTCAACGCTATTTAGGTCATTTTTGAGCCGGTCAGTTTACCTAACCACATTTGTCCTTGGCAGGCTTATACGTAAGCGGTTAATCAGTGAAGTGCACATTCTTTCGCAAGAAAAGCAGATGACAAAGCAGACAACAATTGACGTGATTGGCATTAATGGGGTTAACCCATTTAAGAAAAAACCCTAGACGGGACTGGGGTCAAGACAAAGTATTGACAAGTGTTTAGACTTTTTAATTTCACGGGGGCTTTTGGTCTGGGGGTTGTGGTTATTGTTGACCATTTCACGAAAGTAATCCTAAAAATGGTCTGAGATCTCCTTGTCGAAAGAATATTAATGATGGTATTTGATTCCGAGACAAACAGGGTGAGACAACACATTAGGATAACACCACCGTGTGAGATCATGGTATCTTCCATGTCGCAAGGCCTTAAAAATTGTTCTGTTGGAAATTGAAACATCGTAACAGTGTTATTTAGTTTAATACCCCTCCTTGATGCGGATCTAACGAGCTCCCACAAAATAGCTTCCTGCAGTAATTTTACTATTGGCCCCTATTGGCAAGTCAGTCGGAAATGCTTGAAAGATTTGCCTCCCCTGCTGTATCATGCATTTGTCTCCATTATTCCCATCACGAAAACATACCAATATAATTTTGACCCCCTCGAACCCCACTTTTATATAGTAAAATGGGGTTTACAGGGGTAAACCTTATCTAAATTTTCATTTTTTTCGGTGATAGAAATTATTTGTTTGATTTTGTTTGATTTAGGGGTTAACGTCCCCGTCAACTCTCTATAGGTCATTTTGGAGCCGTTGGTTCCAATTCAGTTTTGTGGGACTTTTACCCGACGTTGAGATGAAATGAAATCTCAAGCCCTGTCGCCAACTGAAACCAATAGGGTTTATCAGCATTGGCGGTCCGACTCGCACCGCTTTGGCTGGCGCAGGCTTAGATCCGCTAAGTGGTTCACTAGTACTCTTATGCGGTCGGACTCAGCCCTGCCTGGGAGCATCATGCAGCCCATCTATTTCTTCAAGCCCGGATGGGCGGGAGCCGACGATAAAGACTACAATGTATTTGTATAGGTGTGTTTTCGTAATGCCTACTCGCCAAATGGTTGGGAAAAGTGGCGTGAGTGTTACAGGTAGAGGCCCTAAAAATATTTGTACGGAACAGGATTTGCTTGGAAATATTAATTGCATTGTGTTGAGGTTTTTTTTACATGAATACATGGGACCCACATCCCCCTCCTCGTCAACACTATTAAGGTCATTGTGGAGACGATGCTTCCAATTTTGTGGGACTTTTACCCGAGATTTAGGTGCAATGACATACCAATCAAAACCGCAAATGTTAAAGTAGCAGTCCTAGTCGCACCACTTTTCCTTGGCAGGCTTAATTTGTTTTGGTTGTTCCCCGTCAAGACTATATACTCATTTTGGAGACGTCACTTCCAATTTTGTGGAGTGAGTGAGTGAGTGAGTGAGTGAGTGAGTGAGTGAGTGAGTGAGTGAGTGAGTGAGTAAGTGAGTAAGTGAGTGAGTGAGTGAGTGAGTGAGTGTGTGAGTGAGTGAGTGAGTGAGGCTTCTAATCCAATTTTGTGGAACTTTTACCCGACATTGAGATGAAAGGACATCTCAAGCCCTGCCGCCCAACGAATTCAAAAATCTTAAATGCGGTCTGACTCAGACAACTTTGCCTGGGCAGGCTTCGACCTTTTTAGCGGTTTACCGGTACTCATGTGTGGTCAGTTTCAGCTCTTTGTCGAAGCACCATGCAGCACAAACTAGTTCTCCAAGCCCCGATGGGCGGGGCGATGGGCAGGCTTAGACCTGAGCGGTTCACTGGATAAGATTATTATAGGCACAGGAAAACAAACAAGTTGCTTTTGCGACTAGTGAAGCCTCTGATCAGACTGCGCATTCTAATCAGAGACGTCGCTATGTCGCTTGAGTTATCTGTTGATACATCACATCTGATAATTGCTTATACATGTACTGACGGGCTTTTTATGATGTCACTCTTTACTGTCTTTCGCCTAGTAGTTTGTTGCAGAACACAAATCATAGTTCCATTAATATTTCACTACCTATATACATGTAGGCGCCCTTTTTTATTTGTTTGTATTGGGCTTTTACGTCCCCGTCAACACTATTTAGGTCATTTTGAAGATGCTATTCCGACTTTAGGGGACTTTTACCAGACATCGAGATGCAATGACATCTCAGCCCTATCTCTTAAAGAAGCCACTAGAAACGGTCCGACTCGCACCGTTTTCCTTGGCAAACTTAGACCTTCTAAGGGGTTTACCAGTACTCAGTTTCGATCGGAAACAGATGCAGCCCAATCTGTTTCTCCTATAGCCCTGATGGGCGGCGGCAGAATATAGGTACAGTCGAACGTCAATGGCTCGAACACCTTTGGGCCCTCGAAAATCTGTTCGAGAAAGGGGTAGTTCGAGCCACTGAGGTTACTGTCAGGAGGCATAACGAGATACTTTTAGACATCTTTTCGGTGTTCTATAATGAAAATGTATGCTGTGTGTACTCATTAGAATCGCCTCATCGAGGCGATTCTAATGAGTACACACAGCATACATTTTCAAGATAAAATACTAAAATAACTTTAATTATCCCCCACTATTTCTTATGTAAAGGATTTCGCTAGGGGCTCAAGAATGGGTTCGACACATCCCTGGTAAACGAGCCATCGGTGTTCGAGCCATCGAAGTTCTACTGTACATGTACGTGTGGTCATATTAGTTTAACCACTGAATAATAGCCACATTATGAAAACCTTTTGCTATATACTGTATATGATGGGAATTTTATACACCAGGCATATTGACTGTCATTTATACAAGGGGATTATAACCTGGACTTCTTAAAGAGAATTTGCTCCCAAGGAGCGAATTCTTTCCTTTATCTGACATGAGAGACTAAAATAATTTTGCAAGAGTTGACGCCCTTGAATTTAAATCCGTTTTCCTTGAACATAAATGACGTATTAGGTAATGGGACCCTATAATATCCGCCTCGATGGCGCTGTGCAAGCGAGCACTCATAAACTATGTTTGCGGCATCGTTACTGTTCCTTACCTGCTCCTGTCGGATGCGCGTCTGACTGGTGATCAGGAAGTCACAGGCTTGATACCTGCCCGATCGGCAACATT
The DNA here is from genome assembly GCA_963580285.1 of Lucinisca nassula. Taxonomy (NCBI): domain Eukaryota; kingdom Metazoa; phylum Mollusca; class Bivalvia; order Lucinida; family Lucinidae; genus Lucinisca; species Lucinisca nassula. The sequence continues at coordinate 62,224,131 of OY757010.1, forward strand.
CTTATGTGGAGATTGATCTGTAGACAGTCTCTCCCTTCCGCTCATTCAAGAAGAGCAGATGTCAGTTTCTTGCCAAAGACTGTGCCCTGTACTGCTCAACCGCTTATTTATAAGCCCTGTGCAGAAAAAAGTGGTTAGGTAAACTGACCGGCTGCCATAGTGTTGACTGGGCCGTTAACCTCCAAACAAACTTTCACCCCTACGTTTCTGAAGTAGACTCTTCCACATTCTTATTGGATAAGAAGGGAATTCAATTTAAACCAATGAGGAGTTGATTATATCCTAATCCTAATAAGATAGCTCATAATATGCATAAATATGTTTGGCATAGCTTGGTACACATGACATAGGTCCTCCAGATCTTGCTGAACCAAATGAGGTCTTCAGGGTTAACACAAAATTTCAAGAAATAGGCACAGAGGTGTTGGACAAAGTTTTGTTATTTTTTTTTTTTTTTTTGGTTTGGTTTTTACGGCCCTTTCAAGATTATTTCACTCATATCGAGCCGATCGTTAATCAGAGGTGGGCGAAAACCGGGGAACCCGGAGAAAAACCACCTGACCTTCCGTTGCAGAACTTGGCGTCTCACATGTGACTGGCGTCTCACATGTGACCCGAGCGAGGCTCGAACCACAGCGATGAGAGACCTAATTGTCAAGAGTCAGCGCTCTTAACCACTAGGCCACGGAGGCCCGTAAAGTTTTGTTTAGCTTTTAGACTTATTTTATATATGGCGATGGCAGTCGTCTAGGCCATGTCGTAACGATAACACGCCCGTGCGACACAGTGCATCATTCAACATCTCAATAGTGGCTCCTTTTTTAATGAAAATCTGTGATATTTTGTGTTTATACTGCAAATATAGGTTGAGGGTTCTCGTTAGAACCGCCTTATTGAGGCGGTTCTAACGAGTACCCACAACCTATATCTTGGAGAAGAAATAAGAAAAATAATGTATACCCCTGTAAACCCCAGTTTTCTCTCTATATAGTGGGGTTTGTGGGGTGTTCATTTCATGAGATGTGACCTGAACCATTTGAACAAACTTTCATTCATCCGTTGTACGAGCGTAAATGCAGCTGTATAAAAAAAATAAGTTAGACCGTGCGACATAGTGCATCATTTAACATCTCCAAAATGGCTCCTTTTCTGATGAAAATCCATGACATGTTCTTATTTATACGGCAAATATAGGTTGCGGGTTCCCGTTAGAACCGTCTCATTGAGGCGGTTCTAACGAGTACCCCACAACCGATGTCTTGGAGCAGAAATAAGAAAAATAATGTATATCCCTGTAAACCACAGTTTGCTATATATAGTGGGGTTTAGGGGGGTGTTCATTTCACCGACTTGTTCACGTGATGTGACCTAAACCATTTGAACAAGCTTTCATTTACCCATTGCCATTGCAGCTGTATATAGAGTTTTAGTCAAAGTTGATTGACACCTGGGGCCAAGATCGCTGTATGACCTCGACATACAAACATTCAAAAGCCCTATGGACCAAATTTGACCTTGTCCTAAGATGGCCAACCTAGGGGCATAAGTGAAACAAATTTGGTTGTACTCGGTCACCTAAACCTGCATACAAAGTTTCAAGGCAAGTGGTCAAAAAATTTTGGAGAAGATGTTAAGGGGTTTCGCCATATTTAGGCATGTTGGCCATTTTTGTCATATGACCTGAACCATTCGACATAAACTTTCCATTGTCAGGAAGCCGCATATAACTTGTATGTTACTATCTGGACACCTTGTGTACACTGGGGGTCAGGTCCTAGTGCACCAGACGGAGGATGAATGGGCTCAGTCTAACTAACTAACAATGACTCATGGTGACAAGGGGGTATCCATCCCTTTGACAATAAAGAGCTGACTTGTATGTCACTATCTGGGCAGCTTGTGGTCATTTAGGGTCAGGTACTAGTGCACCGGACGGAGATGAATGGGCTCAGTCTAACTAACTGACAATGACTCATGGTGACAAGGGGTTGGGGTGGGGTATACATCCCTTTGACAATACAGAGCTGACTTGTATGTCACTATCTGGGCACCTTGTGGACATCGAGGGTCAGGTCCTAATGCATGAATGGGCTCAGTCTAACTAACTATGACTAATGGTGACGATAGGGGATGAGGGGGTGGTATCCATCCCTTTGACAATACAGAGCTGACTTGTATGTCACTATCTGGGCATCCTGTGGACATTAAGGGTCATGTCCTAGTGCACCAAACGGAGATGAACACGCTCAGTCTAGCTGACAATGGTGACAAAGGGAGTGGGGGCGGGGGGAAGGGGGATGCCTTTTGTAAAAGGCACCACTATATTCATAAAGTATCCCTCCCGGCCAAGGTATTACCGAAAGAGGACAATTCTGAGCAAGTTTGATGATGATTGGACTAAAACTGTGACCTCTAGAGTGTTATCAAGTTTTTTCTATGATTTAACCTACTGACCTACTTTTGGCCCACATGACCCATATTGGAACTTGACCTATATATTTCTGAGCAAGTTTGATGATAGTTAGACTACTAAAATTGCGGTCTGAAGTGTAAGCAAGGTTTTTCTATGATTTGACCTACTGACCTACTTTTTAACCCCACATGATCCATATTCGAACTTGACCTAGATCTTGTAGAGATGATCATGCTGAGCAAGTTTGATGATGGTTGGACCAAAACTGTGGCCTCTAGAGTGTTAACAATGTGTTTTTCTATGATTTGACCTACTAACCTATGTTTTGACTCATATGACCCATATTCAAACTTGGCCGAGATACTGTCAGGATGATCATTCTGAGAAAGTTTGAGGATGATTGGACCAAACTGTGGTATATAGAGTGTTAAAAAGGATTTTCTATGAGATGACCTACTGACCTACTTTTTGATCTGACCTGACCCATATTCAAACCTGACCGAGATATTGTAAGGATGATCATTCTGGGCAAAATTGAAAGCATTTGGACTAAAACTATGGCCTCTAGAGTGTTAAAAAGTTTTCCCTTGATTTGACCTGGTGACCTACTTTTTGACCAAACATGACACAGTATCAAACTTTACCTAGATTTTATAAAGGCAAACATTCTGAACAAGTTTTATGAAGATAGAAGCAAAACTATAGCTTCTAAAGGGTGAAAAACATAATTGTTGCCGACGGACGTACGACGGATGTACGACGGACAAAGGGTGATCACAAAAGCTCACCTTGGGCACGTTGTGCTCATGTGAGCTAAAAAAATGAAATGCCAATGGACGTGCAATCCAAGAGACCTTGGGTTTAGGTCGCTGAATGGCCTTGACCTTTCGCATTCATAGATATTAATTTTGTACATATCTTCGTGTCGTAGACCTGATAGTTTTCGAAAAATGCATCGATTTCCCATTGTAAAGCCTAGGGAACCAACTTTGACCTAATGGTTTGCGTACAGTAGGTCAAGGTCAACATAGGGCCATTATTTTTGCAAACTTGGTTGACATTAGTCACAAGGATACATACTAAGTTTCAAGACTATCAGCCAAGTGGTTCCGGAGAAGAATTTATTTAAAGAGTTTTACCATATCTGGGCATGGAGGCCATTCTGTTTATTTGACCTGGACAATTGGAACCAAGCATTCCCTCATATAATGCTGCATAAAAAATTGAAATGAAATTCCCCCAGTTGTTTCGGTCAATGGATCTGCAATCCAAGTGACCTTGAGCCAAGGTCACCAAATAACCTTGATCTTTGGCATTTATACACTCTTGTTTTGTATCTATTCTCGTGTCAGAGACCACAATATGTTTCGAGGAAATAATGCATCGTTTTACTTTTTTCCCATTCAAACGCCTAAGGAACCAACTTTGACTTTGGAGTAAATTAGGTTAAGGTCAACCTAGGGTCACCATTCTTGCAAACTTGGTAGAACTCAGTCACCGATGCTACATACCAAGTTTCAAGACAATCGGCCGAGTAGCAGATTTTGAGGCTTTTACAATATCTTGGCAGGGTGGCAATCTCATCTGACCTGAACCAATCGAACAATTTTTATTCTCTCACTGTCCTAATGCTGCATATAAAATCTAAATGAAATTGGCCTGGTAGTTCCAGAGTAAACGTATTTTGAAATGTCAGTGGACCTGCACTCCAAGTGACCTTGGGCCAAGATCACCGAATGACCTTGACCTTAAGCATTCGCTGACTGCATTTCGTACCTAGTTTAAGGATTTTACAATATCTGGGCATGGTGGCCATCTCGATCATGTGACCTAAACCAATCGAACAAATTTTTATCCCCTCACTGCCCTAATGCTGCATATAAAATCTAAATGTAATTGGCCAGAGTAAACGTATTTTGAAATGTCAGTGGACGTGCACTCCAAGAGACCTTGGGCCAAGATCACCGAAAGACATTGACCCTAAGCATTCACTGACTTCATTTCGTGCTTATTTTCATGACATACACCACAATATTTTTTCGCAAAAAAAAAAAAAAATAAATAAATAAAACAACAAACAAACAAAAGCATTGTTTTACATTTTTCCCATTGAAAACCTATCACATTTGCAAACTTTGTCGTACTTAGTCACCCGATGCTACGTAAGTTCCAAGACTATGGGCCCAGCGGTGCTGGAGAAATTGATTGTTTAAGTTTTTACCATATTTGCACATAGTGGCAATCTTGGTCATGTGACATGGGCCATTCATAACGACAACACACCCGTGCAACATAGTCCAATAGTAACATCTCCAAAATAGCTACTTTTCTGATGAAAATCCGTGATATATTTCTTATTTATACTTCAAACATAGGTTGTGAGTGCTCGTTAGAACCGCCTCTGTGAGGCGGTTCTAACGAGTACCTATAACCTATATCTTGGAGCAGAAATACGAAAAATATTGTTTACCCCCGTAAACCCCAGTTTTCTCTATATAAAGTGGGGTTTAAGGTGATGTACATTTCACGGACTTGTTCATGTGATGTTGGTGCAAACATTTTTCTTCCATTGTCAGATTGGCCCAGTGGATTCAGAGAAGAGGGCATTTGAAAATGGTTGACGGGCGGACGCCGGAGGACCATCCTATAAGCTCCGACGGAGCATTTTGCTCAGGGGAGCTAAACAATCTTTTTCTAGATGCTTCCGTGGTGTAGTGGTTATGCTACTCGCCTTGTAAACCAGGGGTCGCAGGATTGATTCCGAGCTTCTCCAGACTTTCGGATGAGTCTTTAAACCGGGGATCCGTCTCCGTATGACCTTAGCTGTTGGTGAGACGTAAAATTCAAACACTCACTCACAATCTTTTTGTAAACCCCGACTGACCCTATATAAAAAGGGGCTTTATAGAGTGTTCATTGCACGGACGTATCCAATTTTATACGAGTAACCCCGAAACGGGCCATTGGCAAACAGTGCAACCCAGATAAGCCGCTGAGGAATATGGCGTATAAGGACCTGCACCGTTTGCAAAACTTTCTGACAGCCATTGCTTTTTTTCATTTTGAAATGGACGCTGCTATATACAGTGACATTCCGCTATTATGACCACTTAAAATTAAGATTATTTCTACTTTAAAAAGCTTATTTTGTATGTTGCAGTTATTCTTCCTGTGTGTTTTCTCTGGTCGGGGACACATTTGGGGCTGTTCAAAAGTGGTCTTTCAGACCACTTTTGAACAGTCCCAAAGGTGGTCTTAATATAGGGATTTTACTGTATAAGACGGGCGATTCCATCGCATGTAATCACGTGATGCTGATTAGATCATTATGAAAGGACAGTACATAAACAAAGTACATAATAAATCATAAGTTTAATAAATATTTTCTCTGTTTCATAACATGTTATACAATAGTTTGATCATAATAAGAATGTAAGACTCTGGGTCTACTTCCAGCATAGATCATTACGAAAGCACATTGAAATTGATACCAAAAAAAAAGAAGATTTTCAGATAAACTATTCTGACATTCTACATATTTCCGCTCAAAACATAGATTGTGGGAACTCATTAGAACTGCCTCGCCAAGACGGTTCTAACGAGTACCCATAATCTATGTTTTAGTAAAAGCAAGCAAAAATAATGTATATCCCTTTACACCCATAGTTTCACATGATAAAGGTGGGGTTTAAAGGGGTCTAAATTATATAGACATGTTTTCGTGGTGAAAAGATAAAGTGTTTGTTTGTGATAATAATTAATCCCATCCACATAGGATTATATGTGAAAATAAGAAAATTCATCCTTCAGTTATCATCACATGGGTACATGCACCAACCAGCGTGAAGGTCCGAGACTACCCAGGCAGAGTGGAGCGAGTTGGACCACCCAATTATATAAACCCTATTGGTTTCATTGGCGGCAGTGCTTGCGATGTCAGTTCATCTCATTATCGGGTAGATGCCGCACAACATTAGGGGAAAAGTCTCCAAAATGATCTAAATAGTGTCGACGGGGACGTGAACCTCACATCAATCAAACAAACAAACAAATAAGCAAGTGCTCGATGAATAATCAGATGATTGCTAAGACAGGCGCTTCCTTAATACAGATAAGTTTAAACGCATTTGCCCTTTGAGGGATACGATTGTAGATTTCTTTGATACAGGCTGCTTGATTAATAGAGGTGACCACTATGACAGTTTGTTTTTTTTTTCTGAAAATTACACGAGCACATTTCTGTCCAAGTTTTCCTGGTACATACAACTAATTTCCAAGTTCCTAGATGCGTATTTCACTGAAACAGATTCTGGTCAATATAAGATTTGTTTGTTTGTCTGTTTGAATTGAGGTTTAACGTCCCCGCCAACACTAGTTTGATCATGTTGGAACGTTACTTCCAATTTTGTGGGATTTTACCCGACATTGAAATGAAATGACATCTCAAGCCTTGTCGCCCAATAAAACCAAAAGGCTAATTTGCATTGGAGAATCTGACTCGCAGCACTTTGCCTGAGCAGGCTTAGTCCTTCTAAGCTGTTTAACAGTACTAATGTATGGTCCGTTTCACCTCTTCGTAGAAGCACCCTTCAGTCCTATCAGCTTCTCCAAGCCCTGATGGGCGGGGACGAAGTCAATATAAGATTAGAGTAACATATTCATATGAGCCAGTTCACGGACACATGCATTTATCGCATTGGCGAGCAGCAAACGCTCAGGCGAGCCTGCGCATGCGCGCAGTCTCGCCAGAGCCTTTGCTGTTCGCAGTCATGTAGGGAAGATCTTGAGGCAGCCTCATGCTTGAAATCATGTCTTTAACTTAGTTAACTTTGTTGATGCGTTTGTTTGTTTGTTTTGTTTGTTTGTTTACGGGTTTAACGGCTCAGTCAACACTATTTAGGTCATGATTGAGCTGGCCAGGTTACCTAACACACTTTCCCAGCCAGGTTTATACGTAAGCGGTTTTCCAGTACTGTGTACAGTCTTTCGCCAGAAACTGACAACTGCCCTTCTTGAATCAGCGGAAGGGAGAGAATACCGTAGAAAAGATTTTATGATAAATCTCCACGAAAGAATGTTGCCGACTCCGACAGGTATCCAACCTCCGTCCTCCTGATCACCTTACAGAGAATGCTAGGAGACACTTTCTTATGTGTCGGCGCATAATGTTTCACTGATGCCATGACTAATCAGCTTCAGTTGGTTCGGATGCAAATATAGTACATAGAAAATATTACGCTCACTAAAGATGTAAGATCAGTCAGAATGCCCCATCATTGTGATAAGAGCCACAGTACCTATCATGAGGTAATGGCCAGAAATTAAAGACTAGGTAGAGTCGTGTCCGTCATACGTACATGTACGTTATCTGCAATGACTCGTTGAACAGAAAACTAAAAGCAGAGTTTTGATCAAACTGTGCATATCAGGCCTCATATTGACCAAGCTTTTCAAAGCCTGAAAGACCTGATTTTGCAGCCTTAACCCTCATCCTGCTGTACATGACAACCATTACCTTTGCAAACAGTGTAGATCCAGATCAGATGGCTTCTGAAGAAGCCATCTGATCAGGATCTACACTGTTTGTAATGCAGTTTGTGACTTGAATACATTATATCAAATAATTTGATTGGTGAATAGGCAGAAATGGGTGTAGCAAAATAATTTTATTCAGAGGATAAGTGTTAACTAGTCATTTTAAACAGAATATAGGAGGAAAAATCAAAATCTAAAAAGCCTGAAATCAAGAAAATATCAAGAAACAATCAAGCCCTGAAAGCCTGAAATCCTGCATATGCCTGAAAAATATGAGGCCTGGCATATGTATAGGGGCTGTTTCACAAAAGAATGGACATACCTTCAGGGGAGGCAACACATTCAGAACCATTTTGAGTCTCGTGTCTATGGCGGTCTACTCTTAAATGAAAGAATTTTCTTTTTAGGAGCAAATTATTTCGAATAAATTCTTTCCTCTAAGCGTAGACCACCCAATTGTCATAAGGACAGGGTTTACAGGAAATGAAATAGGAAGTTTTTTCCCCTTTTCAGAATATGCCAGTATCCATCCCCCCTAATTTTTGATGGTTGTGTGCCATTTTGATGGTTTCGTTTGATCATTACGAAAAGACGCCTATACAAATACATTGTAAACTTTAACGCCGAAAAAAAAATAAATAAGATGAAAAATTGTTATATTTTTCTCATTTCTGCACAAAATATAGATCGTTGGTATTCGTTAGAACTGCCATCGAGGCGGTTCTAACGACTACCCATAATCTATATGTTAGAGCAGAAATAAGACAAATAAGCCTTACCCTGTAAACCCCAGTTTTACTATATAAAGGGGGGTTCGAGGGGGTCAAAATTATATAGGCGTGTTTTCGAGATGATTATGGTTCAATGTAATAAGGACATGGTAAAATCAACAAGAAGGTCTGTGTGAGCAGGAAAGACTTTGAACAGCCTGTGCTTCAAGCTAGTCTGGCCAAAGACGTGTTGCTTTTTAGGTAGTCCAGAGGATATGTAGAAAGGACATTGGCGGTCCATGACGCTGGATACGCTGGCTATGCTAAATGTTTGCTGGTCACATGATTCGAAAACACGCCTATATAAATTCATTGTAAATTTTAACGCCGAAAAAAAGAAAAACTTTTACCATGAAAAATTGCGATATTTTTCTAATTTGTGCTCAAAATATAGATTGTATGTACACGTTAGAACCGCCTCATCGAGGCGGTTCTAACGAGTACCCACAATCCATATTTTAGAGCAGAAATAAGAAACAATAAGGTTTACCTCTGTAAACCCAAGTTTCACTATATAAAAGTGGGTTTCAAAGGGTCAGAATTATATAGGCGTGTTTTCATGACGATGTGTTGTCGCGCTTATTCAATTTTAAATCCATATTTATAATTTCTGAGCAAATGTCTGTGGGAAAACAGGCAACTGTCCGCTGTATGGAGACCTTGTCTTCATTAGTCCATAAGCACTCAGTAAACTTTGCTGCGGCAAGTACGGGTGACTTCCATGACCATACAGCATACTGGGAAAGAAAGGGGAGGTAAATGATGACATACTTCCGGCAGACGGTATTGTTGGGCTGTTGACGTCAAGACCCGGATTTTGCTTCTTCCATTTTGTTCTTCTGTTTTGGAACCAAATCTTAATCTGAGTTTCAGTCAAGTTTAAGGATAAAGCCAAATTCAGTCTTTCACAAACTGACAAGTATCTCGTTGACTTGAACTTATTTTCGAGTGCCACAAGTTGTTCATATGTGAACGCCGTTCTCGCTCGCCTTGGCTTACACCGATTCGTCTCCTCTGAGTTCCGTCTCTGTTGGCCATCCGCACCGTCCTCGGTGTCAAAACTGTCGCCCTCTGTATCTGACACAGACTGGTCAAGATCAAACCTGGGACTACAGGAACGCCTGGACTCCTTTTCATCATGGTGACAGTCCACTTCTGAAAGAATAAATGTAGATTTTAAGGCGATTTGATACAAATGGGGCCATTTTGTCAAAACAAATAGCATCCATCACGAAATTTTGACCCCCTTGAACCCCACTTTTATATAGTGAAACTGGCGTTTACAGGGGTGAACCTTATTTTCTTATTTCTGTTCTAAAATATAGATTGTGGATACTCGTTAGAACCGTCGCGATAAGGCGGCTCTAATGTGTACCCACAATCTATATTTTGAACAGAAATAAGAAACATATGACAATTTTTCATCTGAAAATTTTCTTTTTAGGCGGTAGAGTTCACAGTACATTTGTAAAGGCATTTTTCATAATGATTACAACAAAAAACGCCTATACAAATACACTCGATGAGGCGGTTCTAACGAGTACCCACAATCTATATTTTAGAGCAGAAATAAGAAAAATAAAGTTTACCACTGTAAACCCCAGTTTTACTATATAAAAGTGGGGTCCAAGGGGGTCAAAATTATATAGATGTGTTTTCCTGATGTAACTTTAAAACTTTGACCATTTTATATGGCAAATTTTAAATATGTTATTATTATTGCTTTTGAGGTTTGGGGTAATGTAAGAGGGGGCACTTCATGTATTTCCAAGGCGAACAGCAAAGGCTCTGGCGAGACTGCGCATAAGCGCAGTCTCGCCAGAGCCTTAGCTGCTCGCAGACATGTAGCGAAGTCTTTCATGCAAGAATTTGGTGCATACATGTACACATTCGTTTCACTACGATAACATACACGTGCGCTCAAATGGCATGTCACCCCCGCCCATCGGGGCTTGAAGAAATAGATTGGTCTGCCTGATGCTTCCACGCAGAGCTGAGACCGACCGCACAAGAGTAGTGATATACAGTGTTGACGGGGACGTTAAGCATCAAATGAAACAAACAGACCAACAAAATGGCGTGTTTCGTATTTTTGATATGTTTTATTAGTTTAGTCCAAGCATGGATACGATGCTTGTTTGAACCGCATTGTTTAGCCTCACAATCTATGTTTAGAGAAAAAAAAATGAAATAAATAAATTAAAATAAAATAATGTATACCCCTATAAACCCCATTTTTTCTCTGTATAAAGAAGAGGATATTCATTTCACGGACAAGTTAACCAAAATCATTTTTAATACATATTTGATAGCAACTGTGGTTTTTATATTTACCCTATGCGAGACAAAATCGTACGGGTTTAATGGTGCATTTCATTAAAATTTGTTGGTAACACTACTTCTATTCTACGGGTAAATTTAAAGTAGTTACACCTCTGTTTGAAAATGAAGTTAAATGACGGCTTAATAGAGATATCAGTGTAAAAAGTCAATTTAGGAAATGGGGAGGACGGTTTAAAGATCAGTATCGTTCATGTACAAAACTTCTGGTGACAGCCATAGATCCCGCACTAATCCGCACCGCACCTGAGAAAATTATGGGCTAAAGTCAAGTTCTTTGTGTTGGAGGTGTGCGGTTGGGTGTGTGCGTATTTGGGGTGTGTTGGGGGATGCACCATTACTGTTCGTTTTTCTTAAACTCATACAAATACATTGTACGTAGATAGATCTTTCTATCTAATAAAAGTCATTAAGTCACCAGAGTATATTGTGGGCGTATACCGGAGTATCGAAAAGAACAAAACTAGTAATAATAATAAGACCAAAAAAAAAGGGCATGATCTTCCGTTGCAGAAAAGTTTTAGCAAGAATACACTCGGAAAATATTGAATACCCTTGTGAACTTCTTTTATCCCTTTTTAAGCGGGATTTACGAGGAAGTTTGTAACAAACACTTTTTAACCGGTTGTGTCAATAAAATAAGATCGAATGTGGTCGTAAGAGCCGCCTCAATGAGGCAGTTCTAACGATAATCAGCATTCTATTCAGCTGGAAGCATTAAAGTGAAAGTACACGTATACATGTATACTGTATGATGTACATTTACTGCTCATTGCCATCAGAAGTTTTTTTTTTAAACAATGAAAGATTCGCATATCTCGCTCGAGTGTGTTAGATTACAGTAATGGGTTTTCATGAATGTTGAGTCATATTAAAATATAAAGCAAACTTCCATTAATAACAAATTCATATTCATTAGTGAGTCATGTATATCAGTAAATTCCGACGGTGTTTGATAAGAAAAAAATCGAAGGGTACTTTCTTGAGAAGTCTCCGGAACTTCAATATAGATTTATTACCACATTATTCCTCACATTAGATTTTAATTTTCTATTTTTGTCAATACATTAATCTGAGTATTTTAGTATTTAATGATTATATCACTTATTAGTCATACACAAAATGCGCCATATAAAAAATTCATTCATTAATTTAACCCTTTCAACCCTGTAGACCAGTACAGATAGTTACGCAAACAGTGTAGAAACGGATGAGACGGCTCAAAAGCCGTCTCATCCGTTTCTACACTGTTTTCATTACTGTTATTGCTTTGAGATTAACCTCATTTACAAGTATGGACTTTTCAAAAATCAAAGATGGAAGTGTCAACCTCAGAAATTCAGGGTTTAATGTTTTAAATGTTTTACGCTACAATCCGCTGATGCAAGAATCCTAGTTCATTCAGGAATTGAAGTACTTAGGGTAATATATTTCTCTATTTATTTTCAACTACTTAATAGTTTTCTCACGAACGAAATCCAAAATGTCGCAGAGACAATTAGAAAATTACATGCAACAATTAGTTAATACTTATTCTCATAATCGAACAATCATCAATGTGAAAAACTTCAATTTCTCACGATGTTTGTTCGAAAAACTAAAACTTCATTTGATTGACATTTCTTAATTGTTCCATGCCTATTTCAACAGCCTCGTTAAAAGTTTTATTTTCTTTAGAACATTTGATTCCTTGAAATGGTTCCCGCTTTCATTCAGTTTCCAGCTTTCAGTGTCAGTGCGCACGGGTAGCAAAATGTCATATCAAAATTTGATACCGCTTCACCGCCCGCGAGAAACTAATTGACAAGTTCATGTTTGTGTTACTACGCCATGGCGACCAATGAGTCGTGACGCTGCACTGACGTAAACGGACGTCGACAGGTGCTCCCGTTAGATCACGAATTGTTTAACGGTTGCGTGACTTCGACATGTAACGGAAAGTTATTTATGGTGGTTTTGTAGTTGCCACACATACGATGACGAATGCAGAAAATGTTCAGAAGCTGGGTGCAATTTATATTTCTGTGCAGAGACTGAACTTTAACCCGTTTGGTACCAACTGGAATCATCCTCCTTGTATAGAGCAGGAGTCCATTTCAAACTTTAGGGGTGTCAGGCAGTGTTTCCTTCAAAATCTATTTGGAAAATGGCTGAACTTTTTGCAAACAGTGTAGGCCCTGATCAGACGCCGAGTTCTGCGGCGTCTGATCTGGAGCTGCTTTGTTTGCCACTTACCCCCCTGGGGTTTTCCGGTACCAAATGGGTTAATTTTTCTGATGGGTTTATCTATTTGCGACGATTACGAGGGTCATTCAAGAATTAGTGGGAGAAGTTTACGATTATTTTGGAAATCTTACCCTAAATTTCACCCAGCAGGTATTCTGAATAAGTACAATAATATTTAGACAACGGAGAAACATGGGTAAATTGGCATTGCCCGCTTTAGTTTGAGAAACATTGTTTTAATTTATACATAATATAACATAACATAATATTCCTTTATTGACAAAACTCAGGTCATACAGATGACATATGAGTGTAAAGAAGAAAAAGAAAGAACATAAGCATCTACAAATATTTGTGGGTGCTCAATGGCGCAGTTTCTACTGAACACACACAATCTATGTTTGGAGCAGGAATAAATTTAATAACACAACGTCATTTCAATGGTAATAAAAGACAACATTTTGTTGCATGCATATGCATGTATTAACCTTATGATCATGCAGATTTTAATGTTCATTCTTACTTTCTTGTTACCCATATGCAAGCAGTGTCTCGTCAGTATTTACATTGTTTACCATCCTGTTTGTGATTTTAGCTTAACTCATTATTCGCAATAATGGACGCGTCCAAATTCAAAATTCAGAAACCCGGCGATGAAAGGGTGACTTTAATACGAAAATTACAAAGTCAGATTCCAAGAAATAACTGGTTCCAGGAAGGTCAGAAGATCAATTTTAATACTGATTGAAGCCAATTAGGCAAATTAAGAGGTGAATGACAGGCTACTGTCAGCAGGTCATTCAATTCTATTCATCCTTGATAGGAAAATGACCTCATTAAGATAAGACAGGGTCGGGGTAGGCGTAGACTTGCGTTTACTGATTTTCATTGAGATGCATTACGAAAACACGCCGATACAAATACATTGTAAACTTAACCGCCGAAAACACCAAAATTTCAAGATGAAAAACTGTGATATTTTTCTTATTTCTGCTCTTAAATATAGATCCTGAGTACTCGTTAGAACCGCCTCATCGAGGCGGTTCTAACGAGTATCCATTATCTATATTTTAGAGCAGAAATAAGAAAAAAAAAAGTTTACCCCTGTAAACCCCTCTTTTACTCTATAAAAGTGGGGGCCAAGGGGGTCAAAATTATATAGGCGTGTTTTCGTGATGTATTTTAACGAGTACCCACCAACAATGACTTGGAGCAGAAATAAGTAACACCAAAGTTGTTATTAATTTAATTATTTATTTATTCATTACATTACGAAAACACGCCTATACAAAAACCTTGTAAATTTTACTGCCGAAAATACAAAAATTGTAAGATGAATTGGGTTCAAAATTATATAGGCGTGTTTTCATGATGTCGTCGTTGATTTATTTATATAGTTATTTATTTGTTTATTTATTTATTTGTTTATTTATTTATTTTATAGACCTGAAAGTATTTGTTTTCCAATGACGGACAATTTTAAGTTAATGTTATTATTATTAATATTATTATTATTATTATTATTATTATTATTATTATTATTATTATTATTACTCAACTCAGGGGATGTGTTGCAATGACATCATACTTTATATTAAAAGAACAAGTAAACAAATTTTCTAGTGGATTTTTTCATGAATATATATGAAAAAAAAAATGATAATTGAATTAGCACTTCTATTCGTGGGACAACTAGCGATGAATACATGTCCTAAGAACTAATTGCAATACATATGTCTAGCAATTTGTGTTAAGAAGTTTGCTTTGTAAATGAATCATTTCTCCGGTATATCAAAAATAAATATTGTTTCAGGACACGTTGGAATGTGTACTTAGTAATACATGTAGATATGCTATAATGTAGCAAAAATGCATAGACAACATTAAATTGCAATGAAGTAAATCACTAATGTATTAATATTAATATCACGAAAACGCGCCTATACATTTTACCACGGAAAAAACGAAAATTTTAAGATGCAAAATTGCGATATTTTTCTTATTTCTGCTCAAAACATAGATTGTGGTGCTCGTTAAAGCCGCCTCATTGAGGCGGTGCTAACGAGTGCTCACAATCTATGTTTTAGAGCAGAAATAGGGAAAAAACCTGCTCAAAACCTAGATTGTGGGTACTCGTTGAGTACCCACAATCTATATTTTAGAGCAGAAATAAGAAAAACAGGATTTACCCCTGTAAACTCCAGTTTTACTATATAAAGGAAGACAAAATGATGTATTATTAAGCGTGTTTTTGTGATGCAACATATTTTTCTGTGATTAGACCCGGAGGTTAAAAGCGTTCCCATATGCATGAAATTTATCCTGCTAATAAATTAAAAAACAAAAACAACTATTTTTGGCATTTTGGAATTTATAAGCAGGACAAACAACCGATTATTTGCTGATCTAAGCCGCGGACTGCTCCTAGAGTAGAGTGCATTCAGTCGCTAATGAAAACGGAGACAATTTTAGGAAGAGTCGTTTCCCCTGAATGTGTATCCACGTCCAATTTTTCTCGTCATGTTCGTTTTTTTTCTTCACTACTATACTTTGAAATATGAAAACACTTTTTCACACGTTAAGTCATCTGTCATGGCTTTGACATAATCCACATTTTTTTTTGGATGAACTCAAATGAACACCATATATTGTATGGAATTATCGCACCCTAACAGAATCAAACAATTTATTAATTTATTTATTTATTTCATCAAAAGGGACGAAAAATGATTAAATAAAACACATACGCTAATACAAAACCATGAAAGTTTGTTTGTTTGTTTGTATTTGGGTTTAACGGCCCAGTCAATACTATTTAGGTCATTTTTGAGCCGGTAAGTTTACCTATCCACACTTTTCCTGGGCGGGCTTATACGTAAGCGGTTAACCAGTACAGTGCACAGTCTTTCGCCAGAAACTGACAACTGCCCTTCTTGAATCAGCGGAAAGGAGAGAATGACCGTAGAAAAGATTTCTTGATCAATCTCCACGAAAGAATGTTGCCGACCCGGCAGGTATGATCGTATCGAACCTGCGTCCTCCTGATCACCAGTCAGACGCGTATCCGACTGAGCTAACGAGGCCGGTCGAACCAGGAAAGAACAAACCTGGAAGACGCTGCTTTAAGTATAGCACAGTATGTTTTTTTACAAGCGTTAACAGCTGACTTTTATTTCTCATATCTGCACAAAATTTCGACGTAGCAGCTCAAACGCATGTTCACATTTTTTGGAGCATACATGTATGTAATGTTCCAATCATTACGATAACCCATCCGCCTGACATAATGCATTTCTTTCATCTGAAACGTTTGTTTCTCTATCAATGTCTGTGATATGTTTCTAATAATCGTCCAAACATAGACTGTGGCATTACGAGAACACGCCTATATAAATGCATTGTAAATTTTACCACTGTAATATTTTTTCTTATTTCTGCTCAAAATATAGATTGTGGATACTCGCTAGAACCGCCACACCGAGGCGATTCTAACGAGTACCCACAATCTATATTTTAGAGCAGAGATAAGAAAAATAAGGTTTAACCCCTGTAAACCCCAGTTATACAACATAATGTGGGGTTCAAGTGTGTCAAAATTATATAATTGGTTCTCCCTAGAACATAGTATAACATAGTCAATAATCCAGAAATAAGCATACTAATGCAAATCCCTGCATACCCCACTTTTCTAGTCACTTTTCTCTATAGGGTTTACATTCGTATTCATAACGCGACGGCAGTTTTAAATCATAACCGACAGTGCGTGATTCCTAGCACCGAACAATGTGTAAAATAAATAAATAAATAAATAAATATTTTATGAACTAATAATTACTTATGAGACTCGTGAAAACTGCGATCAGCCCGCGCATATCTGCACATGTGTAGGACAATCAGATACGCATGCGCAGGCTGATTGGAGACTTCGCTTGTTGCATATGCCAATGCGCATTACGATAACACACCCGTATGAAATAGAGCATTCTTTCTTTTCTCCGAAGCGGTTATTTGTCGTGATATTTACCTCATTTATCATTACACAAACACGCCTATACAAATACATTGCCACCTTTATCGCCGAAAAAATGAAAATTTTAAGATGAAAAATTGTGATATTTTTCTTATTTCTGCTCAAAATATAGATTGTGGGTACTCGTTAGAACCGCCTCATCAAGGCGGTTCTAAAGAGTACCCACAATCTATATTTTAGAGCAGAAATAAGAAAAATAAGGTTTACTCCTGTAAACCCCAGTTTTACTATATAAAAGTCGGGTTCAAGGGGGTCAAATTATATAGGCGTGTTTTCGTGTAGGTTGTTGGTGCGGTTCTAACGAGTACCCATACCCAAAATACGAAAAATAAGATGTACCCATGCAGACCCATTTTCTTTATGTAAAGTTGGGTTTAGAGGGGTGTTCGTCACACGGTCGTGTTAACATGATACACACTTCTTTATTTGTAGGATAGTGATCGCATTACAAAAACCCGCCTATTCAAATGTATTTAAATTCCTATATTAAGACCACCTTTGGGTTTAAGACCACTTTTGAACAATCCCAACGATGGTCCCTGACCAGAGGACACTGTGAACAGAAAACACAAAGAAAGATCAGGTGCATCCTTAAAAATATGCTTTTTAAAGCAGAATTAGTCTTAATTTTAGGTGGTCTTAACAGCGGAATGTCACTGTACATAAATTACAATTTTGCATACATATTTCATGTATAAGCGCATCTAGAAAGAAAAATATAGCCCTGGACATTTTTACTATAACATTTGCCCAAACTCACCTTTCAATTTCTCCTCTCTGTCTAAATTTGATTTGGAATAATCTTGAACCACACCGTCCCGCAGCCAAGGGTGCCACACCGATGTCCGGCTGCCATTACAACCAATAAATTTTTGAGGGTCCAAAATATCACTGACAGAAAATGAAGTCTTTCTCACAGATAACGAGTCTCTAGCATTGTCAGAATTTTCCTGTTTAATTGCACTGTCTTTCGAATGCATCTGGTGAATATTATCCGTGCTATTCCGGAGCTCCAACGTCGCACTGTCGTTTGACGATTCTTCGTCGTCATGTCCGAGCCGAAGTTTCGCAGAATCAGACATCGTTTCTTGCGAATTTGTTTGTGGATTTAGCTTATTTTGTGCAAAATGTGTTTCCATTGTAACGTCTATTTCGTTTGATTCAGAATCACTTCTGGCTGACATTCTTTTTTCGGAACTTCTTTTGTTTAAATACTTCATTAAATATGTGTCGTCGGAATCTGTGACAGCAGCAATATCACTTGGCAAAATGTCTTCCGCTTCGAACTTTTCCGACCGGTACATTGTTACTGATACTGACATGTCTGGTCTTAGAAAATAAGTTTTATCATCCTATGTTAAAATTATATTCAATTTCGTTTCATATATAATATTCCACAATGTCTGTCCGGACCTTATACATGTAACACACTCGCCCTTTAGAAGAAATGAGTATCCATGTGTCTACAGTTTTTTTCTTTAACTTGCGTCCTTGGTATCAACTTCAATTATGAGCTACTCACTTTCGATTGCCGATAAAGTAAGTCGATAATATAATCATTATTGCTAAGTGTTCCGAATTTCTCTTTTTACCCTGTGTGTATTGCTCCGCGCATGCTCCGGCTGCTGCAAAGCTATTGGCCAAGGGGCGGAGTGTCGCTCACCCAATAAGAAAATCCCTTGATGTAGAGAAAATCGTTTCACAGATTTTACGATGAATTTCTCATTATTTTCTTTTCGGATAGTGTATATGTCTGTAAATGTTTTCTCTACAACCGAATTAATCTTTTTGTCGGAAGACTTCTTAGTATAACAACAAAACAAATCTTAACCGTTAACCAAATATACGTTTCTGATTTCCTTCTACAAAATACTTAATTTGAAAGTAAATTTAGATTAATTTTAGTAATCGGAAAAACTATAACAAAATCGTTAAAATAATTTGAAAACAGATTAACACTCTTCTATAAACTCGGGCACAATACACAACAAATATTAGAAAGTGTATTGCGGCTGTTAAAAGAAAATAGTTCCGTTGAATCAATCTTGCCTATCTAAACATTGCTTGGTCTGCAGAAAATTAGTATTGAATTATTATGTACGGATAAAAATATAGTCGCTTGATCTAATTATATATTAGCATAATCAACGGATCTCCAACGAGGGATTTTTTTTCTACGCCTCAGTGTGCAACAATCATTTCTATAAGTATTAAATAAACCTAAACTATAGATGGTTCGATTTTGGTCTGAGTTTCAATTTCCGAAAGTCATATTTATTTATTTTCAAATCATCACGAAAACACGGCTATATAATTTTGACCCCTTGAACCCCACTTTTATACAGTAAAACTGGGGTTTACATGGGTAAACCTTATTTTTCTTATTTCTGCCCTGAAATATAGATTGTGGGTACTCGTAGAACCGCCTCATCGAGGCGGTTCTAACGAGTATCCACAATCTATATTTTGAGCAGAAATAAGAAAATTATCACAATTTTTCAGCTTAAAACTTTCATTTTTTTCGGCGGTAAAGTTTACAATGTATTCGTATAGTCGTGTTTTCGTGATGAAATGAGGCGAACGTGTCGTAAATGTACAATCGTTACATGTATCACCGGTGTGACATAGTGCATTCTTTCAGGCATGACACCAGAAATTACATTTTCTGCAGACCAAAATTTGTAACAAAAAGAGCATATTTAGTATTATTATTTATTTATTTATTTTATTTATTTATTTTTTTTTTTGGATGAATACAAAAATATTTATATATTTCATCTCGAGTGTTGAAAATGTCAGAATTTTCACTCGTGCGTCGAATATTAAAAAAAAAAAAAAAAAAAAAATAATAATAATAATAATAATAATAATAATAATAATAATAATAAAGACACAAAAAAAAATTCTGAATAACCAAATGTTGAAAACATCAGAACTTTCACGAGTGGAAAGCAACAGTGAGAATTCTGACGTTGTCAACACACGGGATGAAACATTTTTGGTATTAATTATTTTCGAAATAAAAGTAAATTTTCGATTTGTTTTATGCGAAAATAAGTAGTCTGGGCTGCTACTGTGAAAATAATATGGTCACGTTGTAATATATAAAGCCATATTATGGTCATATATAATACATGTTGTCATTTTTACACAATGCGAAAATATCATATCTTTTCACAATATGAAAATATCAGTTCAATTTGTTTCAGATAGGCATTGATTTCACTGCTAAGATTAAAATATTCATTTATTTTATTTTATTTTATATGTTTATTATTATTTTATTGTTATTATTATTATTTATTTTGGCAAACATAGATTGTTGGCGCTAGCTAGAAACATCACATGAACAAGTCCGTGAAATGAACACCCCACTTTATATAGAGAAAAATCTGGGGTTTACGGAGGTACACATTCTTTTTCTTATTTCTACTCCAAGATATAGCGAGGCGGTTCTAACGAGTACCACAACCTATGTTTGCAGTAGAAATAAGAAAAAATCACGGATTTTTATCAGAAAAGTAGCCACTTTGGAGATCTGAAAAATGCACTATGCCGAACGGGCGTGTTTTATTAATGTACCTTAATGAATAAGTTCTAACGAGTACACACACTCTGTGTGTTTGAGCACGAGAAAAGAATTAATCTGTTAAACCAATTTCTCAATATAATATAGGCCTTTATTTAGGGGTATTCACTTCTCGGCATTACGATAACACAGCCGTACGACATAGTGCATTTTTCACATCTCTAAAATGGCTACTTTTCTGATGAAAATCTGTCATAATTTTCTTATAAATGCTCATAACATAGGTTGTGTGTGCTCGTTAGAACCGCCTCAATGAGGCGGTTCTAACGAGTACCCACAACCTATGTACTGGAGCAGAAATAAGAAAATAAATGTTAACCCCCGTAAACCCCAGTTTTCTCTATATAAAGTGGGGTTTAGGGGGTCTTCATTTCACGGACTTGTTAACGTGATGGACTAGTAAAGGGCACCGGGCCATCCCACTGATACACCATGAAAATTTGTTCGCGACAGAGGTATTTGGAGCCACCGAGTTTTCGACATAGCCCCGGGTCCGGAAGTATAATAGACATGTATTTAAGAGTTTCTTTACAATATAATAAAGTATTTTGTTTGTACTCATTAGGATCGCCTCATCGAAGCTATTCTTCTGCGTACACACAACATATCTTTTCAATCTAAAAAAAGAAAATTATCACATTTATTTATTTATTTACTTATTTATTTATTTATTTATTTATTTATTTATTTATTTATTTTTGGTTAAAACTTTTTTTTTCGTTATATACTACTTTAACCCTTAAAATGCCAATCAAATCTGCTGTCATCCTGTATGTCACTGCCGGTTACATTAAAGGCATTGTTGAAACAGTATGGACCTAGATCAGACTGCTCCTCTTGGAGCAGTCTGATCTGGGTCCACACTGTTTGCCTTGATATGCAAACATAATTTAGATCGTTTAAACTAAATAGACATTTTCAGACGTCAGGCTCCATATGGGAAGGGCTGGAATAAATTGCTATATTCAAGCATGATCTTTATCTCGAGTATTTTCATTACGATAACAGATCCGTGTGGCATGATGCATTTTCCCTAATTTCAAAAGCGGACATTTTTTCTGATAAAAAATTGTGACATTTTTTTTCTTATTTTTGCTACAAACCTAGATTGAGTATGCCCGTTAGAACCGCCTCATCGAGGCAGTTCTAACGAGTACCCACAACCTATGTCTTGGAGCAAAAGTAAATAAAATAATGTATACCCCCGTAAATCCCATTTTTCTCTATATACAGTGCGGTTTAGAGGGTTTTTCATTTTAAGGATTTTTTAACATGATGATTGAGAAAAAGTACGAATTGGGGTCATGTTCATGGCTTCAAATCGAGGTTTGAAAATGTTTGACTTCTTTGTAAACGTTTTGACCTCTGTATATTTGTCCTGCATTTTTGGGAATTTTACGTAGGGACTCAATAACCGTAACAATTTAGGCATCGAAGTTTCGGTAACAGGACACTTCGGCCCCAAAACCACCTCGGCCCCTAGACACTTCGGCCCCTAGACACCTCGGCCCCAAAACCACCTCGGCCCCACATAAAATTGAAACCCTAGACGGGTCGGCCCCTGGACACCTCGGCCCCTAGACACCTCGGCCCCATATACCTAGACACTTCGGCCCCACTTTGCTTTTCACGGGGCTTCCACTTAAATAAGAGATTGAGTTTTTTTTGTTGTTGTTATTTTTATATGCTGATTTGATTATTTTGATAGGGAGCCTCGAATATTTGAACCTATAATAGATATATTTATTATATATTATAACGTTACTAAATAGAATATCTTTATGTTAATTTAAGGAGAATGGAAGATACATTTGAAAATCCCCCTCTTTTATTTCAATGTATAATTCTAATTGCATTCCGGCATGCTTTAGAGCAGGCTCTTTTTTCTACTTTTCTGTTCTTTTGATCATCTATAGGCTTTTTTATTAACCGAAATAATTCCACACCGCTTAAATACTTTTTTAAATAAATTTCAGTAAGTTATCCTTACTAATTGGATGGAAATCTGGATGGATCGGTCGATGGATGGGGCCGTAACACCCCCCCCCCTCCCAAAAAAAAAAAAAAAAATCCTCGGTTTCCACAACGATGGTGATGATGAGGGATAATCTTATATTTGTTAACATATTTATATATTTATTTATTAATTTATTTATTTATCCGGCCTCGGTAGCTAAGTCGGATGCGCGTATGACTGGTGATCAGGAGGACGCGGGTTCGATACCTACCGGGGTCGGCAACTTTCTTTCGTGGAGACTGATTATGAAATCTTTTCTTTGGTCATTCTCTTCCTTCTGCTGATTCAAGAAGGGCAGTTGTCACTTTCCGGCGAAAAAAAGAGCACTGTAATGGTTAACCGCTTACGTATAAGCCTGCCCAGGTAAAGTGTGGATAGGTAAACTGACCGGCTCGAAAATGAACTAAAATAGTGTTGACTGGGCCGCTAAACTCCAATACAAACAAACAATGTATTTATTTATTTATTTATTTATTAGGTAATCATCAGTGTTCAGGTTCGCTGAACTAGAATTATCCTCGTAAGTAAACCAATTAATATAATGTATGCATGCAATTCAAAAACTGCATGAAAAACGGTGCAGATCCGGTTCAGAGGGCAGAAGCAATCTGATCAGGATCTATACACTGTTTGCAAAGATAAGGATTATCGTGTTCAGCGGGGTAAGGAATAATTAATTTCAGGTTAGTACACTATCAAGCAAAAAGTTTTACAAGAACAATTAAACACTTAAATTAGTAAAGTCTGAAGCTCAATAAACAACCAGGCGTTACTAATCCCTTTACCCCAATAAAGAGATCCTTGATGATAAACAGATCATTGTTATCAGTTTTCACACACTTGATTGTCATTCTAGCTCTTATTAAAGACAGTAACGAGTATATTGTATACTTTATTTATTTATTTGTTTATTTATTTATTTATTTATTTATTCATTCATTTATTAGTCACATTTCTGACTATCAGCTACTCAAATTACTTGATACATTTGTACTATATGTATATATTAGTGGCAAACAGTGTTGATCTGGATGTGCACTGTTTGCAAAGTCTTCACTGCTGGTATTTTTGTAGGAATTGCTCAGTATGTTTCCATTGTTATCAATTTTCACACATTTAGAAATTCCTATTTGATTGTCATATCAGCTCATATTTAAAGATGGACAGTAACAAGTATACTGTATAATTTATTTATTTAATTTATTTATTAGTCACATTTCTGACTATCAGACCCTCAAATTATTTGATACATGAATTTTGTATTCATTTAAATTTCGCAAACTGAATGATAGTGTAGATCCAGATCAGATGGATCTGGATGTGCACTGAGTGCAAAGTCTTCATGGCCTTATATATTCTTTTAGAAAAGGCTCCTTGACAATCAGTATCAAATATTCACAATTCGAACAACCCGCTACACCCCACTTTTCGTGATGCTGACCCAAGGTCAACGTCACGGCTGAAGGCGGCGGGGGATTAGCTGTCCTTAAGAGTGTACTCCAAGTTAACCTGAAAATGTCGTGTATTCGTTGTTATATTTATTATAAACGTCTCATTGGTTATTTGTTATTTTCATATGAAATAAAAAAGCAATACATTAATTTGATCTTGTTTCCTAACAACTTAATAGAAGATTCCGTAAAACAAAAATTATATAACACATAACCTGTATCTTGGAGCAGAAATAAGAATTACGAAAACATGCCTGTACAAATGTATTATAAACTTTACCGCCGTAAAAACTTCATTACAAGAGGAAGAATTGTGGTATTTTTATTATTTCTGCTCAAATAAGAAAAATAAGGTTTACCCCTGTAAACCCCAATTTTACTATATAAATGTGGGGTTCAAGGGAGTCAAAATTATAAATGCGTGTCTTCGTGATGTAAATAATGTATGCCCCTATGAACCCCAGTTTTCCCCATATAAACTGGAGTTTAGCGGGGTTAACATGATGTTTTGTTTGTTAGATTTGACGTTTAACGCTCCAATCAACACTGAATCGGTCTTTTGGAGACGTTGCCTCCAATTTTGTGGGAATTTTACCCGGCATTGAGATCAAATGACTTCTCAAGCCCTGCAGCCCATTGAAACCAATAGGGTTTATAAGTATGAACGGTCCGACTCGCACCGCTTTTCCTGGCCAGGCTTAGAACCTCTAAGCGATTTACCAGTACTGATGCCACAGGCTGTCGGTTTCTTGAAGTCCCGATGGGCGGGGCCGATTTTAACATGATATAAATGCTCATACCCTAACAGATATCAAAAGTGGGGCCGAGGTGTCTTTGGGGCCGAGATGTCTAGGGGCCGAGGTGACAGTGGGGCCGAGGTGTCTAGGGCCGAGGTGACTAGGGCCGAGGTGTCTAGGGCCGACTTGGTTTTGGGCCGACCTGTCTAGGGGCCGAGGTGGTAGTGTCTGGAAATCGAAGTTTCTATATTAACTTAACGGTTGATATGCCCACCATTACAACACATCCGTGTGACATACAGTAAAACTTCGATGGCTCGAACACCGATGGCTCGTTTACAATGGCTGGGTCGAACCCGTTTTTGAGTCCAGAGGGAATTTCTTCACATAAGAAAAAGGGAGGGTAATTAAGGATTTTTTCCTATTCTCTTGTAAATGTATGCTGTGTGTACTCATTAGAATCGCCTCTATGAGGCGATTCTAATGAGTTCACACAGCAAACAGTTTTGTTATAGAACACCGAAAAGATGTCCCAAAATTAAGGCTGTTATGCTTCATGGCGGTAAGCCTCAGTGGCTCGAACTAACCCTGTCTCGAACAGATTTTCATGGCCCCAAAGTAGTTCGAGCCATTGAAGTTCTACTGTATTGCATTCTTACAGACCTTCAAAACGGTCATTTTTCTGGTGCTTTTTTATGCGGGTGCGGCTGTGGTTGGGGATTATCAGTACATCGAAAATCCGTTGATAATGTTGATGATCGACACTTGAGTTTTAAGGGTGTTACAGCACCACATGTATGGTGCATCTCTATACCAGAGCCTATACTTATACGAGTAGACAGTCAATATTTCGTGGAATCGTATCGGGTTTTTTTTTTGTTTTTGTTTGTTTGGTTTTAGTTTTACGGCCTTTTGAAGATTATTTCACTCATATCGAGCCGATCGTTAATCAGAGGTGGGCGAAAACGGGAGTAACCGGAGAAAAACCACCTGACCTTCCGTTGCAGAACTTGGCGTCCCACATGTGACCCAAGCCAGGCACGAACCCACAACGGTGAGCGACCAAATGATTAAGAGTCAACGCTCTTTTGCACTTGGCCACGGAGGCCCGTGGACTCGTATTTTAAGTTGTCCTTTTAGGATTTCTCAAAGAGGTGGCACATAATAAGCACCCACAATCTATATTTGGAGCAAAAAAGGAGAATATCAAGAATCGTCATCTGAAGAACGCTACTTTTACAGATAATTATGAAATACACTAAAATTCCGATATTAACACCACTTTTGGGAGTGTTCAAAAGTGGTCTTAAAGACCACTTTTGAACACTCCGAAAGGTGCGTACAGGATAAAGAAAGCACAAAGAAAATGTAATGGTAACCTTCCAACGATGCGTTTAAAAGCACAATTTGTCTTAATTTTTTACATTAGGATAACACACCCGTGCGGATAGTGCATTTTTTCTCATCTCCAAAATGGCAATTTTTCTGATGAAAATCAGTGATATTTTTCTTATAAATACTGCAAACATAGGTTGTGGGTGCTCGTTAGAACCGCCCCATTGAGGCGGTCCTAACGAGTACCCACAACCTATGTCTTGGAGCAGAAATAAGAAAAAATATGTTTACCCATGTAAACCCCAGTTTTCTCTATATAAAGAGGGGTTTAGAGGGGTATTCATTTCATGGACCTGTTCACGTGATGGTTTTTAATTTTAGTCTTAATAGCGGAATTTTACTATACGCGGTGTGTTATCGTCTTTTGTTTGTTGATTTGATGTTTAACGTCCCCGTTAACACTATTTAGGTGATTGTGGAGATGTTGCTTCACATTTTGTGGGACTTTTACGCGACATTGAGATGAAACGACATCTCAAGCCCTGCCGCCCAATGAAACCAATAGGGTTTATACATGTATGCATGGGCGGTCCGACTCGCTCCACTTTGCCTGGACCGGATTGGACCTTCTACGCGGTTTACCAGTGCTCATGTGCGGTCGAATTCAGCTCTACATGGCGGCTGCATGCAGCCTAATCTATTTATCCAAGTCCGGATGGGCGGGGGTCGTTTGTTATCGTAATGATATCATTACCAATTTTATACCAGAAACCCCCAAACGGGTTATTGGCAAACAGTACAGGCCCAGAATAGACGCTTTAGGCGGCTGATAAGGACCTGTACTTTTTGCAAAAAAGGTTCAGCCATTTTTCAAATAAATTATGAGTACATTAGGAAAACATGTCCGCAAGAAAAAAATGGCGTCAAACATGGTGTCAGAAAATGATAAATATTAGGTAAAAATGACAACCTCTTTATTATTTCTGCTTTCAACATCGATTGCGGGTGCTCGTTAGAACCGCCTCAATGAGGCGGTTCTAACGAGTACCCACAATCTATGATTTGAGCTAAATTAATGCAGATCATGTATACCCCCATAAACCCCACTTTTCTCTATATCAGGTGGGGTTTAGGGGGGTCTTCGTTTCATGTTATCGTAATGAAACACAACCAGACTGCCCTAACTTTTGAAATGGACTTGTGCTTTATACTATGGACGATTCTTTTCAGTACAAAATGGGTTAATAATTTCCCATGTGACTTCGCGAAATTAAACGGGCACGTGCGTATCTAGTCTACTTCAGAAACTGAAACTGCTTTAAATTGGCTCATTAATAACTATTTCTAAAAGATGAAACAAGCCTTCATTATTTATCCAACTGTTTAGTATCTTTCAAGTGTTTAGGTAACCCCTTTACACCAGTGGCTTGAGTTAAAGAAGTGCTGAAAACTTTGGGCAATTAAGCATAATTTTCCGGTCATCAAGATTCCCTGATGGACCATGGAGACAGCCAATAAGAGTTCTGTTCTGTTTGGTTCAAATGAATTATGTACAAGTACATATACATTTACATGCAAAAGAGTCGACTTTACCGGGCCGACTTAAACAAAGCCGTGAAACAAATACTCCTGAAGACACCACTTTATATAGAGAAAATTGTTGTTTTACAGGGGTTTATTAATTGATTATCCTATATTACACAAGGTCAACCGATATTCAGAAATCATAAATTATGTTTGTAATTGTGTCAATTAATAAAATTGTCATTAATCAAGTAATTTCGTATTGGACAAGTTACAGGTCCACGGTCAGCTGTATTGGCCTCGGCCTTCGGCCTCGCGTCAATACAGCAGACCTCGGACCTGTAACTGGGCCAATACGAAATTATTTGATTAATAACATTATAATACAATATGAAAGAATGCATTTTGTCACAGGCATATGTTTTCGTAATGTGGACGTAAACAAATCCGCGAAACAAAGACCCCTGAAAACGCCACTTTATATAGAGAAAAATGTTATTTACAGGGGTATTCAATATTTTTCTTATTTCTACTCTAAAACATAGATTGTGGGTAACTAAGAACGTTGTCAAAATCTTTCATATAAAAGACATTTTTTTTTTTTTTTTTTTTGGAGTGGGGGTGGGTGTGACGAAAGAGTGCACTATCTACTGTAGTAAATACATACATCATCATCTGACATAAATCACAGTAACATTGCGACATTACAAAAACACGCCACCCAAATTTTACCGCCTATAAAATGGATTGTTTTTTTTTTTTTTTTTTTTCAGATAAAAACAACCTGCTATTTTTCATAATTCTGCTCAACTATGTTTTCGAGCAAAAAAATAAGGAAAAATGTATAGCCGCGTAAACCCCAGTTTTACTATGTAAAAGTGGGGTTTCAGGGGGGGGGTGCATAACTTATATAGGCGTGTTTTCGTTGTGACGTGTTGTAAAGGATGATCATCACCATCATCATTTCATCGCGAGAATGTTCGAGAAGTTATTATGACCTACCTGTTAATCCCAGTAGCTCTGTTAAGCTTTATATCAGCAAGTCGTTAATGCTGCGTTTAATTACGCATTTATTAACAATTACGAGTTTAAATCAAAGACTGGTCAGTAATAAAATTTTCTAAATGAACCAGAAAGTGTTTGAAGCTGCGTGAAGTGGGAATAGTGAGCGCTAAAACACTTGCATAAACATGATGTTAAATGGAAACAGTGCAATTATGATGCCTGAAAGTAGATTTTTCAATTAGCGTTAGCATTTGATTTAAGAAACAATAATTTCACTGTTTGGAGGTAAGCGAGCGCGTAGCGCGAGGAATTAGTATACTTGCAACTGACCGACAAACAGTGGTTAATCACTCAATAAATCACGGAATTTCGATTCGGACACCCCAAAAAAGTCGACGAAATGCTATTGATTCCTTCAGATTCTCCCTATCTTTCGCCATTGTTGAAAGGAATCCGGCAATTTGGCTGACTGTATCGCATACCTTTACCTGTTTTCAAAACATAACTGATACAAGACATGTATTGTTGTTGTTGTATATCTATAAGGCATTTTTTCGCTGCCTATAAACTCATGAAACATGTATCGTCAAGGTTACTATAAATGACGTCATGAAACGCGATAAAAAGGCGGTTCATTACGATAACACACCCGGGCGTCATAATGCATTTTTTACATCTCCAAAACGGTCAATTTTCTGATGAAAATGTGTGATATTGTTCTTAATTATACAAAAAAAAAACATAGATTGTGGGTGCTCGTTAGAACCGCCTCATTGAAGTGGTTCTAGCGAGTACCCATAACCTATGTCTACGAGCAGAAATAAGAAAATAATGTATACCCAATTAAACCCAAATTTTCTCTATATAAAATGGGGTGTAAGGGGGTGTTCATTTCACACGCCTACGGAACGATAGAATGCGTAACCATTGGTTAAGAACGTGAAGCAATTAGAGCGACATCCGGTTAGGAATTAGATCGCTAAAAAAGGTAAAGAAACTGTGCAGTTTCTGTGTTTCATAAGTTATATAATTTTTACGAGGAAGTTATTTAAAAAACGGGGAATTACATTCAGGAGCCCATTGATATCGGCATCTTTGGAGTAAATACCAAATCCCGTACTTCACACATTTTGGCTAAATTTAGTTTCTCCTGCTGAAGGTGAACTCAAGCCTTAGAAAACGAGTGGTTTTTCGAGGTGTTTGTTGCCTTTTATTTATTACTGCGCTTTGCTACAAGTTCAGCGTATTAACATGCACACACAATAAACATATATGGTTATATGTGTTGTGGATATTTTGCTTGTCAATGCAGCACTAGCGAGAAATCACCACGGAAAAGGTCGAAAATGGTTGGTTACGCATTAGATCTATAGAAATGATAACAAAACTTGCAACTATAAAGCGGATCTGTTTTCATCTCCACGGCCCCAGAATCACCCGCACCTTGTTCCACGGAACCATTTTTAGCCAACCTGATAAGCAGTGCGCTATTGATTCGATAATGACATAGTATTTTATGGAAACATTTTCAGTCTCCAGAATCATAGTACCGAATGATTTTCACGGACTTTTACGCTGTGTTTGTTTTATCAATGGTCCGGTAATTGACTGAAATGAAATAAAACAGGTTTTGGAGTTTTAATTTCTGCGAAGAACTCCTCATCTGCCAAAATTTGCTGGTTAAGCATTAGATCGTCTGGTTGAGCATTCGATAACCAGAGGAGAAAATCTAACCAGTTGCTGCTTAAGTAAATGCCAGCAGCTTACTACAATAAAAGGTGGTCTACATATGATTTCTAAATTGTGTTAAAATCACCAGAGAAAGAAAGCTTGATGAAAAATACTTTTCTGGACAAGACCATTAAATGTCTGGGTATCATGCTTATCTGACCGAATGACGCGCCGATTCATAAATAAGAGGTCATTACTTGCTTTTGTAGAAAACAAAATGGCCAGCTTACGCTTTGTAATGGCGATTAAATCTATATCCGGATGGGACGGCCATTAATGAACCGTCTCATCCGAGAATGAAAGCTGTTCGCCATCCTGTAAATGAATTTGACTAAATCTCCTATTAACAAGAATTGCCCAAAATAAAAAAAAAATGGAGAGAACCCGTTTAAGAAACTCAGGCGTGAAAGGCTAAGGGTAAGATCGTTAACACTGCAGATACGAAAGCCTATTTGGCTTATGTAGGAGAAAATAAAATACCGTAAAGGCGTAGTAACGCGACACAAAAGACGTAATAACGCAAAAATGGCGTAGAAACGCAAAACAAAAGACGCAGTAACGCCAATCAGAAGGCGAAGCTAAGCAAAAAAGGCATAGTAACGCAAAAACAAGGCTGTATCATGGTCGATAACCCAGATCGGAGATCCCGTGAGTTCTATGCTAACTGTCAAAACGATAAGATAAAGATATTGTCTAAAACCAACTTCTTATTAATACAAACAGCGCAAGAATGACACACCATGTATTCTTAATCATGTTAATCAAGACGAACTAGAATCCATTTGTAAAATTTATAAATTTTAAGTAAACAGGAGGACAGGTGTGTTCATTAAATAAATTGAGAGAAGTAAGTAAGTAAGTAAGTCAGTCAGTCAGTCAGTCAGTAAGTAAGTAAGGACTTTATTTAGTGAGGGTAGCAACATTTAGCACATACAAAATACATGTAATAGCTAATCTTCCACGAGGCCCTCAGCTAATCTTCCATGATCTAATCTTCCTTCTTAATAAAACATACACACTATAATATTTTGTTTCATCGGCAGTGTCATTTTTAGATATGAGGAAAAAATATAGATATAATAAATTGATAGAACATACAAGTTATAATATTTTCTTCCATCTGCAGTATCATGTTTAGATATGAGGAACTTTTGAAACCGTTTTGAATATGGAGCAATATTTTCTCACGGATGTATCTAGGCAGTGATTAGGCAGTTTACATTAAGCCAAAAGTCCAGTTTTTTGTTCACTATCGACCGACTGTTAGAATCCCTTACAGGATGTGCTAGGGATAGGATGTGTTTCTGCTGAGCTCCTGCTTTTTATTCAAATTAAAGGATTTTAGTGCACATTATGTGATAAAAATTATACCATTGTGAAGATCTTGTTTTACACTTTCGGAATATTGTACTTCTTATTAAAAAAAATTGTTGGCAAATGTGAAATATTACAAATTCTATGAATAATATTTGGTGGAATAGTTTCAAAATTATCTCAACAAAGGAGTTCATTGTTTATTATATTCCTGGGAAACTGCACATCAATGAAGACATTAGGAACTCTTAATGTTATCTCACAGGTCGTTAAGGGCCATAAATTCCTATCCCTCTTGACACAAGCTCTGTGATGATCTTGGAACTTGACAGGGTGTGAAAATTGGATGGATGTAATCTTTCTTTTGATACTCACCATTCCTTCTGTGCATAAAAACAAAACATCCTTATTTCTTCACTGAATGTAAAATACATTGTCAATTCTTAAATAAAAAAAATGATCCAACAGGTGGATGAGGAAGTATCTTTGATCTACAAAGACCAGTCAGAAACAGGGACTGAACATAATGAAAGCCAAGCAAATGACTCCAGTGACACTCTCAGCTATGCACTAGAAAATTCAGAGAATGACAGTGCTGATCAGGATCTCCAAGAAGACTGCCTCCAAACTTCACTGGAGACAGGAGCCAGTCTAGGTCTCCAATCTACAGTGCTAGATCAAGACCAGCAAACAACTACAGTGTTAGAAAATAGCTCCAACAGTGACTCTCCTATATCACCCAACCAGTTCGTATTCTCTGAACCCTCTCAACAGACTCCAACTCAGAATCCACTCCTTGACATGTTGAGTGAAAACAGTCGGAGCCCATACTTGCATGCCCAAGACATGGCCCAGTATTCTTTTGCTCAACCAGCTGTTCAGGATCTGCATTCCCCAGTGTCAGACAGGGTTGCCTGCAGTATCTCACCTGTACAATCCCAGTCTTTACTACCTCAGTCAAAGACTCCACTTAATTGGGATACTAATGACAGATTTAATGGTATATTATACCATGTGTATGCCCATGATGGTTTTACTACCATTGTATTTTCCTCAAAGGACCTGTTCAATAAATTCATGGGAGGCATTGAGAAGGAACTACACCCACAGCAGATAAGTGATGTTAGAGCAAACTACACCACTCATATTCGTGGAAAATGGTGTACAATTACTAGTGACACTAACTCCGGAACACTTACCCTGAATGGCCCAGGGTGCAAACTTTGGCAAGAAACTGTATTTATCAGACTGGCTTGTCATCTGTACCAGCAGTTCAAAAGTGAAACAGATGCTGATCTTAATGGTTCAATATTTTCCCAAACATCACCAATGCATACTAGATTTCATTCACCCTCCCCCCACCCTATGTCTACAGGCCTACTTTCAGCCAGAAACGCTGACCTACAAATGAATGTAGTTACAAGCATTAGTCATGAAGTACACGAACTTAAGAAAATTAGCCAGTTACTGAAGGAGCAAGTCGCTGCAATTGACAAAAAAATTGACACTCTACTGAACAGGAAAAACAAAGATCTACAAACGTCAATTCCAAGTGAAAATTTATTTGTGACTAGAAGTGAAGCAAGTGGCGATACCACAATACTGTCACCAGGACCTAGATCCTATAGTGAAGTGCTTAACAGTCCTGTAAGTACCCCTAAATCTAACAAAAAATCTGGGTCGGTAAAAATTAGAGACAATAATATGGATAACATAAATGACAACACCAAGGGAGAGAGCAAAAAACAAACTGGAAATGATAAGAATAGTGCAGCATGTCACTCTACTATGCCAGCATCCCTAAACAAATCAAGCAATACTGAAAATACTAACTTCAGTCAAAATGCCAGTCAGAGCCGAAAAGTTCCTAGAACTTTGCTGATTGGCGATTCAATCATTTCCAGTGTAAACAAAAAGGGCCTGACAAAAAACATGGAATGCATCTCTATTTCTGGTGGAACAATTGACTCAGTCACAGATAAACTAGAGATTTTTGACATTATGAAGTTTAACAACCTCATTATCACAGTTGGTGGAAATGATGCATCAAACAAAATAGACCTGGAATGTTTCCATGACAAATACAACAATCTAATTAAGTCTGTGAAGCTCAAAAACTCTAAATGTAACCTATTCCTGTGCACATCCTGTCCCCGTGGGGATACAGATGTTACAGGAATAAATGATGTTATTCTCCAACTGTGTCAGGAGAACAATCTGACCTGTGTGGATGTGAATGTCAACTTCTATGACAAGAAGAGAAAAAATGAACTGAGATACCACTTTTACAAACCAAGAGACTCTATTCACCTTTCTCGGTCAGGAATAAAACGGTTGTTAGGAACAATTAATGATCACATCCCTGTGGTTGAAAACTTTGAAAAATGTGTGTTCACTCCATATCAATCTCACACGTCAGTACCAAATTACAATGATGAAAAGCTGCCGAATACTAGACAACCAAAGCAAGGAAATCAGTTCAAATCAAGGGAGAGACCACTTAATACACAACCAGGAAATAGTGCCTACCAGAGTAGTCCCAGATCAGACCGCAACCGGAAGGGTCACTACTATGGCCATTGTGAAGACTCTGCAGGGAGTTATACACATTCAGGAAATGCTGCCTATCTGGGCGGTGCAAGTTCTGACCCTAGTTGGCATGGTCAGTACTATCGTCAGCATGATGAGCCTACAGTGAAAAGGCCATCCGAGCGCTGTATGAAATGTGGCATGACAAACCATGTCACCAGAGACTGTTTTCACCAGAGACAAGTACAGTGTCACAAATGTAAATGTTATGGACACAAAGACTACATGGGACTGTGTTGGAACATATAGGACAGTGGCAAATATGCCAGATATATAAATAAAACTCCAAATATTTCACTTGACAATAATTTTGAAATACTGCAGCATATTTGTGAAAATTGTAACTTTGTCCAGTGTATATGTCAATCAAACTATAGTCATGAAATGCATAAACTTGACCCAGCCAATACAAATGATCCTAAAAATGGAGATAATATATCTGCACTATCACAAGCAAACCAAACCAACTCAACAAATCTATTTCAAACCCAACAACCAACAAATGATCAGTTGTCAAATAATAATGTCAGTGTCTCAGAATGCATCAATGAACCATCCACTGAGGACAATTTTGACAATTATGCTACGAATATTAATGACCTTCAAACTGAAGATGGCAGAACCAGTATAAATGATAACTCTTCATCTTTTAAACCTGGTACTACTAAAAAAACCCTTCAGTTTGCATCACTTAATGTCTGTGGACTGAAACGCAAAGTACTTTTTCCAGAATTTTTAGATTTGGTCAATAAATATGATCTATTCTGTGTTTGTGAAACTAAACTTGATAAGTATGATGTTATCAATTTACCTGGTTATGATTACATCTCCCAATGCCGAAAGCAAAAGTATATCCGAAAAAGCGGAGGTATAGGCGTTTTTGTCAAACAACCACTGTCATCTTATATATCTTTTGTTGAATCTGACTCTGACTATGTCTTATGGCTGCGTATTAGCAAAAAGGCCTTTAACACTGATGAAGATATTTATGTAGGAGCTATTTATATTCCCCCTTGTGACTCAAGATTTTACAAATCTGATGAAATAGAACAATTTTATGTTGAAATTACTAATATGTGTGTTTTAAACAAATTCATTTTATTAATGGGAGACTTTAATGCCAGAACTCATAATAAACAAGATTTTCTTGATGAAGATGAATTCTTCAGGCACCAGTTTGGCTTTGATGAAGATTTGATTGACCACTTTCAGAATTCCAGAATACTTGATCAGTGTAATTTACCAAAAAATCGTACATCCAAAGATAAAATTATAAATAATGAAGGGAATATGCTCATTGATCTATGCAGATCAAATAATTTATTTATACTTAACGGTAGATGTGGCTCTGATAAAAATGTTGGTGCTATGACTTTTCGCAATCAGTCTGTTATTGATTACTCAATTATTTCTCATCAAGCACTAAGTTTTGTCAAAACGTTCAGTATAACAGAGCTCGACTCCTTATTTTCTGATGGGCACTCCTTGATAAAAACTACACTTTCCTTCTCACAAAAAATAGCTCAAACCACAACTTTGAGAAACCAGGTTAGGAGGGCAAAACCAAAGCTTCCTGAAGATAAAAAGGTGTTATTTGTTCAAAATTTGGACCACTCAAAAATCTACGAATTACATAATACCTTAATTGATGCCAACAACAATTTAAACTCAGTTAACATAGACAAGATCAACAATATATGTCATCACTTTTCAGAAATATTCAAAAAGTCAGCCCAGTTATGCATTAATGATAATTCAAGCTTAAAACATAAAACTGGTAAAAAGGCCTGGTTTGGGGTCCAGTGTGAAAAGGCCCGAAAACAATATCATTGTGCTAAATCAAAACATTCCAAACACTCTTCAACTTCAACAAAACTTAACCTAAAAATAGCAAGTAAAACATATAAAAAAAGATGAATTATTTCATAAATAAACATATTAAAACAACACAAAATAAATTAAGAAGTCTAAAAAATAAAAACCCCAAGGAATATTGGAAAGTAATAAATAGTATTGATAATAAAAAAACTGATAGCAACATTGAGCTCAATACTCTTTATACCTTTTTCAAAGACCTTAACAAGCAGCCTGATATTGATAATAATTATTGTGATAATAGTATAGATATTTCTATTGATGATAACGATGAGATTTTAAACTCACCAATAACTGACAGTGAAATTTTAAAATGTATTAAGTCTCTAAAAAATAATAAAGCATGTGCAAATGATGAAATAATCAATGAATATATTAAGAGCACATCTCATACAATGCTTCCATTATACACCTCATTTTTTTATTTGTTACTTGACACTGGCCATATGCCTGAAGACTGACTTGAAGGTATCATCATACCAATTTACAAAAAGAAAGGGGATCCTCTACAACCAGAAAATTATCGCCCTATAACAATCCTTAGCTGTTTTGGAAAGCTTTTCACTGCAGTATTAAATCAAAGACTAAACAATTTTTTAAATGAGCATCACATATTGGAAGAAAACCAGGCAGGTTTCCGGGCAGGCTACTCAACCTATGACCACATATTTGCTCTTCATGCAATCATTGAAATTTTGAAAGCTAAAAAATTAAAACTGTTTTGTTCATTCGTAGACTTTAGTAAGGCATTTGACTCTGTCTGGAGAGTAGGGCTTTGGTCAAAAGTATTGAAGAATAATGTTAATGGCAAGTTTTTTCGCATTATTTTTAATATGTACAAGGGAATTAAATCTTGTATATCTTTCAGTGGGAATCAGTCTAGTTTCTTCCCTTGTCTACGTGGGGTGCGACAAGGGGAAAATTTGTCGCCTGTATTATTTGCTTTATTTTTAAATGACTTAGAAAGTTTCATGCATTCTAATAACTGCTCTGATGTCAACTTGAAATTTGATTCAGATAATGTATACATTTACCTTCGACTTTTTGTACTGCTATATGCTGACGACACTGTCATTTTTGGTGTAGATGAAACCAGTTTTCAGAAGAATTTAGACACGTTTTATGAATATGCTAAATTGTGGCAACTTGATATAAATTATGACAAGACTAAAATTTTGATATTTGGTACCCGCAGTGATGACCGCTTCCATTTCAAAATCGGCACCAACACAATATCAGTATGTAAAGAATTCAAATATCTAGGGGTATTTTTTACGAAGAGTAGAAGTTTTTGTAAAGCCAAAAAACACAATTATGATCAAGCCAAAAAAGCCATGCATCTTTTATATAAAAGAATACGAAACCTTAATCTCCCTATTGACCTACAATTGCAGCTTTTTGAACATACTATCTTACCAATTGCACTCTATGGATGTGAGATCTGGGCATATGAAAACACTGACATTATTGAAAAACTCCAAAATGAATTCCTTAGGTATATCACAAATACCAGGAAGTCTACCCCAGCTTATATGCTACATGCAGAACTTGGTGTTAAGGCTGTTGATATTAAAATGAAAACCAGAATGATTGGCTTTTGGCTGAACATAGTAAATAGTAAGGAAACTAAATTATCAAAATTGTTATACAAGTTTCTTCTTGGCGAATATAATGGCGGCATTTATCAGCATAAATGGATCCATTGTATAAAAGAAATCCTAATAAGTGTAGGACGTGTTGACCTGTTACATAAAGATGTCATTGAAAACCCTAAATTGATCAAAATGCAAATTTCTAAAACTCTTTCTGATCTATATATCCAAGAGTGGCATACAAAAGTATCATCATCCTCTAAAGGAAAAAATTATAATCTTTTCAAACATGATGTCAATTTTGAAAATTATTTAACCAAATTGACTAAAAAACACTACTCTACATTGCTTAAATTCAGATTAAGTAACCATAGGCTCCCAGTTGAGACTGGCCGCTGGGAAAACATTCCTTTGGAGGAAAGAAAGTGTGTCCTTTGCGAGAAAAACGATATTGGTGACGAATTTCACTTTCTTCTTATATGCAATCATTTCAAATCAGACCGAAAAAAGTATTTACCCTCATATTTTTACAAACGTCCCAATATAATTAAATTCAAGGAGTTATTATCTACTGCAGATAAAACTCTTCTTATCAAATTATCCTGTTTTATAGAAATCATTATGAAGAAATTTTCAAATGCTAATTAAGTTGTCTGTATTTTAACACTACATGTTCTTAACATTTTTTTTTTTTTTTTTTTTTTTTTTAACTTTCATCACATTAACAAGTCTATGTGATATGTGACCAAGTCTCCGACAACCCTACCTCATGTCTCATGTAGGAAGGAGGTGTGTTTTCGGGGATACACATTTTTCCTGTTCCTGCTATGGCTGCCTTATAGAACTGCCCAAATCTGACAGGCTTGGTGAGATCCACTGTCTGTTTTTAATGGCCTTAAAAATCTTTTTTTGCATAGGCATGGTAATGTGAAGTATTTGCTTCCTTTTTTGTTGTTGCATTTGCTTGTTTATTTATGTCCTTTTATTACATGTCACCTGTTTGTATAATATGCTCTTACGCCACCTATGTGTGGCCTGAGTTTATCTTCAATAAAGTTATGTTCTGTTCTGTTCTGTTCAGGAATACAATTTTGTGAATCATCATATTTAATAAATGGATGTTTAACCCCCTTTCATTTTATTCAATGTTATTTTGAACTTTATGGATGAATGCCTGAGAGAAATAAAGAAAAAAAAAAAGATAATATTGTATTTAGTACTAAAAAGGTTGTAGACATTTATTTTCTCCACATCATTTTGTTTCTTTAAATAATCATTACGAAAACACGCCTATACAAATACAATGTAACCTTTATCGCCCAAAAAAACGAAAATTTTAAGATGAAAAATTGTGATATTTTTCTCATTTCTGCACAAAATATAATGTGATTTAAAAAACAACAACAAAGGACTGGTGGGTCTATTGCCTCCGAGTGTAGGTAGGAGAAATAGTCTTAAACTGTTTCATTAATCTCTTAAATTCCAGTGTCCAATCAAATAGTGTAGATCTTCACCAGACGCCGGATTCTGCAGCGTCTGATCAGGGTCTACACTCTTTGCCAAGCCCATCCTATGTTTCCAAGATAACCCTCTTTAGTTTTTCACAACACTCTGACCTCACTGCGACTATTTTCATTCTAATAGTTTTCCCGACAAGTCAGTGATATTCACGCGCACTTAAGCATAGAACAGCTTTTCTTCTGAGCACCTTTGGGTCGATTGACAAACAATTCCCGGTGAAATTCTTTTCACTGACTGTT
This sequence comes from Lucinisca nassula, assembly GCA_963580285.1. Classification (NCBI taxonomy): domain Eukaryota; kingdom Metazoa; phylum Mollusca; class Bivalvia; order Lucinida; family Lucinidae; genus Lucinisca; species Lucinisca nassula. The sequence goes on from OY757010.1 coordinate 62,263,964, forward strand.
ACAAGGCGGTTCTTCTTTGGCGGTTTATTTATGTTATTGTTTGTCACTGATTGTATGTATCGCATTTTGGATAGCAAGCTGGTATTGATTTCTGATCATTGCTTTACTTCTACTTTTTATAAGCACCAAGTTTATAATCATGAGTGTCTTATGCTCAACCTGGCTCTCTAATGCTTGACCATAGAAACACGATATAGATTTAATCGCCATTAAAAAGCGTAAGCTGGCCATTTTGTTTTCTACAAAAGCAAGTAATGACCTCTTATTTATGAATAGGTGCGCCATTCGGTCAGATAAGCATGATACCCAGACATTTAATGGTCTTGTCCAGAAAAGTATTTTTCATCACGGCTTTCTTTCTCTGGTGATTTTAACATAATTTAGAAATCATATGTAGACCACCTTTTATTGTAGTAAGCTGCTGGCATTTACTTAGGCAGCAACTGGTGAGATTTTCTCCTCTCTGGCTATCGAATGCTTAACCAGACGATCTAATGCTTAACCAGCAAATTTTGGCAGATGAGGAGTTCTTCGCAGAAATTAAAACTCCAAAACCTGTTTAATTTCATTTCAGGTCATTACCGGACCATTGATAAAACAAACACAGCGTAAAAGTCAGTGAAAATCATTCGGTACTATGATTCTGGAGACTGAAAATGTTTCCATAAAATACTATGTCATTATCGAATCAATAGTGCACTGCTTATCAGGTTGGCTAAAAATGGTTCCGTAGAACAAGGTGCGGGTGATTCTGGGGCCGTGGAGATGAAAACAGATCCGCTTTATAGTTGCAAGTTTTGTTATCATTTCTATAGATCTAATGCGTAACCAACCATTTTCGACCTTTTCCGTGGTGATTTCTCGCTAGTGCTGCATTGACAAGCAAAATATCCACAACACATATAAGCATATATGTTTATTGTGTGTGCATGTTAATACGCTGAACTTGTAGCAAAGCGCAGTAATAAATAAAAGGCAACAAACACCTCGAAAAACCACTCGTTTTCTAAGGCTTGAGTTCACCTTCAGCAGGAGAAACTAAATTTAGCTAAAATGTGTGAAGTACGGGATTTGGTATTTACTCCAAAGATGCCGATATCAATGGGCTCCTGAATGTAATTCCCCGTTTTTTAAATAACTTCCTCGTAAAAATTATATAACTTATGAAACATAGAAACTGCACAGTTTCTTTACCTTTTTTAGCGATCTAATTCCTAACCGGATGTCGCTCTAATTGCTTCACGTTCTTAACCAATGGTTACGCATTCTATCGTTCCGCAGGCGTGTTTCACATTGGCGTGATGTTTCGCGTCACGCTCTTCCGCCCAGTGATTAGTCACTAAGTATATCATTAGATTTGTCTATTGGCTATACAGTCGAACTTCAATGGGTCGAACACCTTTGAGACCTCAAAAATCTGTTCGAGACAGGGGTAGTTCGAGCCACTGAGGTTACTGTCAGGAGGCATAGCGAGATTCTTTTAGACATCTTTTCGGTGTTCTATAATGAAAATGTATCCTGTTTGTACTCATTAGAATCGCCTCATCGAGGCGATACTAATGAATACACACAGCATACATTTGCAAGATAAAAGACTAAAATCTCCTTAATTATCCCCAACTATTTCTTATGTAGAGGATTTCGCTAGGGGCTCAAGAATGGGTTCGACGCATCCATGGTAAACGAGCCATCGGTGTTCGAGCCATCGAAGTTCTACTGTATATGTAGACGACCAGTGTTAGAATAACTGGCAATCCATTACGTTAACACGTCTGTGTAATAATCACGTTTGTTAGCCCCACTTTATATAGGAAACCTGGGTTTTACACGGGCATGTTTAGCCCCCCGCCCATCGGGGCTTGAAGAAATAGATGGGCTGCATGAGGCTTCCACACAGAGCTGAAACCGAACCGCTTAAAGGATCTAAGCATGCCCAGGCAAAGCGGTGCGAGTCGTCCCGTCCATGCTTATAAACCCTATTGGTTTCATTGGGCGGCAGGGCTTGGGATGTCATTTCATCTCAATGTCGGGTAAAAGTCCCACAAAATTGGAAGCAACGTCTCCAAAATGACCTATACACTGTTGACGGGGATGTTAAACCTGAAATAAAACAAGCAAACAAAACACGGGTATGTAATATTTTTCCTATTTCTGTCTCAGTAACAGTTCTCAAATGTGGTTAGGATGGGTCCTTGTCAGTATGTAATGACAGTTCTGTCGGCTCCAGTGTATAGCTTGTTGATACTCGGTAGGGCCGCCTCGATGAGACGGTATAGACGTGCACCCACAGCCAACCTTTGAAGCAGATATACGAGTGAAAATCTCTGTTTTCCATATGTCATTCTGTCATTGAATGTAAGTACCTTTTAACCCACTCTGCTGGACACGGTATAACTCCTACCTTTTAACACAGTGTAGATCCAGTACTAGAAGCCATTTGATCAGGATCTACACTGTCCGTAATGATTTTAGATTTTCATGTCGAAAGGTAATTTAACCGTTAAAATGTGAAAACTTTTTCATAATAAGTTCTGCAAAATTTGGATGCTTATTAAATTGGTTGTTTAACAGTATTAGATGCTGAAAATTCCTTATATTTATTAATATTAGGTCTTTTAAAATAAGATTTAAATTATTCTTTTCTTTCAAACTTAAAATACACTCATACAAAAAGATAATGAAACATTTATTTTGCATATCCGCTGCAGGTATGTTTCCCTAGCGACCAGTTTAAGCCTCCAGCACATGAGCCGAGTCAATGTTTAATAAGCGGAGCTGAAGTCCCACAAAGTGAGTGTATAATATACCAATGTTCCGTTGGCCGTCGTCGTCGTCGTCGTCCGTCGTTCGCCCGAACTTTCAAACATCTTCCTCTCAGAAACCACTAGGCAAATTGAAATCGTATTTTACATAAAACATCTCTGCCTCACTGGTACAAAAGGTTTTATAATTAGTCATGGTTACGTGACAAAGATGGCCGCCATGCCGATATAAGGTAAAAACCCTTTAAAAATCGTCTTCGGAACCATACTTCAGATGACCTTGAAACTTAGCAAGCAGAAAAGGGGATTCGAGCCAACAAAAGTATATAAATGATGACCCCGGGTTGGCCTTGACCAATTTACGACAAGGTCAAATGTGGTCCCTAAAAGCATTTAATGGGGAAAAGGTAAACTAGTGCTTTCATCCCGTACAGTTGTACGTGTAGTTATGTAAATGTGATTTTATTTTCAGTTGGCGATGTGGTTCTGAGAGATGTTTGAATTTCTGATGGTCATTCAATCCTTGTGACCTTAAGCCAAGGATGAACTTGATCTTTTACATTAATAAAGGTTCATATAAGACCTCAACATGGAACATCTATGCCTCAGGAAAATTAAATTTTATATAATTGGTCCTAGTCACATGACCAAGATGGCAGCCATGCCCATACAAGGTAAAAAACAATAATTAAAAATCGTCCTCTCACGAACCAAATGTCAGATGACTTTGATATTTAGCAGACAGCAAAAGAGACTCGAGCCCTACAAAATTGATATAAATGTTGACCTTGGGTTGACCTTTACTTATTTTACGGCCATGTCAAAACTGGTCCCTACTAGAAGTAGAGGCAATGATCAGGAATCGATACAATCTACACATAGTTCCCATCAGAGACACCAAGGAAAAGAAACACAAACATGCAACAACAGACCTAATAGAAACACGGGCGTTTGAATGGGAAAAAGGTATAATTGTGCTTTTATCAAATACAATTGTAGTTTATGAACAGAAGATAGGTCGTATATGAACCTCTATGAATGTCAAAGGTCAAGGTCACCAAATTACCTTTGCTCGAGGTCACAAGGATTGAATGAACATCAGGATTTCAAACATCTTCACAGTAACCACATGGCTAATTGAAGTCATATTTTGTAAAGTATATCTATGTCTCAGGGAAACTGCAGTTTATATAATTGGTCATGGTCACATGACCAAGATGGCCGCCATGCCCATACAAGGAAAAACATCACGGAAACACGTCTATATAATTCTGACCCCTTGAACAACACTGTTGTAAAGCTTGGGTTTACAGTGGTAAACCTTATTTTTCTTATTTCTGCTCTAAAATATAGCTTGTGATTGCTCGTTAGAACCGCCTCATGTTGGCGTTGCTAACGAGTACCCACAATATATATTTTGAGCAGAAATAAGAAAAATATCACAATGTTTCATCTGAAAATTGTCATATTTTACAATGTATTTTTATAGTCGTGATTTCGTAATGGCCTTTAAACACTGCGGTCAAAAATAAATAATCATGTTTTTAATGGTGCCAATTAATTAACTTAAATGATTGCCATTAATCAAGTAGTTACGTTTTGTCACAGTTACACGTCCTCGGTCTGTTGTACTGGCCTCGGCCTTCGGCCTCGAGCCAATACTGCAGACCACCGACCTGTAACTGGGCCAATACGAGATTACTTGATTAATAACATCATGTAACAAATAATAATAATAACAATAATAATAATAATTATAGGTTATTGACTTTATATTGTGAAATATTCGGCACGAGTTCATATGGCGAAGGACGCACGAGCTTGCCTTCGGCCTCGGGCCAATACAGCAGACCACCGACCTGTAACTGGGCCAATACGAAATTACTTGATTAATAACATCATGTAACAAATAATAATAATAACAATAATAATAATAATTATAGGTTATTGACTTTATATTGTGAAATATTCGGCACGAGTTCATATGGCGAAGGACGCACGAGCTTGCCTTCGGCCTCGGGCCAATACAGCAGACCACCGACCTGTAACTGGGCCAATACGAAATTACTTGATTAATAACATCATGTAACAAATAATAATAATAACAATAATAATAATAATTATAGGTTATTGACTTTATATTGTGAAATATTCGGCACGAGTTCATATGGCGAAGGACGCACGAGCTTGCTCGTGCGTTCTTCGCCATATGAACGAGTGCCGAATATTTCACAATATAAAGTCAATAACCTTTTTATTATATACCCAAAACTTGAACTGTTTGCCAAAATTCAGGATTGCCTGGTATAGAAATCTGAACGTAAAATCAGATTATATTTTCAAGTTCTTTGAAATAGAAAACAATGAAGGTCGTTAAGTGTCTCCCTATACACGTTGATAAAACCACGCCCAACGGCGCCAAAGTGAAGACGATGTTAACGTTGGTGGATGTGACGTCATTAAAAACATTGACGTTTCCCAAAGCCGGACGCCATTTTTTTACCGAAGCGTCGGTTATATTGCTTTCAAAATGCTCCAGATTTCTTGGAAGAAAGTGTTGAAAATCTAAACAGATTGCAAGTAGGTCTTATTTGACAGCATAAAATGCGCTTTATGCACTTTGTCAGGGCCTATATTTGTTTTGTTTCAAGTCTTTTCAGTCGATACGCACGACAAGATAGCGGCAGATGTCTCGTCTTGAAATGCATAGATTTGAAAGTAGTTCTATTGGGAACGAGACTTCTTATCAACGGGCAACATGAACTTGACTACGGGCAATATGGAAAAATGTTGACAGGTTACTCCTGTACAAAGTTAACGGGACATTTTCTGGTTGTATAATAATAATCAGTATGTGTTGTTCTTGATGTTGGAAAGGAGGGTGCTAAGTATAAAGTCTAAGTCTTTTTGCTGATTGTGCTTGACGGTTTATAATTTCGTTAAGGTTGTGCTCACTGATCAATCATGGTCGAATTCAACTCTGTTAAATATACATTGTTAAATTAAACACCGGTTTCTACGTCAATTTAGATATTGAATCTAAGGAATTCAACAACAAAAAAAAAAAAAAAAAAAAAAGAACAAAAAAAAAAAAAATGTACAACCGGCATTTGATACTGCAAACTCAGCGTTCATGTATTCTAGTTATTAGTTTATAACTACATGTACGTAAATGGCTTTAATAATGAGACAGCATTGCCTTTTTCTTTCCGAACTAGTACATTGCGATCACAATAGAGTCACTTTGTGCCATATCTTTTCTGGTTTCCGCCTAAAATCAGAGACAATCGACACAGTGTTGTCAGTGTTTCGATTAAAAGCGGTGATAACCTCGAAGTGTTTGCCTTTAAAATGTATTTCTTTACCATTTCCGACCAGCATGAAATACCAGACATTGGGTCAGAAGGCCATGATGCCATTTTAACGATTTCTCATCATGTTAGTCGTTTACTCATTCCATGGTACGTTGGTTTCTGAACACCAACCCAATCTATCAACGCCGAACCCAAACAAATTAGTCAGGTTCTGATAAAAAGGTATTTCGTTTTCGTCTTGACCGGTCCATATCGTCTTAATATGCGTATGCTGTGTTTGTAACTACCGCTGCTTCTTGCACGGATCTTCCTTCTTATACACTTTTGGCGCCCACTGAAAGGCTAGTTTTGTGAGCTCAGGCTGACCTAGGTTTGCTGTATTTCGCTTTATTTCCTATATGGCAAAAGACATGTTCTTGTGGCATTAAACGCTAACATTTGTCCAGTCCAGACAAGCGTATCTAATATCAATGATTGATAAAACAAACCAAGGTATTTAAGAAAGATAAACATACGAATTGATGGATTGAAAATATGGCATTAATAATAAGTTCTTAAAATGCACCACGAAAACATGCTTTTATAATTTTGACACCCTTAAACCCAACTTTTATATAGTAAACATTACGAGAACACGCCTGTATAATTTTGACCCTCTAATACCCCATTTATATATAGTAAAACTGGGGTTTAAGGGGGTATACATTATTTTTCTTATTTCTGCTCAAAAACATAGATTGTCGAGGCGGTTCTATCGAGTCCCCGCAATCTATGTTTTGAGCAGAAATAAGAAAAATATCACAAGTTTTCATCATAAAATTTTCATTTTTTCGGCGATAAAGGTGGCAATGTATTTATATAGGCGTGTTTTCGTAACGACTGGGTTTTGAGTGGTTTGAGTGGAATCGTAATGGCAAATGATACTTTCATGGAACGCTATGGATTTTGGAATATATACACAGGCGTGCTGGCAGAGGGCGACGAAACAGTTGTACATGTAGCTAATGCATTAAAAGCACTAATGATTCAATGCAGATTACATTATTCGATGTATTATCATTCTCGATTTATCTCGACGTCTGTATTTTACCGTTTTTCAAGAATTAAACAAAATACCAAAACAAAGTAAAGGGGCGGGGGTGGGGGTGGGGACTGGTGGCCTTAATATGCTAACTACAAAACTCCAATACTTACATACGCAAATTGAAAGCGCGCCAATCATATACAAATATGAAATAATACGTAATCATAACTAACATACACAAATTGAAAGCGCGCCAATCATATACATTGTAAATAATACTGAAACATAGTGAATCATGCACAAATGTCTGAGCAGTAAATTTTATGACGTAAAGTATAGCGTCCTATGACGTGAAGTATATCGTCTTTTTCAAGAAACACTATTTGGAGTGCGTCACTATACATCATATTCGCCTTGGCAACGCAATAACATACATGTGAGAGGTGATTCGAAACATGTTCACAAGTCCGTGTAATGACCACCTCTCCAAGCCCCACTCTGAAAAGAGAAACCTGAGGTTTACAGGGATACGTTATTTTTTTCTTGTTTCTTGTTAAAGGCATAGGTTGTGGGTATTCGTTAGGTTCTAACAAGCACTCACAACCTATGTTTTGAATATAAATAAGAAAAATAGAAGTGAATGCGATGATCAGGAATCGATACAATTGACCCATCAGAGACACAAAGGGAAAGAAACACATACATGAAATAACTAGACCCTAATGGAAACACCAATAGCGGAAAGCCTTTCCCACAGAATGGCCAATTGGTTATCCAAAACAAAAAATAATATATAAGCGATTCACAAATCGATTTTACGCGGCCGAAATCCTCGCCCATTTGGACAAATAATTTGTTCAGTCCGCATGAAGGCCTCCTAACTCATCAGTGCAACATCGCCGAGAACACAAAAAATCACACAACTACAGAGACAAAACAACGGTGAGGACTGGACAGCAAGAAACGACTGAAAGACTGAAATGCTGGAGCAAAAGAAAACAAACAGTTAGACTCTGATGGGCCGAGCCTCAGATACCAGCCGACAAAAGTCACATTAGTGAGGAAAATTTTTTTTTATTTGTATGGATTCTATATGGCCGTCCCCTACCCTTGGGGTGCCTGGGTCGATCACATTACGAAAACACGCCTATTCAAAATGAAAAACATACCAAATTTTCGTCAGAAAAGTATAACAATGAAAGAATGCACTATATCATACGGGTGAGTTATCGTCATGCGGTTCAACGTAACAAATAATCATAACTAGCTACTATAGTCTGATAATAAAAGTCAGATCATTTTGGCTATCTTTTATTGTATTAAAAATTTATCACCTTCTTAGTAATTGCAAGTCTATTTGGTAGAGCCCCAGATCTTAGGATCATAAAACTGGGATTTGCAGGGGCATACACTATTTTTCATTACGAAAACATGACTATTCAAATACATTGTAACCTTTATCACCGAAAAAATGAAAATTTTAAGATGAAAAATTGTGATATTTTTCTTATTTCTGCTAAGAAAATAGATTGTGGGTACTCGTTAGAACCGCCTCATCGAGGCGGTTCTAACGAGTACCCACAATCTATGTTTTAGAGCAGAAATACGAAAAAAAAGGTTTACCTAAAATTGAGCCAGAGAGAGTAGACTAGCTAAACTTTTATACACTGTTCATTTTAGTGCAAAAGGTGATTCTAATTCCATATTGTTCATTTTAACGCCTAGTGGCTAGGCTACAAATAATCGTAACGGTAATGAAGAAATCGAAAAGAATAATTTTGAGGTGTGCAAGGAAAATAATTTTTATTGTATAGATTCGATATGGCTGTTCCCTGCCCTTGGGGTGCCCGGGTCGATCACATTACGATACCACACATATTCAAAATGAAAATTTTCCAGCAAAAACATCTGATATTTATCATATCTTTGCTCACAAAAAATAGATTGTGGGAACTCGTTAGAACCACTTCATCGAGTCGGTTCTAACGAATACCCACACTACATGTTTTTGAGCAGAAATAAGAAAAATAGTGTTTGCCCCTGCTAATACCATTTCAAGGTGGTCAAAATTATATAGGCGTGTCATCGTGATGTAGTCTCTCAAAATAGAAGTGAAGACAATGAGCAGGGATCGTTACAAGTAACCCAAAGCCCCCATCAGAGACACCACGGGAAAGAAACACAAACATGAAACAACTAGACCCGAATGGAAACATCACTAGCAGAAAGCAAAAAGGACACTTACTTTCCCACAAAATGGCCAATTGGGTAGCCGAAGCAAAATAATATACATGTAAGCGATACACACACTCAAAATAAAACACGACAGACGAACCGCCTTGGAGCGGTCAGTGAAACGAGTTCTACGGGGGCCTGGGGTGGGGTGGTGGTGGCGCCTTGGAACGGTCAGTGAAACGAATTCCACCGGGGGGGGGGGGGGGGGGGGCTTTTAAATCGATTTTACGTGGCAACAATCCTCGCCCTTAAGACTCGCTCTCGCCTCAAGACTCTGAACATGATTTTTTTTTTTTCAAATAAAGGATTCGCAGTCGTTTCTTACTAATCCAGATCTTCCTTAGAACCGACTAATGTGCTTCCATTATCATCCGTTAATGTGGTCCGGGGATTAATAATTACACAGACTTGTTACAGGTACAGTGGTGTGACATTTGGCAGCTGCACATCAGTTCTACGCCTCGTTACCCAGTATTTGCCGAAGATAATATTCGCGTAATAAGATAAGATTGGTCCGAAACGGCGTATTTAGGTGTTTCTGGTCTTCAATTTACATCGCATTAAAGAGGTCCGTTGTGGACCCTACTTTATTTACAGTATAACGGGGGACCATCCAAGCAGGCACATGGCGTAATAGTGACGTCACATCAACGTATGTGCAACGTCATTAAGTTTATGCAACGTCACGTCAAGTCAACGTCGGTGCAACGTATGCAATGCCAAATCAACGTCGGTGCAACGCGTCAAATCAACGTCTGTGCAATAGGAATATGCATGTACATGTACATGTACGTTTGTGTATAGATGTATGTTATTAATTATACCTTTTTAATATTCATGAGCCACTGTAGAATACTGATTGGTCGAGCGCATGCCACGCACAGTGCAATAAATTATCATATTTCCCTGCTATATTCCCCACTGACGTCACTGCTCAAAAGTACAAGCGCCCAATTTGATCATTCACATCTTATGTCCGTGTTAAAAAACTTGCTTTTTTCACATTTTGAAGCATTCACTGAAGTCAGAATTGAGTACAGTAAAGCATTTGTTGTCCTTGTGTGAGGGGAATATGACGAATTGTTCACCTGTGCAGGTATTATTACCTGCTCGAGTGATCAACCTCACACAAGAACAATACTGCAAAGAAATTTCCAGGCTTTTGAATGACAGCCAGTGGCAATTATTTTCCATATACCCCGTGAGCAAAAAAATATATGACTCTCTCGCGCTTGCCTTCGCTGAATTGCGATGCCGCCATCTTGGATACTGCAGTTGAAAATAATTTCATGCACCACAATAATTTACAGCCAATACAGTTATAAATAAAAAACTTTTGATTGTTTTTCACTCATTCGGTACTTTATTTCATTATTTTCCTTCGTAAAACCCCATTCTAACATGACGTATACACGTTTCCGCCGAGCGCCGTGATCAACTGAGTGCAGAAGGGCGCGTTTGATGACGTTGCATGTAAACATGTTCTTCTGACGACGTCCACTACATAGAGGATCTTACATGAGTGTTCATGTATTATTGAATCTATTAAACGAGTTGAGGAAAAGGGATAAAATGCGAGGCGTTTATAAAGCCTTTTTATTCGCGATTGTTTCACAAAAAATGCCAATAGTCCGTCATTAGTAAACGCGACGTCGTTGAGGACGTCGTACATGTAACGTTACGGGGCGTATCTAACTATAATTTGCATATTTAATCCACCAGTGGTTTGTCGAATTTATTACATGGCGTTATTACACTCCCAGAAGCGACGCCATATGATAAAAAAGAATCCGTTGGAAAACAATGCAACAACGTACAAAATGTCGTTAAAAAGTTTTCCTGTACAGTAGAACTTCGATGGCTCGAACACCGATGGCTCGTTTACCATGGATGAGTCGAACCCATTCTTGAGCCCGTAGCGAAATCCTCTACATAACAAACAGTGCCAGATAATTAAGGAGATTTTGGTCTTTTATCTTGCAAATGCATGCTGTGTGTACTCATTAGAATCGATTCTAATGAGTACACACAGCATACATATTCATTACAGGACACCGAACAGATGTCTAAAAGTATCCCGTTATACCTCCTGATAGTAACCCTCAGTGGCTCGAACTACCCCTGTCTCGAACAGATTTTCGAGGCCCCAAAGGTGTTCGAGCCATTGAAGTTCGACTATATAACAAATTCTATCCCGAGAATACGCCTATATAGTTTTGACCCCCTTGAACCCCACTTTTATATACAATACAATACATATACATTTATTCAGCATTAAGCAATAGAAGCCTCCGTGGTGCAGTGGTTACGCTACTCGCCTTGTAAACCAGGGATCGCAGAATCGATCCCGGGCTTCTCCAGACTTTCGGATGAGTCTTTAAACCGAGGTCCCGTCTCCGTATGACCTTAGCTGTTGGTGGGACGTAAAACTAAAACTCACTCACTCACTCAGCATTAAGCACATATATTGCTTCTAGCCTATAATACAGTAGTGTAGTGATATATAGTAAAACTGGGGTTTACAGAGGTAAACCTTATTTTTTCTTATTTCTGCTCTAAAATATAGATTGTGGGTACTCGTTAGGACCCCCTCGATGAGTTACGTATACCCACAATCTATATTTTGAGCAGAAATAAGAAAAAATATCACAATATTTTATCTTGTTTTTTTTTTTTCTTTTTCATAGCTGTAAAATTTACAGTGTATTTGTATAGGCTTTTCTTAATGGTTATTTTTATTCTTGGCGAGGAACATGGGCTCATATTCCCCGCCTGATTGCCTTACGGCTCGGGCAAATATAGCTTTCAGGCGGGGAATATGATCCACTGCTCCCTGTAAAGAATCAAAATATGTCATAATATTCACTTGCATATATTGAACGCATGCGTAATTTATATTTCAACAAAGAAACAAATCGGCCTCCGCCCACCGGGACTTGAAGAAATAGATAGACTGCATGATGCTTACACGCAGAGTTGAAACCGACTCGCCCATGGGTACTAGTAAACCGCTTAGAGGATCTAAGCCTTTGGCTGGGGCGAGTCGAACCGTCCGTGCTTACATGTATAAACCCTATCGGTTGTATTGGGCGGCAGGGCATGAGACGTCATTTCATCTCAATGTCGGGTAGAAGTCCCACAAAAAGGAAGCAACGTTTCCAAAATTTATTGCACTGTGCTTGGCATGCTCTCGACCAATCAGAATTCTAGAATAGCTCATTAATATTAATGAGGTATAATTAATGATATAGATCTATGCACATACGTACATGTACATGCATGTCCCTCCTGGAATTTTAAATAAAACACCTTCATCTATATTATAATACAAATTAGCTTCTGCATATAAGGCGTTTGGTTTCATAGGGCGGTAGGGCTTGAGATGTCATTTCATCGCAGTGTCGGTTAAAAGTCCCACAAAATTGGGAGCAACGTTTCCAAAATGACCTTTACAGTTTTGACGGGGACGTTAAACACAAACTAAAACAGAGAGAAAAAAAACAAGTGGACACCGGAAGCCAGTTCTTGCCAATACCACCTACACTTATACATTTTTTTTGTACTTGCCAATACCACCTACACTTATATAAACATGAACATTTATGTATTCTCACACTGCAAATGGCATTTGAATGAGAGATTCCGTTTCACCCCTGTTATTTCGATTAATTTCAGTGGCAGGTGTTGCGGTCAAGTGGCCACTGATACGGACATAATGACCGCCATGATCTGCACCATTTGACTTCAATATCAATGAATGGAACAAATTAGAGGCGATATTAACTGGCCCGTGACTGATAGTAAGACCCATAACGATCCAATCCCAAGAGAAATGTATCTAAACATAAGGATTTGACAAATTGCTTTTTCAAATGGTGTTACTGATAGGGATAGCCGCTTCAACCCTATAGACTGGTAAAGATACCTCTACAAACAGTGTAGATCAATATGAGGAGGCTCATCAGGATCAACAGCATTATAAACCCTAATACCTCTCCCCGCTGCCACCTCTCACATTATTTCTCGCAGATTGATCATGAAATCTGTTCCACGATCATTCATTCTCTCCCTTCCACTGGTCGCCATCACGAAAACACGCCTATATAATTTTGACCCCCTTTAACCCCACTTTTATATAGTAAAAATAAAGGGGTAAACCATATTTGTCATATTTCTGCTCAAAATATAGATTGTGGGTACTCGTTAGGTTCTAACGTGTATAGTTCGAACAAATTGACCTGAGACTGGTGAACTCTGTTAAAATAATTTCACACCCGACTGAATGCATGTATTTATCTTCGCCGTCTCCCGAAAATGACGATATTGTTATTCAATACATAGAGGTCGGTAAATGGGTCGCAATTCACGTGATGCCGAAAATTCACGAGAAGGTTACGAAAGCGACGTATTAGGCGATAACATAAACATTAATATTGACAAATTTATTCCATGCATAAAAGTTAGTCTCAGGTCAGTTTGTTCGAACTATATCCTCAATCTATGTTTTGAGCAGAAATAAGATAAATATCACATTTTTTCATCTGAAATTGTTCATTTTTTGTCGCGGTAAAATTCAAAAGAACCATTAGAGATTTGAATGCCCTTCCCGATTCGATTATTTCGACAGCTGAAGGTGCTGATGATTGTGTAGCTAAATTTACCTGTTTGGTTAGAGCTAGGGACTAACCTCCCACATCACAGGTCCTGGTGTATGAATGTCTTTCGACGTGTCACCAGTAACAATTCTGATTCTGATTCTGATTCTGACAATGTATTTGTATAGGCGTGTTTTCTTAACGGCCAATCTCTGGCGAAACTGGTTAGCCGCCTCTTGTAAAAATGTCGGCCAAGGAACAGCATGGTTTGGCATTGTGAAGGGCTCGACATGACCCAAATACTATTGAATGGGGTCTTACATGTAAACTCCATGCAAACAAAACATCCAACATGCACCAAACCATTCCGTGTCACCATCCCAAAAACTAGGTCAGTGGCCTAGTTCGAAACATTGTCAAGCCAACCGCGGTCAAATTTTATAAGTGCCAGATCGCTGCCGTCCAGTGTTATAAGTGCTGGTGAGTAAACACTTTTTTATTTAATATCTTTTCTACGAAGTGTATTTTGTAAATTTTGTTTAAACTTAAAGGCGTTACGCAGGTAGTTTTTTCCAAAATATTCCCATTTTCCACACCATTAGCTTTCAAAGAAATAAAATAATTTCCATTAAAACACTTTACCCATGTTTAACTCTTTTTAAAACGAAACCTTTCATCATTTTTATGAACTAATAGCGCCAGCAAGATTTAAAGTGTTAATTTTGGTGTGATAAAATCTTGAAATGACATATTTAAATTATGACAATCCTTTTTATTGACTACATGCATATGTACATGTACATCACGTCGCGACATACCCGGCTGTAGATTGGGTTTTAGAATCCAAGCTTGTTTAAAGTCCCACAAAATTGGAAGCAACGTCTCCAAAATGACCTATACAGTGTTGACGGGGACGTTAAACCTCAAATCAAACAAAACAAAATACACATTTTTAGAGGCCGTATCATTCTTACATGCATGCATCTCTAGAACAAGCATATTTTAGATGAAATAGCATTACTTGAACAAGTCCATGAAATGAACATCCCCTAAACCCAACTTTAAATAGAGAAAGCTGGGGTTTACGGGGTATACCTTATTTTTCTTATTTCTGCTTCAAGACATAGGGTGCGGGTACCCGTTAGAACCGCCTCAATGAGGCGGTTCTAACGAGCACACACAACTGAGGCGGTTCTAACGAGCACCCACAGCCTATGTTTGGCGCTGAGTATCAAGATGAAAAAAAATCATAGATTTCATAAGAAAGGGATCGAAAAAAAATGCACTATGTCGAACGGGTGTTATCGTATTGGTTTGATATGATTCGAAATATTCCATTGTCATATAACAAATGGGGACCGCTTTTGGGATGGTCTCTTTCCATCTTTTATTCGCATTTTTTCAGAATCACATTCTTATAGCAGCCACCACACACAATAGTCTGTACCTTTTGGAACAGCAATTTGCATTGTTGGCCCAGAATTTCTGAAAATGGCGTAAAACATCATCTTTGTTGTCAGTGTTCGTTTAGCAATATTGGTCTTATGTCATATTTCAGAGCCCATATCCTGTTATCAACAATTCTCTTTGGCTCATAAAAATGGACCCATGTCTCATCTCCAGTTATGAGACTATCAAACACGTATTTTTTTATATATGCAGTCGAACTTCAATGGCTCGAACACTCTTGGGACAACGAAAATCTGTTCGAGACAGGGGTAGTTCGAGCCACTGAGGGTTACTACCAGGAGGCATAACGCGGTTAATTTTCGGACATCTTTTCGCTGTTCTATAAAAAAATTGTATGTTGTGTGTACTCTTTAGAATCGCCTCGATTCTAATGAATACGCACAGCATACATTTGCACCATAAAAGTCGAAAATCTCCTTACTTATCAAACACTACTTCTTATGTGAAGGGATTTCCTGGGGACTCAAAAATTGGTTCGACTCATCCATGGTAAACGAGTCATCGCTGTATCGATGTTCCACTGTATATAGTTGTGTCATTGATCCAGCGAGCACTATTCTTCGTAAACTCTAAGAATTTTCTCGAGAGTGAAGTGGACAGATGCTAAACCCAAGTTTGTCATTTGTGCCAGCTGTCTGACAGTGACGCGCATCTTTCTCAATGGACTTGATCTTATTGATGTTAGATTTGGTAACTTCAAAGCAGGATCTTCCTGAATAAGGGGCGTCTTTGACTGATTCCTGACCATTACAGAATTTTACAAACCATATATAGACTGTGTAAAATGACATAAATAAAACATACATCATCATCTTTGCTTTTTACATTAAATCCCAACTTAGCGGGGTTTTATATGGGCCCCGTCAAGCGATTTTGGTACTTATCGCCTATGCGAGCAGCGAAGGTTCAGGCGAGCCTGCGCATCCGCGCAGTCTCGCCAGATCCTTCGCTGCTCGCTCATACAAGCAGTGAATCAAGAGGAATCTTCAGACAGAAAGCCATATCCCTGGCTCCTCTGATTGGCTGGGCATGCGCAGTTAAAATTTGTCATGACGGAATGCTCGAAGACACAAATTCGCTTGGCGGGACTCATACAATAACTGATTTCTGAAGCATTTCTATTTGTTTTCTAACCTATACAGTGTTGACGGGGACGTTAAAACTCAAATCAAACAAACAAACAAAACCATTTCCAACGCAGTGTTTATGCATACACCTGAAAACGATAATATAATGTCATTAGTCAAGTAATTTCGTAGGTCCGAGGTCTGAGGCCGAAGGCCGGGGCCAATACAGCAGACCTCGGAAATACGAAATTACTTTACTAATAATAATGACAATTTTATTAACTGACACCATTAAAAACATGATTATTGATTTTTGACCCCAGTGTTAATACGGATGTACAGGATTATAATGAAATTAATCAAATAATTTCGTATTGGCCCAGTTACAGGTCCGAGGTCTGCTGTATTGGCACGAGGCCAACTCGGCCAATACTGCCGACCGAGGACCTGTAACTGGGCCAATACGAAATTATTTGATTAATGACTATTTTATTAATTGACGCAATTAAAAACATGATTTAAGATTTTTGAATATTGGTTGACCTTGTGTAATATAGGATAATCAATTAATAAAATCAATTAATAATCGGCAATATTTATACAGACATTTCTACACAATATTCAATGATGATTAGCCAGCTTTGTAGCGTATACGTGCAAATCCCATGATTGTCGACTAAACATTGCGCTTGCAAAAGTTTTTGAACATCCCTTTTTTCTTATTAAACAAAGCACAGCTTATGGGTGCTTGTTAGAACTACCTCTTAGAGCCGGTTCTAACGCGAGATGTACGCACAACCTTAGTTTTTGAGTACAAATATGGAAACTTTTGTATACCCCTTTCAAATCGTATATTTCTATATAAAGTGGTATTTTTCAGGGGTGACGTCTGCATTTTTAGTTTCGTATTTTGAATTTGACATGTTTAATGTCAAACAAAAACAAAACACCTTAAAACAAAGAAATCCAGAAATCAAAATGACGAAGTCACAAGAGCCCTTACACAAAACAACACATTTTTTTTCTACTACAGTATATTCATATTTGTAATTTCTTTTTTTTTTTATCAAGATGCGGTGATTACGTGGTTGTGTGAGTCGAAGGCGGTTTGTAGGGCATATCTTGCATCACTTGGGCGTCCAGCTGATATTGGCTTACAGCTGGGCAAGTCCTGCTGTCCTTGTAGCAGGTATGGGTAGAGGGGGAATGTTATTTCTTCTGTTTCTACATTACCATTTATTCCCCCCACCCCACCCCCTCACTTTCTCATCTACTATCTCTTCCATCACTTTTCTCCCTTTCTCTGTGAGACGACACAAAATGATAACCCACAAGGGCTGACGTAGACTAGCTACTAGTCTGATAATGAAAGTCTGATCATTTTATTTTTTTTTTATATTTTCTATTGGTTTAAAAATTTATCACCTCCTTAGTAATGGCAAGTCTATTTGGAAGAGTCTCAAATCTTAGGATTATCAGTTGAGCCAGAGAGACTAGACTAGCTAAATTTTTATACTCTGTTCATTTTAGTGCAAAAGATGATTTTAATTCCATATTATTCATTTTAACGCCTAGTGGCTAGGCTAGGGCTGACGTGTCGTTTGACCCCAATCAGTCAATCAAACAAAACTCATGGTACATTGTCACATATACAGTAAAATTCCGCTATTAAGACCACCTAAAATTAACACTAATCCTGTTTCAAAATGCTTATTTAGTAGGTTGCAGTTATTCTTTCTTTCCGTTTTCTGAATACAGTTTCCTATGGAAAGATACCACCTTTGGGACTGTTCAAAAGTGGTCTTAAAGACCACTTTTGAACAGTCTTAAAGGTGGTCTTAATATAGGAATATAGGCTTCTGCACATGCACGTTTTCTTGGTCTTTAAGCCTCTGAAAGGGACCGGTCTACAGAAGACAAATAGCCGAATATATCATCATCAGAGTATGACGAGGGTGTGGAAAAGTAATCAGGATGTCAAAGTGTTTACATTCCTCTATTGTCTTAGTGTAATTGCTCCAATAGGGAGTTTACTGGAAATATATGGTCACTATCAGGAGAAACTGCACGTGCTATCAGTGAGGAAATGACGAGGGCGCAGAGCAGTAAGCGCATTAATCGGACAGGCATAAAACCCACAGAATGTCTGTCTTTTGTAGGGCAGAAAGATGTGGGGGCGCAGGTTTTCTAAACAAAGTCTAGCACGTCACATGTTTACTACCGTAAACATGTGATATGCTAGACTTTGTTTTGGCCAGTCACATGAAAATAACAAGACTGTACAGCGCAATTTGTTTGAATGCTTCATGTAATAGATTTTACAGCCGCGTGATTTATTGCTGATGAGTATATGAGTAAAATATTAAACCTAGGTGAAAACAGTTAATGAAGCGAAACTTGGCACAATAATTCAATGTTGTTTTAATGGTACCAGTTTGTAGTGATCAAGGTAGAATATTATACGCAAAAGTATTCTTATGTGTTTTCAGAAAAAGAGTAAATCGATTTAAGCACCAAGCAACCCCTCCCCATTCTATAAGCGTCAGCTCCAGCCCGGTACGGCTTATTAAAATTTTGTGATAGGTCTAGCATGATCGTTTATACGTCACCGAGGCCAGAATAAACACACCTTTAAGCCCCGTTATATTTCGAGAAAACTGGAGTTTACGGGGATAAACAGTATTCCCTTCAATAGGTTGTGGGTACTCGTTAGAACCGCCTCGACATATATCAGAATTCCCCTCGGGTACCCCCCCCCCCCCCCAACACACACGCGCGCGGAACAAACCGAAAAAGTCATCATTCTGATAGAATAAATGTAAACGTCTTACGATGCCGATCAGAGAGGTAACTATAACTTGAAGCATTATAAAGTTACAAAAGTCCGTCATTTGCCCCACATCACCTCCAACTTTAATTCAGTGTCTACCTTGTTTCCTGTTGACACTCACCAATATTGATCCGTTATTTTTGTATGAGGCCTCGAGTGGGGAAATTCTGTAAGTTTGCATACCCACTGTCCTTATGACTTCTGAGGTTAATTTATAATTTATTGCTTTTTCTGTTTTTTGTTGCTGTTGTTGATTTTGTTGTTGTTGTTGTTGTTGTTTTTCTCCTGGGAAACGAAGAGCAGTGGTGCATTTGGTGCTTAACAATATAGCCTATTAAAAACATAGAGGATCTTACATGAGTGTTCATGTATTATTGATTTTATTAAACGAGTTGAGGAAAAGGGATAAAATGCGAGGCTCTGCCGAGCATTTTATCCCTTTTCCTCGACTCAATAATACATGAGTACGAATGCAAGATTCAATTTATCATATGACATATAAAACGCATTTTATTCACAATTGTTTACAAAAAAATGTCAATATTCCGCCGTTAACGCGACGTCGTTAAGGACGCCGTACATGTAACGTTACGGGACGTATCTAGCTAATTTGCATATTTAATCCACTAGTGGATAATCGAAAATATTACATGCCGTTATTACACTCTCAGACGCGACGTCATATGATAAATTTGGTTCTCTAATTCTTGTTTTTTAGTATAGATATGAATGTAATATGCGGCTAAGTCTTTGCAAAAGGACAGACTGAAAGAAAATTATAATCTGGAGAAGAATCAAATTTGGAGTACAAATGGAGTATGGCGGGCAGGAGTATCTGGATATTTCATTACATGTGCATGTGTACATGCCGGCCTCGGTGGCTAAGTCAGATGTGCGTTCGGCCGCCGATTTGATCCCCGCCGGGTCGGCAACATTTTTCTTGGAGAGTGACTACGGTCACGTTCTCCCTTCTGTTGTTTCAAGGAGAGTTGCTTGTATGTGGCGAAAGAATGTTCACAGTGTACTACACTACTGGTATTATGAACCTGCCCAGAATGATACCCAAAATGTAGGTTGTAAAGGTGCTCGTTGGAACCGCCTCATTGGTGGGGGGCGTCTAACGAGTACCCACAACCTATGACTTGCACAGAAGAAAAATGGGCTCATCGCTGCAAATTTCAGTTTCTCTATAAAAAGTAAAGTTTACTTGTCGGGTCACGAGCAAAGAAAGTGAACCCCACGACGACTTTCATTTTATGGACTTGTACATGTGAACACGACCACGTTCGTCGTCTCCTCATTACCATAACATTTTCATATGACATACACTATTTATATATCTCCGAAACGGTTATTTTTCTGATGAAAATTTGACATCTTTCTCATTTTTACCTCAAACATAGGTTGTGGTGCTCGTTAGGACGGCCCTAGGGCTCATTAGCTGTCTTAATCTGCCAGTCATTGCTTAATATAGGAAAATACAGTAAAATTCCAATATCAAGACCACCCTTGGGACTGTTCAAAAGTGGTCTTAAGACCACTTTTGAACAGTCCCAAAGGTGGTCCCTGACCAGAGGACATTGTGTGCAGAAAACACGAAGAAAGAATAACTGCTCACTTCTAAATAAGTTTTTTTTAAAGCAGAATTAGTCTTAATTTTAGGTGGTCGGAATTTCACTGTAAGTACATTGCAGTGGATTTATTATTTTAACGGATTTCCGTTGTATTTTTTGTTACCCATTGCAAACAGGGAAGCACATTTTTTCTGTGTCTCCCTAGATGTACATTTAAACAGCCACAAGTTCATGTACTTGGTCAACTTTTAATGAAATGGACATTCATTTTGTGAACATATTGCTGTCAAGAGCCTTGAAATGTACATGCATGCACTGTAACAGTTTTCAGAAATCAACATCTGGTTTTCATCAAATTTACCACAGCATGTAATAAATAAATAAATAAAAAAACAACAATAAAATAAAAATAGATTTTAGCAATTTAATGAGGGAAACCGTCAAGAAAACACGCCAGTATAATTTTGAGCCTCTTGAACCCCGTTTTATATAGTAAAACTTGGATTTGCTGGGTAAACCTTATATTTCTTATTTCTGCCCTTAAATAAAGATTTTGGGTACTCGTTAGAACCGTCTCGCATCACGAAAACACGCCAATATAGTTTTGACCCCCTTTAACCCCACTTTTAAAGAGTATTTCTGGGGTTTACAGGGGAAAACGTTTTTTCTTATTTCTGCTCTAAAATATAAATTGTGGGTACTCGTTAGAACCGCCTCGATGAGTCGGCTCTAACGTGTACCCACAATCTATATTTTGAGCAGAAATAAGAAAATATATCACAATTTTTCAGCTTCAATTTTTCATTTTTAAGGCGGTAAAATTTACAGTGTATTTGTATAGGCGTGTTTTCGTAATGGATGAGCCGGTCCTAACGTGTAGCCACAATCTATATTTTGAGCAGAAATAAGAAAAATGTCACAATTTTTTATCTTAAAAGTTTCCTTTTTCTGGCAATAAAATTTATTTGTATATGCGTGTGGTCGTAATGGTTTAATCAAGGCTCTACTTTTTTGTTCTATTGTATACATACGGGTCTATATGTGTGAAGGAGCCATCTCTCTAATGGCGATTGCCTTTTTTACCATAACATAACATAACATATAACCTAACATAATAGTTCTTTATTAAAACAAACTCAGGTCATGCATATGACATATGAGTGGAAAATTGTTATTATAATATTTATCATAATCTTCACCTTTACTATTGATAATAATAATAGCGATAACAATAATGTTAACACAATGTCAAAAAGACGACACAATGTATAGCGTCAAGTCCGTGTAATGAATAACCCCCAAACCCCACTTTATGTAGAGAAAAGTGGGTTTTTTTGGGGTCATACATTATATTCTTTATTGCCGCCATAAAACACATGTCTTGGATACACGTTAGAACCGCCCCAAATGAGGCGGTTTCACCGAGAACTACCAGTCCATGCCTAGGGCAAAGTTATGAAAAATATCAGAACTTCTCACCAGAAATATGTCCGTTTTTTGAGATAATAATAATAATAAAATGCTCTTTGCGTCACGGACATGCTATACGCTATGGACAAGGCATGTCTGTTTTGGAAAGGCATAAGATCACTGAACTCTTTTAATAATAATTTTTTGCAAAAATGATAGCGTAATTTACCGTTTACAGCACATAGTGTAAAGTAGATGTGTAAGAAAAATAATCAATGATGCGGTTGAGACCTCGGTAAAGAAATCTCAGGCTCGTTTTCAGTTTATCTAACGATCATGCGAGGCTCAAAGCCTCGCGTGAGACTTAAATAAACTGAAAACTTGCCTGAGTGCGTGAGTGGCTGTTTGAGTTTTACGTCTCGTCAACAGCTAAGGTCATACGGAGACGGGACCTCGGTTTAAAGAGTCATCCGAAAGTCTGGAGAAGCCCGGGATCGATCCTGCGACCGGTGGTGGACATAACCACTACACCACGGAGGCCTCTAAAAATTGGCTGAGATTTCATTGTCTCCGTCTCAACCCCATCATAGATTCTATTATTCTTTCATATTTCCAAACTAGCCGTATTTCTGATGAAAATTTGTGATATCTTTTTTGTTTTCATTACGAAAACACGCCTATACAAATACTTTGCCGCCGAAAAAACGAAAATTTTAAGATGAAAAATTGTGACATTTTTCTTATTTTTACTCAAAATATAGATTCTGCGTACTCGTTAGAACCGCCTCGCGTTTCTAACGAGTATCCACAATCTATATTTTAGAGCAGAAATAATAAAAATAAGATTTACCCCTGTACACCCCAGTTTTACTATAAAAGTTGGGGCAAGTTCGAGGGGATCACAATTATGGGTGTGTTCTCATTATAGGCGTGTTTTCGTGATGTTTTTCCCAAACATAGGCTGTGGTGCTCCTTAGAACCGTCTCATTTGGGAGACTCTAACGAGTACGCGCAACATATTTCTTGGAACAGAAATAAGAAAAATACTGTAGACCTCATGTTAACCCCAGTTTTCTCTATATAATGTGGGTTTGAGTGTGGTACTGATGCCATTGGTGAAAATTCTAGTTTATCATATGAAGTTGCATCTGAGAATGTAATAACACCATTTATCATATGACGTCGTTGATAAGCAGTGGATAACGTCGTGTAATAAAAATCGTATGACCACACGTGTAATAACACTTTAGCGGAATTAAGTAACGTCATGGCGACGTCCATGTCAACCATGCATTTTTTGTTTCAGAAACTGTCAAATTTAAAGGCGATAAAATCCAGTTTAAAGTGGTCATATGATAAACAGAATCTTACACTCGTGGTCATTTCATATGAAATTTATGAAACTCGCCGAAGGCTCGTTTCATAAATTTCATATGAAATGACCACGAGTGTAAGATCCTCTATTTATCATATGCCGACGCGTCTGATAATGTAATAACGTAATGTTATAAATTCGGTAATCCACTAGTGGATTAAATATCCAAGTTAGTAAGATACGCCCCATAACGTTACACGTACGACGTCCTTAACGACGTCGAGTTTACTAATGGCGGAATATTGACATTTTTTTTAACAAATCGTGAATAGAATGGGTTTGTAAGTGTCATATGATATAGAGGATCTTACACGAGTGGTCATTCCATATGATATTTATGAAACGAGCCTTCGGCGAGTTTCATAAATATCATATGAAATAACCACGAGTGTAAGACTCTCTTTAACATATGACTACTTTAATTGTATTTTATCGCCTTGTAATTTGACAATTTTTCTACGAAAAATGCATTGTTGACATGGACGTAGCCATGACGTTACTTAATCCCGCCAAAGTGTTATTACACGTGTGGTCATACGATTTTTATTACACGACGTTATCCACTGCTTATCAACGACGTCATGTGATAAAATAGGATCTTGCATTCGTATCCATGTATTATTATATTTATTAAACCCGTTGAGGAAAAGGAACAAAATGTTCGGCGTAGCCTCGCATTTTATACCTTTCCCTCAACTGGTTTAATAAGTTCTATAATACATGAACACTCATATAATAAGATCCTCTATATCTAACCAGATGGATTTTCGCATATGGTCGGACGCCATTTCGCTGGCGGTGTTAGACTAATCGAATCAAGTTCAATTTCAATTTGATTAACTCCAATTCTAATTCTACAAATGTTTCAAATCTGGAATCCTCTAACTCTGACAGTCGCATTCGTATTTTCCGCCGATTTACTTCATTGTAGAGTTCATTGGTTCGAGAAATTACTCAATAAGAGGGATTTAGGCGATAACTAGGGATTAGACGCTTCGAGCAAGTAAAAAGGTCGGGGACTATTGTGTCTCAGAATTAAATAGAGGACGAGTATGGCTCTCTAATCGACCAGAAAGGCAAATTAAGTCTCTAAATAAAATGGCTAAATCGCTTCCAATGGAAGTCAGTGACTGGTGAAATGATTTGTTTATTTCGCGACTGTCGTAAATCGATTTTGCGACAATCGCAAATCGATTTTTGATGATCTAATTAAATGGTAAGATGTAGATACTTGAAATGTCATGGGAATTTTAGATTTTCTTGAATAATCTCAAGTAAATAAATTATTTCTGTTTTAAAATTGAATAGTTATATTGCAAACCACTTCCTCCGTATTGGCGTTTTATTTAGAATTACCTAATAGGGACTTGAGTTTTATCTTCATAAAATATCCGAACTTGTGGGAAATGTAACGTACAGTACGTCAAATCATTCAAACGTAAGTACGAAAATATGGCTATGGTATTTCTTTCTTTTATTGTTCGAAGATGGATTTTTTCTTATACTATCGTTTGAGGCATTTTTGTGGTTTCTGTCACACATATGGATAGCAAACCCCTTGTGAAAATGACTTTTTCTGATAAAGAAAAATAATAATAAAAAAAAAAATCATATTTTTCTTACTTCTGTTCAAACATAGATTGTGGGTACTCGAGTACCAACAACCTATGTATTGAACAAGATAGAATATTAATCTTATATGGGTGTGAGTGGTGGATGGAAAAATCCGTCCCGAGGGACGAATTTTTCTATACACCCCTCACACCCATATAGGATTCTTTTTCTTTGCTGCAGTCACTTCGGTTACCGACGTCCGCCATATTGTGATGACACTACACGAATGTTTAGTGACGTCACGTAACGTGCTGTGACGTCAACCTTAACGACGGCGCATATGAAGTCGTATTCAACCAGTGCATTTATGAAACACGCGAGAATAATCGATTTTGGGTAAGAACACCAGGGTCAGAACATAAATTTCCATCCAAGGGTAAAATCACGGATTTTCTTGTCTGGTGTGCAAGAAGATATAATCTATACCCCCTGTAAACCCACTGTTCTCTATATAAAGTGGGGTATACTGGGGTCTTGTTCTCAATTACTTGTTAATGTGACGATTGGCTTTTATTTTTCTTTATTTAGGGTTTTACAATAGTGTGCTCTAGTGGGAGACCACCATTTGGACTGTTCAAAAGTGGTCCTTTAAGGTGGTCTTTGGGATCATTGATTCCATTTCTGAATTTTGAGAATATTTGAGGGTCACTGATGAGGCCTAATTGGCCGAAACTAGCTAGTCTGGCCCAGAACACATGTACACTCCATATTTCCTTATTCTGTGGTGTTTTCCTTGCTTCCAAAGGATAACCCTTTTTAGAACATATTTAACGTCACTACAGCTGGTGTCTGGGAATGTGTGGCGGCCGTAAAAAGTCTCCCTGTCCTACACCAAAGTGTAGTTTATATTTTCTTGTCCTTTGGGATCATTGATTCCATTGCTGAATTTCGAGAATATTTCAGGGTCACTGATGAGGCCTACTCGGCCGAAACTAGCTAGTCTGGCCCAGAAAACAAATACACTCCATATTTTCCAGTTCTGTGGTGTTTTCCTTGCTTCCAAATGATAACCCTTTTTAGAACATTTTTAATATAAGAATTTTACTGTACAATAACATCGTGTTCAACAAACCCGTGTCATTAACGCAGATATGACCAATTCCTTGTACAGTTGTTACATATACACGTATCACCTTCTGGGACTTTGGTTTTGCCTTTTCACTGGCCTCATCACGAAAACACACCTATATAATTTTGACCCCTTCGAACCCCACTTTTATATAGAAAAACTGGGGTTTACAGGGGTATACGTTATTTTTCTTATTTCTGCTCTAAAATATAGATTGTGGGTACTCGTTAGAACCGCCTCAACGAGGCGGTTCTTACGAGTGCCAACAATCTATATTTGGAGCAGAAAAAAAGAAAGATATCGCAATTTTTCATCATAAAATTTGTATTTTTTCGTCGATAAAGGTGGCAATGTATTTGTATAGGCGTGTTTGCGTAATGTGGTCAATCTCATCACGTCAAGATACCATGACAATAAACAAGTCAAAAGTACATGAAAGTGTTTCAATATAGAACAGTCCAAGATTAGCACCGGTTTTGCCAGTCTACACGAGACAATCGGCCTTTTTTTTTTTTTTTTTTTTTTTTGCTTAAAAACATAGACTGTGGGTTCTGGTTAGAACCGCCTCACTCACGTGTATCATTGTTCCGACCGCGCTTTCATTGTTTACGACTAATAGGTGCTAAAACTGGCTCAGGACGAACATGTGGCCATACAGGTCAGCTGGTTAGAACGTCCCGCTAGTATTGGGAAGGTCGCGGGTTCGAGCCTTGCTGTGGTCATAATTTTATCGCATCTAGGCGGATTAGTTAATTTATAGATATATATTGTCCATTGGGGCTTGGTGAAATAGATTGGGCTGCACGTTGCTTCCATGCAGAGCTGCAACTGGCCGCACATAACTACTGGTTAACCACTTAGATGGACTAAGCCTGCCCAGGAAAAGGAGTGCGAGTCCGACCGTCCAGTGCATATCAGCCCTATTGGTTTCATTTGGCGGACAGGGCTTGAGATGTCATTTCATCTCAATGTCGGGAAAAAGCCCCACAAAATTGGAATCAACGTCTCCAACATGACATGAATAGTGTTGACGGGGACGTTAAGACAAAATCAATCAAACAAACAAACATAAAGAATAAGTTAAGTTATTCCATCCTCCAGCAAATTAGCTTCCTGTACACTGGGCGATCGCATAAAAATATATTTATGTTTCGAAAAATTACCTTAGTTTTATCATTAACAATAACAAGATCATAACTGACGTTCATTTCAAACTTCCGTTACGCTATGCATTATTGCGTGTTACAGAAAATTTGTTTTTAATACTTTTAATTACCTTAATTTCTGTCGACAGTATAATTTTTACACCATCGATTCTCTTTGAATTCCTTGGAAAGTGATTACATTCTTCCTTCCGCAATACAGTCGTAAGTGTGGAATAGGCGGCCTTTTTTCTGTAATCAGAATTTAGAGGGCAGCTATAAAAGTTATTAGAATTTATGGCCCTTAATTTTGAAATTAGCTTAATACACGATGGTAACATCAAATAGCTTTCTGGTGATCTGATGTCATCATCGACGCCTTATATTGAGAAAAACGCAATCGCTATCTTCAGTTGCGTATACCATTGACCAGGCTGCGCAAACAATGAATGCAAGTCATGTACGAGTTTGACAATCAATGAAATGTGACTGTAATAGAGCGAACAGAAAGTGCCGTGACAAGCCTGGGCATATGCCCAGGCTTGTCATGGCCCTTTTTGTTTGCAAGTGACAGTTTTGTATATTTCCTTTGGCACGTCCAAAGTTGTGTAATTAAGCTAATTGCTGCCGTAATTGCTTAATAGTGTTGGCAAATAAAAATCATTTGCGGGGTCTCCTCATCAATTTTTCACTGATTTTTCTCGGAACGAAATTAGCGCATGAATAAGACATTACCTGTGACACTTAATGATACTACGACGGAGAGTAAACAGGCAAAAAGAAGTTCCAGGATTTGTTTTCAGTAAACGAATAACGATGAAAAAATATCCGACTACATCTTCATGGTCTAATTTTTACACAGTAATTCAATTGCTTCTCTTGCCCGGACACCCATTACGTTAACTATTCCGTGAAGTGTACACCCCCTAAACCCCATTTTATATATAGAAAACTGGGGCTTACGGGGTATAAATTATTTTTCTTATTTCTGATCCAAGACATAGGTTGTGGGTACCTCAATGAGGCGGTTCTAACGAGCACCCACAACCAATTTTTGCAGTACAAATAAGAAAAATATCACGGATTTTCATCAGAGAAGTAGCCATTTTGGAGATGTGAAAAATGCGTTATGTCGCACGGGTGTGTTATCGAAATGCTACTTTGTAATTTGTTCTTGGTAACCGTACTTACATGAACGCTCCACTACGCAAGCTCGTTATATGCTTTACCAACCGTGTGGATGCTCAGGCCTCGGCAATGCCTTGCTTCTGAATGTCGTAGTCATCTCTCTATTTTGAAACTGTCTTGCCATATCGACCCGATGCTCATAAAGGGTTGTTATCTTTGTAAGCAACCTGTAGCAGTAACATTTTAATGATTAACAGGAAATGGGTCTTAGAGGTATATGTAAGTTAATCACGGTAAAAACGTATTATCGTTTCACACTTAGACAAGTTTAGATTGAGACAGGCATTGCGAGAAAAGAGTTTATAAATGTTAGATACATGTATATTACTACGTCTCATGGCTGTATAACAAGGCATTTTATTTCTTATCACCACGAAAACACGCCTATATAATTTTGACTCCAACGTTTATATACGAGTAAAACTGGGGTTTGCAGGGGTATTCATTATTTTTCTTATTTCTGCTCAAAAACATGGATTGTGAGAACCCGTTAGAACCGCCTCACCGAGGCGGTTCTAACGAGTTCCCCCTCACCGAGGCGGTTCTAACGAGTTCCCACAATCTATATTTTGAGCAGAAATATGAAAAATATCAGAATTTTTTATCTGAAAATTTTCATTTTTTGGTGGTAAAATTTCCATTATATTGGAATAGGCATGTTTTCATAATGAACGTTGCTTATTTATCCTTGAAACTTAGATAGTTACATGTAGTGCTTGTTGCGTCAGTTAGGCATTTCTAACTATTACACACAATTTATTTTAGCGCAAAAATAAAGACATAATGTTTAAAAATATGCAGGATTCATCAGATTAGCGAAAATAATATTCAAGTTAAGTTTGAAGGTTGATTCCCTTTCAAGGAGTTGGCGGAGCATCTTCCCTACAAAATTGTCACTGGGCATGTAACTCAAACATGATTGTAATAATATAATATTCAAACGCAGCAAACATAAGAACAGAACAGAACGGAACAGAACTTTATTTAACTAACTATTTCTCAGGCCACTCACAGGTTGGAACGAATATGAATATGGGATTTTTTTTTTAGGGGGGGGGGGGGGGGGGGGCAATAGACACTTCAATATTCATTGAGTTGTTTAACATTTTTGGCTGTAAACAATTTCTTAAATTTAATAATATTAGGTCTGTTATAGAAATAAGGTTAAAAATACTCTTTTTTAATCTTAAAATACACACAAACGAAAAGATAATGAAACTCGTCCCCAATATCTTTTGTTTTGAATATTTGACACTTTCTGTCTGCTAGATGGCTGTTTTCCAAGCGGCCAGTTTCAACTGGGAGGCGATGATTACTGAATCGAAAGTTCAATGGAGTAGAACTGTTACAGTGTTTTTGTTGAGCGTAATTAGGTAATCTTCTAACATTATGTTTGTAATGATAAGTTCTACCTTTTGAGGAAGTATTAACCTTAGCGTGCCATTCCTGTACATAGAGATCATGCAAAGTTTTAGATATCTGTGAATAACTAATTTAGGTTTCCCAACCATATCCGATGCGCCCGACAGAGATAAGTATATCTGTCAATGCAGAGAATCAACTTGTGATGACAACTGCCTTTGCTATACTCGTCAAGAGGAATATTGTAACTTAGTTTCATTATCATTTGAGCCAGCGCATGACAAAACCTACAATAAGACTATTGTCGAAGAATTAGTCAGGTCAGCCTGGTCGGAGCGTTCTCTTGTTGCCTTATGGATAGCCCAGAGGCTAGAGAATGCTCATGCGAACAGCGAGGACTCTGATCAGACTGCGCGGATGCGCAGGCTGATCTGAGTCTTAGCTGGTCGCACATGACTTATTGTATATTTTGTCATGCGCCGGCTCATTTACAATATTCAACCAAAAGCCTACCATACGACTTTTTATCTTAACGTCAACGGGCATGCAACCAAGTTCAACGTGTAGCATATATACTGGTGTAGATTTCTTAGCTTCTGCAATCTGTCTAAGGAATTCATTTTGAAGTTTTTCAGTGAATGCGTTATTTTCAAATACCCAAATTTCAGCATATATGTACAAAGCAGAAAAAGGACTTAGTCGATGTGGGAAAGATGGTGTGAAAATGAGAATAGGAAATCAAAAAGTCATACATGTAAACACGATCATGTGGTACATGTGGGGTGGGTGCTTGAGTTTTACGTCCCACCAACAGCTAAGGTCATACGGAGACGGGACCTCGGTTTAAAGACCCATCCGAAAGTCTGGAGAAGCCCGGGATCGTTCCTGCGATCTCTGGTTTACAAGGCGAGTAGCGTAACCACTACACCACGGGGGCTTCTATATGTGGTACATGTATAACAGTTTTCATGGCCGTAAAATAATCCTGATGAAATTGTGTGCGTGCGTGCGTGTGTTTTCTTATTACTGCTTCAATAACAGGTTTATGATACTCGTGACATGTATAGGAAGTACCGACTCACTGAGGCGGCTCTAGTGAGACGGCTGTAACGAGTACCCACAATCGTCGGATTTTAGTAAGAATAAAGATGATGTACGATAGACTTGCATACGCGTATTGCCGGCCTCGGTAGCTCAGTCGGATGCGCGTCTGACTGGTGATCAGGAGGACGCGGGTTCGATACCTGCCGGGGTCGGCAACAATATTTCGTGGAGATTGATCATGAAATATTTTCTACGGTCATTCTCTCCCTTCCGATGATTCAAGAAGGGCAGTTGTCAGTTTCTGGCGAAAGAATGTGCACTGTACTGGTTAACGACTTACGTATAATCTTGCCCAGGAAAAGTGTGGATAGGTAAACGGACCGGCTCAAAAAATGACCAAAATAGTGTTGACTGTGCCGATAAACTCCAAAACAAACAAAGCATACGCGTATAAAACGGAAACGAAAATGTCTGTACTGGTAGCATTCCAATCGGAAACAGCAGGCATTGCCCAGGAATCTAAAATGTTTTCTTTTCGTAAATTTCGCTTGTTTTTGTTGCTAATTTATACACGTAGATCATTTGTTTGGCCAATTATTCTCTAACAAAATAATCGCAGTTTCTCTTTATTATCGAAGCGTAAAAAATAAAATTTGACACATGATAAGAATTTACAGACGTCCCAGGCGTCAAGTCCGCCATTACAGAATGGTTTCCGTCCTTTATCGCGATGATCAGATCTTGGAGCGATACAAGTTAATAAGCGCCTGCATAAATGTGAGGTATTAAAGGCAGTCGTGCGGGTCCAAGTTTTCACTTCTTGGTAATTTAGATTTGGAACAATCTTGAGTAGTGATGGATCATGATATGGTAAGAGATATTACCGTAATGATCCTTAGTATTGGGACAGATGGGCGTAACAAACCGTGACAACCGAGATCAGAATGCTCCTGAAGGATCAGTCTGGTCAGGTTCTACACAGTTTGCCATTCCGTCTGCACCTTTTGGACTCCTTGCTTGATCGTGAAATATTTGTTAAAATGTTTGGAGAATTGCTGCAATTCCTCAAGGTGTCCAAACTTTTAGGATTTTTACGGCATTGCTAAAGCGTCTTGAACCATAATGTCCAACAGAAGCAAATTCTTCAATACGCATGCATTGCATCAAACTTCGCTTTCTTTCTTCATACAACCTCTATGGTGCTATGGTCCACGTGGCTGTCACAGTTTTGACGGAATAACGGTTACATGTATGTATAGAAAATAGCCGCTGTGAGGTCAGAGTGTTGCGTAAGAGGGTTATCTTTAAAATCTGGACTCGAATGGCAAACAATGTATACCCAGATCAGAGGTCACAACAATACTCCCAGTGCTTTGATTTAATTAAGGATATAAACCCCTTTTTCGGGGATTTCGATGACAGGAAAAACAAGAGTTGTCCTGCTGTTAAGGGGAATGGGAACACCTGTTAGATTTTTCCGCCATTTTCCAAAGAGAGACAACTTTCGGGACTTCCTGTTCGCTTTTCTATAAGCCCTGTCCCATTGAAAAAGGGGTCTACTCTTAAAGGAAAGAATTTGCTCCCCATTTCCTTTAAGAGTCGACCCCTATTGACATGAGAGACAAACATACTTTTGCAGGAGTTGCCTCCCCTGAAGGTATTCCAATTCGCCTTAAAAGTTGATGGGACTGAATATACAACGGGTATATGCACTCCCTTTGATTCCAAAGCGTCTTGAGACAATAATAAATCTTTAAAAATCATTACCACCACGTAAAACAGGAAACTTTAGCAACAAAAATGCGTAAAATGTCGATTGTATCTGTTTGTTTGTATAAGAAAACGTTCCAAAATTTTCGACATTACCATATGTACAGCACCGTTTGGATGCCGATTTTTCATAGAAGAAGTGTTAGGTGCAATTCTATAACAACAATGCCCTCTAAACCCCAAGTTATATAGGGAAAAGTGGGATTTACAGGGGTACTCATAATTTGGCCTATTTTTGCTCAAAAACATAAATTGTGGGTGCTCAAGAGGCGGTTCACACGACCCCCCTCCCCAACACACACACATACATGCACGCACGAACGCACTATGTAAATTATAAATTGTGGGTGCTCGTTAGAACCGCCTCAGTAAAGCGGTTCTCATGACCACCCACAATCTATTTTAAAAATGTCAGAATGTTTATCGTTTATCTAATATACATGTGTATCATTTCTGACACCATGTTGAACACCATTGACTAACCAATCTTAATATCACGTGAGGTTAACACACCGTTGTCGAGGCTCAAACCATAGATTGTGGGTGCTCATGTTGGTGCTGGTTAGGGCCAAATTCTATGTTTTGAACAAAAACAAGGAAACCTATATATACCTATTTCAATCCCACGTTTCTGTCTACAAAGTAGAGGTTTCCACCAACTCGTTATTTTGATGGCATAGGTGTTAACGCACTTCACCACAATAAAAAAAACATGCAAACTTGTATTATCCGGAAC
Organism: Lucinisca nassula; assembly: GCA_963580285.1. Taxonomy (NCBI): domain Eukaryota; kingdom Metazoa; phylum Mollusca; class Bivalvia; order Lucinida; family Lucinidae; genus Lucinisca; species Lucinisca nassula. The sequence goes on from OY757010.1 coordinate 62,297,545, forward strand.
TGCTCCGCTTTAAAATGTATTGTGCAAGTTATTATAATTTTATTTTTATTTATTTTTTTATTATTATTTTATTTTATTTTATTTTTTTTGCAGCCAGAGCACGACAGGGATACATGTAAGGCTGAAGACCAAGTGTCTGTTCTAGGTGATCTATGGATAGCCGGGAGACTATAGAATGCTCCGGGGAGCAGCGAAGACACCGGCTGTGAAATTTAAATGTGCTCAGATACAATAGTGGAGTTTTCTGATTTTCATTTGTTTTGTTTGTTTGTTTGATTTGAAGTTTAACGTCCCCACCAACACGGTAAATGTCATTTTGGAGACGTTGCTTCCAATTTTGTGGGACTTTTACCCGACATTGAGATGAAATGACATCTCAAGCCCTGCCGCCCAATGAAACCAATAAGCATGGACTCGCACCGCTTTGCCTGGGCAGGCTTAGGTCCTCTAAGCGGTTTACCAATACTCGTGTGCGGGTCCGTTTCAGCTCTGCGTGGAAGCATCATGCAGCCTATCTATTTCTTCATGCCCCGGTGGGCGGGAACGAAACTTTTATTTAAGAAAGTGTCCGTTTTTATTGTGTTTTGTTGTCAAATTGGGTAAGGCGCAAGAAAAACATAGCTGTGTTTCCGCTAACATGCTGAAAGAACTTTTGGTCGGTAGGTAGGTCGGTAGGTAGGAGAAACTTTGTTTTATTATTTTATCCCCCCCCCCCACACACACCAACCGAAAATAAAACAGGGTCGGACCTGTATTTTTTTGTACATGTACATGTTTTTGTTAATAAAATTGTCATGTTGAGACTTGCACTGTATAGCTGCTCAAAAATGGCATCTCTGTATTTTGGAAGGTACGAAATATCAAAAACTACAAAAATGTACTTAAAACGCGAAATTACTATGGGAAAATGCAAAGGCAACACCGGGTAGGGTCGGATATTGAAAATGGTAGGGTCGGTGTTTTATTTTTTATTTTGTTCTTTTATTGATAAAAATAGTAGAGCCGGGGGTCTGGAGCAAGTTCGGTCGAGTTAGCGGAAACACAGCTATTTTTTTAGGCCTAAAGTTATTTATAATATGCAAAAAATAGTCTTGACAGTTGTTAGGTTCTATTGAAACTGGTTTGCACAGGAAAAGTGTGGCCATGTACATTAAACTGACCGGCTCAATATGACCTAAATAGGATTGAATGGGCCGTTACATCCCAAACAAACAAAATGATCACTCTGCAGTTGCGACTGTGCCATTTACTTGCGTCAAACCCGTTTACTGCTGGTGTCGGGGTGTAACTGTTAGTGTTTGTTTGTTTGTATTGGAGTTAAACGGCCCAGTCAACATTATCTTAGGTCATTTTTGAGCCGGTCAGTTTACCTTTCCAAACTTTTCCTGTCAGGCTTATACCACGGGTGGTAATCAGGGGAACTAGCTCGAAAATGAGTCAATGGAAATTTGTTCCCTCGACACATCCGGGAACTCTCGAGCTAGCTCCATCGCCACGAAACTTGTAAACAAAGGTAGGTGTTGAAGAGTTTTATCACCATTTTCTCCTTTTTAAGCTATTTATAAAAAAATCCGGCAATGCAGTTCCACATAGAAATGATTTAACTTTGTACCCCGCTAGAATTTGCCATGCAAATTTGCAGCGCTGGAGTATGAATGAAACTAAACTTTTTATCACGGACCTGAACAATTGTCAATTTATGTCAACACGGAGATTTTGGCCGACGATTTTTCATTTTCCGCCAAAAGTACGCCCTTCACACCCCCAGAAGCAACATCCCTAGTGAAATGAAACATGGAACGTTTGAAATGAGCAAAATATTTTGGCCGTGATTACGTAACTTGCGACTTATGACGAAATTACTGTCCGAGCTAGTCTTCTCGACAAGGAGCTAGTTCACTCGACATGGAGATATTGCCATCAAAATGAAGATGAAACATCCATCAGATGACTGGGGCATGATTCGATGTCTTTCTATGGTAATTTATCCAACTGGCTTCTTTACCTCTGTCTAGTGGGGTAACAAGATACTATGCCCACAAGACGGTCCCTCAGTCGTTTCTCCCTGGTCGTTTCGCCCCATTTTGCACCCATAGCTGTTTCGTCCACAAAGCCTGGTCTTTTCGCACCCTGAGTCATTTCGCCCAGCTAGTTGTTTCGCCTCCTTCCAATTCACTCGACGTGTAGATATTGCCCTCAAAGATGAAGATGAAACATACATCAGATGACTGGGGCCTGATTCGATGTCTTTCCAGGCAATTTATCCAACTGGTTTCTTTACCTCTGGCTAGTGGAGTAACAAGATACTATGCACACAAGACGGCCCCTCAGTCGTTCCTCCCTGGTAGTTTCGCCCCATTTTGCACCCATAGCTGTTTCGTCCACAAGCCTGGTCTTTTCGCCCCCTGAGTCATTTCGCCCACCTAGTTGCTTCCAATTTAGAACTGATCAATGGATGGATGGATGTTGGTTGGATGGATGGGTACACTTCAGAGAGGGGTAAGTGAGTGAGTATTAAGATGGATGGGTCCATTGGAAAACGGATGAACGAACGAACAAACGTACAGACGGATGGACAGACAGACAGACAAAAGCCTCTATCGGATAAAATACTCAAAATGTAGAGATGATACTTAGTCAAATGATTCACGAATAACTATAATAATCTAGGGAATAAAAAGTAAAGAGGCCCCCGATTATCTAGCACAGGAATATATATATTTTTTTTTTGTTGCATGTCCGGTATTTTTCTGCTCAGGAATAGTCCTTAGGAACTTTTTCCTTGGAAAGCGCCCATCTGAAAAGAAAATCGAACATTCAATATAAAAATGTATTATGTCAAATCTCAATTTGAGTTTGCAGCTAAATGGTTAAACCAGACAGACAGCGCACTTAACCACCAGGCCCACTAGCCAGAGGTAAAGAAACCAGTTGGATAAACTGGGTGGGACCATAGAAAGACATCGAACCAGGCCCCAGTCATCTGATGAATGTTTCATCTTTGAGGGCACTATCTCCATGTCGAGTGAACTAGCTCGATTGTCGAGAAGACTAGCTCGTACAGTAATTTCGTCATAAGTGGCAAGTAACGTAATCACGGCCAAAATATTTTGCTTATTTCAAACGTTCCATGTTTCATTTCACTAGGACTGTTACTTCTGGGGTGTGAAGGGCGTCCTTTTGACGGAAAATGAAAAAAATCGTCGGCCAAAATCTCCGTGTTGACATAAATTGACAATTGTTCAGGTCCGTGATAAAAAGTTTAGTTTCATTCATACTCCAGTGCTGCAAATTTCCATGGCAAATTCTAGCGAGGTACAAAGTTTAATCATGTCTATGTGGAACTGCATCGCCGGATTTTTTTATAAATAGTTTACAAAGAAAATAATGGTGATAAAACTCTTCGAGACCTACCTTTGTTTTCAAGTTTTCTGGTGATGGAGCTAGCTCGAGAGCTCCCGGATGTGTCGAGGGAACAAATTTCCATTGACTCATTTTCGAGCTAGTTCCCCTGATTACCACCCGTGTATACGTAAGCGATTAACCAGTACAGTGCACATTCTTTCGCAAGAAACTGACAACTGCCCTTCTTGAATCAGCGGAAGGGAGAGAAAGATTTCATAATCAATCTCCACGAAAGAATGAAGCCGACTCCGACAGGTGTCGAATCCGCGTTCTCCTGGTCACCAGTCAGATGCACATCCGACTGAGCTACAGAGGCCGGCAACTGTTAGTGTATATGTGGTATACAGTCGAACTTCAATGGCTCGAAGACCTTTGGGACCTCGAAAATCTGTTCGAGACAGGGGTAGTTTGAGCCTCTGAGATTACTGTCAGAAGGCATACCGAGATACTTTTAGACATCTTTTCGGTGTTCTTTAATGAAAATGTATGCTGTGTGTACTCATTACAATCGCCTCGACATATATTTGCAAGATAAAAGACTAAAATCTCCTTAATTATGCCTCACTATTTCTTATGTAGAGGATTTCGCTAGGGGATCAAGAATGGGTTCGACACATCCATTGTAAACGAGCCATCGGTGTTCGAGCCATAGAAGTTCTACTGTAATGTACATGTATGTACTGTATCTGTCTAGTTGACAACGAAAGTGTCAGTAATTGTGATAAGAATCATGCTCACAAACATATAACAACACATGAAAATGCCACGCTCGAATCTGTCAAACCTTTACAAGATACGTACAATTTGACGTACAGCTGGCACATGAAATAATGTTTTAACTGTCAACACGTAATATACGAGTATTCATGTAAACTATATTTTGACTAAAGTGCAACGATATGCCATCACGTTAATAAGTCCATGCAATGTATATCTCCGTAAAGCCCGCTTAATTAAGAAAAGTGGGATATAAAACGGTATTTGTTATTTTCTTTATTTATTCTCAAAACATAACATGAAGGTACTCGTTAGAACCGCCCCATTAAGCATCTTCTGTCTATGTTTGTTTTTGTTGGTTTGATTTGAGGTTTAACGTCCCCGTTAACACTGTAAAGGCCATTTTGGAGACGTTGCTTCCAATTTTGTGGGACTTTTACCCGACATTGAGACGAAATGACATCTCAAGCCATGCCGCCCAATGAAACCAATATGGTTTATAAGCAAGGACGGTCCGACTCTTTCACCGCTTTGCCTGGACAGACTTAAATCCTCTAAGCAGTTTACCAGTAGTCGTGTGCGGGTCTGTTTCAGCTCTGCGTGGAAGCATCATGCAGCCCATCTATTTCTTCAAGCCCCGATGAACGGGGACCTTGTCTATGTTTGGAATAAAAATAAGAAAATAACAGAAATTCATAACGAAAACACGCCTTTATAATTTTGACCCCCTTGAACCCCACTTTTATATAGTAAAACTCGGGGTATACCTTATTTTTTCTTATTTCTGCTCTAAAATATAGATTCTGGGGACTCGTTAGAACCGCCTCTATCAGGCGGTTCTAACGAGTGTCCACAATCTATAATTTGAGCAGAAATAAGAAAAATATCACAATTTTTCATCATGAAATTTTCATTTCTTCGGCGATGAAGGTGGCAATGTATTTGTATAGACGTGTTTGCGTAATGTACATCATTAAACATCGTCTATTTTGTGATATAAAAGAAATAATTATTTAACCCTTATCCTGCTGTTCACAATAATCCCCGCCTTTGCAAACAGTGTAGATCCAGATCAGATGGCTTCAGAAGCCATCTGATCAGGATCTACACTTTTGTCATTCAGTTTGTGAATTTGAATGAATGAAACACATAGAGTAATTTGATTGGTTGAAATGTAAATGGGTGTGGCTAAATTAATTTATGCAGGGGGATAAGGGTTAACTAATACTGGAATTTCGTATTTCTGAATGAACTGCAAACAAGTAGCACATAATACTCTAACAAGACCTTGCCTCAAGGGGTACTGGTTTGGGTTGCGTCAATTCAGACAAAAGGAATCTAAAATCCATCTCCGATCCAGACACGAGGGTTAGCCATTATTGTTTCAGTTACTGACCGTTGCAAGTCGGTGCTTTTGCTTTGGTTCATTCATGTTTTGTGTCGGTGGTTCTGGTTCTTTCCCTAATTATATGTGTTGTTACGTCTTGTTCATTTTTAGTTACGTTTGTCCTTCCTGTTAAATGTTTGTCATGTTGGTGATTCCGAATCTTTCTGCCATTCTGTATATTGCTCCTTTTAATTAGGTTTGGATATTCTGGGTCATCCCTGTTTGACTTGGTTTACCTGTTGTCCGCTTTGTTTACTGTTTCGACTTCTTGGGACCTGATTGTATCAGTTCCTGATCGTTTCTATTTTTAACCATTACGATAACACCCGTGCGGCATAACATTACGCGAACACGCCTATACAAATACATTACCACCTTTATCGCCGAAAAAATGACAATTTTATGATGAAAAATTGTGATATTTTTCTGATTTCTGCTCCAAATATAGATTGTGGGCACTCGTTAGAACCGCCTCATCGAGGCGGTTCTAACGAGTATCCACAATCTATATTTTAGAGCAGAAATTAGAAAAAATAAGGTATACCCCCGGAAACCCCAGTTTTACTATATAAAAGTGGGGCTCAAGGGGGTCAAAATTATATAGGCGTGTTTTCGTGATGATGCTTTTTTTCGCATCTCCAAAATGCCTCTGGAATCAAAATCATAAGGACGCACAAGAATACGTTCCCCGAAGTGTGAGGAGCACAAGTGTCAAAAAGCGAAACATATTATTCCAACCCCTGAATTGTCGGTGGCGTGCGTGCGTTTGTGGATGTGGCTATTTATTGCACGGCGTTTCATATATGTACATGTTCGTAATTATTTATTTAATTATTTATTTATTTCTGTGGACATCAGGAAAGAAAACAATATTCATGTATTGACTTATTTATTTATGAGAATTACGCCTATAACCAGCAACTGTGGGATACCATTTTTCATGTTGTGCGTTTGTTTCGTTGCAAGTCTGCGAGAAAGCACTATTGTTACCACATGGCGGCCCCGTGGCCTAATGGATAAGGCGTCTGACTTCGGATCAGAAGATTGCGCGTTCGAATCGCGTCGGGGTCGTATTTTTATTTATTTATTGTTCCTTTCTTTTCTCATATATTTGTTCGAATTTTCATGGTATTTCGAATGTTTGTCACCAACAATCCGAGGTTTGAGTTCCAGAGAATGGCTTTCCTTCATTATGTTATGACCAGTATGACCTATAAATGTATTTTCTCATATCTCTGAAGCAGACACTTGTGTTTGAGTTGAGGTTTAACGTCACTGTCAACACTATTTAGGTCATTTTGGAGACGTTTCAATTTTTTGTGGGGCGGAGGACTTCCAAATTTGTGGGACTTTTACCCGGCACTTAGATGAATTGACATCTCAAGCCCTGCCACCCAATGTAACCAATGGGGTTTATAATCATGGACGGTCCGATCGCACCACTTAACCTGGGCAGCCTTAGAACCTCTAAGCGGTTTACCAGTACTCATGTGCGGTCGGTTTCAGCTCTTCATGGAAGGGTCATGCAGTTCAATCTATTTCTTCAAGCCCCGATGGGCGGGATTAAAGTAGTAGTAGCAGTTGTAGATATTGTAGTGGATGTTGTTGTAGCAGCAGCAGTAGCAGTAGTAGTAGTAGTAGTAGTAGTAGTAGTAGTAGTAGAAGTAGTAGTAGTAGTAGTAGTAGTAGTAGTAGTAGAAGTAGTAGTAGTAGTTGTTGTTGTTGTAACAAACCCCCTCTTCTTATTGTCCATAAGGACATGAGGCAGTATCACGAGGTAGAGTTATGCCCGCTTTCGCTATCTTATACGGTCATGAGATTTGCTCTGGCGAGTCTACACAGGGTCGTAAATCACCATGCTCTGCATGCGTTAAATTGGAGTTCACAACTGCATTCTTTATTGTCTTATTTCTGCTGTAAACATAAATCCTATTTTCGGGTGGTTCCAATGAGCAGCACCACAAATGCTTTTTAGAATCATAAGGAAAACATGTCCGTGTGAAATAATGGCGTCCAACATGGTGTCAGAAATGACACATTTTAGGTAAAAATGAAAACATCTTTCTTATTTCTGCTTTCAACTTAGATTGTGGATGCTCGTTAGAACGGTTCTAACGAGTACCCACATTCTATGTTTTGGAGCAAAAATAAGGCAGATAATGTATACCCCCGTAAACCCAAGTTTTCTCCATATAATGTGGGGTATATGGGGTGTTCTTTCACGGACTTGTTCACGTGATGAACATTTTCCGAGTTTTTACGGCGTAGCCGTTATAGTTTTGCTTTTGTCCTACATTTTTCGTTATTCCATTGGTCAATAAAACCACATGTCCAAGGAGATGACCATTTCATTGGTCAATGATTTGCATAAATAAATCTACTCAAAAGTACGACAGTTTACTGAAGTTTTAACCTAGGAAATGTTTCGTTTTTTTATGTGAGACATGAATGAAAAATATATACAGTTTCGGCTTGCTCACCGTCTTGTCCTTTGATGACCATACGTCATATGTATAATTGTGTTTCTAGTAAATTCTGTAACTGCTGCGGTGAATAGCTATTTTGACCTAATTTCACGTGGTTGGTCTATATAGCGAAAGGAACCATTTCGCGAAAGGAAGGTTCCTTTCGCGAAAGGAAGAATTTTCTGCGAAAGGAATTGTTTGTTTGATTTGAGGTTTAACGTCCCCATCAACACTGTGTATGTCATTTTGGAGACGTTGCTTCCAAGTTTGTGGGACTTTTACCCGACATTGAGATGAAATGACACCCAAGCCCTGTTGCCCAATGAAACCAATAAAGAGATATAGCATGACAAAAACATGTAATAATCGCATTACAAATTGACAGATGTTTAATTTACAATATATGCTAAATAAAAGTTGCAGTGTATCATTTGTCTTCAGCATACTTTATGTCCTCCATTTTAACACAAAATGGACATTTTCGAATATCATTAATGTTATATAAATTCTGAAAAGGAATAAGTGTAATTTGAGTTTTAATTAGGTGCATATAAGATCAAGTTTCCGTCCGTTTGTCTGCTCGTCCGTTTGTTCGTCCGCCTATGCGTTTACGTTTGTTGCATCCCTAAACGTCCGACATCCCTAAGTGTCCGACAAAATTTTAATTTCTCGCAAAATTGTTGGAAACGGTGGGGAATGTCCAATTATGACATTTTAAGGGAAAATTTCGAAAAAAAAATTTTTGGAAATATTCGAAATTTAACTTCAATATTTTTCTTGTCGGACATTTCGGGGTGCCCCATGCATCCCTAAGTGTCCGCCATCCCTAAATGTCCGACAACATGAAAATTGACTAAGAAAGCATTTTTATTGTTAATAATCAATCAATGATAAATAAAAAGACAAATTTAACGTTAAACCTATGTTAAAAATGTTCACCTTTGGAAATAAGCATTGCAATATATGGATCCGAATATACCGTCATCCTTAGATGTCCGCCAGCATGACAAAATCTTAGTTTCTCGGGAAAATGTCCGAAACGGTGGAGAATGATCAATTGTGACATTTTAAGTGAAAACTTCGCTTTTTTTCTCGAAAATATTCGAAATTTAACTTCATTTTTTTTTCTTGTCGGACACTTAGGGATGACCCATGCATCCCTAAGTGTCCGCCATCCCTAAATGTCCGACAACATGAAAATTGACTAAGAAAGCATTTTTATTGTTAATAATCAATCAATGATAAATAAAAAGACAAATCCAACGTTAAACCTATGTTAAAAATGTTCACCTTTGGAAATATGGATCCGAATATGTCCGCAATCTCTAGATGTCCACCAGCATGACAAGTAACTTGGAAAATAGTTCTTACCGCTAATAATGAATAATGATTTATAAAGAAAAAGGTGAAGTAATTAAACCTATGCTAAAAAAAGAATACCTTCGGACATATGCATCTTGATTGATATACACCTAAGTGGCCGTTAACATGAAAAACGGCTGATAAAGTAATTTTATCATTAATAATCAAATATTATTAATTTGAAAAGTCAAATTAAAACGTGAAACCTATAATTTATAACTGGAGTTCCATGTGGCATACATAGAGAATCTAACGAGTGCGCATGTATTACTGAATTTATCAAACGAGTTTAGGAACAAGTAAAACATGCGAGGCTTTGCCGAGCATTTTATGCCTTTCCCCGCAACGAGCCTAATAAATTCAACAATACACGATGACGAATGCAAGATTAAATTTATTTTCGGTTTTGGATTTTACGGCCCTTTCAAGATTATTTCACGCATATCGAGCCGATCGTTAATCAGAGGTGGGCGAAAAACCGGAGAACCCGGGAAACACCACCTGACCTTCCGTCACTCGTGACCCGAACGAGGCTCGAACCTAGGGCGGTGAGAGACCTAATGACTAAGAGTCAGCTCTCTTATCCACTCGGCCACGGAGGCCCGTCTCAAGAGTCTATATATCATATGACTTATAAAACGTACTTTATTCAAAATCTGTATGCAAAAATATCAATATTTCCGCAGTAAGTAAACGCGACGTCGTTAAGGACGTTGTACGTGTATCGTTATGGGCGTATCTAACTAATTTGCATATTTAATCCATTAGTGGATTACGGAATTTATTGCATGACGTTATTACACTCTCAGACGCGACGCCATATGATAAATTAGTTTTCTTACCTCTTCACAAAAAAGAAGCTCGTGGATATCCGTTATAGCCGTACCCCTGACGCGGGTTCTAACGGATACCCACATATAGGGTTGCCGCGTCGTTAATCACAAACTCATCAGGTTTACCTGTACTAGTGCGCGGTCAGTTTCAGCATGAAAGGCACGTTCAGCGTGCATACAAATAGATGAAGAACAGCATGAAAGGCATATACAGTTCAGCGTGCATACAAATAGGCGAAGAATAGCCTGCAAGTGAACATTGTCACAATATAAGTTTTCATGCTACCTACAAATAACATACACCCTTAATTTTGTGCGATCTACATGTAGGATCACAGACCAGTTTGGTTGTAAAATTTTAACTTTACTCCAACGTTGATATAAAACTGCAAAAGTTGGTGTCTGCAAAACAAGAGTGTTTGTCCGATTGTCTTGTGCAGGATGGGAAATGGGTCGGACTATTTTATATAATCATTAAAATCTTCCATCTTATGCAAACAGTATACACCCTGATAAGACTACGCGTTCTTCGGCGTCTGATCTGGGTCTACACTGTCTGCCAAGCCCAACAGTTGTTTACTTATGACTCTCTTCGGACATCAGGGTAGTGACAATAACATGGCTCTGTTTGGGTCGATTGTCCATTAGTACGAAAAGCGTTATTGCTTTTATATCACAGAGTATCTCTTTTTATAGAAAATAGCCGGTGATGTCAGAGTGTTTCGTAAGACTTAAAAGGGTTATCATGGAATGACAGGATGAGCAAACAGTGTAGTTCCAGATCAGACGATGCTGAACGTGGCGTCTTATCAAGATATACACTATTTGTTTGAAACAGAAATGTTATAGTTACACCAGACCTGAACAAACGGTAAAGCGCATTGACGCCATCTGCGAGAATTTTTTTTTTGCTGTTTATTCGGGTCCAGGTGACACATTTCAGTCTGAATTTCATGTATATTAAGGTATATCATTCAGTCGATTGGGGGTAAGATTATGTCTATTAGCAAATAAGCTACTGATATTACACACAACAAACCATTACGAGGATCTTACATAGGAATTGCGAGATGTCTCTCATCCATGGCAACGTATAATTTAAATTTTGTCAGTTGTGTCTCTTGAACGTGGAAGATGCAGTAAACCCTAAAAAAGGGTCTGTTCTGAGTCTTCGGTGGTCGCTCAAACCTTCTTGTAGACTTTTTCATGCGCGGGCTCATATAATAAAATGGTAACGTTATTTCGTCTATTACATATGAGCCAGCGCATGACGAAACCTAATAGGAAGTCTTAAATGACCAGCGGAGATTCAGATCAGCATGCGCATCCCATTGTCACCCCCTATTGTAATAGAGGATGATTGCACAGGTTGATTTGGTCGCACCGGTCTAATTGTAGAGTTTGTCATGCGCCGGCTCTTATATCGTATGTGTTATGATTGTTAACGATAAAAAAAATTTTTTCTTTGGTTTTGGGTTTTCGGCCCATTCAAGATTATTTCACTCATATCGAGCCGATCGTTAATCAGAGATTGGTGAAAACCGGAGTACCTGGAGAAAAACCACATGGTTTTCCGTTGCAGAACTTGGCATCTCACAAATGTTTCTCATTTTTTTTATTAATGTTGTCAGACATTTTGGGTTGGCAGACATTTTGGGTGACCATATTAATTGGGACCCGCTATTAAGATGCTTATTTTCCATCACATAAAACACGCCTAAAATTTTTACCCTTAAACCCCACATTTAAAAAAGTAAAAGTGGGGTTCGCTGGGTTATACATTATTTTCTTAACTCTGCTCTACGACATAGATCGTTGGTACTAGTTAGTACAGTCTCGGCGAGACGTTTCGAACAAGTGCCCGCGACATCTGTTTAGAGCAGAAATAAAAACAAATCCTTTTTTTTTCAAAAGAAATTTTTCATTTTTTTTGTTTCAGGTAAATTTTTTAATATGTTTAAGTAGGCGTTTGTGTAATTTAAGGTAAAGTTTTTAGCACAGGTATAACATATTTTTGTCTTTATCCCTCGACCGAAAAGGTTCGGGGGATAAAGCGATCAGCCTGGCGTCCGTCCGTATACGCAATCTTGTGATGGCCATAACTTAAATACCCTTTGAGATATATTGGTGAAACTTGGCATACTTGTACACAAGGTTGAGACGGCGTGTCATGCGTAAGAATGGTTTTTGAGTTATCTTCCCTTTCAATAAAATAGAATGACTATCTTGTGATCGCCATAACTCCTATACCCTGCAAGGTATATTTATGATAGTTGGCATAATTGTAGACAAGGTTGAGATGGCGTGTCATGCGCAAGAACCACAACTCTTGGTACCATGGTTTTAGAGTTATATCCCCTTCCAATAAAATACTATGACTATCTCGTGATCACCATAACTCCAAAACCCTTCAAGATCTATTGACAATACTTGGCATAATTGTTCACATGGTTGAGAATGTGTGTAATGCGCTTTCTATTTGTGAAAAATTTTCTGAAGGCAATATTGCCTTTTGGTCGGGGGATTTGCCAACCACTCTGATGTCTATTTTTTTATAATCATAATTGATAATTAGCGAAAAAAAAAAGAAGAAAAAAAAAAAAAAAAAGATCTTAGTTACTTGTCATGCTGGCGGACTTCTAGAGATTGCGGACATACTCGAATCCATATATTCTAATGCTTATTTCGGAAGGTGAAAATTTTTAACATGGATTTAACGTCTTTTTATTTAATATTATTTGAAAATTAATAAACAAAAAAAAAACATGCGTTCTCGTCCAATTTTTACGTTGTTGGACATTTAGGGATAGCGGACACTTAGGGATGACCATATTGGGATCCCTTATCAAGATGCTTATTTCCGAAGGTATTCTTTTTTAGCATAGGTTTAATTACTTCACCTTTTTCTTTATAAATCATTATTCATTATTAGCGGTAAGAACTATTTTCCAAGTTACTTGTCATGCTGGTGGACATCTAGAGATTGCGGACATATTCGGATCCATATATTGCAATGCTTATTTCCAAAGGTGAACATTTTTAACATAGGTTTAACGTTGAATTTGTCTTTTTATTTATCATTGATTGATTATTAACAATAAAAATGCTTTCTTAGTCAATTTTCATGTTGTCGGACATTTAGGGATGGCGGACACTTAGGGATGCATGGGTCATCCCTAAGTGTCCGACAAGAAAAAAAATGAAGTTAAATTTCGAATATTTTCGAGAAAAAAAAGCGAAGTTTTCACTTAAAATGTCACAATTTATCATTCCCCACCGTTTCGGACATCTTCCCGAGAAACTAAGATTTTGTCATGCTGGCGGACATCTAAGGATGCCGGTATATTCGGATCCATATATTGCAATGCTTATTTCCAAAGGTGAACATTTTAACATAGGTTTAACGTTAAATTTGTCTTTTTATTTATCATTGATTGATTATTAACAATAAAAATGCTTTCTAAGTCAATTTTCATGTTGTCGGACATTTAGGGATGGCGGACACTTAGGGATGCATGGGGCACCCCGAAATGTCCGACAAGAAAAAATTGAAGTTAAATTTCGAATATTTCCAAAAAAATTTTTTTCGAAATTTTCACTTAAAATGTCATAATTGAACATTCCCCACCGTTTCCAACAATTTTGCGAGAAATTAAAATTTTGTCGGACACTTAGGGATGTCGGACGTTTAGGGATGCAACATACGTTCACCATAGCGACAACCCGAAATGTTAACCCTAGAATTTGTGTTCAAAAACAGTAAATGATAACGTTTTCTTATTTGTTGTGCATATACTTGAGATCATATGCTCTTGAAATGAGGTCATGTTTTTTTCCTTGACCTTTTACATTGATATTAACTCAAACAGGCGGGACACCGCCCTCTGCAAAGCTATTTTTCCTCGCGTGACATCTGAATTGTTTGAATACAGTAAACAAGTTCATAGCTAGACAATTGTTGCTGTCACTATTGTAGCTCATATTGCACGACCCGCAGAAAAAGCGACCGACTGAAGTCGGTTGATTTTCTAAGAGTGTCCTAAAATCACCGTGTCATTCTGTCAGTCTGTCTGTCCGTCCGTAACCCGTTTGTGAAAATTGGTGATAGTGACTTAACCGCTTGGAATATTTAAACAATTTTTGGCATACTGATAGATATCAATGAGATCTAACCAATGAACTTACGAAATATTATATTCCGTTTAGTATAGGCTCGCCGAGGCGAAAAAATGTGAACATTTTCGAACTGCTTCTCCTCGGAAACCGTTGGGCCGATTGAAGTCAAATTTCATATGGAGCCTCTATGGGATGGGGGAAACCAAAATTTGCTCATGGGGTCCAGGTCACATGACCCAAATGGCCGCCAAGCCATATATGGTCTGTCTGTCTGTCCGTCCGTAACCCGTTTGTGAAAATTGGTGATAGTGACTTAACCGCTTGGAATATTTAAACAATTTTTGGCATACTGATAGTATCAATGAGGTCTAACCAATGAACTTGCGAAATATTACATTCCATTTAGTATAGCCTGGCCGAGGCGAAAAATGTGAAAATTTTCGAACTGCTTCTCCTCGGAAACCGTTGGGCCGATTAAGGTCAAATTTCATATGGAGCCTCTATGGGATGGAGGAAACCAAAATTTGCTCATGGGGTCCAGGTCACATGACCAAAATGGCCGCCAAGCCATATATGGTAAAAACCCTTCAAAATAGTCTTCTCCAGAACCACTTGGCAGATTTCCACGAAACTTGATAAATAACATCTTGGACGTAGGCCCATCATAAATTGCTAAAATGGTGACCCTGGGTTGACCTTGACCTTCTTTGTGCCTAGGTCAAACTTTGACACATATGCTTTTGTATTGGAAAAGTGAGAATTCATTTTATCCTGCAAACGATTCAGAATACAGTACTAAAGTATTAGATATATTATTGCTCCTTACGATAATGCGCATTTATTGGGGGAACCGTTTTAGGTCCAGGTCACATGACCAAAATGGCCGCCATACCCATATATGGTAACACTCATCAAGCTAAAAGCATCCGGCGGGTCGTGCACTTCAGCTGAAGCACTGGTTTCTAAACAACCTTCCAATTAAATCTACGCCGCATATCTTTTTTAAAGATATTTCTTGTTGTTCTTACTTTTGTATCTTTGTTGTAAAAATCGATTTATGTCGCCACTGTACGTGCATTTACATATTATAACGATGCGAGCGATTAAAAATAAAATAGAAATTCTAGAAGCGAGAAAAAAGAACGACCCCGACGCGATTCGAACGCGCAATCTTCTGATCCGAAGTCAGACGCCTTATCCATTAGGCCACGGGGCCGGTGTAGGTACATGCACAAGCTGCTCATTAATACATTGACTATATAACTACCGGGTTTATTGTTTCTTTGTTTGATTTGAGGTTTAAAGTCCCCGTCAACACTGTAAAGGTCATTTTGGAGACGTTGCTTCCAATTTTGTTGGACTTTTACCCGGCATTGAGTTGAAATGTCATCTCAAGCCCTGCCGCCCAATGAAATCAATAGGGTTTATAAGCATGGACGGTCCGACACTCGCACCGCTTTTCCTGGGCAGGCTTAGATCCTCTAAGCGGTTTACCAATATACTCGTGCGCGGGTCGGTTTCAGCTCTGCGTGGAAGCATCATGCAGATACCGGGTTTATTGTAATGTTAAAAGGTGACGTGTATCTTGCATTACTGGGGCGCCCAACTGATATCGGCTTGCAGTAGGTAAGGTTAGTGTGGAAATGTTGTTATATCTCCTGTTTCTACACTTCCTTTCATTTTCGTCTTTCTTCTCTGTCCTTCACTTTCATCTCCTCTACTATCTCTTCTATTTTTGTTCTGCCTTTCTCTGGGAGACGACACAAAATGACGAACAAGGGTTGACGTGTCGTTAAACCCCATAACAATCATCCAATCAATCAACCAAGTGATTTCGTATTGGCCCTGTTACAGGTGTGAGCTCTGCTGTATAGCTCGTGGCCGAAGGCCGAAGACCGAGTTCCAATACAGCAGACCAAGGACTTTTAGTTGCACTTTTATCCGAATCGAAATATAATGACCTTTCAAGCCCTACCGCCTAAACACACCAACAGGGTTTAAGATTATGCTGTTCATGAAAGTATAAACGCAGTGGGTCGCGTGTAAAGTTAATGAACCCCACTTTGCTACCGACCCGATGTCGTTCATACTTTCATGAACAGCAGAAAAAATCATTCATTGCTCCTCATCACTGGGCGAAAAATGCTAATAGGGCAAACCTTTAAAGTCGAAAAACATTGACACGCTGTTTTTCTACAAAGAGCCGAAGAGCGTTGACATGTGGCTAACGCCCAGTCAGGTCGTAGAGTATGGGGCGCCGTTTAACTATTTAATCCGTATTAATGGATAGTCATAATTATTTATGGATATCCACTATTCGAATTATGGCTATCCATTATTCGGCTGATTTTCATAATTCGAATTATGGATATCCATTATTCGGTTGATTTATGGATATCCATAAATCGAATTATTGATATTCATAATTCGATTTATGGATATCTATTAATACGGATTAAATAGTAAAATGGCGCCCCATAGTAGAGAACCATGGTTTAGACTGACATCACTTGACGTCACTGAAAAATCATGTGACTCGAGGGGGTTCATAGAAGTATCATTGTTTTCTATAGGTTTACATCGGGCTTTACACTGGAAATGTTAATATACAGTATGCAGTGAGTGAGTGTTTGAGTTTTACGTCCCACCAACAGCTTAGGTCATACGGAGATGGGACCTCGGTTTAAAGACTCATCCGAAAGTCTGAAGAAGCCCGGGATCGATCCTGCGATCCCTGGTTTACAAGGCGAGAAGCATAACCACTACACCACGGAGGTTCCTATACATACAGTATGCGGGGACGGCCGACTCGCAGCATTTTTCATGGAATCCTAAATTTGATTTAGACATTCAACCAAGCGGCGCTTCCATGCAAGTACTTTCGACCTTTCGAGGGAACCTGGGAGCTATGCTTCTAGCTCATTCGTCTGTGTAGAGCGGGCCAGTGACAATGTGCTTAAGAGACATCATGAATTATATACAGTAAGTTTTTTTTTCGAATGGGAATCTTTCAGTTTCATTATTAACAGCTGTGTTCATTATGAGTGATAATGAAGGTGCTGCGGAAGGCGGTGTGACCGAACCCGTCTTCAACTTCGACGACTGGGCTGCGTCCCTTGGACTTAGCGCAAAGCAACACAAACTCTTCGTCCCCCATATCTGTCTTGGTGTTAGTGTTTAATGGACAGGCTTAGACTTTCTAAGCGGTTTACCAGTACTCATGTGCAATCGGTTTCAAACCATGCGACTAAATCTGTTTCCACAAACCAGTCAAAAAGGTTCATTTATTTTTTTTAAAAAAAAGGTTGCCTTAGTATATGAATATTACTGTATAAGTGCATCATGTTAACAAGTCCGTGTAATAAAGACCCCTCCATATGGGACGCCGTTTTGCTATTTAATCCGTATTTATAGATATCCATAATTATTTATGGATATCCATAATTCGATTTATGGATATCCATTATTATTTATGGATATCCATAATTATTCATAATTATGGATATCCATAAATCGATCTGAATTAATGATATCCATAAATCGAATTATGGATATCCTTAATTCGAATTATGGATATCCATTATTCGGCTGATTTATGGATATCCCTAAATCGAATTATGGATATCCATAATTCTCCTCTGCAAATAAACCTAATGAATAATGACTGCTCCCTTTACAAAAATAAAAAAAGAAAAACACAAAAAAACTCAACTATTCCCGTCAGGTTTCCGATTTAGGTGTGTAATAAAAGCCGGGATGGAGGTGGAGGTAATGTGGGACAGGCTTAGTTGTGGCCTATGGTGTGGGAGAGGTATGTTTTGTTTGATTTGAGGTTTAACGTCCCCTTCAATACTATTAAGGTCATTTAAGGTGGAAGGGATGGAATGACCGTAGAAGAGATTTCATGATCAATCTCCACGAAAGAATGTTGCCGACCCGGCAGGAATCGAACCCGAGTCCTCCTGATCACCAGTCAGACGCGCATCCGACTGAGCTACCGAGGCCGGCTATTATATGGATATATATTTATACTAATTAACAACCATGTTTTTTTTCTCCAGGAAGCATGCACGGATTGCCTGTTTGGATCATTATAATCTTACGTCCGACTTTCAGTGTCCTTAGGTGCGCAATCCTCGTAGAGGTGATTCCAGAGGATCCGTTGGCCGGAATTTCCATATCTTACGACTGGTTCCGATATTTAACTGCAAACATGAAAACAATCACGTGTCTTAGGGAGAAATCATTAAACCAAAAGCTTTTATGGTGATTTTTGGATATCCATAATTCGAATTATGGATATCCATAAATCGATTTATGGATATATAGCCGCGATGTTCTTCTCCTGGTGACGTCACAGCTCCGTGGTCTCGTTCAGGACACTTTCCAGTCTACACTCAGAGACATCGGACCCACCAGCGTCGGTTCATTGATTTTAAAGGCCGAAAATCTCCGATGCTGTTCACAGCTGTCCAATCATGCTTTACCTATTTCAGGGTACTCTGGAAAATACTGGCGTCTGATCAGAGCCTTCATTTTTTGCAAAACAAATCAACAATTTTCAAAGTAAATGTCTGAATGTCTGAAGCTAACTTAGCCTGAACCCCTCAATTTCGAAATGGACTCCAAGATCCCTTGAATAAATAAGAAACATGGGAAATCCTAATCGGATTTCTTAGCCATGAAAATATTTTCTTTCTTACCGTTTATCCGCATTTATTGCTGATCTTATTATAACGGGAAATACGAAATTTATCTTTGAAGATGTAATTATTTGTTATATGCATACTTCTAATGGTATGTTCTTTTTAAAAGACGTGCCCTGTACATTTCACGATCAAAGGATAATTATTCGTTCGACCAAACAGACCGGTTCCCAGCCTTCAGTATAAAGAGGGTTGACTGTATGTTATTGTAAACAGTTCCAGGGGCTTTCATGAAAGTATGACATGGCGCAAGAGCTCCTTGCATGGGGCTATTATCTATCACACTTCTCATCAAACATGTCCGTGTAATGAACACGCAGCCCCCGCCCATAGGGGCTTGAAGAAATATATGGGCTGCATGATGCTTCCACGCAGAGCTGAATCCGGCCCGCACACCAGTACTGGTAAACCGCTTAGTGGATCTAAGCCTGTCCAGGAACCGCGGTGCGAGGCGGACCGTCCATGCTAATAAACCCTATTGGTTTCATGGGGCGACAGGGCTTGAGATGTCATTTCATCTCAATGTCGGGTAAAAGTCCCACAAAATTGGAAAGCAACGTCTCCAAAATGACCTTTGACGGGGACGTTAAACATCAAATCAAACAAACAAAGCAATGAACACCGTTGTAAACACACATTCCATAGAGAAAAGGGAGGTTACCAAGGGCTTACGTAGATTTTATTTTCAGACTGTTAAGCAAAAGCCCATTTTCCAACCATTACGATAACACACCCGTGCGACATAGTGCACTTTTTCACATCACCGAAATGACTACTTTTCTGATGAAAATCCGTGACATATTTCTTATTCTTTAACTGCAAACATGGGTTGTGGGTGGTCGTTACCCACAATCTATGTCTTTCATTGAGGCGATATATACCCCGTAAATCCCACTTTTCCTAAATTGGGGTTTTGGGGGCCTTTTTCACGTGATGCCATAGTTCGTTCATTACATTGTTTCAGCCGATGACACTGAAAACATTTGGCGAAATATAATAATTTAAAGTAGTTCCGGTTAGTTTATGAAACTATTTATTCAACAATTATATCAGTTATAATAATATACACTTATTCATGCGCCCCCCGTCCATCGGGGCTTGAATAAATGTATGGGCTGCATGATGCACCCACGCAGAGCTGAAATCGATCGCACACGAATACTGGTATACCGCTTAGAAGATCTAAGCCTGCCCAGGCAAAGCAGTGAGAGTCGGGCCGTCCATGCTTATAAAACCTATTGGTTTCATTGAGCGACAGGGCTTGAGATGTCATTTCATCTTAATATTGGGTATAAGTCACACAAAATTGGAAGCAACGTCTCCAAAATGACATGTATAGTGCTGACGGGGGACGATACCTCAAATAAAAAGTACACTGATTTATCATATAACGTCACAATTATTTAACGGGTACCGCTGTGTCATGTGACCACACGTGTATTCTAACAAAGCACGCCTATATAGGTGATGGAAAGGAACTCTGAGAAGAAGAGTTTGACGCGAATA
This sequence comes from Lucinisca nassula, assembly GCA_963580285.1. Taxonomy (NCBI): domain Eukaryota; kingdom Metazoa; phylum Mollusca; class Bivalvia; order Lucinida; family Lucinidae; genus Lucinisca; species Lucinisca nassula. The sequence goes on from OY757010.1 coordinate 62,318,042, forward strand.
GCCGCCATTTTATGACGTCACTTCTAAATTCTTTGCCGTTAGACGGTGCAACGTCATTTTCTAGTGGTGAAAACGTTACAGAATGACTAAATGTATGACAGTCAATTATTTTTGCGGATTTCTTCTAACAATTGCGAAAGGTTGGGAGAATTTGAAGGCAACAACAACCTACATGCAATTGCCAATTTTCAGTGTGTTAGAATCGATATCGATCAGCTCTAGTATGTGTTTTTTTTTAATAATAAGCCACGGTTTGTCGGTCAGTTGTAAGTAGACAAATGCTACGCGCTCGTGATTTGATCAACTTTTCAAACATAGTTGCAGGCCCGTAACGTCATGACGCCGTCACTGACAACTGAACTTTATCAACAATATATGCCGAGTCAAATCGTTATATGATAAACAGAACCTTACTCTCGTGACCATTTCATATGAAAATTCATTTATCTTGCCAAAAGCGTCCCTTTTCTAGGACATTGATAGACAGTGCAGACCCAGATCAGACGCCACAGAACGCGGCGTCTGATCTGGGTATATGTTGTTTGTTTAAAGAATATTCACTTTTCTAAAATTTGCCATACACAAAAGCAAACCTGTCAACCCGTCAACCCCATAATTCGAAATGGACCACTCCAAAATTTAGATTCAATTGTCTTATATGGGTTCATAATTTTCATATGAAATCACCACTTCTGTAAGACCCGCTTTGAACAGGTAAACAGTCCATCATATCATCTTGACTGAGATAGATATGGAAAATAAAATGGGTGTTTCTGGTCGATGTAAGCCGGATGTGCTTTCAATAGTCCAAGAGCGCCCGACAACTGATGCCCAGACAAATAAGGATGGATCCCTTGTCCGTATAACAATCCCGGATAAGGTGACCCGAAAGGAGAGAGAGGTCCATTAACGGGAGGTAATGTCGGGCTATTAACGTCCATTCCGGGATTCTGTTTCTTCCATTTCGTCCTTCTGTTTTGGAACCAAATTTTCACCTGTGTTTCAGTAAGATTCAGTGCAAGGGCTAAGTTGAGTCTTTCACACACAGACAGATATCTCGTTGTTTTGAATTTATTCTCCAGCGCCACGAGTTGTTCATAAGTAAACGCGGTCCTTGCCCTCCTTGGTTTGCCATGTTTTGCACTGTCCATTAATGTATTCTTATGCTCGGAGAACTGTTTCGTATCGTCAGAATTATCTCCCATATCAGCCCTATTTTCTGCTCCGCCATCCTCAAGTTCTCTCCCGTTGATAGAATCAAGGTCGCAATGAGAATCTGAAACGAAAACAAAAGGTACATGTAAGGACCAACAGGATAATGAGACCCACCTCTCTTAGGCGCGGTTCTACGAGTACCCACAACCTGTGTTTGGAGTATAACATTGCGCAACCATACCTAATTTAGTGCCACAGATGCTTTTTTTATATTCAGTCGTCATCAGCGCGGCTACATCCCAAAATGTTTGAAACCAAAAAGGGACTGAGAACAATATTACTTATAAGTGGCATTTTTATGAGGCTCGTAATAGTTTTCTGACACGTGTGTGTGTGTGTGTGTGTGTGTGTGTGTGTGTGTGTGTGTGTGTGTGTGTGTGTGTGTGTGTGTGTGTGTGTGTGTGTGTGTGTGTGTGTACCGTCTTGTCGCGAAGCGTGTATCTGCGAAGGAGCCGTAGAACGTGTCGCAGCGGTTAATGAGTCAAGTCGCATCAAATATGGCCAAAGTGAGAATTGAATGCATATGTGCATGCATAATGGAGACTCCCGCGTCTCGAGAACTTGATTGTGCTTGAGTCATTTGTCCGCACTCTGATATGTATTTCATGTTTGTTATATTTAAGAAATAGATCAGCTCTAACTGTGATTTGTTGAGTAATAAATCACAGTTTGAAGGTCAGTTGTAAAGTTGACAAATCACGAGCGCGTAGCGCGCGTGATTTGTCTACTTACAACTGACCGACAAACTGTGATTTATTACCTAACAAATCACTAGCTAGAGCTGATCTATTTCGATTCTAACACGCTGAAACTCGGCAATAATGCTGTTGTCTCCTTCAAATTCTCACACATTTTCGCCATTTTTAGAAGAAATCGCACTAAAATTATCGACTGGAACACATGCATTGATAAGCTTTTCTAACGTTTTTGATGCGAGAAAATGACGCTACACCGCCCAACGTCAGAAAAATCGACTAGTGACGTGATAAATTTGCAGTTTTTAATGACGTCACTCGTCACGCTCTTCTTTGCCGTGATTTGTTGTAGAATAAAACACGGTTATTTTCCATTGCCTATATAGGCGCGCTGTGCTAGAATAACTTATAAAGCTTTAAACAAAGTCACACAAGGGCGAGGATTGCGGTTTATTTTTACTATGGATTGTCTTTGAGTTTATGTATCGCTTATATCTTTTTTTGTTTTGGATAAACAATTGGCCAGTAACTATCCTTTCGGCGTCCCGCTATTGATGTTTTCATTTCATGTGTGTGTTGCTCTCCCCTTGGTGTCTCTGATGGGAGGTGTGGGTTAGTTTATCGATTCCTGATCATTGCCTTCACGTCTATTCTACATAAATATCAGATTTACGTAAGCCTCTTTCAACATCACGTGAAAAAGTCCGTGAAATGAACACCCCCTTACACCCCACTTTATATAGAGAAAACTGGGGTTTACGGGGGTAAACATTATTTTTCTTATTTTTACTCCAAGACATAGGTCGTGAGTACTCGTTAGAACCGCCTCAATAAGGCGGTTCTAACGTGCACCCACAACCTATGTTTGCAGTATTAATACGAAAAATATCAGTGATTTTTATCTGAAAAGTAGCCATTTTGGAGATATGCAAAATGCACTATGTCGCACGGATATGTCAGCGTAATGAAAACCTGTACACGTCAGCTTAGATCTTCTAACAACGGCTCACTGGCTGTGCCGAGGTCGAGAAAGGCGCTCTAAGACAAACCTTTCACCTGTTCAGCCTCAAAACTATGGAACGATTTACAATGTGCCATTAAATCAGCTCCGTCCTTAAAGTTTTTTAAAAAGTATGTGGATTAATATCTTAGCCCTTGTGAAGCCATCTGATCAGGATCTTCATTGTTTGTCATTCAGCTCATGAATTTGTTGCAATAATTTGCATCAAGTAATCTGATTGGTTGATAATCGGTAGTGTGTGTGGCATATATAAATATTCAATATGTCAAGGGTTAGCAAGTGTAAATTATGGTTTTAAAATGTCAAGACCTTCCCAGTTGTAATTAACTTCCTTAAGAATGAGAGATAATTATTAGCATAAATATCATCTTACTCGTATCAACCTTTAAATCCCCTAGATGTCCGAATTCAGCACACACAAAACCATGCGCAATATCATGTTTGATACGACAGTACATGTAATTGCACATTTAAGGGGAATGGGAACGCATTCAGGGGAGGTAACTCCTACAAAACTATTTTATTTGCCCCTCCTAAGGAGCAAATTCTGTCCTTTAAGAGTAGAACCCTTTTTCAGTTGGTTCGGGCTTACAGAAAAGCGAACAGGAAGTCCCGAAAGTTGTCTCCCTTTGAAAACATTGCAGAAAAATCTGCCAGGTGTTCCCATTTCCCTTATAATTTCAATACAAATGGTATTTAAAAATAGTTTTAAAATGTTTTAATAAAGTCCTAATGTTCTGCAGTAGTATTATTTGCATGATCTCTTAATTTCAGATCAAATGTTTAGAATGTATGTTTGACATTTGTGTATATGTGTGTATGTCTTATAGTTTGTGCTCTTATATTTCAACTAATATGTGATTTAGAGAATTTTTTTGGGTTTTAGATGTTCATTTGGTAGAATGGCTATTTTCAGCTGAAATTGTCACACTCTAAAAAATTTGTGTGAATAAAAAAAATAAAACAATAACAATTTGGATGTTTGGACGATATACTTTACGTCATAGGACGATATACTTTAAGTCATAAAATTTACTGATCAGACATCTGTGCATGATTCACTATGTTTCAGTATTATTTACATTACAATGTATATGATTGGTGCGCTTTCAATTTGCGTATGTTAGTATGATTCAGTATTATTTCATATACAATGTTTATGATTGGCGCGCTTTCAATTTGCGTATGTTAGTATTGGTGTTTTGTAGTTAGCATATTAAAGCTCCCAGTTTTCCCCTTACTTTGTCTAAGTGGAAATAAGCTTCTTAATTTTATTTACACAAACCACCATGCGGCGCTCAAACGGTTATATTGAGTCCTCGGGTAAACTGGCTGCTATATCTGCGTCTTCTGTCTACTGCAAGCGCGCATGCGATCATGACGTTCGGAAAAGTGAATTTACCACCTTATGTCAAGACATTTGACTCGATGATTTCAGTGGTGTTAAGATGGATGTGGATGAAATACTTTACGTCATAGAACGATATACTTTACGCCATAAAATTTATTACTCAGACATTTGTGCATGATTCACTATGTTTCACTATTATTTATAGTTCGAACAATTTGACATGAGACTGACCTTTATGCAAGGAATAATTAGTCAATGTTATAGCCTAACACGTCGGCTTGCGTGAACTTCTCGTGGATTGTCGGCAGCTCGTGAAAAGTGCCCCATTTACCGACCGCTATGTATTGTATAACAATATCGCCATCTTCGAAAAACGACGAAGATAAATATATGCATTCAGTCGGGTGTGAAATTATGTGAATTGAGTTCACCAGTCTCAGGTCAATTTGTTCGAACTATACATTACAGTGTTTATTATTGGCGCGCTTTCAATTTGCGTATGTTAGTTATGATTCGGCATTATTTCATATGCAATGTGTATGATTGGCGCGCTTTCAATTTGCGTATGTAAGTATTGGAGTTTTGTTGTTAGCATTAAAGCAACTAGTTTCCCCCTTACTTTGTCTTGGTGCTTTTGTTTAAGTAAATAAAAAAATAAAACAATGATCCTCATGTTGTTATATATGAATAAACTACTACACAGTACACGTAAATGATTCATGTTCGAAACAGACACACTATCAGGGATTGACATTTCATAGGGAAGATTCCCTCCATCTTCCATGTAATGTAAGAAATGATTTTTCAATTCCGATGAGCAAATATATTACACTTTTTATGGCATAAGGTGTGTGGAACTCTCACCTTTCTACCTGACCATATTTACATAAGATTTGGTACTAAGTTATTTAGACAAAGTAGGGATATTCCGATGGGTACGAACTGCGCAACCCTTGTCGCTGATCTGTTCTTGTTTTGTTATGAAAGAGACTTTATGATGTCCCTGTCCGATGAAAACCAATCTGAAATCATTGGAGCCTTTAGCTTGTCTCCTACACATTTGGACGATTTATTAAATATTGACAATACCTATTCCGATGGTTTGATCAGTAAAATTTACCCCCACCCACCCCCGAACTTCAGTTAAATAAAGAAATGCTTCTGACACCGAGGCCCATTTTGGATTTGCATATATCTATTGTAGATGGGTTTGTTTCCTGCAAAATTTATGATAAACGCGATGATTTTGATTTTGAAATTGTAAATTTTCCTTTTTTGGATGGTGATGTTTCTCGTCAGAATCAGAATTGGTGATACGTCAAATGACATGCATAAACCAGGACCTGCGATATGGGAAGTTAGTCCGTAGCTCTAACCAAAGAGGTAAACTTAGCTACACAATCATTAGCACCATCAGCTGTCGAAATAATCGAATCGGGAAGAACGTTCCAATCTCTAATGGTTCGGGACAGGAACGATTCTTTATAAATGTCAGTTCTTGCAGTAAGGGTCTGAAAAGCCATTGAATGGTGCCTACTACAGTGCCTAGCTAGGGAAACAAGGTCATCTGTTGGAATGCTGGCAGCGCCCTTTAGACCTTTGTATAAGAGTATGAGCGTACTGTCTCTTCTCCTTTTCTTGAGAGACTCCCATCTTAATTTCCTAGAATTGCAGTCACGCTCCCAGTTTCAAAGCAGTAATTGCTTGTTACAAATCCAGCAGCTCTATTCTGAACTTTTTCAATTTCTTTTTAAGGACCACTCCACTTGAGTCCCAGATGCAAATACAATATTCCAAGATTGGGCGAACAAGTCCCTTATATGCTGTCTCCTTCACATCCTGAGGACACTGATGAAGATTTCGCCTAAGGAACACAAGTGTTCTATTCGTCTTTGTACGCATGTTGCTAATGTGTGTATTCCATCTCAAATCGTGGTTGATTGTCACACCAAGGTATTTAATGGAATTCACATTTTCGAGGACCGTTCCCTCTAAGGTGTATGAAGCCTCACTTTTATGTGTTCTCTTCCTAGTTATGTGCATAATATTGCATTTAACGTGCTGAAATCCCATGCCCCATTTTAGTGCCTAATATCCTAATCTATCTATGTCCTTTTGAATAAAAATCAAAAATGAGTTCCTTTAAGAGCAATGAAAACATTCATAAGAAAGAACATGGGTCATACTACGTAGTTTCGGCTAACAAGGCCTCACCAGCGACCCCGCAACGATCCGGCAAAGAAAGCCAGAGGAAACATACTGCAATTTTGCGAACCCCCAACAGGCAGTCGATTCTAAGACTGATACAAACCAAAATGGGTCCAAACAACCAAAAACCTGTCTAGAACATTGAGTCTAAACCAATAATTTATTTCTGATTTCTTAGAATATTCACGCTGATCTCAAAGGACCAAACGTAAATTATAAACTGCATTATAGTTCATGTACGGGGAGACTTTTTACGGCCGCCACACGGCACAACACCAGCTGCAGTGAAGGCAAATAAAAATCAAAAATGAGTTCCTTTAAGAGCAATGAAAACATTCATAAGAAAGAACATGGGTCATACTACGTAGTTTCGGCTAACAAAGCCTCACCAGCGACCCCGCAACGATCCGGCAAAGAAAGCCAGAGGAAACACACTGCAATTTTGCGAACCCCCAACAGGCAGTCGATTCAAAGACTGATACAAACCAAAATGGGTCAAAACAACCAAAAACCTGTCTAGAACATTGAGTCTAAACCAATAATTTATTTCTGATTTCTTAGAATATTCACGCTGATCTCAAAGGACCAAAAGTAAAATATAAACTGCACTATGGTTGATGTACGGGGAGACTTTTTGCGGCCGCCACACGGCACAACACCAGCTGCAGTGAAGGCAAATAAAAAGCAAAAATGAGTTCCTTTTAGAGCAATGAAGTTTCATTGAGTCATCTGTATCTCTGATTTCACGATAGCAAACACAGTCGTCTGCGAACAGTCTTATTTCTGAGTCAATAATAGTGGAAATATCATTAATGTACAGGGAGAATAGCAGCGGACCAGCATTAGTCCCCTGTGAGACCCGAGATAAAACTGGCGCTCATACTGAAGTTTCACAATTAACAACAACATGCTGTTTTCTGTAGCAAAGGGAGGAACTATCCATTCGAGAGCCCGCCCCACCCCCCCTCCCCCCCAAGTTCCATAACCAAATAATTTGGATTTAAGTAGTCCGTGAGGTGGGGTGTCAAAAGCCTTCTCAAAGTCCAGAATAAATGTGTCCACCTGCCCCCCTTTGTCCAAGATTGTTGCCCAATCATTAAAAACTGTACTCAGTTGAGTTTCGCAACTATGCCTCTTCCTAAATGCATGTTGTCTGTATGACAAAAGTTTATGTTCATCCAAGTGGGCCATGATGTTTGAGCAGACTATGTGTTCAAGCAATTTTCATAGAACACAGGTCAGTGACACCGGGCATAATTACGAGCAAGAGCCCTGTCTCCTTTTTTGAAAAGTGAGCAGATGTTTGCTAGGAGCCATTCTGTTGGGATATCACCCGTATCGAGAGATTGTTGGAAAAAATGAGAAAAAAAACTGGACCTAACTCATTTGCTAGTTCTTTCAGGACTCTAGGATGAAGCTCATCAGACCCTAAAGCTTTAGACGGGTTCAAGCCTTTAAGTAACTTGATCACTCCCGCGCCGAGGATACAATATTTTCCATGAAAGGGGCCGATCTTCCGGTCAATGGAACCCCGTCGAACTCAGTTTTATTGAACTCATCATTGAAGTGACCGACTAATTCCTCTGCACTTTCAAAGTCCGATTCAGCAACCCCGTTCCCTCCTCTTTTATTAAGGGGCGGGATACCTTGTCTGTATTTCTTCTGGCTATTGATATATCTGTAGAAGTCTCTGGGATTTGCCTTTACATCACCTGCCAAGTTATTCACATACAGACCATGCTGATTTTTTATGTCATTTTTAATTTCTCGTCTCAAGTTTTCAAATTTTGCTCTGCGTTTACCGCTTCCCAACTTCTTTGCCTTCTCGTGCGGCATCCTATGGCGTTTATATTTCGCAATTGATTCGATTTGCCAGAGTGTCTAGTCATGTAACTGACTTCAACACTCGTAATAAATTGTTTACTGCTTAACTTCTTAATCAGGGTTATCGGTGTCATAAACTACGCAAAGCCTTTTCTAAATTTTATAGACGTCATATCGATTTAATTTCAAAATTCAATGTTGGACTTGAATTCTGTCGCGGTTTATTTTTGTTATGATTTGTCTTTGGGTGTTTGTATCGCTTATATTATTTATTTTGGATAGCCGTTTGGCAATTTTGTGGGAAAGTAGCTGTCCTTTTGGCTTTCCGCTGTTGGTGTTTCCGTTGGGGTCTGTTGCTTCATGTTTGTGTTGTTTCTGATGGAAGCTGTGGGTTAATTGTATTGATTCCTGATCATTGCCTCTACTTCTATTTTTAATCTTTTCTGCAACAAGGTCTATCAGAACCCGAATTTAATATTGTAAGACATTCTGCATGTTAACCCAATCACGGTTGATAACTTTGCTTTCTTCTTTAATTGCACGCCGGTGGGTCAGGCATCAGATTCTATGACGCTTCCAGCGTAAAGGATTACTTATGTAATGTCGGTTGATACCTGATGTTCCGTCTCTGGTCGGGCCCATCGGAGTCTAAATGTTGGTTTTCGTTTGCTCCATCATTGTAGTGGTTTGTTGCTGTTGAGTCCTCATCGTTGTTTCATCTCTGTGTTTGTTTGATTTTTGTGTTCTCGGAGATGGTGCACTGGTGAGTTAGGAAGCCTTCATGTGGTCTGAGCTAATTATTTGTCTAAATCGCGACGGAATCTAGGGCGAGGATTGCGATCGCGTAAAATCGATTTAAGCAACCCCACCCCCACCACCCACCCCACCCCCCAAAGTGAAATTCTTTCCACTGACCGTTCCAAGGCGATTCTTCTGTCGCGGTTTATTTTTGTTATAGTTTGTCTTTGCGTTTGTGCATCACTTAAATCTTTTTGTTTTGGAAAGCCAATTTGTCATTTTGTGGGAAAGTAAATGTCATTTCGGCTTTCCGCTATTGATGTTTCCATTAGGGTTTAGTTATTTAATGTTTGTGTTTCTTTCCCTGTGGTGTCTCTGATGGGAGGTGTGGGTTAATTGTATCAATTCCTGATCATTGTCTTCAATTCCATTCTATATTGAAACCCAAGATCAGACACTGCATCCTTTCAGTGAAATACATTATTAATTCATAACGATAATACACCTGCGTTCTACAATGGTACCTTTCATACTTGTAGAATTAACATCTGTCAGAGGAAATAGTTTTACATTTTCCTTATTTATGCTCCAAACATATGAATTTGGGTGCTCTAGAGAACCGCCTCATGGTGGATGTTTTAACGACTACCCACAATTTATAGTTTAGACGCAAAATAAAGAAAAATGTATACCATTTTAAACCGCACTTTTTCCGTGTATAAAGTTGGATGGCTAAATGTAATTTAGTTAACTGATTAACTTAATGTACTGTAAGCTTTAACTTAACTTGTCCCTAGAAAGATTTATGCTCATATTTATAATCGCTGCTAACCTGAGTCATGAAATTCCAATAAGTCTGCGACGAGACATGGCTTGTACTTTGCTTGGAATTTACACCACTCAGGGACTAATTACCCATGAAAAATTAATGCTCATTTGTCAAGAGTTTATGCTTAATGACTGGAGACATCATGTATGTGACAATTGTCACCTTCACCTTAACAATAATTAGATTTTCTCATTTAAGGTAGGAAAATTAGTCCCCATTGTGACACAATTACACAATTTACGCTCAAATTAGGAACTATTAGCTTTCGCGTAGTAATATCATTCTACAACGTGCGTTGACTACTCGTGAAGCAGTTGGTGGAAATTCCGACACAATGACAAGTGTGACTAGTGACAACTAATGTTTTTATTTATTTATTTAGATATTGTTTTAAACAGATTTATTTAGATATTGCTTTAAACAGAACATCACGAAAACACGCCTATAATTTTAACCCCCTTGAACCCCAGATTTATATGGTAAAACTGGGGTTTACACGGGTGTCACTTATTTTTCTTATTTCTCATCAAAAATATAGATTGTGGATACTCGTTATAATCGCCTCGATGAGGCGGTTCTAACGGGTACCCACAATCTATATTATAATCGCCTCGATGAGGCGGTTCTAACGGGTACCCACAATCTATATTTTAAGCAATGAGGCGGTTCTAACGAGTATCCATAATCTATATTTTGAACAGAAATAAGAAACAAATATAACAAAAAAAATATCACAATTTTTCATCTTAAAATTTTCATTTGTTCGGCGATAGGCTACAATGCATGTATTTGTATAGGCGTGTTTTCGTGATGAAAAGGCTGATACCAAGTACGCAAGTAATAAACATCCAGTCAGTCCCGCCTCACGCATTTAAAACAGGGAGAATGAACAGGGGTTTACATTACTTGTCTTTGCTCCGAAAGATCAATTATGGGTACCCGATAAAACCGCCTCATCGAGCCAGTTCTAGCCCTAGCAAAAAGTAACCCGATTTACACAATGCAAACACGAAGTCCCAACCTTTTTTATTTTTGTTCTAAAGAAATAGCGGGAAATATGAGACGTATTTTCACTTCCATAACAGAATGAAAAGTATTGTGTGTGTGTGTGTGTGTGTGTGTGTGTGTGTGTGTGTGTGTGTGTGTGTGTGTGTGTGTGTGTGTGTGTGTGTGTGTGTGTGTGTGTGTGTGAATTCGGGTTTAACGTCGCTTTCAACAATTTTTCAGTCATATCACGACGGTGTCTGGTTGCGACAGGGAGCTCAATGCTCACCTTTATAGTGCTGCCTCACTGAGGTATCATGTCCCAGACACATTAAATGATACCGCACCCATTCACATTATTCTGACACTGGGTCGACCAGTCCTAGCTCTACGCCGTAAATCTGAGTGCCAAACGAGGAGCAGCTAGTTCAATTTTTAACGACTTTGGTATGTCGCGGCCCGGGATCGAACCCGTTACCTCCCGTTCCCCGAAGCGGACACTCTACCAACTGAGCTATCGGGGCCGGTGAATGAAAAGTATATCTCCCTCCTTAGCCGGTTGATCTTCTGCGCATCCCATTCCCTCGAGTACATATATGTGTCTTATTGAATCTAGACATAACAGGCCTGTGTATGTTTTATTTGACGGTTACGTCCCCGTCAACACTATTTAGGTCATTTTGGAGACGTTGCTTCCAATTTTGTAAGACTTTTACCCAAAACTGAGATGAAATGACATCTCAAGCGCTGTCACCAAAACAACCCAAAATGGTTCATATGTGGAGTCGGTCCGACTCGTATCACTTTGCCTGGGCAGGCTTTGATCATCTGAGCGGTTTACCAGCACTCAGGTGCGGTCGATTTCAGCTGTGCGTGGAAACATCATGCAGCCCAATCTATTTCTCCAAGCCTGGTGGGCGGACGCCAAACAAGCCCGTATAATGAATACCCTTGTAAACCCCGCTTTATAGAGGAAAAGAGTCGGCTTAAATCGGTAGATATTAATTTCTTTATTTTTTCCCCTCAAAAACAATAATCGTGGGTACTCGTTAGAATCGCCTAAATAAGACGTTTCTGACGAGCACCCAAATCTTTGTTTGAGGCTGAAATAAGAAATAACTATCACAATTTTACATAAAAAATCTATTTTTTATCTGCATGAAAGAATACAAACTGTAACAGTACGGTCACACACCAGTGTTTCATTTCTTCAAAAGCCGAATTTGTGGTATTATTCTTATTCATACTCAAAACATAGGTTGTCGGTGCTTATTAGAACCAACTATTTTTTATTATTTTCTTTCATTATTTTTTTTGTTTGTTTTGTTTTACGGCCCATTCAAGATGATTATTTCACTTATTCCGAGCCGATCGTTAATCAGGGCGAAAACCGGAGTACCCGAGCGAGGCTCGAACCACAGCGGTGAGAGACCTAATGGTAGGAGTCAAAGCTCGTACTCATTTGGCCACGGAGGCCCGCTACGGCGGTTCTGACGAGTTCCCACAATCTATCTTTTAGAGCTGAAAGAAAAAAATGTAAACCGCTGCAAACCTCAGCAACGCATGGACTGGACGTGTTATTCTCTGAATAGAGTTATTGCATGCTCTAAAGCACACGCAACTGAATATGGCTCGTCTTACCGCCTTGTGACAAAAGAAAATTAAATTTAATTCCATTTTGGTTGTATCTTAATTGTGCACAGGTCATAAATTAACACTGTCTCTATTCTAATAGAGTTAAACGTGCTAATAAACGTATAATGAAGTTAGTTTGACAGGTTGACTTCAAGACTCAGGTTATTGAACAACTGTTTTCATACTTCTTAATTTTAACGATCCAAAAGCTTCTGTCTTAGCAATAACACAATTACATCTGTTAAATTTCAAGTTTATTTTCGAGTAAAAGTACAGCTATGCATCTGAAAGTGGGTCTTGTTTCTGTTCGATTGTTTGATCTGAGGCTTACGTCCCCGTCAACACTGTCAAGGTCATTTAGTAGACGTTGCTTCCAATTTTGTGGGACTTTTACCCGACATTGAGATGAAATGACATCTCAAGCCCTGTCACCCAATGAAACCAATAGGATTTATCAGCTTGGACGGTCCAACATGCACCGCTTTGCCTGGGCAGGCCTAGTTCCTCTAAGCGGTTTACCAGTACTCGCTTGCAGGTCGGTTTCAGCTCTGCGTGGAAGCATCATGCAGCCCATCTATTTCGTCAAGCCCCGATGGGCGGGGGCGTTAGTGGGTGTTGTACTGTAATAGTGGTCGTAAAATTGCTATGGTTGTTTTTCATTACGATTATACACCCGTGCGACATAGTGCATTTTCACATCTCCTAAATAACAAATTTTCTAATGAAAATAAGTGATGCAGTCAAACCTCTTTATACCGACATTCGTTATAATGGCAAAATTCGTTATAACGGCATTCTGAATGGAATGACTACTTAGCTAAAGACTTAGCCTTGGTTCCGAGCGGCGTGGGCTTCCTTCGGGTTGGAAAGTCCCAATCGAATCCATAGTCATGAAAGATTCTTGTAATTTAATAGTCCAAGAAACAAATGTTATAGATATTTGTTAGAATCGCCGCACCGAGGCGATTCTTTTCCCCCATTATTACTCCAAGAAACAAATGTTATAGATATTTGTTTCTTGGAGTCATATTGTGGAAAAGACATTTTATAACCTAACATACTCCTAACTGGGATTCTTTATTACGGCAAATTCATTATAACGGTACAATAATAAGAAACAAATTCTGTCGTTATAACGCGGGTCCTCTATATTTTTCTTATTTATACAGTAACCATAGGTTGTAATTGCTCGTCGTTCCGAATCTAAGATGCAGACAGAGGTGCTAGATGACATGGCAATGGGTGGTCCAACAGAAAAGATACAAAAGACGTAGATAAAGTATCTGACTCCGTAGACTTATAAAGTCTGACGAGATGTGACTTTTTGTATATAAAGTGATTCTTAGGTGACTACCCCTTCCTCAGTTCTCCTCGCTAAATCTCTCTCTTGGGCTCTCATCACTAGATGTTGATACAGCATAAAATAAAATCTGGCCTGACATGATAGCATAAAATAAAATGTGGAAAACGTGGACAAAACCATTAATATCTAGGACTGATATCAGTCTGCTGACTCCTGTGACAGCCATGGCGTCACAATCAGCATCAAAAAGACTGAAATGTCAAAGGTTGCAAGTGGTAGACATTGTCAAGAGTCGTGCACATTGATGATGAATTCAACGCCAGGACTGCCAAAGCTAGTGCAGCATTTGGCCGGCTGAGTGGTAGTTTTTAGGGTGGAGGTAGTTGACACAAAGCTGAAAGTCCACAGAGCTGTGGTACATGTACTGCCGACACTATTATATGCACGCGAAATGAGGACAGTTTACCAACGGCACTCCAAAAGATACAAGCTGTCTAAGAAAACTTTTAAAGATTAAGTGGCAAGACAGAATACCAGACACAGAAGTCCTGAAAAGGGCAGGGATGCTGAGTGTACATACTCTTGTGAAACTGGTACAGTTAAGATGGACAGGCCATGTTACCAGGATGCCCAAGGATCGCTTGCCAACGGAAATCCTCTACGGAGAACTAGAAGTGGGCAAACGTTCCCGTGGTGGTCAGAAGAAGAGATACAAGGACACCCTCAATGCCTCCCTCGAGGACTTCAACATACCAACAGAGTCGACAGGACCGGGCAAAGTGACGTGGCCTCATCAAGAGAGGTGCGAGTGAATATGAGGCATAGACAATCAACCAAGCCGAGCAGAAACGTGTACAACCAATACGAAAACACGCCTATACAAATACACTGTAACCTTTTTCGCCGAAAAAAATGAAAAATGTAAGATGAAAAATTGTGATATTTTCTAATTTCTGCTCAATATATAGACTGGGGGTCTACTCGTTAGAACCGCTGACGAGTACATGTTTTAGAGCAGAGATAGGAAAAATAAGGTTTTTTACCCCAGGTGTATCAAGGGGGTCAAAAGTATATAGGCGTGTTTTCGTGAGGTGAGATTGCTTTCCCGGACCTCTGTTGGTCTATCTGCAACAAAGAGTTTGAAGCTAGAATCGGTCTAATCAGTCACATCTTAGAACACACAAACTGTAGCATATAAGAGTGGCCAATTAATATTGCTGTTTGAAGCTATTCACAAAACCCCTTTTTGAAATTCTGTTGAAACATGAGATATCAAAAATGGACCTTGCTTTGTTTACGTTACATGTTAGAGCGATGTAATGTTGTCTCAGTGAACATAGCATTTTTAAGTGTTGCAGAACAGACATTATGGTTTTAATAATGTTTTTAACTGGCCGCCATGTCCTTTTAGTTTAACGGTCGCATCTGAAGAGGTGATATGGAGTTGTGGAGCGTTTTCGTCACAATTTGCCGTAGGAAATGCAAGAATGACGACCATGTTTGTTTATTTCATTTTGTCTGGCCCCTCGAAGATATTCAGACAGCTTATTTGGAATCCTGAAAATGCTACTCTTGAAAAACTATGGATGATCCTTTTAATTGTTCAAATGGGGCTTGAATATATTGGGAGGTGGCTTATGATGCCTACTTTGTCGAAACTAGCTAATCTGGTCTTGAAAATTTGACCACTCGATGTTTTAATTCCTTTGGGGAATTTCATATTTCCAGACCATAAACCTTACATGCACATTATACATGTACTACACCTGATAGAAAGGGACTGTTTGTTCACCGATTGTTTTTTTTTCTCCACTGTTGTTCCTGTTTCTTTTAATTATTTTAAATTTTCGGGAAAAAAAATGTTTATATTTCTTAATCGTTACTAGCAAGGATTCAAGCTGAATAAATTTATATTGGTGTGTAACGACCAAGTCAACACTTTAAGGTCATTTTTGAGCTGGTCAGGTTACCTAGCCACACTTCTACGTAAACGGTAAACCAGTACAGTGCACATTCTTTCACCAGACATTTCCAGCCGGCCTCGGTAGCTCAGTCGGATGCGCGTCTGAATGGTGATCAGGAAGACGCGGGTTCGATACCTGCCGTGGTCGGCAACATTCTTTCTTGGAGATTGATCATGAAACATTTTCTTCGGTCATTCTTTCCCTTTCGCTGATTCAAGTAGGGTAGTTGTCAGTCTCTGGCGAAAGAATGTGCACTGTGTTGGTAAACCCCTTTCGAATAAGCCTGTCCAGGAAATGTTTTGATAGGTAAACTGACCGGCTTAAAAATGACCTGACTAGTGTTGACTGGGCCTTTAACTCCAATACAAACAACCAAACAAGAAACTTCCAACTGCCCTTCGTGAATCAGCAAAAGGGAGACAGTCACCGTGGTAAAAGATTTCATGATCAATCTCCAAGAACCTGTTGCAGACTCCGGCTGCTATCGAACCCGCGTCCTCCTGATCATTTGTCAGTCGCGCATCCGACTGAGCTACCGAGGCCGTTCACATGCCTAGAGGGTTAACACTTAACCATTAGGTCTCTGAAACATCGTTATTGACCACATTAACCAATGTATGACTAGCAGCCATATGTGGGGACATTTGCAAACATTGCAGACCAAGATCAGATGCCGCAACACCTGGCGTCCCCTAAAATTGGACGTGAACCACTCCAAACTTCTTAACTGGGAGATATGGGTTAATGAGACAAAGAATTACATAATCGACCTACACTGCGTAATTTTTCACCCATTTTGTACTGAATGGAATCATCAACCTTTGTTTGTTTGTTTGATTTGAGGTTTAACGTCCCCGTCAACACTGTAAAGGTCATTTTGGAGACGTTGCTTCCAATTTTGTGGGACTTTTACCCGACATTGAGATGAAATGACATCTCAAGCCCTGTCGCCCAATGAAACCAATAGGCTTTATTAGCATGGACGGTCCGCCTCGCACCGCGGTGAATCATCAACCTTATATCAGTATGAAACGAGTCAATTTCAAAATTTAGGAATGTCTGGTTGTGGCTTCTACAAAATTTTACCTGGAAAATGGCTGAACCTTTTGCAAACTTGCAGTGTATGTCCTAATGAGACTCTGCGTTCTGCGGTATCTGATCGTGGCATGCGCTGTTTGCCGGTTGTCAGTATTGGGATTTTCGGTAAAATGGGCTAATTGTACACGCTAAATGGCGTATTAGTCTACATTGTTTTCATTCTCGTTTACGTTTGTTTTACACGGAGAATCCCTCTGTGAATCCCTGTGGCGGAAAACTTTATGGATGAATTTATAAAACATTCAAGTTATAATATTATTTCCATTGGCTGTTCATTTCATGAGGAACTTTTGAAACTGTTTCGAATATTGTGCTATATTTTCTCACGGTGTCTCTTGGTGGTGATTATGTCGTATGCATTAATGCAAAAAGTAGTGCCAAAAATCTTGGGATACAGCCCCAAAAAGTGAGTTTCCCCAAGTTGTGCGTTACACTGTGTTCATGGTCCTGGCATGCTGCCTTAACAAACATACTAGTGAGTTTATTTCTGAGTTTTCATTAAAATTTATAGACAATTAAGGAGTTGTAGCCGGGGGATGAAATTTTTCCAGAGTATGGGCAGTAAAAAGTAAGCTGTCTAAGTGGTGACTTATCGTCCCATCAAGCTACGTGCATTTACATGTATAAAGGTTACGAAATAAAAGCCCTAACCTAAACTTTTTTTTAATCTTAACTTTTGTCTAGACATCTAAAAAGAATGGTCATTTTATTGTTTCGTTTCTTTGTTTTTTGTTTTTTTTTTTTTTTTGTCTTTTTTTGGTGCAGCACATCCTCCTAGTAAACTAAGTTTACTTTAGAACTTCCATGAAAATGTTTCATATTACGAAAACAGGCCTATACAAATACATTGTAAACTTAACCGCCGAAAAAAAACGAACATTTTCAGATGAAAAAATGTGATATTTGTCTTAGTTCTGCTCAAAATATAGATCGTGGGCCTAGTGGATAAGAATTATGGACTTATAATTATTAGGTCTCTTACCGCTGGCTCGGATCACATGTGAGGCGCCAAGTTCTGCAACGGAAGGACAGGTTGTTCTCTAATTAACGATCGGCTCGATATGAGTGAAATAAGCTTGACATGGCCGTAAAACCCAAAACAAAAAAAAAAACAAAAAAGAGAAACAAACAAACAAAAAACAACAACAACAACTTAACATTGCGATGGTTTCAACGCAAAATATCGGAATATTTGACTTGTTATTTCTGTAGCATCACAAACACGCCTATATAATTTTGGCCCCCGTAAACCCCATTTTTACATAGTAAAACTTGCCTGGGGTATACAGGGGTTCACGTTATTTCTCTTTTTTCCAGTGAGAAATATAGAATGTGGGTACTCGTTAGAACCGTC
This sequence comes from Lucinisca nassula, assembly GCA_963580285.1. Lineage (NCBI taxonomy): Eukaryota > Metazoa > Mollusca > Bivalvia > Lucinida > Lucinidae > Lucinisca > Lucinisca nassula. The sequence continues at coordinate 62,336,261 of OY757010.1, forward strand.
TCGCGGAGTCGGTTCTAACGGGTGCCCATAATCTATGTTTTTGAGCAGAACTTTGAAAAGTATCAGATTTTTTTTCAGAACTTTTTCATATTTTGGGTGGTAAAAGTTGCAATACTAAATAATGGTATATATGGTCGCGTAGAGGTAATGACAAGACAACTATTCCGATTCCCAGGCAAAGTGGTACGAGTCGGCCTGTCCATGCATATACATTCTACTAGTTTCATTGGGCGGCATGGATTGGGATGTTATTTCATCTAAATGTCGAGTAAAAGTCTCACAAAATTGGAAGCGACATCTCCAACATGACCTTAATAGTGTTGACGGGGACATTCAACCTTCAACCAAACAAACAAACAAATCGTGATCACTTTGTATGTGGTACACCAAGCAAAAGGTGCATGGAGGCTTAGCCAATGACAAATAATAACATGCACAATTTAATCTTAATCCATAATTTGGGCTGCGTGAAGCAGGAAGAGACATGCTTGCCCAGTTATGTTTGAATTGAGGTTTAAAATCCCGGTCAACATTATTCAGGTCTTTTTGGAGCAATTGCTTCCAATTCTGTGGGACTTTTACCCGGCATTCAGATGGATTGATATCTCAAGCCCTGCCGCGCGATGAAACAAAAAACATCTTTATATGCATGGCACCACTTTGCCGGGGCAGGCTTAGCCATTCCAAGCGGGTAACCAGAACTCATGTGCGGTCGGTTAAAGCCATGCATCGAAGCACCATGTAGCCCAATTAACTTTTTAAGCCTCGATGGGCGGGGCCCCTGCTTGCACAGAAAATCAGACGCCGGCCCCCGCCCATTGGGGCTTGGAGGAATAGATTGGGCTGCATGATGCTTCCCGACAGAGCTGAAACCAACCGCACACGAGTACTGGTATACCGCTTAGAGATCTAAGCCTGCCCAGGCAAAGTGGTGCGAGTTGAAGCGCCTCTACATATAAACCCTTTTTGTCTGTTTTGGCGGCAAGGCTTGAGATGTCATTTCATCTTAATGACGGGTAAAAGTCCCACAAAATCGGAAGGAACGTCTCCAAATTATCTAAACTGTGTTGACCGGGACGTAAAACAAACAAATAAACAAACAAATCAGTCGGTAAACAAACTCTGCCAATCGGAAAACAACATTCTCTGCATGAAATGTCTATCGCTATAATGCATACATTACGATAACATATCCGTGTGATATAGTGCATTTTTCAAACTTAAAAAAAAGTATTTTTTTCTGATGAAAATTTATCATATTTTTCGTATTTACACTCCAAACATAGGTTTTGGGTGCTCGTTAGAACCGCCTCGTTGAGGCGGTTCTAACGAGTACCCACAACCTATGTCTAGGAGCAGAAATAAGGAAAATAATGTTTACCCCATAAACCCCAGTTTTCTTTATATAAAGTGGGGTTTAGACGGGGGGGGGGGGGGGGGGGTCTTTATTTAAAGGACTTGTTCACGTGATCGTAACATGCATGCGCTGTCTGATCTGAGACTTCGCTCTGTGATGGTCGAAAGGTCCTTTCCGATTGGCAAGACCCTTTTATTCTTTACATGTTGAGCAGAAAAAAGTAGTCTGAACAATTTCTATGGCGTCACGTAAGGGTTATGCGCGCTTGTAAGAGCCGCCTCAACGAGGATGTATCACATTTTGAGCATAAAGTATAAAATACCCACACGCACGTGGAGCACGCCAATATACGGTGTCATATACACCAAAACCTCTTTATAACACTATTGTTGGGGATCCAAAGCAGAAACCGTGTCAGTTAAACAACCGTGTTATATCCAAATAAAAATGTATAAATTATAGAGATGTTTTCCTATATAATCTATACATTTTTGTGATCCATCTTGAAACCGTGTTATATCTAAAACCGTGTTGTAAAGAACCGTGTTATAATGAGGTTGTGGTGTATCAGGAGAATAGGTGATTGCTGAACTTTACCTGAGTCTTCGATCATACACTCCTCATCGGAGTCGTCTGCAGCTAAATCTTTTGTGTGCCTTTGTAACCAGGGGTGCCATGATCTTGTAGGAGACACTTTCACACCCGTAAACTTTCCGGGGTCTAGAATATCAGCCACCGAAAATGAGGTGGTGTTCACCCTGACCGGCGAATGCGCACTGTTGCTGGAACCAGACGACTCCGCATCTACTTCCGGTCTTTGGGAGCACTCGATTTTCGTGTCAGAAGAGCGCGTTTGGCTCTGGCTTTCATTGTCTGTTGTCGATTGTTCACATTTTGACACTTTAATGAGTTTGTCTGAGTCTTTTATTACCGAAGGTTCCTTTTCTAAAGTAGCTTCAGTTTTTTGTAAAGCTTTATGCTGATCTAAGGTATCATTGCTGTCACTTTTGGCTTTATCGGTCTCAATGGTTTTGGCACATTTGCGTTTGAAATCGTATTCTTTCGCGTATATTGAGAATATATTTTTCCTAATTTCTTCAATTTTTGCCTGAGTTGCCCTAGAAAGGTCATCCTTACTTTCATTTCTATTTGTATCCATCTTCAGTACATAATAGGAAAAAATGGTGAACGGTTACATAATTACATATAATACTAGAACATTTATTATCCCCAGGAGAATGGTTAAATCTCCGTGAATATTTCTTTCCTTAATAATAAACTCCTATATCATGGTATGTAAAACGACATTTCTATATTTTTACAAAAAAGTTGATCAAGCCCCGTTAACGAATCTTATTCTTTCATTTTACTTACAACGTTAAAACAATGATCGATCCATAAAAACCAATGAATACACATTTACAGCATAATGTAGTAGGCGTGTCATTTCCATAGCGCATGCGTACATGGGCGGTGCTCCGCATAGGAAGCTATTCCTGCCTACTCGATAACAACTTTATTTCCTCAGCGAGTTCTAATTGGCTATCAAAATAATTGGAAACACGAGGTATGAAATTGGATATCATTAACTCGCTTTCAATGGATAATCGGGTATGAACGTTAGGAAAATGCTGGCAAATTGTATCTTTATCAATGATTGATAGCTCGGTGCGGTTGGAGATTATTACTGTTTGGCGATACTTAAGAGCGCTTTACGGAAAACGAAAACTGTATTTTTGACACTTTTTGTTGATGTGTTTTGCTTAATTGCATGATGTTTGGAAAACGCTGCCCTTTCAGCCATGCGCTGTCACCACGGAAAAGAATAGTAATTGCTTTAGCACGCGGGAAACATATATCTTAACTAGGAAATTTGTAAATGCTCTTTATCGTTATACCGATAACTTAAGTAAATACAGCAAAAAATCCTATATTAAGACCACCTTTGGAACTGTTCAAAAGTGGTCTTTAAGACCACTTTTGAACAGTCCCAAAGGTGGCCTCTTATTGGGAGACACTGGGTGTGGAAAACACAAAGAAAAAATAACTGAAACTTTCTAAATAGGCTAAGCTTTTTAATGCAGAATTAGTCTCAATTTTGGTGGTCTTAATAGCAGAATTTACTGTACTCACTTCAACAGGAGGAGATACCTCCGTGGTGTAGTGGTCATAAAATAGGGGTTCGATCCCGGGCTTCTCCAAGCTCTCGAATGAGTCTTTAAACGGAGGTCCCGTCTCCGTACGACCTTAGCTGTTGGCGGGAGACGTATACTTCAACAGGGAAATAATCAACGCACTGAAAACACTGGTTGGCCGATTGTCTCTGAGTGCAGTCTTGCGACTTAGACTGCAAGTTAAGTTTAACCTTTAAATTTCTATACTGTAATCAAACAGTGTAGACCATAATCAAACGCGTTCTATGGCACCTGATTTGTGTCTACACTGTTGCCAAACCTATCACATGATTCCAGTCCAGAGTCTATATAACCCTCTTACGCAACACTCCGACCTCACAGCGATAAAAATAACACGGCTATTTTCCATAAATAACTACATGTACAAATATAAGTGACAGTCACGTGAACATCAACATCGACAGCCTTCTGTGCTTAGTAATTTTTGGTCGACTGACCGAGCAATCGACGACCAAATGTGGTTGATGGGGGCCAGCGTGGGCCAGGGGGTATACAACTACGGTGTGGGCTAGCGTATGAAGTGGTGTAATATGTTTGTCACGACGAACCACAATCATTACGAAATGCACTGTAAGCTTTTCTGCCGAAAAAAAAAATAAGATGAACGTTTCTGATATTTTTCTTATTTCTGCTCAAATTATAGATTGTGGGTACTCGTAAGAACCGCCTCATCGATGCGGTTCTAATGAGTACACACAATCTATATTTTATAGCAGAAATAAGAATGATATTTTTTTTCTTATTTCTGCCCAAAGTATAGATTATGGGTACTTGCTAGAACCGCCTCATCGAGGCGGTTCTGACGAGTACCCACAATCTATAGTTTAGAGCAGAAATAGAGAAGAAAAATAACGTTTACCCCTGTAAACCCCAATTTTACTATATAAAAGTGGGGTTCAAACGGTCAAAATTATTTAGGCGTGTTTTCGTGATGAAATCAAATACAGATGCACCATGAAAACTTGTTAGAAATAGGGGAGTGGGGGTGGGTGGGGGTCGAGTCATTGAGGTTCATGTATAGCCATCATGTTAACAGTATCGTGAAATAAACAGCCCTCTAACCCTTACGTTATGTAGAGAAAACTGGGGTTTAAAGGGTTATACATTATTTTGCTTTCTTCTGCTTCAAGACTCATAGTGGCGGTTCTAACGAGCACCTAAAACTCAGGTTTAAAGTATAAATAAGATAAATGTAGTGTATTTTCATCGGAAAAGTAGCCATTTTAGAAATTTGGAGGCATGAAAGAAAGTGCTATTTGACACAGGTGTGTGTTGTCGTAATAGCGTCAAATCCAATGCAAGAGGACATATGGCGTATACGTATCATTTCGACAGGAGGTGTCTTTTCGATATTTTTTCTTTTCTTTTTTAAATAAAGATATTCTGTGTGTATCTTTTAGAAAAGCCTCATCGAGGCGATCCTAATGAGTACACCGTGACTTCATAAATTTCAAGATGATAGAAGATAGATCACCCAAAATAATAATAAATATATGGATATTGAAATCTCCATGTAGTTATAGGGAAAATCCAAAGGGGCTCCAGAGGGCCACGTAGAATAGTTTATCAGCTATTAAAGTATTGTGTAAATAAATAAATTGATTAATTAATTAAATAAATATTTAAATAAAATAAATATTTAAATAAATATTTATTTATTTATTTATTTATTTTATTTATATACATTATTTAAGAGGGTACAAAACACATTTAGCTATAAAAACTATTCTACCATGTGGCCCTCTTTATACTACATTAAACATATATACAGTCTAACGAGTCCCCTTAGTCTATGTTTTGAACAAGAATAAGGATAACCACATCTGCACTTGTCATCACGCAAACACGCCTATACAATTCTGACCCCCTTGAACCCCAATTTTTATATAGTAAAACTGGGGTTTCCGGGGGTACATGTATACCTTATTTTTCTTATTTCTGCTCTAAAATATAGATTGTGGGTACTCGTTAGAACCGCCTCGATGAGGCGGTTCTAACGAGTGCCCACGATCTATATTTGGAGTAGAAATAAGACAAATATTACAATTTTTCATCATAAAATGTTCATTTTTTCGGCGATAAAGGTGGCAATGTATTTGTATAGGCGTGTTTGCGTAATGTTGCGGTTTAGAAGGATATAAATGTACACCTCACAGACTCATTACGATAACACATCCATGTGACATAGTGCATTTTTCATATCACTAAAAATGGCAACTTTTCCGTTGAAAAGTTGATATATTTTTCTTATTTATACTTCAAACATAGGTTGTGAGTACTCGTTAGAATCGCCTCATTAAGGCGATTCTAACAAGTACCCACAACCTATGTCTAGGAGCAGAAATAAGCAAAATAATGTATACCCCCTTAAAACCTAGTGTTCCCAATATAAACTGGGGTTTAGGGGGTGTTCATTTCACGGACTTGTTTACGCGATGTTGTTGACGTAATGATTATTCTACTTGCCTGACATTTTGTATTGTTTCTTTTGTGTTTTTACATATTCTATTCGCATTGACAGTTTGCAGTCATTTTCTCACTACACTGGGATTGCTTTTGTATGTTTTCTTATATTCTTTCTTCTATTTTCCGGTGGTCTCCAAAATATCGTGTACTTATTTTAGGCGTATGGAAAAACTTAATTTAACATTTAGCAATATCCTCTAATGTAAAACAAAATCATAATATTTTGCCTTTAACAGGCTATCAACTGCCATCATATTGAAGCGGCTCCAACGAGCACCCGAACCTATGTTTGGAGTAAATATAAAAAAAAAATATTTCGCAAATTTTCATCAGAAAATTATCCATTTTAGAGATATCTACTATGTCGCACTATGCGATCGCTGTATTAACAATTGTTTAGGTCATTTTTGATCTGGTCAGTTTACCTATTCACACTTTTCCTGGACAGGCTTATACGTAAGGTGTTAACCAGTACAGCGCATATTCTTTCGGCAGATACTGACAACTGCCCTTCTTGAATCAGCGGAAGAGAGAGAACGCCCGTAGAAAATATTTCATGATCAAGCTGCACGAAAGAATGTTCCCGACCCCTGAAGGTATCGAACCCGCGTCCTCCTGATCACCAGTCAGACGCGCATCCGACTGAGCTACCGAGGCCGGTCGCCGTATGGTCGTATATTAGGGCAAGAGATACAAATGAGCCAGCGCACGACAAAACCTGAAATAAGACATGTGCGCTCAGCGAAGACTCGGATCAGCCTGTGCATCCGCGCAGTCTGATCAGAGTCTTCGTTGTGCGCTCTAAGGATAGACAGGGGGCCCAATGCTCTTTCATGCAGCAAGAGAATACTCTGGTATGACTATATTGATGCGTAGGCTGATCTGATTATTCGCTGGGCGCACATATAAATTGTAGGAAATGCTGTGCCCCGGCTCATTAATATCTCATGCCAAAATAAGTACTGATGATTATGTAAGAAAAGTTCGCATGTTTCATTTGCTGAACATGCCCATTCAGTTTCTTCCTTTTCAAGTCTTGTCTCAAGAGAGGGTTGTTTTATAAATGCCGAAGCGGGTGTAGAAAAACCTTGATAGAATCAATTACTGGGTAAGTGGCTTATATCAAAGAAAAGTAAACAAATCATCAACGCTTTTGTGCTTTCTTAAACCACGTCTCAAACACGGTTAAGAGGCATCACTATTTAACTTTTGGGAATACTTAAACGGATCTGTTTGCTTTCTATTAGGCTGTGAAGGAAATTCGCCGTTCTAATTAGCTACCTTTGAAGATTTCTATTATGGTCATTAAAATTTGGTCGAATATGTAAACAATTTGTAGGGCTTCTTCATTTGGTGGGTATGCTTGCAAAATTAAGAACGATCTCATGAATTAAAACCACATAAATGGACTTGGGTTTTTGATAAAAAGGTGTTAATATACAATACGGGGGTATGCTAAATAATTTAATAACCACATTTATAAACTGTGGAATTATATATCAATTATAGTAAGCCTAACACACCCGTGCGACATAGCTCGAAAATGGCTATTTTTGTGATAAAAATTCGTGATATTTTTCTTATCTTTACTGCAAACCTAGATTGAGGCGGTTCTAACGAGTATCCACAACATTTGTCTTGAAGATGCTGTTTACCCCGTAAACCCCATTTTCTCCATGTAAAGTGGGGTTTATGGGGTGTTGAATTCACGGACCATTAGCATGATGAGTATCACGTTATCAAGCCCATGTTTGTTCGTTCGTTTATTTGGAATTTAACGGCTCAGCCAACACTTTATATCGAGTCGGTCAAGTTACCTAACCACACTTCTGTTAACCAATGCAGTGCACATTCTCTCACCTTACAACTGCCCTTCTTTAATTAGCGGAAGAGATATAATGACCACAGAAAAGATGGAACGAAATGACTAAGACATTATCCGGACTTGTTAACAGAAAAGTGACATTTCGGACAAAAGCAGTTTGAGACACATTTCTAAAATGTGAGAAAAAAGTTCATTACGAAAACACGCCTATACAAATACATTATAAACTCTACCGCCGAAAAAAAGAGAAAATTTTAAGATAAAAAAATTGTGATATTTTTCTTATTTCTGCTCAAATTATATATTCTGGGTACCCGTTAGAACCGTCTCATCGAGACGGTTCTAGCGAGTACCCACAATCTATATTTTAGAGCGAAAATAAGAAAAAATAGGTGTACCCCTGTAAACTCCATTTTTACTATATAAAGTGGGCTTCAATGGGGGTCTAAATTATATAGGCGTGTTTTCGTGATGCTGAGGTATTTGTCCAACAACAACAACAACAACAAAAAAAAATAAAGCCTCTTGTGGAGCCCTGATTGTGAAACAGTCGATGATAATTATAATAATGGTATTTACAGTGGGACAATTAACAACAAGCTGCTCTTCCTTGAGGCTATACACACAGTAACAAAAATAATTAATATATGTATACATGTATATAAAAAAATACGCCACACACTGATCAGCTCCCAAAGTCAGAGGTGGAAAAGTCTATCTGTATAGACCTAACTGCCACTACGCTTTCCCTCTAGAAAACACAATAGTACCAACCAGGTCCACGTACATGCAGAAATTCAGTTTCGCAACCCGCCCCTAACCCAACAACGAGCTCCGGTTCCTGAGCACCTGCATGTATAAGATTTCATGACGAAAACATGCCTATACAAATACATTGTAACCTTTACCGCCCCCACCCACCCCCCCCCCCCAAAAAAAAATGAAAAATTTAAGATGAAAAATTGTGATATTTTTCTTATTTCTGCTTAAAATATAGATTGTGGGTACTCGACCCACAATCTATATTTTAGAGCAGAAATAAGAAAAATAACGTTTACCCCTGTAAACCCACCCCTGTAAACCCAAGTTTTAATGTATAAAAGCTGGGTTCAAGGGTCAAACTTATATAGAGATGTTTTCGTAATGTACACGAATAAAGTCCAGCATATAATTAATACACTTCTACGCGGATACCATCACGATAACAAGTCAATGAAACGAAGACCCCCCCCCTAAACCCCGCTTTATATAGAGAAAAGTGGGGTTTACGGGGGTATACATTATCTGCCGTATTTTTGCTTTAAAACATAGATTGTGGGTACTCGTTAGAACCGCCTCATTGAGGCGGTTCTAACGAGCACCCACAATCTATGTTGAAAGCAGAAATAATACAGATGTTATCATTTTTACCTAATATTTATCATTTTCTGACACCATGTTGGACGCCATTATTTCTTACGGACATGTTTACCTAATGACAGGTCAAGATTTTGCAAAGTTCTCGTTGAGAAAAATGGGATTTTCAAGAGTATACGAATGTATATTCGTACTCAAACCGTATGTTGTGGGCACTCACGAGGCAATTCTAATGAGCATCCACAATCCATGATCGGGTCGAATTAAAAAAAAAAAAAAAAAAAAAAACACCAAAAAACATCACAAATTTACATCAGAAAAAAAGGAGACATGAGAGAGAGAGCAGTGTTACAACGCATAATGTAGTAATGTAGTAATTTCTTCATTTTGAAATTTTTACTACATTATGCGTTGGCATAGTCGACGCGAAATGAAATAAAATGTCGTTTTTACTTCATTATGCGTCGATACTAAGAGGTTTGAGCAAAATGAAAGAATTATTTCATTTTGCGGCGATGGGTGGCATACTTAATTTTACTTCATTATGCGTCAACAGTTTGTTTGTTTGATTTGAGGTTTAACGTTCCCGTCAAGACTATTTAGGTCATTTTGGAGACATTGCTTCAAATTTTATGGGACTTTTACCCGATATTGAGATGAAATGACATCTCAATCGCTGCCGTCCAATTAAAAGCAATAGGGTTTATATGCATGGATGGGCCGACTCGCAGCAGTTTTCCTGGACAGGCTTAGACCTTCTAAGCAGATTACGAGGACTCATGTACGGGCGGTATCAGCTCTGCGTGGAAGCATCGTGCAGCCCATCTATTTATACCCCCGGCATACGAAGTATGCAAGGGGGTATATAGTTTTTGTCCATTCTGTCTGTCTGTCTGTCTGTCTGTCTGTCTGTCTGTCTGTCTGCCTGTCTGTCTTTTGTTTGATTTGTTTGATTTGAGGTTTAACGTCCCCGTCAACACTATTTAGGTCATTTTGGAGACGTTGCTTCCAATTTCGCGTACGATTTTAATTCTACTGGCTTAATCAAATACAATGAAATTCCACTATTAAGACCACCTAAAATTAATACAAATTTTGTTTTTAAAGCATATTTGGAAGGTTAAAGCTACATTTTCTTTGTGATTTTGACCTTCAGTGTGCTTTTGTGGAAGACCGTCTTTTGGACTGTTCAACTGTGGTCTTAAAGACCACTTTTGAACCGTCTCAAATGTGGTCTAAATTGTAGGAATTTAACTGTATTGCTTCCTAAGTCTTTTCGAAGACAGCTATGTTCTACCATCATTACTTCATTATGCGTCGATATGGTGCATATCAACGCGAAATGAAATAATTTTTTTACTTCATTTCGCGTCGACTATGCCAACGCATAATGTAGTAAAAAAATCAAAATGAAGAAATTACTACATTACTACATTATGCGTTGTAACAGAGCAGTCATTCGCATGGGTCTGTCACATGTTTCTTAACTGCCATGAACATTTTTGAAAAAAAAAAAAAACAAAAAAAAAACATACATGTCAAGGAAATGTTATACTTTATACAGTATACATGTATTTTCAACTAATGCCCCAGAATATGAGTGTGCATCACCAAAACACGCCTTTATAAGTTTGACCCCCCTGAACCTCAATTTTATATAGTAAAACTGGGGTTTACAGGGGTAAACCTTATTTTTCTTATTTCTGCTCTAAAATATAGATTGTAGGTACTCGTAAGAACCGCCTCATAAAAATATAGTTTGTAGGTACTCGTTAGAACCGCCTCGACGAGGCGGTTCTAACGAGTACCCACAATCTATATTTTGAGCAGAAATAAGAAAAATATCACAATATTTCATCCTAAAATTTACGTTTTTCGGCGGAAAAAATACACTGCATTTGTATAGGCGTGTTTTCGTAATGGCGGCTCTGACGAATGTGCACCATCCAGGTGACGTAATATAGGACTTGCGCCAGTATTTCAGTGGTTTCTTGCTGTCGAGTCCTCATCGTTGTTTCATCTTTCTGGTTGTTTGATTTTTGTGTTCACGAAGAAATTGGGAGGCCATCATGCGGACAAATTATTTGTCTTAATCGCGACGGAAGTAAGTTGTGGCCACGTAAAATCGATTTAAGCCACCCCCCAACCCCCCCCTCCCCCCCCCCACCCCCACCCCCACCCCCCCCCCCCCACCCAGTGGAATTCGTTTCAGCTGACCGTTACAAGGCGGTTCTTCTGTCGCGGTTTATTTTTGTTATGGTTTGTCTTTGGGTGTTTGTGTCGCTTATACTATTTTATTTTGGATAGCTCATTGGCCATTTTGTGGGAAACTAACTGTCCTTTTGGCTTTCCGCTATTGATGTTTCCATTAGGGCCTATTGTTTGATGTTTGTGTTTCTTTCCCTTTGGTGTCTCTGATTGGAGCTGTGGGTTAATTGTATCGATTCCTGATCATAGCCTCCACTTCTATTTTGCAACAGACACAGTTTCAGTCATATAATAAATATTCTTGAAATGAGAAAAGCGTAGTTTATATACATGAGCTAAGTTTTGCTGATAAAAATGTGTGATGTGCCCCAAAGATGGTCTTAAGTCTCTATTAAGGAACAACCCTTATGAGTGTTCAAAAGTGGCCTTAAAGATCAAATTTGAACAGTCCCAAATATGGTGTTTGTACAGGAGCTATATGTTTAGAGCAACCAGCGTGATTGTGAAAACGTGTAGATAAAACGAAACCGCTTTCAGGAAATTCGCGTTAATTTCACTGTGTACAATCCATTGTCTAGATTGATCAGGCGATAACTAAATACAGCTTAATACCAGGCAATAATTTCTGAGAACAAATTTCTCCCAAATTGGGCATTTTCCATCATTTCCCGTACTACTGGAATTACACGGGTAATACGCTGGATTTAAATCTACTATTCTCGCAGACACATTAGCCGCATAATTGTTTCGTTCCAATTCTTAAGATGCCCTCGTCTTTTATATTCAGTATCTTCGATGATAACTTAATAAACGCGATTAAGGTGATCAGAATTTAATTAAAATGGTAATGGATCCAGATGGCGGGGATTGTTTGCTTTTGTCCGTCTAAGAAGGATTTTCTCCCAGAAGCCAATCATTGCAAATTAAATACCTCTTTACGCGGGGAAATCCACGCGGGTTTCACTCGTTTTACGCACTGGAAGTGTTCGGCGCTAATCGGCTCTATAACAAGATTCCAAACATTCAATTTTCTAGTAACTACATTAGATTGTATGGTATTAATGTCTAAGGGGAAGATTTATACAGAAATTGAGCCTATTTTCAATCCGAATCGTCACTTTGAGAGCTTGATGAGAGAAAATAGGTATTGATGGATGGGTTTTCTGCGAAGCGGAGAAGAATAGGAGCTCAATTAAAAGGCGTAATCAGGTGGTATATTCTATTTAGCGTGACTACTGACAAATTGAACAGGCTATTATTCGGTGAAGAGGCGGGTGTTTGTTGTCAATAAAAGCCAAGGGGTTGCAATTGTGTCGGAAGTGACAAGTGGCTGTTGATAAAATTATTATAATCTTGGAGTGAGGTTATTGGTGCGAATAATTTCAGGAGGAAAGAACCGCATACAGTCGAACTTCAATGACTCGAAGTCCTTTGGGACCATGGGAATTAGTTCGAGACTGGGGCAATTTGAGTCTGTGAGCATTAATAATAACGGAAATGAGACTAATGTGGATAATTAAGGGGATAACTGTATTGTCATTTGAGCAGGCAAATCGTCGGTTTTAAGACAGAAATTTCGTTTAACGCGATGCGTTAGCGGACCTGTAAAACGTAATTTGCGACCGTAAAACCGACGATTTACCTTCCCAAATGACCACTTTCAATACAGTTATACCCATTCCAATGCACTTGTTCGGTTGTTTCGTTACAAATGGAACTATTTTGCACAAAGCCTCAAGCGCTGTGACTGCGGCTGCGTAAAAGCAATACCAGCCAATGAAAAGTGACGTTACGTGATGACGTCGGGTTTCCGACAGTATATACTGTCGCAAATTTTTGACGATATCCAGTCAGACGGCGCGTTACATACAAAGGTGTATTAAGATTAAGGATGCCTTGTCAATTTAGTAAATGTAAATTCTGTTCGCTCATTATAATCACCTCGATGAGGCGATTCAAATGAGAACACACAACATACCTTTTAAAAATGAAATAAGAGTGAAATATGCTCTAAATTGTCCCTAAATATTTGTTGCAAGGAGTTTCGGAAAGTGGTTAACAAGGGTGAGTGCTCATTGGAGCCGTCTCATTGAGGCGGCACTGACGGGTACCCGCGGCCTGTGACTTGGGGTGGGAATAAGAGGTATAAAGTTTACCCCCTGTAAACCTCAGTTTCCATATGGAGTCAATAACGCATAACCGAAGGATTGACATGTTTCTGACCCCAACTCAAAGTTTGAACAGATCGCCCAATACCGAATTTCAGCCGTTTTATAGGGGTATCCATGCTGTAGCTCACATTCTTGCTTTGCATGCAAACCTTGCTTCTTGACGTTTGCATGAATATTGTTAAGAGATGTCACTTTAAAATAGTGCCTTTCCTTGAGTTTTAAAATGGCCATGCGGCGAAGTTATACAGGCTTAAAGTTTGCTCTTTTAATTGTTTTGAACAGTCTATTAACCCTCATATTATGTGTGTGTGTTTGAGTATTACGTCCCACCAAACAGCTAAAGCCATAAGGAGACAGGATAGCGTTTTATTTATTTATTTATTTTATTTATTTAATACTCAGGTTATACATCAATATAACAACATGAGGGTTAATATTATAAACATGGTATACATATAAGTGACTCGAGGACAATCGCGATTTGGACACGAGAGTCTCCGCATATACGTACAGTGAAAATTCGATGGCTCAAAACCGATGGCCTGCTTACCATGGCTGGTTCTAACCCGCCCTTGAGCCCCTATGGAATTCTTTTCGTAGGACCTGATAAGATGTTGTTAAAATATTTAATTATGAAAGGTTTGTTGGGTATACCCATTAAATTCTTCTCGATGAGGCGATTCTAATGAGTACACACAACATGCCTTTATTTTATATAACCCCTATGCCACTACGAATAACCCTCAGGGGCTCAAATTGTCCCTGTTTCGGACAGATTAGTATGGTCCCAAAGATGTTCGAGACTTCGAAACACCATTGTACGCATTTAGATTATTTCGCTTTGGCCATATTTAATACCACTATATCGCCGCTACACCACGTTAACGGTTCATTCACAGGTTCGTTATAGTCTAGGCGGATATATGGCATCATAAATAATAACAGTACAACCTATGAGGTAGACTAAACCTCGACGTGTAACGTGGAATTAACGTCGAGGGCAAAATATCAAGTTTCATGAAGCGGTTTAGATGCTAATGCTAGCGCGCACAGATTCTTGTTCTCATAATGCACACTGCAAATATTTCAGAAATTATTAATAGCGCTTACTGGTGCGTTTCTTTTTTTATGACATCAATAAATTTGCATAATTTTCTTAATTCCGTAACATTTGTTTCGTTCATTAATGTGCTGAATTTCAGTATATTTGGATTTCTTATGTAATAAGGCTTAATGTATTTATATCGCTGATCTTCAAAATATAATGGTACTCGTCGCCAACGTCGTCGGCCCAAAGCCTGCAGATTCTCTCATTTAACGGTGTGCTATTACATCGCCCAGTCTCAATAAGTCGGAAGGCGGTGCTTTCTTGTCCGATAAGAAGTCAATATGCGACATTGCCTGTTCGACAGAACAGAGAAATATGTATTCATTTCGAATTTATCTTTAAAAATTCGATAATTTATACTACTTGAAGACTTGTCTACCAACGAATTCCAGTTTTGGAGGTATTGGTCTTTGAGCTTTTGATTAAACGCTTTTACAAACCATTTGGAATTTATCTGGGTGGGAGACTCATCCGAGAGTTTGGAGAAGCCTTGGATCGAACCCACGACCCCTGGTTGATAAGACGAGTAGCATAACCACTATACCACGGAGGCTTCTCATGTTGTTACAGCAAAATTCCGCTATTAAGACCACATAAAATTAAGACTATATCTGATTTTAAAAACTTATTGAGAAGTGTGCAGTTATTTCTTCTTTGTGTTTTCTGAAAACAGTGTCTTCTGGACAGGGACCACGTTTGGAACTGACCACTTTTGAACAGTCCCAAAGGTGATCTTAATATAGGAATTTCGCTGTATATTGATAACCTGAGTATTGAATGTTAGTACATAAGGAGAAGTTCGAATGAGTCATCGGTATTCAAGTCTCTATACTGTGATGACGTACTGCAACCGACGATCAGGTGGTTTTTCTCCGGTTACTACGGTTTCGGCCAACTGTGATTAAAGAACGGCTCGATTGAATAACATCGCAACAAAAACAAATACAATAAACTGTGATGACATGCGGCAATCATATGTTTATCCAACATAATTATGACCGCTTAGTACAGTAAAATTCCTATATTAAGACCACCTATGGGACTAGTCACCACTTTTGAACAGTCCCAAAGGTGGTCTTCCACTAGAGCACACTGTAGAAAACACAAAGGGAATGTTCCTGAAACATTTTAAATATTGTTTTTATAGCATACATGAATTTGTCTTAATTTTATGTTGTCTTAATAGCGGAATTATACTGTATATACATGTATACACCTGGAAGTTAAGCACCTCCGGTTTTCTTTTACACCGGTTTCATTCAGTCTTAGGCTTTCTCATGAAATCCTTACTATATAAACGTCAACGTGAAAAATTGATACACTGTGCATCATCAACGCTGTAGATAGCATAGCAAAAGCAACAACCGTCCAGAAAATGCAGTATTTAGAACCAAAGCAGTATGTATTCAAGACGTCGTATCATTTGCAAATAAACATACATTTTCCACTACAAACAAGTCGGTCCGTGTCGTCGATCTGTATCAAAATAGCAAGCTTTAGCTGCCCAAAAATTTTCATAATGGCCTTTTTACAGGTCTGTCATATTGGCCATCGGATGCCTGTATTGGTACTCGGCTTCGCCTCGGGCAAATACAGCGATCAGAGACACAAAGACAAACCTCGGTCCTGTAAATAGGCCAATACGAATACATCTATTTAATAATTAATATACTATAATAGAATTTATTCATACAAAAGGTCATAGGCCAAACACACAGCAAAAGTCTAGAATAACAATTGACTTGCAAGATAACTATATGTACGTATTTTACTACAGTACTGCGTTAAGAATACGATTGCAAATCAAAACATTTCTTGCCAAGAGTCATAAACAATATCGGATGTGACATTTAAAACGCCTTACTTTTAAACACACCGCCTTTCATTTCCGTGCCTTTGTACCAATGATACTCCAAATTAATTATGTTATTATGTAGAAAGTTTTCATCTTCACGGTCCAGAAATGCCTCAACGGTCCTAAATGACGTCATCAGCACTGTCAGGTGCCCCCATTGCAGTCTGTTCTGATTTATTTTTGGAAATAGGTACGTAGGGGAAACCGGAAGATAAAGCATGGTTTTGGATGCCACACTCAGTAGTTGCAGCTACTTTAACTTCTGAGGTGTTGCCAGGTGCATATTCCTGGAGCACGAGGAAACCTGCTTTGAGCTTTCACCTCCGTTTCCGCTTATTTTTGTCTTTCGTTATGTTAATTCATCAAACATATCGCTGCTCATTTATGGTGCAACCTCACAGAAGAACATCTGCCATGATACTTGTAGCACAAACTTCCAGCAAATTACTGCAAAACTGAGGTCATAACCTTGCGCACAAATTATGTGTGCTTGAATTTATTTGGAGAGGGTAGCCTTAATTTTCCCACTCTTTGCTCTGCTTTTGGATCCAATGTCTCTGTCTGGAACATACTTCTCTCCAAAAAGTTGGTGGATTTTGCCGAATGTTGTCTGGAAATATTCGGCCCAGTCACCGTTTGGTCTGGTGTCAACATGCTGAGGCCCAACCTTGCTGGTAGTTTGCTCATATGGAATGCATAAAAACTAGATGGATTGGACTGACCCTAACTTATTCCGACGATATTACGAATATGCCGGATGGAGAATGGATTAAGGACTTCTTGGACAATCGAAAACAAGCAGTCGTAATTAAAGGCATATATTCTTGTAATAGTAGCACACACCGTTTGTTAATAATTGTTTTATTACCCCTTGAGATATATTGTCTATAGCAGATCAAAGGAGGCTCTTGATGAATCCCCTGTCTGAGGCACTTAAGGGGAAAACCAATATTGTACACTAGTCAACAGTTAGTAAACTATTGATTTTCCCCAAGGAGGCCCCTTACCTGTTGAAGACAGAGGTCTTCTCTTCAGCCAGCACTGAGGGCTACATAATATTATTTAATGAAATGATAGTCCTCAATAATCAAGAACAAATATGCCTTTAACGGGGAAAATTCAACTAGTACCACAGTCTCCTCAGGCGTCCCGCGGGGCTCGGTTCTCGGACCAATTGTCTTTCTCGCATACATCAATGACCTGCCTGAGGTCAAATCAAGAGTCAGACTTTTCGTGGACGACACTGCCATGTACCTTTCTATAAGCTCACAAACAGACAGCCTTCTGCTATAATAAGACTTAAGCCCCCCGTGGAAATCATTCCACTGACCGTTCCAAGGCGGTTCTTCTGTGGCGGTTTATTTATGGTGTTGTTTGTTACTTACTGTGTGTATCACTTGTGTCTTTTTATTTTGGATGGCCATATGGCCATTTTGTGGGAAAGTAACTGTCCTTATGGCCTTCCTTTGTTTAGGTGTAAATTGTGGTCTGGTCGCTAAATGTTTGTGTTTCTTTCCCTTTGGTGTCTTTGATGGGTGGAGTAAGTTAATTGTATCGATTCCTGATCTTTGTTTTACTTCTACTTTACATATAATTAAACAGTGGGAAAAGATGTGGGACATGAAGTCTAATCCTTCAAAATGCCAGGTTCTTCATGTTACCCGACGCAAGAACCCAAATACCAATGTGTACCTCTTGCATGTTATCCAGCTGGAAAGTGTTTGTGCAGCTAAGTACCTTGGGGTCACCATATCTAGTGACCTTAACTGGAGCCCCCACATTGACAACATAACCAAAAACGCAAATCAGACCCTTGGCATCTTGAAAAGATACATTCGTGTCCATAATAAGGGCCTGAAGTTAGTTGGATATAAGACTCTTGTCAGGCCACAGCAGGAGTATGCGTCCACTGTGTGGTATCCCCACACTGCCACTGATATGTACAAAGCTGAAGCAGTCCACAGAAGGACTGCCAGGTGGGCAAAGCGTGACTATAGCTACGCTTCAAGTGTTACAGCTATGCTGAAGGACCTAAATTGCACCCCCTTTAACAACACCACATGGCCAACCGTCTCACTAGGATGTATATGATCTTGTTGCAATACCTGCATCTGAGTACCTTATCCTAAATACTAGACCATCAGCCCACAACCATTCTCTCGCATACAGACAGATTATCAACCGCACAGACTACTACTACATGTATGCTCTAGCTGCCTATGTTGTAACGCTACCCACTCTGGCGCAGTATAGCAGTGCTGTTAGCCTGGTGGTTCATGGTTCTCCTTAAAAGGCCAGTTTCTTTTTTATCTTTTAACTAACTTCGCACTGTACAAACTCACATCACCAACTTTCCTTTCCTCTTATTTCAGCTAACACCCTTTAGCACTTGGTTCGCTGGAACCTGTCATATGTCTCCCTCAGGGGTTTAAACGTATTGGAAGAAAGAAAGAAATATATAAGAGAAATAAGTTAACTAAATTCTAATGTATAGCCCTGTAAACCTCAGTTGTAAATTGAAGTTAACAGGGGTGTCTTTTACACAGAATTGTTACATGAAACGTGACGCATTTCTTCTATGTTTCTGGTGTTCTTAACTATCCGAAGAAGTGATTTTTGGAATGTGTGCAGAATATTGTTCTTGCTTTTTGTTTTTGTCAGTAGGCACTCATTCTGACCGCCTCGGCGCGCGGTTCTAACAAGTACCAACCGTCTGTTTTGGAGCAGAATAGGAAACCTGTAAAACCACTTTATCATGGTGTTCATCACACGGCTTTGTTTAACGGGATGGTGTTCAAATAAATTTATAAATTCACCTACAGGAATAACAATTAACAGTAGACTGAGGTAGAATTCATATTATTTAAAATCCTTCATTCGCACAATGAAAATGAGATTTTCAGTCAAGTGAGATAAATAAATATTGTTGATAAGTAGTAATTGACCAACCCCTTAGGTCGGAGTTTATTTACATAATTATGCCAGACTTTACCGCTTCAGTTTTATACGATGACTGTTAAACAATAACATAGTCATTTCTTGTAGCCCATGCACGCCACAAAGAACAGTCTCGTTACGTGAACAACACCCCTGTCAAAAGCACACCTACTAAAATATAGCACGCCCGCCAATCGGAGCTAGACGAACTAGGTTGGGCTGCATGGCGTTTCCATGCAGAGCTGAAACCGACCGTGCACACGAATACTGGTAACCTCTAAGAAGTTTTAAGCCTGTCCAGACCAAGTGGCGCGAGTCGGACGGACCGTCCATGCATATAAACCATTGTAGTTGGGCGGCAGGGCTTGAGAAGTCATTTTATCTCAATATCGGGTAACAATCCCACAAAATTGGAAGCAACTTCTCCAAAATGACCTTAATAGTTTTGACGGGATGGATAAACCCCATATCAAACAAACAAACCAACTAAAATATATTGAAAATTTTACCACAAATAATGAGGAATTTCAGATAAAATTGTGATATGTTTCTTACTTCTTCTCAAATCTTTGATTGTGAACACTCGTTAGAACAGCCCCGGCGAACATTGGGGTTTACACGGGTATACATTACATGTTTTGTTTCTGTTCCAAACAAATTATGGGTACTCGTAAGAACCGCCTCGTCGAGGCGGTTCTAACGAGTACCCACAATCTATGTTTTAAGCAGAAATAAGAAGATAATGTTTACCCCATGTAAACCCCAGTTTTACTGTATGGAAGTACGGTTTAAGGGGGTCAGAATTATATATGCGTGTTTGTGATTTCATATAAAGAATACTGGAGTTGGTAGGAGTATACATTATTTTTCGTATATCTTCTCCAAATGAAAGGTTGTGGATACTCGTAAGTACCGTCTCAGTTTGACGCCTGGCTTAAATGGGTTAATCTTTTCGAAAAACAAACTAACTGTAATTTAGAAATCCATGCTTACCAATCGTCTAATTATTTTTCTGTATTGTAACATTATAAGATTATACCCATGAGGGTTTACAAATAAACTTTATCAAAGTGGATTAAAATAGTTTTTTAATTAAGAGTTTGTACCGCTTTTTCCGTCATCGCGTTTCTTGTTTGTATTAGTTTTAGTATAAACAGCGGTAAGATGCATTATAGATAAACAACAACAACTTCATATCTCCTTTATCATCATGTTAACAAAATAGAAGTGAAGGCAATGAACAGGCATCGATACACATCACGAAAACACGCCTATATAATTTTGACGCCCATTGAACCCCACTTTAATATTGTAAAACTGGGATTTACATGAGTAAACATTATTTTTTTTATTTCTGCTCTAAAACATACATTGTGGGTACCCCTAAGAACCGCCTCGGTTCCAACGAATACCCACAATCTATGTTTTGAGCAGCAATAAGAAAAATATCGCAATTTTTCATCTTAAAATTTTCGTTTTTTCGGAGGCAAAGTTAATAATGTATTTGTATAGGCGTGTTTTCATAATGAGTTACACCCAGCTCCAATCACAGACACCACAAACATGAAATAACTAGACCCTAATGGAAACACCAATAGCGGAAAGCCTTCCCACAACATGGCCAATTGGCTATCCAAAACAAAGTAAACCGCAACGGAAGAGCCGCCTTGGAACTTTGAACGGCCAGTGACAAGATTTTCACTGGGTGTGTGTGTGGGGGGGGGGGGGAGGAGGGGGGGGGGGCTTAAGTCGATCATTTGACGCAGCCGCAGTCCTCGACCATACATCCGTCTAATTAGTTCAGTCCGCATGAAAGCCTCCTAACTCATCAGTGCAACATCTCCGAGAACACAAAAATCAAACAACCACAGAGAATAAACAACGGCGAGGACTCGACAGCAAGAAACCACTGAAATGCAAGAGCCGTCATAGAATCTGAGGCCTGACCCACCGGCGTGCAATTACACGTGTAAAGAGGGAAGTAAAGTCAACCGTGATTCGGTTAACTACATGTTCCTTGCATGCAGTCTGTCGTATAACACATATTTTGTACCCAATCTTTTAACATTCCGATAGACCTTGCTGCAGAAGAGATTTAAGCCCAACATTGAATTTTGAAATTAAATCGGAATTGAGAAAATGCTCCGCGTAGTTTATGATACCGATAACTCTGATTAAGAAGTTTAGCAGTTAACAATTTATTACGAGTGTTGAAGTCAGTTACATGATTAGACACTCTGACAAATCGAATTAATTGCGAAATATAAACGCCAAGAAACGTCACCATCCAAGAAAGGAAAATTTACAATCTCAAAATCAAAATCATCGCGTCTATCATAAATTTTGCAGGAAACAAACCAATCTACAATAGACAGATGTAAATCCAAAAACGGGGCCTCGGTATCAGAAAAATTTGCTCTATTTAACTGAAGTTCTGGCTGGGTGGTCAATTTGACTGATCAAACCATCGAAATATGTATTGTAAATATTAAATAAATCATCCAAATATCTGGAAGTCGAGCTAAAGGCTTCAATGGTTTCAGATTGGGTTTCATCATGAAGTATCTTTCATATAAAAACAAGAACAGATCAGTCACAAGGGGTCATTGGAATACCTACAATTTGTCTAAATAACCAAATCTTATGACAATATTGTCAAGTAGAATTTTTACTTATTTTGGTAGGCAGCTGCTGTGAAGTTTGAATTAAATTGGCTCAAGTGTTTAGGAGGATTGAGCATTCAAAACAAGTCCGTGTAATGAACACCCCTATAAACACCACTTTATAGAGACAAATGGGAGTTTTAGGTGTATTTGTTTATTTGTTTGATTGAGGTTTAACGTCCCCGTCAACACTATTTAGGTCATTTTGGAGACGTTGCTTCCAATTTTGTGGGACTTTTACCCGACATTGAGATGAAATGTCATCTCAATCCCTGCCGCCCAATGAAACCAATAGGGTTATGAGCATGGACCGACCGACTCACAGCAATTTTCCTGGACAGGCTTAGACGTTCTAAGCAAATTACCAGTACTCATGTGCGGTTGGTATCAGCTCTGCATGGAACATAGTGCATCCCAATCTATTTCTCCAAGCCCCCATAGGCGGGGGCGGCGTTTTAGGTGTATACATTTATTATTATTTCTGCTCTTTACTTAGATTGTCGGTTGTAGGTGTAAGTGCTTGTTAGAACTACCTCAAGGTCTAAATGTACACTCAGCCAAGCAACTAGGGCTGACCATCAGCAAGGACCAGCCAAGGTAGATAACTGAAAAGGGTAATTGCGGTCCGTAACACTTACATCTAGCTGGAGCCCATATAATACTAACACTACTGCCAGTGCAAACAGAACACCAGGAGCCAGTTGTTCAAAACTAACGACGACGTTAGTTAATGTATCGTTAAATCTTTAAACATTTAATATGCCAAATATGCTAATATTTTTTTCTGAAAAAAATGTGAGCAGCTTTGCATTTGCAAAAGCTGCTCACATTTTTTCAGCAAAAATACCAAAATTTTTGATATTGTACTTGCTAGAACAGTTAACAATTTGAGCACTAATGATCTCGTTAAGCTAACAATGCTTTGAACAACTGGACCCATGTTTTATGAAAAGAAATCTAAAATCAAAAGGAAGGAAAGATCTCACATAGCTGTTGAACATCACGTGAATAACTGACAGCCATATTATTCCATGAAGCGAAACTGTTGCACTTAGATAGATGGTCACATTTGCAACACTCCTGAGAAGTTTGAATGTAACAGGAAAGATGTTTCTTCTTTTAAGTCAGCCAGTCATTTTCTTCATTGCAGCAACCGCCTAGAATCTATGTTTTGAGAAGAAATTAATGTATACCTCTGTACTTTCTTAAGAAGTTTGAATTAACTTCCATATATGTGCCAAAGGTACAGCTATATGAGTTACCATTTAAAGATATTTCTATTTTAAGCTCTCACAGCCATCTTATTCATCCGAGCAGAGCTTCTAGCCTATTGCTGTAGAGGGTCACCTAAGCAACGTTCCTGTAAAGTTTTAATCAAATTAGACCATGGGTATCGGAGAAGTTGTCATTTATAGGTTTATCAGCTCTGGCGGCCATCTTGTTCATTTTATTGGTTTGTTAGAGGGTTACCTAAGCCCTTGGCAACATTACTATGAAGTTTGAATGAAATTGTACAAAAGGTAAGGTTTGTTATTATAATTATTTATTTATTTATTTATTTTATTTTGAACTCTGGCGGCCATCTTGTATACATCCGAGTGAACCCGTTCGATAAAATTATATAGAGGGTCCCCTAGCAACATTCATGTGAAGCTTGAATGAAATTGAACGAAAGGTATAGGAGAAATAAGCATTTAAAGTTGTTGTTTTTTTTCTACTTTATCTCTGATTTTTGGAGCAGAACAGTTTTAGCCGTTAGTAGAATATCTTCTAAGAAACATTCATTTGAAGTTTGAAAGAAATTAGACCAAATGGAAAGAATAAATAAGCATTTAAAGTGTTTTATTTTATTTATTTATTTATTTATTTTATTTTATTTTATTTATCTATTTATTTTTTTTTTTTTTTGCTATGGCAACCATCTTGTTTATTTGAGCGAAACGTGACACTGTTTTAGCTATGTTGGTTGAGGGTCACCTGCAAAATTCCTACAGTGGTTGATTCAAATTGGCCTAGTAGTATAGGAAGAGTAACTGTTGTTGTTTAAAGATTTTTTTTTCTATTTCTCGTTCTGGCAGCCATCTTAATCATCGGAGCGAAGCTTTTTTACTTATTTTGGTAGGCCGCTACAGAGGCAACATAGTTGTGAAGTTTGTGAAGGTTTGTGGAGCTTTTGAAGTTCGATCGTGTATACTCCCTTGTAATCTCCACTTTTGTCTATATAAAGTTAGACTTTTAAAGTCTGTTGAAATGAGACTTTTTTATTAAGTAATCCTTAGATAAATAAAAATATACTCCTTCTCTAGTTCCCCTTGCTAATTAAATCTCTCTCTCTCTCTCTCTCTCTCTCTCTCTCTCTCTCTCTCTCTCTCTCTCTCTCTCTTTCTCTCTCTCTCTCTCTCTCTCTCTCTCTCTCTCTCTCTCTCTCTCTCTCTCTCTCTCTTTCTCTCTCTCTCTCTCTCTCTTGAGCCCTATTTCAACACACTTGATGTTAGACCGCATAAAATAAAATCTAGCCTGGCATGATGGCATAAGATAAAATGTGGCAAGCATGGACAAAACCCGTGATTAACATCTAGGACTGATATCAGTCTAATATAAAGTGGACATTTTAAGGTTCATGCGCTCCCGCCCATCGGGGCTTATAGAAATAGATTGGACTGCATGATGCTTCCATACAGAGCTCAAACCGACCGCACACGAGTACTGGTAAACCGCTTAGAGGGCAAAGCACTGGGAGTTCGACAGTATCTACGTACATGTATAAACAATTTTGGTTAGTCTGGGCGACAGGGCTTGAGATGTCATTACACTTCGATGTCGTGTACAAGTCCCAAACAATAGGAAGCAAGTCTTCACAATGACCTGAAAAGTGTTGACGGTACATTATTTCTCAATTCTAACCAACAAAACAAGAATGTGCTAACGCATTGTTATTGTCCCGTTTTGAACCAAACGCAATCTTCCTTCTTATATATGGCAGGAGTCCATTTCAAAATTTAGGGATGTTAAGCTGTGTTTTCTTCAAAATTGATTTGGAAAGTGGCTGAACTTTTTGCAAATAGTGTAGGCCCTGATCAGACGCCGCGTTGTGCGGCGTCTGATCTGGGCCTGCACTGTTTGTCAAGTACCCGTTTTGGGGTTTCCGGTACAAAATGGGTTAACGTGATGGTAAGTATAGACGGGACCCATTTTCCGTTTGTAGGGATCCCATTAGGAAAGCTCCACCATACAATGCATTACTACATTATAATATCAGCCCTGTCAATATTTTATCAGCGCATGTGTCTTGGCTCATTCTTGTCTGAGTGACATAAGTTTTTAAAAGATTTATATTGTATATGAATCATTACATTAAATATGATTCATTCTTATAATTACGATGTAATCACAAATATTGTTATGATAATGTTCGCACATGCAGAAAAACATAAGCTGCAAACGTTCTAAAATGGGGCCACGTGGTAGACTAGTCATATGGCTAATCTTCAAATATTCTAAAATAAATAATCGGGGTATACATTATTTTTTGTTGTTTTTCTCAAAAATACATATTGTGGATATTCAATAAAGGCGGTTCTACGAGCACCAACAGTTTATATTTGCAACAAAAATAAGAAACTTATCACTAAGACACCACACGAACAAGCCCGTGAAATGAACACCCTCTCTACCCGACATTATATAAAGAAAAAATGGGGTATAAAGGGATGTACATGTACGTTATTTTTCTTGTTTCCGTTTCAAGACATATGTTGTGGGTTGTCGTTAGCGGCTCTAAAGAGCACCTCTCCCATAATCATCAAAGTCAAAGGTTATGGGTTCTCATTCGAACCGCCTCGTTGAGGCGGTTCTAATTGGGGCGGTTCTTAATAGCCCATGGCTCAATATTTGGAGTATGAATAAGAAAATATCACAAAGTTTCTCCAGAGGAATAAGGGTTTTAGAGATATGAAAGAAGTCACTAAGCCACACGGATGCGTCATCGTAATGATTATTTTGGGCCACACCACGAAAGCACGCCTATATTATTTTGACCACTTGAACCCCACTTTTATATAGAAAAAAACTGGGGTTTACAAGGGCAAACCTTATCTTTCATATTTCTGCTCTAAAATGTAGATTGTAGGTACTCTATATTTTGAGCAGAAATAAGTGAAAATATCAAAGTTTTTCATCTTAAAAAAGTGTGTGTTTTTTTGACGGTAACGTTTACAATGCATTTGTATAGGCGTGTTTTCGTAATGATGATAATTGTATACGTGGCTAGTGAGGACTGTTCGTTGCAGCTGGTATATCTGCATGAATCTGGTGGGTAGAACGTCACTTCTCATGCCAATGAGCAGTGCATGATTTGTTGGAGAAGGAACCACCACTATTAGCTACACTGGCTCGATATGAGTTCCGCCACTTGGAACTCATGTAACTGCTGTGGCATTCATCGTCCTGTATTGTCATGTACGAGCGTACATTTCTGTGATATACGTAAAACAAGATAGTTTTCTGATATTACTCCCCACGCACCCCCCTTCAACCCCACGCCACTGATATTCTTTTCACTGACCGTTGCAAGGCGGTTCTTCTGTCGCGTTTTTTTATTATGGTTTGTCTTTTTGTGTGTGCGTATCATATATTTTTTTGTTTTGATTAGCCAGTTGTCCATTTTGTGGAAAAGTAACTGTCCTTTTGGCTTTCCGCTATTGATTTTTCCATTATATTCTAGTTATTTCAAGTTTGTGTTTCTTTTCCTTTGGTGTCTCTGATGGTTTGTATCGATTCCGGAACATTGCCATTTCTTCTTTTCTCTGTCTCGCAAACAGACCTCCACCGCGGAAAACCTAAACAATGTAACTGATAATGATAGTCGCTCAAAGTGTCCATCCTTGAAAGTGCCTTACGAAAAACAATAGAGAAGAATAGAATTTATTTATATTCCTCCTTTTTCTGGCGAAAGAATGTGCATCGTACTGGTTAACCGCTTACGTATAAGCCTGCCCAGGAAAAGTATGGGTATGTAAACAGACCGGCTCAAAAATGACCTACATAGTGTTGGTTGTGCCGTTAAAATCCAATACAAACAAATTTATGTTCATTCGGTCAAATAAAAAGTTTTTGGGCTAACATAGAAAGAAAACCCGGTGCTGTGATATTTTATTGTTTTGATATTTTTCAGCGTAATGACCCTTCAGTTCAATGCACCCCGCCCCGGTCTAATTATGCCATCCCGGATGAATGTTACATTTGTGGTCCAGAAATCATTACGCAAACATGCCTACACAAATACATTGACACCTTTATCTCCGAAAAAAGAAAATTTTAAGATAAAAAATTGTGATATTTTTCTTATTTCTGCTCAAAATATAGATTGTGGGCACTCGTTAGAACCGCCTCATCGAGGCGGTTCTAATGAGTACCCACACTCTATATTTTAGAGCAGAAATAAGAAAAATAAGGTATACCCCCAGAAACCCCAGTTTTACAATACAAAAGTGGGGTTCAAGGGGGTCAAAATTATATAGGCGTGTTTTCGTGATGTGCTTCAACAGTGTCAATGACTGACGTGAAAACCATTGTCAAAATGATCCCCTCGTACTTCTGGTTTACATTGTGGAAACACATCTGAGTCAGAGCGTACCAAATCAGGGGACAACAAAAAATGAGACAGGATTTCCAAACCAAAATAGCGTCGTTTATTGAAACTTTTGAGGTAATGGCAGAATCGTTCCTCTGAAGCATGATGGTATCTGCTTAGGTTTGAGTTTTCTTCTCCGTTTCCGCTTTATGTGCTCGATCATCAGAATAGTACTGCAAAGTGATTGTATTTCCTCTCTGAAGAGAGTCTGTCATGATGTCACTATACAGTACTATTACAACTGAGGCCATAACCTTGCCCACAGATGTTAGGTGTTGGTGCTTGAATATTTTTTAGGGGATTGAAGCCTTGATGCTTCCACTGTTCTACACTCTTGAGTCAGGATCAAATGCTGAACCCATTTCTCTTGCTGGCTCTCAGTTGTCTTCAGAAAGAAAATCTGGATTTGGTAGAAATCTGTCTAAAAATTCAGCCAAGTCAGCTTTCGATCTTTTGTTAACATTCTGGGAGACCGTTTGTCTGTTATGACGAAATGGATTTGACTGTCCAAAAACTTATCCATTTATAATTAGCAAATGTGCCGAATTGTCCTTTTTTATCTATTATTTATCACCATAACACGTTTATGTACTGTAGCAACTTGAGGATCAGCAATCGCATCATTAGTGGGGAGATGGGGGGAGCTGACAATGGTTCATCTTCTTTGCAGGTTCTCCCTCGATTGAACATTATAGCCTAATTCTTAATACTAGGATATAAAATGACAGCATTTTCGAAGCTGAACAAGAAATTGAAGGAGGTGAAACGTGATGAAACAATGCCCGGAATCGAAGAACTTTCGAACATCGCTATTGCCCTACAGAAAAAGCTGGAAGTGATCACGGAGTTCAATGACAAATTTCTCGCAGCACCAGAAGAAGATATAGAAATGGAAGTTCCGGAATCAGATGATTCTATTTTAACTTAGAATTAATCATTTAACAAGTTAAAAAGACTTTTTCAATTAGCAGCTTACCACAGTATTAGTACGAACGCCAAACCATTCATTCCGCAGCCTCCGAAAATCACAAGTCTGGGGCCAGTTGTTCAAAACTAACGACGTCGTTAGTTAACGTATTGTTAAAAGTTTGATCATTTATTATGGCAAATACGTTAATATTTTTGTTGAAAAAATGGGAGCAGCTTTTGCATTCGCAAAAGCTGCTCACATTTTTTCAGGAAAAATACCAAAAACCTTAAATATTAAACTTCTTAGAAGAGTTAACAAAATGACCACTAACAAGCTCGTTAAGCTAACGATGCTTTGAACAACTGGCCCCTGGTCAACAGCCGGCAAAATGAGCCGGCTTCAGTAGCTCAGTCGGATGCTCGTCCGACTGGTGATCAGGAGGACGCGGGTTCGATACCTAACGGGGTCGGCAACATTCTTTCGTGGAGATTGATCATAAAAACTTTTCTACTGTTATTATCTCCCTTCCAGTGAGTTAGGAAGGGTAGTTGTCAGTTTCTAGAGAAAGAATATGCACTGTAATGGTTAACTGCTTACGTATAATTTGTTCTATAAAAGGGTTATCCTTTGGAAGCAAGGAATACACCACAGAACTGAAGCCTGCCTGGGAAAGGTGTGGATAGGTAAACTGACCAGCTAAAAATGACCTGAAATAGTGTTGACTGGGCCTTTAAAATACAACACAAGCAAACAAAATCTTACAGCAAAACTTTTGGATTCCCAATATACGACAACGGATCAGATCCGCCATTCACAGATGCACCATTTGCTGTAAGGTGTCTGGACAACCATACCGTGCACCGGATCCGCCGCCATTACCAAAGGACATACTTCGAGAATTACCACCATTCACCGTCACGGGCGTAGACTTCTTCTGTCGCGGTTTATTTTGTTATGGCTCGTCTTTGAGTGTGTGTATCGCTTATATTATTTTGTTTTGGATAGCCAGTTGGCCATTTTGTGAGAAAGTAACTGTTCTTTTGACTTTCCAATATTGATGTTTCCATTAGGGTCTAGTTTCATGTTTTTGTTTCTTTCCCTTTGGTGTCCCTGATGGGAGCTGTTGGTTAATTGCATCGATTTCTGATCATTGCTTCACTTCTATTTTTCTGTTTTTTTTTTTTTTTTTTTTTTGTTTTTTGTTTTTTTTTTCACAGGGCATTATATATTAAAGACAAGGACGGGAACCAGGAAAAGGTTTATATCTGCCTTTTCACGTGTGCAAATACGAGGGCAATTCATCTAGAAGTGGTATCATACCTTACAGAAGAGGCATTTCGTTTGGCTTTTCGACGGTTTGCAACAAGAATGTCCACACCGAAGGTTATGGTTTCGGATAATGGCCTGACCTTTGTAGCCTCTGCAAAAAATAACGGAGAGACTCACCAACGCGGCAAACGAGTGATAAGCTACCACCTTGAATAACCTCAACGAGCTCCGTGGTACGATGACTTCTGAGAGAGATTGATAGGAATAATTAAAAAGTGTTTAAGAAAGGTTCTTGGCAAAGCAGTTGTCACCCTTGTGGAACTACAAATTATAGTAACCGAGGTTGAGTGCATCCTGAACGACCGACCGCTGACCTAAGTACCGTCTGATCCAGTTGATGAACAGCCGATCATTCTGTCACATCCACTTTATGGACGAACAATCGCGTCATTAAACCACCCGGATGAGCGCCCGGTTACACGTGACACGCTCAAAAGACGTTCACAGCGTGTACAGCAGATCACCAAAAACTTCTGGAACCGATGGAGGAACGCGTGTCTGACCTCCCTCAGGGAGTTTCATCGTTACAATCGTATCGTAAAGGTCGGAGACGTTGTACTCATTCACAAGGATTCGCCGAGGAACACGTGGCCACCAGGTGTCGTTGACGAACACTTACCTGGTGGTGACAGTATAGAGAGATTAGCCCGGATTCGAACAAAAGGAGGAATCCTTACTCAAGTGAAAAAATGTAATCGTGCATATCTTATTTTCATAATTTTCTATAATCATTCTACAATCAGTTACATTTTAGCTCAACTTCAAGTGATTACATTTTGAAGTTTAACATAGTATTTCCATATAGATACGCTAGAGACCTTAGTGGTTTTCAAAGCATGGACTTTACTCTGGTTGCCCCGAGTATGTTAGGATCCTGGCGCAAAGGTCTTGTTAACGTAATAGTGTTTTCCTGACGTCTTAACGTTCTCACATGTTTGAATGCGTTGTTATTGTGTCCCATCGTCTTGAGTTATACAATTGATGGAGAGGAGAAGTACTTTTTCTTGAGTTCAAATCCATTCTAAAACATTAACAACGCCGTTGGTTATGTAACAGGTCGACTGACCACGATAATTCAGTCGGTATAGTGCTCGCAAGGTATGCGAGACACACTAGATTCGAGTCCCTTTCGTGACGGCTCATTGTATCTGGCGTGTCCTGTATCACTTGGGGTATCCGAACTGATATTGACTTACAGGTGGGAAATGCCTGCTGTCCTTGCAGCAAGTAAGGATAGAGTGGGAATGTTGCTATTATTTCAGTGTTTTCAGTTCCATTCATTTTGCTCTTTCTTTCCTATCATTCACGTTTATTTCCTCTACTGTCTCTTCTATCTCTTTTTTCTCCCTTTCCCAGGGAGACGTCACAAAATAACCAACACGGCTTGATGTTTCGTTTAATTACACCACAGTCTAGTACCGTTCCCGCCATTACGTTTTCTTAGCCTGCGACATGTTGCGTCTGACTGTGGTTTAGAACATGAAAGCATATGACTAATTTGTCTTTAAGCCAGACTGGAGAGAACTTTAAGTTTCGGAACAGCACCAGAATCTGCATATACATGTTACAGGTCGACCTAGAACAGAAATAAGAAATTTTTGGGTTTCCATAGTAAACCTGATATTTCTCTTCATTACTGGTTAAACCATATACGCTATCGTCCCCAAACAGGAACACTTGCAAGCAGTAACGACTCTGTTCAGACTGGACAGGTTGCGGCGTCTCATAAGAGGCTTAACCGCTTGCTGAAAGGGAGTTTTGAAAAAAAAATCAATCAAATAAATCACAAAACGTGCAGACTGGAAATGGACATGCCTAAAACTATAAAGTGGGAGATTTTATGTGACACTATATGGATTAACATGATGGGGACTCGAGATGGATTCGATCATTTACATTAACAATGCCCTTCGTTATGTAACAGGTCGAGTGGCCGTTTGCCACGATAATTCAGTCGATATAGTGCTCGCAAGGGATGCGGAAAGCCCTAGATTCGAGTCACTTTCGTGGGGTTTCATTGTATCTGTCGTGTATCTGGAATCACTTGGGGCATCCGAACTGATGTTGACTTACAGATGGGAAATGCCTGCTGTCCTTGCAGCAAGTAAGGATAGAGTGGGAATGTTGCTATTATTTCAGTGTTTTCAGTTCGATTCATTTTGCTCTTTCTTTTCTGTCCTTCACGTTTAGTTCATCTACTGTCTCTTCTATCTCTTTTTACTCCCTTTCCTCCCTTTCCCAGGGAGACATCACAAAATAACCCACACAGCTGCTTGATGTTTCGTTAAATTACACCACAGTCGAGTCCCGTTTGCGCTGTGTTCTTTTTCTTAGCCAGCGATATGTTGCGTCTGACTGTGGTTTAGGAGCATGACCGCGTATGAACATTTTGTCTTTAAGCCAGACAGGATAGAACTTAAAGTTTCGGGACAGCAGAGGAAAGTAACAGTTCGACTGTGATCATAAATACGAAAATTTAGGTTTTCCATAGCACGGACCCAATATACACGGACTAGTTACTACACTGCAAATGATACTATTTATCGGAAAAAAAAAATGCTGTCGTGGCTGGGCCTAAATTGTTTTTCAAGATACAGTTTCATTGCTGCATATAAGTCTTGTTTTAATTAATTTGAATTATTTTATTTTTTAAAAAACAATAGTTGAATGTATTGCTTTATTGCTTGTAGAAATGTAACATTATTGTAGTGAAAAGTTTAACAGTTTAGTAAATTTCCATTACGAAAACACGCCTATATAAATACATTGTAAATTTTACCGCCGAAAAAACTAAATTTTTAGATGATAAATTGTGATACTTTTCTTATTTCTGCTCAAAATATAGATAGTGGGTACACGTTAGAACGCCTCGATGAGGCGGTTCCAACGAGTACCCACTATCTATATTTTGAGCAGAAATAAGAAAAATAATGTTTACCCCTGTAAACCCCAGTTTTTCTATATAAAAGTGGGGTTCGAGGGTCAAAATCATATAGGCGTGTTTTCGTGATGAACGAGAAACCTAGGCACCTAATATATAGACGTTTTTTGCACTTTTGACATAAATTCGTCATTTTTAGAGGCTTTAAGCCGCATTAAATTAAATTTTAATCAATAAACTATTAAACTTTTTCAGCTACACTGTGTCAAAATTGACAACTAACATTTAATTATTGATAAAATTAATTTGCATTAATTTTCGTTGTCTGTAATTAATTGAAATAGCTGTAAAATCAAGACACGATAACATATTTTTCAACTCAGTCAGCTACTAGTCCGTGCATATTTGGTCCGAGTCCATAGTAAAATTGAGGTGGAGGCAATGATCAGGAATCGATACAATAAACCCACAGCTCCCATCAGAGACACCAAAGGGAAAGACGCGCAAACATGAAACAACAGACCCTAATGGAAACACCAACAGCGGAAAGCCAGAAGGACAGTTACTTTCCCACAAAATGGCCAATAGGTTATCCAAAATAAAATAAGCGACACAAACACCCAAAGACAAACCATAACAAAAACAAGAGGCTCAATGAGCCTAAACCGCTCACCTGAGGAACTTAAGTTTTAACAATTCACAGACTTGACTACTAAATCTGCTAATAGAATCCAGCCCATTGACCCTTACAGGATATAAGTCATAATTATTGCATTGCATTCCAAGTTTGAGACTTCTAGCTTCTATAGTTCCTGAGAAATCTTTGACGAAAATTTAACATTGGTGAAAATGGAGAGAAAGAAGAATGAAAGAACAGATGAACAAATAAGCTGAGAAAGCCCAATGTCTCTTACACAAAATAAGTCATCATTATTCTATTGAATACCAAATTTGATGCTTCTAGCTTTTATAGTTCCTGAGAAATCTTTGATTAAAAATTTAACATTGGTCTATTATCTCTATATGGAGAGAAAGAAGAATGAAGGAACAAATGAACCAGACTAGCTCCAAAACCTTATGCAGCCTTTCCCCTTGCCCAATGGTGCTACACATAAATTTTAAACAAGATTGGTCGACTGCCTTCTGAGATATGCTTCATTGAAAGTGTGGACGACGGATGGACGGACGACGGACTCCGGAGCCTTGGTATACTATCAGCTCACTGGAGCCTTTGGCTCAGGTGAGCTAAAAATTCAAGTCGCTATTTCTGTCACAACATTTTCCCTACGTTAAGTCTATGGGCAAATTTTTTTGTCTCTCAAGGTCACGTAACTCCGAGGTCAATATTCCGATTCGGCCCAAAATCGAACTTAACCGAGATTTTATGCCTGTCCTCGTTACCTGCAAGTTTGAAGCTGATATGAATAAAAATAAAGTTGCTATCGTGGTCACAACGTATTTTTTTTATGCTCAAGGGCAGGTAACTCCAAGGCAAATATTCCGATTCGGCCCAAAATCGAACTTAACCGAGATTTTATGTCTGTCCTCGTTACCTGCAAGTTTGAAGCTGATCTGAAAAAAATTCAAGTCGCTATCGTAGTCGCAACATTTTCCCTAATTAAGTCTATGGGCAAATTTTTGGTCGCTCAAGGTCACGTAACTCCGAGGTCAATACCTGGTAATCTGCAAGAATAAAGCCAATCCAAAAAAAAATGAAGCCGCTATGGTGATGACAACATTCTCCCCATGTTACGTCTATAGGAAATTCTTTAGTCGCTCAAGGGCAAGTAACTCCTGAGTGAATTATCTGAATCGGTCCAAAATCGAACTTGACCGAGATTTTATGCCTGTCCTTATTATCTGCAAGAATGAAGTCGATCAGAAAAAAATTGACGGAGCTTGAGTGATGACAAGCTTTTTCCTATGTTAAGTCTATGGGAGCTATATGTTGCCATGGTAACCAGAGTTCCACTCAGATCTGCATGAAAACCTTATGCAGTCTTTCCACTTGCCCAATAATGTTACACATGAAATTTGATCAAAGTCGGCCAAGTAGTCTTCAAGATATACATTTTTGAAATTCACATTAACCCTTATGCAAAAATGCACAAGGGCAGGTAACTCCTAAGTGTATGATCCGATTCTGCCAATTATCGAACTTGACCGGGATTTCATGGCTGTGCTGGTTATCTGTAAGAATGAAGCCAATCCGAACAAAATTGAAGCAGCTACAGTGATGACAACATTTTCCCCATGTTAAGTCGATAGGCAATTTTTCGGGCGCTCAAGGGGACGTAACTCTTGAGTGAATTATCTGATTCGGCCCAAAATCGAACTTGACCGAGATTTTATGCCTGTACTGGTTATCTGCAAGAATGAAGTCGATCAGAAAAAAATTGACGGAGCTAGAGTGATGACAAGCTTTTTCCAAGTGAAGTCTATGGGAGCTAGATGTTGCCATGGCAACCAGAGTTCCACTCAGATCTGCCTGAAAACCTAATGAAGCCTTTCCACTTGCCCAATAATGCGACACATGAAATTTGATCAAAGTTGGCCAAGTAGTCTTTAAGATATACATTTTTGAAATTCCCATTAACCCTAATGCAAAAACACACAAGGGCAGGTAACTCCTAAGTGAATGATCCGATTCTGCCAGTTATCGAACTTGACCGAGATTTCATGGCTGTGCTGGTTATCTGCAAGAATAAAGCCAATCTGAAAATAATTGAAGCAGCTACGGTGATGACAACATTCTCCCCATGTTAAGTCAATAGGCAATTTTTTCAACGCTCAAGGGCACGTAACTCCTGAGTGAATAATCCGATTCAGCCCAAAATCGAACTTGATCGAGATTTCTTGCCTGTCCTCGTTATCTGCAAGAATGAAGTCGATCAGAAAAAAATTGACGGAGCTAGAGTGATGACAAGCTTTTTTCTATGTTAAGCCTATGGGAGCTCTTTGTTGCTGTGGCAACCAGAGTTCTCATCCGATCTGCACGAAAACCTAATACAGCCTTTCCCCTTACCTGATGATGGTTCATAGGAAATTTGATCAAGGCCGGCCCACTGGTTCCAGAGATATACTTCGTTGAAAGTGTGAACGACGGACGACGGACGCCGGCTCGTGGTATACTAATACCTCACATGAGCCTTCGGCTCAGGTGAGCTAACAAACCGCGACAGAAAAACCGCCTTGGAACGGTCAGCGGAAACGAATTCCACTGGGGGGCTGAAATCGATTTTACATGGCCACAATCCTCGCCCTTACTTCCGTCGCGATTTAGACAAATAATTTGTTCAGTCTGCGTGAAGGCCTCAAAACTCATCAGTGCAATATCTCCGTGAACACAAATAATCAAACAACCAAAGAAGTGAGACAACGGTGAGGACTCGACAGCAAGTAACCACTGAAATGATGGAGCAAAGGAAAACCAACAGTTAAATATGTTCTATAAAAGGGTGATCCTTTGGAAGCAAGGAATACACCACAGAAGTGGAAAATATGGAGTGTACATGTTTTCTTGGGCAGACTAGCTAGTTTCGGCCAATTGGGCCTCATCAGTGACCCTCAGATATTTTCAAATTTCCACAATGGAATCAATGATCCCAAAGGACAAGAAAATATAATCTACACTTTGATGTTCTCCTCATTATTGGTTTACGTTCACCGCCATGTTAAACCATATATGTTAGCGTCCCCAAACAGGCAAGCAGTGACGACTCTGATCAGACTGTGCAGGTCGCGGCGTCTCATCAGAGACTTCAACTCCTGCTGAAAGGGAAAACGAAAATCAATCAAATAAATCACAACACGTGCAGATTGGAAATGGACATGCCTAAAACTATAAAGAGGGAGATTTTATGTGACACTATATGGATTAACATGATGGGGACTCGAGTGACAGTAACATTTTCTCACTTATAAGAAAAATGTGCTAAAATGATCGGACCAATATAACTGAGTGCAAAAGGTATATCTATGATCTACTGCCTGTTGGGAAGGCATCTTGTCTTAATACGAAACGTTTTTGCTCTTACATTGTATTATTTTTATGTGTTAATATCATTTTTATAGCAGTCGACTTTCATTAGTGATGATAGTTTTACATTAGATTATAAATTATCAGTCGCTGGGACAAGAACGAGGTTGCATTGAAGAAATATTTAAATCCATCAGAAATACCGCTAAAATATTACTCTTGACTTATTACTATTCGCGTGACTGGGCCGCAGATAAATACCCATTATAATGGCCTCCATTATCCTATAATACGAAAATTATACCAAAATCAAAATATATAAAAAATGTTTAATATATTTTTTTATTCCTGAAATAGTTGACACGGATATCACAAACCACTTCGCCTATTTCTAATGGCTTAAACTGATTATCTTATCCTTCTAAAGGTTTAGGTGGTGAAACCTGGAGAACTGTACCAGGGACGGACAACCACAAATTGAAAGACAAAATGGATCTAATGATGAGAACCCGATAAAAATACTAACGATTTACTTGACAGCTTTCTGTCGCCAGCGATGGGCTGTAGACCTCAAAACCAGGGCTTAGTGGTCTATGTCATAGCAACATATAAAGTATTTTGTGATAATTTCTCCAAATAAACCTATGTTATGGGTACTCATTAGAACTGCGGAGCAAGGTGGTTCTAATGAATAACCCACAACATAGGTTGATGTGTTTAGAATTGACAAAAAAACGCTCCTACAATTATAACAAAATACAGTAAAATTCCTTTATTAAGACCACTTTTGGAACTGTTCAAAAGTGGTCTTTGAACAGTCCCAAAGGTGGTCTCTGACCAGAGGACACTGTATGCAGAAAACCCAAAGGCAGAATAATTGCAACCTACAAAATAAGCTTTCTAGAGCAGAATTAGTCTTAATTTCAGGTGGTCTTAATAGCAGAATTTCACTGTAATTACGATATCTGGTGTTATGGTCTATGAGTGTACAATTGAACTATCAAGACACGAAAACTCTTGGGGCTGTAGATGTAAGAATCTAACATGACTGTGAGGGTTTGTCAGAACATCCGTTCCGAGGGATCACAGTCCAACATCAAAAGCTTGCGACCTTTCGAGTTTTATCCTATTCCTGGGTAGAATAATCTAGGTAGGATAAGAATTACTATTACAGGATAAAAATCCAGGTGTGTCAGAATATAAGAATCTTATATGGGTATGAGTGGTGGATCGAAAAATCCGTCCCGAGGGTCACTGTCCGGCATAACGAGGCTTGCCAAGTGATGCCTGACAGTCATCACGAAAACATGCCTATATATTAAATTCTGACCCCCTTGAACCCCACTTTTATATAGTAAAACTGGGGTTTACAGGGTTAAACCTTAGTTTTCTTATTTCTACTCTAAAATATAGGTTGTGGGTACTCAAAAGAACCGCCACGATGAGGCGGTTCTAACGAGTATCCACAATCTGTATTTTAAGCAGCAATTAGAAAAATATCACAATTTTTCACCTAAAATTTTCATTTTTTCGGTGGTAAAGTTTACAATGTAGTTGTATGGGCGTGTTTTCGTCATGGATCCCGAGGGACGGATTTTTCTATCCACCCCTCACACCCATGTAGGATTCTTTTTCTTGCATACCTTCCATTTCTAGGCGTGGATTTTAATGCTGCTGTCACTTCTGTTACCGTCGTCCGCTATATTGTTATGACACCGCCTGAATGTTTAGTGACGTCACGTAACTTGCTGTGACGTCAACCTAAACGACGGCCCTATTCAACCAGTGCATTTTCAAACACGCGAGAATATTCGATTTTGGGTAAGAACACCAGGGTTAGAACAGAATTTCTATCTCACCATCACGCTAACAAGTCCGTGAAATGAACACCCCCTTACACCCCACTTTATATAGAGAAAACTGGGGTTTACGGGGCTATACATTATTTTCTTTATTTCTGCTTCTAGACATAGGTTGTGGGTACTCGTTAGAACCGCCTCATTGAGGCGGTTCTGACGAGCACCCACAACCTATGTTTTGAGTATATATAAGGATAATATCACAAATTTTCATCAGGAAATTGACCGTTTTGGAGATGTGAAAATGCACTATGACGCACGGGTG
The DNA here is from genome assembly GCA_963580285.1 of Lucinisca nassula. Taxonomy (NCBI): domain Eukaryota; kingdom Metazoa; phylum Mollusca; class Bivalvia; order Lucinida; family Lucinidae; genus Lucinisca; species Lucinisca nassula. Next base: position 62,375,257 of record OY757010.1, read on the forward strand.
TGTTATCGTAATGCGCTAAAACTATGGATTTCCTTATCTTGTGTGCAAGAAACATTATTCTAGCCAGGGGAAGTTTGAGCTAGTGAGGAATAATCAGAGCCCCTATAGATTAGAAGGCATACTGTTGATAATTTAAGTAGCCTATATTTTCGAAAATCTGTAAAATAAAAGAATATTATCTGTTTTCATTAGAATGACTTCATCCAAGTCCGTGCATTAAACACCCCCGTAAACCCCAGTTTATATAAAGAAAACTGGGGTTTACGGGAGTATATTTTCCTTATTTCTGCTTCAAGACATAGGTTGTGGGTACTCTTTAGAACCGCCTTAATGAGGCGTTTCTAACGAGTACCAACAACCTATGTTTGCAGTATAAATAAGAAAACTATCACATATTTTCATCAGAAAAGTAGCCATTTTGGAGATGTGAAAAAATGCACTAGGTATGTCACACGGGTGTGTTATCGTAATGTAAAAATCCAGGACAGCATTATGTATTGTGTAAGAAACATTCTTCTAGACAGGGAAAGTTTGAGCTACTGATGGATAATCAGAGCGCTAGGTTAGAAGGCATACTGTTGATAAATTGAGTATATTTTCGAAATTCTGCAAAATAAAGGTATGTTATCCGTACTCATTAGAATGACCTCATCGAGGAGATTCTCATCAGGTTACAAGTCCGAGCAATAAATATCCCCCTAAACCCCACTTTATATAGAGTGTATTCATTATTTTTCTTATTTTTTTGCTCAAAGACATAGGCTGTGGGTACTCGTAAGAACCGCCGCCCTGAGACGGTTCTAACGAGCGCACACAACCTATGTCCTAATTAAGAAAAAAATATCACAGATTTTCATCAGAAAAGTAACCATTTTGGAGATAGGGGGAATATGAATAAATTCACTGTGCCGCACGGATGAGTTATTGTAATGTGATGATTCCATAAAACATAAACTTTATCGTATCTCCGGAACCCTGGAAGGGATATGCGTTTTATTTTAATATGTTGTGCGAGCAAGTATTTTCTCCAAAAGATTCGGCCGGCCTCATACATATTCAGCAGCCCTGCAATGGTGCTCTTTTTCCTGGTACTTGGAATATTGCGTAACTATACCAAATGTAGTGCCACAGAGGTCTTTCTGATATTTAATCGTTATCAGTGTGGTTACATCCCACCCCAAATAGTTTAAAAATCAAAATAGTTGATGGCCAAGACTCGGCAAGCGGAGCACATCCTTCTCAGAGCACACATCAACCAACGCAGCGCAAGAGGCGGGTCTATCGCTGCGCGCCCACCGCTAGAAATCATTTGCGTTATATTTAAGTGGAATGGAAACAACTTCAGGGGAGGCAACTCAAACAGAATTATTTTTGTCTCCCATGTCAGTAGGGGTCAACTCTTAAAGGAAACGAGTAAATTCTTACCGTTAAGAGTAGACCCCTTTTCAGTGGGACAGGGCATACAGAAAAGCGAACAGGAAGTCACAAGAGATGTGTCCCTTTGAAAAATGGCGGAAACATCTGCCATGTCTTCCCATTCCCCTTAAACTGCCAGGGAACGATCGACTTAACGCATGGAGGAATTCTAGCTCAACAGTGACTCATGACAGCAAAGCAACTATGTATAAGGCAGTCATAAAGCAGAAGAAAACCGACATTAAGGTCACCGAGGTCCGAGCTTGGGAATGAAATACTGGGCTCCATCCGTCTTAAAATATTTAAAATATAGCCTTCTCAGTGTCCGACGTCCGGCTCACCACGATGCAACCAAAGAGAGAAGCCTAATTGCGCACCCTCGCCCCATCCCACACACCCCCTGCCCGATAACCAAACAGCTATCAGTCGCATATGCATATGCAGGAAAAGTACTGTGCTTTTGAGAGATTATAAACCAAATCTCCGAAGCACTCATGCACCAAACTGACGGGCTCATGGCGTCCGAGCAACGTCGCATCAACGTCGATGTCGATGTTGATACGACGTCACATGCACATTGTGTATCCACTGCGGACAGCCGCTGTTGCAAAATGTACAGTGAAATTCCGCTATTAAGACCACCTAAATTAAGACTAACTCTGCTTTAAAAAGCTTATTAAGAAGGGTGCATTTACTCTGTCTTCGTGTTTTCTGCTCACAATGTCATCTGGTCAGAGACCACCTTTGGGACTGCTCAAAAGTGATCTTAAAGACCACTTTTGAACAGTTCCAAAGGTGGTTTTAATATAGGAACTTTACTGTATATTCGGCAATTCCAAGAAAATACAGTAAAATTCCTATATTAAGACCACCTTTGGGACTGTTCAAAAGTGGTCTTTAAGACCACTTTTGAACAGTCGCAAAGGTGGTCTTCCAAGAGAGCAGATTGAATGTAGTAAACACTAAGAAAATGTATCTAAAACCCTCTGAATATGCCTTTAAAAGCATAATTTGTCTTAATTTTAGGTGGTCTTAATAGCGGAATTCCACTGTATATTATACTAAAATACTGATGCATGTAGCCCTGTTACACATTGGTGTCATCAAAAAGCGGATGATTTGTGATATACAAATCCAGCAACCTGAGGATGTCACAATTGAAGAAATGCACAGTTACATGTTTTGATTTGTTTGATTTGAGGTTTAACGTCCCCGTCAACACTGTAAAGGTCATTTTGTAGACGTTGCTTCTAATTGTGTGGGACTCTTACCCGACATTGAGATGAAATGACATCTCAAGCCCTGTCGCCAAATGTAACCAATAGGATTTATAAGCATGGACGGACAGACTCGCACCGCTTTGCCTGGGCAGGCTTAGATCCTCTAAGCGAATTACCAGTACTCGTGTGCGGGTGGGTTTCGGCTACTGTATAAATCCAATGTTTCTAAGCATTAATTTTAAAAGTTGCATTATAGAGTTTCTAATGAGTACAGAAAACATATTATATTTGAAGATAAAATACAAAACATCACCTTAAATTATCTTAAATACATGGTTAACTGTATAGTTATACGAAAATCAGATACATGTAACCATCCTAAACCCGCCATTTTATATAACGATAAAACTCGTTACAACGACGATTTCGATGGAACGAATCCTTCGTTCCAAAAAGGCTAAGGATTCGTTTGGTGCATTTATTAATCTAAGAAACAAATGTTGCGGATATTTGTTAGAATCGCCTCGGAAACGCCTCGTTGGGTATTCTAGGAATTGTCCACAACATTTGTTTCCTGGAGTTACTGAGGGGAAAAGGCCGCTTAATACCATTTATACTACTCCTTATTGGGATTATATATAGCCGCAGATTCTTTATAACTGTAGTGTTAGGTAACAAATACGGCCGGTATAAAAGACACCCTCTGTATTTTCTGGAGTCAAAACAACCTTTAAAGATAGAATTGGAACAATCGTGAGTCGAGTCAGTAAGGGGATAACCGTAATCAGAATTGTCATTTCGGGAGGTAAATCGGTGGTTTTACGGTGGGAAATTTCGTTTAACGGCGACGCGTCAGCGGAGCCGTAAAACGGAATTTGCGACCGTAACACCGGCGATTTACTTCACCAAATGACAATTTCCAATACAGGTAACCCCATTCTAATGCACTTATTCGGTTGCTTTGTTAAAAACTGAACTATATTGCAGAAAACGGCAAGCACCGTGAACTGCGCAAAATCAAATGGCAGCCAATGAAAAGTATATCGCAGAATATACTGTCGCAAAGTTTTGACGTTATCCAATCAAACGTCGCGTTACACACGCAAGCGCATTTGAATGACGTGTTTTACTGTTATTTTAAGTTCAGCTGATGTCGGTTATTGTGGACACACATCGGTATCCCCTGGGTATCTTCGGTGCAATTTGCACTGAAGCATTCAAGAAACCACTGCACTCGTAGTATATAATTCATTATGTCTGGTATACTTTAGCCGGGCCTGAGCAAATAAAGCTCAATACATGATGGCATGCGCAGCGTCCAATGACACAGATCATTATGCACATGCAAAGAATCAGATCAGATCCTTCGCTTTTCGCATTACTTTCTGTAGATTAACGGACTACAAGCGAAGACTCGGATCAAACTAAATGGACCAGTCTCCGCTCGCCGCATTCGCCATCTTGGACTATTTGTTTGTCCCTGTCTTCTTTAGTGAAACATTGATAGAGGAGATGGCCCCGCTAGTGTTGATATTCCCCGTAGTGTCGCAAAATGCTTGGTTTGTTAAGATAATAATCCGAGATAATTTTATTAGCACATAAATCTTATTTCTTAATTGCTTTTATAAAATATTGAAGAACACATTCATTAAGAAATACCTGCATCCATTTACCACCCTGTGACAAGTGTTTCATGCTTTTCTGAGATACCGGATAATGATATATGGGCGTTAGTAGGCAATTACGTATGTTTATAAAACTTTTATGTATATCTGCAGTCAGTTGAAACTGGAATGCATACATTAGCCTTTTCAGACAGTTGCACTTGATGGCGAACATGCTGCAATACAGTAAAAATTCCGCTAATAGGACCACCTAAAAGTAAGACTAAATCTGCTTTTGAAAGCTTATTCATTGTATTGATAAGTTTCAGTTATTCTTTCTTTGTGTTTTCTACGCCCAGTGTCAGCGTTTGGGACTGTTCAAAAGTGTTCGTAAAGATCACCTTTGAACACTCCCAAAGATGGTCTAAATAAGGGCATTTTACTGTATTTAGTTTGTGTTTTGGGACGATTGTTTGTTAACCGACCCAAATTCTAGCGACCCAAAATAAACAGCTCTGTAGCAGGCTACCTTTTCTGCTGTTGTCTGCCTGATTAAATTATGTTCCGTACTGTACCAAACACAACTGAAAGGTGTTATGTACAATTTTGATATGAGAAAGGCCATGCAAGTACGGAAAGTGTTGTTTCAACATACATTTCATTAGGAAAACATGTCCGTGTGAAATAATGGCATCCAACATGGTGTCAGAAGTGACAAATTTTAGGAAAAAATGATAACATCTCTCTTATTTCCGCTTTCAACATTGATTGTGGGTACTTGTTAGAACCGCCTCAATGTGGCGGTTCTAACGGGTGCCCACCATCTATGTTTTTGAGCAAAAATAAGACAGATAATGTGTACCCCCGTAAACCCCACTTTTCTCTATATAAAATGGGGTATAGGGGGTCTTCGTTTCACGGATTTGTTCACGTGATGGTCCAGAAAATAGAACAGTGCAAACCCGATTAGATGCTGCATTGTGCGGTGTCTGAAAGGGTATCCAGTTTATGTTTAAAACAACAAATAAAATACTATTGACTTCCCCAGGCATATTCATAGCCAGCAAACATTCTAAGTAAAGGACATCAGGAAAACACGTCTATATAATTTTGACCCCAATGAACCCCACTTTTATATAGTGAAATTGGGGTTTTCAGGGCTAAACCTTATTTCTCTTATTTCTGCTCTAAAAATAAAGAGTGTTGGTACTCGTTAGAACCGCCTCGATAAGGCGGTTCTAACGAGTACCCACATTCTATATTTTGAGCAGAAATAAGAAAAAATATCACAATTTTTCATCCTCGCTTTTTCGTGTTTTTTTTGTGTTTTTTTTCGTCGGTAAAGTTAACAGTGTATTTGCATAGGCGTGTTTTCGTAATGAATTTTGTGCTGTAGGTAGTAAGATCTGATTCAGATACTCAATGTACAAATGTACATAATCATTGCATTTACCAATGTATCTAAAGAATCAGTTGCCTTGCATTTATACCATTGCGAAAACACGCCTATATCAATACATTGTAACCTTTATCGCCGAAAAAATGAAAATTTTAAGATGAAAAACTGTGATATTTTTCTTGTTTCTGCTCCAAATATCTCATCGAGGCGGTTCCAACGAGTACCCACACTCGTCGAGGCGGTTCTAACGAGTACCCACACTCTCTATTTTAGAACAGAAATAAGAAAAATAAGGTTTACCCCTGTAAACCCCAGTTTCACTATATAAAAGTGGGGTTCGAGGGGGTCAAAATTATATAGGCGTGTTTAAGTGATGCGATCATGTTAACAGGGTCGTGTAATGAACACTTCTATAAACCCCCTCATATACAGAAAAGAGGGAGTCTAAAGTGGTAAACTATATAACCTTATGGTTGTCTTATATACAGTTTACGGCTGCTCCTAGATCTCTGTAAGAACCGTCAAATACACAGGAAAGTGGAGTTTACAGGAATTTTATTATTATTTCCTTAGTTTTGTCTAAAATACAGATTGCGGCTCCCCTTCTGAACCACCTAAATAAGGCGGTTCTTACTAAATCCCACAATCAATGGTTGTATTATCGCAAAATTCTGCAAGTGACATATCAGTTTTTGGAGCCATTAAATGAAGTTGTGATCCTAATACAGTATCTCGATTTATTCATAAAGACCTGTTCTTAAATACCCTATGTAGGAAGTAGATGAGAAAAATATCATTGATAGAAATATGAAAGAATGTTTTTTTCTCAAATACTACAGCCTTCGAGACCAAGGAGTCCCTGCTTTTGCTCGCTAGTGGTGAAATCGGTCTGTCTTGGACACCAATACGGGGCTGATCACATTCGACTTTTGACGTCATGACATTCAAATGTCAACATCAGCGACGTTAGCTGGTGACCCAGAATTTCAGCCCTTCAAATGTCAATAACAAAGGACGTCAACTACTTCGTTATTACTGAATAAAAAACTTAAGCGTGGATATCCGTTTAATAAATTATGTCATAAGGAACATAGTTTTCCGGTTTTGCCTAGTTTTCCCTTGTGAAAAAGGCTAAATCAAGTTGTCATATTGAGGTTGTAAGTGAGACAAAAAAGTCGGGACAAGAATGCCCAAACGTGGAAAGAACGACATTTTCCACGTGACCGCTGGGCCCGTCGGGATGGGACTAAACAATAATGATGCACCTGAGTGATGCATATCCTATTTTATGGTTTTACTTTGTGCTTAAAAAACCTTCTGGCATGAACTGGCTGACTTTCGAAACATCCTTCAATAGGTGCATAAGCAAGCGTGCATGTTGCGTGCAGTCACGGCATACAACACAGGTGAGGAGCGCATGGATGTAGTTGCAATATAACAACTAAATGCATTACATTTATTAGCGAGTTAGTCAGATTACATCTGTTGAAAGCAATTATTGTTTCAAAAGACGTCAAAAACTGAAATTGCAATAATTTTTTCATAGTATTCAAATCTTCAAGATAGCAGATGTTGAAGGATCAAAGCGAAAGGATATGGCTCTGAAATATTATAAACGTCGATTTGCCAAAACGATTGTTAAAAGTATTACAACAATTAGCAACACAATCTAAAAAGCTTTTGACTCATAATAATTTATAATTATTGTTCATTCATACACTGGGCCTGTTATTTTACAATATTTAAACATTGCACATCGCTTTCAGGTTATTTTATTTTAAAAGTATATTCACTTGTTTCCTTCTTTGCTTCTCTTCTTTGCTAGTTTAAATGAAATTTAATTTAAAACAGAAGTGCAGGCAATGATCCGGAATCGATACAATTAACCAACAGCTCCCATCAGAGACACCATAAACATGAAATAACTAGATCCTAATGGAAACAGCAATAGCGGAAAGCCAAAAGGAAAGTTACTTTCCCATAAAATGGCCAATTGGCTATCCAAAACAAAATGATTACCAGCGATACACACACTCACACACAAACCATAACAAAAATAAGCCGCGATAGAAAAAAACGCCTTGGAACGGTCAGTTAAACGAATTCCACTGTGGGAGGGGGTACCCTTTAACGTCCCTTAGTTCCGTTAAAGCTTAGTACTTAGGAAAAGCAAATAGAAAATGTCATTTACCATACCACTTCTTATTTAAACATGCTATCCACAATAGTGTCAGCAATGACATTCTTATCAGATGATAGTTTGTGATTTGTTCCTTATGTTCAAAACATAGATGTTTACTGTTCGCCTCACCAGACAGGTGTCATATAGATTTTATACGAAATCATGCGTTCTTATGTGTGACAAACAAAACGGAAAGAAAAACTGAATAAAATAATGTTTTACATCAAATCAACAAGTCTGTGAACCGCCCAGAAGCCTCCGCGTTGTAGTGCTTATGCTACTCGCCTTGTAAACCAGGGATCGCAGGATCAACCCCGGGGTTTTCTAGACTTTCGGATGATTCTTTATACCGAGGTTCCGTCTCCATATGACCTAAGCTGTTAGTGAGACGTTAAACTCAAATACTCCAAAACCCTGAACCCCACTTAATACAGAAAAAGAGGGGTTCATTCCCATTATCATTGCTTAAAAACAGATCTTGTTGGTACTTATTAGAACAACCTCATTGAGGCTGTTCTAACGAGCACCGACAATGTATACGGGGGCCATTTGTAAAGTATTAATAAAGCCGTACTGCGTAATAGTTTCGAAGGTTTCGTGCATTTTTAAACGTGCATGAAAAAATCTAACCTTTAATCACTAGACCGAATTGGCCGGCCTCGGTAGCTCAATCGGATGCGCGTATGACTGGTGATCAGGAGGACGCGGGTTCGATACCTGTGGGGGTCGGCAACATTCTTTCGTGGAGATTGATCATGAAATCTTTTCTACGGTCATTCTCTCCCTTCCGCTGATTCAAGAAAGGCAGTTGACAATTTCTGGCGGAAGAATGCGCACTGTACTGGTTAACCGCTTACGTATAAGCCTGCCCAAGGAAAAGTGTGGATAGGTAAACTGACCGGCTAAAATGACCTAAAATAGTGTTGACTGGGCCGTTAAAAACCAATGAAAACAAACAAACAAAACTTGACCGAATTACAATTTGCACGATTTTTATGCATGCAGTGCGCTAGAGCGGTCAGTTTTCGATAAAGTTTATGGTGAATGTACACTATCGTTTGCAGATGTGTTCGACCTTTCAGAGGTGGACATACTTCAGTTAAAGATGAGCCGCGTCCGGTTCGACCACTTTCAGCAGTGTCAGAAAAAGAAATGGAAAAGATGCGCGGTACCCTGTGGAAGAAATAGGGAATTTATATGGCATGAGTTCGTCGACCGTATTTTACATATCGAAAGATGTCCTTAAACTTAAAAAGGTTTGCGCTGGGTGAACCCCTAATCTTTTGACACCTGAACAAAAGAGAGTAAGGGTAGAAAATTCCTCAAAACGACTAGCAAAATATAAGGATGCGGGTCCCAGTATAATCAGAGAATTAGTAACTGGAGATGAAACGTGGCGGTATTTTGTGAACCCGATTGCAAAGTAAACAATAAATTCTGGGTAAAGACCTCAAATCGCGCTGAGAAATAAGACCTCGAGATGTGTCATATACGCTCTATTTTTTGACTGCGATGGAATTGTGTCCCTAGTACCAGAACCTGAGAGTGTCAAAGGATTAATTTACAATTGCAAAGCGCCCACGTGCAGGCTTGTGTGGGCTTCATATTCTTCATGACAACGGCCCTATACACAGATCAGCCGTGGTGATCGAATATTTGGAGGCGTTGAACATTTAAAAGTTTACCACATCCTCCATACAGTCCAGACCTTTCTCCCTGTGATTTCTGGCTCAACCCATATATTAAGACATGTCTGTGAGGGCGTCGTTTTCAACGCCATGAATTGGGTAGTATGTAGTTCTAGTGCACAAACAGTATACCCCAAAAGGACTTCAAAAGGCATTTTCTGAGCGAATAAAAAGTCTAGAAAAGTGCGTACAGGTCAAGGATGGATACTTTGAGGGACTCAACTAATTACTTTTGACCAAGTATGCCTTACACTACCACTATTAATACTTTCCAAACACCCCTCGTAGTTATAATAAAATAAAAAAATAGAAAAAAATGCTTGTTCTAGAGATAGGAGAAGCGCCGTTTTAGCACACGGATGGTCATCGTTATGCTTAGGGTGTGCAAAAAGATACTGAAGCTCAGGTAATTATATGGTTTTGGAAACGGTAAATGATAATTGAAAATACTGCTACACCTCTGGCTACAGAAGTGTACAGAATGGAAGTGAAGGCAATGATCAGGCATCGATACAATTAACCCACAGCTCCCATTAGAGACACCAAAGGGAAAGAAACACAAACATGAAACAAAAGACCCTAATGAAAACATCAATAGCGGAAAGCCAAAAGGACAGTTACTTGTACTTTCCCCTACAATGGTTTGATGAGCCTCATTTCATTTTGATATAAAGCATTATTCAATATATCCTCACATCCTGTCAGTCAGCTGCCAGAAAGGCATAAATACAAAACACAAAATTGTGAACATTTGATTGCATTGTACCTAAAACGTTCCCCATATATTGTTTAAGAACATAATCAGACCTGGTCACGGAACACGTGCTGGCGAAAATGAGACCAAAAAAAAAAAAAAAAAAAAAAACAACTGCTTAATCCAGTTCTAGAGTTATTTAAAGAATGATATTTGAGCCAGCGCATGACAAAACCTACAATAAGACATGTGCGCCCAACGAAGACTTTTCCGGATGCAAAAGCTGCTCACATTTTTTCAGCAAAAATACCAAAATTACCGATATTGTACTTGCTAAAACAGTTAACAATTTGACCACTAACGGGCTCGTTAAGCTAACGATGCTTTGAACAACTGGCCCCTGGTCTTCTAATCTCTCCATGAGTAATGCTCCACTGATGAAACAAGGGGCATTTAACTAACATATAACAGGGTTACATAGGGCATTCGGTTCCGCTCTTGAGATTAAATGTTTTATTTTCGACTTCCATACACTCATTGCCCTCGATTATGAATATATAAAAATAAGCTACAAAATAAAACATACCTTAGAGCACTAACAGCCTTTTGCGAGCAATCATTTAGCCCCCGCCCATCGGGGCTTGAAGAAATAGATGTGGTGCATGATGCTTCCACGCAGAGCTAAAACCCACCCGCACACGAGTACTGGTAAACCGCTTAGAGGATCTAAGCCTGCCCAGGCAATGCGGTGAGAGTCGGCCCGTACATGCTTATGAACCCTATTGGTTTCATTGGGCGACAAGGCTTGAGAAGTCATTTCATCTCAATGTCGTGTAAAAGTCCCACAAAATTAGGAGCAACGTCTACAAAATGACCTTTACAGTGTTGACGGGGACGTTAAACCTCAAATCAAACAAACAGACAATACAAGCAATCATCAACGATATCTGCAACTGTTAAGTTTTTAACACAGATCAGACGATCTATAGGAGAATTGTGTAGTCTTCATAGACACCGTCACTCTTCAGCCATGTATTCTTTAGGAAATGTATCATGTAAACATCCGGTTCAGTATCTTATAAAGAAAGTGAAGGCAATGATATTAACCCACACCTCCCGTCAGAGACACCAAAGGGAAAGAAACACAAGCCGCCTACTCAAACATATGTAAGACAGTCGAAACAACGCTCAGAGACATGAAATAATCTTCGATTAGCAATAAGTCTGATGAAAACCAATCTTTTGGAGTTTTATTTTTATGCGCTAACGACAATTTATGGTCCCCAGAGCTCAGGAACCAACCCTCGCCTCAGTGAAGCTGGAACTAGTCTTCTGACTGACAAAGAAGGTATCTCGCAAAGATGGGATGCACGCTTCGAGGCGTCCATAATCCGCCATCATCTATCAATGGTGAGCTCGTTTGAATGTAATCTGCTGCTTGACGAATTCCCAACCGTCTCTGGAGTCCCGAAAGCAATGCAACTGATGTCATCAGTCAAGCCTCCAGAAACATATGCCACACCTGCACAGATTTACAAAGCATGAGGTTCTCCAGCTGCAAGGAAACTGGCAAAGCTATTTCACATTATATGGAGAAAAGAGCCAGCACTCAAAAATTCAAGGTTGCATCATTTATCTGCCTATATAAATGGAAGAGGAATCCTCATTGTGACAATGATATGGACATCTTTCATTGTCGATTGCTGAGACGATCCTTGCAAGGGTTATACTTAACCGACTAAATGAATAAATTGAACAGTCATGGCTTCTACCAGAAAGCCAGCGTTGATTCTGGAAGGACATAGAAACCATTACAATGACCTTCACCGCAATGCAGTTCAATGGAAATGCAAGTGACAGAATGTTTACCTCTACATGACCTTTATTTGTTTGTTTGAGCCTTGATTGACCTTCCAAAGCATTTGACACATGCAATCGTGAGGGTCGTTTGAAAACATTGGCACAGTTTGACTGTCAGACCAAGTTCATAGCAAAAGGAAGGCAGTTCCATGATGTTATGCCTGCACGAATCCAACCCGATGTCAAGTTTAACGGGTAACACCCTCGTCTAAGAACGGGATATTCACAATATCAAAGTCAAAATCATCCCGTTTGTCGAATATCTTAGATGAAATTATGGCATTAGAGACAAACACATGCAAATCTAAAAAGGGTGCTGCCGTATCCAAAGAATTAGCCCTATTCAGTTTTAGTTCAGGGGCTTTTTTGTTAGTGTTTTCTCTGCTGTTGTTTAGGAAAACACACGAATATCCAGTCAGCCAGGCAGACCCATTTAATCTTGTATTAGATGTAACATATGATGTTATTTCATCTTTGTCGCGGGCCCCCGCCCATCGGGGTTAGGAGAAATAGATCGGACTGCATGACATCTTCCAAGCAGAGCTGAAACCAACCGCACACGAGCATTTTGAGTTCGGAACCGCTTAGAAGGTAGCAAAGTGATTCGTGTTGGACCGTCCTTGCATATAAACCCTATTGGTGTCATTGGGCGACAGGGATTGAGATGTCATTTCATCTCAATGTCTGGTAAAAGGCCAACAAAGTGGGAAGCAAAGTTTCCAAAATAACCTAAATAGTGTTGACGGGGACGTTATACCCGAATTCAAACTAACAAACAAATGGGCCAGCGCACGACAAAACCTACAATGAAACATGTGCGCCCAGCGAAGACTCAGATCAGCCTGCGCATCCACGCAGTCTGACCAGAGTCTTCACTGTGCGCCCTAAGGGTAACTTAGGGCCCATTGCTCCTTCACGCAGCAAGAGAAGTCTCTGGTTGGACTATATGGATGTACAGGCTGACCTGATTATTTGCTGGGCGCACATGTCTTATTGTAGGATTTATCGTGCGCTGGCTCAAATATCTTTGTTGCACTGGCGACAGAGTCGTAATTTTTGAAGGCTTTTAACAAAAAACAATATTTCAAATATGTTAAAGACCAACTACTTAAGGGGGTGGAAGACATCCAAGATATCAGCAAAGATTAGTTCCAATTCTCCGTATTTTATAATGATGGACACGATGATATCAGTAATTTATATCACAGGTGGCGAATTAAAGAATAATTTTTATTTAAAATCATAAAATACAGATTAATAATTTGGAGATTGATCGATGTTTAATTGGCTGAAGCTCATGAATCTTTGAAGGCGCTTAATTTTTCGTAATTTGGGTAAGTGTCAGCTGTCAGACGAAACGAATATATGCCAAATACTGCGACAGTGTCTGTGCTGTCTGTATCCGTTTTGTCGTGTTCTTGGTTTTGGTTTGCTTGTCCTTGATCATTACGGAAACACACCTATACAAATACATTGTAAACTTTACCGCCGAAAAAAACGAAAATTGTAAGATGAAAAAATGTCATATTTTTCTTATTTCTGCTCAAAATATAGAGTGTGGCTACTCGTTAGAACCGCCTCATCGAGGCGCCCATATTCTATATTTTAGAGCAGAAATAAGAAAAATAAGGTTTACCTCTGTAAACCACAATTTTACTATATAAAAGTGGGGTTCAAGGGGGTCAAAATTATATAGGTGTGTTTCGTGATGATTGTCCTTTTTGGAAACCGGTCCTCAGTTGTGACCTTTTAAAGGACTCGTCTTCTACGCACATGTACGAGACGTCCATTATGTTAAATGCGTAGCCAACAAAGGCCCAGGTTAGAGCACATACTTTGTATAAACTCTCTTTGTTTGCTTTAAAAACGTACCAGAAATTTTGAAAATTTTTCAAGCTGGCCGTTTTCATCCATTTAGGTCGTCAGCAGATGATTTGCTACACGATACACAATCATTTGCCAAAGACAGTTTCAACACTCGTACAATGTATTCCTTACTTCAAAATGATTACCTTTTTATGGAGCACATAACCCCAGATAAAATATTGATATTGATAATGTTGCCATACTTAGCCAACGCAAGCGTTTGTCTATATTATTGCTAAGAGGACCTAGTAGACATGCGCTTATTGGACAGGGCTCGTTTATGAATATAGCTCAGTGTGATTCACAAAATTGCATTTTAATGTTGTCGCAACCACTGAGTATTTATTTATTTATTTTTTTTGTTACTCATGTATATCCTAAAAACCGTCCTTTATTTCTGCGTATCTGTATTAGAAACTGCTCGATCTGTCATTGTTCGCCTAGAAGAAACTTTGAAACATTACCCTGGAAACCCATTATCACAGAACACAGCAATTTAAAAACAGAAGTGACGGCAATGATCAGGAATCAATACAATTAGCCAGCAGGTCCCATCAGAGACACCAAAGGGAAAGAAGCACAGGCATGAAACAACTAGACCCTAATGGAAACATCAATGACAGAAAGCCAAAAGGACAGTTACTTTCCCACAAAATGGCCAGAGGACTATCCAAAACAAAATGATATAACCTCCCAGAGAATAGATCAAAGTGTTTGCAACAACGGTGGGTCGATTTTATGTGAATGGTGAACTGAACTAGACATTCTGCTTCGTTCAAGTAATACGCCCAGTCCACTGGCAAACAGAAAGGGTCTAGACCAGACGCAACAGAAGGCACTGTCTATTTGGGAGTGACCAATTTTCGGACCCAATCATGTCAACAAATCCGTGAAATGAAGGCCCGCGTAAACCCCACTTTATATACAGAAAGCTTAGATTTAAAGATGGCTACATTATTTTTCTTATTTCTACTCAAAGCCATAGGTTGCTAGTACTGGTTAGAACCGCCTCATTGAGGCGGTTCTACCGAGCACTACACTGTAAATTTTGGGAACACTACACGTGTTTTGCTAGTGTTTTAAACTAAATCACCTACGTTTTCAAGGCAAATGCATATGTTTTGTACATGTTTGGAAACCGCTTTGAGCTTCTGAGTTGAAAAACGCCGGTGTTTTCAACTTCTACACAGTGTAGAAAAAGAAACACTGAAAAAATAATCTTACATTATTTAATAAATAATTGTCATTTAAAGGTTGTTGCCAGGCCACATATAACATATATTTAATCAAATAATAACGCTGTTTGTACAGAAAAAAAAACCTTCTTGTCCACAGGCAAAACCGGAAAACGCCGGTGTTTCACCTGAAAACACATGCGTTTCCAGCTTAAATTTGTGATTAAATTTGGATTCTGAAGATTGGCGCATTGTACATGTATCAATTTCTGCGTTTTTGAAAATCGTTTGTGTATTTCCCGTTTTCTACCAGTACACATTTGCACAACAGTCGGTAGAAGAAGATGCGTTGAGCGTATGAGGCGATGAAAAATTAGGATTTATATGCAGGTAAGTTTGCATAAGCAATTATCAAAGATTCTGATTCTGAAACAGGCATGGCAGGTGGTTGGGGAAGGCAATTAGGAGCGTATGTTTCTGGATAATCTTGTCAGTCATAAATTTGTTAAACTTTAAATTTGTGACAATAGAACGCATCTGTATCTGTGGAGACCTTTGTTGAATCACAGACGCATATGTTTTGGTTTGTTTGTTTTGGAGTTTAACGGTCCGATCATCACTATTTCAGTAGGTCATGTCTAGCCGGTCTACACTTCTTTGGCTGGCTTATATGTAAGCTGTTAACCGAGCAGTCATACGTCGCTAGGGCAACGTCAGATCAACGGCGGTGCAACGTCTTGTGTCATGACAGGGCACCGACGTAGATGTGACGTTGCATAAACGTCATGACGTTGTACCGACGTTACAGTCACGTCACAATAACGCCATGTGCTTGCTAGGTAACCAGTAAAGTGCACATTCTTTCGACAGAATCTGACAACTGCCCTTCTTGAATCGGTAGAAGGTACATAGATATTGTTTCTAATTGTTGCACTCATTAGTTTCAGTTGCGTAGCCGGAACAAATATCATTACAATCTAGTAAAAACATCTTTCTCGGGACAGAGGCTATTCTTAAAGGAAAGAATATGCTCCCGAGGGGGTGCAAATTCTTTCTTTTATGAGTAGCCTTGGGTAATTCCGTTTCTGCTGCATTTTTGTTGCATTAGCGTATTAGCGTAATGAGAGCTTCTTCTGGTTCAGCAAACAGTGTAGACCTAGATCAGACACCAGTTATAGTACAGGAATTTAAATGTTCATTTGTTTTTTTTTTTTTTTTTTTTTTCAGTTTACACTCGGGGATTAACAACTTACCAGTACTGACAGTGCCTTCTTATTTTGCAGAGAGTGACCTAGAAGCATCTTTACCAAAGATACTGTCTACGCACCTTGTCAATGACGAGAAAGAACTCGGCAAACGATGTGGCTAAACTGGATCTTGAAGTGTACTTCAAGTTGATTTGTAGGACTAATTCACAGCTTCTAAGCTTCGGGCAATACAAATAGTTTTTAAACACCATTTTGAGCCAGAAGGCTGCTTGATTTGTGCATTCTTTAAAAAAAAAAGCTGAAAAAGAGATTCTAGTCTAGAAAAATATGTACTTCACTAGACTTTCGAATAGCCAGGAAAAGGGATCACACTCAGTCTCTTCCAATGCACAGCTGCACTTGTGAAGAGTGTTAACCTTTTATTCTGCTGAGCACGATTAGCCCTAAGTTTGCAAACAGTGTAGTTTCAGGTCACATGGCCTCTGAAGAAGCCATCTGATCAGGATCTACACGGTTTGTTATTCAGTTCATGAATTTAAACAAATACATTATCTCAAGAAATTTGATTGGTTGATACTCAAAAAGGGAGTGGCAAAATTAATCATTCAGCAGGATAAGGATTATGAGTGTCAAAAGTCTTTTTTTTCATCTGTTCAAAGAGCTGATTTTTAGAAGACAAAGAACTTTTGTTAAATCATCTTTGCAAAATGCCCTGATATAGACTTGGATTTTGTGTTTTGGTAAGGATTTGCGTTTTCAATTTCTTATACCCATAGAATGTTAAACACTAGTGTAGGTGTGGTAGCTATGAGTTAAATGATATAACAAACTGGAGTGGCAATGATAAATGTTCAGTATGTTTTGAAACAAAAGGTTGGAATGTTATGAAATAAAACACACAAAAGTAACAAAACATGTTTCAGTGTTTTAAAAGTGTTACAGCCCCTAAACACGCGTTATGTGTTTTCAGGCAAAACACCCAAAACACGTGTTTTCACCAAAACATCAGTGCTTTTCACCAAAACATCAGGGGTTTTCACCAAAACATCAGTGTTTTAATAAAACACTTAAACACGTTTTAAAAGTGTTACAGAGAAGTGTTTTACTTTGTGTTTAAAACCAAAACACACAGATTAAGAGTGTATAACCTATGTTATATGTAGAAATAAGAAAAGTATCACAAATTTTCATCAGAAAAGTAACTGTTTTTTTAGAGATCTAAACGAATGCATTGTGGTGCGAGGGCGTATTACCGTAATGTATGCCTATATGGGTGAACAGATTCAATACTGAAGAAAATAGTCCGATACCTGTGGGTCCTTTATTCTTTATTTTCATTGAACTCTTTGAGCCAAATTTGGTAAGGATTTGTCACAGTTTATGACACGGGCCTCCGTGGCATAGTGGATAAAAGCGCAGACTCTTAATCATTAGGTCTCTCAACGTAGTGGTTCTAGCCAAGATCAGGTAGCTTTTCTCTCGTACTCCGGTTTCGCCCACCTCTGTTTAACGATTGGCCGAGGATGAGTGAAATAATCTTGAAAGGGCCGTAAAACCAACCCCCACGCCCCCCCCCCCAAAAAAAAAACAAACTCAGTTTATTTAATGGAAAAACATGAAGGGTTTAAAAGTATTGCACAGCTGTTCATTACTAAAACACGCCTTTTCAAATATATTGAAATTTTTTCCATAAAAAAATGAAAATTTTCAGAACAAAAATCTTATATTGTTAACATGTTTGCCAAAAACATAGATTATGGGAATTCGTTTGAACCGTCTCGATGAGGCGGTTCAAACGAGTACCCACAGTAGATGATTTTGAGCAGAAATAAGAAGACAAATGTTTACCCCTGTAACCCCAGTTACACTATATGAAAGTGGGGCTGAAGGGGCATGTTTTCTTTATGCTTAACATGCATACTGTATCCAGATAAATGTGGAACCATCTAGGGACAAATACTTTTTTTTCAAATGACCTACGTCCTCTCGCACTGTTGTATATATGTGGGAATACATGTACAGAGGACTTGGTTTTGCCGTCGTGCTGCATCAGCCCATATGCGACCGAAACGTAGTGCCGAACCCGAGAAATCGCACCGCGGTTTCTGGACAGGCTTAGATCCTCTAAGCGGTTAACCAGTACTAGTGTGCGGGTCGGATTCAGCTCTGCGTGGAAGCATCATGCAGCCCATATATTTCTTCAAGCCCCTATGGGCGGGGGCTTATTAACATAAATGAAGGCCAGATCTAAAATTAAACGGGAACGAAGGACACTTACAATATTATAAATAGCATTTTAATGTTTCAATAAAATTAATAGTATTTTAATGTTTTTATGACTGCTTATTTAAGGGGAATAGAATATTTCGCCATTTTTGAAAGGGGGGGGGGGGGCACCGTTTTGGACCGTCTATTTACTTTCGTACAAATTCAGCCCCTCCAAAAAGGGGTCTACCTTTAAAAGAAAGAATTTGCCATGGGAGGCAAATTCTTTCATTTATAAGTAGCCCCTATTTACACAAAAATGAAGTATTTTGAACATTGTATAGTTGCCTCCCCTGAACGTATACCTATTTCCTTGAAGTTAATGAAGTACAGCGGATACCAATATGATAAAAGCCAAATCTATGTCTTAAATGATGGGCAAGTCGAAATCAGCACTTAAAATCACAGGTGACAAATTAAATACAAATTTTATTAGATTGGGTATTTTGCGATTATGTACAAAATATGGCGTTACCACTTAATACACGCAAACGGCCTGACGTTTAAGTACAATTCTCAGCGTTAGTGAAGCTCTGACAAGTAATGAATAATATTCTTTTGGAAAAAAAAATGTGTTCGGGAGACATAATCGAAAAACTGATCCAGCGAGCAAATAACGTCAGGCCAATGTGTCGATGTCTATCCGGCGTTGGCCCGCCTTTCTGTGCTGGCTTGGATCTTTGTAAAAATGCGCAGCATTGTAACAAAGATACAGTAAAATTCCTATATTAAGACCACCTTTGGGACTGATTAAGACCACCTTTGGGACTGTTCAAAAGTGGTCTTAAAGACCACTTTTGAACTGTCCCAAAGGTGGTCCCTGGTCAGAGGACATTCTATGCAGAAAACAAACGAAAAACTAAACCCCTAGATATAAGCTTGTTAAAGCGGAAATAATCTTAATTTTAGGCGGTCTAAATAACGGAATTTCACTGTATTTACTTTGGAGAAGAATGGGCTTGGAGAAACAGACTGGGCTGCATGGTGCTCGGCTAATAAAGCCTCATCAGTGACCCTGTAATGATCCGGCAAAGAAAGCCAGAGGCAACATATTGCAATTTTGCGAATTTAGAATAGGCAGTCGATTCAAAGACTGATATAAATCAAAATGGGGTCTAAATAAATAAAAAACCTGTCTAGAATATGAGTCTTAACCAATATTTTTTTCTGATTTCTCAGAATATTCACGCTGATCTCAAAGGACCAAAAGTAAAATATAAACTGCACTATGGTTGATGTACGGGGAGACGTTTTACGACCGCCATACGGCACAACACCAGTTGCAGTGAAGGCAAATAAAAATCAAAAATGAGTTCCTTTAAGAGCAATGAAAACATTCATAAGAAAGAAGATGGGTCATACTACGTAGTCTCGGCTAATAAAGCCTCATCAGTGACCCTGTAATGATCCGGCAAAGAAAGCCAGAGGAAACATACTGCAATTTTGCGAATTTAGAATAGGCAGTCGATTCAAAGACTGATATAAATCAAAATGGGGTCTAAATAAATAAGAAACCTCTCTAGAATATGAGTCTATACCAATATTTTTTCCTGATTTCTCAGAATATTCACGCTGATCTCAAAGGACCAAAAGTAAAATATAAACTGCACTATGGAAAGCCTGTAGAAGCCTGATTGTTTCTTTGGGTGGTATGGGTTGTGTCAGTATCGGTTCCCACAAAATTTGAAGCAACATCTCCAAAATGACCTCAGAGGTATTGAGGCAAAACCTCAAAACAAAGAAACACAACTTTGAACAAGAACTTCGGGCGCTGGTGATTAAACGGTCGCATGCGTTTATTCTTTCACAAAATCCTCTGAACAAAGCTATTTGAAGATATTCTTGAATGGACCAGAAGCCGTGTTCAAACAACAAAAACCTTGTTCAAACCATGAAATTCACGTGCTGTTTG
The DNA here is from genome assembly GCA_963580285.1 of Lucinisca nassula. Lineage (NCBI taxonomy): Eukaryota > Metazoa > Mollusca > Bivalvia > Lucinida > Lucinidae > Lucinisca > Lucinisca nassula. The sequence goes on from OY757010.1 coordinate 62,395,746, forward strand.
ATCATGGGTTTTGAAATTTTGATATCACAAGATCGACCTTGCTTTGCTAACGTTGAGCGGGCGAAGTAACGTTGTCGACTAACTTCCCACATCACAGGTCCTGGTGTATGAATGACATTTGACGTGTCACCAGTAGCAATTCTGATTCTGATTCTGAACATAGCATTTTGAAATTTTATGATGACGTCAGAACGATATTTCGGACTTGACGCCATTATTAACAACGTTCTAAACTTGCCACCATGCTGGTTTCTCAGTCACATTTGAAGAGTTTATATGAAGTTTTGGGGCGTTTTCGTAACAAATTGCGGTTGGAATCGTAAGCATTTGCCGGGTCCCCCGGAATATATTTCATTACGAAAACACGCCTATACAAATACATTGTTAACTTTACCTCAGGAAAAAAAGGAAAGCATTTAACTGAAAAATTGTGATATTTTTCTTATTTCTGCTCAGAATATAGATTGAGAGTACTTGTTAGAACCGCCTCATTGAGGCGGTTCTAACAATTACCCACAATCTATATTTTAGAGCAGAGCAGAAATAAGAAAATAAGGTTTACCCCCTGTAAACCCCAATTTCATTAAATAAAATTGGGGTTCAAGGGGTCAAAATTATAAAGGCGTGTTTTCGTGATGTTGAGGCCTCTTGTTGGAACAGCTTCCTCGGCAAATGATAATGCATTAAAAATCATGAGTAAACTCTATATTAAAAGCCTACATTAGGATAACACACACGTGCACGACATAGTGCATTCTTAACTTTTCTGACGACAATTTGTGATACATGTAATTTCTTATTTTCACTCCAAACATAGGTTGTGAGTGCTCGTTAGAACCGGCTCTTTGAGGCGGTTCTAAAGAGAACCCTTTATAACCGCCTCTTTGAGGCGTTTCTAACGAGTACCCCAAACCTATCCCTTCAAGCAGAAATAAGAAAAATATTGTATACTCTTGTTGTGTTTTGTTTGTTTTATTTGAGGTTTAACGTCCCCGTCAACACTGTAAAGGTCATTTTGGAGACGTTGCTTCCAATTTTGTGGAACTTTTACTCGACATTGAGATGAAATGACACCTCATGCCCAGTCGCCCAATGAAACCAATAGGGTTTATAAGCATGGACGGTCCGACACTCACACCGCTTTGTCTGGGCAGGCATAGATCCCCTGAGCGGTTTACCAGTATTAGTGTGTGGGTCGGATTCAGCTCTGCGTGGAAGCATCATGCAGTCCATATATTTCTTCAAGCTAAACACCAGTATTTTCCAATATAAAATGGGGTTTGGAGGGGTTTTCACTACACGAACGTGATAACAGGATGTTACAGTACGTGATTGGTTTAATAAATCATATTTACATGGTATATGATACAAGATAAATGGTACAGGATCTGACGGAGAGCGCGATGCTCTTCTGTTAGTCGTGGTTGGCATAGGTCAGTGTAATATGAGGTGGCACATAAGACACTGTCCCCTAGCATTCTTCTCTTCACATTACGAAAACACTCCTATTTGGAAAATATTAGCACCAAAATGAACATTTTCAGATAAAAGATTCTAATATTTTTATATTTCTGTGCAAAACATAGATTGTGGGTACTCGTTAGGACGAGTACCCACAATCTATGTTTTCAGCAGAGATATGAAAAATAATGTATACCTATGTCTTATTATAATTGGGCCCCGTCAAGCGATTTTGGTACTTATCGCCTATGCGAGCAGCGAAGGTTCAGGCGAGCCGTGAATCAAGAGGAACCTTCAGACAGAAAGCCATATCCATGGTCCCTCTGAATGGCTGGGCATGCGCAGTTAAAATTTGTCATGACGGAATGCTCGAAGACACAAATTCGCATGGCGGGGCTCATATAAAGTGGGATTTAATGGGAATTAAAATTATATAGGCGTGTTTTCGTTATGATGTACTTCAAATACGAGTTGCACCCAACTAATTTCGAAAGATGCACATCACGAAAGCACACCTATATAATTTTGACCCCCTTGAACCCCACTCTTATAAAGTAAAACTGGGGGTTTCCGGGGGTATACCTTATTGTCCTTATTTCTGCTCCAGAATGTAGATTGTGGGTACTCGTTAGAACCGCCTCGATGAGGCGGTTCGAACGAGTACCAACCATCTATATTTTGATTTGTTTGATTTGAGATTTAACGTCCCGGTCAACACTGTAAAGGTCATTTTGGAGACGTTGCTTCCAATTTTGTGGGACTTATACCCGACATTGAGATGAAATGACATCTCAAGCCCTGTCGCCCAATGAAACCAATCTGGGTTTATTAACATGGACGGTCCGCCTTGCACTGCGTTTCCTGGACAGCCTTAGATCCTCTATGCGGTTTACCAGTACTAGTGTGCGGGCCGGATTCAGCTCTGCGTGGAAGCATCATGCAGCCCATATATTTCTTCAAGCCCCTATGGGCGGGGGCATTTCTATATTTTGAGCAGAAATAAGAAAATTGTCACAATTTTTCATCATAAATTTTTCATTTTTTCGGCGATAAAAGTGGCAATGTATTTGTATAGGCGTGATTTCGTAATGATGAGTTCTTGCATGAAGTTACCTTAAGATCTCTATTGGTCCGTGAAAAGCAAATGCTCTGGTTAGACTGCGCTTGTGCGCAGACTCATATGGGCCTTTGCTGTTCGCTTATTTGATATTTATCATTTTACAACGAACTGCCACATAGAATTAATAACATTCCAACCCGAAAAAGAAGAGCGTTTTATATTACTCTTTCTAAATGAAGTGCTGAAACCTTGATAAAGAAGACAAATCCTTGCCAAAAAACAGCAAAAACTTCTCACCAATGTTGTCTATAAAAACGACGGCCTCTAGTTTTGTATTTCGTCTTCTTGGCTCTTTCAAGACTATTTCACTTATTTCGAGCCTATCGTAAATCATAGGAAGGATTCGGACAATTCGCAGCTGTGGATGACCCAAAGTTTTAGAGTGAGTGCTGTTTAAAAACCAGGCCATGGAGTCCCGTTACGGTCTGTAATAATGGGTAAGATAATCACGAAATGAACAGTAGAGACACGTACCCCACCCCTACCCCACCTCTTCTGAAAAGGGTATACCTCTAAAAATAATTCGCCCCTGAGGAGCAAATTATTTCTCTTTAAGAGTAGACGAGAAACAACAATACTTTTGAATGAAAAAAAAATAATTGGTATATTATATACATGTACGAAGGCGTATCCCTGCCTTCTACCAGAGACGAATAAGTTGAAAGCTGTAACGTCAAAAACTGAAATACATGTATAAGCATCGATAATGATCAAATTAGCTTGAAAAAAAGAATCGAAGTTCACGCTTCGATTCGTATCGTTTTGCTGATTGATAATCTTATTGCGAGTGTTATCAAGATTGGTGCCAAAGCAGAAAACGTCGACGGCACTGTAGCTATTTTGAAGTATAGAACATGTCATTATGTAAGAATTACATATATGTACATGTAGATCAGGGGCCACTTGACAAAAGCATGGTTAGCTTAACGAGCTCGTTAGTGATCATATTGTTACGTGTTCTAGCAAGTACATTATCTAAAGTTTTGGTATTTTTTCTGACAAAACGTGAGCAGCTTTTGCATTTGCAAAAGCTGCTCACATTTTTCAGCAAAAATATTAGTATATTCGCCATACTTAATGATCAAAGTTTTAACGAACAACTGGCCCCAGATGTATCAAACGTCGGTAATTCAACCGGCGATTTTTTCCTCTCTAAAATCAGATTAGGCGTGAAACAGCTGTGTTTCCACTACAAGCTAAAAACAATTGTCGGTAGGTAGGAGAAACATGTTTTTATTATTTTTTTTCTCCCGAAAAAAAAAAAAAAAAAAAAACAACATCAAAAAAAACCAGGATCCCGCATATATTTTTTATGTGTTTTGTTCTTGTACATGTTTATTTATTATTTTTTTTTTGTTGTTGTTGTTTAAATAAAATTGTCATGATGATACTTGCACTGTATGTCATAGTTCATTTTAGATGCTCAAAATCTCAGGTCTGTAATTTGGAAGGTACGACATGCCAAAAACTATAAAAATGTGCAATACTGTGGGAAAATACAAGGACGATACTGGGTAGGGTCGGCAATTGAACATGGTAGGGTCGGGATTTTAATTTTACTGATAAAGGGGATCTGAAGCAGGGTCAGTCGGGTTATCCGAAACACAGCTATTTTTTAGGCCTTAATATTTTCGAGTTCTGTTTAATAAGTCTGTGTTATGAAGGCCTCTCTGAACCCCAGTTAATATAGATAAATGTGAGGTGAACGGTGGTATTCATTATTTGCCTTAATTTTAGTCAAAAATATTGATTGTGGTTTGGCGTTAAAACCGCTCAATGAGGCCTTTCTTAAGAACACCCACAATCTATATTTGAACAATAAATAGGAATCATGTAATCAAAAACATTTTATCTCATTACGAAAACCAACCGTGCGAGATAGAGCATTTTTCACATCTCCATAATGGCTAGTTTTCTGGTGTAAATCCCTGATATTTTTTCTTATTTGTACTGCAAACATAGGTTGTGGGGGCTCGTTGGAACCGCCTCATTATAGGCGGTTCTAGTACCCACAACCTATGTCTTGGAGCAGAAATAAGAAAAATAATGCATACCCCGTAAACCCCAGTTTTCTCTATATAAAGTTTTGTTTAAGGGGGGGGGGGGTGGGGTGTACATTTCAAGGTTTTGTTTACGTGATGTGAAAAACGCTAGTTCTATATAGGAGAGACGCCATTTTTTGCATACGGGTGTGATATCCTAACGTAATTCATACATGGACCGCGTCAAGCGATTTTGGTACTTATCGCCTATGCGAGCAGCGAAGGTTCAGGCGAGCCTGCGCATTCGCGCAGACTCGCCAGAACCTTCGCCGCTCGCTCATACAAGCAGTGAATCAAGAGGAACCTTCAGACAGAAAACCATATCCCTGGCCCCTCTGAATGGCTGGACATGCGCAGTTAAAATTTGTCATGACGGAATGCTCGAAGACCCAAATTCGCTTGGCGGGGCTCACATGATGATCGTTTTACTTTGAATGCTGATGTCATGATTCACTGTTTAGCTACATCAATAAAACACGGCTATGTATTTTTGATCCCCTAAACCCCCACGTTTGTGTAGTAAAACTGGACTTTACACGGGTAAACCTTATGTTTTTGTTATTTCTGCACAAAAGCATAGGAATCGATACAATTACCCAGCATCTCCCATCAGACACAGCGAAGGGAAAGACACTCAAACATGAAATAACTAGACAGTAATGAAAATATCAATAGCGGAATGCCAAAAGGACAGTTATTTTCTACAAAATAGCCAAATGCCAAATGGCTATCCAAATAATTTTGATCCCCTTAACCCACACTTTTATATAGTAAAACTGCGGTTTACAGGGGTAAACCTTTATACTATCTTATTACTGCACAAAGGCGTAGGAATCGATACCCGCACCTCCCATCAGGCACAGCAAAGGGAAACACAAACATGAACTAACTAGACCCTAATGGAAACATCAATAGCGGAAAACCAAAAGGACAGTTATTTTCCAACAAAACGGCCGAATGGCTGTCCAAAACAAAATGATATCACTGGGGGTGGGGTGCGGGGGTGAACGGGCTTAATAGGTTTTATACGCGGCCACTTTTGAACTGTCTCATCGAAAGACGCTGGGTGTAGAAAACACAAAGAAGGAATTATTGAAACCTCCCATTAGCTTTTCAAAACAGAATTAGTTTTAATTTTTGGCTGATCTTAATTGTGCAATTTTAGTGTATTTGTGGCAGAAATATTCGTACTATTTCCGTGTATCGAAAAACCCCTGCCAACCGAACCTTATACCCAGACATTGCCAACCAAACATTATATACAGAAGACTTGGGTATATTATGTTTCTTGTTCCGATTCCAAGGTTGTGGGTACTCGTTAGAAATTCCTCACTGAGGCGGTTCTAACGAGCAATCACAACCTCTGTTTGGAGCATAAATAAGAAAGATATCACATGTTTTCGTAAGAAAACGAAACAAAACAACAAAAAAAAGTTTTGTTATGAAAAATGTCATATGGGTTTGTTGTCGTAATGTCATGACATTTTTTATCAAGACATGACCATTTAACACTACTTAAATGCACTCAGTATTTGCACAATCCTGTCAGAACTAATGGAGAAGCGTTAGTAGTTTAGCGAGACTGCAGCGGGACCAAATCATGAACATATCAGAGGGGGTAACTCTTTTAAAACAGTCTGGTCTTCCTCGATTAGAGATCCTATCCAAGGGGATTAATTGCATATAGAAACGACACGACTATTGTTTTCCCTTGTGATAAAGACAGCCCTGCCAGTAAAGAATGTCGGTCCAACATCGGGCCGACAGCGATACGACGTCGTAACGTCGTAGCGCTTTCGGCACGACGTTGGCCCGCTGTTTCGTTCTATCGAGGATATATGCAATTTTTAACCGTTCGTTCTTTATTCCGGTTGTTGCTGCCATTGTATGTTTATGCCAGTCGTCAAGGTCAGTCATTTTTCACTTATTATCACAAAATGTATATGAAAAAGGTAACCCGAGTCAACCCGAGTTTATGTAATTTGGTTGGTACCTGATGCTCTGTCTCTGGTCGGGCCCATCGGATGGTAACTGTTTGTTTTCTTTTGCTCCAGCATTTCAGTTATTTCTGGCTGCCGAGTCCTCTTCGTTGCTTAATCTCTGTGGATGTTTGATTTTTATGTTTTCGGAGATGTTGCACTGATTAGTTAGGACAAGCGTGATAGCTCGGTGGTTAGAGCACTTGCCCTTGATGCTAGAGGTCCAGGTTCGATACCAGGCGGTGGTGATTATTTCTGTGTCCGAACACACTCAATTGGCTTCATTTGCAGGGATGAATGTCAAAACAGCGCACCGTCCGTTGGATCGGGACCTTAACTGGATGCCCTATGTGCAGGAAGAGTCATCTTCTGTGCGGGTTAAAGACCTAGAGCTACCGTAAATACACGATTACTGTGTAGGCTTTCACCCTGCAAACCTGGTGTGTACGTAATGATCGATTTAAACCCTTTCAATGACCATTCCAAGGCTGTTCCTCTGTTGCGGTTTATATTTGCTTTAGTTCGTCTTTGAATGCATGTATCGCCTATATCATAGCCAAGTGGTCATTTTGTGTGAGAGTAAGTGTCCGTTTGGCTTTCCCCTACTGGTGTTTCAATAAGGGTCTAGTTATTTCATGTTTTTTTTTGTTTTTTTTTTTTTCATCTTTGGTGTCTCCGATGGGAGGTCTGAGTTAATGGTGTCGATTCCTGATCATTGCCTTCACTACTATTTTGTTACCGTGTCAGAGCCATGTTCGATATATCTCTTGTGTTGAAAACTGCTCATGATCTGTATTATAGTTTGTTTCTTTGCCATGCCAAAAGAGATTATCTGATTGCCTTCCTTAGAGAATAACATTTTGTTTTCGTACATACACGAACAGGTGAAGTTAACGACACATTAGCATTACATGCAAATGACGGTTAAAACACTCATAGATAATTGGATAAAAAGACACGGCAAACCTCAGATGCATTTTACTATGTTAATGGAATTTTCAGCGAAGAATCGTTATACAGTCGAACTTCAATGGCTCGAACACCTTTGGGACCTCGAAAATCTGTTCGAGACAGGGGTAGTTCGAGCCACAGAGGCTTACTGCCAGGAGGCATAACGAGGTACTTTTTGACGTATTTTCGGTGTTCTATAATTAAAATGTATACTGTGTGAACTCATTAGAATCGCCTCATCGAGGCGATTCTAATGAGTACACACAGCATACATTTGCAAGATAATAGAGTAAAATCTCCTTTATTACACCCCACTATTTCTTATATACAGGATTTCGCTAGGGGCTCAAGAATGGGTTCGACACATCCATGGTAAACGAGCCATCGCTGTTCGAGCCATCGAAGTTCTACTGTACTTTATGTAACAATGCATTTGAAAGATGCACCAAATAATCACAGAGTGAAACCCTCATGCATTTCCTTACCCTCGATGTTTCCAAAAGGGCTATTCCACCTGCTGATCGATGTCATGTCTAGATGAAATGTATTTTCGTGAAAGAAACATATTGCCATAGAAGCGGTAAACAAAACCAATGAAAAGATATTATATATGTCAGAACTGTTTAGACCGCTGACCCATCGCACCTAAACACATAATCAAAAAATTCAACACGCCCTGCTTTAATAAAGATGTAAATGTTTTCGTTGGATACAAAGTGCACATAAAAGATTAAAATACATTAGTCTCGGGTTTGTTGAGACTACAGTACAACCTGTCATAGTGGCCACTTCTATTAAGCAAGCAGCCTGTCTAAAGACATATGATAATGAAGGCAATGATCTGGAATCGATACAAATACCTCATACCTCCAATCAGAGACACCAAAGGGAAAGAACCTCGAACATGAAGTGATCAAACGCTAATGAAAACAACACTCATGGATAGCCGAAAGGGCAGTTACTTTCCCACAAAATGGCCAAATGACTACTGAAAATAAAATTAAGCAATGCATACATGCAATGACAAACTATAACAAATAATAAACCATGACAGAATGACCACCATGGAACGGTCAGCAAAAGGTATTTCACTGGGTGGCGATTCTTACAAATATCTGTAAAATTTGTTTCTTGGATTAATTCTTGGGAAAAGGCCTTTTATTACCTATCATACTCCACGTGGGATTCTTCATAACGGCAAATTCTTTATAACAGCACAATAATAGGGAACAAATACTGTCGTTACAACGAGTCCTCTGTATATTTTCGTTGTTCTTTAAAATAAAGATATGTCGTTTGTATTTATTAAAATCGACTCACTGATGCGCTTCTAATGAGTCATACAAATTTAAATAAGAACATTTCACCTTATTTATCCCAAGTATATCAAAATATAATATATCTATACGCATTTATGGGATTTTTTGTATGGACTCAAGAAACATATCGAAACACTTATGCCTTGGTATTTGTTTGAATGGAAGTTTTACACCCCGGTCTACACTATTTATGTCATTTCAGGACAATGCTTCCAATATTGTTGGACTTCTACCCGACATTGAGATGAAATTGCATATCAAGCCCTGCCACCCAAACAAACCAAAAGAGTTAATATGTAAGGACGGTCCGAATCCCACCATTCGTTGTATTCTTATTTGTTGGATTTTTTGTTCTCTAAGATGTTACACTAATGAGCTAGATCCTTCATGCGGCTAAACCATGTTAATTAATGTTCGTGTTCATGTCCCTTTGGTGTTTTGGATGAGATGTGTGGAGTAAGTGTGTGGATTCCTGATAATTGCCTTCACCTCTAAGCGGTTTACCAGAACTCGTGTGCGGTCAGTTTTAGCTCTGCGTGGAAGCTTCATGCAGCCCAATTTATTTCTCCAAGCCCCGATGGGCGGGGACCCGAAAAAGCCGTGGTAAACGAGTCATCGGTGTTCGAGCAATTGAAAGTTCAATGTACGTTGCGGTGTTTAGTCGCACCATAATTTGGTATTTCGTGTTACCTCCTGTTAACCGCTAACTGTCAGGCGGAAACGCTGTCTCAGTTGAAACAGACGCTCGGATCCTAGATACATTCCGACTCAATTTCGACCAGTTCGTGAATGAACCTTTTTACCCTGCAAAATAGCCATCTTTGCGGACCAGACTGGGCAATTCTCCTGAACTACGATGGTAGAACGGTGTTGTTCACTTTTTAATTGTTTTCATTTTAACACTTCTTGGTGGGCGTCCAAATTATTTATTTCAGCAAAGGTAACTGGCCACCTGTTTTGGAAAGAGCTGCTATCGCGATGTGATTTTGGTGTTTGTTAAGATGTGTTTTGGCCATCTTTTCATTTTTCTGTTTGGGATACACTTTGATTTCTGATGCAATCAGTTCTTAAAGTATCTTTACACATTTAATTCTCGTTGAACAGTACATATGCACGGGCCCTATCAGTTCTTGCTTTGTAGAGCATGTAATATTTTTATGTCAATTCATAGCCTCTAGAATGGGTTCTTGGTCTCGACCCACTGCATGTACAGATCAGCTACCGGTAAAACCCCATTTTTTTTTGTTTCGCGGAGAAACGGACTAACGCGAAATCGGTTATTTTCTCCGCGAACCCGCAAGAAAAAAAAATGAGCGAGAAATTTCTCGCTGAAATTTCTCCCGGTTTGGCGGAGATTCTCGGCGAAAATTTGACCGATTGCTTTCATTGAAACTAAAATTAACTCATTAACTTTTTCTTTTATAAGATCATGAGGATGTGTAGTGTAAAGGGTGGAAAAATCATAAGAAGACAGACTTGATAACCAATCTGAAATTATTGAAGCTTTTAGCTCCACTTCTAGATATTTAGATGATTTATTAAATATTGATAATACCTATTTTGATGGTTTGATCAGTCAGATTTACCCCCTAGAACTTCAGTTAAATAAAGCAAATTCTTCTGATACTGAGGCCCCGTTTTTGGATTTACATCTATCTATTGTAGATGGATTTGTTTCGTGCAAAATTTATGATAAACGCGATGACTTTGATTTTGAGATTGTAAATTTTCCTTTTTTGGATGGTGATGTTCCTCGTGCGCCATCCTATGGCGTTTATATTTCGCAATTAATTCGATTTGCTAGAGTGTGTAGTCATGTAACTGACTTCAACACTCGTAATAAATTATTAACGGCTAAACTCCTTAATCAGGGTTATCGGTACCATAAACTACGCAAAGCCTTTTCAAAATTTTATAGACGCCATTCTGATTTAATTTCAAAATTCAATATTGGACTTAAATCTCTTCTGCAACAAGGTCTATCGGAACCCGAATTTTATGGTGACTTAGTATATAAATTCAGAAAAATATATAACCGCAATGACTTCAGCACCCAATTTCGTAAAATCATTCTTCGATATAAAAAGATTGGGTACAACATGGATATTATACGACAGACTGCATGCATGGTAGTTAACCCAATCACGGTTGGCAACTTTGTTTCCCTCTTTAATTGCACGCCGGTGGGTCAGGCCTCAGATTCTATGACGGCTCCAAAGTAAAGGCTTATTGAGAATTAGAGAGATCTAATTCAAGGTAATGTTGGTTGGTGCCTGATGCTCTGTCTCTGGTTGGGCCCATCGGAGTCTAACTGTTGGTTTTCTTTTGCTCCAGCATTTCAGTGGTTTCTTGCTGTCGAGTCCTCACCGTTGTCTCACCTCTGTGGTTCTTTGATTTTTGTGTTCACGGAGATGTTGCACTGATGAGTTAGGAGGCCTTCATGCGGACTGAACAAATTATTTGTCTAAATCGCGACGGAAGTAAGGGCGAGGATTGTGGCCACGTAAAATCGATTTAAGCCCCCCAGTGGAAATCTTCCACTGACCGTTCCAAGGCGGATCTTCTGTGGCGATTTATTTATGTTGTTGTTTGTTACTTAGTGTGTGTATCACTTGTGTCTTTTAATTTTGGATGGCCATATGGCCATTTTGTGGGAAAGTAACTGTCCTTATGGCCTTCTTTTGTTTAGGTTTCCATTATGGTCTGGTCGCTTAATGTTTGTATTTCTTTCCCTTTGGTGTCTTTTATGGGTGGAGTAAGTTAATTGTATCAATTCCTGATCTTTGTTTTACTTCTACTTTGAAGCACGAAAACGCCTGAATTTCAATTTATTTAAAACTTCATTAGAATTTTTTATAGACCAAACTAGATTTCTACCGTATCTTCGAAGACTTTGTCGCAATATTTTATTACATGTTTTTGATGGCAGTCAAACATAAAGTTAATAATTTGGAGAGTTCAGTGGTGGTACAAGACCTTGAATTTGCAATAAACCGTGCATTGTATGGTCTTTTATGAAGTTTAGGTAACCAATATAACGTAGGAAGCTTGTCTTGGCCTTCTGTAACACAGACACCAAACTAGGTGGCTGAATGACAAATGTGGCCATCAACTAAAGCCCTCTCTACAGCTAAAAGCTAAAGTTCATACGCCTTAGTACCGTCAACTTAACCCCACTTTTAACTCGGGTTTACAGGGGTATATATTATTTATCTAATTCCTGCTCCCATACAATGTGGGTACTCGTTAGAACCGCCTAGCCGAGTCGTTTTAAAGAGTACCTACAATCTTGAGCAGAAATGTGAAAAAATGTCAGAACTTTTATCCGAGAATTTTCCGCTTTAAGTCGTAACATTTTCAATATTTGAATAGGCGAGTTTTCATAATGAGTCGTACATGCAGGTTATTAACACCATAATGATGTATGACATTTACCAAAAGCTCAGCGGCGCCAGCCCATCGGATCTTGAAGAAATTGATGGGCTGCTAGATGTTTCTACGCAGAGCGGAAACCGACCCGCACACTGGTACTGGTAAACCGCTTAGAGAATCTAAGCCTGCCCATGCAAAGGGTGCGAGTCGGACCATCCATGCCTATAAACCTTATTGGTTTCATTGAGCGGCAGGGCTTGAGATGTCATTTCATCTCAGTGTCGGGTAAAAGTCCCACAAAATTGGAAGCAACATCTCCAAAATAAGATTTACAGTGTTGACGGGGTCGTTAAACCTCAAATCAATCAAAAACAAATCAAAAGCTCAGATTCGCCTCAATGATTTTTGAGTAGCAACTGTCAAATTGGTACAACAAGCGGTGCTTCGAATGCAAAGTTAGTGACCAGTTTTGGAGGAGCACAATAATTCCACCGCAGGCTAGGTCTATGTCGCGGACGAACGTACGAAAAACCAGACACCCACATGTATATCGCCCCAGGCTTCGTGCAGGCGCGTGAAAAAGGACAAGCCATTTTGCATTCGCACGCATTTATGAACACTCATTATTTGCGCTACCAATTAAGTCTCCTTACCCGGTATGAATGATTGCATATGGGTAAACATACATGTACAGAGACCTATAATTATGCATGGTCATGAAATCTATTCTACGGTCATTCTCTCACTTCCGCTGATTCAAGACGGGCAGTTGTCAATTTTTGGCGAAAGAATGTGCACTGTACTGGTTAACCGCTTACGTATAAGCCTGCCCAGGAAAAGTGTGGATAGGTAAATTGTCCGGCTCAAAAATGACTTAAAATGGTGTTGACTGGGCCGTTTAATTATAACACAAACAAACAAAATAAATCTTCTTCCTACAACAAAGAGTCACGAGCGAACCCCGAATACTTTCATGCAGAAGTGCTCCAATGTGGGCGCCGTTTGACCCTTTGAGTCCGCCAAATTTTAATGTGAACCCTCCGTTTTACTTGTTTGTTTCGAGGATCAACGTCCTCTTCAACACTATTTAGGTCATTTTGGAGACGTTGTCTCCTATTGTTTGGGACTCTAACACTGAAGTGACATCTCAAGCCCTGCCACTCAATGAACCCAATAGGGTTTATATGCATGGGCGGTCCAAATTGCACCACTTTGCCTGGTCAGGCATAGACCTCCTAAATGGTTTACCAGTACTCGTGCAGCGGGTTTGCTCTTTCTGGAAGCATCATGCACCCCAATATGTGTGTATGCATGTATATATGTGCATACCGCGGCATTGCCAAATGGTCTTGCTTTTTCATTCTTTCTCTACTTTGAATTTGACAACTTTGTATATGTTCACATATGGGTGTTCTCACTTTCTATCACGAAAATTTGTCTGATAGTAATAGAGAGTGTATGCAAGACGATATGTAAATATGCATTCAAGGAAACTCTGGATGTATGTACAGATCTACCTGTACATGTAGGTATACGAACAGTGAACACGTACCATACCATTACAACCGGACAGTCTCGTGCGAAGACAATTGAGAATGTGCTAAGTCAAGCTGGGCAGAGTGCCCCCACCCCCGACTCCACACACGTACCACCCTACCATATAAATAAAGAGAATTAGAAACTATCTGAGGTCTAGAACCATTTTTGGCTATTAACCCATTCAGTACCAGAATCAGTACCTAAAGGCAAACAGGACAGGCCCAGATCAGACGTCACAGAACGATGCGTCTTATCAGAGACTCCACTGTTTGCTCAAAGTTCGCTCATTTTCCAAATAAATTTAAGTGAAACCACAACCTGTCACCCCTAATTTTTTAAATGAACTGCTGCTACATGTATATATAAGGAGAAAGATTCCATTTGGTACAAAAAAGGGTTAACATGTTTATAATCCACGAGAGTTCAGTTCACAATGGACTGTTCCAGCATCCAACTGGGAGTGTCTAACCTTGCAAAAAGGGGCGTTAGGTGTGAACCCACGAAGAACGGAAAACAGTGTAGAGCGTGATGAGACAACGCATTATGAGCCTTCTCATCTGAAGTTAGTGTGCATAAACCATTTATCCGGTCTACAGGTTTCAACAAAGTACATGCATTTCGTCATATGCTTCAAACTTTATGTACGAAATTTGAATGCATGAACAAATACATACACATGAACATGTAGGTATAGGCGGATTTCGCTGAGAAACACCGTGAAGGTCTTCATCTGTACTAATTAACTTTCTCCGAGAAAAAGCGAAGAAATTTCACGGCGTTTCGCGGAGAAATCAACCGCTTTGAAACGCGATTTTTATTTTCTTCTCAGAGAAATGTCTCGCTTGTTCTCCGAAAAAAAAAGCCTATTACCGCGGACAAAAACATATGGGTTTTTACCGGTAGCTGGTCTGTATGTATAGCCAATATCGTTTTTGGATAGCCGTTTGGCAAATATTTTGGAAAGTAACTGTCCTTTTGGCTTTCCGCTTGACAATTTGTAACGTTTTCATTTTAGTGAAGTTATTTTATTTTTGAGTTTCTTTCTCTTTGGTGTCTTGGAAGGGAGGTGTCAGGTAGTTGTATCGATTCCTGATCACTGACCTCACATCTATAAGGCAGACCCGCAAACCTCAAGATCTGTTTACCGGTATCTGGAAGCTTTGGTGTCTTTGGGTCATTATAGAAAACATGTACTGGGGAGGAAATATACATCCCTCTTTAACTCCTATTCACCTGTTTCTGTTAGGTGAGTGCAGGGGTTGTTTGGACGGGTATGTTAGAAAGCAGGAAACGTTTCCATGACTCTGCATTGAATGTACTTTTTTTATTGGTTTTGTATATGCACGTGTATCGAATATGCGAATAGCAACGGCCCATGCGAGCCTAGGCATAAGCGCAGACTGATCAGAGTTTCTGCTGCTCATAGCAATGTAGTGGAGAACTTGAGACATTAGGATGTAAGACATAGTGCATCTAGTCATATTAATATGCTATGCACGCAGGTTTTGAGAAGCTCAACATAATCGAAAAATGCTAAAGTCCCATAGACAAAGTCGGCAAGGAACTCTTCATTTTCCCGCCGTTGTTACTCATTGCTTCGTATTTCAGCGCAAACATTTCATCATTTTTAAACAGAATTTAGAGCAAAATTTGTATGATCATTTGATCGAAAATCATCAGAAATCAAAGGAGATGTACGGAGCAATTGTACAGTTGGGCCCCGCCAAGCGAATTTGCGTCTTCGAGCATTCCGTCATGACAAATTTTAACTGCGCATGCCCAGCCATTCAGAGGGGCCAGGGATATGGCTTTCTATTTGAAGGTTCCTCACAATTCACTGCTTGTATGTGCGAGCAGTGAAGGTTCGGGCGAGACTGCGCGGATGCGCAGGCTCGCCTGAACCTTCGCTGCTCGCATAGGCGATAAGTACCAAAATCGCTTGACGGGGCAAAGTTATTCTTTGTCAAGGGTTTAAAAATAGAAGTGAAGGCAATGATTAGGAATCGATACAAGTAACCCACAGCTCCAATCAGAGACAAGAAAAGAAAAGAAACACAAACATGAAACAACAGACCCTAATGGAAACATCAATAGCGGAAAGCTAAAAGAACATTCACTTTCCCACAAAATGGCCAAGACTGATTTAAAATATTTCTTGTGCACATTTGGTAAGGTCATATACCGAATACCTTTGGTTTCACCTCCGAAAATGGCGGACCTCAGCGGAAGTGACGTCACACCGACTTTGTAAAAAAAAAAGGGAGCTTTTTGCTATGTGTTAGTTCAAATTATCATTTTCATCATTACAGATGTCTTGCAACTGAAAAAGTAACACACATTGCCGGGCACCACTCAGTACATTAAAACTGGTATGCATATATACCACTCACTTCAGCTATAGCTTTTACTAAAGATTTTTCATATTTTTAAATGCCTTAATATGTTGACAAAGAAAGTCGTTTCAGGTCAATGTTTGCGTCCATAAAGGCGGGCGTTATTTTGTTAATTTTTCATTCCCTTCAAATGACGGGGATGCTCATTGATAAACGTCCGTTGTGGTAAATCTGGCGTTTCCTTTTTGTTTCATGAAGAAACCCTTAACATAATTTTAGAATGCTTTTAAATGCCTTGGAGATTCAACACGGAGATATGTCCCAAATATTCGAAAATGACAGTATCACGTGAGATCTCACGTGATTGATGTTGTTAATTTCCCGGAAATGGCGGGATGTCTCGGTTCTACTGGAGCCGCGTCTTCACCAAATGCTTTTTCAGCGATGGCTAGGATGTACGCTGACATGTTTTGTGTCTTCCCATCTTAGCATGAAAACTTCAGCGAGTTTTCAGGTATCTTTACAAACATATGCAGAGACTCTGCGCATAATTGATAGAGGTTTAGAAGGGCCAACTGTCCCAGCCGCCAATGTAGTAAGAGGAATTTCCTTAGATCGAGTCACACTGCCATCAGACTATTCTAATGCACAATGTCAGATAAGGTGATCCGATTCAACAATCATAAACTGTCTTTTATTTAAGAAAGCAAAAGATATTTCCCCTGTATATCTTTGATAATAAATGGATTTGGTAGAGGAAGTGACATTTTATTGGCAAAACGGACTTATCATTAAACGCAGGGTTAGAACTTTAAATTAGTTTTTCGAAATATCTGTCAGTACCGAATGGAGTTCGTGTACAGAATCCAATGCCGATCATTTAGGACATAATGACCTCTATTTCAAAGTGGAATTGGTTTTTGATTAGCGATAAGGATGTCTATTTCTTTTCGGAAATTGACGATATTTATACAGTTGAAGACATAATTGAGCCACGTCTCGTAAAATGTTGCGCCCGTTGTCAACCAAAATGGCTTTGGTGGAGGTAAAATACAAAGAAACATCATATATTTTTTAAAAGGAACCAACATAGAGTAATGCAGTGTATGAAAATTATTATATGATTCCGCTACATGACAATCTTGTTAAACCGCAGACTATATAAAGGAAGCTGGGGCGACAAGGATAAGCACCATTTTCATTCTTATCTCTCCTAAAACATAGATTGTTGTAATTCGCAAAAAGCACCTGAATACGACACATACTGCTTTATCCGCACTCTATGCTTAGAGCATGTATAAGAAAAATATCATCAACTGTATTCACGCATATATCGTGAAAGATTATGTAAATATATCATGTTTCCAACCTGAATGATGCCTGAGCCCATCAGAATCAAGCTACATGGGGTGAGAATGCCTGTGAGAGAACACCTTTAACGAATCTCTGAGTAATTGTATGAATATGTTTATCGTAAACATTGCAAGGACTAGTATTTTCCAAACCACATATATAGATTTACAAATTTGTTAAGCAATGTCCATTTCCATATCAATGTCTTCAAAGTCAAGGTGAGGGGCTCAGAAATGGTGTTTCAGTGAGATGTAAAGCCAATTTGCCTTTTGTGGGAAAGTAACTGTCCTTTTGGCTTTCCGCTATTGATGTTTCCATTGGAGTTTCGTGTTTCTTTCCCGTTGGTGTCTCTGATGGGAGCTGTTGGTTAATAGTATCGATTCTCGATTATTGCCTTCTCTTCTATTTAGTACATCATCTATTCCAAACCATATGAAGAACATGACTGTTTTTGGTATGTCGATACTACATGCCCATCGTTTTTTCTTTCAGCCCATGTCACCATGGCAAAGTCCACAAACTTGTAAATGTTGTCCGTGTTTTAGGTAATGTTTTCAAAATACCATATATTCGAAGTGTATTATTTTTGGGTTTGTGTGTATTTGGTGCGCGGAAACAATGTTTATTTCAGCAATATCCATTTCGGCATATTTGCTGTAATGATAGAATATAGATTCAGCAATACCCTTACTTGGTTATGACATTGCGATTAACGTTACGGACGTTTAAATCAAAGGTTAACATTGGGTGTTTTAAAAAGGTCATCTGTTCATGCAAACGTTTTTGTCTGACGTCAGCCCTTGGTCTTGCGTGCCGCGACTCTGTTTCGACTTATGCATTATCTTACGTTATTTTTAGGAATGTCTAACCTATAAAAAAGTGCGTTTATTTAATATGGAATGCACGCATTACTTTGCCCAAGTTAAAGCATATATTTGTACCTTGGTTGTTGGGCATCTTTTCTTTATGGTCTCTCGATATCAGTGAAATAATCTGAAAGGGCCGTTAAACCGAAATATGGTTAAAAACTAGATAGTACATGCTCATTAGAATCACACCCAATTACGAAAACACGCCTATACAAATACAATGTAATTTTTTCCACCGGAAAAAAATAAGATAAAACATTGCGATATTTTTCTTATTGCTGCTAAAAACATAGATCGCGGGCACTTTATAGAACCGCCTCATCTAAGGAGTACCCACAATCTATGTTTAAGAGCAGAAATAAGATAAAAAAAAATAAAATTTACTCCATATTAAAGTGGGGTTCAAGGGGGTCAAAATTGTATAGGCATGTTTTCGTGATGCATACAACGGTTCTCGGAGACATAAGAAAGCTAGTCCTGTACAACAAGACCTTACTGACATTCAGTCACTCCGTAGGGTCCTGTGTTCTTCTATACAAAAACTTGTAATTCTGAAAATCACATTCATATTCATTATTATTGGTATGTTAAATAAAAAGTATAAAATCATATGATGAATAACATACAAATCTTACGTTTGACGAAGCAACTTTCAAGTTTTGTTTTACTTCTACTTTTAACCTGTTAGTGCACGTAAACGTTAACTTTTCACAAAACGCGACTCTATCCAGGGTGTCGCCGATGCAAACAATATGGCCGTTTATTTCCGTATTTTGTTTCCAGTGAATCCCGGTGATGATCGTAAAGGCAAATATGAAACTCAGTTCTTGAATCTCCGTACCGTGTATGAGAATTTTCTGTCTGTCTGCTTAACGTAGTCGGAGGAGGCAATGATAAATGTGTTGTCCTTGTTGCTGCGAATCTGCAGTTTCTAGAACTGAAAATGGAGTAGTTTATTAATATGAACTAAGGCACAGCCTTAATGCTGTAGTGGTAGGGTAGGGAAGGGTAGTTTAGGAGTAATGGTAAGGTAGCAGGAGGGATAGGGGTGGGATAGAGGTAGGATAGGGTAGGGTAGTGTAGTGTAGGGGTAAAGGTGGGGTAGGGTATAGGTTTGGGGTAGGGTAGGGGTAGGGTGGGTTAGAATAGGGGTAAGGGGTAGGATAGGGTTTATATGCATGGTCGGTAAGACTCGAACCACTTTGCCTGGGCAGGCTTAGACCTTCTAAGAGGTTTACCAGTACTGATGTGCAGTCGTCATCATGCTGTCCAATCTATTTCTCAAAGCCCCTATGGGCGGGGGCCGACAGTAGTGTGGGTAGGGATAGCTGGTCGGGTAGGTGTAGGGTGTATGGGTAGGAGAGTGTAGAGTAACGTTAATGGGTAGGGGTTGGGTAGGAGTTAGGCTAGTGTAGGGACACGGTAGAGGTAAGGAATAGGGGTAGGGTAGGGGTACGGGGAAGAGTAGGGTAGGGTAGGGTAGGGGTAGGATACGGCTTTGTAGGGGAAGGGTAGATGTAAGGGGTTGGGAAGAGGAAAGGGGTAGGAAAGTGTAGTGTAAGTTTAATAGGTAGGGATGGGTTAGGGTAGGGGAATGGTAGAGGTAAGGGAGGGGGATGTGTATGGGAAGGGGAACGGTTATTGGGTGGGGAAGGTCGGGGAAAGGAGTATGGTAGAGGAAGGGGCTAGGGTAAGGGGCTGGGGTATGGATAGAGGTATGACAGGGGGCTTGGGGTAGGGTAGGGGTAACGGGTATGGTTGGGTAAGGTAGGGGTATGGTAGCGGAAGAGGGGTAAGAGGTAGGGGCTTGGGTATGGGATAGGGGCGGGGTAGGGCATGGAAGGGGAATGGATACGGTATGGGTAAGAGATAAATACTATGGTATGTATAGGGGTATGGTATGGGGTGGTTAGGGTAGGGGAGGGGAAAGGGCACGGTTTGGGTAGGTAGGGGTATGGTAGCGGAAAGGGTAGAGGCAATGGGTAGGGGCTAGGGTATGGGACGGGTAGGGTAAGAATGGGGTTGGGTATGATAGGGGAATTGGGTATTGTAGGGGTAAGGGCTTGGGTATGGGTCTCGTATGGTAAGGTAATTGGGTAGGATAGGGGTAATTGGTAGGGTTGGGATAAGGTAGGCGGTATGGTAGCAAAAGGGGGTCGGGGTAAGTGGGGTATGGGTAGGGGCTGGGTTAGGTGTAAGGTAAGTGCTTGGGTATGGTAGGGGTAAGGGATAGGGGAATGGTGTAGGTAGGGGGTGGGGTAAGTGTGGGGTTAGTGGGTGGGGTATGGTACGGGTAAGAGGGGTAGAAGGCATGGTAGGGGAACGGGGTAGAGAATAGGAAAGGGTAGGAGTATGGGGTGGAGTAAAGTAGGGGTGGGTAGAGACGAGGGTATGGTAGGAGGAGGGTAGGGTATAGTATAAGTTATAGGAGAGAGTTGGATAGGGTACAGTTGGATAGGGTGTCCCCTTGTATAGTTGGATAGGGTGTCCCCTTGCTTGATTTTTTTCCTTGAAGAAATTACCTTTTCATTTACAAATACACAGACAAAGCAAAAACATGTGATAAAGTCGAAACCATTACAACTTCTAATTTCAAATGATTTTTAAAAGATGCTCTGTCTCTGGTCGGACCCATCGGAGTCTAACTGTTGGTTTTCTTTTGCTCCAGCATTTCAGTGGTTTCTTGCTGTCGAGTCCTCACCGGTGTCTCACCTCTGTGGTTCTTTGATTATTTGTGTTCACGGAGATGTTGCACTGATTAGTTAGGAGGCCTTCATGCGGACTGAACAAATTATTTGTCTAAATCGCGGCGAGAGTAAGGGCTAGGATTGTGGCCACGTAAAATCGATTTAAGCCCCCCAGTGGAAATCTTTCCACTGACTATTCCAAGGCGGTTCTTCTGTGGCGATTTATTTATGTTGTTGTTTGTTACTTACTGTGTGTATCACTTGTGTCTTTTAATTTTGGATGGCCATTTGGCCATTTTGTGGGAAAGTAACTGTCCTTACGGCCTTCCTTTGTTTAGGTTTCCATTATGGGCTGGTCGCTCATTGTTTGTATTTCTTTCCCTTTGGTGTCTTTGATGGGTGGAGTAAGTTAATTGTATCGATTCCTGATCTTTGTTTTACTTCTACTGTATTTATTTATTTTTTGTACAATATTTTGAGAGGGTGACACAATTAGCTAATAAGCTATTCTACCTTGCGGCCCTCTATAACAACTATATACATGCATACATACAATCATGCACATTGTCACAAGATTCATGAAAACATAAATGATGAAACAATGCTGGAAAACAAAAAGGAGGTTAAAATCACATAAGACATGACACAAGTGCAAAAATTTAAACAGGACTTAGCATGAATATCTGCGTTTAAAATGGTACTCCTTTCTAGTTAAAATGCAGTTATTAAACATATATGTATCGAAAGGGAGCATATGAAACATCTACGCAAGCATAAGATACAAGTAGACAATCATAGGACTAAATAACATAGACATTCTTCAAGAGTTAAAATCTTTAAGTATCACAGTAGTTTACT
Source organism: Lucinisca nassula (assembly GCA_963580285.1). Lineage (NCBI taxonomy): Eukaryota > Metazoa > Mollusca > Bivalvia > Lucinida > Lucinidae > Lucinisca > Lucinisca nassula. The sequence goes on from OY757010.1 coordinate 62,417,629, forward strand.
AAAACAAATAGTCTTGTATCATTAAAGCAGCCATTCAGTATCTGTACCGAGGTAATAAAAACAGTGTAAGTCAAATGAACAGTCTAGCAGGGAGTCCTGTGGCGGAGCCAATGTCCAGACATCAGGTACGACTGCAAAACAGCTACATTATACACCGCTGTCTCCCCGGCACAGAGACTGACTGGCTATTCACTCCGGCATAAAAGCATAAGAATTAAGTGTATATTAATGTTAAATGTTAGTTAAGAAAGCATGGAAGCCTATAAAAGTTTTTTGATACAATTTTTAAATGTTGAAAGCGAATCTGTGTCTCTTACTTCTTGAGGAAGAGCATTCCATAGCTGTGGAGCTGAACAGGCGAATGAACTTTTGTATAATGAAGTTTTAGCTTTTGGGATGCATAGCGTTCCGTTTTCGCTTGATCTCAGATTTAACGAGTGAGTTGCAGACATGGGCGTCAGCAGTGTTTTTATATACCAAGGGGCCATATTATTTAGAGCTCTATATGTAAACACTGTCTTATTATATTTTATTCTACTATCAACAGAGAGCCAATTTAGTTTTTTGAACATAAAGTCGGATGGTGTATTAAAGTCAGCTTTAAGTATAATTCGAGTAGCTCGTTTTTGCAATTTTGATAGGCGTTCCAGATTAGTGTTAGATGTCGACCCCCATGTGACTGACCCATAGTCTATCAAAGGAAGAATATATCCTTGATAAAAGCGTTTTTGAATATTACTTGGAACGTATTCAGCCAGTTGCCTTTTTGAGTGACAAAATCCTTGAAACCTCTGTTTCTCTTTTAAAAAAAAAAATCCCCGACAACAGGCAACGAACACAACGTCCATGTTCTCCGGGCTATGTTTGACGCTGTTATATACACACAAGTTTGTCCGCGAACAGTGTCGTTCAGTCGACAGGAATCGAAATATTCCGAAATGAAATCCAATATGGTGGACGGATAAAATACAGTACCTACAGCTTCGGAGATATTTTTAGGATAATATTATATATTTTGAGGCTTATTTTGAACAGATAAAGACATAGAACAATACAGTTCTGTGACTTAAATCGAATGACAACATAAAACAGTGATTTTCCCGTTACTTACAATTTTCGTTTTTTCCGCGGTAACGTTTGCAATGCTTTTCGTTTTGTCGTGTTTTCGTAATGATTTCGAATTATATCAGGCCAATCCAATACTGGCTTTGCCAAGAAATCACATGGTATAATACAATAAATAATAAAAATATTCAGCTGTTAAAGCAAGTATACATACATGTACCAGTATGAGAGCAAACAGTCATGGGACCAGTATCGCTGAGGCACGGTGCTTCCACGCAGAGCTGAAACCGACTGCATATGAGTACCCGGGTAAATCGCTTAAAAGACCGCTAAGAAGGCGTAAGCATGTCCAGACAAAGTGATGCTTAAAAGACCGCTTAGAAGGCGGAAGCGTGTCCAGACAAAGAGGTACGAGTTGGACCGTCCCTTCATATAAACACTAATTGTTTGTTTTGGTGGTAAGGCTTGAGATGTTATTTCACCTTTATGTCCGATAATAGTGCTCCAGAGTCCCACAAATTGGAACAAACCCCTCCAAAGTGACCTCCATAGTATTGACGGGGACGTAAAACCTCGATATAAACGAACAGAAATGAAGTAACAGTGTCGCAAACATTAAACCGCACGCCATACCGACATGTTTGTATTTCGACGTCGTTTAAAACAATCGTGCGAGTTCGAAAGAGAGCCAGAAAGAGGGTCGGACTGATGGTTTTCTTTTGCTCCAGCGTTTCAGTTATTTCATGCTGTCAGATTCTCATTTTTGTTTCATCTTTGTATTAATTTGTTTGTTATGTTATCGGGGGTGTTGCGCTGATGAGTTAGAAATCCTCCATGCGGACTGAACAAATTATTCGTCTAAACCACGACAGAACCAAGGGCGAGGATTGTTGCCACGTAAAATCGATTTACAGACCGTTCCAAAGCGGTTCTTCTGTTGTGGCTTATTTTGTTATAGTTCGTCTTTGCATGTATGTATTGTTAATATCATTTTTGTTTTGGATAGCCATTTGGTCATTTTGTGCGAAAGTATAAATGTCCTTTTGGCTTTCCGCTCGTTAAGTCTTTTTATTATCGTGAAGTTATTTAATGTGTGTGTTTCATTCCTCTGGGTGTCTTGGACTAGGGGTGTGAGGTAGTTGTATCGATTCCTGATCATTGCCTTCAATTATATTTTGATTTTGTCATTTACATAACGTCTTAGAGGTTAAGTTAAGAATGTTCTGTAACTGCACTAAGTATGTAGATGTATTAACATATACTATATGTTATACTTTGGAGAGATTAGGGGTGCTCAAACATATCCATAATTTACGCAATGGTATAGGGTAAATATAATACACTATTGTCAGAAAACGGCCGTTGTGAGACATGAGAAAGCATTAGTTCAAACATGACTATGAAGCACGAGAACGTCATTTATCAAATGACGTCGCGTCTGAGAATGTAATAACGCCATGTAACAAGTTCGATAATCCACTAGTGGATTAAATATGCAAATTAGTTAGATGCGCCCCGTAACGTTATATGTACGACGTCCTTAACGATGTCGCGTTTACCAATGACGAAATATTTATTTTTTAATTATTTTATTTATTTATTTATTTATTTTACATTAATTATTTTACATTATTTAAAGAGGGTAAAACACATTTAGCCATATAGCTAGTCTACCATGTGGCCCTTTGTAACACCTTTTTATTAAACAGTCGGTCGTGAATAAATTGCGTTTTAAATGCCATATGATAAATAGAATCTTTCATTCGTGCTCATGTATTATTGAATTTATTAAACTCGTTGACGCAAAGGAAGAGCCTCGCATTTTATCCCTTTTCCTCAACTCATTTAATAAATTCAATATTACATGTACACTCGTGTAAGATCCTCTATATACAGTAAAATTCCTATATCAAGATCATCCTTGAGACTTTCAAAGTAGTCATAAATAAATAAAAAACAGAAGTGGAGGCAATGGTCAGGAATCGATACAATCAACCCACAGCTCCCATCAGAGACATCAAAGGGAAAGAAACACGAACATGAAACAACAGACCCTAATGGAAACATCAATAGCGGAAAGCCAAAAGGACAGTTACTTTCTCACAAAATGGCCAATAGGCTATCAAACATAAAATAATACAAGCGACACAAACACCCAAAGACAAACCATAACAAAAATAAACCGCGTCAGAAGAACCGCCTTGAAACGGTCATCGGAAACGAGTTCCACTTGGGAGTTGAAATCGATTTTACGCCACATTCCTCGCCCTTACTTCCGTTGCGATTTAGACAAATAATGTGTTCATGAAGGCTTCCTAACTCATCAGTGCAACATCTACGTGAACACAAATAAACAAACAACCACAGAAATGAAACAACGGTGAGACTCGACAGCAAGAAACCACTGAAATGCTGGAGCAAAAGAAAACCAACAGTTAGACAGCGATGGGATAAAATACCAATTTTTTAACAGTCCCAAAGGTGGCCCCTTGCTAGAGGAACTACAAAAAAAAACACTTCTAAGCATTTAGCTGGTCGTAATAGCGGAATTTCACTGTATTATTCTTGGCTGCTTATCTAACCAGCCATTCCAATCCCAACGTAGATCCCCTATTTTGAAGTGTTTTGTTAAAACCTAATTCGGCCAAAAATAAAAAGAGGACAAGCTTCCAGTGGTGAAAAGCTAAATGTCAGCAAATGAAAAGTGACGTAACGAGATGTCGTTCTGAATAAAACAAAGCATGGTAAAGCATGCCTTCAGAAGTTATTGACGTTATTCAATAGGATGTCGTGTAACATTTGAAAATGCATTGGCATCGCAGGTAAAATCTTTAGGAAGAACCAAACTTTCAAGATAAATTTTGAGATACGATGTCAAGACAGAAATTAGTACACCCATTTTTCTTACACATCAGATACAAGTACATCTGCACAACGAATAATCTCAATCTGGTTCTTGTTTGCCAGTAAATGTTTCCTTTTAAGTTGGGCACGGCGCTGTTACTCAGCATCACCTTTAAAATGATATTGTACGATTTCCTCTGAAAGTATAAAAGAAACCAAAACCATGAACAAAAACACCATTGCGCATATTCACTGAAGCAGCGTCTGGTCTCTATTCCATTTCCGATGTGAAAATGTGGCACGCTTCGCAACCAATACACGCAAATGCGTTAGTAGCCTGGCTTAGTGGTTGCAATTACCGATTCCAACACATCGGAAGTAGTTGATTTGTTCGATTAAGATTTGTAATTAGATATTCCGTTGTCATGAAATCGTTTGCTATAGAAACAGTGTACTAATTGCAACACATTTCCTTTCTACATTAAAGTGAAATTTGATATTGTCTTATCATTTAACTAATAACATTAAAATAAGACATTTGAGCGTGTATGTTCGTTAACCCAAGTCGCCAGCACGGAAACGAAAGTCTTGTCCAAGCTAACGCAAGTGGCAAATAAAACATAGTTAATGTACCGAAGTTTCTATCATTATCAATCACAGGTGACATTGCCATCAGTTTTGCTGAGCCGAGTAATGTGAAACCATTGGCTATACGTGCCAGGGAAGACACATGTCCTGATCAGTCTTCGCTTTGTGTTACATGTTCATACACGTTTGCAAACATGGAAGGCTGTACTATCAGCGTCTACGTACTTTGTCTGACTTGATTCTGTCGCTAAGAGCACATGTACAAATATTTGTTTTCCTTTCACATGGATTAATTATGTATTCGATATTGGGTTAATATCAATCACCAAGACGAAGGTGCACATCCCTCATGACTCATGATCCATTGTCAAAAATGGTACTCGTGAAATATGGCACCCCTGATCCCGTTTGACTGGCTAAAATAAAATAATGTCAAAACCATATTTAGTCTTACGAATTAAACCAAAATGTCTGCATCTATCAGTTACCGTTTCCCAGTTTGGGTTTGCGACTGATTTCATTATCCACATAGTCGTTTGTACATGAAAGACAACGAAAGGGGAATTATGCTAAACATCAGTCGTCGTATCAGTATCAGATGTACTTACGGACAAGAGTAAATATGTCATTGATGGAAGCATGTCCAGCAGAAATAACAAGGACAAGTTACCTAGGAAAAGAAAGAAATCAAAGAAGACTGTTTTCTGAAGCCATGGACATGATATACAGACTTGTAACATTAAGGTGCTCATAAATACACACGCATGCTGCATGTAGCAACAAGTAACCGGTACCAACAACACCAAACATTAAATATAACAAGAAACTGCAAAGATATCATAACAAACTCTTGCTAATCTGCAAATTTGGCATAAATTTCGATAAAACTAAAATACTTGCTTTCAGAACACGTTATAATGATAGGTTTAACTTTAAACTTGTCGGAAACACCATTGTTATATGTAATGGTTTAAAACACTTAGGTGTTGTTTTCACAAACAGTAGATTTTATAAAGCTAGGCAACATGATATTGACCAGGCTAAAAAGGCGTTGCATCTTTTACAGAAAAGAGCACCCACGAATTTTGAAACTTCACCTGGATTTGTAGCTGCACATTTTTGATCACATTATTTAACTTATTGATTTATTCTCTAGTAAAGTCTGTGGATTTGAAAATATACAGCTTATAAAACAAACATCTATAGTTAAATATTTTAGACGAATAACAAACCTTGGGAACAGTACACCTTAAGTTGTATGCTACATGCGAACTAGGACATAGCACAAGTAAAATTAACACAAAAAAGCCGAATTATTGGCCTTTTTGTTAACAATTGTTAATAGAAGAAACTAAACAGTCAAAGATATTATACCAAAGTTATATTAAGATTAAAATATATCAGCCCTCGTCCCCAGTTCCAATGCAGGAATCATGCTGCATGTCTGTCCCATCCTAAATATTTATTAATTGGGTGACACCCCGAGTTCGACCCGCTTTGCTGTTACTGGAGTTGTTTTCTCTCTTCAATCCTGTACGTCTCATGCTTAAAGTTGTTACATGCTGTTTAAAATTTTATTATGTGATGCTTTCTATATTTGCCATAATGTCGTCATCACGAAACCCAACTTATATAATTTTGGCCTGCTTAAACCCCACTTTTATATAGTAAAACCGGGGTTTACTGCTCTATACAGTATTTTTTCTTATTTCTGCTCAAACACATAGATTGTGGGTACTTGTTAGAACCGCCTCGGCGGGGCGGTTCTAAAGAGTACCCACAATCTATGTTTTGATTAGAAATATGAAAATAATCAGGATTTTTTTCTGAACAATTTTATTTTTTGGTGTTAGAATTTTACCAATATATTTGAATAAGCGTGATTTTGGAATGTAGTATGCCGCCCGTGCAATGAACAAGTTCTATTGAGCACCACAATATTTATTTGGAGCATCACTATAATCCTTGTTCTGCTGGATACATTAATTTGCTAAACCCTTTTTGCGTCGATTGTTTATGACTCGACCCAAATGTTCTAAGCATAAAATCTCTTTCAGTGCTAATGACCACGTGACTATTGTTGAATTGTAGGAAGTTCATGTGACGGTTATTAACAGAAAAAAGCCGATGTGAGGTCAGTGTTGCGTAAGAGCTTTATATATAGAAGCTCGACTGAAATCGTGTTATGGGTTTGGCAAACAGTGCAGTACCTTATCAGACGCCGCAGAACGCGGTGTCTGATCCGGGTCTACACTGTATGCTCAAACTACTGGTATTTCAGAGATACACTAAACCCAGGACTATCGATCAATCAGTGCTGTCAATGTAAAGTTGCGTGTTCTCTTAAAATAAGGCAAGTCGCAGAACTGCCGTTTACCGGATGCAGAAGAAATAAACCGAAACCCCTAATGGACTGTTTGTTTCTTTGATTTGAGGTTTAACGTCCCCGTCAACACAGTATAGGTCATTTTGGATACGTTGCTACCAATTTTGAGGGACGTTTACCCGACCTTGAGATGAAATGACATCTCAAGCCCTGTCGCCCAATGAAACCACAAGGATTATAAGCATTGACGCTCCGACTCGCACCGCCTTGCCTGGGAATGCTTAGTTCCACTAACTCTTGTGTGGTCGGTTTCAGCTCTACGTGGAAGCATCATGCAGCCCATCTATTTCTTCAAGCCCCGTTGTGAGTCACAATCTTAGCATAAAGCCCTTCGGGCTTCATCGAAGGGCTTCATCGGGCTTCATGCAGTTTGTGAGTGATTCGCCGGAGTTAACACATCAATAAAATCCACAAAAATAAAATTCTTTCCTGTAATATCAGTGCAATAACTATATTATTCCAAACGGAAAAAGCTATAAAGAGTTAGCATGCACCACGAAACACACCTATATATTTTCTAACCCCTTGAACCCCACTTTTACATAGTAAAAGACCCTCAATCTATATTTTAGAGCAGAAATAAGAAAAATAAGGTTTACCCCTGAAAACCTCAGTTTTACTTATTTCTGCTCTACAATATAGATTGTGGCTCCTCGTACGAACAGCCTCGATGAGGCGGTTCTTACGAGTACCCACAGTCTATATTTTTAGCAGAAATAAGAAAAATATCACATTTTTTCAACTTACAATTTTCTGTGTTTTTTTTTTTTTTTGTTTTGGCAGTTAAGTTTACAATGTATTTGTATAGGCGTGTCTTCGTAATGAAACGGAAAAAAAAACTATAAAGATTTAGCATGCCATATCTGTACGAAATGCATTTACATGCAGAACTTGTTCCAAACGAGCTTTACTTTTTGTTAATATACAAACCATTCATAAGTACCTTTGAAACAGATATGATGACTTGTGTTTAACTCTAATTTCCCTTTATATCAGATTGAAACATGAAACATCATTTCTTGTTTGTTAAAGACATTACTTTTAATGATAAATATGCTACGGGGAAATCAAAAGAAACGGACCGAAAACGCAAAGTCGGGAAATATCATTTTGGGAGTTCTACAATTTAAGATAAGCAGCAGTTTATGTGTTAAAATCTGTTTATAAAATTAAGTATCTTTATCTATATGATTTGTATTGCTATCAAAGACTAGGCAATATATTGGTGAATGATTAATGAGAAACGAGGTTTTTCTTCAACTGTGCTGTTGGCGTTTTATTTTTTTTATTTATTTTTTTTTCTGTATTTAAAGGAATCTGTTTGTATGGTGTAATCTAAACTATAGCAATGAAATGTAGAACCAATGTTCAAACGTTCTCCAACGGTTATACGTAAGTTCTATTGTTCTCTTGCAAAAGGCACGTTAAAACGTTTGTGAATGGACAGTCTCGTAAATTTCAGAATACACAGAGACAAACGAGATTTACAGGATACAAGTATCTTCTTTCTCACCACAATTAATCAACGAAATTGCGACGGATGGGCCAACTGATATGCCGTTCTTCTGTTAAAATATAATGTACTAAATACTTTCTCTTTAAAGAAGAGATACGCATACTTAACGCGGCTCACGTACAGGGAGACTTGCGCAGGGACCAACTACCATTAGTTTAACACAGTCATGTCAGAAAATTGTTTCTTTCGTGCCTCTATAAGATGGCGCTTTTCTGATGACCATTTTGGGTTATTTTTCTTTTCTTTTTTATTTTTTCGATAAAGATTGAATATGGCTGGGAAACATATCCGTCTTGAAGAAAAACAACAACAAACAAACGCACACACAAACAAAACACAAACTTCAGGTGTTTTTAAATGAAAAATAGCCTAACGATTGACTACCTCTCAGTACAGCCTTCAATTGGAAATACATGAGACTGTCAGTTGCGTTATGCAAACATTTATGGTGCTATACTCGCTTATTCACAACAATATTATAATTCCTTTTTGTCATCTGTTATTCGAGAGTGGAACGACCTTCCAGGCGAAGCACGCAATTCTTCTTTCAGCGATTCCTTTTAAGGGAAGTTAAATGCAAACCTAGAAATTCCTCCTAAATATTACCTTTGTGGGCACAGTGGAAAAATGTCTCTTGCAAGACTTTGGACAATTCCATCTCGTTTATCTGAAAATAGTACTGATAACCCTCTGTGTGCATGTGGCTCAACAGAAAATACATATCACTTTATTCTTACTTGCAATCGTTACACTAAACCATAAACGCGCCAGGAATAAATAGTAACAGTATTTGACGAGAACGATGTTGTTAGACAGTTTTATTTAACACAGGTATCTCTGTCAAATTTTACCAGTTCGAAGATACTGCTTATCTGCTTCAGGCAAATACTTGCATTTACTCAAGAAATGATTAAACGGACGTCCAGCCTGTTAACACAATGCACATTCGGTCATTCTTCACTGAGGGTTTTGAATCAGATTTAAATGTATAATTTGACTTCCTAATGACAGGACGCAAAATCTTGGACTCAGCGGATGTACGAATTTCTTCCCGTAGACTGTTAAGAGATTGAGATATCTCAGGTTTAATGGAGGACAAAGTCTGTGACCTCAACTCAGTCCCATATCGCTGCTTAACTAAGTAAGGTAGGTCGGGGTGAATCAGGCGTAACCATGTCAATACAATAAAATTTTCAAGTGTAGGCGACAAGTCTTCGTCAATATCAGGGATCTCACCACGGTGGCGGATACCACCGTCTGATTTCAATAGGTTGTCGTCCACAAAACTACAAAGTCTCTTAAACAAATCTTCAGGTCGTTCACCTGGTTCCAAATGTATACTATCGAAGTCCAGAAAATGCGACCCACTGGATTGAAAGCCAAAATGAAGGCGTATCGACCGCCATATCTGGGCCACCGATGTAGAATTCTTCAGAATAGTATTTCTAGATATGATCGGGCAATAATTAGCAATTTGCCCAAGCATCAGCTCCAACTGGGTCAGTTTCTGTGCTGCTGTACGCCTTGATGCCTCTGGAACAGTCTCTGCATCATCAGAGAATCCACGTAGCGGGTTGCAGCAGATTTTTTTTAACCATGTGGACCCGTCAAGTAGAAATGAGGCAAAATTCGGGTCTAAAGAAAGCGTGTATTGTAAATTCTGCCTCCATGCTTCGAAAGATGTAATTGTCTCATTTTTGGTGAGTGACCATTGCTTTGGGGCACGCACAGCCATCCTGTGAAAGTTTCTGTAGTATTTTTTTTCTACTACGGAAGTATGTCGAAAAGCACCACTCGTCGGTATCCAGCTCCAAGACTGAACTGTCTCGCCAAACCAAAGAATCGGTTAAACTGTCACAACAAACCACAAGAACTGAGTCTCTTGCATCAAGGAATGAGTAGAAGGTCGCTGCCACCACGCCAGGAATAAATAGTAACAGTATTTTACGAGAACGATGGTGTTAGACAGTTTTATTTAACACAGGTATCTCTGACTTTCACAACCCAAAAAGCAAAACATTCAACAGCCGCACTACTCCGGCTAAATATCCAATTCTATAACTGCAACTCCAATAGGCTTTGCTATTACAACAATCCAACATGTATGGCGCAGGTTTCCGCTCAATTCGACCGTTGGTTTCATGGAGGAGATGTCGTTTGAAGCATTTCAAGATGGCCGCCATGACAGCCATCTTGGATATCGGAACGGAACGATTTTAGCAAACCTGAACCTTCATGTCACCCCAATGCCTCCCGTCGAGTTTCAGCTCAATTCGTCCTTCGGTTCGGAAGGAAATGTCGTTTGAAGAATTCAAGACGGCCATCTTGGACATCCGAAAGGAACCATTTAATCTGAATCCGAATCTCCATCAAGTATCAGCTTGACCTGTCTTCCGATTCGGGAGGAGATGTCGGAAATGTGAAAAATCTACGAGGGATGGACGACGGACGGACGTAACACAGACAGCGGGCCTTGTGCAATATTAAACTGGTTAACCTAAACAGGCCTGGCGTAGAAAATTGTGACAATGAGATCGCGGCGTCTGGTTAAAGCCAACACTATTTGCTTGAATTACAGGGATTTAAGGATTAAACCGTCAGCATTCTAAGTCCAGCCTAAGAACCATTTTTTCATACCTCGGAGATAATCGGCCACGAAGTGCTGTCAATCTCAAAAAGGTGCATGCGTATACACGAACACGAACACACGCCAATATAAATTTGACCCCCTTAATCCCATCTTTTATATAGTGAAACTGGGGGTTACAGGGGTATACATCATTATTTCCTCGCAAAACCATAGATTGTGTGAACACGTTAGAACGGCCTCATAATTTTCAATTTATGGTGTTAAAATTGTCAAATATAATTGAATACATCACGTTAACAAGTCCGTGAAATTAACACCCCACTTAACCCCGCTTTTTATAGAGAAGCGGTTCTAAGGAGTACCACCAATTTATGCTTTCTGCAGGCATTAAAAAAAGCAGAATTTCTATACGAAAATTTTCAATTTATGGTGTTAAAATTGTCAAATATAATTGAATAAATCACGTTAACAAGTTCGTGAAATTAACACCCCACTTAACCCCGTTTTTTATAGAGAAAACTGAGGTTTACAGGGGTATACATTATTTTCCTTATTTTTGCTCTAAGACATAGGTTGTGGGTACTCATTAGAACCGCCTCGATGAGGCGGTTCTAACGAGCACTCACAACCTATGTTTGGAGTATATATAAGAAAAAATATCACACATTTTCATCAGGAAAATGACCGTTTTGGAGCTATGAAAAAATGCACTATGTCGCACAAAATGTTATCGTCAGGTGTGGTGTATGGAAATACACGCGGTCTCAGCGTGGCCGTAACAAGCGCTGCTGATATTAATAGGATTATTCGAGTAGCACGTTTTAATGTGCTCGGATTAATTCTTGTATCTAACGAAATCTACCAAGCGATAATCAAAGGTTTTTATCCCTAATAATACGTTATCGCTATCGTCAAGAAAAATAAATAGGGTTATTGGTTCCGCCAGTTTCCAAATTTTTCACCTCAACCTAAGAAAGACTCATCTAACGGCAGCTTTTTTACAATAATTGTAGACGATTTATCTTAGTTGTGTCTAGATAATATGAAATTGATGGGTTATTTGTGAGCAATTTGCGAAATAATTGACATCGATTCAGCGTGTTTATTTCTTCTCAGAATGCTAATATCAATCAAACGGATCACATCAACTCAAGACATTCAATTTCTTCTCTAAATTAACTTGCCTTTCAAACAAACTATACGAAATGATTGCCTAAATAGTCAGGATATGCGCCGCATCACGCCTCTCATTGTCTTATCATTGTTTCAATCGAATTTGTTTGGCGGAGTAATCCCTGTATTCAGCTTCCGCGTCAAGATAAAACGCTAAAACAGCTGATATATTGAGAAGCATGAAGCGGCTGAAATCAGGATAATAAATATCATTTTATAAATGAGACTCATGGAATTAAGATACCTGAAGTAGATGCGCCTTTATATACTTTGTTTTTTTCTTTCTTGTTTTCAGCTTGTAAAATTTCAACGCAATAACTGGCCCCCGCACACCCTGGTTGAAGAAATAGATGGGCTGCATGATGCTTCCACGGAGAGCTGAAACCGACCGCACACGAGTGCTGGTAAACCGCTTAGCGGATCTAAGCCTGCCCAGGCAAAGCGGTGCGAATCGCACCGTCCATGCTTATAAACCCTATTGGTTTCATTGGGCGACAGGGCTTGAGGTGTCATTTCATCTCAATGTCGGGTAAAAGCCCCATAAATTGGAAGCAACGTCTCCAAAATGACCTATACAGTGTTGTCGGGACGTTAAACCTCAAACCAAACAAACAAAACAATCAACGCAAAACCAATCGACGACCTTATTTATAGGCGGAAGCAGATTTAGTAATATTTTCCATGTGGCCTGTCTTTCCTGTGTAGAAATCAGTTCGAAGCAATGTGGATAAAGTCCATCACGAGAACACACCTATACAATTCTGACCCCATTGAACCCCATTCGTACATAGTAAAATTGGGGGTTACAGGGGTAAACCTTATTTTTCTTACTTCCTCTCTAAAACATAGATTGTGGATATTCGTTAGAACCGCCTCCATGAGGCGGTTCTAACGAGTACACATAATCTATGTTATGAGCAGGAATAATAAAAAATATCGCAATATTATCTTTACATTTTCTTTTTTTCTGTGGTAAAAATTACACTGTATTTGTATAGGCGTGTTTTCGTAATGCTTGTTCAAGGAAACAAACATTCGGCGCTTTCGGGGATGGAACCGGCTACCTCTCCGATGCTTTACCACTGCACCTCAGCACTCCACTGCACTGAACTTTCGCTTTTTGCCGAATGGAGACCCTTCCCTGTTTGGTTGTGAATCGAGTGGTGTAACCGTTCCCCACCCAAATATAGGAGCCAAGCCGTTTCGTTTATACATTGAATAACTAAATTGCCTTATTCTATTTTCTGCCGCAGTCATTTCAGCAGATGACAACATTTACATTTACCGCCCATTACGCGGCCCCCGCCCATCGGGGCTTGAAGACATAGATGGGCTGCTTGATGCTTCCACGCAGAGCTGAATCCGACCACACACGAGTACTGATAAACCGCTTAGAGGATCTAAGCCTGCCCAGGCAAAGCGGTCCGAGTCGGATCGTCCTTGCTTATAAACCCTTTTGGTTTCATTGGGCGTCAAGGCTTGAGATGCAATTTCATCTCAATGTCGGGTAAAAGTCCCACAAAATGGGAAGCAAACGTCTCCAAAATGACCTATACATTGTTGACGGGGACGTTAAACCCCAAATCAAACACAAACAAAACCGTTCATTACGATAACACACCTGTGCAACATGTTGCTCCAAAATGGCTACTTTTCTGAAGAAAATCCGTGATATATTTCTTATATACACTGCAAACATAGATTATGACTGATGGTTAGAACCGCCTCATCGAGGTGGTTATAACGAGGGCAACAACCCATGTCTTGGAGCATAAATAAGACGAATAAGCATGCCTTTTATAAAAGGCTACGTCTACGCTTAGCACATATTAAATATGAATGACTAGAGTTATATCACAGAAATCTGTTTTATATAATTGTTACCTCCCTTTCATTATCTACCTTGGTAGATCATATGCATAGCTTCTAGGTTTATAACCACTCTCAGGGAGTCGACTCTTTGTCTCAGCGTTTAGAGCACTGGACTATCACCCGAGCGGCCCGGGTTCGAATCCCACAATAGGCAGGGATTTTTTCAGGCTATGCATCTTTCTTTTGTTACGGCGTTCATGTCGTAAGATGTGGGGTTTGTCCGGGATGCGGACTTTACATGGCAGAATTGGCTTCGTGCCGAAATTGGCATCCTTCACGTCATCATAAATGATGACTTCTTTGAAGAGGGGGTGTGTTACCTCCCTTCCATTATCTACCTTGGTAGATCATATGCATAGCTGTTAGATTTATAACCACTCTCTGACAACTGCGTCAGGGAGTCGACTCTTTGGCTCAGCGGTTAGAGCACTGGACTATCAACCGAGCGGTAGGGTTCGAATCCCACAATAGGCGGGGATTTTATCAGGCTATGCATCTTTCCTTTGTTACGGCTTTCATGTCGTAAAATAATTGACTGTTTTGGCAATATTCTAATTGCCAACCTGTACCCAGGATCCTGCTGACTGAAGTATAATATCTGCAAATGCTGTAATTTTGTCAAAAAGTACTTTTTCATGACGCAAACACGCCTATACAAATACATTGGCACCTTTATCGCCGAAAAAATGAAAATTTTAAGATGAAAAATTGTGATATTTTTCTAATTTCAGCTCAAAATATAGACTGTGGGCACTCGTTAGAATCGCCTCATCGAGGCGGTTCTAACGAGTACCCACAATCTATATTTTAGAGCAGAAATAAGAATAATAAGGTATACCCCGGAAGCCCCAGGTTTATTATATAAAAGTGGGGTTCAAGGGGGGTCACAATTATATAGGTGTGTTTTCGTGATGCGTCTTACAATCCAATATTCTTGTAGCATCTTCTTGAAAACCATAGGAGAAGTGAGATAGACAACTTTCCTATATTTTATATAGGGCGAATTGAAAGTTAACCCAAAACGATTGCTAAAGGCGAGGCAACTTATTTATTTAAGACTCCTGGGGAGCTTATAGGATTCGGTCCGTCGTGGTCGAGATCTTGTAGATGGATATTATGTATTAGCCTGTATAGCAAACATGGGCTTGTACAATTATGATAACCATTCTGTGCTAGATTTCTGCCCGTGGGCTTTTTGTGGGAAAGCTTGCTTGCTATGGGTCGTTTTTTTCTTCTTTGAAAAGCTTATACTTGTCGTTGTATTAAATATAAAGGTCAAACTGCATTGTGGGTAACAAATGGCTGTACTTCCGTGTTAAACCTCAAGTATATAATGTCTACGTCCATGGGCGTAGACAATACGTAGACAATAATGTATAATTACATGGACCCCAGTTTTCTCGTATAAAGTGGGGTTAAGGGGGTGGGTGTTGTCAACATGATGCAAAGATAACCAGCGACAACGGACTGCATACACTAATGACACAAGGAGACAGAGCAAACAAAACGCTACATATATAGAACACGTGTATCGGCCCCGACAAGTTGACTGCAATACTATACATGAAATACAAGGAAATACAACTTGCAGCTGCGTAAAATCGTTTTAAGCCCCCCCCCCCCCCCACCCCCCCCCCCCCCCCACACACACACACCCATAGTGTAATTCGTTGCACTGACCGTTCCAATGCGGTTCTTCTGTAGCGGTTTATTTTTGTTATGGTTTGTCTTTTGAGTGTGTGTATCGCTTATATTATTTTGTTTTGGATAGCCAATTGTCCATTTTATTGGAAAGTAACTGTCCTTTTGGCTTTCCGCTGTTGATGTTTCATGTCTGTGTGTCTTTCCCATTGGTGTCTCTGATTGGAGCTGTGGGTTAATTGTATCGATTCCTGATATTTGCCTTCACTTCTGTTTTATTCACTGACTTCTTACCATCTAATTACGTAAGAGTTACTTTACATCTTTAAACTTACGAAATGCATATAGAGGATCTTACATGAGTGTTCATGTATTATTGAATTTATTAAACGAGTTGAGGAAAAGGGATAAAATGCGAGGCTTTGCCGAGCATTTTATCCCTTTTCCTCAACGAGTTTAATATTATTGAATATTATTGTATTATTGAATTTATTAAACGAGTTGAGGAAAAGGGATAAAATGCGAGGCTTTGCCGAGCATTGTATCCCTTTTCCTCAACGAGTTTAATAAATTCAATAATACATGAGCACGAATGCAAGATTCTATTTATCATATGACATTTAAAACGCATTTTATTCACGATTGTTTGCAAAAATACCAATATTCCGCCATTAGTTCACGCGACGTCGTTAAGGACGTCGTACATGTAACGTTACGGGACGTATCTAGCTAATTTGCATATTTAATCCACTAGTGGATTATCGAAAATAATACATGGCGTTATTACACTCTCAGACGCGACGTCATATGATAAAAAAATGTTCTTCTAACCTATTTTGACACACTGTGCAACCATTTCAGCGACCTAAGTGTCATTATGTCAAGCAAAAGCTGAGGCTTTTTTATCGGCGATGAAAGGAAGGAGTTTTCTTCAATGAAAGTTCAGCGCTGCAAGATACGGCTTTCAGAAGTTGGCAGATATGATTTTAAAGATGGTAAATTCATTACGCGATATGATTCTTGATTATGAAACAATCATATTAAATGAACCAGAAAGAAAACTGCATAAGATTTGTGTTTAATGGGAGGAAATTCGCAGATAATTGATGGAGCGTTTCCAACAATATGTGGCAATAATTAAGAAGAATATTATAAACAAGAATAACATGTCAGTCGACTTTATTCGCACATAGCATTAAGTGAGGCATGGTACGATGAAAGACATACTTATTTGTCGAAATTGTGTCTAGGAATTCTGGGCATACCTCCTGAATAGAGTTATTTTTGACAACACATGGAAAATAAATTACCCGGCCTCAAATGAGTTCAGGTTAGAAGTGCAGACGTGATTTGAATATGTTTTGTTTATCTAAATGATGAATTCTCTGAGTACGCTTTGAAGGAACGGTCGTATAAATTTACTATACATATACTCGTACATTATATCTAAGTATATTCTGCGCAGTGCGAGAAGCGTTATAATTCCAAATTGTCCTGCGGATTCCGCCACCTAGTGTCCACGAGCGCAGCGCTAGTATTGTCGCTGTGACATCAGAGCGCTGTTTAAAAAGTAAAATCTGGACTGGGCTAGAACTTTTGGTCACTGGTAAACAGTGTAGAACCCAGACCGCGGCGTTGCTCACGGCCTACACTGTTTGCTTGAAATACTTAAACTAAAGGGTTAAACGAATTAGTTATAAAGTGTCTATATTCACGACTTTAGACACAATCGACCCACCAGCGCTGCCGGTGCTTTGATTTTAATATTCACCGGCGTTACTGGACCAGTCGTTGTTTCGCAATATAGACTTTGATTTACATGTAAATCTGAAAACCTTCTCTGCGTACATGTACATGTGTTGTTTTGCAAATCACCATGATACAGGTTTTGCGGGCTACATACGAAAACAGTAAAAAATAATACTCACCTTGACATTAGAAAGATCACGGTAACAAAATAGACGTGAAGGCAATGATCAGGAATCGATACAATTACCCCACACCACCCATCAGAGACACCAAAGGCAGGCAAAGAAACCCAAATATTAAATAACTAGACCCTAATTGAAACAACAATAGTGGAACGCCAAAAGGACAGTTACTTTCCCACAAAATGGCCAATAGGCTATCCATAACAAAAATGTATAAGCGATACAATCACTCAAAGACAAACCATAACAAAAAAAAATCGCGTTGGAACGACCAGTGTAAAGAATTTCATTAGGGCGCTTCCATCGATTTTACGCGGCCGCATTCCTCGTCCTTCGTTCCGTCGGGATTTAGACAAATAATATGTTCAGTCCGCATGAAGGCTTCATAACTCATCAGTGCAACATCTCCGGGGTCACACAAATCAAACAACCACAGAGCTGAAACAACGGTCAGGACTCGATAGCAATAAACCACTGAAATGCTGGAGCAAAAGAAAACCAAAAGATAGACTCCGATTGGTCAACCAGAGACAGAGCACCAGGTACCAAACAACATTACATAAGAAACCCTTTACGCTCGAACCGTCATAGAAACTGAGGCCTGGCCCACCGGGTTAGGTTACTGGTTGATTAGGTTAACTACCATGCATGCAGTCTGTAATATAATATTAATGTTGTATCCAATATTTTGATACAATTAACCCACACCATCCATCAGAGACAACGAAGGAAGGAGACACAAACATTAAATAACTAGACCCTAATGGAAACATCAACCGCGGAAAGCCAAAAGTACAGTTACTTTCCCACAAAATGGGCAATTGGCTAGCCAAGACAAAAATATGTAAGCGATGCACACACTCAAAGACAAACCATAATAAAAATAAACCGCGACAGAAGAAGAGCCAAGTCCGTGTATTGAACCCCACTTGAGAGATAAATAAATAAACTGGGTTTACAAGGACATACATTGTACATTATGTTTCTTATTTCTGCTCGGGACGTAGATCGCGGATACTCGCTAAATCAGGCGGCTCTAACGAGTATCAACATCCTATGTTTGGAGTATAAATAAAAAACAATATCACAAAAGTTTCATCAGAAAAAAAAAAAAAAAAAAAAAAACAACAACAACAGAATACCATTTTGAGATATGAAAGAAAGTAGTATGTCATACGGTTGTATTACCGTGTATTACCGTAATGTATGCACCAATGACAATTGGCGTATATTGTTTTTTTTTGTTTTGTTTTGTTTTTGCAGCAGAATGACGTAATGGGTTGCCTTCGCACGCACCATAAACTATTTTAAGTAGTTGTTAAGATATGAAATAGACTGCATTCAGGCTTATAAAAGTGAGATTTATTTAACAAATGCCGAATTGTTTTCCTACAAAAAATGCAACTGTCTTCCCACTTTTTGGTGCCAAATTGTATTGTACATCCAGCTAACATTTATATAAACTAACAAAAGTTGGAAAGAGAAACGATCAGGACCTGATACAATAAGATCCCAAATTCTTCCCCTAATATCACTAGGCAAAGAAGTCGAAACATGGAGTGACGACCGTAAACAAAATGAACAACAGTTAAACCGAGTCAGCAGCTCTTTCTCAAATAGGTGGTGGCTAAGAATATCTAGACCTTACTAGAAAGGAGAAAAATAAATAATGGGGGAAAGAATCAGAATCACCAACATGACAAATATTGAACTGGAAGGACAAAAGTAACCAAAAAATGAGCAGCCAAAAAGGGGGAAGAATCAGAATCATCAACAATACGACATATATGATTAGAGGAATAGTCAGAATGAGATTGCATACAGAGTACAAGAACAATATGTGTGTAATGTTTGCATTACCCTTCCTTTTAACATTGTAAAATACAGTATTGCCCTTGAAAAGAATGTGTCTGGTGTATACATCTAAACATTCGGAATACAGGGGGCCAGAGAGATGCAGTTTCTTGGAGATATCTCGAACAGGCTTCTAACTGTTGGTTTTCTTTTGCTCCAGCTATTCTGTTGTTGTATGCTGTCGAGTCCTCAACCTTGATTCATCTCTGTAGTTTTTTATTTGTACGTTCTTGGAGTTGTTACACTGATGAGTTAGGAAGCCTTCATGCGGACTAAACAAAATTAGTGTATACCGCGACAGACGTAAGGGCGAGGATTATGGCCATGTCAAATCGATTTAAGACCCACAGTGGAATTCTTTTCACTGACCGTTCCAAGGCGGTTCTTCTGTGGCGGTTTATTTATGTTGCTGTTTTTTACTTACTGTGTGTATCACTTGTGTCTTTTTATTTTGGATGACCATTTGGCCATTTTGTGGAAAAGTAACTGTCCTTATGGCCTTCCTTTGATTAGGTTTCCATTATGGTCTGGCCGCTTCATGTTTGTGTTTCTTTCCCTTTGGTGTATTTGATGGGTGGAGTAAGTTAATTGTATCGATTCCTGATCTTTGTTTTACTTCTACTTTTCAAATTAAGGAGCAGACATAATTTGGAATGGACAAATTACAAAGGGAAATAACTCAATAACTAAAACAGCATTAGTTAAAGTTCTTGTGTTCTGTATATCGCCGAATGTTGATTGATATTTATATGAAGTTTCGGGAAAGTATCTTGAAAGGTTTTCAAGTAATAGAGCGGATATGATTTTGTGACGTAAAAACTTCCAAGGGAAACAACTATAAATATAAATGCAAGACTTATAGCTCTTGTGCTTTGCACGTCGTCTAATGTTGATTGGTATTTATATGAAGTTTCTGGAAGATATCATGAAAGGTGACGATTTTGTGACGAAAAAAAAAAACATCCAAAGGAAATAACTAAAAAGTATACTGCAAGACATAGATCTTGTGCTCTGCACACCTTCGGGAAGATATCTTGAATGGTTCAAATTATAAAGTGGACACGATTTTGTGACGGGCAGACTTCCAAGGGAAATAACTCAAACTCAAGCGACGTTCAAGAGTTATAGTTCTTATGCTCTAGACGTCGTCTAAAGTTGATTGATATTTTTATGAAGGTTTATTACTGTATATATCAAAACCTATAAATGCAGAAGTTATGATTCTTGGGCTCTGCATGCTGTCTAATGTTGATTTATACTTATGTGAAGTTTCATAAAGACAGCTTGAACGGTTTTTAAGTTATAGAGGGGACACGATTTCTCAAGGAAATAACTCGAAAAAGTATAAATGTAAGAGTTATAGTTCTTTAGGTCTGCAAATCGTCTAACATTGATTGATATTTCCATGATGTTTCATGACAATAGCTTGAACGTTTTCCAAGTTATCGAGGAAACACTATTTTGTTATGGAGAAAACTTCCAAGGAAAATATTTAAAAAAAGTATAAATGCAAGAGTTATAGTTCTTGCGCTCTGCACGTCCAGTAATGTTGATTAATATTTATATGAAGTTTCGTGAAGATAGCTTAAAAGGTTTTCTAGTTATAGACCCGACACGATTTTGTCACAGATAGACGAACAAACAGACAGATAGATAGACGCCCAGGGAAAAACAATATGTCTCCCCGCTAAAAGGAGTGCGGGGGGAGCATTACCAGTCTTATACTGCTTTAAAATGCCGGACAAGCATGCCTACCGGCTAACGAAACCAGATACATACGTCCACTATGATGCAACCCACCTTTACTGTCATTGATCTTCTGAATCCGCTTGGCTGAATAATGCTATGTTTGTAATACACCCACCCACAATTATGCACCCGGTCCTTTGAATTCGACCGTGACTGACCTTGACATTGAGGATCTTACATGAATGTTCATATATTATTACATTTCTTAAACGAGTTGAGGAAAAGGAATAAAATGCGAGGCTTCAGCATTTTATCCCCTTTTCCGAACGAGCTTAATAAATTTCATAATGCATGAGCACGAATGCAAGATTCTATTTATCATATGGAATTTAAAACGCGTTTATTTCACGATTCTTTGTATAAAATGTCAATGTTCCTCCATAAGCAAACGGGACAACGTTAAGGTCGGCATAGGTGTAACGTTATGGGACTTATCTAACTAATTTGCATATTTAATCAACCCGAATTTATAATAATAGGTCGTCAGTCATTACTGACAATGACTAGTCTTAATCACATTTGTGAAATATTATTAATTGATTATCCTATATTACACAAGGTCAACCAATATTCAAAAATCATAAATCATGCTTTTAATTGCGTCAATTAATACAATTGTCATTAATCAAGTAATTTCGTATTGGCCCAGTTACAGGTCCTCGGTCAGCTGTATTGGCCTCGGCCTTCGGCCTCGTGCCAATACAGCAGACCTCGGACCTGTACCTGGGCCAATACGAAATTGCTTGATTAATAACATTATATTACTGTTTGTGTGTCCTAAGGAGGCTGATTTGACCAACTCTAGATCTGAACTGTCCTTGAGGGAGGCTTTGAGGGTGTCCTTGTAGCGCTTCTTCTGGCCACCACGGGAGCGGTTGCTCATTTCTAATTCTCCATAGAGAAGACGTTCCTTAGGCATCCCGGTAATATGGCTTGTCCATCTTAACTGTGCCAGTAACAGAACCTTTTGCATCCCTGCCCTTTTCAGGACTTCCGTGCCTGGAATCCTGTCTTGCCACTTAATCATTAAGACTTTTCTAAGACAGCTTGTTTGGAAGTGATTCAGTATTTTGGCGTGCCGTTGGTAAACTCCCCATGATTCAGATGCATACAATAGTGTTGGCAGCACCACAGCTCTGTAGACTTACAGTCAGTTTTGTATCAAAAAAAAAGTGAAGGCAATAATCAGGAATCGATACAATTAATCCACAGCTCCCATCAGAGACAAAAAAGGGAAATAAACACAAACAAGAAACAACTAGACCCTAATGGAAACATCAATAGCGGAAAGCCAAAAGGACAGTTACTTTCCAACAAAATGGCCATTCCACTTCGGTCCCAAACACTATCACGAGGTCGGCCATATGCCGCACAAGCTTTGACAATGCTGGCATTGACTTCATTATAAATGTGAATGACTCTTGACATGGTGCTCCCAAGCCAAGGTAGGTAAACTTGTCTACCGCTTGCAATCTTTGACCTTTGCCCGATATCGCTTCTCATCATTTGTTCCTTTTATTTCAATTGTCATAATTATCTTCAACTTAAGACATGTAAGTATTATTTAACAAGTTAATTATTTCAGTTTTCCCACTAAAACATGTAAACACAGCATGCTTAAACCTAAATAAGGAGATGAAATTAATAAGCTTTAAGCTTCCGTTCAAATCCTTTCAAGAATGAACTTATTTATATGTTGTTGAATATTTGTATGTATGTATTTCTACGAATAAATACGTTTAAACCAATCTTTGACCTTTCACTGTGATGGCGGGCCCTTTGTTAGGCTTGACAGGTGCTAGTTGATAGACAACCTCGGTCCTTTCGATGCTGATTGTGAGGTCATATCTATCACAGGAGTCAAATATTTGATCTATACCTTTTTGCATCTTCTTTTTTGTCGGAGCACCTTTTGCCATGTCATCAGCAAAACGGAACTTATCTAACACCTCCGTCTGTGTCTGGTCGAGCTCATCGGAGTCTAACTGTTGGTTTTCTTTTGCTCCAGCATTTCAGTGGTTTCTTGCTGTCGAGTCCTCACCGTTGTCTTACCTCTGTGGTTCTTTGATTTTTGTGTTCACGGTGATGTTGCACTGATGAGTTAGGAGGCCTTCATGCGGACTGAACAAATTATTTGTCTAAATCGCGACGGAAGTAAGGGCGAGGATTGTGGCCACGTAAAATCGATTTAAGCCCCCCAGTGGAAATCTTCCACTGACCGTTCCAAGGCGGCTCTTCTGTGGCGATTTATTTATGCTGTTTTTTGGATGGCCATATGGCCATTTTGTGGGAAAGTAACTGTCCTGATGGCCTTCCTTTGTTTAGGTTTCCATTATGGTCTGGTCGCTTAATGTTTGTATTTCTTTCCCTTTGGTGTCTTTTATGGGTGGAGTAAGTTAATTGTATCAATTCCTGATCTTTGTTTTACTTCTACTTTGCTTATCTAACACCTCCGTCTGCAACTTGGATTTGACTTGCAACCTTCTGAGATTGGAAAGCTTCCCATCAAAGCGATACCTAACAGTTATTCCATTGTCACCATCCTTGAATGCATCTGATCATGACAGAGGTCATCATGCTGAACAGTGTAGGGGCTAGGGCACATCATTGCTTAACCTCATTTGTCAAAGGTAATGGATCCGAAAACTCACCATCATTTTGGAGCCGTGCAAGCATACCAACGTGGAACTGCCTCACCATTGCCTTGAACTTGATTTCCCAAAGACCCTCACGACGGACTGTGTCGAAAGCTTTGGTAAGGTCGACGAAGGTCATGTATAGGTCCATTGTCTGCTCCTGGCATTTCTCTTGGACTGAACTGAACTGAACTTTATTCTCTCAAAACTCAGGCCACGCAGAGGTGGCGTAAGAGCATAATACAAACAAACAGATGTCAACAAAAATATTTACATGTTATACATAACATAATATATACATATGAAGCATTCAACGGCCCCGCCCATAGGGGCTTAAAGAAATATATAGGCTGCAAAATGCTTCCACGCAGAGCTGAATCCGGTCCGCACACTAGCACTGGTAAACCGTTTAGAGGATCTAAGCTTGTCCTGGAACCGCGGTGCGAGGTGGACCGCCCATGCTAATAAACCCTATTGGTTTCATTGGGCGACAGGGCTTGAGATGTCATTTCATCCCAATGTCGGATAAAAGTCCCAAAAAATTGGAAGCAACGTCTCCAAAATGACCTTTACAGTGTTAACGGGGACGTTAAACCTCAAATCAAACAAACAAAATGAAGCATTCAAGATGTAAACGTGTTCATAATCATTTTTACGAATTCTGAAAGCTTCTTAAGTATCACTAAATTGTCAGCGCAAAGTAACTCTTTAAATTTTATCATGTTAGGTCTTATGTAAAAATAAGGTTTCAGGAGACGCTTTCGTTCTGACTCAAAGAACTTGCAACATAGAAGGTAGTGAAACTCGTCGCCTATATCTGTTTTTGTACATAATTTACATTTCCTTTCATCTAGTGGGACATTTTCCCACCGACCCGACTCGACCGGCAATCTGTTGTTACTTGTTCTGAACTTTATGATGGGTAAATAGTGTTTTGGACCAAGCTGTGATAAGTAGTTTTGAAAAGTAAGATCTTGCTTGAAACTAGAATTAAAGTTTACCTTTTGACGAGTCATTAAGTTTTTGAACCCACGCTTGTATGTGTAAATCAAATAGGGTTCGGGATATTGACATCTTGACAGATCTGGGATTATCGACAAATTTTTTGTAAAAAAGATCTAAGCGACCGACAGAAATAAGGATTGCGCTGATACACCGTATCCATTTGTGTTCGTAAATTCCTGAATTATAGTCATATAGCATTTTTCGTATAATATCTTTGACAGTTTAGTCTCTTTTCCATTTACAATGGATAGTCAAAAGCCAATCATTCGTGTTTTACGTTAATTTCAATTGGTTTACGTCCTAGTTCGGCATGTAGCATATAAGAAGGCCTGCTTTTCCTACGGTTTGTTATTCACCTTAAAAACTCATTATGTAGATTTTAAATAAGCTGTATATTCTCAAATCCCCAGACTTCGCATGAGTATAAAGCAATAGGTAAAATAATGTGATCGAAAAGGTGCAGCTGCAAATCGAGAGGAAGATTCAGATTTCGCGCCCTTTTATATAAGAGATGCAGGGCCTTTCTAGCCTGATCAACATTATGTTTCCTAGCTTTATAAACACTTCTACTTTTCGTGAAAACAACACCTAAATATTTAAAGTCATTACAGATAGCAATGGTGCTTTCACCAAGTTTGAAGTTAAACTTATCGTCATTACGTGTTCCGAAGACAAGTATTTTAGTTTTATCGAAATTTATGTCAAGTTTCCAGATTTTGAGTACTCAAAGAATGTGTTCAAATTTGTTTTGAAAATTAACTTCATCAGTCTCAAAGATTACAGTGTCGTCAGCATAAACATGTAAAGAAAAAATAAATATTTTGATATAAATGCTAAGGTCCGCATCCGACATTTTTAGATTTATACCATTGCAGTTATTCTCTGTAAGAAAACTTTCCAAATCTTTCAAGAACAGTGCAAAAAGAACAGTCGACAGATTTTCACCTTGTCGTAATCCTCTGAAGCTTTGGAAGAAGGTAGAGTTGGGTCCATTAAAGAACACACACGATTTTATTTCCTAGTACAGGTTGTAAATTATGCGAAAGAAATTTCCGTTGATGTTATGCTTTAGAATTTTTGTCCATAAACCAGCAAGCTAAACAGAATCAAAAGCCCTGCTGAAATCGATAAATGAACAGAAAAGTTTTGTCTTTGCAGATTTGAGTATTTCAATAAGCGCGTGAAGAGCAAAAATGTGGTCAGTGGTTGAATATCCCGGCCTGAAACCAGCCTGGTTTTCATCTAGAATGTTGTGGTGTTCGAGAAATTTGTGGAGCCACATATTTAAAACAGGCGTAAAAAGTTTCCCAAAACAGCTCAGTATTGTTATTGGCCTACAATTTTCTGGATGAAGGGGGTCGTCTTTGTTTTTATAAATAGGTTTAATTATGCCTTCAAGTCAAGGATCGGGCAAAATGCCTGACTCGAGAATGAGATTAAAGAAACTGTTACATAAAGGTAACATTATGTCCGATGTGCTTTTGATATACTCGTTAATTATGTGATCGTTGGAACAAGCGTTATTGTTCTTCAACGAATTTATACATTTTAAAATTTCAGCGTCAGTAATTTGAGAATTTAAAATGACATCATTATCATTTTCTGAAAAATTTTAATGCTCGCAAATTTGTTCATTATTCGAGTCGATTTGCTCATTTAGATCCTTAAAAAAGTTACAAAGGGCGTCAAGTTCAATTTCATTTTTATTCTTTTGTTTGGAGCTGCCTTGCTGTGGAGATCATGTCAATTTTTCCTCTATCTTTTCTGAAACCACACTGGTTTTCTGGTAGAAGCCCTGACTGTTCAAGGTGTTCATTCGTTCGAATAAGCAGTACACTTGCAAGGACCTTTCCAGCAATTGACACTTAAGGGATGCCAAGGCGACTGTCACAGACATGACAGTTCCTATTACGCACGGTTTGAATGGGTGGATTATTGACGCGTACTTGAATTTTTGAGGGATGGCTTTTTCTTTTCTCATAATATGAAATAACTCTGCCATCGTCTTTGCAACAAGAGTACCTCCTGCTTTGAAGATCTCAGCAGGCATTGCATCTGAGCCAGGAGCCTTTCCGGATGCCAAAAGTTTTATTGTTTTCATTGTTTCAGTAACGGTTGGGAACTCGTCAAGCAGCAGATTGCATTCAACCTGTGGTAGTCTGTTGATGACATCATCATTGATGGAGGATGGCCGATTAAGAACACTATCAAAGTGCTCAGCCCATCTTTTCGTCAGTCAGAAAACTAGGTCAATCTGCACTGAGGAGAGGGGTGGCTCCTGAGCTCTGGGGACCATACGCTGTCTTTAGTGCATCAAAGAACGTTTGCATATCTTTTTCTGTCTTCAACCGAATTTAACACATGGTGTTATTACGTTCTCTGACCTGACGTCATATGGCACAGATCTGCCACTAATTTTCTTGTACGACTGAACAATTTCCGTCTGCACCTTCAGCTATGTATCTCGAACATCACCAGCAGTCGCGATATAGTTATTCGGCGATTTTTAGCTCACCAGAATTAAAGGCTCATAATGTTTTCTTCTTTTTTTTCGAGGGGGGGGTGCGGGTGTGTGTGTGTGGGGAGGGGGGGGGGGATGTATGGCCCTTTCACTCATATCGAGCCTATCGTTAATCAGAGGTGGGCGAAACCGGAGTACCTGCAGAATGAACAGCTGACCTTCTGTTGTAGAACTTGCCGTCTCACATGTGACCCGAGCGAGGCTCGAACCCACAGCGGTGAGAGTCCCTATGATAAAGAGTCAGCGCTCTAATCGACTAGGCCAAGGAGGCGCGTTGAAGGCTCATAGATGAGCTTATTGTAAGGTAATCTGTCTGGCGTCTTCCGTCTGTCAGCATTTGAAACCACTGGGTTGATTGAAGTCATAAGCCATCTATGGGATGGGAGAACACAAGTTTGTTTGCAGGGTCCAGGTCACTTTGCCAAGATGACCGACATGCCCATATAAAGTAAAACCGCATTCAAACGTCTTCTCCGTAACCAGTGGACGGATTTTCATGAACATTGGTATGCAGCATTGGGGACGCGAGCCAATCATATTTTGTTCAAAAGATGACCCCTCCCCTGGATTTTCTTGACTTATTTCTAGGCGAAGGTTACATTTTGTTGCATAGGCTTTCATATGGGAAAAAAAATTAAAACTGTGTATTTTTTGGAAACTATTTCAGTCTGTGATCTTAAAACTTGTAGATGCAGTAAGCTCAATGAGTAAATGATACCACATGAGTACTCGGGAACTAGGTCATTCTTTGACTTTGACTCAAGAGCATTTCGATACGAAATTTATTTATTTATTTTCAGAAATACCTTGGTCATTTGTAATCAAATTTCATATGAAAGTTTTTTTAAAAACATGAGCATTAAGTTATATGAGTTTGGCCACCATGCCAACATACGGTAAAAACCCTTCCATATGTTTCTTCTCCGGAACCAGCGGGCCGATTGTCATGGAACTTGGTATATAGCATTGGGGACTCAAACCAATCATAGTTTGTTCAAATAATGACCTTGATGGCCTTGATATATTTTAGGCCAAGGTCAAATTTGGTCACATAGACCTTTGTAAGGCGAAAAGTCAAAGCCTTGCATTTATCTTAATCTATTGCTACCTGTGATCTGAAAATTGGTAGATGCAGTTAGCTAAATGAGTAAGTAATACCACAGCATGAGTATTTAAGGTCAATGTCTTTTCTTGACCTTGCTCAAGATCATTTAGATGCGAAAATTAAAATTTGTTTTTCTCAGAAAATACTTGTTTATTTGTACGTACGTGACGTACATATGTATGTATGTATGTATGTATGTATGTATGTATGTATGTATGTATGTATGTATGTATGTATGTATGTATGTACAGTGAAATTCCGCTATTAAGACCACCTAAATTGAGACTAATTCTGCTTTAAAAAGCTTATTTAGAAGGGTGCAGTTATTCTTTCTTCGTGTTTCTGCACAGAATGTCCTGTGGTCGGGGACCACCTTTGGAACTGTTCAAAAGTGGTCTTAAAGACCACTTTTGAACAGTCCCAAAGGTGGTCTTAATATAAGAATTTTACTGTATGTAATGTATGTATGTATGTATGTATGTATGTGCGAGTTTTACGTTCCACCAACAACTGAGGTCATACGGAGACGGAGCCGCGGTTTAAAAATGTCAAACGCGCTAACAACTGAGCTTTCGAGACTGCTAACTTTCTTCACATGAATTGATTGGTCCATTGCCTTGAAAAAGTTATGTAGCATTAGAGCCTCGGGCCCACCGTAGTTTGAACAAATGATGACTCTGGCTTGACCTTGACCCAATTTACATCAAGGTCAAATTTGGTCGCACATGCTGTTATGTGGAAAAGAAGTTGAAAGTGTTAGATCAACTAAATAATTAAATGAAGCAACATGAGTATCAAAGGCTAACTTACACTCAGATATCAAAATTAAAACATCACATTTATTAACCGGTGGGGGGGGGGGGCACATGTAAGATTAGTACCAGTACTAAATGTGTTACCCTCTATAAACAAGGTCGATTATTATTATTGTTATTATTATTATTATTATTATTATTATTATTATTATTATATGGCTGTTGTGGCCATATTTGCTAAAAATCATCAGATCCTTCAGATATCAAACTGAACTTTTGTAATCAGCTAGGCAAATTTAGGCCAAATTTCATAAAAAAAAAAAACAATGGTATAGAGGAACGAGATTTAGGTCACACGACCAAGATGGACCCTTCACAATCTTTTTCTCAGAAACCAAACGGCTCCATATACACACGTGGTTCAATACCATCGGTCCTCTGGTCTGTTTGTTTGCTTCAACTGGTCTCTGATGTGTCAATATGGAGCTAACATTTATCAGCTTCTGTACTGCATTACTAGGGGGAAATCTTGTGAACAACATATTGGATAAACTGCTTTAGCCAGGCGTATGATAAATTGATTACTTCCTACGGCCAATGTGTATGTGCCTAGATACTTGTTATACACCTGTTTGAAAAACTTGACGTTTTATGTTATACCCCCTGGCGTCCGTCCGTGTGTCCGGGCACACAAAGGGCAAAATTTGGGTAGGACGTTGTTGGGTACTTGCGATGTATTCCGTTAGTGTCCAAAAAAGTAGGCAACAAGATTTATTGCTTTGTTGGGCAGTTTAGGGGTATTTTTGTGTCTTGCTGGGTACCTTTTAACACTGAAGTACCCAACAAGTGTCCATCTTTAAGGACGTCCGTTCGTCCGTCCGTCTGTAAACGTTTTATTTTCCGGATAACTCCTCCTACAGTTTACATGCAATCTAGCTGAAACTGCATGCATAGTTAGAACATGATATAGGGCAGTGCATATTGTTTCAAGGTTACGGTCCACCAAATATTAATAGAGTTTTGCCCCTTTGAGGTTTTTGTAAACTTTTTGTTTCCGGATAACTCCTCCTACAGTTAACATCCGATCAAGCTGAAACTTCATACATAGCTAGACCATGATGTGGGGCAGCGAATACTGTTTCGATGTTACGGTCCACAAAATATTAATAGAGTTATGCCCATTTGAATTTTTCGGTAAACTTTTCGTTTCCGGATAACCGCTCCTACAGTTTACATCCGATCAAGCTGAAACTCCATACATAGTTAAACCATGATGTGGGGCAGCGCATATCGTTTCGAAGTTACGTTCCACCAAATAATAATAGAAGTATGCCCCTTTGAATTTTTTTTATAAACTTTCGTTTCCGGATAACTCCTCCTTCAGTTTACATCCGATCGAACTAAAGCTTCATACATAGTTAGACCATGATGTGGGACAGCGCATATTGTTTCGAGGTTATGGTCCACCAACTAATAATATAGTTATGCCCCTTTGAAATTTTTGTTAAAGGTTTCGTTTCAGGATGACTCCTCCTACATTCAACTCGCATTCAGCTGAAACAGCAGATATAGTTAAACAATGATGTGTGGCAGCGCTTATTGTTTCGAGGTTATCGTCCACCAAACCATAATAGAGTTATGCCACTTTGAAAAATTCTGTATACATTTTGTTTCTGGATAACTCATCCTACATTTTACATCCGATGATGCTGAAACTTTACATACAGTTAGACCATGATATGGATCAGTGCATATTATTTTGAGGTTTCGGTCCGCCAAATGTTACCAGGGTTATATCCCTTTCACAGATTGTTCAAACCATTCCATTTCCGGATAACTCCTCCTATATCTTACATCAGATGAAGCTGAAACTTTACATCTAGTAAGACCATGATGTGGAACAAACATATTATTTCGAGGTTACAGTCCGCCAAATATTACCAGAATGATTCCCCTTTAACAGATTTTTCTAAGCATATTTTGTTTCCGGATAACACCTTCTACATGTTCCATCTGATGAAGCTGAAACTTTATGTATAGTTAGACGATGATGTGGAGCAGCGCATATTATTTCAAGGTTACAGTCCACCGCTTATTGCCAGAGTTATGCCCATATTATTTTGAGGTTATTGTCCACCAAATATTACCGACCATGGAAATTTGTTGGAGACAGGTAGTTTGAGCCAGTGCCAGGTACCAGGTATACGTAGCACATATTGTTCCTTGGTTACATTCCACAAACCCAAAACATATCTTTGGAACCATTTATCCAAGGTTTCTGAAATTTCATATATGGATTGCTTATGAAAAAATAGCAGACATATGCTGTTGTTGTTTTTTTTTTTTTTTCAGTCAGACGTGTTGTTGCAGAGATACGGCCTTTTGCTGGCCACATTATGCTCCTTTGCGGACTTAGGCATTTTGGCATAGTAAAAGTTTATAATAATGTAATGGCTTTGGCCAACCTTATGAAAATTTGCAGGCTGTTTGGAATCAACGTGAAGATTTAACCTGGTATAATTTTATGAAACCAAGAAGAACCAAATTATGCCCATTTCTGGATTTAGGCATTTTGGCATATGAAAAACTTAGAAGCAAAATATCTCAAAAACCGATTGGGCTAGGCTTTTAAAATTTTGCAGGCTGTTTTGAACAAGTGGGAAGATGGCATGCGTAAATTTCGGTATACTTTTATGAGAAGTTGACCAAGTCATGCTTCTTTGTGGACTAAGGTATTTGGTGAGGGAAAAGCTTGATGATATCTCGACCGAGTTAGACTTACAGGGTCCGGGGCTCAAGGTCAAGTAACAGCCTCGATAGCGCGTTCGACTTATGATCAAGAGGTTGCGGGTTCGAATTCGGCTATCGGAGTCGAGATGTGTCCTTGGGCAAGACACGCAATGCCACTGCTCCATCCACCCAGGTGTAAATGGGTAGCAGTGGTGAAAACGTCACTGCCTCTTTTTCGCGCGCATAATAACATCCGGAATGAGTGTTTAAAATACGCTTGAAACTTTCATTGTTATCGAACTAAAATAAATTAGTATAAACTAAAGTCAAGGTCAATGGGGCTATTTTT
Source organism: Lucinisca nassula (assembly GCA_963580285.1). Lineage (NCBI taxonomy): Eukaryota > Metazoa > Mollusca > Bivalvia > Lucinida > Lucinidae > Lucinisca > Lucinisca nassula. Next base: position 62,449,939 of record OY757010.1, read on the forward strand.
AGAAAACCTAAACCAAAACACTTAACCTCGGTTATAGCTCCTACACTTATTGATGGATTTTAATATATCTTCACACAAATGTTTGGTATGATAATATCTCGAGTGAATTTGACTTTCAGGGTCCGTGGCTTAAGGTCAAGGTCACTGTGGCTGTTATAAGAAAAACTTTGTCATCCCTCTAGCGCCTACATTTATTGAAAGTTTTTAATATAACTTGACACAAATATTGGGTATTATGATATTTCGAACGAGCTTGACTTTCAGGGTCCGGGGCTCAAGGTCAAGGTCACTGTGGCTATTTTTAGAATACCTTTGTCATTGCTCTAGCGCCTACATCTATCGATGTAGTTTTTAAAAACGTATACGCCTTACTGAAACTACTGGGCAATTGAAGCCAATATTCGCATTGAGGGGAGTAATAGTTTGTTCAAATTGTCCTTGTCAGCCCTGATGACCATGAATTGAGCCCTGCCAAGCGAATTTTGTGTCTTCGAGCATTCCGTCATGACAAACTTTAACTACGCATGCCCAGCCATTCAGAGGGGCCAGGGACATGGCTTTCTGTCTGAAGGTTCCTCTGGTTCACTGCTAGTATGAGCGAGCAGCGAAGGTTCTGGCGAGACTGCGCGGATGCGCAGGCTCGCCTGAACCTTCGCTGCTCGCATAGGCGATAAGTACCAAAATCGCTTGACGGGGCCCGTATTATTCTTCTCCAGAAAAGAAAGGCTGACTGCTTTGAAACTTGGTATAGTATTCGGTGATAAGATTGGCAGGGCCTGTAAACATGAGCTCACAAGACGATTCGACAGAGTGCCTTTCCATGTTTTTAGCAAGCGGACCAAAGGGCGATATACACCATACCTCTGTTTGTGTTACAGTGGAATATACATAATCGAGTGACTTGGTTTACCTTTTTGTTAACAGACTGTTCCAAAGGTAGGTACAAACGATAACTCCGCCCTGTCAGTCTCATCTGCGATGTAGCATCGACCACTCAGCTTCTACAAAGTTGGTTCGAATTTTGAGAACCTTTTATATGGGGAAGTCAAATTTGGCCCATTAAGCCTTTGTTAGGGACAAAAATGAAACAAACTTTGTTTTCAGGGGAATGGGAACACCTGGCAGATTTGTCCGCCATTTTTCAAAGGGAGACAACTTTCGGGACTTCCTGTTCGCTTTTCTATAAGGCCTGCCTCAGTGAACAAGGGATCTACTCTTATAGGCAAGAATTTGCTCCTTTAAGAGTAAACCCTATTGAAGTGGGAGACAAAAATACTTTTGAGGAACTATTGTTATATATTTTGTTGTGAAACTTGCACCAACGGGCCATAATGTGGTCAAAATGTTGTCCGAACATACTGGGTACTTGCCCTACCGAGGGGCTACATGCTTGTCGGAAATCGGGACAAATCAAAGAGACTTTTCACTTTGGAATAGTGATAAAATGTTTCTTATACCAAAACAATCCGTTCCCCACCCCTGCCAGCGGTTTACATGTGTATACTTTCATGAAAGTATGACAAAACTACAGTTCAAGAAGATGGTTTAAATTTTGCATCCTTTGGTTATATTGACAAGAAATTACTGTTGGCATCAAAGTCAGTCATCCAGATAGCATATGCTCTAAGACTTGTCATTGTGTGATATGAGTGTGCATATTAATGAAAACATTTAGACTTCATTTTTTTCTTTTGACGCGTTTCACGGCTATACCTTTTTATATCTGATTTTTCATCAACATATCTAGCGAGAAACTCGGAAATGGGATTACCTACATCTTGCTATAAGCAGATGGACTTTTCTCATTTTTTTAAATTTTCAAAAAAAAAAAAAAAATAATAATAATAATAGTTAGCCAAATTCACCCACACACTTGAAATGTGAGCAAACACATATATTTAGAACGACATCTATATATGGACAAATTCCACTCAGCAAACGAAGCATCAAGACGAAGGGATGTTTAACTCTCGAATGTGCATATTTTTAACATGGAGCTTGCTTGAATGACCCATATACGTATCCCTCAGTCAAGCTTTGGACAGGTGACAAATCATCAAACAACATAATAAGGTGGGACTTGTTGACACAAACACTTTTGGACAAACTGGAAAACACAGTAATCTGTATCTGATCACAGCTATCGACAATAAACGCGACCAAAAAATAAAAATCAACCTTTTAAAACCAGGCAGAGACTCTTTCTTGAGACCTGGAATGCTTGGTTTGTAGAAATTCAAGGACCACTTTGCCTTAACCATGAGATATTCTTCCTAGCAGGTGCAAATTGTTGAAATAAATTATCATTTATTTTGTAAGTGATAGTCGCTGGATTTGTATACATTGTCACTTTCACACATTAAATGTGTTTGCACAGATCATATACTAATTGGTGTTCTATTTGAATCGATTCAAACTACAAGAACAAATATTTGCAAAGACAATTAAGTAATTTCTGTTAAAATACATCAAAGAAGATTTTACTCAAATAGTTTGTTAGCTCATCAAAACGAGGGCTCTTGTGGGACCTTATAAGAAAGACAGTAGCGTCGTCGCCAAAATTTACAAACAGTTCCTCTGAAGCCGCTTGGCTCATTGAAACCAAATTACACGTGGGTCTCCATAGGATGGGGGAACACAAGTTTGTTGGCAGTAATAAACCTATAAAATACTTCATCACAGAAATCGAGATCGAAATCGCTATTATGTTTGATACTGCACTGGAACTGGGTGCGAGGTTTGAAATTTCATAAACCCCCAGTAGTCTTAATACTGGCCGTCCGAAGGCGGTGGTTCTTTTGCAATATGGTGCTTTCTTTTGCTCCAGCATTTCAGTGGTTTCTAGCTGCCGAGTCATCACCGCTGTTTCATTTCCGTGGCTGTTTGATTTTTGTGTTCTCGGAGATGTTGCACTGATGTGTGTGTGTGTGTGTGTGTGTGTGTGTGTGTGTGTGTGTGTGTGTGTGTGTGTGTGTGTGTGTGTGTGTGTGTGTGTGTGTGTGTGTGTGTGTGTGTGTGTGTTGGGTGGGTGGGTGGGGGGGGTTCATGCGGACTGAACAAATAATCAGTCTAAATCGCGACGGAAGTAAGGGGCGATGATTGTGGCCACGTGACATCGATTTCAGCGCCCTAGCGGAATTCGTTTCACTGACCGTTCCAAGGCGTTTCTTCTGTCGCGGTTCATTTTTGATATGGTTTGTCTTTGAGTGCTTGTATCGCTTATAGTTTTTGTTTTGGATAGCCAATTGGCTATTTTGTGGGAAAGTAAGTGTCTTTTTGGCTCTCCGCAATTGGTGTTTCCATTGGGGTCTGGTTGTTTCGTGTTTGTGTTTCTTTCCCATTGGTGTTTCTGATGGGAGCTGTGGGTTAACTGTATCGAATCCTGATCATTGCCTTCACTTCTATCTCATTTGTTCACTGTCTTCGTGCCGTTGGTTAATGTTTTGTCTATTTTTGTGTGTGCCTTCATGTCACTTACATTCTTTATAGGTGACTTGGGATGACTGCGTTCCTTGATTGTGGTCTTTCCTGGCTGACCTTTTCTTATTAGATCGAATGACTTATGGCCTTGAAATTTGGCATGCAGTATTTCGGAATGAATCGCCCAAAAACATTTGTGTTCAAATGATGTCCCTGGATTGCCTTGACGTATTTTAGGGCGGTGGCAGCTACGTGTACTTACATGTAGGTATTTTCAAGGGAAAAAGGAATACAGTTGATTTTTTCTGACATCAAAGTTGAATTATGCAATCTTTAAACATAAACAAAGGTGTAGATCATTTGCGGACCTGTTTATTCTGGATGCCTCAGATTCTTTTCAAAATAGAAGTGAATGCAATGATCTGGAATCGAGACAATTACCTCACACCTCCCATACAAGTCACCAAAGGGAACGAAACACGATCATTAAACCACTTCACTAAAAAAGACAACTTCACGAGCGGAAATCCAAAAGCACAGTTCCTTTCCGACAAAATGGTCAAACGGCTATCAAAAATAAAAAAAAAGATACAAGCAATACATGCATGCAAAGACGAACTATAACCCTGAGCCCCGCCAAGCGAGTTTGTGTCTTCGAGCATTCCGTCATGACAAATTTTAACTGTGCATGCCCAGCCATTCAGAGGGGTCAGGGATATGTCTTTCTGTCTGAAGGTTCCTATTGATTCACTGCTTGTATGAGCGAGCAGCGAAGGTTCTGGCGAGGCTGCGCGGATGCGCAGGCTCGCCTGAACCTTCGCTGCTCGCATAGGCGATAAGTACCAAAACCGCTTGACGGGGCCCACCATAATAAAACCACGACAGAAGAACCGCATTAGAACTTTCAGTAAAACATTATTAATGGGGAGGGAGTGGCGGGGATTTGGGGGGGGGGGGGGGGGCGGGGGCTTTAATCAATTTTACGTGGCCCGTCCTGTCAAAAGAGAGAAAATCACAAAGGTGCTCCTACCGAACATGTATACCCTATGTAGGAAGTAGTAATAGGGACAGTACCATTTTTTTGTCATGAGAAACATAACGTGAACAAGTCCGTGAAGTGAATACCCATCTAAATCCCACTTTATATAGAGAAAACAGGGGTTTACACGGGTATACCATTATTTTTCTTACTGCTTACTTCTACTCCAAGACATAGGTTGCGGGTACTCGTTAGAACCGCCTCAATGAGACGATTGTAACGTGCACCTACAACCTATGTTCGCACAATAAATAAGAAAAAAAAAGTATCACAAATTTTCATTGGAAAATTACCCGTTTTGGAGAAACTGTTCACGGGTGTGTTATCGTAATGTTTATGTGGCAGGCGATTATAACAAGTTACCACAACATACTAGGTGTTTATGAAGACGTAAGAAAATCTATCCTTTAATCCATCTCTTTTTTGGGACATTTGCAAAATGCGTGTGTGATGTTGATCTACACCGTTAGCTGAAAGTACATTAATTCTTTTCCGTTGATTCAAGAAGGGCAGTCGGCCCCCGGCCATATGGGCATGAAGAAATATATGGGCTGCATGATGCTTCTACGCAGAGCTGAATCCGGCCCGCACACAAGTACTGGTAAACCGCTTAGAGGATCTAAGCCTGTCAAGGAACCGCGGTGCGAGGCGAACCGTCCATGCTAATAAACCCTATTGGTTTCATTGGGCGACTGGGCTTGAGATGTCATTTCATCTCAGTGTCGGGTAAAAGTCCCACAAAATTGGAAGCAACGTCTCCAAAATGACCTATACAGTGTTGACGGGGACGTTAAACCTCAAATCAAACAAACAAAATCAAGGAGGGCAGTTGTCAGTTTCTGGCAAAAGAATGTGCACTGTACTGGTTAACCGCTTACGTATAAGCCTGTCCAGAAACAAAATGTGGATAAGTAAACTGACCGGCTCAAATATGACATAAACTAGTGTTGGCTGGGCCATTAAACTACAATACAAACAAACAAACAAAACATTAATTCTTGTAAAACTTACCACAAGCAAAAACAAACCTCATACCCTTTAACTGAAAATGGACCACTCCAAACCTATTATTAAAGCCCCCGCCCATAGGGGCTTGAAGAAATATATGGGCTGCATGATGCTTCCACGCAGAGCTGAATCCGGCCCGCACACTAGTACTGGTAAACCGCTTAGAGGATCTAAGCCTGTCCAGGCACCGCGGTGCGAGGCGGAACGTCCATGCTAATAAACCCTATTGGTTTCATTGGGCGACAGGGCTTGAGATGTCATTTCATCTCAATGTCGGGTAAAAGTCCCACAAAATTGGAACCAACGTCTCCAAAATGACCTTTACAGTGTTGACGGGGACGTTAAACCTCAAATCAAACAAACAAATCCAAACCTATTAGGCGGAAAATTCCATCGTCATATACATGTATGTGTTAATTATCCTTATAAATCCTCCTTATCTGGATAAGAATGTTTGCTGCTCTAATGACATTCACTTATCATGACATGTTTTTTGTTTGTTTGTTTTTTTTTTTTTAAATAAGTTCCAAGGTCTCAAAAAAGCGGTAAACCACCATTACTAAAACACGCCTATACAAATACATTGTAAATTTTACCACCTAAAAATCTAAAATTTTAGAACAAAAGTTGTGACATTTTTCTTATTTCTGCTCAAAATATAGATTGTGGGTACTCGTTAGAACCGCCTCATCGAGGCGGTTCTAACGAATACCCACACTCTATATTTTAGAGCAGAAATAAGAAAAGAATAAGAAAATTAAGGTTTACCCCTGTAAATCCCAGTTTTACTATATAAAAGTGGGGTTCAAGGGGGTCAAAACTATATAGGCATGTTCGCGTGATGGCTATGCCATTTTCTGCAGTTTTAGCAGAGGAAACAATCTAATCTGTAAGGACAGGTTAGGGGCGGGGAGAAAGTACCATTGTAAATGTCAGTACTTTCAGTGGGGTCTACGGCACCCGCCCTTCGGGGCTTGAAAAAAATAGATGGACTGCATGATGCTTCCACGCAGAGCTGAAACCGACCACACACGGATACTGGTAAACCGCTTAGAAGATCTTAGCCTGCGCAGGCAAAGCAGTGCGAGCCGGACGTCCATGCTTATAAACCCCTTTTGGTTTATTGGGCGACAGGGCTTGAGATGTCATTCCATCTCGATGTCGGGTAAACGTCCCACAAAATTGGAAGCAACGTCTCCAAAATGACCTATTCGGTGTTGACGGGGACGTTAAACCTCAAATCAAACAAACAAAAAACAAATCAGTCGGGTCTGAAAAGTCAAGGCATGGTGATTTCTGCAGCGCCTAACTGAAGGAGGGGGATAAGGTCATCCTTTGGGATGGTCCTGGCACAAAAGTGAAAATGGAGACCAAAGTCTACTGTCTCTCTTCCATTTCGTAAAGAGATTTGCGTTTGAAAATGTAATAATAGCATGTATTAAATTTGGTAATTCATTAGATAGATACACCATATGGCATCCTTAACGATGTCGCGTTTACTTATGGCGGAATATTGGCATTTATGTAAAATGAAATATGTTGTAATATCAAAAGATAAAAAGAGTCTATCATTCGCGCTCGTTTATTATAGACATATTCAGCAAAGCCTCGCATTGTATCTCTTTCCTCAATTTGTTTAATAAATGCAATAATAAGTCAAATAAGAAATTAAATTTATTTTTCTGCTGTTCATGAAAGTATGGACGCAGTGGGTCGCGCGCATAGTAAATGAATACTTTGCTAGCGACCCGCTATCGTTCATACTTTCATGAAAAGCAGAAAAATAGGTTTATTTTTTATATTTACATTCTTTGCCTCTTATCACTGGGCGGAAAATGTTTATAGGACAAACTTTTAAAGCTGAAAAACATTTACACGCGTTTTTTTTTTCCAGAAAGAGCGGAACAGCGTTGACATCAACAATGCCCGTAGAGAACCATGATTTAGAATGACGTCACTTGACGTCACTGAAAATAATGTGACTCGATGCGTTCATGGAAGTATGGACTGTATGGTTTTCTCCGGTCCCCCGTCCATTGGGGCTTGAAGAAATAAATGGGCTGTATGATGCTTCCACGCAGAGCTGAACCCGACCGCACACGAATACTGGTATCCAAGCCTGCCAAGGTAAATCAGTGCGAGTTGGACCGCCAATGCTTATAAACCCTATTGGTTTCATTGGGGGACAGGGCTTGAGATGTAATTTCATCTCAATGTCGGGTAAAAGTACCACAAAATTGGAAGCAACGTCTCCAAAAATGACCTATACAGTGTCGATGGGGGCGGTAAATCTCAAATCAAACAAAACAACATTGTTTTCTATAGGTTTACATAAGACTTTACACTGGAAATGTAAATATTAATTCATGAACACTCATTTAAGATACATGTACTCTATGACATGTTCCAGTAGTGCAGTCATACTCTCAGTCTCAAAGCATCGAGTGCTTTCTTGCAGTCTTAAACATCCACCTTGTAAAACATGGGTTTGCTATTTAGGAGTTTCTTTCTACAGAGCTATACTGTTTATGAACATGATTTACTCGAACAACTGGTGGTACGTACTTGTAAGTCATTCTAACACAACGCGCCTATATAGGCAATGGAAAATAACTGTGTTTTATTCTGCAACAAATCACGACAGGAAGAACGTGAGGAGTGACGTCATTAAAAACTGCCAATTAATGACGTCACGAGTCGATTTCCTTGACGTCAGACGGTGTAACGTCATATTCTCGCATCGAAAAGGTTTTTTTTTTTTTTTTTTTTTTTTTCGGGGGGGGGGGGGGGGGGTTACGGCCCTTTCAAGATTATTTCACTCATATAAATGCGATCGTTAATCATAGGTGGGCGAAAACCGGAGTACCCGGGGAAAAACCACCTGACCTTCCATTGCAGAACTTGGCGTCTCACACGTGACCAGAGCGAGGCTCGAACCCACGGCGGTGAGAGTCCTAATGACTAAGAGTCAGCACGCTTATCCATTAGGCCACGGAGGCCCGTGCATCGAAAACGTTAGAAAAGGATATAAATGCATGTGTTTCACTCGATAATTTTAGCGGGATTTCTTCTAACAATGGCGAAAAGTTGTGAGATTTTGAAGGAAACAACAGCATTATTGCCAATTTTCAGCCTGTTAGAATCGAAATAGATCAGCTCTAGTTTGTGATTTGTTGAGTAATAAATCACAGTTTGTCGGTCAGTTGAAAGTAGACAAATCACGTGCGCTACGCGCTCGTGATTTGGTCTACTTAACAACTGACCTCCAAACTGTGATTTATTACTCAACAAATCACAGTTAGAGCTGATCTATTTCTTAAATAGAGAGAAGGCTGTGAACATTACGATAACACAACCATGCGACAAAGTGCATTTTTCACAACTCAAAAATGGCTACTTTTCCGATGAGAATTCGTGATATTTGTCTTACTGTTACTGCTAACAAAGGTTATGGGTGCTTGTTAGAACCGCCTATCGAGTACCCACAATCTATAATTTAGAGCAGAAATAAGAAAAATAAGGGTTAACCCTGTAAACCCCAGTTTTACTATATAAAAGTTGGGTTCAGGGGGGTCAGAATTATATAGGCGTGTTTTCGTGATGATAAAGGTGCTCAGTGGAAACCGTTTACGTAATAGTGGAATGAGAATCAATGAAATAAAGAAATTTACAACAATCAAAAGTTTTTATTTATTCATTTATTAGCTGAAATTATTACGGCGCATGAACTTATTTTGCTTTTATTTCAACTTGTTGTTCTAAGATGGCGGACATAGCAATTCAGCTAAGGTGAGCGTAAATGGCAATGGTTTTGCTCGCGAGATATATTGAAAATAGTTGCCCTTGCGTTGTCAAATCAAAATAGAAGTGGAGGCAATGATCAGAAATCGATACAATCAACCCACAGCTCCCATCAGAGACACCAAAGGGAAAGACACACAAACATGAAACAACAGACACTAATGGAAACACCAACAGCGGAAAGCCAAAAGGACAGTTACTTTCCCACAAAATGGCCAATAGGCTATCCAAAATAAAATAATATAAGCGACACAAACACCCAAAGACAAACCATAACAAACATAAATTGCGACAGAAGAACCGCCTTGGATCGGTCAGCGGAAACGAATTCCACTGGGGAAGGGGGGGGGGGGCTTAAATCGATTTAACGTGGCCACAATCCTCGCCCTTACTTCTTACTTCCGTCGCCAAAAGCTTGCAAATGTCTTCGCAGTATACTGTAACAAAAACGTATGCTATGTCAATGCTCACCGTATACTACAAAGTTAACATGCTCCTCTGTAGAAAGATAGATCAATCTGGCAGGCACCGTCATCTTCTTTGATTCGATCCAAATTGCCATGTGTTTTCCTACTCTTATAACAACATCAGTTCCACCTTTCATCACACGCTAAATTATCGCTTCTTAGAGAAGGTTGCTATCGGTTTAGCCCCTCAATCATGCTCATTATGTCGTTAGGGGTAGAAAAACAGAGTCTATTAATCATGTTAAAATGTTTTTAGACCTCCTATCACAAAATGATAAAAAATCAATCTAAAACGAAAAACAGCATGTTATTTTCAAATTTGTTACGCTTCATATATTCAAAGCATAGATAAATGTTCATTCATTCCACTGCCCATGGAGTGGGTAAGTAACAACAGACTAGATAAAAAGAGCTTCAATAACTAGAGCTGTCAGAGAAATTGACTACAGTTCATCTACAGAAATTCCAAAAGAGGAAGATATTTTTGTTCTTAAAACCGGGGATATAATAGCAGACAACGATAAGGAAAATGCATTCATCACGAAAACAAGCCTATGTAATTCTGACCCTTTCTATAGAAAACCTGGTGCTTGCCGGGGTAAACCTTATTATTCTGATTTCTGTGCCAAAATATAGAATGTGGGTACTCATTTAAACCGCCGCATTGAGGCGGTTCTAACGTGTACCCACACTTTATATTTTGAGCAGAAATAAGAAGAATATCACAATTTTTCATCTTAAAATTTTCGATTTTTCGGCCGTAAAATTTACAATGCAGTTGCATAGACATGTTTTCGTAATGCAAAGGAAACTGTTAAAAGCACGTACAGCAATATATTCATCTGTCAAGTTTCAAAAAAATCCGAGAAATGTTCCATAAAGAGATTATCCTTTGGAAGCAAAGGCTACAATACAGAACTTAAAACCGTAGAGTGTATGGGTTGTTGCCTGAGCCAAACTAGTTATTTGCGGCATGTTTTGGCCTCATCAGTGACCCTAAAATATTTTCGAAATTCCACAGTGGAATCAGTGATCCTAAAGGACTAGAAAATATTACCTTCATTATGATGAAGGGCAGGAAGCCACACATTGCTAAAAGGAGACGTGTTCACAAAGTACTCAGTGTATTCACAACGCCAATCATAGCTTTTGTTTGTTTTTAGGTTTAACGTCCCCGTTAACACTATGTAGGCCATTTTGGAGACGCTGCTTCCAATTTTGTGGGGCTTTTAGCCGACATTGAGATGAAATGACATCACAAGCTCTGCCGCCCAATGAAACCAGTATGGTTTATATGCATGGACGGGCCGACTCGAACCACTTTGCCTGGGCAGGCTAAGATCCTCTTATCGGTTTCCCAGTACTCATGTTCGGTTGGTTTCAGCTCTGCGAGGAAGCATCATGCAGCCCATCTACAGTAGAACTTCGATGGCTCGAACACCGATGGCTCGTTTACCATGGCTGAGTCGAACCCGTTTTTGAGTCCCTAGGGAATTTCTGTACATAAGAAAAAGGGAGGGTAAAAAATAGGATATTTTCGTCTTTTATCTTGCAAATGTATGCTGTGTGTACTCATTAGAATCGCCTCGATGAGGCGATTCTAATGAGTACACACAGCATACATTTTTCATTATAGAACCCAGAAAAAGATGTCCTAGGGTATGTCGTTATGCCCCCTGGCAGTAGCCCTCAGTGGCTCGAACTACCCCTGTCTCGAACAGATTTTCATGGTCCCAAAGGTGTTCGAGCCATTGAAGTTCGACTGTATTTCTTCAAGTCCCGATGGGCGGGGGCTGCACACAATCATAGCAGTTGAGGGTTTAGTGGCTATGTTCACTAAGTCGAAACGTGAGAAGAAATATCCGAAAGAGTGTCCCTGATACATATACGTATGTTTAGTTCGTGTACAAAACATTAGTTTCAAACTATTTGATATAAAGTTATAAAAAAGATTTCACGAAGAAATGACTGCAGCTAAAATGGCTAAATTCACAAAGCTGTACAAGCTTAAACATATTCAGATTATATGAAATTGCTATGCACCTTTTCAAGCCACGTACAAACATACACAATAGAAGTGAGGGCAATGAAATAAGAAAAATAATATACATCAGTTAACTAGGGTTTAATTGGGTTAAAATTATAAAGGCATGTTTCCGAGATGATACAAGACTGACAGAATAAGTAGAGAAAGAGGAAGGAAGAGCAGGAAAGTTTCGAGATGAAATGTAAAACATGAAAAAAATATACGTGTTAAAACAGTAAAAGAAAACATCAGGATCTGTCCTGAATGTCTCGTGTCTATGTACAAATGAAAAGGAAATGTGTGTTGTTATAGGAAAGGAAAGGAATCGATGCAAGTTATCATGGTGACACGGCCCCGCCCATCGGGGCTTGAAGAAATAGATTGGCTGCATGATGCTTCCTCGAAGAGCCGAAATTCGACCGCACACGAGTACTGGTAAGCCGCTTAGAGGATCTAAGCCTGCCCAGGCAAAGCGGTGCGAGTCGGATCGTCCATGCTTATAAACTTTATTGGTTTCATTGGGCGGCAGGGCTTGAGATGTTATTTCATCTCAGTGCCGGGTAAAAGTCCCACAAAATTGGAAGGACCTATACGGTGTTGACGGGAACGTTAACCCTCACATCAAACAAACAAACAAAATCACGGTAACAAGTTGTAGAAACACACTAATCAGAAGCAAAACCGATTTTTGTGCACTTTCTTTTTTGCGCGAATGTTGAAGTCTTACAATGTTTATGAAAACAGTGGTATCGTCACTTCCTAGTATCGACAACGAAAATGGTGATGTAATATAGAACGCATCGCATGTCTCGCCAAACTTGAGAGTCATTGGCAACGAAGTCTGAAAGATAGCCCTTCTTTCAAATAGTATCAGGAGTGGAATTCTATAGTGGAATTCTAGATTCCGCTCCAGAATGGAATGTTTCCACTCCAGCTGAAGACATACTAGCCACTGGTGCCAATAAGAAAACCACATACCTTAACGCGAATTGATACACAGAGCATAGTTCCTATGGTCACTTCCGTGTCAGTGACTTCCTGTTTGCGTTCACATATGACTAAACAGCATCACCACCGAATAGGATTCTACACTCTGATCAGAGACAATTGTACAGTAAAATTCCTCTTTGTAACTGTTCAGAAGCGGCATTTTGTAAGAGTTTCTTTCTTGTTTATTTGTTTCCCTTTAGGTGCGAAGGCATATACAGTAGAACTTCGATGGCTCGAACACCGATGGCTCGTTTACCATGGATGTGTCGAACCCGTTCTTGAGCCCCTAGATAAATCCTCTGCATAAGAAAAAGTGGGGGATAATTAAGGCGATTTTAGTCTTATATCTTGCAAATGCATGCTGTGTGTACTCATTAGAATCGCCTCGATGAGGCGATTCTAATGAGTACACACATTATACATATTCATTATAGAAAACCGAAAAGATGTCTAAAACTATGTCGTTATGCCTCCTGACAGTAACCTCAGTGGCTCGAACTACCCCTGTCTCGAACAGATTATCGAGGTCCCAAAGGTGTTCGAGCAATTGAAGTTCGACTGTATGAGCCATTTAGTCGCCACTGATTTCAATTACAAAACAGAAGTGAAGCCAGTGGTCAGTAATCGGAACAATTACCTTACACATTTTAGCCCCCGCCCATCGGGGCTTGAAGAAATAGATTGGCTGCATGATGCTTCAACGCAGAGCTGAAACCGACCCGCGCACGAGTACTGGTAAACCGTTTAGAGGATCTAAGCCTGCCCAGGTAATGCGGTGCGAGTCGGCCCGTCCATGCTAATAAACCCTATTGGTTTCATTGGGCAGCAGGACTTAAGATGTCATTTCATCTCAATGTCCGGTAAAAGTCCCACAAAATTGGAAGCAATGTCTCCAAAATTACCTTTACAGTATTGACGGGGACGTTAAACTCCAAATCAAACAAAACCTTACACATTCCACCCAAGACACCAAAAGGAAAGAAAACAGCAACTTAAAACAACACCATAATCAAAACATCATAAGAAGGAAACCAAAAAGTTAGTTTCTTTCCCACAAAATGAGCAAACGGCTATTAAACGCATGACAAAACCTACAATAAGACCGGTGCGACCAGCAGAGACTCAAATCAACCTGCCCATCCATCCACTATGACACGACCTTTTGCGTATGTCTCTTTGCATAGGTATTAGTCTATAGTAGGTACATGCGATCAGCGATGACTCTGATCAGACTGCGCGAATGCGCAGTCTGATCTGAGTCTTCGCTGGTCGCTCAGGACTTCTCGTAGATTTTGGCATGCGCTGGCTCAACGATATTATTATCAGAACATACATGCAAAGGGAAACAAAGACAATAAGGATACACAAAGAACCTGTAATTTTAGTGGAGGTGTGGGTGAGGCTTTGATCGATTTGACGTGACCGGACAATTCTCGTCCTTGGTTCTGTCATGGTTTAAACAAATACTTTGTTCAGTCCCCGTGAAGGGATTCTAATTCATTCGGGCAACATCTCCGAGAACACAAAACCAAACGAATACAGAAATGAAACAACGATGTGGACTCGACAGCATAAAACAACTGAAAAACTGGAGCAAACGAAAACCAACAGTTGGACTCCAGTACAGTGGGCCCCAACTGACTAGAATAATAAAAGCTCTGCAAGAGCAATGCATCATGTCCCGCCATTACTTTTAAATAAAGCTATTCCCATAAGGTGCATTAGTCTTTCCCTAAATAAAGTTGACATGAATACGTGTCTGAGATGACTATTTTCATTCTTCAAAGGGCCATAGCTACAAAAGGAAGTAAACCAAAATTTTAGTTCTTAATTTCTGAAGAAACTAGAACTGTCAGAGGATCTGACTATAGCCCCGCTATAGCCCTGTCAGAGGAGAAAGACTCATGAATTAAAGGTAAAGACTTGTGAGAGGGTTAAATCCCTAACAAGGTACCTACGCCTTATAGACTTTTCGTGTTATTAGATCTGAAAAACAGTCTAAGTTAAAAAATAGGTTTTGGATAATGAAAAAAGCACATGCACATCTTCAGACCTATATGAAAACACCTGTTAAATTTCAAAAGGATTGACTAGAACTGTAAGAGGAGTTGCGATCACAAGGTAGCAACTCCCTATACATTTTAACATTAGTAGATCTCAAAAATTGACTAAGTTAAAAAAGGTGAAATAAGTGAAAAAAAAATATTTAAGGATAATGAAAAAAGAATATGCATATCTTCAGACCTATATGAAAACACCTGTAGAGTTTCAAAAGGATTGACCTAGAACTGTAAGAGGAGTTGTGGTCACAAGGTAGCTACTCCCTATACATTTTAACATTAGTAGATCTCAAAAATTGTCTAAGTTAAAAAAGGTGAAATAAGTGAAAAAAATTATTTAAGGATAATGAAAAAAGAATATGCACATCTTCAGACCTATATGAAAACACCTGTAAAGTTTCAAAAGGATTGACCTAGAAATGTAAGAGGAGTTGCGGTAACAAGGTAGCTACTCCCTATACATTTTGTCATTAGTAGATCTCAAAAATAGTCTAAGTTAAAAAAGGTGAAATAAGTGAACAAAAATTATTTAAGGATAATGAAAAAAGAATATGCATATCTTCAGACCTATATGAAAACACCTGTAAAGTTTCAAAAGGATTGACCTAGAACTGTAAGAGGAGTTGCGGTAACAAGGTAGCTACTCCCTATACATTTTAACATTAGTAGATCTCAAAAATAGTTTAAGTTAAAAAAGGTGAAATAAGTGAAAAAAAGTATTTAAGGATAATGAAAAAAGAATATGCACATCTTCAGACCTATATGAAAACACGTGTAAAGTTTCAAAAGGATTGACCTAGAACTGTAAGAGGAGTTGCGGTAACAAGGTAGCTACTCCCTATACATTTTAACATTAGTAGATCTCAAAAATTGTCTAAGTTAAAAAAGGTGAAATAAGTGAAAAGAATTATTTTAGGATAATGGAAAAAGAATATGCATATCTTCAGACCTATATGAAAACACCTGTAAAGTTTCAAAAGGATTGACCTAGAACTGTAAGAGGAGTTGCGGTAACAAGGTAGCTACTCCCTATACATTTTAACATTAGTAGATCTCAAAAATAGTTTAAGTTAAAAAAGGTGAAATAAGTGAAAAAATTATTTAAGGATAATGAAAAAAGAATATGCACATCTTCAGACCTATATGAAAACACCTGTAAAGTTTCAAAAGGATTGACCTAGAACTGTAAGAGGAGTTGCGGTAACAAGGTAGCTACTCCCTATACATTTTAACATTAGTAGATCTCAAAAATTGTCTAAGTTAAAAAAGGTGAAATAAGTGAAAAAAATTATTTATGGATAATGAAAAAACAATATGCATATCTTCAGACCTATATGAAAACACGTGTAAAGTTTCAAAAGGATTGACCTAGAACTGTAAGAGGAGTTGCGGTAACAAGGTAGCTACTCCCTATACATTTTAACATTAGTAGATCTCAAAAATAGTCTAAGTTAAAAAAGGTGAAATAAGTGAAAAAAAATTATTTAAGGATAATGAAAAAAGAATATGCACATCTTCAGACCTATATGAAAACACGTGTAAAGTTTCAAAAGGATTGACCTAGAACTGTAAGAGGAGTTGCGGTAACAAGGTACCCACTATCAAATATTACAGACAGACAGACAGACAGACGGAATTCCGGACAGATTACAGACGGAATTCCGGACAAGCCAAATCCAATATAGCCCCCACTTTTTCAAAGCGGGGCTATAATTAACCTTTGTGTGAAGTTTACAGAAAATATCTCCTGATACACGTATATCATGATTCGTTCGTTCATGTGAAAGGTTGCAGACAAGCCATTCCTGGCCCAAACTTAACAGTTTTTAGGGGCCTGTGACCTTGAAAATAAGCTTAAGGTCACCAGAAGCAAACCAAATCTCTGATAGGTTGCAATGATATATTGTACAAAGTTTGACCAAGTGTCATAAATTCATTCAAGAGATAGGGTGCAGACAAGCCAAAATTGACAGTTTTGGGACCTGTGTCCTTTGAAATAAGGTCAACATCACCAAAATCTAACAAAATCTTTGGTCCTTTGCAAATATATATATGTTGTACCAAGTTTGATTATATTTCATTGCTTCTTTCATTGAGCTGTCAGATGATCTGACTATAGCCCTGCGGCAGCACTATTAGTGGAGAAAGACCCAGTATCAAAATATTTTGAATTCATGCTTAGTTCTTTACCAGGTACATCACTGTAGGACATGGTATTACTCCAGAAGTTATGGACCCAAGGCAACTGTTCGGCCATTACATCTTTCTTACTTTAGAGACCACGTGTGGAATAAGTTTCCTTGAGGTAGTTAGGACAACAAACATAAAAGTTATTGAACTAAATGTTTTTTTTTTCAAAACCTACCAAGGGGCATAACTTCGACAATTATGAGCCCTTGGTCCCTATTACAGTATACACATTATAGCTAGTCATTGTCTATGTTCATACAAGCCTTCAGCTTTCTAGCTTATATAGTTCCTGAGAAATCTGACAGGAAATTTTTCAAGAATGGCAAAATTTGAAAACCTATCAAGGGAAATAACTCAAAAGAGTTATAGACACTTGACCCCTATTCTGGTAAACACAAAACACCCAGTCATTGTTCAAGTTTGTACAAAGTTTCAGCTTTCTAGCTTTCCATAGGAGTCTAACTGTTGGTGTTCTTTTGCTCCAGCTTTTCAGCGGTTGCTTGCTGTTGAGTTCTCGCCGTTGTTTCATCTCTGTGGTTGTTTGATTTTTGTGTTCTCGGAGATCTTGCACTGATGTGTTAGGAGGCCTTCATGGGGACTGAACAAATTATTTGTCTAAACCGCGGCGGAAGTAGGGACGAGGATTGTGGCCGCGTAAAATCGATTAGAGCTCTGGTGGAATTCGTTTCACTGACCTTCCAGGGCGGTTCTTCTGTCGCCGTTTATTTTATCATGGTTGTCTTTGAGTGTGTGTATCGTTTACACTTGTTTTTCGTTTTGGACAGGCGATTGGCTATTTGTTGGAAAATGACGGCCCTTTTGGCTTTCCGCTATTGAATTTTCTATTAGGGTTTAGTTATTTCATGTTTTTGTGTCTTTCCCTTTTGTGTCTCTGGTTGGAGGTGTGGGTTAATTGTATCGATTCCTGATCATTGCCTTCACTTTTATTTTTCATAGTTCCTGAGAAATATGTTACTGAAGCATTCAAGACTAACAAAAATGGAAACCTATGAAGGGACATAACTCTACGAGTTATATGTGCCCTTGGTCACTAGTCTGCTACACTACGTGCACATTCCGTAGCTTAGAGAACAAGTGTGGTATAAGTTTAAATGTAGCTGGACCACAAACATACAAGTTATTCAGCAAATTGCATTTTAAAATTTGAAAACATATCAAGGGACATGACTCTAAGAGTTATGGGCCCTTGGTCACTATTCTTCTGCTGCTACACCTCCCTTACCTTAAAGACCAAATGAGCCCCGCCAAGCGAATTTGGGTCTTCGAGCATTCCGTCATGACAAGTTTAAACTACGCATGCCCAGCCATTCAGAGGGGCCTGGGATATGGCTTTTTGTCTGAAGGTTCCTCTTGATTCACTGCTTGTATGAGCGAGCAGCGAAGGTTCTGGCGAGACTGCGCGGATGCGCAGGCTCGCCTGAACCTTCGCTGCTCGCATAGGCGATAAGTACCAAAATCGCTTGACGGGGCTCAAATGTAGTATAAGTTTCATTGAATTGGGACCGCAAACAAAAAAGTTATTATAATTTTGCAGTCACGGAATTACGCAGCCACGGACCAACGGTGTCAAGGAATCACAGCATCACGGAAGGTCATGGCAAATCCAGTATATCCCAACTGTTTCAAAGCGGGGCTATAAAAACATATAAATGACAACTTCTCCTACTCCTTTGGTCCCGTTTTATTCAAACATCACATGAGAGTTTCTTAGATGACCTTCAATCAAACCAGCTAATGAACAAGATGACCGCAAGAGCTAAAACTAAAAAAAAAAAAAAAAAAACCTGTAAGTGACAACTCCTCCTATAACTGTGGTCCAATTTCGTTGAAACTTCACAGGAGGATTGCTTTGGTAACGCTCTAGCAAACTAAATAAACCGGTTTTGCTCCAATGAACTAGATATCGAACAGAGCTAAAAAGAGAAAAAAAATAATTATTAAGTAACAACTCCTATACCGTTAGTAATGTCTTTCAAACTTCACAGGAAGGTTGCTTAGATGATCCTCTTCCAATCTAGCTAAAACGGTTCCGACCCAATGAACAGGATGGTCACCAGAGCTACAAACAGAAAAACCATCAAATGATAAAACCTCCTACATCTTTGCTCCAATTTCATCTAAACATCACAGCAGAGTTGCTTAAGTGACCCTCTACCTAAAGAATTGCCCCCCCCCCCCCCATGATCAAGATGGCTGCCAGACCAAAAATCGAAAACCCTTTAAATGCTAATTTCTCCTGTAACTTTGGTCTTACTTCATTCAAATTACATAATTTTGTTGCTGAGGTGACCCTCTACAAAAACAGCTGAAATGGTTCTGCTCTATTTAACAAAACGGCTTACAGGGCTAAAATAGACTCAACCGTTAAATAACTTAGGTGACCCTCCTCAACTGTCGCTGAAAAAGTTTTTCTTGCACACCAGACGAGGAAATCCGTGATTTTTCCCTGGGATAGAAATTTATGTTCTGACCCTGGTGTTCCGACCCCAAATCGAATATAATCGCATGTTTGATAAATGCACTGTATAATTACAACCTCATGCGCGGCGACGTCATGCGTGACGTCACTAAACAATCCTGTTGAGTCATCACAAAATGGCGGACGTCGGTAACCGAAGTGACAGCAGCATTAAAAATTCGTAATAGAAATGGAAGGTATGCAAGAAAAAGAATCCTATATGGGTGTGAGGGGTGGATAGAAAAATTCGTCCCTCGGGATCACTGTTCGGCATCACGAGGCTTCCCTCGGGACGGATTTTTCCATCCACCCCTCACACCCATATAAGATTCTTATATTCTTGGATGAACTGCCAAGGCTAAAATAGATACAAAATGACAAATCCTCCAACACGTTTGGTCAAGTTTTATTTAAACTTTACAGGAATGTTGATTATATGAAACCCTCCACCAAATCAGATAAAACGGTTCCGTTCCAATGAACAAGATGGCTACCATAACTAAAAGTAGAAAAAACCTTTAAATGACAACTCCTCCTAGGATTGTTGCTTAGGTGACCCTCGACAGTTATGGGACACTTCTGCTGGGATGAACAAAATTTCTGTCAGAGCTTAAAATAGAAAATCCTTAAATGACTTCCAAACACTTTCCCGTGAAATTAATGAAACTAACTGGAATTTACTGAAGGACAACGATGTAGATTTTTATGCTCAAAATGTAACAGACACAATTTTAAACCTTATAAACAAATATATTCCAAATAAACTATACACATTCGCAAATCCGATCCACCGTGGCTGACTAATAATATAAAGAAACTTATGAGAAAACGTAAACGCCTGTATGATAAGTACAAAAGGACAAAACAACAACCAGAGTTTAAAAAATACAAACAAGTCAGAAACCAAGCCACTTCTTCTATTCGACTAAAAACGATGAACTTAACAAATTAAAGAACAAACTTAAAGATCCCAATATAAATCAAAAGGATTGGTGGAAAACATTGAAAAACTTCATGAAACCAGAACAACAATCTGCCATGCCTTCGCTGACAGTGGACAATATTATTGTATGTGACGACAAAGAAAGCCTTCGATAGAGTATGGCATAAAGTAGAAGTAAAACAAAGATCAGGAATCGATACAATTAACTTACTCCATCCATAAAAGACACCAAAGGGAAAGAAATACAAACATTAAGCGACCAGACCATAATGGAAACCTAAACAAAGGAAGGCCATATGGACAGTTACTTTCCCACAAAATGGCCATATGGCCATCCAAAATTAAAAGACACAAGTGATACACACAGTAAGTAACAAACAACAACATAAATAAATCGCCACAGAAGAGCCATAAACGTTCTTCTGTTGGCTTTTCTGGGCCGCTTCTTCAGTGGTTTACAGACAGACTATTTAGACAACAGAAAACAGCGTGTTGTTTTACCTGGATCAGCTTCAACTTGGACTTCAATAAAGGCTGGTGTCCCTCAAGGTCCTATTCTCGGTCCTTTCCTTTTTCTAGTTTATATTAACGATATTGTTGAAGATATTCACTCTTCCACCAGACTCTTTGCTGTTGATACCAACCTTGATATCATTGTTGATGATCCCGTTGAGGCCTCTAATCTATTAAATACTGATCTGTTAAAAATTAACGAATGGGCTAAACAGTGGCTTGTCAAATTCAATCCATCTAAGTCAGAGTCAGTGGTGTTTTCCAGAAAAAGGAATAAACCTTACCATCCTCCAGTCTTTATGAACCAAACCCCGATCAATGAAATAACATCTCATAAACACCTTGGTGTTGTATTTTCAAATGACTGTACATGGCATAAACACTTAGATTATATCAAAACAAAAGCATGGGGTCGTATAAATATCATGAGAAAGCTAAAATTTAAACTCGATAGGCACTCGCTACAAACTATGTATTTTTCTTTTATTAGACCACTAGTCGAATATGCAGACGTCGTTTGGGATAATTGAACTTTATACGAAGTTAACGAGTTGGAGAAAATACAAAACGAAGCCGCTCGCATCGTATCTGGTTCATAATGAAACAAGGTGGGAATCATTAGCATCACGTAGAAAGAAGCACAAACTAAAACTCTTTTATAAAATGCAATACGGCTTGACTCCTGACTATCTTTCTTCACTTGTACCCGTCCCAGTGGGAAACATTTCTGCATATAACCTACTTAACGCACAAGACCTAAATACTGTACAAGCACATTCTCAACTACTGTACTATAAATCCTTCTTCCCATCAGTCATACGAGACTGGAACGGACTTTCCAAAGAAATAAGAAATTCGCCAAGTCCAGCTTCCTTCAAACGTAAACTTGATCTTAACCTGGCTTCTCCGCCGAGGTACTACTGTGACGACAAGAGGACAGGTCAGATTTATTACGCTCGTC
Source organism: Lucinisca nassula (assembly GCA_963580285.1). Taxonomy (NCBI): domain Eukaryota; kingdom Metazoa; phylum Mollusca; class Bivalvia; order Lucinida; family Lucinidae; genus Lucinisca; species Lucinisca nassula. The sequence continues at coordinate 62,471,836 of OY757010.1, forward strand.
TGAGAATGAGATGCAGTTCTCTAAATCAACATCTATTTTCAAAAAAACATCATTGAAAGCCCACTTTGTGACTGCGGAGCTGTCGAAACTACTCAACATTTCCTATCTTCCGCCATACGATACACACACCTACGACAAGAACTCTACGATGAAATACAATCAAAATGTCAGCCGTCTCTTAACGTACTTCTGTTTGGTAATCACGAATTATCGAATTCTAACAACAAGCAAATAGTCTTGGCCGTTCAAGAGTTCTTAATCAAAACTAAACGTTTCGAAATAAACTCATAAATTCCAGTAATTATTGCAAACCTATTATATATAGACATACATACTTAAATTTATTGCATCCGGAATTCTACTCAACAAGACGGTTTCTCAAACATAGTTGTTTCAATATCAATTAATAATATTCCATACTAAAGAATTTATGTTATACTAGACCTCTTGCCTAACTTAGCCGGACATACATATGACATTGCACCAATTTCATTTAGCCATTGTACTTTATATTTCTGCGCCCCCGTGGAGCCAATATAGCTAGACGCTTAGATAACTTGACATAATTTAACAAAAATATCCAAAATACAATATTTTATTTCCAACTACTGTTTTGCATTATCACAAGTCACCATGCTACTATTGTACTTAGATTTGTTGTAAAAATGGGAGACAGACTTCCATAAGTTATTTGACTTCCTTCTGAATCCCATCGTATAATGTTTTTTTATAGAGTTAGTTAATTATATGTATTTTATGTATTATACAAATAAATAAACGTTTAAACTAAATGACAACACTATACATTTGGTTGATTTTCATGTAAATTTCATTGGAAAAGAAGAAGTAAAACAAAGATCAGGAATCGATACAATTAACTTACTCCACCCATCAAAGACACCAAAGGGAAAGAAACACAAACATTAAGCGACCAGACCATAATGGAAACCCAAACAAAGGAAGGCCATAAGGACAGTTACTTTCCCACAAAATGGCCATATGGCCATCCAAAATAAAAAGCCATAAGTGATACACACAGTAAGTAACAAACAACACCATAAATAAATCGCCACAGAAGAACCGCTTTGGAACGGTCAGTGGAATGATTTCCACTGGGGGGCTTAAATCGATTTTACGTGGCCACAATCCTCGCCCTTACTTCCGTCGCGATTAAGACAAATAATTTGTTCAGTCCGCATGAAGTTTGAAGCATGAAGCATAGGAAGTTTGCTTAGGCGGCTTTCTTTAAAAATGATTTTGCTCCAGTTAAGAAAATTGCTAGCAGATTTAAAAGAAGAAAAAAAAAAGAATGTTGCCCAGGGGACTACGTATCTAAATTCAACAGTTTGAATAAGTTGGCTGTCAATGGCCTTAGAAGCTATGTGACATCTTCAAATCGGCCCTCATGTTATAATTTTAATTGTCCAATATGGCAAATATACTAGTATTTTGTTGGAGAAAACCCATACTAGCTTTTGAAATTGCAAATGCTGCTCACATTTCTTTTAAAGATCAATAGCACTGTATAAGATACTGTGTTTAAGAACACATACAATTTTAACACTTGACAAGTTTGTTTAGTTAACGATGCTTTGAACAACTGGACCTAATTCAGTGCTTTCCATGCTTTGATATTAAAATGTATACTGTTGGCTTTATGGCTTACATGTATATGTCAGCCCACCGCGGGGGTTGGTGGTTGGGTGTGGGGGTGACCAGTCGGAAGCGCGCGCGTCTGGCTGGTGTTCAGAAATCAGGGACTGGATCATTACGAAAACACGGCTATACAAATACATTGTAAATTTTACTGCCGAAGAAAGGAAAATTTTAAGATGAAAAATTGTGATAGTTTTCTTATTTTTCCTCAATATATAGATTGTGGGCACACGTGAGAACCGCCTCATCGATGCGGTTCTAATGAGAACCCGAAATCCATATTTTTTACCAGAAATAAGAAAAAATAAGGTTTACCCCTCTGAACCCCAATTTTTATTATATAACAGTGGGGTTCAAGGGTGTCAGAATTATATAGGCACGTTTTCGTGATGCCTTGCTGGGTGACCAACATGAACTTTTTTCTGTGGTCATTCTTTCTCTTCAGCTGATTCAAACAGGGCAGTTGTCAGTTTCTGGTGAAGAAATATGCACTGTACTGGTCTAGGATGGCCGTTGTGTATACCTACCATCTGGATATGACTAAATGGTTTTTACTCGGTCGTTAACCCTTTTCCTGCTGAATATTCAGTTTAGCCACACACATTTCTGTCTTTGAACCAATCAAATTACTTGATGTAATTTATTCATACTATTTCATAAACTGAATGTCAAACACTGCAGATCCTGATCAGATGGCTTCTTCAGAAGCCATCCGATCTGGATCTACACTGTTTGCAAAGATAGGGGTTGTCGTGAACAGCAGGATAAGAGGTTAGCTGCAAAGCAAACCAAACCAAATGTAATTTATGCAATAATAAGCAATGTGTTTTGTACATTATCATAGGTTGTTGCATGACATTCATTACAGTTGTATGGATTTCTTTTGGCGGCCCAGTACATCGGGGCTTGGAAAAATAGATTGGCTGCATGATGCTTCCGCGCAGAGCTGAAGCCGACCGAAGTTTTGAACACTGGTAAACTGCTTAGAAGACATAAGTCTGCCCAGAAAAAGACCGTCGCTCAGAAACTAGCCGTTTCTCTGGGCTTGTGATGTCATTTCATCTCAATGTTTGGTAAACATCCCCCCCCCCCACTAAAAAAATCGGAGGCAACCACAATAGGGATGACGGGGATGAAATCTCAACGCAAACAATGACATAACCTCCATGAGACAAGCGTTTAGAGCGCTATGGTGCAGTGGTAAAGCATGGGATTAGAGATCGGGAGGTGTCCAGTTCGATTCCCGCAAGCGCCAAGTGTTGTTTTCTTGAACAAGAGATTTTATCCACATTGCTTAGGACTGGTTCCTACCCAGGAAAACAGGGCCACATTGAAGATTAGTACTAGTACTGAATGTGTTACCCTTTATCAATAAAGTCTATTATAATTATTATTATTATTATTATTATTAGTAGTAGTAGTAGTAGTAGTAGTATATTATTATACCGAACATTGCATTTCGTTCTCGGGCAAACATACATGATAGCTTATTCATTTTGTCAACTTTAAGACGGGTTTCAAACAAAGGGTTGTTCTTACAAAGTTATCGTCATTAAACAGTCGAATTTACAAACATGAACCTTTTAGAACCCATCTGATTAAGGCCCATATCAATCACATTTATTTCGCTGTCCCAATCGTTCTTCAGATTAGCTTTCCGAGCAAACAAAAGGCAGCAAATTACTGTCAAAATGACGGGTCGTGGACAATGTATTATCCCTATTATTGGAAGTGCGGCATACTCGCAAACGGCCTTCGTTTAAGATAAAATGCTAAACTAGTCAATGCATTGACCATCAGGACACTTCTTCATTGACTGGTCAAAATGTCATTTTGTGTAATTGGAATTTGTTCTGAAGAGAGTATTAACCCTGAAATCTCATAGGATCAGTATCCGAAACTGACAATGTTCGCACGAAAACATCACGTGAACAAGTCGTTAAAATGAACACCCTACTAAACCCCACTTTATATAGAGAAAAATGTGGTTTACGTGGTTATACATTGTTTTCCTTATTTCTGTTCCAAGACAAAGGTTGTGGGCACTCGTTAGAACCGATTGTAGATACTCGAAAGAACTGCCATAATGAGGCGGATTTTCATCAGAAAAGTAGCCATTTTGGAGATGTGAAAAAATGCACTATACCGAACGCGTGTGTGATATTTTGCTTACAGCCACTGCAAGAAAATAATTGTGGGTGCTCGTTTGAACCTCCTAAATCGTTTACTTTGAGCAAAGAATAAAGAAGATAATATACTCCATGTAAACCACACTTTCCTGTATATACAGTGGGATTTACAGGCGTTCTCATTACACCGGTCCTACATATAAAGCGCCACTACTCGTACTACGTCATGGACGCACACAAGAAACCCTTTTACAATAAACGTCCGATCCGTCTGCAAAAAGCTACAAAAATAATAGATATAATAAAATCGTAAAACAGAAAAATGATAACAAAAACTGGTCTTGTATCTAAATGTCAAATGCCACTCCTACATTTATACCGCACAAATATCGCCTTATTTTGTGGCACCCACAAAAACGTGCAACTCGCAAAACACCACTTTCCACTATAACTATTGAGTTTTGTTCAGTAATTTGAAACAAATCCTACCCTAACCTAGCAAACCCCACAAAGGGGCTGTTGCCAGCAGTGAAGACCCATCCCAGATGCCACAAAACGCCACATCTGATCAGTGTTTTAACATTTTTCCCCTCAAAAAAAAAAATAACGATTTTTGTAAAATTTACAATAGACAAAATGCATATTTCCCCATTAGCATGTAAATTAAATATGGATGCGTCCAAAACTTCTATGTTTTATTTCAAGATTGGTTACATCACGAAAACACGCCTCTATTATTTTGACCCCTTGAACCCCATTTTTACACAGTAAAATTGGGATTCACAGAGGTAAACCTTATTTTCCTTATTTCTGCTCTTAAATGTAGATTGTGGGTACTCGTTAGAACCGCCTCGATTTTTCATCTGAAAATTTTCGGGTTTTTTTCTGCGGTAAAGTTTACAATGTGTTTGTATAGGCGTGTTTTCGTAATGAAATGGAAGGAATTTACAAGACATCGGAATACGTGAATACCTGTAATTGCCGGTGTAAATTATTAAACTAATAACCGTTTACATTTGCAATAAATCGCCAACATTATATTTACTTAGAAAACTTTCACACATTAGCGATATTTGATGAACACTTAGTTAATTAATTCCTTATTTATAAAGGCATAATATTACAAGCACATCCATATTTACTTTCTGTATACAGAGAGACAGTGAAAAGAGTCCAACAGAAAGATCAAAGTAGACACTAATTAGAAGTGTTAAATAAAATCTTTTAAAGGGTTTGTCACATACAGAGATATTCCAAAAACAGTAGTCTTTGGTTTCTTTATTCGATGACCTACATCACGGTATACATGATGCTTCCACGCAGAGCTGAAACCAACCCGCACACGAGTACTAGTAAACCCCATGGAGGTTCTAAAGCTGCCCAGGCAAAGCGGTGCGAGTCGGCCCGTCCATGCTTATAAACCCTACTGGTTTCATTGGGCGACAGGGCTTGAGACGTCATTTCATCTCAATGTCGGTAAAAGTCCCACAAAATTGGAAGCAACGTCTCCAAAATGACCTTTACAGTGTTGACGGGGACGTTAAACCTCAAATCAAACAAGCAAACAAAACATCACGGTATAACGTAACACAACCGTGCGTTAAAATGGCGTCTTTCTTACCGCTACAACTAGCATTTAAGCCGGCGCATGACAAAACCTACAATATGATCGGTGCGACAAGCAGAGACTCAAATCAACCTGCGCATCAATCCACTGTGCGGGACCTTTAGCATAGATATAAGCCAATAGTAGGTACATCTGATCAGCGAAGACTCTGATCAGACTGCGCGAATGCGCAGGCTGATCTGTGTCTTCGCAGGTCGCTCATGCCTTCATGTAGATTTTGTCGTGCGCTGACTAATTTTTAGATGCGAAAGTCATAGCAACAGATAAGGTGGGTATTTAAGAAATAGATCAGCTCTAACTGTGATTTGTTGTGTAATAAATCACAGTTTGGAGGTCAGTTGTAAAGTAGACAACTCACGAGCGCGTAGCGCGCGTGATTTGTCTACTTACAACTGACCGACAAACTGTAATTTATTACCCAACAAATCACTGGCTAAAGCTGATCTATTTCGATTCTAACACGCTGAAAATCGGCAATAATGTTGTTGTTTCCTTCAAAATCTCACAACTTTTCGCCATTGTTAGAAGAAATCCCGCTAAAATTATCGACTGAAACACATGCATTTATATCGTTTCTAACGTTTTCGATGCGAGAAAATGACGTTACACCGTCTAACGTCAAGTAAATCGACTAGTGACGTCATAAATTAGCAGTTTTTAATGACGTCATTCGTCACGCTCTTCCTTGGCGTGATTTGTTGTAGAATAAAACACAGTTATTTTCCATTGCCTATATAGGCGCGCTGTGTTAGAATTTGTGATAATTCCTTATTTCCTCCATATAAACCTATGTTGTGTGATTCACATTATTTGTGGTGAGTCGAACCGTCCCTGCATATAAACCCAATTGGTTTGCTTGGCTGGAAGGCGGGTACATGTAAAGGGTAAAAGTCCCACCAAATCGGAAGCAACGTCTGCAAAATGAACTAAATAGTGTTCAACCTCAAAGCAAACCAAAGGAATACCTAACCGCACTTCCTGGGTAGACTTATACAAAAGTAGTTAACCCGCAGAACAATGCACATTCTTTCACCAGAAACTGAAAGCTGCCCTTTTTGATCCGGCGGATGCGAGAGAATGACCGTTGAATAGACTTTATGTTCAATCTCCACGAAAAACTGTTGCCGACCCCAGCAGGTCTCGAACCTGCGACCTCCGGATCACCAGTCAGACGCGCACCCAACTGCGCTTCCAAGGCAGTGTCGGTCAAAATGTAGCAAATGTATGGAAATTGTCTTAATTTAGTTTATTATTATTGTTTATTATAATTCATAATGTTAACGGGTCGGGGAACCGGCATACTGAGGCGGTAGTAGACTTGCCCAAGTCCCTACATTTACATTTATTATTTTTAAATGAAAGTCCCTTTAAACACAAAAATATGTAAAAGTCTCTTTAGTCTCCATTCCTGAATATGGTGTTAATTTCACAATTTTCATAAATATTTCATTTACAATGTATTTTTTTTTTTTTTTTTTTTTTTTTTGTAAACAAGATTTCTACAATGGAGACCTAATTAACAGACTTGGGCAAGTCTAAGTCAAGTCTACGAGCAAACACACTCGATATTTGCAGCAGAAATAAAACCAATCCCAATGATTTTCACCATAAATACATGCATATGCCGTGGCAATATCCGATTCGATATTATTTTTTATCTTGTTTTCGCTATGTATACATACACTGTAAAATGCGTCACCAACCGTAGGTGTACACTTGTCACACATGCCACCCGGTACTTTCAGATGGGTCCGGCCCATCATTTTTTCATGCATTTAAACTGAGACGCGTCACAAGTAAATCTACCTTCTAAGGCTGCGACCAGGCAAGACGCATAAAAGCCCCACAGCCCAGCAAAAGTATTGAAAACTTGAGAAATTGAACTATCTAATCTTAACATTCATTACAAAAACACGCCTATTTAAATATATTGAGAATGCCACCCAAACATGAAAATTTCCCAGTGATAAATTCCGATATTTTTCATTTTTTTGCTCTAAACATAGATTGTGGGTACTCGTTAGAACCGCCGGTTCTAACGAGTACTCACAATCTTTGTTTTGGAGCAGAAATAAGAAAAATGATGTATATCCCTGTAAACCTCAGTTTCACTTTATAAAAGAGGGGTTTAAGGTGAATCAAAATTCTATAGGCATGTTTTCGTGATGGCAGGACGCATAAAGCTTCACAGACTATCCAAATTCTTCGAAACTTGAGAAATTATACTAACTAAAGAGCAAATAATAAGGAGCTGATCAGATCTGCACATTTTTGTTTTTCGCAAACATCAAAGCATGTTTTCTCATTATGCGGCCCACAAAAAGTTTATGCAGAACGTTCTAAGAAAGATCATATCAATGGCATTAACTGAAGAAATAAACTGTGATCTGATCGTGTCATGGGAGGGTGCAAATATTCGAATATTTTATTCCATTAGTCGAAGTAATTGTTACGTTATCTTTACAAAATTTTAGGCATTTATGATAAAATGTCGAATTCGGAGCATTGGCAGTGAATCAGAAAATATGATCTTTTAACAGACTAAACAGATTTTACATATTATGTTTTACTTGTTTATAATAATAAAGCCGCTTCAGTGTTAGCATCAGAGAATGTCAAGTCGCATAATGAGAGCTAACACATGCGAAATGGGAACTTGGCATTTTCGGAATTGTTTGTTTGTTTGTTTATATTTGACGTCTTCGGCAATACTATTGCACGACCCGCAGAAAAAGCGACCGACTGAAGTCAGTTGATTTTCTAAGAGTGCCCTTAAATCACCGTGTCATTCTGTCAGTCTGTCTGTCCGTCCGTAACCCGTTTGTGAAAATTGGCGATAGTGACTTAACCGATTGGAATATTTAAATAATTTTTGGCATATTGATAGATATCAATGAGATCTAACCAATGAACTTGACAACTATTACATTCATTCCATTTAGTATAGCCTCGCCGAGGCGAAAAATGTGAAAATTTTCGAACTGCTTCTCCTCGGAAACCGTTGGGCCGATTGAAGTCAAATTTCATATGGAGCCTCTCTATGGGATTGGTAAAACCAAAATTTGCTCATATGGTCCAGGTCACATGACCAAAATGGCTGCCAAGCCATATATGGTAAAACCCTTCAAAAAAGATTTCCACGAAACTTGATAAATAGCATCTGGGACGTAGGCCCATCATAAAGTGCTAAAATGGTGACCCTGGGCTGACCTTGACATTATTTGGGCCTAGGTCAAACTTTGACACATATGCTTTTGTATTGGAAAAGTAAGAATGCAATTTATCCTGCAAACGATTCAGAATACAGTACTAAAGTATAAGATATATTTTTGCTCCTTACGATAAGGCGCATTTATTGGGGGAACCGTTTATGGTCTAGGTCACATGACCAAAAATGGCCGCCATACCCATATATGGTAACACTCATAAAGCTAAAAGCATCCGGCGGGTCGAGCACTTCAGCTGAAGCACCGGTTTAGGTCTGTTCTCATTTTGTGGTACTTTCACCCGAAATCGAGATGAAATGACATATCAAGCCCTACCGGTCAAAGAAACCGCTTATTAAGAGTTTATATAAAAATGCGGCTTTGCCTGGACAGGCTTAGACCTTTTAAACGGTAAACCAGTTCTCGAGTTCATTTGGTGTCAGCTCTGCGCTGAAAAATCACGAACCCCAATCTATATCTCCACGACCCGATGAGCTTGGTTTTGTTTGTTTGATTTTATGTTTAACGTCCCCGTCAACATTGAATAGGTCATTTTGGAGACATTGCTTCCAATTTTGTGGGACTTTTACATGACATCGAGATGATATAACATCTCAAGCCCTGTCGCCCAATGGAACCAATAGGGTTAATAGGCATGGGCGGTCCGACTCGCACCGCCTTGCCTGGGCAGGCCTAGCTCCTCTAAGTGGCCGATGAGCTTGGACGATGCTTCAAATGCGTGAGCGCAGTAAAATAACAGGACTAGACACACCTCTTTCACGAAGTCTTTGACAACGTGGCCGACTCACCTATAAGTTTTTGCTGATCGCCTACATCACGAAAACACACATATATAATTTTTACCCCCTTGAACCCCACTTTTATGTAGAAAATCTGGGGTTTCCGGGGGTATACCTTATTTTTCTTTGTTCTGCTCTAAAATATAGATTGTGGGTACTCGTTAGAACCGCCTCGATGAGTGCCCATCGAGGCGGTTCTAACGAGTGCCAACAATCTATATTTTGAGCAGAAATAAGAAAAATATAGCAATTTTTCATCTTAAAATTTTCATTTTTTCGTCGATAAAGATGGCAATGTTTTTGCATACGCGTGTTTGCGTAATGACTAGACACACCTCTTTCACGAAGCTACCCAGTGTCATTTCTGCATGTCTTTGACAACGTGGCCGACTCACCTATAAGTTTTTGCTGATCGCCTACATCACGAAAACACACATATATAATTTTTACCCCCTTGAACCCCACTTTTATGTAGAAAATCTGGGGTTTCCGGGGGTATACCTTATTTTTCTTTGTTCTGCTCTAAAATATAGATTGTGGGTACTCGTTAGAACCGCCTCGATGAGTGCCCATCGAGGCGGTTCTAACGAGTGCCAACAATCTATATTTTGAGCAGAAATAAGAAAAATATAGCAATTTTTCATCTTAAAATTTTCATTTTTTCGTCGATAAAGATGGCAATGTATTTGTATACGCGTGTTTGCGTAATGACTAGACACACCTCTTTCACGAAGCTACCCAGTGTCATTTCTGCATGTCTTTGACAACGTGGCCGACTCACCTTTAAGCTTTTGCTGATCGCCTATTCACCATATTTGCATTATTTGCTGGCTCCCAGCTTGCACATTGTCAATATTGGAAAAACAGGTAAAAAAATATCACATTAAAATTTTTTATTATTTGCACTTTTTTTTTTTTTTTTGTTTTGTTTGTTTTTTTCCTTTTTTTGATGGGGAGTGGGGGGGGGGGGTAAAATTTTTAATATATTTGAATAGGAAAGTTTTCTCATGCTTTTTACATGGTACAGATCGGCCTGCGAATCAGCGTAGTCTGTACACAACCTGTATCTTTGTTGCCTTGATAGTAAAATAGCACCAGTTTGTGTAGCTCACTTGAGTCGGTGCGCATCTGACTGCTAATCATGGGTTCGCGGGTTCGGTACCTGCCGAGTCGGAAACATTCTGATATTAGAAGGACAGTTGTCATTTTCTGATGAAAACATGTGCCCTGTACTTATTTGAATCGCTTTAGTGAGGCGGTTCGAACCAATTTGGAGAACATCACGGAAACACGCCAAAATAATTTTGACCCCCTTGAACCCCACTTTCATATAGCAGAACTGGAGTTTACAGGGGTAAACCTTATTTGTCATATTTCGGCTCTAAAATATAGAGTGTCGATACTTAGAACCGCCACAATTACCCACAATCTATATTTTGAGCAGAAATAAGAAAAATATCACATTTTTTCCTCTTAAATCTTCATATTTTCGACGATGAATATTGTGTATTTTTATAGGCGTGTTTTCATAATGATAAATAAGAAAAATATCACAAAAGGTCATCAGAAGAAGAAATGAAAGACTGTACAATGTCACACGAATTTTTGTTATCGTCATGAGACCCCACATGTAACATAGACAGAGTCCCCATACAGTCCACTCTTGTTTTACGGATAAATTAAAACCGGTGGCGATGAAATAAACAGCAAAGCATAACGAAAACACGCCTATACAAATACATTGTAAACTTTACCGCCGAAAAACGCAAAATTTCGGATGAAAAAGTGTGATATTTTTCTTATTTCTGCTCAAAATATTGATTGTGGGTACTCTTTAGAACCGCCTCATGGAGGCGGTTCTAACGAATACCCACAATCTATATTTTAGAGCAGAAAGAAGATTAGAACCGCCTCATGGAGGCGGTTCTAACGAATACCCACAATCTATATTTTAGAGCAGAAAGAAGAAAAAAAATGTTTACCCCTGTAAAACCCTGTTTTACTATTTAAAAAATGGGGTTCAAGGGGGTCAAAATTATATAGGCGTGTTTTCGAAATGGGCTCACAAGGAAAAGTCAAAACGCTTTGTCCATATATAGTCTATCTACTCGATACAAACACATTGAAACGACAATTTGGGCAGCTCACGAATTGATGAATTAATTTCAACACTATTGCATAATACTCCAAGATACAATTGTTGCTTTACTCGGCGAGGCGATCAACATTTGTTTCTTGGAGTTATTTAGAGCAAAAGGCCCTTAATCCTTCTCTTGCTGTTCACGACAACCCCTATCTTTACAAACAGTGTAGATCCAGATCAGATGGCTTCTGAAGAAGCCATCTGATCAGGATCTACACTGTTTGGCATTCAGTTTATGAATTTGTAGCAATAAATTACATCAAGTAATTTGATTGGTTGATAGACAGAAATGGGTGTGGCTTAAATGAATATTCAGCAAGATAAGGGTTAAATTGCAATTAATTTACTCCTTATTGGGATGATTTAATACCGACAAATCCTTCATAACGGCAACGTGTTAGGGAACAAATACTGGCCTTATAACGAGGGTTCTATGTATAAAACGGTTATTAACCTATAATTGCAAATTTCAATATTAATTACCAGGTTTCTACGGAATTGTTGTCTATTACCCCCCTTAATTGCCTTTTAATTGTAAAATACCAGGAATATAAGCAAACATTTTCTTATTTCTCATTTGACATCTGCCAAAGTATTATTCTATGAAAACTATTCTTTGATTACTACAGCAATCAACAAGATAAAGATTAGTAATGGTGTTAACAGACTCTACACAGAAATAGCTTGGCCGAACTTGACAAAAGTCAAATAGCGTCGCATTACGATACCACATCCGTGCAACATAGTGTTTTCTTTAATACCTACAAAACGGTTAATTGTATGACGAAAATTTTAATAGTATTCTTATTCATACTTAAAACATAGGTTGTAGGTGCCCGATAGAACCTGTTCTAACGAGTATCCATAACCTATGTCTTGGAGCAGAAAAACGAAAACTAATACATGCCCCTTAAACCCAAGTTTTCTCTTTACAAAGTGGGGTTTCTGAGGGTGTTCAGTTCACGGCCTTGTTAATATGATATTTGTAGACAATGATGCCTAAGATAAACCCTTGAATTTGCACCGTTGTTCACTTTTTCAATCATGTGAATAGTGTACAAAAACAACATTTTTATAGGCAGGCCAAGAATGAAGGATGATAGCAGTGTCCAGACCCTTTTATGTCTTTTTTTTTTTTTTTTTCTTTTTTTTTTACTTAACAGCAGCAGGTTGTGGCAGGATCGGGTGTCTTCCGTATGTTGGCGAAGAGTGTCTCCACAAACTTCAGTTTGGTGCAGTGTACGTCTTCATTACGTTGTCAGCATCGTGTCATCGAGCCAATTTCCATCACGTTATCAAGCTCGCGAAAATGAACACCTCTTTAAACACCACTTTATACGGAAATAGTGGGTTTACGCGAGTTCGCATTATTTCCCTTACTTTTGCTGAATAACATCGAGCGTGGTTACTTGTCTAACGAGTATACAAAATCGATATTTGGGCTAGAAATGAGGAAAATATAAAAGAAAGAATCTGAACAATGCTCATTATAGTCACAATAAAAGTGAAGGCAATGATCAGGAATATAGCGGAAAGCCAAAAGGACAATTACTTTGCCACAAAATGGCCAATTGGCTATTCAAAACCTAAACGGTATAAGCGATACACACATTCAAAGACAAACTATAACAATAATAAACCGCGCAGGACGGTCAGTGAAAATAATATCACTGTGGGGTGGGGGAGAGGGGGCTTAAATCTATTTTACGCGGCCACAACCCTCGCCCTTACTTCCAATGTAACATCGGGAACAAATATTGTTGTTAGAACGAATGTTCTCTATTTTTGTTTTCAAGTGTATCCGTCATAGGTGGTTTAGCTGATTCCACGCGATATTCGATAGGTTTTGCTCTGTTCCAACTCATTGCGGCTTATCTCCAAACATTAGCCTTCTCAAAACGACACTGCCTGGCTCTGTTCTTTTCGGTCCGTTTCCTTTGATTTCCCATAAGCACATTTATCATTATTGTAATGAATTTTACAAACAAGTATAGAAGCTTCGCATTTCAGCACCAAATTAAAAAGAAATAAGAGTTAAACACTACTAATCTACCAATCTATTTTCTACGCACTTACGTTTTATATATCAGAATTCCCGGTGTGTTATCAGCAAATATTACTCAGGAATCGGTAATGGTTTCGGCAATACGGCAAGGGAATGGTTTTATTATGACTACTTTTTCTATCGGCAGTGTGATAAAGAAACGCGTAGTTATCTCTGAACTAAAACTGACTAGAATCTCCTTTCCTGGTTTAGACAATGTGGAGTTGGTAAACTCAGTAAAGAAGTTTAGAGTAATTTTGTCTTATTAATACATCGATTAAGTTCAGTAAAATAAAGTGAGGCTAGTGCAAGAACATGGCGAAGTTATAACTAATATATCATGCTTTACACATAACATTTCTCCAAACGATTTTGAACAGTTCAACAATCAAATGATTTGCGTGCCACATTTTGTTTGATGGAGAACATGTAAATAAAAATAAAAAATGAGTTCCTTTAATAACAATGAAAACATTCATAAGAAAGGAGATGGGTCATACTACGTAGTTTCGGCTGACAAATCCTCATCAGTGACCCTGTAATGATCCGACAACGAAAGCCAGAGGAAACATTCTGCAATTTTGCGAATTTCAAATAGGCAGTCGATTCAAAGACTGATATAAATCAAAATGGGATCCAAATAATTAAAAACCTGTCTAGAAAATGAGTCTAAACCAATAATTTATTTCTGATTTCTCAGAATATTCACGCTGATCTCAAAGGACCAAAAGTAAAACTATAAACTGCACTATGGTTGGTGTACGGGGAGACGTTTTACGGCCGCCACACGGCACAACACCAGCTGCAGTGAAGGCAAATAAAAATCAAAAATGAGTTCCTTTAAGAACAATAAAACATTCATAAGAAAAGAGATGGGTCATACTACGTAGTTTTGAATGTTTTCATTGCCTTGTTGCAGAAGAGATTTAAGTCCCACGTTGAATTTTGAAATTAAACCAGAATGTCGTCTATAAAACTTCGAAAAGGCTTTTCGTAGTTTATGATACCGATATCACTGATTAAGGACTTTAGCATTAATGATTTATTACGAGTATTGAAGTCAGTTACATGATTAGAGACCCTGGTAAATGGAATTAATTGCGTAATATAAACACCGTACGTTGTCACACATCCAAGAAGGAATATTTACAAGCTCAAAATCAAAATCATCGCGTTTATCATAAATTGTGCAGGAAACAAATTCAATACAATAGGTAAACGTAAATCCAAAAGCGGGGCCTCGGTATCAGAAGAATAATTATGCTTTATTTATCTGAAGTTCTGGGGGATAAATTTGACTGATCAAACCATTAAAGTAGGTAATGGTGATATTCAATAAATATCTAGACGTCGAGCTTCAATGATTTCAGATTAGTTTTTAACGGGAAGGGACATCATGGTGTATCTTTTATAACAAAACAAGATCAAATCAACCACAAGGTGTGCGCAATTCGTACCCATCGGAATTCCCACAATTTTGCCTAAATGACTTGATGTAAAATCTTATATAAATATTGTCAAATGGAAAGGTGAGACGGCTCCCGCCCATCGGGGCTTGAAGAAATAGATGGACTGCGTGATGCTTCCACGTAGAGCTGAAACCAACACCTAGTTTAAGGTGACGTAAATAGTCTGAAATCGGTATTTCGGTCCTTTAGAAAATATATGTCGTATTCCAGAATAAATATGACCAGCAGCAGGATAGCAATACCCTGAATCTCTACAATTTCAGGTATCAGGAGTGTAAGTATCAGTATCAAGATCGGAACACGTATCGATATTAAAATGATAGATCTAACAGGTTTGTTATATTTACGAGGACTGTTCAAATGTGAATGCAACTAAGTACATAAAAATAATTTCGTGATAGATTTCGATGAATAATTTATTTTGTCCCCTCAAAGTATTCCCCTTTAACAGATATACAAACTTTCAGTCTTCTGATCCAATCATTGAATGCATTTTGGTAGTCTCTTCGAGGTATACTATGAAGGCACTGGAATATTGCATTTGCGAGGTGTTTGCGCTGTACAAATTTTCGACCAGAAAGGTATTTTTTCAGCCGCGGGAACAAAAAAAAGGCACACGGGGCAAGGTCAGGGGAATACGGGGGTGAGGGAGTTCAACAACTTTTTCCTGCTTCAGATAGTCTTGCACAATGAACGCCTTGTGCGATGACGCATTGTCATGTAGCAATCTGACATTGGCCAAACCAGTTGCGGGTCTTCGTTCTTTGAAATATTTCTTCAATTTTCGAAGATCTTTATTCTTGTAAAACTTCGCATTTACAGATTTGCCTTTAGGCACAGCAACCTGAATAGCAGGGCCCTGATTTGAAAAGAATATGGCATACATTACCTTCTTGACGCTCATGGTCCGCTTTGCAATGCATGGTCTTTTGTAACTTTGTTGCCCATATTTTGTTCTGAATCTTTCGTTTTGGCTCAAAAAAGTGAACCCATGTCTCGTCACCTGTGACGACATTAGCGAAAGACCGTGCATTGTAATTTGAAAACCTTTTAAGCAACTTCATGGCGCACTGAACGCGTGTCTTTTTCTGCTCATCTGTCAACAGATGGGGAATCAATCTAGCACAGATCTTTCACATTTTTAAATCCCGTTTAAGCTCCTAATGAGATGCCAACCATATTAGCTATTTGCCTAGTGGTGTATCGTGTAAGAACTATCGTAGAATTTATTAGGCTCGGTGTCCAGAATACGTAATACAGAAATGGGAAATGAACTTTGATGAAATGCGTCCTTGATTCAATAATATTATGGACGGTCACTTGAGTCCGTGAAATAAACACCCC
The DNA here is from genome assembly GCA_963580285.1 of Lucinisca nassula. NCBI lineage: Eukaryota > Metazoa > Mollusca > Bivalvia > Lucinida > Lucinidae > Lucinisca > Lucinisca nassula. The sequence goes on from OY757010.1 coordinate 62,488,254, forward strand.
ACCCTACGTTATATAGAACAACTGTGGTTTACGAGGGTATGTGCTATTTCTGCTCAAAGACATGGGTTGTGGGTACTCGTTAGAACCGCCCCAATGTGGCGGTTCTAATGAGCACCCACAGCCTATGTGTTATGGTGACTCGTTAGAACCGTAACGAGCACCAACAGCCTATGTTTGCCGCACAAATAAGAAAACTATCATGGGTTTTCATAAAAAAGCAGCAATGTTCGAGGTGTGAAATATGCGCTATGTCTCGTAAGGTGGACAAAGTGTTTCCTTTAGATCATACCTGAGTTAGGAGTTAGGTTGCCCTTGAGGGCTTCAAAGTCTAATGTGTTGAAATCAGCTTGGACATTTTCGTTAACATCTAAATAAATAAATCTGAACGAAAAAATCCGTGTTGATTCTGCACATTATACACATCTTAACGGAAATGTCCGTGTTGATTTAGCACATTATACACATCTTAACGGAAATGTCCGTGTTCATTTTGCACATTATACACATCTTAACGGAAATGTCCCTGTTGATTTTGCACATTATACACGTGAGTCTTAAACATCTAATGATGGTCATGATGGTTTTATAAACAGTACGAAAACATGCCTATACAAATACATTGTAAATTTTACCGCCGAAAAATCGAAATTTTTAAGATGAAAATTGTGATATTTAAGAATATGAGGCGGTTCTAACGAATACTTACAATCTATATTTTGAGCAAATATAAGAAAAGTAAGGTATACCCCTGTAAACCCCAGTTTTACTTTATAAAAGTGGGGTTCAAGGGGGTCAAAATTATACAGGCATGTTTTCGTGATGTTTCGAATTCTAAATAAACCCAACCCTTTCTATATCAAAAGTAAACAACTTAATACGTACAACATATGAAAGTATTTAGTTTGTTCGTTTGAGAGGAATGTTTCTTAAAATGTGTCGTTTGTTAAACTAATTAATTTCGATAATATAAATTCTGTGAAGTACAGAACTAGGCTGTTTTTTGACTCGCGACATTCCACGGAACGAACGGCGAGCTTGAAATTTTAATTATGAATTAAACAGAGATTGAATTAAGATAACAGTGTGTTTACCTTTTTGAACATTTTCTGAGTTGTAGATGTCAATTTACACCAAAATCTAGGAATGAAAGGAATATAGCATAGCCGTGTCCTAAAATGACGCCATTCATATCTCCAGAACATTTTTTTTGGTTTGTTTTAAATATTTTTCTTACTTTTATCCCAAACATAGATTGTAGTGTTCCATTACGAAAAACTGCCTATACAAATGCATTGTAAACTTTACCGCCGACAAAACGAAAATTTTAAGATGAAAAATTGTGATATGTTTCTTATTTCTTCTCAACATGTAGATTGTGGGTACTTGTTAGAACCGCCTCATCGTCTATACTTTAGAGCAGAAATAAGAAAATAAGGTTTACCCCTTTAAACCCAGTTTTATTATATAAAAGTAGGATTGAGGGGGGGGGGGGTGTGGTCAAAATTATAGAGGCGTGTTTTCGTGATGCGTTAGAACCGCCTTCGATGCGGCGGTTCTAGCCAGTATCCATAATTTATGTTTTTAGCTAAACTGAGGAAATTATGCATACCCCTGTAAACCAAATTTTTGCTCTATATAAAGTGGGGTTTAGAGGGAGTGCTCATTGCTCGGACGTCTTAAACTGATGAAATGCTGTTGCTTTGATAAATTCGATGTGATTTTTCCAAATGAACGATACAGAACGGAACTTGGTGAGTTATGGTAAACTAAAAAAGTAAAGAGACTAAGCTTGATAGTCAAAACCATCAGGCTGTTTTATCTTAGTTGGCTTTTCCTAGCATTGTTCGTCCTTACGCCTGTCTAATTTCGCACGAGAAAATCTAAAAGAACATAGGAATGTTCAACATGTTGCAAGTGAAACATATCTCACTTAACACCACGTAGTTAATTAAGTTGTGTCTGTTTTTCTGTCAATCTAAAATTCCTCGTAGATGCCTCTCATTGGAAATCGCTCATTACTTTTAGCGCAATTTGTTCTGCTAAATAACACAAAGAGCAGCAAATAGACGCAAGCCGTTTACATAATAGCAAATATTCCATCTATGACACGTCTTCCGGAAACCGTCTTGTTTTTCCCATTGTTTTCATCGTATCACGTGACATTGACAGGTTCATTGTATAGAAACAAACAATCAGGGTAGCATATGCAAATCTTCTCTGTTCGGGTCCATCGGAGTCTAGTTTATACTAATTTATTCTAGTTCGATTGCGATGACTCTTTCAAGCCCATCAGAGTCTATTGGTTTTCCTGTAGTTGAATACTAATTTATTCTAGTTCGATTGCGATGAATGCTTCGAGCTTATTGAATCATTCTCGAACACTCATTCCGGGTGTTTTACCGTGCGCGCGAGAGAGAGGCAGTGGCTTTTACTCCACTGCTACCAATTTACACCTGGGTGGAGTGGGGGCAGTGTCATTACGTATCTTGCCCAAGGACACACCTCGATACCGGAGGCGGGATTCGAACGCACAACCTCTCGCTCATAAGTCGAACGCGTTAACCACTGCGCTAACGAGGCTAACTTTGCTCCAGCATTTTAGCGGTTTCTTGGTGTCGAATCCTCACCGTTGTTTCATCTTTGTGGTTGTTTGAGTTTTGTGTTCTCGGAGATGTTGCACTGATGAATTAGGAGGCCTTTATGCGGACTGAATGTCTAAATCGAGACGGAAGTAAGGGCGAGGATTGCGGCCTTATACCCGTGGAATACGTTTCACTGACCGTTCCAAGGCGGTTCTTTTGTCGCGGTTTATTTTTATGTTGTGTTAATTTTTGTTATGTCGCTTGTGTTGTTGTTTTTTTTTTTTTTTTTTTTTTGTTTTGTTTTGGATGGCCGATTGACCGTTTTGTTGGGATATGGCTGTCTTGTTGGCTTTCTGCTGTTGGTGTTTTCATGAGGGTCTAGTTATTTCGTGTTTGTGTTTCTTTCCCTTTTGGTGTCGCTGATGGGAGCTGTGGGTTGATTGAATGATTTCTGATCATTACCTAGCCTGGCCCCCTGTACTGCTCTCGGAAGATAAGATGACAGTGACGTAGAAGAGTAAACCACCACAAGTAGGTTTGACAGGTTGTACCGTTATCATTATCACACCCTTCATTGGTTGGCAAGACAGATTGTACCGTTATAATTATCTTAACCGAAGCGATGTTACTGTACTCGGAGGATAAGTTGACAGTGACGTCAGCGAATGTTTATGTTATTGGGCATAGTCCACTGTTGTTAAAAGGCAAGCAAGCTTCGGTAATATTCAATATAATGTGATTTTATTGAACGCTTGGTAGATATTCGACTTAGCACAGTGGAAAGAGTAGTAGTCAATCAAACATTTTGCACTTTATAGTTGTGGGTTCGAGCTCAACTGTTATATTTTCTTTCTTTTTTCTTTTTTTTCGTTATTAAAATACTGCATTATACTTGTCATTGTTTCAACTATTACAATGCCCTTTTTTGTCTGCTGAAACCACTAATGCTATTTTTATGTGTTAAGAAGAAGAAACACGGAGCAATGTCGAGAAGCTGGCTGTCTTCAGAAATTAGTCTGAATGTTCCATTCTCTAGAGGAGAGACATTGATAGTTTTGCATTCTGGCTCAAGGGTTGGATTTATCAAGGGTCAGAAGAAATCTGGACAGCCAAGACAAGTACTGGAGACTACCATGACGAGATGAATGGGAACAACTTCTTCAAATGAGTAAAAAGCAAGCTTATTCCGCATTTGCCAGCAGAGTCGGTTATCATCATTGATCATGCACCGTACCACAACCTTCAGGTAGACAAGTGCCCTACACAGGCTTCCAGAAAGGCAGACATTCAGGCCTGGATGACTCGACACAAGATGCACTATAATTCTACAATGTTAAAGGCAGAGCTGCTCCAGATATACAAACGGCAGAAACCCGCCCCATCATTCATACTAGACAATCTAATAAAGGAACATGGACATGACTGCCTGAGACTCCCTGCCTCCCATGCAGACCTTAACGCCATTGAACTGATCTGGGCAACGATGAAAGACTACATCGTCAGGCATAACCTAACCTTCAAGATGGCTGACGTGATGAAGCTCGCGTAAGCAGTGACGGAAGATGAGTGGCTCTCGTGCTGCTAACATGTAGAAGATATTGAGAAGGTATACTGGAAAGCAGACGTAGCAGTTGAAGAGGAGGTGGAGAAGATTATAATCGAGGTGACCTCATGTGACGAAGATACGGACACGGCAACCGAGTGCTCCGATTATTCGGACACAGAATCTGCAGAAGAATGTTAAACTTGTGGAAACAGATGGGATGTCTGTTTTAGTGCGGAATGTATATTTTGTATTCTGTTAGTTTGTAATGGAGTTTAACGGCCCAGTCAACAATATTTAGGTCATTTTGAGCCGGTCAATTTATACCTAAGCGGTTAACCTGTACAGAAGCTGGCAACTTACCTTCTCGAATCAGTGGAAGGGGAGAATGACCGTAGAAATGATTTCAAGATCAATCGCCACGAAAGAGGCGGGAATCGAACTTGCGTCGTCATTATAAAATCATAAAAAGCACTATATTACATAAAAATATAATAAAAGCAGTGACCTACAAAAATGCATGTCAAAAATTTTAAATTTCAATTTTAAAGAACATCAAAGAAAAGGGAGAACTCTATTCACGAAAAAAAAGTTGTGTGTGTGTGTGTGTGGGGGGGGGGGGGGGGGCGATCGAACCACGAATGGTCATCTTCTTGGATTTTAAACAACCCCAACACTAACCTCTTCAGCCAATTTCATAGTTTTTGCACAATTTCAAGGACAGATAATTCAGCCAAAAATAACAACAGAGTTATGGCTGTTGGTCAGAATGTAGCCCTTGTAATGGTGAATAAGTGTGGTAAGTTTCATTGGGCTAGGTTAAATAAGTTTGAAGTCATGGTCAAGGTTAAAGTTTCTGTGACGGACAACAGACAAACAAACAGACACGGACAGACAGACAAACAAACAAACAGACAGACAGGGCAAATATTATATGCCCCCCGCCCCCGAATATCGGGGGGGGGGGCATAAAAAAACAAAGACATTAAAAATATTATACAAAAAACTTTGACCTGAAAAGAACACATTTTAAAAGGACATCAAAGAAAAGGCAGAACTCTATTCACGATAAAAAGAAAAAAAAAGCACTGGAAGGAATCGAACCACGAATGGTCATTTCGATTTCGCATTTTAAACAACCCCAACACTAACCACTTGAGCCATTTCATCTTGGCTTGTATTTTTTTTAATTCTTTTCACTTTATCGGGTGGTTATTCGATTTTACCGATAATAACGGTAAAACCCTGTCTCACCTATTGATGGTGGTATAGTCTAAAACGTCACTTTCAACTTATCCTCCGACTACTGTACCTTTTGGCAACAGTGGACAGTGCTTCACAACAAAAACATTCGCTGACGTCACTTTCAGCTTATCCTCCGACAACAGTAATGAGTTTTAGGTTTTGACAACGAAAATGTACTCCGCCTTGACTATTTTTGCCTATATTAACTCCCTTACCTGGCAGAAACTGATCAGTCAAATCAGTGAGAAACCCTTTCACTGTTAAGGAGTGAGTATTAGAGTCTCAAAGACCAGCTTACGTGAATGGAAACTTGTCATCACGCAAACTTGCCTATATACTTTTGAACCCCTTGAACCCCACTTTTTATATTGTAAAACTGGGGTTTCAGGGGGTGTACCTTATTTTTCTTATTTCTGCTCTCGTTAGAACCGCCTCGATGAGGCGGTTCTAACGAGTGCCAACAATCTATATTTTGAGCACAAATAAGAAAAATATCACAATTTTTCATCTTAAAATCTTCATTTTTTCGGCGATAAAAGTAGCAATGTATTTGTCGTGTTTGCGTAATGGCAGAGCTGTTTACAAGAAGCGCATGTTTTATAACAAGTACCAACAATGTATAAGCCCTGTAAATTGGAAAAGTATAGGACACAGCGTAATCTTGTTACAAACTTAATGAAAAAGTCTATGCAAAAATACTTTTTTTTTCTGGTAGACCCAAATCTAAAGACGTCTGGCCAACCATCCAGCCCTTCTTATCAATGAAGGGTTCTGATGGCGGAAATGAAACTTTCTTATGTGAAAATTAGAACATTGTCTCTGATCAAACTGAAGTCTGTGAGATTTTCAATGAGTATTTTGTGAATGTAGCCAAATATATTGGTAAGGATACCCCAAGATAGAAACAGATTTTTCTGATCATCAAAGCATTATAAAAATCTCGGAAAACTTAACTGTAAGCAGTGCTAAGGGTGAGAAAATTATGACATCTTTAAATACTAAAAAGCAATAGGGGTAGACAATATTTCAGCCAGGATTTTAAACTCCTGCGCCACTGCTCTTTGCAGCGCTGTGTCAGGTCTTATTAATTTCTCTTTTAATTTTGGAGACGCTGCCTCCAATTTTGTGGGACTTTGACCCGACATTGTGTTGAAATGGCATCTCAAGCCCTGCCATGAAATACGCTTTGAGTAAGGAAAATCATCGCTCTGTGAGTCTGCTTCCTACAATTTCAAAAGTGTATGAGCGGACTATGCACAAGTAGCTTACAGAATATTTTATCAAATTTCTCACCCGTTTTTGGCTGCATTTAGAAAGGGCTATGTGTGCCACTTTACTCTGCTGCGTCTGCCAGAGGACTGGCAAATGGTTTGGATGGGGGGGGGGGGGGAGGGGGTGATTGTGTGGCCATACTCATGGACATAAACTGGATACTTATGGCTTGTCAGATGAGGCAGTCTCGCTTTTGGAGAATTATCTTAATGAAAGGGTGCAACAGGTTAGAGTGGGATCGCATACAAGTTCTTGGAAGAAATTATCCAAGGGTTTCCCCAAGGATCTATTTTGGGAGCCCGACTTTTCAATTTTATTTATTTCATTTTAAAGTCGGTTTTATACAACTATGTTGATGCCAACACTTTATCTTACATTCATAAAGACGTAGCAATTTTAAAGTCTGTTTTAGAAGAAAGCATTGTTCTCATGAAATGGTTTGAAGAAAATTTTATGCAGGCTAACCCTGACAGAATTTCAGGCTATTTGTGTTGGGAAAAAGGCAAATGAAGGGATGGAGTCGTTTAAATTGAAGGAAGTACGATCAAATGTGAGAACAATGTTACTCTTCTTGGAATCGAAATTGATTATCATTCCCATGCGTTCAATTCATAAAACTTACGTAGACAGATGCAAAATGTGAGCTGAAATTCAGAATTGTCCTGCATATTTTATCCATATGCTGAAAAAACTCTTGGCGACTGTCCAGCAACAACTACACTTATTACATCACAGCCTTATTGCAACACTGTTCGTTATACAGAGGATCTTACATGAGTGGTTATGTATTATTGAATTTATTAAACTCCTTTGAAAAAAAAAGATAAAATGCTCGGATTATGAGCACGAATGCAAGATTCTGTTTATCATATGACAATTAAAAATCATTTATTTCACGATTGTTTTACAAACATGTCAATATTCCACCATAAGTTACAGTTACGTCGTTAAGGACGTTATACACGTAACGTAACGGGGTGTATCTAACTAATTTGCATCTTTAATCAACTAGTGGATTATCAAATTTATTACGTCTCATATGTCACGTCATATGATAAATCACTGTTTAGGATATATCATGGTTTCAAGATTGACCCCAAAAACTTAGATTATATACAAAATGAGCATCAATGGACACTTTTCCATATTACCTACACATTTTGTTTGGAAATAACACGGTTGTGTAACTAACACGGTTTCTGTTTTGCACCTCATTAATTATAGTGTTATAAAGAAGTTATGCTGTAGTATAACTGCATATACAGCAATGGTTAGACACGCAAGGCAGAAAATCTCAAAACAAAATGGCAGCGCTTTTTGCTAGGCAGGGGTGTATTTATCGGCTCAAAAACTGTAGGCCACAGTGCATGACTTCGAAGTAAAAATAAAAACTCTTCGCGACGGTCAAGCGATGACTATAACGGCAAGACACGCTAGGCTAGCCAATGGTAAATTCATACACGCTATAACTTTAGGCTACTATGCACGACCTTGAGGTTAAAATAATGAATATTAATTTGGAAAGAAAATGTTGTGATATGCAAGAAAAAGTTTGATTAACTTCCCCACTTGACACGACCCTAATAGTGTTGACTGGGACAGAACAAACAAAGACAGGATGGGCTGCATTACAAACACGAGGAAACTGCAGTTAGGTTAACTTACAAGCTTGCCATGACCCGGGGTCAAACAAGGACGGGAGTGGCTGCATTACTAACACGAGGGAAGTGTGGTTAGGTTAACTTCCCCACTTGACATGGCCCTAATAGTGTTGACTGGGACAGAACAAACAAAAACGTAATGGGCTACATTACTAACACGAGGAAAGTGTGGTTAGGTTAACTTACAAACTTGACATGACCCGAAATGTGATGACTGGAACGACAACTAAAATTGATGAAAGTTTCAGACGGACTACAACAGTAAAATGTCCGAAAACGAAATGACGTCAGTACGAAACTCATCTTATGTTCGACCTTTGACATATATTTCCTCCCTTAGGCATCAATGGACAGTTAATCGCAGCACTTTTTTTGTCCGCGCCACACCAAGTTTTTGAATCGTTATCGACAACTCCTGGAGAAAGCGATAACTTCTGTTTTGGTTTTGAAAGTGCTACACACATGCATGAAATCAAAACAGAATACCAAAGAAACACTTCTCTGTTTGCATAGGCTGACAGCAGCATCATTTCACTTACCCCACCCACTAATTTTTACATACAAAAAATCATGACTCCACCTTACTTTGACAGATCCTGTGAATTTACTACCAAAACACCAGTACTTGGCACCTGTTGAAATGTCATGTACACTCAGTCACATGCAAAGAAATAGACAGAAAAGTATACCACAACCAGTAAACTGTTTTAGGAATCCTCTTTGAAAAACAGCCACTTTTTAGTGCCAAAGCTACATTCGTGAATTGAATTCAGATATGCCGCTGCACCTTGAACTTGCACAGCATCCAGACAGCTGGGGTGTTAGATTCGTATTCCATTTCATAAAAGTACAGATACTCAGCAAATAAGCCCACATTGGCAAAAAATATCCACATATCACAATTTCTATGAGCAACCTTGCCATTATTGACCCTCCTACTATAATATTTAGAAAAACGTCCACCCTCAAATGCGAAACTGTCCCCCGATGCGTCCCTCAAATGCGAAACTGTCCCCCGATGCCTTACTGCGGAGTTTCACGTCATTTGTGTTCTAAGGGAAGGAAGTGTGTTGTTTTATTTCTTATTTATTTCTATCATTAAAACGATATTAGAAGACAACAAGATACATGCAGTCTTTAGCAACGCACGTTTTATTAATGAGATGAATACTGAGGCTGCGTATGAGAATGCGATGTTTTCGTGTTACATCATTTTCATAACTTTCCGTTGTGTTACTCAGTGTTAGTCTTTAAATCTACAAACTAAAAAGTCTTTAAATTTACAGACAGTCTTTAAATTTAAAGACAGTCTTTAAATAAAACGACTTTCTTGTACCTGTTAATAGTGTTGACTTGGACAAAACAAAGACGGGAGTGGCTGCATCACAAACACGAGGGACGTGTGGTTAAGTTAACTTGACATGATCCTAATAATGTTGAATGGGACAGAACAAAGACGGGATGGTCTGCAGTACTAACACGAGGAAAATATGGTTAGATTAACCTCCACTTAAAATGACCTTAATAGTGTTGACTCGGACAGAACAAACAAATACGGAATGGGCTGCATTTCTAACACGAAGAAATTGTTTGTTTGTATTGGAGTTTAGCGGCCCAGTCGACGCTATATAGGTCATTTATGAGCCGGGCACTTCATTTAGCCACACTTTTCCTGGGCAGGCGTATATATGTACGTAAGCGGTTAACCAGTATAGTGCACATTCTTTCGCCAGAAACTGACAAATGCCCTTCTTGAATCAGCGGAAGGGAGAGAGTGACCGTAGAAAAGATTTCATGATCAACATTCATGAAAGAATGTTGCCGACCCCGGCAGATATCGAACCGCGTCCTCCTGATCACAAGTCAGCCGCGCATCTGACTGAGCTACCGAGGCCGGTCAACACAAGGAAAGTGTGGTAAGGTTAACTTCCCCACTTGACATGACCCTACTCGCGTTGACTGGGACAGAACAAACACAGAAGGGATAGACTGCATTACTAACACGAGGAAAGTGTAGTTAGGTTAACTTCCACATTTGGCACGACCCTAACAGCGCTGACTGGGACAGAATAAACACAGAAGGGAAAGACTGCATTACTAACACGAGGAAAGTGTGGTAAGGTTAACTTCCCCATTTGACATGACCCTAATAATGTTGACTGGGACAGAACAAACACAGAAGGGATAGACTGCATTACTAACACGAGGAAAGAGTGGTAAGGTTAACTTCCCCATTTGACATGACCCTAATAGCGTTGACTGGGACAGAACAAACAAAGAAGGAATGGACTGCATTAATTACACAAGGAAAGTGTAGTTAGGTTAACTTACCAACTTGACAAGACCCTAATAGCGTTGACTGGGACAGAACAAACACAGAAGGGATAGACTGCATTACTAACACGAGGAAAATGTGGTCAGGTTAACTTCCCCTCTTGACGTGACCCTAATAGCGTTGACTGGGACAGAACAAACAAAGAAGGAATGGACTGCATTAATAACACAAGGAAAGTGTAGTTTGGTTAGGTTACCAACTTGACAAGACCCTAATAGCGTTGACTGGGACAGAACAAACACAGAAGGGATAGACTGCATTACTAACACGAGGAAAATGTGGTCAGGTTAACTTCCCCACTTGACATGACCCTATTAGTGTTGACTGGGACAGAACAAACAAAGAAGGAATGGACTGCATTAATAACACGAGGAAAGTGTAGTCAGGTTAACTTCCCCACTTGACATGACCCTAATAGCGTTGACTGGGACAGAACAAACAAAGAAGGGATTGACTGCATTAATAACACGAGAAAAGTGTAGATAGGTTAACTTACCAACTTGACCTTAATAGTGCTGACTGGGACAGAAAAAGGACTGCATTACTAACACGGGGAAGTGTGGTTAGGTACGTTGGCCGGCTTGAAATGACCCTAATAACTTTCACTGGGACATAACAAACAAAAACAGGATGTTTTTTTTTACGTACATGCCTGCTTGCCATGCATGACCCTAAGCGTTGACTGGAACAGAACAAACAAAAACAGTATAGGTTGCATTCATATAATATGAGGAAAGTGGAGCAAGTTAAAGTGACTAGCTTGACATGATCCTAATAGTGTTGACAAGTTCACCTATCTTTGGAGCACACTGACCGTGCACATTGATGATGAAGTACATGCCCGGATTGCCAAAGCTAGTGCAGCATTTTTTCGACTACGTGGTAGTGGCTGGGATCGAAGTGAAATCAGACTTCACACAAAACTGAAAGTCAACAGAGCTGTGGTGCTGCCATATGCATGTGAAACGTGGACAGTTTACCAACCTGAATGACTTCCATACAAGCTGTCTTAGAAACTCTTAAAGATAAAGTTTCAAGACAGGATACCAGACACGGAAGTCCTGAACAGGGAAGGGATGCAAAGTATACATACTTTTCTGAAATAAGCACAGTTAATATGGACAGGTCGTGTACCAGAATGCCTGAGGAACGTTTGCCAAAGAAAATTCTCTATGGAGAACTAGAAATGGCAAACGCCCCCAAGGCAGTCAGAAGAAGCGCTACAAGGACACCCTCAAAGTCTCCCTCAGGGACTTCAACATTTCTACAGAGTCGTGGGAACAAACTGCACTGGACAGAGCAAAGTGGCAAGGTCTCATCAGAAGCGGTGCCAGTGAATACGAGGCAGAGGAGAATCAGAGGAGAAACGCGCACAGCGTAAAGCCAGAGCTTAGGCATCACCAACAGAGTTGTCTTCCTCTAGCCTCTGTTGCTCTATTTGCAACAGACACTTCAGAGCTAGAATTGGTCTCATCATCCATCTTAAAACACACAAACAGTAACATTTCTCAAACATGATTAATAAATACAATTGTCAGTAATGACAGACGAACTTTATTTATTTATTTATTCATTTATTTATTATTTATTTATAGAAAAGATCTAAGCTTTTCTAATGTCAAATGGGTCAGTGTTGCAGACGTTTTGCTTACAGTATAGGAACTGGACTCAGTGAATGCCATGAAAACTGTATTAGAAAATGAGGAAGCAGTTAAAAAACAAGGGCTGCAATACAGAAAATCTTTTTGAGATCACTTAGTACTACTACTTTTCCTTGTATATGTTCTGCGCAACGTAGGGAATCGGTAAAATTCCGGAATTGTCTTGCGCAAAGCAGGAATTCTCACATTGTTACGCAAAGTGAGCATTCCTACCTTGGGCAAGACAATTCCGGAATTGTCCATGCGCAATCAGAGAATCGTGGCAAAGTAGAAATAATCAAATGTTTCTGTGTTTAAGCCAGTATGTATAGCTATGATTAATCATATTATGAAGCTTTAGTAAATAGAATATTGAGAAGTTAATAAATTATTCAAATAATTTAAATATCAGAATAAAACTTTGCATTTTCAGCTCACATTTGATGAAAAATACGTAGAAGCTGGTGTCATTGAAACCGATCATTATTTATGTTTGATCCGAACCAGTTTCTGCAACATGTATTATGAATTACTTTCTACCATCAATCGGGCCTCCGTGAGCGCTGACTCTTATTAATCTTAAATCTCCCTCCATACCAAACCTAGCATCTGTACAGAAGTACACAAAGACATGTTGCACTACACCCATCGTCAGTGGCTGCAGCTTTTAGTTACTACGGCGACTGCACTGGTTATCGATGCCTATATGCCTGTCAAAAAAGGTGTTATTACGCAAACTGAGTCTGACCTGCCCGACGTGACACTAACAGTGTTGACTAGGCCGGTAAACTCCATTGTAATCAGAACCATGAACATTAGCATTAGCTCACAAGGTTGTGTTATCGTTATGCATGATTGCCCCCCGCCCATCGGGGCTTGGAGAAATAGACTGGGCTGCATGATGCTTCCACGCAGAGCTAAAATCAACCGCACACGAGAACTGGTAAACCGCTTAGAAAGCCTAAGCCTGTCCAGGAAAAGTGGTGCGAGTCGGCCCGTCCATGCATATAGACTCTATTGGTTTCATTGGGCGGCAGAGGTTGAGTTGTCATTTCATCTCAATTTCGGGTAAAAGTCGCACAAAATTGGAAGAAACGTCTCCAAAATGACCTAAATAGTGTTGACGGGGACGTTAAACATCCAGTCAAACAAAATAATTATGCATGAACTCGTCACTGAATCGGGTGCAGGACTTCGAGGTGACTTTGCCATTCTGCTAAAAACCTTACTGTTAAACTTAAGTAGCAAGGCAGTGTGTATGCGTATACGTATGTATGGGCTCTTGACTCGTTCTGTAAACCTTTGTTGTCAAATAGTGCATTAAAAATAATTTATTCATGAAAACCGTACTGGATAAAAGGGAAAGCAAGCAAATAAAAACATTCTCAATATGTTATGATTGTTACTTTGTTCAGAAATTCCTAATTTACCTTGACAAATAAGCTGATAAGTAAACAACCAGTCCCTTGCACAATTCTAGAATTGTACCGGTACAATTCCGGAATTATTGCGCATAGTGAGAATTCCTGATTTGCACAGGACAATTCCAGAATTGTACCGATTCTTACTTTGCGCAGAACCATAATACCACAATTTTTAGTGTTCAGAATTGTCATTGTTTCCCTTTTTCATTACCATCTTGGTGGGGCGGGAGGGAACTACATAGGGCGGTTCAGTGGAAAAAGATCTAAACTGAGCCATACCGTTAAATCCATTTTGGTACAAAAGTATGAGAAACATTTCTGTGAATGGTGAGTTGATGAGTTAGGAACCCTTCATGCCGACTAAACAAAATTGGTGTATACCGCGACAGAGGTAAGGGCGAGGATTATGGCCATGTAAAATCGATTTAATTCTGTCCACTGACCGTTCCAAGGCGGTTCTGCTGTGGCGGTTTATTTACGTTGTTGTTTGTTACTTACTGTGTGTATCACTTGTGTCTTTTTATTTTGGCTGGCCATTTGGCCATTTTGTCGTAGATTATGTTTTTTTTTATTATTGTTAGCACCGCATTAAGGGCAATTTAATGTGTTGATTGGTTTGTTTGGGTATTTGGTCGTCACGCGTTGGAACGGTCGACGTGGCGTAAATGACATCACCGACGTCGCAAAGTCAGTTGTAACGTTAAAGCTACCAAATTCTAAAGTAGCACGTTTTGAGCGTTTTATACAATTAGTGTTGGCTGGCACAATGATAGAATAAGAGTATGCTGTGTTGGTGAAGTTTGTTTGTGTTGGAGTTTAACGGCCCAGTTAACACTAATTAGGTCATTTTTAGCCGGTCAGTTTACCTATCCACACTTTCCTGGGCAGGCTTATACGTAAGCGGTTAAACCGTACAGTGCACATTCTTTCGGCAGAAATTGACAACTGCCCTTCTTGAATCAGCGGAAGGGAGAGAATGACCGTAGAAAAGATTTCATGATCAATCTCCACTTAAGAATGTTGCCGATCCCGGCAGGTATCGAACCGCGTCCTCCTGATCATTAGTCAGACGCGCATCCGACTGAGCTACTGAGGCCGGCTGTGTGTGGTGAAGATCTTTCTGTATTCTGTTTGTATATGTTGCCGCATTTAATGTTCGAGTATTATTGAACAGTTAGAGGTGTGAGTGAGCTCATGCTTGAATTCAAGAACAGTTATTTATGAGCGTTGTCGTGGAGAAGAGTCTGAAACTAAACTGTGCTCTGCAATTGGCGAATGATTAGGAAGCGCAAAGGTGCAGTCTGACCAATTGCCTCTTGATTGTGCTGATCCGATGAGTACGAATTTGATGGGTGTTTTGATCAGTTATAGTGACCATGAAATTGATTTCAGTAGTGCTCAGTGAGGGAGCATTTTTGATAATTCTTGTTTCAAGGACAGTTTGTAAATCTATATCGCTCAGTCAAGCTCAGTTCTGATGTGCAGTTCATGATAGTCGCATGGGCGGACTAGCTTGCTTTTCTGGTAAGTGCATCCACACTAATAGTATGTACATTATCTGATTATGGACTTATTCAGCATTCTCTGGGACAAGAGTTATATCATAATGTTATTAATGAAATTTTATTAATTGACACAATTAAAAAAAAGAGGACCGAGATGGTCGTATATCGTTCACCTGAGCTAACAGATACAAAGTTTCAGGAAGTGCCATCCTTTACTGAAGCATTTATGCGAGGACAAGGTGAGCATTTTCTGCAACCAAGAAGAATGTTACTCTATGATAAATAGGCTGACCTCACCGGCTTTTATCCCTGACTTGCGTAAATGTAACTTTCAAGAAGATCCGATATAAACTGAAGGGGCTATGGTGATGACAAAGTCAAAAATAAGCAATAACATGTAATTGCTGCAATCAAAGGGATGTAACTCTATGATAAACAGGCAAACCTCAGCAGTTTTCAAACTCCTCCGAGCTTTTCTGCCGGACTTACTTGTTCGTAAGTTTCAAAAAGATCCGATCAAAGGGGCAGCATTGATGACAAGGTCGAACATAAGCATTTTCCGCCAAGCAGGGAACATAACTCCGTGATTAAATGACTGGCATTACTAGTTTTCAAACTTGTCACAGCTTTTATCCTTAACTTACTAACAAGATGATCCAATGAAAAATTAAGGAGTTAAGGTCAAAAAGAGGCATTTTCTTCAATCCAAGGGATGTAACTATGATAAATAGGCTGACCTCATCAGTTCACGAACTCATCCATTTGATCCCTGACTTACTGACATGTAAGTTTCAAGAAGATCCAATAAAATTGAAGGCGCTACGGTGGTGACAAGGTCAAAAATAGGCATTTTCTGTAATCGAGGGGGACATAACTCTCTGAAATATAGGCTGACCTCACCAATTTTTTAACTCAGCCGAGGTTTTATCCCTTACTTTCTTACAGATAAGTTTCAAGACGATCAGACGAAAACTGAAGGGGCTATGGTGATGAGGAGGTCAAAAATAGACATATTCAGCAGAAAAGGAGACGCAGTTCTACGTTAGATAAGCCAACCTCGTCAGTTTTCGAACTCATCCGAGCTCTTATCCCTGACTTTCTTGTTTGTAAGTTTCAAGATGATCCAATCAAACTGAAGGGGCTACGGTCATGACAAGGTCAAAACTAAGCATTTTCAGCAAAGTAGGGGACATAACTCCATGAGTAATCAAACTAAATCACTAATTTTCGAACTTATCCAAGCTTTTTACACCTACTTGTTTGTATGTAAGTTTCAGGAAGATCCGATCAAAACTGAATGGGCAGCGGTGATGACAAGGTCAAAAATAGGCATTTTCTATAATCAACTATAATCAAGGGGGACAGAACTCTCCGAAATATAGGCCAACCTCATCAATTTTTGAACTCAGCCATGGTTTTATCCCTTACATACTAACATGTAAGATACAAAAAGATCCGATTAAAGCTGAAGGGGCTATGGTGATGACAAGGTCAAAAATAGGCATTTTCAGCAGTAAAGGGGACGTAACTACACAATAGATGAACCAACCTCGTCAGTTTTTAAATCCTCCGAGCTTTTATCCCTGACTTACTTGTTTGTAAGTTTTAAGAAGATCCAATCAAAACTGAAGGGGCTACGGTGATGACAAGGTCAAAGATAAGCATTTTCAGCAAAGGAGCTTTTATCCCTGACTTACTTGTACGTAAGTTTCAGGAAGATCCAATCAAAACTGAAGGGGCTACAGTGATGACAAGATCAAAAATAGGCATTTTCAGCTATCAAAGAGATTAACTCTATGATAAATATGCCCACATGGGCGGTTTTAGAACTCATCTAAGTTTTTATCACCAGCCACCTTACATATAAGTTTCAGAAAGATCCGATCAAAACTGAAGGGGCTACAGTGATGACAAGGTAAAAAAATCGGCATTTTCAGCAATCGAAGAGATGTAACTCTATGATAAATGGACCGATTTGGCCGGATTTCGAACTCATCCGGGTTTTAATTCACAGTCACCTAACATATAAGTTTCAGAAAGATCTGATCAAAACTGACGGTGATGACAAGGTCAAAAATCGGCATTTTCAGCAATCAAAGGGACTTAAATCTATGATAAATAGGCCGACTTGGCCGGTATTCGAACTCTTCCGAGGTTTTATCCCCACCCACCTTACATATAAGTTTCAGAAAGATCCGATCAAAACTGAAAGCGGTGCGGTGATGACAATCATTTTCGCATAGTAAGTCTATGGAACCTTGTGGTTGCCAAGACAACCAAAGTTTTTGTGTGATTTCGAAAAAAAGCTTATGTCATCAATGCCCCACTAGGGGCATGATACAGATGAGAAATGATTGAGATCAGCCTGCAGGCTGCAGAAATATAGCTGGTCAAAAGTGTGGACGGACGGACGATGGAGGGACTACCATCCTAAAAGCTCCCCTGGAGCCTTCGGCCCAGGTGAGCTAAAAACATTATTTATTTGTGACCTCACTTGACCCCAGTTAATATTGGTTGACCTGGTGTTAATACGGATGACCTCCGATCAATACAGGATAGTCAGTTAATAATGTGGTGTATTACTTTTTGTAAACTGTATTGTAGATGTATTTTATTTTGTTTATTGTTTATAGGCATTGGAGGTGTATCTGGAGGTGACGAATTTGATGGCTACTGTTCCCTGTTCCTAGTGAGCAGGCAACATCCGATACTTAGGGCCGAGGTGCCTAGCTGAGGCGGGCACAGCTCTAGGGGGCATTGGACGATTATAGCGCAGAGAGGCATCGGACGATCAGAGGTCCCGTTGGAGCATTGGGGGATTATGGCACCCGTGTTAGGTTAAGTATACAATATAGATGACTGGTTCATCGTGAATTTCAACAGTAACACGTGAGACCTTAAATATAATGTCCCAGTGGCGTGTTGTGTTTGGCCATACTGTAGATCCGTCTGAAGTGGACCCCATTTGATACCAAGCCCACATATTTTTTTCTTCTTTTCCATCATTTTTTGTGTTGGTGATCATGATCTGTTCTGAAAGTGTTGATTGGGACAGAACAAAAAACTACAGGATGGGCTGTATTACAAACATGAGGAAAGTATGGTTTGGTTATTTGACTGACTTGACATGACCTTAATAATGTTGACTGGGACAGACCAAACATAACAGTATGGTCTTCAATACCAAGGAAATGTGGTTCAGCTAACTGACTGGCCTGACACGACCCTAATAGTGTTGACTTGGACAGGACAAACCAAAACTTGACATGACCCTGTCACTTTGCTTGTGTTAGATTTGAATTCACATAATCTGTTAGCTTTGTTTACCTTTTTCAAAGACTGTACCAAAGGCAAGCACAGATGATATCTCAGCCTAGCAAACAGAAGTGAAGGCAAAGATCAGGTATCAATACAATTAACCCACACCTCCCATCAGAGACACCACAGGGAAAGAAATAGCCAAAAGGACAGTTACTTTCCCACAAAATTTCCAATTGGCTAACCAAAACAAAAAGATATAAGCAAAACAAACACTCAAAGACAAACCATAACAAAAATAACCCGCAAAAGAAGAACTGCCTTGGAACGGTCAGTGAAAAGAGTTTCACTTGGGGCTTAAATTTATGTCATAATTGTAATTATGGTGTCACAACAGGTAGTATGAAAAACTAAATCAACTAATGACAAAATATCCTTTGTTTATTTTATTATATGAAAATAATTTTGTTTATCATCTTTACACACATTATGCTGTAGGTATTATGGTTTAATTTGAATAAACATTTGTAAATGTACATGTAATAACAGAAATATTATAAAATGTAACAGTGAGCATTAAATGGGAAAATGTCAAAACAAAAAGTATGTGAAAAGAATCTCTCACCTTGTAAACAACACTTCATACTAAATAAAGAAAATTGGGGTTGGCAAAGGGGAGGCATTATATTTTTTTTCTGCTCAAAAAAGTACATTGTAGATATTTCAACCTTTATTGTGTTGCTCACAACAACCCCTGCATTTGAAAACAGTGTAGATCATGATCAGGTGGCTTCTGAAGAAGCCACCTGATCAGGATCTACACTGTCATTAAGTTTGCAAATTTGAATGAAATAATTACATCAAGTAATTTGACTTGTTAAAAGTCAGGAATGGGTGTGGCTAAATTAATTATTCTGCAGGATAAGGGTTAAACTGCCCCAATGAGTAGTTCTACCATGTATCCTCATTTAACCCTGCAATCCTGTTAGCTCTTCTGTTCATCACATAATTTATTGTATGATAGAGTATCTAACACACACGTATGGCATAGCGCATTTTTTCACATCTCAAAAATGGCTACTTTTCTGGTGAAAATCCGTGATTTTTTTCTTATTTATACTGTAAACATAGGTTGTGGGTACCCCTTAGACCCACCTCATTGAGGTGATTCTAACTGTCGTGAAGAAGAAAAATGATGTATATCCCCCGTAAATCCCAGTTTTCTCTATACAAAAAGAGTTTAGGGGGTGTTCATTTCACGGACTTGTTCACATGACAAGTGGTCATTTCAAATGTAATTTATAAAACAAGCCTATGGCAAGTTTCATAAGTTTCATACAAAAGGACCACTAGTGTAAGATTCTGTTCATCATATAATGATTTAAATTGATTTACTGTGGTAGAAGGTCAAAAGAATTTCACAGGACAACATTGGGTTGTCACCGATGACAAAATGGATTATGTGCCATTAACCATGTTATTACACATGTGGTCATATCATCTTTACGGTTGCTTTTTTTATGTCAATATCTCTCCTGGAGAATGAATGTCATTTTATGTGTCACCAGTAACAATTCTGATTCTGATCATAGAGGATCTTACACTCGTGGTCATTTCATATGAAATTTATGAAACGACCCTTCGACGAGTTTCATAAATTTTATATGAAATGACCACGAGTGTAAGATTCTGTTTATCATTTGACAACTTTAAATTGGATTTCATCGCCTTTAATTTGACAAATGTTAAAAAAAAATGCCTAGTTGACATGGACATCGTCATGGCGTTATTAATTCTGCCAAAGTGTTATATCATGTGTGGTCATACGATTTTTATTACACGTTATCCACTGCTTATCAACGACATCAAATGATAAAAATATATATGATAACTCCCCCATGTAACATGATACATTATTTTTATCTCCAAAATGGTTTCTTTTGTGGTGAATATTTGTGATACTGTACTCCAAACACAGGTTGGCAAATCTAATGAGTACCCACAACCTATGCCTCGGATCAGAAAAAAAAAACATAGTATACCCCGTAAACCCCACTTTTGTCTATTAAAATAAAAGCACTGCAAGCAATTCATCATGCCCCATCACTGCACTTACATTAGACCCGCCAAGCGAATTTTTGTCTTCGAGCATTCCGTCACGACAAATTTTAACTGCGCATGCCCAGCCATTCAGAGGGGCCAGAGATATGGCTTTCTGTCTGAAGGTTCCTTTTGATTCACTGCTTGTATGAGCGAGCAGCAAAGGTTCTGGCAAGACTGCCCGGATGTGCAGGCTCGCCTGAACCTTCGCTGCTCGCATAGGAGATAAGTATCAAAATCGCTTGACGGGGCCCAAATTGACAGGACTATATGACTGAGATGACTATATTCAAATGAAAGTAAACCAAAATTAAAGTTCTTGTTTTCTGCAGATCCCCTCAGGGCGCTTCACATTCTTGAGAAAATTCATCATGAAAACACGCCTATATAGTCGCGTGCTTTAACTTCGAGGGTTCAACAAGTTCGACGTCATCGTTTGTTTTCGTATAATCGGATTGTTTCTGTCGCTATCCTTTTGGAAGAAACAACACAGAAAAAGAAAGTAGAAAACTATCTGTTGCACTTCAAAGGTTCTAAAAATGCCGATCAGGGAGGTAAATATAGCATAAAAGTTTTTAAACTTACAAAATAACATCATTTCCCAAGCGACACTTCACCCCCAAATATTATTGTGTATTTTGTTCTTCAGTCTGACAGCCCATTCCTTTTTTTTTGTCGTCTGGGTTTTTCACCGAGGTATTCCAAACAGAGCTAGGTCAAAGTCAGTTTCATATGAGGCGCCTAAGGGGAAATTATGTAGTACTGAAAATAGGCCTGTTCTTATGATCAATTAACAGTTTTATTGATTTTTTAATTTGCTTCACAGACAGAGGTAATACTCTGAATGGCATTACTACATAAACTACACCAAATCTGTTGATGTGACAAAGAATATTGAGCAGACATGTAATAAGCTGCCTCTCTAGGTACTAAAAAGTTGTTTTGCACATTTTAGTGGAACTGTCAACTGTAAGAAATTCTGCAGTAAGTCAACCTACTACAGTTTTCCTTACAATTTGCACTTCCAGATCTTCAACATCAAACGAGGTCCCTACCATACATATAACCAGTCTTCCCTTGATGCTGCATACAATGCTGTTAAAGATGGTATGAGTGTCTGTGGTGCAGCCCGTAGTTTTGGGGTACCAGTGTCGACTCTAAGGGACAGGGTAGCAGGAAGAATCAGCATTGACATCACAACCACGGGTCATCCTACACTGTTTAGTCAGGAACAGGAGGCGTTACTTGTTGAGCACATCAAAAGCATGTCAGAAATAGGCTATGGTTATACACGAGCAGAAGTGGTACAGCTTGCATCAGATTATGCTCATGACATGGGTAAAAAGGGTGAAGATTCACATATCAGTCAGGGTTGGTATTACCACTTTTTAAAAAGATGGCCAGAGTTACATTCTATAAAACCTGGAAGCTTATCAGAACTACGGGCAAAGGCAGCATCTAAAGAGTGTGTTTCAAGTTATTTTAGTGAACTAGATACAATCCTTACTAAGTACAATTTGAAAGACAAACCTCAGTTTATTTATAATGTTGATGAAAAGGGAATTAATACTGGGGGAGGAAAACCACCTAACATAATTGCTTCCAAAGATAACAAAGCACAAGTTGTGACATCAGAAAGGGCACAGACTGTTACAGTTCTTGGGTGTGGAAGTGCATCCGGGTGTTTAGTTCCACCATATTTTGTTTTTCCTGGAAAGCGAATGTTACCCGAGTTACTAAGAGGGGCAACGCCAGGGTGTGATGGGACTGTTAGTCAAACTGGTACTGGTTACTCAAACACAGAAATTTTCACCAACTATGTCAAACATCACTTTCTTAAATATGTGCCAGGTAGAGATAATCACCAACCAATCTTATTACTATATGATGGTCATAAGAGCCATATTTCTATTTCTTTGATACAGTGGGCTCGTGAAAATAGCATAATATTATTTGTATTACCACCACATTGTAGCCATATTTTACAACCCATGGATGTCGGCTGCTTTAGTCCTTTTGAAAATTTATATCAACAGGAGGCTCATAAATTCATGCGGCGTTCAGGTGGTCGGTCCATCACCAGGTACGATGTTTGTGGGCTAGCTTGTAAAGTTTACGAGCAATCCCTCAGCCCATCAAACTTACGTTCAGCATTCAAAAAGACAGGTATTTTCCCTTTTTGTGCAACAGTTGTTGGTGATGACCTTACTGCACCATCCCTGCCTTTTATTGGGAAGTCAATTTCTGAAGCTGAAACTTCCAATGTTAAATTGTCATCTGACCGTTGCATAAATTCAGAGTGCCCTCCATTAAATACATCTGTGGACTCATCAGAGGCTTGTGCCAAGTTTTTAGAAAAACGTGGTGGGTCTGTCTTAATGCAGGTCAAAATTGCTAAAATACCAAGGAGGAGTATCAATAAAGTTGTTGGAGGGAAAGCAATGACTGAAGACCTTGTATTTAGTAAGGTCCAAGATTATGTGTCTGAAACAAAGAAGCCAGATAGAAATATTAAAAACAAGAAATGTACAGACATTAAGAACCAGGCTAGCATGAAATCTGTTCAGAAGAAATGCAAAACTACTTCTGATGCAGAGCCTGTCCCTGGTACATCTGGTACCGGCATACCAAATATCCCAAAGCCAGCTCAGCCAGACGACTCAGTTATTAATTCTGAAAGTGACTGTGACTCGACAGATGAATCAGCAAAATGTTGTGTCTGCAATAAATGGGAGCCTGCTGCCTTGAAACTGAAACCATATGTTTCATTTGTTCAGTGGGGGGAATGTGATCACTGTGGTCACTGGTGTCACTTGTCTTTCTGTGTTCCTGAGAGAGTTATCAGGAGGGGTGATAAGTTTCAATGTCCTCATTGCAGAGGCTAGGCTCTGAGATGCTATGTAACATATATATTATAAGACACATAAATGATCAAGTGGCCCAGTGATCAAAGTTACCAGTACATTTTTTAAAAGGTAAAGCTTCAGTCACATACACAAATGTTTTTAATGTTAACTGTTATTTAATATGAATTTTTTATTTTGTGTTTAACATTTGAAAATTATATCATTTTCAAACAGTCTCTGATTGAAAAAACATATGATGTGAATTGAAATTATGTTGTCATTGATTATTTCCCTTTATTTCAAATTTCCCCGTATGGAGCCTCTCATTTCCGGGAAAGAAACAAAATAGTCGAACTTGTTGAACACTTCAAAAACTTCATGTTTTTACCGGTCCGTGAATCAAAGGTAAGAAATGTTCAGTTTTGTTGTTAATTCTTTGCATTTTTCTATGATATTTCATTGCAAAATAAGTAATTTGAATTTTCTTTGCAATTATTTAATTTTGTTACTATTTTTAGCCATGTTTCATTCATCCGTCGCTTACGTCGTCGAACTTAGGTTACGCCAGTATATAATTTTGACCCCCTTGAACCCCACTTTTATTTAGTAAAACTGGGGTTTCTGGGGGTATCCCTTATTTTTCTTATTACTGCTCTAAAATATAGATTGTGGGTACTCGCTAGAACCGCCTCGATGAGGCGGAACGAGTTGCTACAATCTATATTTTGAGCAGAAATAAGAAAAATATCACAATTTTTCATCATTAAATTTTCATTTTTTTGGAGACAAAGGTGGCAATGTATTTGTATAACCGTGTTTGCGTAATGACTGAAAATATCTCAAACAAAGTGAAGTTTACTGAAAGTCTCAAAACAATTTTTCTATTTACAGAATACATGTAGATTCAAGTATATCACAGGAAACGCTATTTTCAATGTTCAAAGAGACATAACTAAAAAATTAGTTAAGTCAGACTTATGGTTCTTGTGTTCTACATGTCACAGATGGTGCTTTACTTTTTGCAGGGCTTCAAGAAAATCTCTGGAACTGTTCAAGTTATGACTAGGATCACTGTATACAATGTTCAAAGGGTGATAACTCCAAAAGCAAGTAATGCAGAATTATGGTTCTTATGTTCTGCATATCATATCATGGTGATGTACATTTGCATAAATTTTCAAGAAAAGATCTCAAACAAGTGTTCAAGTTACAGAGCAGACACAAATATAGTATAGATCACTTTTTCCAAGTTCAAATGGGCATAATTCCAGAAATATGTTAGCCAGAGTGTAGGCTCTTGTTTTCAGTATCTTGTCGTATGGTGCTTTACATTTGCATGAAGTTTCATCAAATTATCTGGAATGGTTTTCAACTAACAGAGCGGACACAAGGAATTGGTAGACATGGATATTTTCAGTATTTACTATGTTCAATGGACAATAACTCCAAAAGTAGGTTAATTAGATTTATGATGAGTACTTTTGTTCTGTATGTTGTCTCCTGGTGCTTTACATTTATAAGGAATTTCATGAAAATATCTCTAATGGTTTTCAACTTGCAGAAGGGACATGGGTACGGACAAGGCTATGTTCATGGTTAAAGGGCAATAATTCCAAAAGTAGGCAAACCAAAGTTATGGTTCATAAGTTCTGCATATCATCTCATAATGCTTTACATTTATATGATGTTTCGTGCAAATCTTTAACATTGTCAGAGTTATGGAACAGACATGAGCACATGGTAGACATGGCTAGTATGTTCAATGCTCAAAGGGCAAAGACTCCAAAAGCAGGAAAATCAGAGTTATGGTTCATATGTTCTGAACATCATCTCATGGTCCTTTACAAATTTGTCCAGTTTTGTGACAATATATCAAAAGGTATCAGACTTATGTAGTGGGCACGAAATTATGATGCACTGATGGACAGATGGACAGACACTCAAAATTTTTGTGATTGGGCATAAACAAGTGTTCATTAAACATACTTGTAAACATGATGAACAGCAACAATGTTCGATAAACTGGTTTATGTTGACCGTATGACATAGTGGATTTCATATCTCCAAAATGACTACTTTTCCAATGAAAATTTGTGATATTTTTCTTACTTCTACTCAGAACATAGGTTGTGGGTGCTTGTTAGAACCGCCTCATTGAGGCGGTTCTAACGAGTACCCAAAACCTAGGTCTTGCAGCAGAAATAAGGAAAGTAATGCTTATCTCTGTAAACCCCAGTTTTTATGCCCCCGCCATTCGAAGAATGGTGGAAAGGGCATATAGTGTTGCCCCTGTCCGTCCTTCCGTTCGTCCGTCCGTCCGAAACTTAAACGCAGCCAATAACTTCCTTATTTCTTGATGGATTTTAAAATTACTCGGCAGAAATGTTAACCATCATGAGACGACGTGTCACGTGCAAAACCCAGGTCCTTACCTCCAAGGTCAAGGTCATACTTAGAGGTCAAATGTCAAAAAAAGGGTCCGAAACTTAAACGCAGTCAATAACTTTCTTATTTCTGGATGGATTTTGAAATTACTTTTGAGAAATGTTAACCATCATGAGTCGATGTGTCATGTGCAAAACCCAGGTCCGTACCTCCAAGGTCAAGGTCATACTTGGAGGTCAAAGGTAAAAAAAAGGGTCTGAAACTTAAACGCAGCCAATAACTTAGTTATTTTTGGATGGATTTTGAAATTAATTTGAAGAAATGTTAACCATCATGAGACAATGTGTCACATGCAAACCCAGATCCCTACCTCCAAGGTCATACTTAGAGGTCAAATGGCATAAAAAGGGTCCAAAACTTAAACACTGTCAATAACTTTCTATGGATGAATACGAACATAGACATATTTTCGGGCGGGGGCATCCGTGTCCTATGGACGCATTTCTAGTCTCTATATAAAGTGGCGTTTATGAAGTACTCATTTCACAGACTTGTTCACATGATGTAGATAGCTAAATAGAGAATACCAGGTTCGTGTCTTTTGATATCAAGTTTATCAGGCATATCTTCGAGAAGGCTTGTAGAATTGCGGGGCTTGCCGAGCGATTCTACATGCGTTCTCGAAGCCGAGTCTGATAAACTTGATATCAAAATACACGAATCTGGTATTCTATTTATCAGTTTATCTCCTTGTAAACTCTTCAAATTCGCAATTTACGATCCGTTATCGATTGTCCTCAGTGTGTCCCAACAATGTGGCACAGAATATAATCGGTCTGTGTATTTACTTTCATAAAAGTGCAATGTCACATTGACCTGATAAAGCTCACTTGTCCTGAGATAGCATATCTTTACCAGGTCAGTGCGTTACAATGCAACATATATATGGGGTAACTGATAAATACGGCAACGTAAACCGCACCAGAATTATGATGAGCAATTAAATACCATAAATGCATAACATTAATATATTATTCACACTATGAGAAACCTGTTTTTGACATTGGCAAACAGAACTGCTACATATGTATCAGCATGTTCATTAGGGCAATCTGATCAGCACGTTGGTGTTGGCTGCTTGGGTAGTGTACCGTAAAAATCCTAAAAATTTGGACACTTTGAGGACTTCCTGTGATTCTCCTAAAATTTTAACAAATTTGTCTCATGATCCAGCCAGGAGTTAAAAAGATACAGACAGAATGACAAACAGTGCAGACCCTAATTAGACTGCTCTGATCATGGCAAATAGTGCAGGAGCAGTCTGATCTGGATCTGCACTCTTTGCTCAGGCCTATCTGTCCCAATACTTAGGATCATTATGGTAATACCTCTAGTTTCTACATCTAAAATATTCAAGACTCCTGCAGCAAAGTACATAACAATTTATGTGTAGTTGAGCAAGCCAGTTTTTTTCTTACCTGGTTACATGCATCTAAGACATGTTATCACTAATAACACATCAGTGCGGCATTGTTCACTCTTTCATTTCTCCAAAATGGTCATTTTTCAGGACAAATTTTCTGATACATGTATTTTCCTTATTTAATTTATATGCCAAACATAGGTTGTGAGTACGCGTCAGATCCAACTAAATGAGGCAGTTCTAATGAGTACACATACCAATGACCTATGACTCGGAGGCCAAATACATGTAAGAAAAATAATGTATACCCCTGTACATGCAAGTTGTCTGTATACATGACATGTTTGTTTAGGGGTATTGATTACATGGACTTGTCTACATGATGGTCTTACAGGTTTGCATACACCGAAGACAAGTGTTGCGCATGAAAAGGGCCATATAACCATAATGATCCTAAGTATTGGGACAGAGGCCTGAGCAAACAGTGCAGACCCAGATCAGACTGTTCCTGAAGGAGCAGTCTGATCAGGGTCTGCACTGTTTGCCATTCTGTCTGCATCTTTTGAATTCCTTGCTGGATCATTAAACACCTTTTTTAAAAATTGTAGGAAAATTAAAGCATGTCCTTTAGGCATGCAAATTTTTAGGATTTTTAAGGTATCATGACAACAATGAGCAACTCCAGTTAACCCATTTTAACCCTTGTCCTGCTGCATAAATTAATTTGGCCACACCCATTTCTGACTTTAAATCAATAAATTATATTATAAAATTAATCTTCAAATTTGCAAACTGAATGACAAACAGTTTAGAACCTGATCAGATGACTCCTTCAGAAGCCACCTGATCTGGGTCTACACTGATTGCAAAGGAAGGTGTTTTTGCGTTCAGCAAGATGATGTCTAAATGGCAGAAAGAAGGATAAATAAAAATATTTTCCTACTGCAAAAAAAGATTGTGGGTGCTTCTTGCTACTTTTTAGAACTCCCTCACTGAGGTAGTTCTAACTTACAAAACTCAATCTGTTAGTAGGCATTGCACCCTAACTTTCAATCATTTTGTAGTGAATCAAAGCTTCTGCCATTAAAGTTATATGTAGCAGGAATCTATTTTGAAATCTAGGGAGTTATTTTCACAAATTTATTTGAAAATGGCTGACAATTTTGCTGTTTTTGCCAGGGAGACGTTTTGGGGATTCCCTTATAAATATGTTAACTCTGGAGATACAAAGACACCACTTTAGCACCAGGGTGTGTTATCGTAATGACTAAACCACTATCTGCCATAACTACATCACGTTAACATGTCTTTGTAATGAACATCCTTCTAAACCCCACTTTATATAGAGACTAGAAATGCGTCCATAGGACACGGATGCCCCCGCCTGAAAATATGTCTATGTTCGTATTAATCCATAGAAACTTATTGACGGTGTTTAAGTTTTGGATCCTTTTTTCACTTTTCACCACTAAGTATGACCTTGGCCTTGATGGTAAGGACCTTGGTTTTGTGTGAGGCAGATTGTCTCATGATGGCTAACGTTTCTGCCAAGTAATTTCAAAATCCATCCAGAAATAATAAAGTTATTGACTGTGTTTAAATTTCGGACCCTTTTTTGACTTTTGACCTCTAAGTATGACCTTGACATTGGAGGTACGGACCTGGGTTTTGCATGTGACACATCGTCTCATGATGGTTAACATTTCTGCCAAGTACCGGTAATTTCAAAATCCATTCAGAAATGAGAAAGTAATTGACTGTGTTTAAGTTTCGGACCCTTTTTTGACCTTTGACCTCTAAGTATGACCTTGACCTTGGAGGTACGGACCGGGGTTTTGTACGTGACACATTGTCTCATGATGGTTAACATTTCTGCAAAGTAATTTCAAAATCCATCCAGAAATAAGAAAGTTATTGACTGTGTTTAAGTTTCAGATCCTTTTTTGACCTTTGACCTCTAAGTATGACCTTAACATTGGAGGTACGGACCTAGGTTTTGCACAGGACACATCGTCTCATGATGGTTAACATTTCTACCAAGTAATTTCAAAATCCATCCAGAAATAAGGAAGTTATTGAGTGTGTTTAAGTTTCGGACCCTTTTTTGACCTTTGACCTCTAAGTATGACCTTGACCTTGGAGGTACGGACCGGGGTTTTGTACGTGACACATTGTCTTATGATGGTTATCATTTCTACAAAGTAATTTCAAAATCCATTCAGAATAAGAAAGTTATTGACTGTGTTTAAGTTTCGGACACTTTTTTGACCTTGGACCTCTAAGTATGACCTTGACCCTGGGTTTTGCACGTGACACATTGTCTCATGCTGGTTAACATTTCTGCAAAGCAATTTCAAAATTCATCCTGAAATAAAAAAGTTATTGACTGCGTTTAAGTGGACGGACGGGCAACAATATATGCCTTTTCACTATTCTTCGAATGGCGGGGGCATAAAAATTGAGTTTTTTTTACAGGATAAACAAAATATTTTCTCATATTTTCTCCAAGACATAGGTTGTTGTTACTTGTTAGGAACACATCCATGAGGGGGTCCTAACAGGCACCCACAATCTATGTTTAAAGTGCGAGGGTAGGCTGAAAAGTTCTGAGCCTGACCAAGAAGCAGGCATCGAACAGCCATGGAATTTTGTATTCATTAAATCCAAACCTTTATTACTTGATTTCACTCAAATGAGTTCAAGTTTACCTGCAATAACGTAGAAATTCTAGACTTTGAAAATTGATACTAGCACGTTTTTTTGAGAAAATGGACAAAAACTGGCATCGTGGTGTCATCAAGTACCTCCATAAAAAGGGGTTAGCTCCTAAGGACATTCATGCCGATATGGTTGCGACATTAGGGGATGATGCTCCTTCGTATGCAACCGTGAAAAGGTGGGCAGCAAATTTTAAAATGGGCAAGGAAAGCCTTGAAGATGATGACCGCTGTGGACGTTCCACAACGGCAACAACTGAGGAAACCATCAGCCAAGTGCACAGGGCCGTGATTGATGACAGGTGTTTAACTGTGAATCAGCTAGCTATCACTGTTGGCATCTACCGTGAACGAGTAGAGAACATTCTACACAGTGAATTAGGAATGTCGAAGGTTTCCGCCAGATAGGTGCCACGGCTTTTGACGCCTGACCAAACGTTGACACGACTGAACCTGTCACAAGCCAACTTGGCTATTTTTGAAGCAGACCAAGATGGTTTTCTTGACCGTTTTGTCACTCAGGATGAGTGTTAGGTTCATCACTTTGAGCCAGAAACCAAAAGACAATCCATGCAATGGAAGCACCCTGTTTCACATCCTTCAAAGAAGGCAAAGGTCGTCTCCTCTGCAGGGAAGGTGATGGCATCAGTGTTCTGGGATGCCAAGGGTATAATATTCATAGATTACCTTCAAAAGGGCAGAACAGTTAATGGGGAGTATTGTGCAGATCTGCTAAAACAATTGCGAAAAGCAATTAAGGCTAAACGACCCGGAAAATTGACAAAAGGGGTCTTGTTCCATCAGGACAATGCGCCTGCTCATAAATCGGTTGTCGCAATGGCTGCTGTGCATGACTGTGGGTTCACACTTGTCAACCCTCCGTATTCACCTGATCTAGCTCCATCAGATTATTTCCTGTTTCCAAACATGAAAAAGCACTTGGCTGGGCAGCATTATCGGTCAGACGAGGAGGTGATAGCTGTTGTGGAGGAGTTTTTCAGGGACCAAGATGAGACCTTCTATACCACTGGGATCCAAGGACTCCAGCATCGCTGGAGGACGTGTGTGGACAGGAAGGGAGACTATGTTGAAAAATAAGGCACTTTCAGCATGGACAAACCGTTGGCTGTTGGTCAGGCTCAGAACTTTTCAGCCTACCCTCATATAAGATAGAAAATAAAATAACAGATTTGAAGATACATGATAAGGCACTATTTTAATAGGATAACATGTATAAACATACTGGAACATACACCACAACCTCTTTGTATTACACGCATAAAAAAGAAATACTACGATTTCTCAATGAATTAAAAATGCCGATGTTCAACCTCCCTTGGTTTATAAATCCCAAATTTAAGATGGGCTGCGTAATAAACTCTGTGTAACATTATTGTTAAGGTCTAAAGCAGAAACTGTGTAAGTTAAGCAACAGTGTTATAGTTGAACGAAAAGATATAGCTCATGCAGAAAAATAACCATTTATGGTCATTTTCTTTACAATCTATACATTTTTGGCATCCATCTTCCAAACATTTTATATCAAAAACTGTGTCACATTAATTGAACCATGTTATAAAGAGATTCTTTAAAACTAAAATCCATGATGATGATGATGATTTAGTGTTTAACAACGCATCAACTAAAATCCATGACTAATAAGATTAAATTTATGATAAAGTTTTATTACTGCTGTCGTCAGTACAGGAGAACAAGAGGGCCTAGATGGCCCTGTATCACTCACCTGTCACCAGATGATCATAAGCAATGTTTAGAAAACAAGAGTTGGCATTATAAGTCTATGAACAACCAGTGGGCCCAGGGGGGAGGGGGATTTTTTGCCCCAGGGCTATAATTTGGACAATCTTGGTAGATGTCAGCTAGATGAAGCTTTATACCAAACACCAAAGACCTGAGCCTTCTGGTTTCAAACAAATCTCCCTACATAAGTCCATGTAACAGCATTGGGCACTGGGGCAGTGACATTTTTCGCCCCAGGGCTATAATATGAACAATCTTGGTAGAGGTCCACTAGATACAACTTCCATCCAGATATCAAAGACCTGGGCTTTCTGGTTTCAGACATGCGATTTTTGAAGGTTAACCCTATATAAGTCTAAGTAAAACTGGTGGGGCCTGGGGCCATTTCTAGTCCCAGGAACATAATTTGAACAAATTTGGTAGAGGTCCACTAGACGAAGCTTCATACCAAATATCAAAGACCTGGGCCTTCTGGTTTCAGACGAGAAGATTTTTAATAGGTTTTATTTGCCAATATATATCTATATAAAACCAGTGGGCCCTGGCGCTTGGGCATTTTTGGCCCCAGGGCTATAATTTAAACAATCTTGGTAGAGGTCCACTAGATACAACTTCAACTGTTTTGTGGGCTTTTGTTGTACCTTCCTTCTATTCGAAGGAATTATCTTCAGTAATTTTATTTGCTGTTTTACATAATAACCGGTATGAAGATCGCTTTAGTTTTGACGGTATCGAAACCTTCTTAACCCACATGAGTATCACAAATACATTTATAATATCAATATCACCCCTTAGGTTACACTCTGCTTCTTCTGTACGGATTCCCCATTCTATTAAGAACTTTAATACTCTGTTGCCTTCGGTATTGGTTAGACCCTTAAATTTGTCTTCTGTAACTTCAGTTAATCTCAATGGAGCAGGCAATACCAATGTTTTTGGGAGTAGTCTTCGTATAAGACTATCTCCGCTCAAATCACCCATCCTTCGAAAATATAATAATCTGTGAAAAGAAGTGGAATGTATCCTAGTATTTCTAAGTGCAATGCCAAGAGGTTCAGATGTTGTTCGCATTTAAGCACTGTGTCTACCGTTACTTCATCTGTAAATGGTAGACGCTTCTCTGTAGTTAACATGTCTGATTTGACATGACAGTCTACAGATTTAATTTATCTAATTACATGACGTGCTGCAAACTGTAATATGCAGTACGTTGGTCAAACTAACCCCATGCTGAAAACTAGATTAAACGAGCATTATCGTAGAATGAGTAAGCCTAAGAAAACTGACACTTTCTTGTACCGTCACTTTCGACGTACAGGTCATTCTGTAAATAACATTGTTATACAACCAGTGGAAAAACTTTATTACGATGCAAATTCTACATCTAGATTCAACATAATCAAAAGACATGAGGCTGAACTGAAATGGATTAAATTTTTACAGACCCCTTTTCCACTGGGATTTAATGACAATATTTATCATGAGGGTAATATTTCCAGAATGCCGGACTTTGATATTTTCTCGCTCCTGGAATGTCGAAAACGCAGAACTAGATCTCACGGCACCAGGAAAAATGGAAACTTTTTAAACGTAAATCACGTGCGTTTAAACAAAACAATACTAGACTGAAGTGACTGTCAATTATATTATTAAATCATGGACGCCACTCTATGCTTTCATTTTTAAGTTCATTACCCATTTCTGTTTTACGTCTTCTGGACACCGAGGCGAATAAATTCTACGATAGTTCGCATCATTTATATGATGCGGCTCTCTTAACTAGAGGCTATACTCAGCATACTCTCCGTCCTTACATTGATTCTGAAATTAATCATAAACGCCATTTCTTCAAAATATCCTTCATTAATAAGGGTATGGATTTTTATAGATTTACCCAGTATCTTCCGTGAGAGATCGGTGTTTTCTTCCATTCCTGCTTATTTTCAAAATACTGAAACACCTATAATTTGCTATAAATATAACAAACCTGTAAAATCTATCATTTTTAATTTCAATAAACTTGTTTCAGATCTTGATATTGATACTAATACTCCTGATTCATGTGATTGTAAAAACTCAGTGTATTGCTATCCTGCTGCTGGTCATGTAATTACTGGCAATTTGAAAATTATTCCTGATTCTAGGATAAGGAATATAATTTCTAAAGGACCGAAATATCGGTTTCCTTCTAAAATTGATTTCAGTAAATGTAGAGATGAAATCGCTGCTTCCTTGAATGAATTCGGTAATCGATGGTGTAAGCGAGAGTATGTTGAGCATAAAGCCCTTAAGGACTGGAAACTTAACATTTTAAAACTAGTGAATAAACGCATTTCTTTCTATTCTCAAAATACTAACTTATTACCTCCTAAGCCCAAGACGTCTTTACGTCATCTTAAACTAGGTATTCAAGAATTTCATAAGAAGTTTGTTTTGGCCCCTGCAGACAAGGCCGCTAACAAAATCCTCATTGTGTGACGGCTCCACTATGTTAACACGCTTAAGCAGGAGCTTTTTGGTACTAAGGCCTATGAACTTCAGCATTTTGCTGAAGAGAGAGCTATAGTAGATAAACATGTTTGTCATTCAGCCACCAAGTTTGCTGTGTGTGTTACCGAAGGCCAAGACAAGCTTCCTACGCTATACTGGTTACCGAAACTTCATAAAAGACCTTACAAAGCATGGTTTATTGCAAATTCTAGCTCTTACACTACCACTGAACTTTCTAAATTATTAACTTCCTGTCTTACTGCTATTAAAACGCATGTGTTAAAAAATATTGTGATAAAGTCTTTGAAAGATCAGGAAGAAATTTGTTTTGGTCTATAAAAAATTCGAATGAGGTTTTAAATAAATTGAAATCCATACATTTTCGTGCTTCAAGTCTGTCTACTAACGATTTTTCCACTCTTTACACTACACTTCCTCATAATCTTATAAAAGAAAAGCTTAATGATTTAATTGAATGGGCCTTTCACAGAGAAGATTGTCTCTATCTTGAATGTAATGTCAGAAATGCATTTTTCACTTCTAAAGAGCACAAGAATTATACACTTTGGTCATGTCAGAAAGTGTGTGATGCCCTCACCTTTCTACTTGACAATATTTATATTAGATTCGGTACTAAGTTGTTTAGACAAATTGTGGGTATTCCGATGGGTACGAATTGCGCACCTCTTGTGGCTGATCTGTTCTTGTATTGTTATGAAAGAGACTTCATGTTGTCGCTTTCCATTGATAACCAATCTGAAATTATTGAAGCTTTTAGCTCCACTTCTAGATATTTAGATGATTTATTAAATATTGATAATACCTATTTCGATGGTTTGATCAGTCAGATTTACACCCCAGAACTTCAGTCTAATAAAGCAAATTCTTCTGATACCGAGGCCTCGTTTTTGGATTTACATCTATCTATTGTAGATGGGTTTGTTTTGTGCAAAATTTATGATAAACGCGATGACTTTGATTTTGAGATTGTAACTTTTCCTTTTTTGGATGGTGATGTTCCTCGTACGCCATCCTATGGCGTTTATATTTCGCAATTAATTCAATTTGCTAGAGTGTGTAGTCATGTAACTGACTTCAACACTCGTAATAAATTATTAACAGCTAAACTCCTTAATCAGGGTTATCGATTCCATAAACTACGCAAAGCCTTTTCAAAATTTTATAGACACCATTCTGATTTAATTTCAAAATTCAATAATGGACTTAAATCTCTTCTGCAACAAGGTCTATCGGAACCCGAATTTTATGGTGACTTAGTATATAAATTCAGAAAAATATATAACCGCAATGACTTCAGCACCAAATTTCGTAAAATCATTCTTCGATATAAAAAGATTGGGTACAACATGGATGTTATACAACAGACTGCATGCATGGTAGTTAACCCAATCACGGTTGGCAACTTTGCTTCCCTCTTTAATTGCACGCCGGTGGGTCAGGCCTCAGATTCTATGACGGCTCCAACGTAAAGGCTTATTGAGAATTAGAGAGATCTAATTCAAGGTAATGTTGGTTGGTGCCTGATGCTCTGTCTCTGGTCAGGCCCATCGGAGTCTAACTGTTGGTTTTCTTTTCCTCCAGCATTTCAGTGGTTTCTTGCTGTCGAGTCCTCACAATGTCTCACCTTTGTGGTTCTTTGATTTTTTGTGTTCACGGAGATGTTGCACTGATGAGTTAGGAGGCCTTCATGCGGACTGAACAAATTATTTGTCTAAATCGCGATGGAAGTATGGGCGAGGATTGTGGCCACGTAAAATCGATTTAAGCCCCCCGGTGGAAATCTTTCCACTGACCGTTCCAAGGCGGTTCTTCTGTGGCGGTTTATTTATGTCGTTTGTTACTTACTGTGTGTATCACTTGTGTCTTTTTATTTTGGGAGGCCATATGGCCATTTTGTGGGAAAGTAACTGTCCTTATGGCCTTCCTTTGTTTAGGTTTCCAATATGGTCTGGTCGCTTAATGTTAGTGTTTCTTTCCCTTTGATGTCTTTGATGGGTGGAGTAAGTTAATTGTATCGATTCCTGATCTTTGTCTTACTTCTACTTTTCATACACAATATACAAACGGGCCATCTGGTTTCAGACAAGAAGATTTTTAAAGGTTTTCCCTGTGTAAGTCTATGTAAAACCAGTGGGCGCCGGCACGAGGGTATTTTTGGCCCCAGGATTATGATTTGAACAATCTTGGTAGAGGTCCACTAGATGAAGCTTCATACCAAATATCAAAGACCTGGGCCTTCTTGTTTCCCTATGTAAGTCCAAGTAAAACTGGTGGGCCGTGGCGTTGGGGCATTTTTGGCCCTAGGGCTATCATTTGAACAATCTTGGTAGAGGTTCACTAGGCACAACTTCATACCAAATATCAAACACCTGGGCCATCTGGTTTCAGACAAGAAGATTTTTAAAGGATTTCCCTATAAAAGTCTATGAAAAGCCGATGGATCCCGGCACGGTCGGGTGTATTTTTGGCCCCAGGGCTGTAATTTGAACACTCTTGATAGAGGTCCACTAGATGAAGCTTCATACTAAATATCAAAGACCTGGGCTTTCTGGTTTCAGACAAGACGATTTTTAAAGGTTCTATGCAAAACTGGTGGGCCCAGGCGCGGGGGCATTTTTTGCCCCAGCGCTATAATTTGAACAATCTTGATAGAGGTCCACTAGATACAACTTCATACCAAATATCAAACACCGGGGCCATCTGGTTTCAGACAAGAAGATTTTCAAAGGTTTTCGCTATATAAGTCTATGTAAAACCAATGGGACCCAGCGCAGGGGCAATTTTGGACCAAGGGCTACAATTTGAACAATCTTGGTTGAGGTCCACTAGATGAAGCAACATACCAAATGTCAAAGATCTGGGTCTTGTGGTTTAAGAAAAGAAGACTTTTAAAAGTTTCCCCTATATAATACTTTGTAAAACCGGTGGGCCATGGCATGGAGGCGTTTTTGGCCCCAGAGCTATAATTTGAACAACTTTGAAAGGGTCAACCTAAGGATCATTCCTGTGAAGTTCGGTCAAAATCTGATGAGTGGTTTAGGAGGAGACGTCATTTGAAGAATTTGTTAACAGACACATGCACACACAGACGCACACATGACGGAGGATGGACAAAATGTGATCATAAAAGCTCACCTTGTCACTATGTGACAGGTGAGCTAAAAAGCTGCCATTCTGCACAGATATGCTATAACGAGATTCACTGTAAAAAGAATAATTACATATTTATCTAGTACTGCATAAACTTAATTGAAATGTAAGGCAATGCAAGGGTAATAACACATAACAAACAGTGAAGATCCTGATCAGATGAGTTCTTCAGAAGTCATCTGATCTCAATCTACACATAACAAACAGTGAAGATCCTGATCAAAGGCAGAGCCATTGTTAGGAGCAGAAATGAATAAGAACTACAAAATTTCATCAGAAAAATTTGTTTTAGAGATATGAATGAATGAACATTCAAATGAATTAACTTCAACCACCCAATACACCAAACACTCATAATTTTACTGAACTAGAAATGGTGTTTGTTAAACACTATGCCCCAAACCATATGCTTGTCCATAAATGCCCAAATTTTCAAAAGGCCACTATCGTAAAAAAAAAAAAAAAAAAAAATTCAGATTTTTTTTTCAAATGTTAATCAGGTGATGTACTAATCATTCCAAATCAGCCTGTCAAGTTTTTAGGTATCAATTTAAATAGTTTTTTTTAAATATCATGCAACAGTCAACTATTTTTTCGTGAGGAAACCATATATGAAATTTTAAAACATTAGCATACATAGTCCTTAAGTAATACTATGCACAGGAAATCAACACAATTAAATGGCCAGAAATTGTAAAGCACCATAACTCTAAAAAATTTCATTGAATTTGTAGAAAATTTAATCAGGTGATCTCCTCCTCGGTTCCAATAAGTATACCAAATATCAAGGCTCTAGCTCAAATACTTTTTGAGATATCTTGCAAACGAGATTTGTATATTATTGAATTAAAGGGGAAATAACTCAAAAAGGGGAGATAATTTTGAAAAGAAAAAAATATGAGTCAACTATTTTTCATGAGAAATCCATACATGAAATTTCAAAACACTAGCATACATGGTTATAAAGTTATGCAATGTACCAGAAAGCAACACAATTGAATGGCCAGAAGTTGCAAAGGACCATAACTCTGACAAAAATTCATGAAATTTGTTGAAAATTTTATCAGGTGATCTCCTCCTCAGTCCCAATCTGTATACTAAATATCAAGGCGCTAGCTCAAATAATTTTTTAGATAACTTGCTAACAAGCTTTCTATGTTATTTAATTGAAAGGGAAATAACGTGAAAAGGGGAGATAATTCGGATAAGAAAGAAAATACGGGTCAACTATTTTTTCATGAGGAATCCATATATGAAATTTCAAAACACTAGGATACATGGTTCTAAAGTTATGCTATGCACAAGAAAGCAACACAATTAAATGGCAAGAAATTTCAAAGGGCCATAACTCCATCAAAATTCCATCAAATTGCTTGAAAATTTAATCAAGTAATCTCCTCCTGAGTCACAATCTGTGTACCAAATATCAAGGCTCTGGCACTAATCCTTTTTCAGATATCTTGCTAACGAAATGTCTATGTTATTTAATTAAAAGGGAAATAACTTATAATGTGTGTGTATGTGAATTCGGGTTAAACGTCGCTTTCAACAATTTTTCAGTCATATCACGACGGTGTCTGGTTGCCACAGGGAGCACAATGCTCACTTTTATAGTGCTGCCTCACTGAAGTATCATGTCCCAGACACATTACATGATACCACACCCAGTCACATTATCCTGACACTGGGTCGACCAGTCCTAGCTCTACCCCGTAAATCTGAGTGCCAAGCGAGGAGCAGCTAGTACCATTTTTAAGGACTTTGGTATGTCGCAGCCCGGGATCTAACCCCTGACCTCCCGTTCCCCCGGAGCGGACACTCTACCAACTGAGCTATCGGGGCTGGTGAAATAAATTGCAATGGGGTGATAATTCGGATAAGAAAAAAAATACGGGTCACTTATTTTTTCATGAGGAATCCATATATGAAATTTCAAAACCCTGGGATACATGGTTATAAAGTTATGCTATGCACAAGAAAGTGACGAACGTACGAACGAACGAACGGACAATCCAGAAGCAATATGCCCCCAAACTTTTTCAAAGTTGGGGGCATAAAAAGTGTGTCAGCAAATATATCACTGTATTGGATATTGTATTTGCGGGAGAAGAAGTAAAACATTTGACCACTAACAAGCTCTTTAGCAAACAAGGATACCAACTGAATTTTTGGATAATTTCATTAAATTGTTCTTAACCCTTATCTCCATGAATAAATTAATTTAACCACACCCATTTCTGACTGTCAACCAATCAAATTACAAGATACGCTGCATTCATTCAAATCACAAACTGAATGGCAAACAGTGTAGATCCTGATAAGATGGCTTCTAAACAAGCCATCTGATCTGGATCTACACTTTGAGAAGGCATCTGGTCAGGGTCTACACAGTTTGCAAAGGTAGGGGTTGCTGTGTTCCGCAAGATGGGGGTTTTGTTAAAACTGCACCAATACCCAAAGCAATAACAGGTATCATAACTTTGAGCTCTGTTTCATTTCTTTGTGTCCCCAAAGTCTTAAGCGACTTATCCCGCCATCAGGAGCTATAGTCAGTCTAACATGGGAGATAACTCCAACATCCTTTATCACAGATCCTTCTAAAAATAATCGTTTATGTGCACTAAGTTTAGTCACTGGCAACAAAGTTCTCCAAGGCTCTCCTGATATTGTTCTAACCACTTTTTCTTCCTGATCTTCTGATATGTAACAGCCTGGAAAAAATAACAATAAAACTGCAAGCACTGCATGATGCCCCACCACTATAACAACATCAAGCAAGTGCAATATCACAGTGAAAAAGGAATTCAAAGTATGGGTGCATTACTCCTTTCCTTAATAAAATTGAGAATACATGACTGAGATGACTATTTGCAATCACAAAGAGCCATGGCTCCAAACGAAAAGCATTCTCATTTTCAGTTTTTGGGCCCAGTGCCCTTTAAATTAAAGTCAAGGTCTTCAAAATCTAGTCAAATCTTTGGTCAATTGCAATGGTATTTTGTACCAAGTTAGACAGTATTCTTTGATGTGTTCATGAGATTGGGTGTTTGGCCAAAAATTGACAGTTTTTGGAAGCCTGTGCCCTTGAGAATGAGGTCATGGTCATCAAAACCTAATGGCTGTTTTCCCCCATCCTAGTGATGTAACCATGCCAGTTTGGTCAGAATCAATCATTAGGTTCAGGAGATATTGTGCTTCAAACAGACTACATGATAGAATCGGCTATGGTCAATGTTCAAGGGGTGATAACTCTAAGAGTAGGAATTTACTAGGAAAATCAGAGTTATGATTCATATGTTCTGCACATTGTCTTATAGTTCTCTACATATCTGTGAAGTTTCATGAAAATATCTGAAATGGTATCAGAGTTATGGAGCGGACACAAAACAGCAGCTATATTCATAGTTCAAAGGGCAATAACTCAAAAGTAGCCAAATCCGAGTTATGGTTCATATATTCTGCATGTCGTCTCATGGTACTCTAAATATCTGTTTAGTTTCATGGAAATATCTCAAAGGGTATTGAAGTTATGGAGCCAACACAAAACTATGACAGAAAGTTCGAAGGGCAACAACTCCAAAATTAGGAAAATCAGAGTTATCATTCATATGTTCTGCATAATGTCTCATAGTGCTCTACATATCTGTGAAGTTTGGTGAAATTATCTTAAACAGTTTCAGAGTTATGGAGTGGACACGAAACTATCTGGCGCTGACGGACAGACGTACGACAT
Organism: Lucinisca nassula; assembly: GCA_963580285.1. Lineage (NCBI taxonomy): Eukaryota > Metazoa > Mollusca > Bivalvia > Lucinida > Lucinidae > Lucinisca > Lucinisca nassula. The sequence goes on from OY757010.1 coordinate 62,529,345, forward strand.
CTGGATGGACGGACGAACACTCAAAACTTCGAAGGGGTTTTACAAAGGGTATAACATAACATTTTTTTGAATGGCGGGGCATAAAAACAGTAACCCTGAAACAAAGGGCTTCAGAATGGGCCTCTGTGGGTAAGAGCGCTGACTCCTGAACAGTAGGTGTCCAACTGCTATGGTTTATATAACCTTGCTGGCGTAAAAGGTGAGATTATAAGAATCTCACATGGGTGTGAGGGGTGGATGGAAAAATCCGTCTCCAAGGGACACTGTCCGGCATCACGAGGCTTGCCGAGTGATGCCGGACAGTGATCCCAAGGAAAGGATTTTTCCATCCACCCCTCACACCCATGTAGGATTCTTTTTCTTGCATACCTTCCATTTCTGAGTGTGGATTTTTAATACTGCAGTTACTTTGGTTGTTGATGTCCGGCATATTGTGATGACACTACAGTGACCTCAACTGAAAGAATGGGGCATATAAGGTCCAAGGTCCTAATCAACCAGTGCATTTATCAAACACACAAGAATATTCAACTTTTACCCTGTCCTAGTTAAGAACACCAGTGTTAGAACAAAATTTCTATCCCAAGCTAAAACTATGGATTTCCTTATCTGGTTTGCAAGAAGCAAAGTTCAACAATGGAAAGCCAGTTGATTTCTGTCCGAGTTCACGTGTTTTTTCTGTCTGATGAATGATCAGCATAAAAGAAAAAACATACACTAAACATTATATTTCTGCTACAGTATGTGGGTAGGTTCTGCAAATGCCATTTTTACAGCAAATATACCACTCTGTTAGATATTACACTTACTACACCACAACCTCTATATAACACTGTTAATGGTGTCCAAAGCAGAAACCATGTTAGTTAAACTGCTGTGTTATAACCAAACAAAAATGTATAGATTATATAGAAAAATGACCATATATGGTCATTTTTCTACATAATCTATACATCTACATAATCTATACATTTTTGGGATCCATCTTGAAACGAACCGTGTTATATCAGGGATGTGGTGTACAATGTTTGACCACCTAAAAGCTTGTTAAACAACCAATGCTTAAGCAAACATGGGGCCTCATCCAGTATTCTGTATCAATATACAGAACTCTATTCAATAAGTTCAATTTTTATTAGTTACTTCTGATTATTATAGCCACGCTTTGAAAAAGTGGGGGCTATATTGGATTTGCCTTGTCCTTCTGTGATTCCTTAATTCCGTTATTCATTGTAAAGCACTATGATATGATGTGCAGAGCACATGAACCATAACTCTGATTGCCTACTTTTGGAGTTATTGCCCTTTAAACATTGAAAAATGGCAACCATAGTTCCGTTATTCATGATAACTCAAAAACCGTTTGAGGTATTTTCATGAAACTTCAAACAAATATAAAGCACTATGAGATGATGTGCAGAGCACATTAACCATAACTCATTGCCTACTTTTGAAGTTATTGCCCTTTGAACATTGAAAAATGGCAATTTTAACCTTGTCCGCTCCATAACTCAAAAACCTTTAGAGGTATTTTCATGAAACTTCAGACAAATGTAAAGCACTATGAGACGATGTGCAGAGCACATTAACCATAACTCATTGCCTACTTTTGGAGTGATTGCCCTTTGAACATTGAAAAATGGCAATTTTAACCTTGTCCGCTCCATAACACAAAAACCTTTAGAGGTATTTTCATGAAACTTCACACAAATGTAAAGCACTATAAGACGATGTGCAGAGCGCATACACCATAACTCTGGATTGCCTACTTTGAGTTATTGCCCTTTGAACATTGAAATAAACTCTGTACAGTAATAATTTGTGTCCGTTCCATAGGCTGAATGCTGAAAACATTTTTTTTCTTGTATTTTCTTTTCTGATAGAGCTTTAAAGGGGCTATAATCAGATCCTCTGAAAGTTCTAGTTAACCCATATATGACAATTGAATCTCCCACCTAATCAGTTTGGAGTGGTCCATTTTCCATAGCAAACATTTCAGGATTAATCTCCACAAAAGAATGTTACCAGAGCCATGACCTCCTGTTGTTTGAAGCATCATTAGTGGTGACACTGTCAATGGTTCTAGCAAGTACAATATCAAAGATGAAAAACTGTGAAGTGATGTTGCAACCAATTTTTCAGCACAAAACAGCGGGGCAACGTAGGGCCAATGGGGATACAATGCTGACACGGTGTATCCCTATCATCCCAACATTGGCCCGACATTCTTTGCTGGCTGGGGAGTTTTGAACAACTGAGCACTAATGTGCATCTGACTGAGCCACTTGACATATTATGAAAACATGCCTGTACAAATGCAATGTAAAATTTACCAAAGAAAAAACAAAAATTTCAAGATGAAAAATTGTGATATTTTTCTTATTTTTCTGCTCAAAATATAGATTGTTGGTACTCTTTAGCACCACCTCATCGAGGCGGTTCTAACAAGTACCCACAATCTATATATTAGAGCAGAAATAAGATAAATAAGGTTTACCCCTGTGAGCCCCAGTTTTATTATATAACAAGAGAACTGCATACGGGTGCCAACGCTCTGCTGCAGTTTCTTTTAGAAAACAAAAATTCTAAGTCGAAAAAGGGGCATAACTGTGCCAAAAATATTTTGAGGGTTACCTCACCTATTGGTATGAGTTCCCCTTTTCATAATGAACAACTAGACCGAGTTTCAAGTAAATATGTTCAGTAATGACAGAGATATTACAAAATGTCCAAGTTTTTGCACGACCACGCAGACGACGCCAGAGCTATGACAATACTTCGTCGTTTTCTTCGCAAACTGCCGAGCTAAAAATGGGGTTCAAGGGGGTCAAAATCATATAGGCATGTTTTCCTGATGAACAGTCTCTTTGTTTGGTATGAAGTTTAACGGTCCAATCAACAATAGCAAGGTCATATTTAGCAGTCAGTTCACCCAAGCAGGCTTATAACATTAATAATTGACCAGCCCAATGTACATTCTTTTGCCATAAACTGACAACTGCCTTTCCTGGAACAGTGGAAGGGAGAGTATGGCCATTGAAAATATTTTGTGATCGATCTCCAAGGAAGCAAGTTGTCAATCCTGGTGGGGACTGAAAATGTGACCTCTTGATCACTAGTTAAACATGCAAAAGACTCAATGAGGCCAACTGGCATCAATATTATTAATGTGCAGAAAGGTAGACGACTCTATTACAATTGATAACATAATTAGCCTTTTGGGACAAATACAACAAATAATACCTTCAAGTCTACAACAGTCTGGAAAGTTGCCTTTGAAATGATTTGTGTCTACCTCAATCTGAAATAAAAGGTAAAACAATATTGTCTTGATAAATCCTTTCAAGCACTAAAATGGGACACTGCCAAAAAACAGTGCAGGCCCAGCAAGTGGTGTTATTTTAGCTGACTATCACAGAAAGTCTACTGAATTAAATTACATTACAATAACACACCTGTGTGCGAAAATGGCATCCATCTTATCTGTAGAAGTAACATTTTTCAGATGAAAATGTTTGATATTTTTCTTATTTCTGGTCCAAATACAGGGGCCAGTTGTTCAAAGCATCGTTAGCTTAACGAGCTCATTAGTGGTCAAATTGTTGACTCTTCTAGCAAGTACAATATTGTAAATTTTGGTATTTTTGCTGAAAAAACGGATGCAAAAGCTGCTCACATTTTTTCAGCAAAAATATTACGATTTTTGCCATATTTAATGATCAAAGTTTTAACGTTACGTTAACTAACGATGTCGTTAGTTTTGAACAACTGGCCCCAGACTTCTTATTAGAATGGCCTCATCTTTCTAACAAGTAACCACAATCTATGTTTTTGAGCAAAAATAAGGAAAATAATGAATACACCCCAAAACTCCACTTTTCTCTATATAAAGTGGGGTTTAAAGGGAGTTTTCATTTCAAGGACTTGTTAACCTGATGTAAATTGTTTAACATATTCTTATGTTTACTCATGCAATTTGACTTTAGATTGTTAATTTTGCACATTTTTACTGTAAAATAATCAAGAACATCCAATCTTGTTATCTGTGTAAATTTAATCATCAAAATATCCTCAAACTTTTTAGAAACTTGGATATACATGTATATCTATTGTCAGTTTTTTTGTTTTTTGTTTTCATTTCATATATGAATGCAATACAATGTCATTGAAAGAAATGGAGTATTTACAATAACTAGAACTGTCAGTGAAACTGACTAGGGCCCCGGCAGTGCCATCAGAGGAGTTGGATTTTTTTTCAAAGGGCTATTACTCTTAGAGTATTGTAGCTAGAGTTACGTCGGTTGCCATGTAATTGTGTAATGATATTGTGACCATATATCTTAAGTTTGAAGTTGATGCATTTGACTGTTTGTAAGTTATGAATTAAAAACAAAAGGGTATTACTATATGGCAACTGTCAATAACTTCAGCTTCAGTTTGTAAACATGAAAAATGTTGATGGATAGACGGGCAGATGGACAGACGGATGGACGGACGGACAGACGGACAGATAGGGCATTACTATACGGCACACTGTCACATTATGGTTAATATTTCTGCTAAGTAATATTTAAATCCATCCAGGTATAAGAAAGTTATAGATTGGACACAATAAAAAAGACACTTTTTTGACCTTTTATCTCTAAGTATGACCTTGACCTTTGAGGTACGGCTGTGGGTCTTGCGTGTGACACTTTGTCACATTATGGTAAACATTTCTGCCAAATAATATTTAAATCCATCCAGGAATAATAACAAAGTTATTAATTGGACACAGGAAAGACCCTTTTTTGACCTTTAACCTCTAAGTATAACCTTGACCTTTGAGGTACGGACCTGAGTCTTGCGCGCAACATTCCATCACATTATGGTTAACATTTCTGCCAAGTAATATTTAAATCCATCCAGGAATAAGAAAGTTATGGAGGATAAAAAAATTTGTGGACGGTCAGACGGACAGATGGACAGACAGACAGACGGACAGAGTGATTACTATAGGGCACCCACACTTTCAGTGGAATAAGAAAGTTATGGAGGATAAAAAAATTTGTGGACGGACAGACGGACAGATGGACAGACAGACAGACGGACGGACAGAGTGATTACTATAGGGCACCCACACTTTCAGTGCGTGGCCCTAATGATGACTGGAAAGAAATATTTTTTGCCAACCACCGGTAAGTACCGGCAAATCTTAATATGGAGTGATGACATAGTGCTAGTATGTGTCTATAATGGAGTATACATGTATGTACTGAAACTTGACTTCTTTTGTCATACTGCTATTAATCGTCTTTTGTCTCATTAAGATAACAGTCACAGTGCGACATAGTTCGTACATTTATCACATCTCCAAAATGGCTACTTTTCTAATAAACATCCATGATATTTTTATTATTTATAGTGTAAACATTGGTTGTGGGTGTTCGTTAGAACCTATGTCTTGGAGCAGAAAGAAGACAACATAATGTATAACCCATAAACCCCAGTTTTCTCTATATAATATAAAGTGGGGTTTAGTGGGGTGCTTATTTCATGGACTTGTTCACATAATGTGAAAGACACAGTTATGTCATGTCACATAAGATAAATGTAGAAATTACATATGATGTTTCATTTCCTATCCAAAATAAACTAACTGTGCCACATCAATTTATCAAATTATGTGATATAATGAATTATCTGAATTTGCAAACTGAATAAAAAACAGTGTAGATTTTTATCAGATGTCTTCTCCAAAGCCAGATAACCTTAACTTTGAAAACAGTGAAGATCCAAATCAGATGGCTTCAGAGACTGATAACCCCTACCTATACAAACAATGTAGATCTATCCCGATCAGATGGTTTTGGAAACAGCCATCTGATCTGGATGTACACTGTTTGCAGCAGTTCTGAACAAGCCATCTGATCTGGATCTATACTGTTGCCAAAGGTTGGGGTTATCATGGTTCAGTAGGGCAAACAAGGATTAACAGGTGACAGTCACCAACATTATGATTGTTTTACCTTTGCAATAACTCCTGGATGACCAAGTCTGAACACACACCATTCTGTGCCTGTAATATTAAAAAGAAAGGAACTGTCATTTGAAGATACAGTCAATCCACTTTATACTGATATTCGTTACAGAAATAAAACGCATAACAATGACTAATTCAATAGAATGAATCTGAGTCTAAGTTTCGATCGACACAAGCATTCCTTGTATTGGAAATGCCTAAATCAGAATATTCTTGTAATCTAATACTACAAGAAACAACTGTTGTGGATATATTTGTTAGAATCGCCTTCCAGAGGCAATTCTAACAATCACATTGCAGAGGCAATTCTAACAAGTCCACAACATTTGTTTCTTGGAGTAATTAAGAGGAAAAACTCATTATTTCCCATTATACAACTTCTAATTGCTTCTTTATAGCAACAAATTCTTGATAATGGTAAGATCTGAGGGAACAAATTCTGTCATTATAACAAGGGTCCTCTGTATATTTCCACACTGAGTACAGCAGAATGTGTTGTTATACAATCTTTAGATAAACTAAATTAACTTAATCACAGTGGTTCAGATCCTGGTTATATGTGGGTAACAATACTTCCTGTAATATACATGGAATTAAGACCTGCAGTAAGAGGTCTGGGGCCAGCTGTTCAAAGCATAGTTAGCTTCATATTGGTTAACTGATATGTGAAGTTTAGCAACTTAAGATGTCATAACGAAGCATTTCACCTTTAGGACAGAACAAAGTACCAGTGCTGGCATTGCACAAAAACATATACCAGGGTAGAAACGGCCAAGAAACACACTCTGAAGGAACATGGCGACAGCGGACATAAACACATCCAGATAAAAACTCAAACCAAAAGATGGACCAAAGATAATAAAACCCAAACCTTGGATTCCCCTCCAGAGGCGAGAAAAGGAAATGGAACAGTCTACAAAATTTCAATTAAGTCGGGACATTTTGACGATAGCCAAATCAACAAAATTAACCAGAAAAGAAGACACAACAGACTCGACCGGTATAAACCATTAACCATAGATGAAGCTCTTGTGATCTTAACAGACAAACAACAAACCATAGGACGACTAACCAGATTACAGGTAGAGAAAGATCTTGAACTAAGCCTGAGCTCATCAACAAGCACCATTACACACGACAGGAGAGAAGAATAGTTAGACAGTGACATTACTATCTATAACAAAGTTTATGGAGTGTTTTAAACATCCGAAAACTCTATCAAACCACTTTAAATTAACATTTCTTACCTAACTTCCAGTTCTATACAAAACTGTAAAACCTCCTACTTTCACTTTTATTTTCCATATACAAACAGTCTGACAGGTCGATATTTTTAGAACAATTAGATCATGTGACATAATTGAACCGTGTTTTAGTAATTCAGGATCTCAATCACATGAAAATTTTGTCTTGAAAAAGGTCTTTGAGGACCGAAACCGGTCGACAAATGTTGGTTGTTCATTCTATATTTTCTGAACCCTTTTAGTACCAGAAACCCCCAAGCATGTACCCTGGCAAACAGTGCAGGCCCAGATCAGACACCACAGAATGTGGTGTCTGATCAGGGCCTACACTGTTTGCAAAAAGATCAGCCATTTTCCAAATTAATCTTGAAGAAAACACAGCCTGGCACCCCTAAATTTTGAAATGGACACCTGCTATATATAAAGGAGGAAGATTCCACTGTTAATTAACCTCTTCTTACCATACATATAATTTGAACAAGTAAAATATTTAACCCCGTGTTGTGTCTAAATAGTGGCAAACACTGTAGACAATGATGACATGATGTGTTCCGCAAGTTTATTGATGCACCATAAATAAGGTACCTCAATAAAAGTCAACAATTGAATATTAATGTTCAGCAAAAGTATGACATGGGCTTCAAACAGATACATGTATACAGCCTGAGATCACTGCAAGTACATGTAACTGAGCAAGATAAATAGAGATTATCATATGGCATTTTTCATATCATACCCGATATCAGCCCGAGACTCCCATATCAGCCCGAGGGCCGAAGGCCCGAGGGCTGATATGGGTCGAGGGCTGATATCGGGTATGATATGAAAAATGCCATATCATAATCTATTTATCATACATTTCACTTTTAAAAAAAAATGTTCAAAATAAATTGTATCAATTGCATCTGCCTAATACCAAAGTTACAATGAGAATCTCATTATCTTCGGTCTAGCTATGTAATTTAAGGGATGCTTGAGATTTGACAGAATGGTGAAAAACTACATTTGAAAAAGTCATCTGCTTATGTCGTCTGCTGAATATTTTTGCAAACTTTTCAAAACTATTTTTGCACACAGGCAAACAATGTGAACCCAGATCAGACTGCTCCTAGAGGAGCAGTCTGATCTGGGTCCACACTGTTTGCAAAAAAGAGACTTTTAAAGTCAGCAAAGACTCATGCAAACAGTTCGAACACACGGAAATATTGCAAATTGCAAATGGCGTCCTGAACCACAAATGCGAAATGCCGCAAAAGGAAGAACGCCGCGTGTTCCGAATAGGGTGACGTCAGAGGTATGATAAAGGCTTAGGGGTGTGATAAAGGGTTGTGATATGGACTTTTGGGGTATGATAAAGCCCATGCAATATGGCAGCACGTGCAAGCGTGATACGTGCATTGGTGTCACGTTCGTATCGCATATTCAAAACCTAAGTATTTTATACTAAATGTATGATAAAGCTGATTATCAAAGTGACACCAAAATATTCAGCATCTTGTCTGGGTCTACACTGTTTGCTAATGTTCATTAACTCATACATGACACACTGAATCTTGTTTCATCATATAACTGAACTTTAATGGCTTGACCTCCTTTGGAGCCATGTATTTTTTTTTTTTTCGAAACAGGGGCAGTTCAAGCCACTGAGGGTTAACTGTAACACCAAGTAACTTAAGGAGACATAACAGTGACATCTTTTTGTTTTTCTTTAAAATAAAAGCATGCTGTGCATGCTCAATGGAATCGACTCATCAAGATAATTCTAATGAGTACACACAATATACATTTTCAAGATAAATAAGAAAAGTCTCCCTAAATTATCCCCCTTTTTTTTTAACCCTTGTCCTGCTGAGCCCGGATATGTCTTATCTTTCAAACAATGAAGATCTGACGAAGCCATCTGATCAGGATCTACATTGTTTGTCATTCAGTTTATGAATTTGTTGCAATAATTTGCATCAAGTAATCTGATTGGTTGACAATCGGTAGTGGGTGTGGCATATATGAATATTCAGCAGAACAAGGGTTAAAATCTGCAGTTTTGGAATTATTTCCTGGGCCCTCAAGAATCAGTGTGAAACAACCATTGGTGTTTGAACCATCAACATTTCACTGTATTCCTTACCTGGTGCTTGAATCACACCTTTAGTGTTAGGCTGGACGACAGCTGGTCTTGTTGCCTAAGTAAAAACAAACAAAAAATAAAGCATTGCAAATACTGCATGATACCCCACCACTCCAGGCCAATAGACACATTGCTTCATGTATTTATAGAGCAAAATAACTTACAAATGGGACACCCAGAAACCTACAGCAATGATACAATACAGCCTTTTATATTTCCTGCCATATGAACTGGATTATTCTAATTAGATTCTACTTCCCTGTCAACACTGTTTGGGTCATTTTGGAGATGTTTCTTTCCTATTTTGTGGAACATTTACCAGACACTGAGATGAAATGATAGCTCAAGGCCTATTATCCAAAGAAACCCCTAAGGTTTAAGGCATGGTCGAACTTACACCACTTTGCCTGGGCAGGCTTAGACCTTCTTAGCAGTTTACTAGTATTCCGATGTTTGGTACATTTCAGGTCTGCGCAAAAGCATCGTGCAGCCCTCTCTGTTTCTCCAAGCCCAGCAAGAACATATTTTTCAGATACATCAAGAGCAGATAACTCAAGAACTTAAACAGCCAGAGTATTGGTTCTTCACCATATTCTGCAACCTTAATTATTCGATACATCTGTAGTTTTACCAAGATGTTTGATACAAGAGTGTCAGCCCTCTTTATACTGACATTCGATATAGGGGCAAATAACTTTATAACAATTTCAATGGAACAAATCCATGGTGTGCTCATTAGAACTGTCTCAATGAGTAAACACAAAAGTCTTTAATTTTATAGAAGATCGAAAAGGCATCCCCTTTATGCCTTTATGGCTAGCTGACACTAATATTTATCCTCAGTAGTTCCAATTTACCATATCTCGGAAAAAATTGTCATTTCACATGTTGAAGTTTGACTATAATTCTGCTTTATAGAAATATCTAACCCACTTATCTGTATGTTAAGTATTTGCAATAAATTTGCAGCGTCTGAAAATTCTGTCTATGATTCAGATATTAACCCATTGCATGTGAGAAACACCCTAAGGTGTACCTTGACAAACAGTACAGGCCCAGATCAGATGCCGCAGAATGCGGCGTCTGATCAGGGCCTGCACTATTTGCTAACAGATTTTGCTGTCAAAATTAGAATAAAAACGAAACAATAGGCCTACCACCCCTTATATGACAAATGAGCATGTCCAACATATAGCAATGGAATGGTCCACTAGTATACAATGGGTTAAGAATTAAATTTAAGTCTTCATCCAGAAGTTCACTAATTGTCAATACCTTTCTTGCTGTTTCCCAGCCATCAGCCTCATTCTCAGCCCTGCCTGGCTGTATCAAGTTAGAAGGGTGACCGAAATGAGCATCACTATAACCCAAACATGTCCCACCATTTCCCAGAGAAACCAAATCAACCAGCTGCAAATAAATAAATTGAATGACCAAAAAATAAAATCACTGTAACATAAAAATACCCTCCATTTTCCAAAACAACTATATCAACAAGCTGCAAAAGTATGAATAAATAAATATACACCACCTCTTTATAATACTAATAATGGAGTCCAAAGCAGAAACTGTGTTAGAAAAACCACCATGTTATATTCAAACAAAAATGTATAGATTATATAGAAGAAATGACTTTTCTATATAATCTATACATTTTTGGGATTCCATCTTGATACAGAGTTATACCCAAAACCGTGTTACAATGAACTATGTTATAATGAGGTTGTGGTGTATAAGTAAATAAATAAATAAATAAAACCATTCAGTTCTGTACCAATGTGTTAACTCTCACCATGCGGAACCCAGATTAATCTTTTTTTGTTTTAAAAAAAACAGTATAGATACAGATCAACAGGGGCCTCTGCTAGCTAACATGAAATAACTGTATACCAGCATCCTCCTTGCTACATAAAGAAGAATACCCTATCAAAATAAAGGGGTGTGATGGAGTATTTTTTTTTTAATTTATTAACCCTTAAATGTTGCGAAAAACTGCATCTGAAAAAATCGTCTGCTTATGTCATCTGCTGAATCATCTTGCAAACTTTTCAGGATATTTTTTCATACAGGCAAACAGCATGGACCCAGATCAGAGTGCTCCTAGTCTTGGTCCGCATGTTTGCAAAAGTGATTTTTAAATTTACCAGAAGACAACAAAGCAGACGCCAGTTGTCGTGATTGGCACCTTATGGGTTAAAATAATACCTGAATGTGGTGAAAAAGCTGATAGGTCAGTGGCAAGTGCACTTGTCTCTGATCGGTTGGATTCCTGGAAGCAATGTTAAAATTGTGGTGTCCAAACATGCATCAATGAATGACAAAAAGTGTGCCATCCTTCAGGGTGTGATGTTAACCCCGAGACCCACTTTGCAGGGAGATGAGACCCCTCTGATAATTACATTATTACTAAATAGGCTTTCATTCTGCAAATCTTGAGTGTATATATTGTACAGTAAAATTCCGCTATTAAGACTACTTAAAAATTAGGACTAAATCAGATTTTAAAAGCTCGTTGAGAAGGATTTAGTTATTCTTTCTTTGTGCTTTCTACACCCAACGTCTCCTAATAAGAGACCACCTTTTGGACTGTTCAAAGTGGTCTTAAGACCACTTTTGAACAGTCCAAAAGGTGATCGTGATACAGGAATTTTAATGTACACTGTCTGAAAGAGAGAGAGAAAACGGTGAACACCCCAATCATTATTGACAAACAGATATATCAAACAAAGCTATGGACAAACATATCAATGGACACTGTATCCCTCAATGGACACTGTATCCATCAACGGACTCTGTATTCATCAATGGACACTGTATCCATCAATGGACACTGTATCCATGGACACTCTATCCAACAGTAATCTGGACACCAACTAAAGTAGTTTCACCATTATTACCAATCTGGCATACATTGTCCAATAACCCATATTGTACTGAATGGAATCTTTCACCTGATATACCGTAATTCCCTGTGTATACCACGCACTCATCTATAACACGCACCTCAATTCTGAGTCCAAGATATGTGAAAAAAAAAAAATATTCCAGTCTAAAACACGCACATGCTTTTCCCCAGTATCACGGAATGCTTTTCTCAGACGCCATTTTGATTGAAAATGAAAGTACACGAATTTTGATTGGCTACTATCAAATAGCCTGACTGGTTATAGGTATATTTCCTAGTAGTTACAGAATAGAATAGTGGTTAGTTTCTCTCTTGCAGCATAGGCAGTTCTCCGTTTACCCATAACGGTGGTGTGTGACAAGGTGACATTTTAAGGGTGCGGTTATTCATTTTCTATGAAAGATGACAATGCGTTTTCCCAGTTTTCTTTCACAAGGAAAGATAGAAACAGGTTTCTTTCCAAAGGTAAAATTGTGACAACATGCCTCCAAGGCAGGTGCTCCATAGCGTTATTGACAGAAATTTCTACAGGTAGATTGAGTATTTTGACACCTCTGGTTATTCACACGTTCTCTATGCTAATCCCATAATTAACACCTTCTCAGCGTGAGTCAAACATCTCACTCAATTAAAGAAGCCCATTTTGCATTTACTGTTAATAAAACGGTGATTCATGCCTGACTTCAAGGAACCCGATTTCCTGTGCAATTTGAAACTTTGTTGACATGCATTAACTATCATAATTAATCAGAGTTCCCACTCACGCAAAATCTTACGTGAATCACGCAAAGAAAATAAAAATCACGTACGATTTTTTCCGTCGGGCGAGATTCCGCGCGTCCGAAATTGACTGGGGCGAACCGGCCGATTTTTTTTTCGAGCGTCCGAAATTGACGGGGGCGAGATCTTTGACAACCCGCAGACTAGAATCCGGCGCATAGAACTTCCGCGCATCCGAAATTGACTGGGGCGAATCGGCAAGCAATCGGTAAATGACGTCATCGGACCCCAGCAACCCCACACGTGTCTTTTGTTTTATCTTAATGGGGCGTATCTCTTTCATAAAAAATTGTTTGGAAACGGTAAAAAAATTCTCGATAGCAAAACGGTAGTGGAAAACAGCGCTTTCTGTAAGCTCTGTGTCAATAACCAACACCAGCATACAGATGTGTTAACACAATTTAAAGTGTTCAACTTTTCTCGCCAAGCGTCTGCTATTTGGCGCCAAAACATAATCATTCACGAGATAGTAGAATAGTCGTAGCAACTCGTCTTAGGAGCAATTAAATAATTTTCACATTGATTGCGGATTAAATTTTATGATCGGGGAATAAACGCAAATTAGAGACATAACTTGACCATATTTTCACACCTTATCGACATGCACCGCAGGGTGGCAATTATATGACAGGGATTAACAATAGTGTTATAATTGAACTGTTATAAATCATCTAACAGAGTAAATCCAAATCAGATGTCTGCGGCGTCTTTCTGAGGTGTCTGATCTGGCACTATTTGCCGATGTCCCAAAAAGGGATGAAAGGTTGATGTCTGAGATAGGAATATTGATTGCATTTTTAATGGTATGAATGATTCAATGAATTAATATGTCAAACGAACTTTATGAGGGCCTCAAAGTGTCACATTGTATTTGTAATGGGTTTTCGTGACCTGCCGACTTTTCGAGAAAAACAATGTCATTTTTCTATGCCATTGTATTACACGCAGGGGATTTTTTTACCGTTTTCTGGGTGAAAAAAGTGCGTGGTATACACAGGGAATTACGGTATTGCAGAAGTACATTTCAAAATTTCGGGTGTCAGATTGTGTTTTCTTCAAAATTTATTTGGAAAATGGCTGAACTTTTTTGCAAATAGTGTAGGCTCAGATCAGATGCCAAAATCTGCACTGTCTGATCTGGGCCTGTACTGTTTGTCAATTACGAGTTTTGGAGTTTCTGGTACAAAATGATCTCTCTAGGATTGTCATTTGTTATCAAAAAAGAAGTCACACTGCAGCCACAAGCTCTCTAAGACTTGGGTTTTACATTAGCATACCTGAGTATTAGATATGAGAGACCAGTCTGGGGACCCTTTTCCATAGACTCGTAATCTGGCTACACCCCCATCTGTACAAAGAGAGACATTTATCTGAGAGAACACACATGACCCTCACCATGCTGACTATTTACATATACTACACTCCTCCCAGATTCTCAGCCATCTGTTTGTTTGTTTGTATTTGTATCATCCCAGTCAGCACTATCTTAGGTCATTTTGTGCCAGCCGCACTTTTTCTGGGCAGGCATATAAGTCCAACCTGTATTAAGCAAGCACCTCTGGGGTATTCAAAAAGTGTGTGCTTAAGGCAGCTGCTTGCTTAACACAGGTGAATTTTAATGCATTTTCCTTTTTATGGAACTGAATGCCTGCTTGCTTAAGACAGGTTGCTTGCTTAATAGAGGTGGTCACTAAGACAGGTTTGACTGTACGTAAGCGGTTAACCAGTACAGTGCACATTCTTTTGCCAGAAACTGACCACTGCCCTTCTTGAATCAGCCATATGTGTTGCATAATTAAAAAAATTCCCTTTTCACAATGAATTCATCAGCAGCATGGAAATCAGTATAGCTCCTGGTCAGCTGGCTTCTCAGAAGCCAGCTGATCTGGATCTATACTGTTTTCAATGATCTGACTCTAGCCCCGCTGCAGCACAATTAGAAAAGAAAACCCAGTTTTGAAATTTTTTGAATTCATGCTAACCAGAAAACATCACTGTAGAACATGGTAGATGGCAACATAAAACTTATCAAGGGATTTAACTCCATTAGTACTGGGCCATAAGCCCTAATTATGATATACACAGTTTATCAACCCACTTGTCATGTGTGTACCAGGTTTCAACATTGTAACCCTTACAGTTCTTGAGAACACATCACGAAAACAAGCCTATATAATTTTGACCCCCTTGAACCCCACTTTAATATAGTAAAATGGGGTTTCCGGCGGTATACCTTATTTGTCTTGTTTCTGCTCAAAAATATAGATTGTGGGTACTCGTTAGAACCACCTCGATGAGGCGGTTCTAACGAGTGCCCACAATCTATATTTTGAGCAGAAATAAGAAAATATCACAATATTTCATCACACAATTTTCATTTTTTCGGCGATAAAGATGGCAATGTATTTGTATAGGCGTGTTTGCGTAATGAGGTAAAAGCTTCATGGAATAGGACAACAAACATAAAGGTTATTAAGAAAACTGCACTTCAATTGTTTTAAAACCTACAATGGGATATAACTCCAAGAGTTATGGACCATTGACTCTTGTTCTGCTTTACATGATACATCCAGTCATTTTCCATGTTTATATGAACTTACAGCTATCTAGCTTTCTTAGTTTCTGAGAAATTGGTCACAGTTTTTTTCAAGAATAGCAAAATTTGAAAAACTACATAAATGGGTAACCCCATGAGTCATTGGCCCTTGGCAACTGTTCTGCCATTACACCTTCCTTATTGTAGAGACCAAGTGTAGTATGTTTAATTGAGGTAGGACCTCAAACATAAAATTTATTGAACAAAATGTATTTCAATTTTTTGAAAACCTACCAAGGGATATAACTCAAAGAGTTATGGACCCTTGATCCCCATTAAGGTACAAAGGATACAGCTTGTCACTATCCATATTTATACAAATTTTCATCTTTCTAGCTTTTTTTCATAACTCCCGAGAAATCTGACAGGAAAAAAATGTCAAGAATGGCAAAATTTGAGAACTTTTAAAGAGTTATGGACCCTTAAACCCTATTCTTGTATGTCATTGTTCATGTTCATACAAGCTTTCATAGTAACTGAGAAATCTGTCACAAAAGTTCTAAACAAATGATAAAATTTGAACATCTAACATGGGACATACAGTCGAACTTCAATGGCTCGAACACCTTTGGGACCATGAAAATCTGTTCAAGACAGGGTAGTTCGAGCTAATGCCAGCTATCATAACGACATACTTTAGGACATCTTTTTCTCTGTTCTATAATGAAAAATGTATGCTGTGTGTACTCATCAGAATCGCCTCATCGAGGTGATTCTAATGAGTACACACAGCATACATTTGCAAGATAAAAGACGAAAATATCCTAATTTTTACCCTCCCTATTTCTTATGAACAGAAATTCCCTAGAGACTCAAGAACGGGTTCGACTCAGCCATGGTACACGAGCCATCGGTGTTCGAGCCATCGATGTTCTACCATATCTCCAAGAGTTGTGAGCCCTTGGTCACTATTCTGCTACTACACCTACCTTACCTACCTGGGTATATATTAAGTCTGACATGGGTGAATCTTTTCCTGCTCTTTGATGTAAAGAAATTGTGACAAGACGTTCTATAACCAGGTTGTAGGTCAGAAAGAGAAACTATGTACTCCCATTTCTGAAATAATAAAAATGTACCCTGTTTAATTCCACCATTCTTCATACCTGTTTCACTTCTTTATTTAAGCATTTAACCCATATTGTACCAGAAACCCAAAAATGGGTACCCTGGCAAACAGTGTAGGCCCAGATCAGACGCCGCAAAACGCGGCGTCTGATCAGGGCCTACACAGTTTGCAACTTCGGTTCAGCCATTTTCCAAATAAATTTTGAAGAAAAGACAACTGGACAGCCCTAAGGTTTGAATTGGACTCCTGCTATATATAAGGAGGAAGATTCCATTTGGTACAAAAAGGGTTAACAGCCTAGTCAACACTATTAAGGTCATGTCCAGCTGATCAGTTATCCATAACACACTTTTGCTAGGCAGGTCTAGCCATTATCAGAAGCTGACTTGTTGGGTAAAAGTCCCAGAAAATTGGAAGCAACGTCTCTAAAATGACCTTTAGTGTTGACATGGACTTTAACCCTTTACCACTCAGGGATTTTTTGAATTTTGCTGATTTTCACAGTGTTGCACCTGACAGCAACTTCAACAGGCCATTGTTTCATAATGGATGGTCTGTTTTACACCAAACTCGGTATGAATGTTTATTAGGCAGTAGCCTTTCAAATGCAACCTTTCATGACTTGATCATTGTTGTCATAGTAAAGAGGGGGCATCTCAAAGTTGGCAAAAAGTGTGTTTTCACGTGAATTTTTGACCACATTTTAATATTCACACAGCTGTCAAGGCAACAATTAAGGTGTTTGGCACTGGCCATTTTCACTGTTTGCAGCATGTTTTATCAGCATCAATTTTCAGGCATTTTTAACCCCAGACACCCTCATCTATAAATTTTTGCGGTTGGTTGGGCTACACACCCAAAATTTTTTGGGATGTAAGGGGGGGCAACCCCCCCTATTTTTAGTGGGGAGGCATGTGAAAAAACAGGTCACTTTTTTGCCCAACAAATCCTAAAGCAAACATAGCTATCCAGGGGTAGAAATGCAGATTTTAGGTGCTTCTGGGGCTTAAACTGGGGGGGAGGGGGGTGCAGACACGTAAAACCACGTATCTGAGTGGTAAAGGGTTAAACCTCAAATCAAACAGGAGTATACATAAGCTTAATTCTCGACTAAGACATAGGTTGACATCACGTGACCAAGTCCGTGAAATGAACACCCCTGTAAAGCCCAGTTTATAAAGAGAAAACTGGGGTTTATGGGGATGTAAATTATTTTCTTATTTCTGCTCCAAGACATAGGTTGTGGGTACTTGTTAGAACCGCCTCAATGAGGCGGTTCTAACAAGCACCCAAAACAAATGTATGCAGTAAAGATAAGCAAAATATGACAGGTTTTCATCAGAAAAGTAGCCATTTTTAGAGATGTGAAAAAATGCACTATGCCGCATGGATGTGTTATCGTTATGGAGTACTTGTTAGAAACTGCCTCAATGAGGAAGATCTGACAAGCATGCAAAACCAGTGTTTGGTGTACAAAAAGAAAAATATGATAATTCTCATCAGAAAGAAAATGTTTTGTAGTTATGAGATACATGAAATGCACTTAAGTCACATGGATGTGTTTGTGTAATGGAACCTGATGAAGATTTCTATCATTTTCAAGCTACCAGTATTCACTCATTTCTAGCTATTGCCAAAATTCTGTGAAATAAAGTGTTCTTGACTGAAAGTACATGTTTCTTTATACCACTGAAAATTTTACCATCAAAAACTGAAAATTTTCAGATAAAAAAAGTCTCATATTTTTCATATTTCTGCTCAAAATATACATATGCAGTGTGGCTACTCATTAGAAGTGCCTCGGCAAGGCAGTTCTAACAAGTAGCCACAATCTATGTACGAGGACTGTTCAAATATGAATGCAACTAAGCACATAAAAAAGATCCCGTGATAGATTTCGATGAAAAATTTATTTTGTCCCCTCAAAGTATTCCCTTTTAACAGATATACAAACTTTCAGTATTCTGATCCAACATTGAATGCATTTTGGTAGTCTTTTCGAGGTATACTATGAAGGCACTGGAATATTGCAGAACCGAGGTGTTTGCGCTGTACAAATTTTCGACCAGAATGGTATTTTTTCAGCCGCGGGAACAAAAAAAGTAACACGGGGCAAGGTCAGGGGAATTCGGGGGGTGAGGGAGTTCAACAGCCTTTTCCTGCTTCAGATAGTCTTGCACAATGAACGCCTTGTGCGATGACGCATTGTCATGTAGCAATCTGACATTGGCCAAACCAGTTGCGGGTCTTCGTTCTTTGAAATATTTCTTCAATTTTCGAAGAACTTTATTCTTGTAAAACTTCGCATTTACAGATTTGCATTTAGGCACAGCAACCTGAATAGCAGGGCCCTGATTTGAAAAGAATATGGCATACATTACCTTCTTGACACTCATGGTCCGCTTTGCAATGCATGGTCTTTTGCAATACTTTGTTGCCCATGTTTTGTTCTGAATCTTTCGTTTTGGCTCAAAAAGTGAACCCATGTCTCGTCACCTGTGACGACACTAGCGAGGGACCGTGCTTTGTAATTTGGAAACTTTTTAAGCAACTTCTTGGCGCACTGAACGCATGTCTTTTTCTGCTCATCTGTCAACAGATGGGGAATCCATCTAGCACAGATCTTTCTCATTTTCAAATCCCGTTTCAGAATTGTATGACCTGCTCCTAATGAGATGCCAACCATACTAGCTATTTGCCTAGTGGTGTATTGTGCTTCAGTAGCAACTATTTCTTTCACTCTAGCAACCATCTTGGCAGATGTTGCTCTTTTCGGCCGACGATCATTTGGTGCATCTTCAGTTGAGCCTAGCCCACAGCTGAATTTCTTACACCAATGAAAAACAGTCGGAAAAGACATTTCATTATGCCCATAAACCGAACATATTTCATCAAAAATGTCTTTGCACCGTATACCAAGAATACAATGATTCTTAATATAGGACCGTATTTCAACGGCGTACACTGTCCTTCTTCCAACTATGTTTTGTATTAGTATACAAGAGTAGACAGTGTTTATCGAACGATATACATGGCTTAAGTGCACGGATTTTAACAGGTTTGGTATCAATGTATAGGTAAACTGTTTTTCTACCCTGTGATTTTTATTTCCAGGTGATTTTCGAATTAGTGCATGAGAAAACGTTCTACTTGCATTCATATTTGAACAGTCCTCGTACTTGAGCTGAAAAACAGAAAAATAATGTACACCCCAGTAAACCCCAGTTTTACTATATAAGTGAGATTATGGGGGTCAAAATTATATAGGAGTGTTTTCGTAATGGATTTTATCTGAAAAGGTCATTCCTAAAGCCATGACAGGCAGCATATTGTCTCATGAAAGTTAGCTATAAAATACTTAATATTTAAATATTTGATGACATCTGTGCATATATACCGTAATGTTTGCTGAGATTTTAGCATATGATGCCATTATCACATACCAGTACCCTTTATCACACATTTATTTTCGGCCCCCGCCCATCGGGGCTTGAAGAAATATATGGGCTGCATGATGCTTCCACGCAGAGCTGAATCCGCCCCACACACGAGTACTGGTAAACAGCTTAGAGGATTTAAGCCTGCCCAGGCAAAGCGGTGTGAGAGTCGGACCACCCATGCTTATAAACCCTATTGGTTTCCTTGGGCGACAGGACTTTCATCATTTCATCTCAATGTCGGGTAAAAGTCCCACAAAATTGGAAGCAATGTCTCCAAAATGACCTTTACAGTGTTGACAGGGACGTTAAACTCAAATCAAACAAACAATTTATCACACATTTAACCTGTATATGATGGGTACAATAAAGTTTCATCATACCCCTGGGTCCAGTTGTTAAAAGCATTGTTAGCTATACAAGCTTGGAGTTTGACAAATTGTTAACTGTTCTAATCAAAGCACTGAGAGAACTGGTGAGTCAATTGTCTCTGGGTGTAGTTAGGAAAAATTGGCCTGAACGGGGACAGTTTCGTTTAACCCTTAAACTCCTTTACTGGAAGTAAACCGTGTAGACGCTGATTAGACGCTGCAGTTTTTGGCATCTGACCCTTAAATTACTATACTGTAAGCAAGCAGTGAAGACCCTGATCAGATGTCACGTTCTGCGGCATCTGATCTGGGTCTACACTGTTTGCCTAGCCCAACCCATGGTTCCAGCCCAGATTTTACAGTTAACCTTTTTACGTAAACACGCTGACCTGACTGCGATAAAATTCTATAAATAATCTCCGTGGATGTGATAGTCACGTGGACTCCAGCACTAAAAGAGGTTTAGTCCTTTATACCTTTGGGTCGATTGATAAACAATTGACCCAAAAAGTACAATATATAATACTTTCAATTGGTATTTTTGCTGGAAAAGTGTGAGTAGCTTTTGCATTTGCACTAGAGGGTATATCATATGAGCCCCGCCCAGCGAATTTGTGTCTTCGAGCATTCCGTCATGACAAATTTTAACTGCGCATGCCCAGCCATTCAGAGGGGCCAGGGATATGGATTACTGTCTGAAGGTTCCTCTTGATTCACTGCTTGTATGAGCGAGCAGCGAAGGTTCTGGCGAGACTGCACGGATAGGCAGGCTCGCCTGAACCTTCGCTGCTCGCAGAGGAGATAAGTACCTAAATCGCTTGACGAGGCACATATCACCACACCACTATAAATGTGTGATGGGGTATAAAAAGTGAATGTGGTTCCAAAGCATTGTATATGTTCACCTGTATTAAGCAAGGATTCACAGACTGAACCCCTAGTGTGAGACCTCAGACATGTTTGTGTGTTTGTTTGTATTGGAGTTTAACGGCCAAGTCAACACTATTTAGGTCAGTTTTGAGCTGGTCAGTTTACCTATCCACACTTTTTCTCGGCAAGCTTATACGTAAGCGGTTAACCAGTACAGTGCACATTCTTTCGCCAGAAACTGACAACTGCCCTTCTTGAATCAGCTGAAGGGAGAGAACGACCATAGGAAAGATTTCATGATCAATCTCCATGAAAGAATGCTGCCGATCCCAGCAGGTCCTGATCATCAGTCAGACGCCCATCTGACTGAACTACCAAGGCCGGCACCTAAGACCTGTAACTGAGCCAATAAGAAATTACCTGGTAAAAAACATTATAGTATATAGTCAATGGAAAGAAACTGATTTATTCTGTAATAAATTACAGTATGAAGAGACTGATGCGCAAAAACCCTGTTTTATGACAGCACTCATTTGTTTGTTTGTTTGTATTGGAGTTAAACAGCCAAGTCAGCACTATTTTGGTCATTTTTGAGCCGGTCAGTTTACCTATCCACACTTTTCCTGGGCAAGCTTATATGTAAGCGGTTAAGCAGTACAACGCACATTCAGAAACTGACAACTGCCCTTCGTGAATCAGCGGAAGGGAGAGAATGACTGTAGAAAATATTTCATGATCAATCTCCACAAAAGAATGTTGCCATCCCCGGCAAGTATTGAACCCATGTCCTCCTGATCGCCAGTCAAACATGCATGACAGCGCTCATAGATTCTTTGACGTTAGACACTAAAACATCATTTTCTTACATGAAGAATGTTACAGGAGGACATAAATGCATGAGTGACAGACAATAATTTTGGTGGAATTTCTTCAAAAAATGGCAAAAGGTTGGGAGAACTTGAAGAAATAAAAAAATGTCAGCTTTTAATGTGTTAGAATAATAATAAAAAAAAAGATCAGTTCTAACAGTTATATAATTAATTATTGAGTAATACATCACAGTTTGTTGGTCAGTTGTAAGTAGATAAATCACTGGCAGTAAGTGCTTGTGATTTATACCATACAACTGTCCTCCAAACTGTGATTTGTTATGCAATAATTCACTGCTAAGGCTGATCTCTTTCTTAATTATTGCATAGGCATATCAGTCATCTTTCATATACCTCTGACTCCATCTTTTCACTGATATCTTGAATCTGCTTTTCAGTTGCTGCTGCTCCGACCTTGACCCTTCTTCCTGAGTATTCTAAAATACATTATGATAACACATCAGTGTGACATAGTGCATTCTATCCTGTTGCAAAAATGGATATTTTTCTGATGAAAATTTGTGATATTCTTATTTATGCTAAAAACATCCCTAGTTTGTGCTCATTAGAACCACCTCAATGAATGTGTGTGTATTTTGAGTTTTACCTCCCACCAACAGCTAAAATCATATTGAGACAGGACCTCGGTTTAAAGACTCATCTGAAAGACTGGAGAAGCCTGGGATCGAACCCATGACCCCTGATTTATAAGGCAAGTAGCATAACCACTACACCATCAAGGCTTCTAATAGTACCTGTACCCACGACCTATGTCTTGGAGCAGAAATACAAAAAAAACTATGTATACCCCTGTAAACCCCAGTTTTCTGTATATAAAGAGGGATTTAGAGGGGTGTTCATTACACAGACCTGTTAACATGACGGTAAAAGTATATTGCTTGCACCTAGCAAAAAGATGTCTTTGAACATGTGTGCCCAGTGAAAACTCAGATCAGCCTGCTCATCCTTGTCTGACCAGCCTTCCCGCTAAACTACATTGTTAATCAAGGACCATGCAGACAGTTTTGTTTGTTTGATCTAAGGTTTAATGTCCCCATCAACACTGTAAAGGTCATTTTGGAGATGCTGCTCCAAATTTGTGGGACTTTTACTCAACATTGAGATAAAAATGTCATCTCAAGCCCTGCTGCCCAATGAAACCAGTAGGGTTTATATGCATGGACAGTCCGACTCACACCGCTTTGCCTGGGCAGGCTTAGATCCTCTAAGCTGTTTACAAGTACTCGTGTGCGGGTTGGTTTCAGCTCTGCATGGAAGCATCATGCAGCCCATCTATTTCTTAAAGCCCTGATGGGCGGGGGCCGTCCATGCAGACAGGGAAAGTTGCATCCTTGCAAAGTTTGTGTAAGTCAGGCTCTGAAATTATAAAACTTTTTCATGCTCAACTCACCTGTGCATGAAAATTGTGCTGCTCACAAGATAAATAACATTCTCTGATAACTGAGAAAGGAAAATATCCCAACTTATGTGTATTTCAATTTTTACAAACATTAAAAATTTCATGCTCAATAGAGATGAGCATGAAAAATCTGTTGAGCAGGAAAAAAAGTTTTATAACCTCTGTACCAGGCTGTTTGAGACTCTGCTGAGGGTACATGCTTGATGACCCCTTTTCACTTTTCCAACCACATCACTGAATATTGTTTTCACCAACATAGTCACCTACTCTAGAGGATGGTAAAAATGCTTTCAAAGCTATTGCCATCAGACTGCCCAAGAATACATAAAATCAACAAGCAAAATGGCCGCTTTATACAACTGTAACAGAGCAAAAAGGAAGAGACTTTATTATTCTTACATTCTAAAGAAAGCTGTTTGAACATTTTTTCAGTAAGCAGCTCAAAAGACAAATCCATACTTAATACTCGTGAATGTGTGTGGCTGAAAAACTCCAGTTTTTTACATAAATATTGATCCCGACCTGACGGAGAATATTGTTAGACAATCCCGAGTCGGGTGTTTTTTCTGCCGTTGTGTCAACTTCCAGTATACATTGTCTTGGTTTTTTATTGTCGACACGTTACCATGCGACGAAAAGGCAGACATATGTGTCGTTGTCAGTGAGCTAGGCCTTCTGCTGACTGACATGTCGCTGACGGTCTGTTTTGGATTCACTTTATGAATGCCGACTTCGGAGCAACTGGTCCGAACGAAAAATAAAACTTAAATGTAAGAAGTGAATGGCTGACTATTCTTGCCAGTTGCTCCTTGGTAATGCTCATAATGGTTCATTGTGAAGGTTTTATTTTGCAAATTCCTGACTAGTTTCTTCCAATAATATGGATTTCTTCAGAGGGATGTTCAAAATGTTGGTGTTCCGAGATTTGCGCTGTTTATATACCCTTGGGGCCGGTCAACCGGCCCCCTTATTTGCCGATACGCACGCATCATGTGTCTAAGACCTCTCACCAGCCCCCCTGTGGGCTGGTAACGTCGCTATCGCCAATGCGACTAACCAGCCCCTTTGGGGCCGGTGGCGTTGCTAACCACCATTTTTGTATTGTCAGATTGAACTGCATTTCCTGTGTTCAGGAAAGAAAATGGCGGTTATTGAAAGCACCAAGATGTCCTCCCTGGCCACTGTTTGCATGTAGCGTCAGTAGAAGTTTCATTTCCTATATATTTAGGAAAGAAAATAACGGAAATTTGAAGCGACTAGATGTACATGCTGACTGTGATAAAGCAGTCTTTTTGACGTTATAAAATGAACCTCATTTGCATTGTGTTTTTATGTTAAAATGTGGGGAACTCGGCATGTTCGCCAGTTTAATGCATTGGCGATAGCGACGTTACTGGCCGTCAGGGCTCCAGGTTTGTGCATGAACATGCAACCTCGTGGATAGCTCAATACGTTTGCATTGAACTGGCGAACATGCCGAGTTCTCTACATTTTAACATAAAAACACAGGAAATGCAGTTCAATCTGACAATACAATCTGGCAATAGCAACTTTACCAGCCCACAGGGGGGGCTGTGAGAGGTCTTAGACACATGATGCGAGCGTACCGGCAAATAAGGGTGCCGGTTGACCGGCCCCCGAGGGTATATAAACAGCGCAAATCTCGGAACACCAACATTTTGAACATAGCTCTGAAGAAATCCATATTATTGGAAGAAACTGTCAGGAATTTGCAAAATAAAACCTTCACAATGAACCATTATGAGCATTACCGAGGAGCAACTGGCACGAATCGTCAGCCATTCACTTCCATACTTAATACTCATTTACTTGTAGTCATAAATAAAAACAAGTCATTGATTTCTGAAAATTACATTTCATGACTTTCTTTCCTTGACACTTGGCAGCAGTTTGATTATTTATTGAGTGTTGATCAAGGGCATGACTTTGTAGTTGTTGAAACAGAAAATGTGCCTCTGTGTTTGCATAAGTACCAACATGAACACTAAGCGTTGCATGGACACTAAGTGTTGTGTGGACACTAAGCGTTGTTTCATTGGGACAGCTAATAAACCCTAAGTGTGAGTCAAAGAAATCACAAACTGTCATGCCATTACGCAAAAACGCCTATACAAATACATTGCCACCTTTATCGCCGAAAAAATGAAAATTTTATGATGAAAAATTGTTATTTTTCTTATTCCTGCTCCAAATATAGTTTGTGAGTATCCCGGTTGCCTACTCTATCGCGGTACTAACAGTTAATCGCCAGTAATTAAATAAACACATCAACTTACCTTATATGTGCCTGTTTGTGTGTTATAAGTAACCCTACTTCGATATTGTAAAAGGGGTAGAAATATATTTTAGCGTCAGTCAATTTTAAATTTTCCGGTTGTTGGCAGCCATGTTGTTTAGAGTTACGTCAGAGTGACTTCCTAGTCTATCGCGGCATTCACTTGAATTGAAAGTGTCAAAATATTTGAGGCCGGGTGCATATCCATGTAATATCAGTTATCAGCACTGATTCATAAGAACATATTTAGCACTTGAATTGAATCATTAAACGTTAATTAACCCTTTAAATAATCCAAAAATTCAACTTTAACAGAAATTAACGTATTTGCAATGTTTGGTGTTCAAAGTATGCTATTTACTGGTCACATGCCAGGCATGGACACCTTTACTCGCTGCCTTCATTCACAGAAAGGATTGTTGAGCAAAACTAAAGGGGTGCCCAATGACCGCATATGTCACACTCTGCCCAGTTCACAATTTTGACCGACTTAAACACTTTCAATTTAGATGCCCCCCATAAGCCGTTCGGGGTTTCATTTCCAATTATAGTCGCTAATTGTCCACGTGACTTTCGGCTCCAGGAAACCGTTTCCATATAAGGTAATAACGTGACTTTACGTGTGCGCGGCATTTGTCAACTTCAGACGACAACAACCAGAATCGAACCAAAATAATACATTGAAGTTTTAATAAAGTAGAGTGGGATTTATATAGGTAGGGGTATAGAATAGATTCAGTGAAGAAAGTATTACTTGATTTTCTAAATAAATAAACTTTACTCAACAATATACTTGATATTTTGTTCAATTTCTCTCGTGATGTGGAGTTTGATGTTTGCCTCGGAAGGTAATTAATGTAAACAACCAGCAGGGGCCGCTGCTCGCGAGAATAAGAGGAGAACGTGAATACCGCGATAAAGTAGGACCCGCGATAGAGTAGGAAGGGAGTATACTCATCGAGGCATTTCTAACGAGTACCCACAATCTATATTTTAGAGCAGAAATAAGAAAAATAAGGTATACCCCTGAAAACCCCAGTTTTACTATATAAAAGTGGGGTTCAAGGGGGTCAAAATTGTATAGGTGTGTTTTCGTTATGCAAAAGGATATTCTTGTCCTAGGTGTTTGGCAAAGTAAACACAAACTGGTCTGCCACACAGACTAGCAACTGCATGCCTTCTGAACTTGACAATTTTTTACTATTAGAACAGACCCAACTAATTATAATATTGAACCTACGACCTCCTGATCGCCAGTCAGACCAACATCTGAGCCATAGAGGCAGCCTAAAAAGTACATCTTATGATTTTGTTTGTTTGGAGTTTAATGGCCAGTCAACACTATTTAGGTTAATCTAGCATTCAGTTTACCTTACCACACTTTTTCTGGGCTGGATTACAGGTGTATGTAAACAAACTGTTTAACAATAAACTGTTTGTTTGTTTGTTTGTTTTGGAGTTTAACGGCCCGGCCCAGTCAACACTATTTTAGGTCATTTTTGAGCCGGTCAGTTTACCTATCCACATTTTTCCTGGGCAAGCTTATACGTAAGGGGTTAACCAGTACAGTACAGCGGAAATGAGAGAAAAGATTTCATGATCAATCTCCACGAAAGAATGTTGCCGAACCCGGCAGGCGTCCTGATCACCAGTCAGACGCGCATCTCACTGAGCTACCGAGGTTGGCTAACAGTAAAGTGACCAACCCTTTCACTGAAAACTGATAACTGCCCTCCTTGAATCAACAGAAAGGGAAAAAAAATAAGCTCAGAAAATATTCATGATCAATTTCTGTGGAAGCATTGTGCCCGCAGCAAGAGGGGTTTAAATCTGTGACCTCGTGATCAATGGTCATTGATGTATAGATTCATACATAATAGCTTTTTCTTGTGAAAATGTAAAAGCAAAACAATTACTTTTGTCTAGACATGCTGCCTGTATTGAACATCTTGGTGCATAGTTGCCAGTAAAATATGACGTATCAACATCAAAACCTTGGATTACACCTGGTACACCTGAAAAATAATAATTTGTATAAGTTGAACTAGAGTTGGTGTTTATGAAACACTATGCCCCATACTTCTGACCCTAACACTGATTGTCCATATTAGCTACTGGGATATCTTGCTTTCAAAGTCAAACTGCTGAAATTGTCAAACAGTGATAACCCAAAGAACAAGAATATCGGTGAAACCTATGGATGTTCCCCGAACGTGCAATAGTCGGAACATGAAACATTATCCCAGTTAAAGAGCAGTATACTGTGTATATTCACTGTACTTCAAAATGGAGTATAACAAAACCTGTCGGTGGACAGATTAGCTTACCTGATGGCACTGTCATACAACATCAGAAACACAGAAGTCGGAATAAATGAAAGGAAGTGTCTTGAGGTACGATACCATTCCCCAAGATCCTGGGTGGTAGTTTAGCTATACTAATTGGGTAAAACTGTTTAATACAAATTATTGAAAACTTACTCTCATACACAGAGGCAATCCTCATAGGACTGTCTCCAGGTAAGGTTCCGTATTGGGTGCCTACACATGCATATAAAATATCAGACGGGTTCGAAAATTATATTAAAATCCATCAGCTAATGTAGATACTCGAGCGATGAGCCCTGGACCCAGAAAGTCAAACTTGCTTGAGATATTATCATACCCAACATTTGTGTGAAGTTATATTAAAATCCATCTATAAATGTAGGCACTAGAGCGATGACAAAGTTTTTTGTTAAAAATAACCACAGTGACCTTGACCTTGACCCCAGGATCCTGAAAGTTGAACTTGCTCGAGATATTATACCCAACATTTGTGTGAAGTTATATTAAAATCCATCAGCAAATGATGACGCTAGAGTGATGACAAAGTTTTTTCTAAAAATAGCCACAGTGACCTTGACCTTGAGCCCAGGACCCTGAAAGTTGAACTTCATCAAGATATTATCATACTCAACATTTGTGTGAAATTATATTAAAATCCATCAATAAATGTAGGCACTAGAGCGATGACAAAGGTTTATTTTTTCTAAAAATAACCACAGTGACCTTGACCCCAGAATCCTGAAAGTTGAATTTGCTCGAGATATTATTATACCCAACGTTTGTGTGAAGTTATATTAAAATCCATCAGCAAATGAAGACGCTAGAGCGATGACAAAGTTTTTTTCTAAAAATAGCTACAGTGACCTTGACCTTGAGCCCAGGACCATGAAAGTTGAACTTGCTCGAGATACATGTATTATCATACTCAACATTTGTGTGAAATTATATTAAAATCCATCAATAAATGTTGGCACTTGAGCGAAAACAAAGTTTTTCTAAAAATAGCCAATGACCTTGACCTTGAGCCCCGGACCCTGAAAGTCGAACATGCTCAAGATATTATCATACCCAACATTTGTGTGAAGCTATATTAAAATCCATCAATCAATGTAGGTACCAGAGTGATTACAAAGCTTTTCTAAAAATAGCCACAGTGACCTTACACTGCAGCTTTAAACAAACTACCATAACTCTGTGATGAATCATCTAACCAGATAGCACGGATAATATGCGCATCCCCTATTGCTGCTTAAGGTTCCATTGAAGTTTCGTTGAATTTCTGCAAGTAGTTGCTGAGAATTCGCGTAGACACAAACAGTACCCTATATATTCATGCAGAATTCATCAAAGGGCCATAACTGTTGGAAAAATCATCAAACCAAAACACGCAGGTGATATGCATATCCACATTCGATACTTAATAGTCCCATGAAGTTTCAATGAAATCCGCCCAGTAGTTTCTGAGAATCTGCGTAGACAAGAGCGTGATGGACACACGGACGCAATGACTCACGGATGCACGGATGAAGCGGCGACTATATGTTCCCCCGAAATTCTTCGGGGAGCATAATAAACTTCTGTCATGCTGAAAGTGACCATTCTAGACAGGCATACAGAGAGGTTATGGTATTATAGACTGATAAGAGAGAAAGATTTGATAGATACATTAAAGACTGAATCACCTTGGGGCTTGTGCCGGCCTCAGTAGCTCAGTCAGATGAGCATCTGAGTGGTAATCAGGAGGACGCGGGTTCGATTTCTGCCCGGTTCGGCAACATTCTTTCATGGAGATTGATCATGAAATCTTTTCTACAGTCATTCTCTCCCTTCTGCTGATTCAAGAAGGGCAGCTGTAAGTTTCTGGCGGAAGAATGTGCACTGAACTGGTTAACCATTTAAGTAAAAGCCTGCCCAGGAAAGTGTGGACAGGTAAACTGACCAGCTCAAAAACGACCTAAATAGTGTTGACTGGGCTGTTAAACTCCAATACAAACAAACAAATCCTTGGGTCTTGAATAAAAAGGTGACTTTCGGGACAGTTCTAACATAGATGGTCAATAATATTCACTGAAAACTAACTCATTCTTGTGGACAACTTCTCTCATAATAAGGTATACATTGGATGAGTATTTTGTCAATTTGTGTCCTGTGGCACCGCGCTATTACCTTTGCAGATTAAAGATAACTTGAAAAACATGTGCTTGTATGTTATTATTCCCTTAAGGAAAAAAATCAACAATTAAATATGTTTTGTTGTTGTTGTTTTTGGATGATTTAATTAGTGAGGTTCATCCCCTATCAGCCTATGAAGTTTCAAGGCAACAACCTAAATAGTTGTTCAGATATCTTGCTTACAATCTTAAAATGCCAAAATTTTCAACCATAACGAACAAAAAAGATTTTGGAATCCTTTGAGAAGTTAATTATATGAAAGTCAGTCATCTATGCATCATCCTGTATCAGCCAATCAAGCTTCAAGGCAATGGCAGCACTAGCTTAAGCCATTTCTGTGAAGTCTTGCGTACGCCAAAATTTTCATAGATTTTTTTATAAGTTAATAGGTCATCTACTGATCATTCCCTATCAGACTATAAGGTTTCAAAGCAAAAGCTTCAATAGATTTTCAGATACCTTGCTTACAATACATAAATAATTACGAAATGAAGTTGAAACATGATGGCCCTGGATCGCTCACCTGATCCACATTGTAGAAATGAAATGGTAGGTAATATAGTAAGGTGCCTTGTCAGACGGAAAATACATGCCAAATATGAAGGCTCTATCTCAAATGGGTCAAAAGTTATGATAAAGTAGGTCAAAGGCCAAGGTCACAGGTCAAACATTTTGTATGGATGTGAAGCCATTGTCACAAGGAATATACATGCCAAATATGAAGGCTCTATCTCAAATGGTTCAAAAGTTATGACAAAAACAGTCAAAGGTCAAAGTCACAGGTCAAATATTTCACATGGGTGGAAAGCCCTTGTCACAAGGACCCTACATGCCAAATATGAAGGCTCTATCTTAAATGGTTCAAAAGTTATGAGAAAGAAGGTCAAAGTCACAGGTCAATATTTTTGTATGGGTGGAATGTCCTTGCCACAAGGAACATGCATGCCAAATATGAAGGCTCTACTTCAAATGGTTCAAAACTTATGATAAAGTAGGTCACATGTCAAGGTCAAGGTCACAAGTCATTTTAGTATGAATAGGAAGCCCTTGTCACAAGGAAACTACATGCCAACTATGAAGGCTCTTTCTCCAATTCTTCAAAAACTAGAATTTGTTTTTCTACAAAAACACAGCTGTCTCCCCCTTTTTGAACTCTAAGTATTACCTTGACATTGGAGGTATTGACCTGGGTCCTGTGTGCAACAAATCATCTAATGAAGATGAACATTTCTGCAAAGTAACTTTAAAAAGTTCAAAGAGAAATAAGAAAGTTATTGACCGTACACAAAAAGCTCTTTTTTACCGTTGAGCTCTAAGTATGGCCTTGACCGTTGAGGTACAACACATCGTCTCATGATCGTTAACATTTCTGCCAAGTAATTTCATAATCCATCAAAGAATAAGAAAGTCTGTGACCTTGACCTTGAGGTCATGGGCACAGGGGTTTGGGGCGGGGGTATAGCTGAACAAAACTTGGACCTATATCTATCATGAAGCCAAACATGAACCAAAACAATCATAAAAGGTCAGATTCTACCTGGTACAGATACCTTAACCTGAGTCTTTAACACTAAAAATTTCAGAGTCTGTGACCTTGACCTTGAGGTTATGGGTATGGGTGGGGGTATTGCTGAATAAAACTTCTGACCTATATCTAGCACTATACCAAATATGAACCAAAGCCATCAAATGGTTTGGAAGATATGAGCTCTTAAATAATAAGGTTCTACCTGGTACAAATACCTTAACCTGAGTCTTTAACATTAAAAAACTCGAAGTCCCTGACCTTGAGCTTGGGTGGGTGTACTGCTTATTAAAACTTTGGACCTATATCTACCATTATACCAAATATGAACCAAATCCAACACATGGTTTGGAAAATATGAGTTCAGATTCTACTTGGTACAAATACCTTAACCTGAGTCTAACAGGATTATGTATGTACGTACATACATATGTACACACACGTACAGATGGACATACATTTATAAGCACGTACACACGTATGCACCTACCCACAGATGCACATACGGAAAACCATTATGCCCCCAGCATCTCTGATGCGGGGGCATAAAAAGTTATTGACTGGACACAAAAAAAAACTTTTTTTACCATGACCTCTTAGTATGACCTTGACCTTGGAGGTACCGACCTGGGTCTAGCGCGCAACACATCGTCTCAAGAATGGATAACATTTCTGCCAAGTTATTTCACAATCCATCCAGGAATAAGAAAATTATTGACTGAATGCTAAAAAGGCCCCTTTTTTACCTTTCACCTCTTGGTATGACCTTGACCATTGAGGTACCAACATGTGTCAAGCAAGAGACACATCGTCTAATTGTGGTTACATTTCTACCAAGTAATCTCAAAATCCATCTAAAAATAGGAAAACTATTGATCAAACACGAAAAAGGCCCCTTTTTTACCTTTGACCTCTATGTATTTGACATCTGACCTCTAAGTATGACCTTGACCATTGAGGTACCAACCTGGGTCATGAACGTGACACATCGTCTCATGGTGGTTAACATTTCTGCCCAGTAATTTCAACATCCATCTAAAAATAAGAAAGTTATTGACCAAACACAAAGAAAAGGCCCCTTTTTTACCTTTGACCTCTAAGTATGACCTTTACCTTTGAGGTACCGACCTGCGTCATGCGCGCCACACATCGTCTCATGGTGGTTAATATTTCTGCCAAGTAATTTCAAAATCCATCTAAAAATAAGAAAGTTATTGACCGGACACGATTTGCCCATACATACATATATACCGACAAACTTCCAAGGAAGATAGCTCAACAAGTATAAACACGAGAGTGATAGTTCTTGCACTCTGCACGTCGTCTAATATTGATTAATATTTATATGAAGTTTCGTGAAGATAGCTTGAATGGTTTTCAAGTTATAGAGCGGACACAATTTTGTGACAGACAGACAGACAGACGTCCGGGAGAAAAACAATATGTCTCCCAAAAATTCTTTTTTTGGGGGGAGACATAATTATGACAAAGTCAAGATCATAAGACAATTTTTTTTTGTATGGGTGGGAAGATCATTTCACAAGGAACATACATGCCAAATATGAAGGCACTATCTCATATGGTTCAAAAGTTATGATAAAGTAGGTTAAATTTAAAGGTAAAGGTCGCAGATCATTTTATATATGAATAGGAAGCCCTTGTCGCAAGGAACCAACATGCCAAATATGAAGGCTGTATCTCAAATGCTTCAAAAGTTATGACAAAGTAGGTCAAAGGTCAAGGTGATGGGTCAAAATTTCTGAATGGTTGGGAAAACCTTGTCACAAGGAACATACATGCCAAATATAAAGACTCTATCTCATATGGTTCAAAAGTTATGACAAAGTAGGTTGCATGTCAAAGTCACAGCTCACATTTTTTATATGAGTGGGAAGCCCTTGTAACAAGGAACCTACATGCCAAATATGAAGGCTCTATCTAA
Organism: Lucinisca nassula; assembly: GCA_963580285.1. Lineage (NCBI taxonomy): Eukaryota > Metazoa > Mollusca > Bivalvia > Lucinida > Lucinidae > Lucinisca > Lucinisca nassula. Next base: position 62,563,315 of record OY757010.1, read on the forward strand.
AACGGTTCAAAAGTTATGACAAAATAACCTACTGATCTACTTTTCGATTTGACAACTTAAATGAGATATTGTCCACATGATCATTCTGAGCAAGTTTTATGATGATTGGACTAAAATGTGGCCACTTCGAGTGTTCACAAGGTTGTTCTATGATTTGGCCTGCTGACCTACTTTTTGACCCAACATGACCCATATTCAAACCTGACCCAGATATTGTCAAGATGATCATTCTGAGCAAGTTTGATGATAATCGGACCAAAACTGGGGCCTCTAGTGTCTTCACAAGGTTTTTCTATGATCTGACCTACTGACCTACTTATTGACCAGACATATGTAGATCCATATTCGAAATTAACCAAGATATTGTCAAATGATCATTCTAAGCAAGTTTGATCACGATCGGACCAAAAGTGTGGCCTCTTGAGTGTTCACAAAGTTTTTCTATGATTTGACCTACTGACCTACATTTTGACCCGACATGACCCATATTCTCATAAAGGGTCTACTCTTACAGGATAGAATTTGCTCTCAAGAGTAGACCCCTATACCTTCGCTTCTCAGGAGCAACGACTTTCCTTTAAGAGTAGACCACTTTGTCAGAGGCACTCAATGTATCACACAACAAAAGTTGTATCCCTTCATAAAATGGTAGACAGATGTATCCTATTCCCCTTAACACCATCTGCCTTTTACTTCCAGATTCTAGCCACCTACTGTTAAACTTAATGAAAAGACTGGATACAAGAAAAATATTACAAACCCTCATCAGAAAAAAATGTTTTGTTTTGTTTGTTCATTTGATTGAGGCTTAACATCCTTCTCAACAATATATAGGTCATTAATGAGGTGTGGCTTCCAACGTTGCTTCCAATTTTGTGAGACTTTTACCCAATATTAAGATGTAATGACATCTCAAGCCCTGCCGCCCGATGAAACCAATAGGGTTTATATGTATGGATGGTCTGACTGACACCAGTTTGCCTGGGCATGCTTAGACACTTGACTCTAAGCAGTTTACTAGTGCTCATGTGACGGCAGTTTCAGCTCTGCGTGGAGGTATCTCGCAGCCCAATCAATTTCTCAATGTTTTTTTCTTTTTCTAGATAAGAAAGAATGTGCACACAGCCACATCAATATGATATTCTAAGATGTCATTAATACAAATGCCTCTGTTCAACCTAACTATGACATTTAAATATCTGCAGTAACAATGACAGCCCCAGAATGACTCACCTAGCTGAATAATACACCAGTCATATCCTTCAGTTTTTCTCCTTCTTGTTGCCCAGCCATCCATCCATTTCCCTTGTTCTGTGAAAACACCTTCTTTCCAAACTGGGGTTTCTCGCTGGAACAAAACGGAACCAAATTAAACTAGTGGCTCAAGTAGGCCAGAAACCATTCACCTGAATCAGGCTGATCATAATACAGTCAAACTTCAATGCCTCAAACTCCTTTGGGACCTAGAAAATTAATTTTTGTTCCAGACAAGGGTAGTTTGAGCCACTGAGGGTTACTGCCAAGAGGCATAACAAGATACTTTTGGACATCTTTCCGGTGTTCTATAATGAACATGTATGCTGTGTGTAAACATTAGAATCGCCTCATCGAGGCGATTCTAATGAGAACACACAGCATACATTTGCAAGATAATAGACGAAAATCTCATAAATAATCTCCCACTATTTCTTATGTAGCAGATTTCCCTAGGGACTCAAAAACATGTTTGATTCAGCCATGGTGAACGAGCCATCAATGTTAAAGCCATCTGTACATGTATGTTACATTTTGCAATGGTGGTTATCTTGGATATCTGATCAAGTTGCTTTTAACTGAATTTGCATGTTGCCTTGACACCTCTGATTAAGTATCTGAACTGCTCGATTCTACGTAATATGTCAAAAATATGAAGAACAAGTAAGCTGATAATACCCACTGTCCCATACAAGATGTAGAGGATCTTACATGAGTGCTCATGTATTATTGAATTTATTAAACGAGTTGAGGAAAAGGGATAATGTATTATTGAATTTATTAAACGAGTTGAGGAAACGGGATAAAATGCGAGGCTTTGCCGAGCATTTTATCCCTTTCTCTCAACGAGTTTAATAAATTTAATAATACATGAGCACGAATGCAAGATTCTATTTATCATATGACATTAAAAGCGTATTTTATCCACGACTGTTTACAAAAATGTAAACATTCCGCCGTTAGTAAACGCGACGTCATTAAGGACGTCGTACATGTAACGTTACGGGACGTATCTAGCTAATTTGCATATTTAATCCACTAGTGGATTATCGAAAATAATACATGACGTTATTACACTCTCAGAAGCGACGTCATATGATAAAAAAGTCATGTCACTCTGTTGCCTCCTATCAAGCTTCAGGTCAATCCGATTGCCCCCGCAAATCTGGGCTTGAAGAAAAAGATGGTCTGCATGATGCTTCCACGCAGAGCTGAAACGGATCGCACACGAGTACTGGTAAACCACTTAGAGGATCTAAGCCTGCCCAGGTAAAGTGCTGCGAGTCAGTCTGTCCATGCTTATAAACCTATTGGTTTCATTGGGCGACAGGTCATGAGATGTCATTTCATCTCAATGTCGGGTAAAAGTCCCACAAAATTTGAAGCAAAGTCTCCAAAATGACCTCACAGTGTTGACGGGGATGTTAAAGCTTAAATCAAACAAACAAAAGCTCAATCCTACCTGTTTGGGAGGAATTGGTTAATTAAGGGGAATGGATACACCTTCAGGGGAGGCAACTCCTGCAAAATATTTTTGTCTCCCATGTCAATAGGGGTCAGCTCTTAAAGGAAAGAATTTGCTCCACAGGAGCAAATTCTTTCCTTTCAGAGTAGACCCCTTTTTCCATGAAGCAGAGTCTATAGAAAAGGGAACAGGAAGTCCCTTAAGTTGACTCCCTTTGAAAAATGATGGAAAAATCTGCCAGGTGTATTCATTCCCCTTAAAGAATTTCAAGATGGTCATCATCTTGGATATTGAAACAGAATGATTTTAGCAATTCTGAATCTCCATTATCCACGAATGTCTACCACCAAGCATCGATCTGGCCCCGAGGTTATAAAACTTTTTTCATGCTCAACTCACGTGAGCATGAAATTTGCCCTGCTCATAAATTTGAAAATACCAACAAATGTTGGCATTTTCAGATTTATGAGCAGGACAAATAACATTCTGTGCTATAACTGAGAAAGGAAAACCGCTCAACTAATTTGTATTTCAATTTTACGAACACTACAAATTTCATGCTCAGCCGAGTTGAGCATGAAAAAAGTTTTATAACCTTGGGGCCAGCTATATCTGCATTTTGGTTCTCAACTTCTGGAGTCATTGTTGAAAATTTGAAAATTTAGCCACCTAAGGACAACGGATGGACGAAAGAAGCCTGCTACATCAAACCAGGAGACTCTATTAATAAAGAAAGAAAACAAAAGGACCATGTAGTTCTGATCACAGCCCTGAGCATTATTTGGTTAATATGATCACCATCTGAGTGACCTTAATCCCTGGTACTTACTCATTGTTAACTCATTTCATTACAATAACACAGCCGTTATCACATCTCCGAAAATGGCTACTTTCCTGCTCATATCCTACATGTGATATTTTCTTATTTGTACTGCAAACATAGGTTGCGGGAGCTCGTTAGAAGTGCCCCTAAAGCATACCCACAACATATGTCTTGGAGAAGAAATTAGAAAAATACTGTATACCCCCATAAACCCCAGTTTTCTCTATATAAAGTGGGGTTTAGGGGTGTGTTCATTTCCTGGACTTGTTAACGTGATTTGTACTGAACGGAATAGTGGAGGATGATAGCTCAGTGGTTAGTGCACTTGCCTCTGATGCTAGAGGTCCCGGGTATTCCCGGCAGCGGCGATAAAATTTCGGTGTCCGAACACGCTCCGTTGGCATCATTTGCAGGGATGAATGTCATAAAGTGCACCGTCCTTCGGATAGGGATGTTAACTGGAGGCCCCCTGTGCAGGGAGAACCATCCCCTGTGCAGGTTAAAGATCCCTACCTAATAACATGATTACTGTGTAGGCTTTCATCCTGCAAAACCTGGAGTGTATGTAATATACAACTCCGGTAATGGTCAAATGTTACCAATGCAGTATCAGAAGATGGATGGATGGATGGATGGATGGATGGATGGATGGATGGATGGATGGATGGATGGATGGATGGATGGATGGATGGATGGATGGATGGATGGATGGATGGATGGATGGATGGATGGATGGATGGATGGATGGATAGATAGATAGATAGATAGATAGATAGATAGATAGATAGATAGATAGATAGATAGTAGATAGATAGATAGATAGATAGATAGATAGATAGATAGATAGATAGATAGATAGATAGATAGATAGATAGATAGATAGATAGATAGATAGATAGATAGAATCTTTTTCTTTATTTACAGCAGGAGCCCATTTCAAAGTTTTGGGGTGTCAGGTTCACTTAATTCTAGAAAATTATTCAGAAAATAGTTAAACTTTCTACAAAAAGTGAACGATACTTGCTAGGGTCGGCAACATTCTTTCCTGGAGATTGATCATGAAATCTTTTCTACGGTCACTCTCTCCCTTCCGCTGATTCAAGAATGGCAGTTGTCAGTTTCTGGCAAAAAAATGTGCACTGTACTGCTTGACCACTTACATATAAGCCTGCCCAGGAAAAGTGTTGATAGGTAAACTGACTGGCTCAAAAATGACCTAAAATAGTGTTGACTGGGCCATTAAACTCCAATACAAACAAATACAAGCAAACAGTGAAGGCCCTGATCAGATGTCACATTCTGCAGAGTCTGATCGGGAATCTGAAGTCCATCAAGACTTATATGATGGCTTAACATGCACACAATTACTATATATTCGTATGGATGACAGACATTTTTCTTCTCCAAATGAGCAAATTTGAACGCAGTACTACATGCCTATCAATGAAAATGTACTCCCAACTTTTAAGATAAGCATGGCATGTGTGTGTGTGTGAATTTGGGTTTAACGCCGCTTTCAACATCTTTTTAGTCATATCACGACAGAGTCTGGTTGTGACAGGGAAAGCATGGCATGTATGGTAAACATTACAAATTCACTTGTATGACCTATATTTCATTGCATTTTAAAAATAACATTTCTTTCTCATAGAAATGGCTAGTCATTTATTTATAATAAAGTATCTCTCTGTCTCTCTCCACAGATAGGTATTTATAATCTCTCTCTCTCTCTCTCTCTCTATGCAATAATGCCTCAATCTCTCTGTTGGTTATAGTTACCTTGAGCAGATTTTCAGCAACAGCATAACAATCATCTGTGGCAAACAAAACACTACTGCCTGCCTGAAAGAAATTATTAACCCTTATCCCACTGAACATGACATCCTTACTTTTCCAAATAGTGTAGATCCAGATCAGAAGGCTTCTGAAGAAGCCATCTGATCAGGATCTACACTGTTTGTGATGCAGTTTGTAAATTGAAAACATTATTATATCAAATAATCTGATTGTCGGATAATAAGAAATGGGTGTGGCAAAATTTATTTATTCAGTATGATAATGATTAAACATTGTCTACATGTACAAAGCACTAAGAAATAGCAAGAGATAACCTGTTGGGGTGGGGTAAGGGTGGGGGCTACAAACAGGTAAGACACAAACAGGCTTGCTCAGCTTCCCAGGTAAGCATCATGTGAACAAGTCCTTGAAAATGATCCCCGCCATAACTACATGAGCCCCACTCAGCGAATTTGTATCTTCGAGCATTCCGTCATGACAAATTTTAACTGCGCATGCCAGGGATATGGCTTTCTGTCTGAAGGTTCCTCTTGATTCATTGCTTGTATGAGCGAGCAGCGAAGGTTTTGGCGAGACTGCGCGGATGCGCAGGCTTGCCTGAACCTTCCCTGCTCGCATAGGCAATAAGTACCAAAATCGCTTGACGGGGCCCACATTATACAGAGGAAACTGTTTTTGGGGGTTTTTTTTGTTGTTTTTTTTTTTTTGGTTTTGGTTTTACGGCCATTTCAAGGTTATTTCACTCATATTGAGCAGAACTTTAACCAGAGGTAGGCAAAAACCGGAGAACCGGAGAAAAACCATCTGACCTTCTGCTGCAGAACTTGGCGTCTCACATGTGACCCGAGCCAGACTCGAACCCACAGTGGTGAGAGACCTAATGATTAAGAGACAGCACTCTTAACCACTAAGCCATGGAGGCCCGTTCAAACTGGGGTTAATAGTTTTTATCTTATTTCCTGTAATGATCACCCCCCAAAAACACCACATTATATACATGTATAAACTAGGATTTACTGGGATATAAATATTTTTTCTGCTCCAAAATATAGGTTATAGGTATTTGATAGAACTTCCTCAATGAGCACCCAAACCTATGTTTGAATTATAAAATTTGAAGAAAAATACTTCACATTTTTGTAAAAAAACTAGAACTGTCAGAGGATCTGACTATATCCCCGCTATAGTGCTATCAGAAAAGACAAATACAAGAAAAAAAATGTTTTCAGCTTTCAGCCTCTAATTAAAGGTGGTAAAAAGGCAATTGAGAGTTATGGTTCCTGTTCTCTGCCTATTGTCTCATGTTGCTTTACATTTGTGTGAAGTTTCATGAAAATATCACAAACGGTTTTTGTGCTATGGAGAGGACACGTTAAAATTGCCATTTTTCAATGTTCAAAGGGCAATAACTCCAAAAGTAGGCAATCCAGAGTTATGGTTCATGCGCTTTGCACATTGTCTCATGGTGCTTTACATTTGTGTGAAGTTTCATGAAAATATCTCAAACGTTTTTTGTGTTATGGGGCAGACAAGGTTAAAATTGCTATTTTTCAATGTTGAAAGGGCAATAACTCCAAAAGTAGGCAATCCAGAGTTATGGTTCATGTGCTCTGCACATCGTCTTATAGTGCTTTACATTTGTGTGAAGTTTCATGAAAATACCTCAAACGGTTTTTGAGTTATGGAGCAGACAAGGTTAAAATTGCCATTTTCAAAGTTCAAAAACTCCAAAAGTAGGCAATCCAGAGTTATGGTTCATGCGCTCTGCACATTGTCTCATGGTGCTTTACATTTGTGTGAAGTTTAATGAAAATATCTCAATTTTTTTGTGTGTGTTATATAGCGGACAAGGTTAAAATTGCTATTTTTCAATGTCAAAGGGCAATAACTCCAAAAGTACACAATCCAGAGTTATGTTTCATGTACTCTGCACATCGTCTTATAGTGCTTTACATTTGTGTGAAGTTTCATGAAAATATCTCAAATGGTTTTTGAGTTATGGAGAGGACAACATTAAAATTGTCATTTTTCAATGTTCAAAGGGCAATAACTCCAAAAGTAGGCAATCCAGAGTTATGGTTCATGCGCTCTGCACATTGGCTCATAGTGCTATACATTTGTGTGAAGTTTCATGAAAATACCTCAAACGATTTATGAGTTATGGAGTGGACAAGGTTAAAATTGCCATATTTCAATGTTCAAAGGGCAATAACTCCAAAAGTAGGCAATGGCTCATTTTGTCTTTCATTCCACAGCAAAGTGGAATCTGGGGGTATCTTTCTTTTCCTAATAAAAATAGTGTTTTCCAGAAAATCCTAAAAATTCGGACATCTTTAAGACTTGCTGTAATCCTCCTAAAGTTTTTACAAATTTGTTTCATGATCCAGACAGGAGTCTTAACCCTTATCTTGCTGTTCACGACAACCCCTATCTTCGGAAACAGTGCAGATCCAGATCAGATGGCTTCTGAAGAAGCCATCTGATCAGGATATACACTGTTTGGCATTCAGTGTATGAATTTGTAGCAATAAATTACATCAAGTAATTTGATTGGCTGATAGAAAGAAATGGGTGTGGCTCAAATGAATATTCAGCAAGATAAGGGTTAAAGGTGCAGATGGAATGGCAAACAGTTTAGACCCTGACCAGACTGCAGGAGCAGTCTGGTCTGGGTCAGCACTGTTTGCTTAGGCCTCCCTGTCCCAATACTTAGGATCATCATGATCATTACAGTAGGTGCTTATTAGGAGTATTCATGATGTATGTATTCAAAATTCAATACAAAGCCAGTTTTTCTAAATAAAGTTGCAATTGCCTGGGTGTCTTTTTTACACCAACTTTTAGACTTGTTTTGAATATAATGAAAGAGTGCATGGGCACATATCTCCATAGAAGGTGGAGTACCGATATTGGTATGAGAATAATGTTCTCATTTCTTGTTGCAGGTTCCGGAAACATCTTTACTACTTTTCAACACTGTTCATTTTAGTAAAGCAATAAGAGTCCAAAACCATAATGGGAACTGTTAACGGCCATAACTCTGTCAAATGTTATAGGATTTTTCCCATCAACTTCCCAATACAAATGTACATGTACATGAAAAATTTGAAGAAAATCCGTGAAAAATTATTCAAATTATCAATCAGAAATGCCTAAAAACGACTCATGAAGTTTAAAGAATGTTTTAGGTATTTTCATGAAACTTCACACAAATGTAAAGCACTGTGAGACAGTATGAATGGGTTTGCAAAATTTGAAAAAGAATCTTTGAAAAGATACTCAAGTTATAGATTGGAATTAGTGTGGATGGATGGACAGACAATGGAAGATATACATGTATCATAATGGGGTTCAACAAAAAAGGGTTCTACCCAGCGGATGCATAGATGTGAACTTCGTAAAGAGTTTGTTGTGAACTTTTAAGCGAGTGTGGCCTTATTCATGAATCATCGGGGCATTTTCTGCCTGTTCAGCAGGGCCCAAATTCAGCCCCATTCCCAATGACAAATAGCCTCTATGTTTCCCGATTTCACCATATTTTCCCCAAAATATGAAGAGAGAAAGCCACACATCATGAAAACACGCCTATATAATTTTGACCCCCTTGAACCCCACTTTTATACAATAAAACCGGTGTTTCCTGGTAATACCTTATTTTTCTTATTTCTGCTCTAAAATATAGATTGTGGGTACTCGTTAGAACCGCCTCGATGAGGCGGTTCTAACAAGTGCCATCATCGAGGCGGTTCTAACGAGTGCCCACAATCTATATTTTGAGCAGAAATAAGAAAAATATCACAATTTTTCATCTTAAAATTTTCATTTTTTCGGCGATAAAGGTGGCAATGTAATTGTATAGGCTTGTTTGCGTAATGACAAAAAGAAACAGAGAAAACAATACTTTAGATGGAAAAGATTGAAGAGTCAAGTTGAAAATTCACCACAAAAGAGCTATTTCACTGCAAATTCACAAGACAATAATGAGCAAAACTTCACTATCCTGAAATTTCTGCGATGAAATTGTGTTACCAATTTTGGCGTTTGGTTGATAGTTTTTTTCCCAATTTTGCCAAGGGGCCTTTTCCCAAAACACATGGATTATGGATAAAGTCTTGCTCATAAGTCCACCCATCCCAGGGCCTGACTCTGAACACTGGTGCTATGGGACAGAAGTTTGTCCTGTTATATGATTATTCAAAATGCATGTAGGAAACAGTTATGGCCATTGGTTGCTGAAACAAAGCATTGAAATCCTGGCATATTTTTTCCACCATTTTTCAAAGGGAGACAACTTTCAGGACTTCCTGTTTGCTTTTCTATAAGCCCTGTCCCACTGAAAAAGGGGTCTACTCTTAAAGGAAAGAATTTGCTCCTCAGGAGCAAATTCTTACCTTTAAGAGTTGACCCCTATTGACATGGGAGACAAAAAATACTTTTGCAAGAGTTGCCTCCCCTGAAGCGTATCCATTCCCCTTAAACAACTTGGTTGTAAAAGCCTTAAAAGGAAGGTGACAAAATTTGTGACAATTAAGCCCCACCCGGAGAACCAGGGACTGGTGTTATGGAATAGACAGTCACACTGTATTTTTAGATTCCAAACAGGATATGGTTTTGGTCAGTGGGTGTCTAAAATTGTGAATGTTGTATGCTCGTTTTTTGCTCAAAAGTTCAAAACAGCAAAGAAACTGAACCACATATATATGACATGTGCAATTTTCTTACTTTTTCTCCAGCCAAATCAGTGAGTTGAGTAAATTTGGGTTTTAACTGTAGATCAACAGCTGGTAGTTCTGATACTGCCATAATCACCTGGAACAAAATGAACAACAGGAGTAAACAAACCGCTTTTATCCTTTGTCCTGCTCAATAAATTAATCTTGTTGGACTTTTACCTGACATTGAGATGAAATGTCATCTCTAGCCCTGTCGCCCAATGAAACCAATAGGGTTTATAAGCATGGACTGTCCGACTTGCACCGCTTTGCCTGGGCAGGCTTTGATCCTCTAAGCAGTTTATCAGTATTCGTGTGCCGTCGGTTTCAGCTCTGCGTGGAAGCATCGTGAAGCCCATCTATTTCTTCAAGCCCGGATGGGCAGGGAATCATACCCATTTTGACCTTCAGCAAATCAAATAACTTAATGTAATTTATGCTTAAAGACTCATCAGCTGAATGGCAAACTGTGAAGATCCTATCAGATAGCTTCTTCAAAAGACATCTGATTTGGTTTTACTGCTGGTACATGTACTCTGTTTGCAAAGGTAAGGGTAGTCATGTTCAGCAGGACAAACATTAACATTACAGGTCAAGGATTACTAAACAGTCAAATTTGACAGTCAGCATTACTTGTCTGGATAGGAGGCTGATGGTCTTGAGTTCAACCTCCTGTCAGGGACTGGATGCATGTTATACAATGAAATAGCATTTTTAACAAGAAGTCTATGCGTTCCCTATATAAGTCAATGTAAAACCAGTTGGCCCAGGACAGCCCAAGCCTATAATTTGAACGATCAATGTAGAGGTCCACTAGATGCAGCTTCATACCAAATATAAAAAATCTAGGCCTTCTGGTTTCAGACCAAAAAGATTTTCAAAGGTTTAACCTTTATAAACCTATGAAAATACAATAGGCCCTGGGAAGGGAACATTTTTGGCCCCAGGGCTACAATTTGAACAATCTTGGTAGAGGTTCACTAGATAAAGCTTCATACCAAATATCTAAAACCTGAGCCTTCTGGTTTCAGACAAGAAGATTCTTAAAGGTTTCCCTATATAAGTCTATGTAAAACCAGTGGGACCTGGAGAAGGGCCATTTATGCCCCAGGGCCATAATTCGAACAATCTTGGTAGAGGTCTACTAGATGAAGCTTCATACCAAATATCAAAGACCCTGGCCTTCTGGTTTCAGACAATAAGATTTCCAAAGGTTTGCCATATGTAAGTCTATGTAAAACCAGTGGGCCCTGGGGTGGGCCCATTTTTGGCCCAAGGGCAATAATTTGAACAATTTTGGTAGAGGTCCACTAGATGAAGATACATACCAAATACCAAACATCTTGGCCTTCTTGTTTCAAACAAGAAGATTTTAAAGGTTTTCCCCATACACCACAACCTCTTTATAACACGGTTCATGATAACACGGTTTTGGATATAACACGGTTTCAAGATGGATCCCAAAAATGTATAGATTATATAGCAAAATGACCATAAATGGTCGTTTTTCCATGTAATCTATACATTTTTGTTTGGATATAACACGGTTGTTTAACTAACACAGTTTCTAATTTGGACCCCATAAATGGTGTTATAAAGAGGTTGTGGTGGACATGTATATGTCTATGTAAAACCAGTGGGCCCAAGATGAGGCCATTTTTTGCCCCAGGGCTATAATTTGAATAGTCATGATAGAGGTCCAACAGATGAAGCTACATACCCAATATCAAAGACCTGGGCCCCATGGTTTCAGACAAGAAGATTTTTAAAGGTTTTCCTTATATATAAGCCCATGTAAAAGCAGTGGGCCGCGGTGCGGGGCCATTTTCGGCCCCATGGCTATAATTTGAACAATCCTTGTACTAAATGAAGATTCATACTAAATATCAAGGAGCTGGGCATTCTGGAGTTTAGACAAGAAGATATATATAATGTTTTTCCTATATAAATATGTTTTATAAAAGGGTTATCCTTTGGGAGCAAGGAATACCCCCACAGAACTGGCAAATATGAAGTGTACATGTTTTCTGGGCCAGACTAGCTAGTTTCCACCGATTATTCCTCATCAGTGACCCTCAAATATTTTCAAAATTCCACTTGTAATTGAATCAATGATCAGAAAGGATTTAAGCCTTTGTAAAACATGTGGGCCCCTGGCCGGAGCCACTTTTTGCCCAAGGGCTCCAATTTGAACAATGTTGGTAGAGAGATGAAGCGTCATACCAATATCAAAGACCTGGACAATCAGTCACCATCTAGTTTAAGACAAAATTTTTAAAGGTTTTCCCTACGCAAAATCAATGTGCATTGGCCTGGGGCCATATTTGGCCTATAATTTGAACAATCTTGGTAGAGGTCCACTAGATGAAGCTTCATACCAAATATCAAAGACCTGAGCCTTCTGGTTTCAGACAAGAAGATTTTTAATGGTTTTCCCTATATAATCCTATGTAAAACCGGTGGGGCCCGGTGCTGGGCCATTTTCAACCCCAGAGCTATAATTAGAACCATCCAGGTAGAGGTCCACTAGATGAGCTTCATGCCAAATATCAAAGACCTGGGCCTCCTTGTTACAGACAAGAAGATTTTTAAAGGCTTTCCTTATATAAGTCTATGTTAAACCGGTGCGCCCTGCACGGGGCATTTTTCGGCCCCAGGGCTATAATTTATACAATCTTGGTAGAGGTCCACTAGATGAAGCTTCATACCAAGTATCAAAGGCCTAGGCCTTCTAGATTTTTAAATGTTTTTTGTTACTTTCCCCTTCTTGTTGCCAAGGCAACCAGAGTTCTGAATGGAAAAGAATTCCTTGAACAACTATGACAGAGGACCACCAAAAGGTCATTTCTGCCAAGTTTGGTCGAAATCTGTTCAGTCAGTGGTTTAGGAGATGTCGTTTTAAGAAACTGTGAATGGACAGATGGACAGACAGACAGTGACCAATCACAATAGTTCCCCAGGAGTCTTTGGCCCAGGTGAATTCTAATTTCTAAGGGTTCATACACTGGTATGATACTTTGCGTAAAAGTTGAAATTTACGCGCATTAGATCAATCAAATGGCTTGAATCATACTCAGCTGCTAAATCCAATCCAGACTCAGTAGCCACACTCTCGCCCATCAGAGCTTGAAGAAATAGATGGGCTGCATGATGCTTCCAGGCAGAGCTGAAACCGACCCCACATGAGTAATGGTAAACCGCTTAGAGGCCTGCCCAGGCAAAGCCGTGCGAGTCGGACTACCCATGCTTATAAACTCTAGTTTTATTGGGTGACAGGGCTTGAGATGTCATTTCATCTCAACGTCAGGTAAAAGTCCCACAAAATTGGAAGCAACATCTCCAAAATGATCTATACAGTGTTGACGGGGACATAAAACCTGAAATCAAACAAACAAAACAAGACTCAGTGGGACGGTCTCACTTGTACCACTGACTTTGCCTAGGCAGGCTTAGACACTTCTAAATGGTCACCAGTATTAATGGTTAGTCAGTTTCAACTCTTTAGCTCTCACCAGAGTAACTTCTGATTCTTACAGCACAAGCTGATGATAGTAGGACCATCTAATGTCGCTCACCTATGTTACCACATCCTCAGTATTGCCGGAAGAGGCCATGATGCAGGCTACGATGTTGATCTTTTCTAAAGCTTTTACTTGTAAAAGTAATTATTTTCAATGAGCCCATGTTGCTGAAAAAAGCAGTAAGACTTAATATATTATGACCAGATCTATCAGAAATAATGGCGAATTTACCTAACTGCTATATACAACCAGAAGATTTTATCTACTTTCAGTTTTATCACATGAATTCATAAGTTTCCCAACTCCTGGGCAGCTTCTAAATATGAACTCTGTCTATTTGTTCACAGATACTTGGGGCCTGGACTCAGGTGAGTGATCATAGGCCGAACTGACCTCTTAAAGTTCGATTTTTGCACAGTTTTTCCATAGTAAACATGACTGAGTACTAAGATAACCTGTCCAAAAAGCTTAATCATGTCTAGAAAGCTTATAAATGAAAGCAGTTGTGATGGCTATATAGCCCCTTTTAATATGGAAAGATAGAAAACTTCGCCAGACCAAAATTCAATCAGTCCCAGACAAACTATCCCAACGCTGCCAAAATACAAATCGGGGCTGTATCAGCCTTGCATCCGTTTGTTCTGCATTCATTTACCTTTACAAAAATACTAATCTCTTTTCTCTATCTTATTTATTTCTTCCAAAAAGCAATTTTAAATTGCATGACAGTCGTCAAAAATCTTTCTAACACACAACCTTTCGCAGTGCTTCCCGGCTTCGATATTACAACACCACACTCGCCGGGAAATAAACTGGAAATTCCGGCACATTTTTACCGGCGCGTGAGGCGTTGTAATATCGAAGCCGGGAACCGCTGCGAAAGGTTGTGTGTTGAAAAGATTTTTGACGACTGTAAGATAATTTAAAATCGTTTTTTGGAAGAAATAAATGAGGTAGAAAAAGAGATTAGTATTGTTGTAAAGGTAAATGAATGCAGAACAAACGGATGCAAGGTTGATAGAGTCGCGTTTTGTATTTCGGCAGCGTTGGGATAGTTTGTCTGGGACTGGTCGAATTTTGGTCTGGCGAAGTTTTCTATCTTTCCATAAAGGGCTATATAGCCATCAGGTCTGGGAGACTGGGAGTTTAGCTATTTTTAAAGACTGTCCATAAAAATAAAGACAGTCTTTAAATTTGTAGACTCACCTGTCTATAGAAAGCAATGCAAATCGTATGAATTTTCAAAAATTCAAAAATCGCAGAATGTGTATTATATAAACTTATCCGTTACATGATGAATTGCATAGGGAACAAGACAATTCATCAACAAGACAATTCATCGACACGGTTTTTGGAGACAATTCATCGACACAAATGAAGACAACTCATCGACACTTTTTGAAGACAATTCATTGACACATTATTATGTTGAAATTATACACAAGTTGATAAAATGAAGACACTGTTTTGAAAATAAAATGATCTTTTATCACGTTTATGATCAAATTAACGAATTTAGAAACATTTAATTAAATATTTTGGCTTATTGACCCTTTTAACCGCATAAAAGAAAATGTTTATGGAACTTGGTCAAATATTATTAAAAACTTTCATAATCAAATTAAAAAAGATGGAAAGTGAAGCTTGATTGTGAGTTACATGTATGTTTGCATTTTTCCCTAAATTTTCAGCATTAAATAAGATTCTGCTCAAATCAAAACGAATCTAACGATAACGCCTAACGTTTATAGGCAGAAATATGAAACGTAAACATAATCCCATTTAACCCATTTAGTACCATATACCCCAAAACGGGTACCCTGGCAAACAGTGTAGGCTCAGCTCAGACGCCGCGGAACGCCTCTGATCAGGGCCTACACCGTTTGCAAAAAGTTCAGCTATTTTCCAAAACAAATTTAGTTGAAAACACAACCCTACATTTTTAAATGGACTCATGCTATATATAAGGAGGAGGATTCCATTTGGTACAAAAAATGTTTAAACTGAACTTTTACCCCTAAAGTGGGATCAATCAAGGTCCATCGCATGGGCTTATTATCTAGATGATAATTCACCGACACGGTTTATATCTCATGATCATAATTAGGTATCTAAAATTTATGCGAATTGTACAAATCCCGAGGCTAAATTATCCTTCAACTCCAGTGGTCGTACTATCAATACTGCCACTACATAGCAATCAGCATCCTAAAAGCTACATGCTATCCTCAATTACTTTGAGACAGCTCCCCGACAGTCACTGTTTTGCGACATCAAATTAGATGAGGCAAACTATTGCGGTTAAAATGGTCAATAAGCCAAAATATTTAATTAAATTTTTCTAAATTCGTAATTTTGATCATAAACGTGATAATAGATAATTTTATTTTCAAAACATTGTCTTCATTTTATCAGCTTGTGTATAATTTCAACATAGTAATGTGTCGATGAATTGTCTTAAAAAACCGTGTCGATGAATTGTCTCGATTCCAATTGCATACACAGAAAGTTTTTTCTCGAACTGTTAACTACTTTTCCAGTATTTATATAAAACGTCTACGGAAGATATTCTAGTTTAGGTTTTCTCCCTTCATGTACTTTACAACAAGTGTGCCACGCATCAGGTGACATATTTCATTGTTTATAGTGTAAGGGAGTATACCTGAACTACACAAAATCAATTATTTAAGTTCTTTAATTATTAATCAACAAGACAACGGATCATACTCAGTTTTCAGCTACGCGCAGATTATCATGTAATAAAGAAGGTTGCGTAACACATGTTCTGTGATTTTCGAAAATTCTTACGATTTGCATTGCTTTCCAGAGGCATGTGAGTCCATAAATTTAAAGACTGTCTTTAATTTTATGGACAGTCTTTAAAAATAGCTAAACTCTCAGACCTGGCCATCACAACTACTTTCATTTATAAGCTTTCTAGACATGATTAAGCTTTTTGAACATGTTATTCTAGTGCTCAGTCATGTTTAACTGTGGAAAAACTGTGCAAAAATCGAACTTCAAGAGGGCAGTTCGGCTCATGATCACCCACCTGAGTCCAGGCCCCAGGTTTCTGTGTATTTGTTTGAGCCAGTGCATGTTTATTTCTGTGTAGTCTTTTGGCTGAAATCGGAAAACAGCCTTATGAAACAATTGCAAGGCAATGTATGTCGGTGTGATATTGACTGCAATTTAAAATGTCGAGCATACCTTCAAAAATAAAGAATTGTAGGTTTAAATGCTCCGAGTAGATTTGGCCCAAAACTGGTTATATTTGGGCGTACTTGATTCAGCTGTTCTTACTGTTCCTGAACGTTGCACTGTCACGTGACTGTTCTGTTTTTAAATCAAGTGCATTGCAATGTTCCCATGACGTAGGAGTGTGTCGTGTTTTGAATCAAGCACAGAACATACACAGCTTCCCTACATACGACGCTTAGTCTATTTTCTTACATACATTTGTTTATTTTATTAGCTACCTGACTGAAATCATTCAAAATCATTCAGTTTTAAAAGATGAGCCATTCAAGTAATTAATGTATCCCAAAATCGAACAAAACATGGAACATTGCACTGGACCTTGCTCCGGTGAATCAAGTATGGTGCCGAACTTTGACTGAACCTTGCTCCGGTGAATCAAGTGTGGTGCAGAACTGTGACTAAGAATTTAAAGCATACTCTTAGTGAATGCAGTTTGAAAGGTATTTAAATCAATGTTTTTTTATGATCTGAAACGTTTTCAACATTTATCTACGCATTTTGATTCCTGTAGGAAACTACAAATGCAAAATGCCTTGAATTTGAAAACGAGGCTGGTGCACTGCTCCATCATCCGGGCACTTCACACCTAGTCAAGAGTAGAGTCAAAAAGTGTAGCACCAGAACACTGCACCATACCACGTGACAACTACTTGATTGAACAGAACACAGATCGGTGCAAATGGAACAGTGAATCAAGTACGCCTTTTATCTGATGAATAACTCCTGTCCACAACACAAAATAAAGTACAACTGCAACTGCAGTTCTCCCCTACCTTGTACTAAGGGGTATGACTAAATACCGCATTGTTGTGTCGTGAGCTTTCCAGAAACGCCGACCGGAAGGTGATGGGTTTTACCCACTTGGATAAACAATGGTACCTGGGAAGCGAGAAAAGCATGCAGAAGAGACCACGCTTCTCAGTCTAGATCGGCCACTCAAAGCAACCAGAACAGAGCATCTGCCAGGGAGATTCTCAACCATTTACCCAGGTTTTGCAGGCTGAAAGCCTACACAGTAACAAGGCCCAAGCTAGAGGGTGTTGTGTCGTGAGCTTTCCAGAAACGCCGACCGGAAGGTGATGGGTTTTACCCACTTGGATAAACAATGGTACCTGGGAAGCGAGAAAAGCATGCAGAAGAGACCACGCTTCTCAGTCTAGATCGGCCACTCAAAGCAACCAGAACAGAGCATCTGCCAGGGAGATTCTCAACCATTTACCCAGGTAAGACTTCTTCCTTGTCCAGTCCCCAGTCCTGGTCCCGCATACGGGCTATTAAAAATACATTATTTGGCGACGAGCGATAAAACGGAAGGGGGAATTCTCCGGTCATTTCGTTAGAGGTGTATTACTACTTCACAAGTTATCCTCGGATTCGTGAGGGACGGTGAACATGATACGCGGTCCACTTCGTTATTTTTTTAACGTTGGGGATTGTGAAGGGTTCAGATTTACTTCACGTTTTCGGACGTGGGGGGGGGGGGGCGGTGAACATGATACGCGGTTCCTTTTGTTTACAGAGGGAACTGTGAAGGGATCAACTCTTGATAGCCTGACGGGTTGAAATTGTAGGTAGGTGAAGTTCTGAGGCATTTAGCTTCTTGGTTTGGCCTGTTTATTTTTTCAACAACGTGGAGCCAGTCAGTTTTGGGGACAACCGGTGAGTTTGGCATTTAGCTGAATGAACCAATTCTTAAGGCAGTCTTAAATTAATCTAAAATTAGCTAATTGGATTGATTTTGGCTTGTCTTCTGCCAGTTTTTCTTGGGGTAATTTTCAGTTTGGAAAAATTCTAAATTGTCCCTTGCCAGTTGGGGTTTAGTTTTGCCTGGTTGGGTGGCTGATTTTCTCCGTGGAATGGCAGAGGAATACCTGGTTGTCAAGAAAGAAGAAAAGGTAATCTCTGTGTTTTCTAAACCAAGATTTACATGTACTTTTCTTCGATTGTTCGCTATATTTTATACGCGACCATTATTATAAAAGAAATCCCTAACCTGTATCATTGTGGTATTAATTCAAGAAACCTACGTAAAATCTTTTGCGTATTCTATACACAAAGTACTTTCTTGAATAAAATTGGTGACAAATAGCTGTCTGTATTTTTGAAGAAGGGGTTGGTTGGTTGATTGCAGACGAGAAAGGGTTGTTTTCTTGAGTTTACTAAACCGAAAATAGTCCCTTTTCTTCAATTTTGTTGTATTGAAAAGTATTGGCAAATAGCCATCTATTGAAATAACATAGTTCTTACATTTTAGGAGTATTCTATACCCAAAATAGTTAAAAAGAACTGCTTATTACTTAAAAGAAGCCAGCCATCCATTAAAAAGCATTGTTCTAACGTTTTAGAAGTACGGTGCGGTCCGGTAACATTGCGCATATAAAGTTTATATAGCTATGTGTGACTTTGTTCAAGCCACCACTCAATTTTCAGTCAACAACATTGCAGCATTTCCCTATCGACCAGCTGCAATGAAAATTGGCCTCTGAAGTTATTAATATACAGGACAAAGAATACTATGAAAAGGGATGCCCCCTTGAAATTGAACTACCAATTTTGTCGCCTAACATTGCGCACAATATGTTTGTTGAACAGTTTGAACATGATGGTTGACTCATAAGTTGTTGATTCGTTCTTCTGCAATGTTGTCAGAAGCAGTAAGTTTGGAATCAAGGGAATAGCGACTTTGGCTAGTTTTAAACTCAGTCTTGACTTTTAAGAGTTCGTATTTTGAGAAAAATTGGGGGGTTCCTCGAGGCTATTTCATCTGCACGTGCAGGACATCTTTTTCGGGTTAAAGTTAAACTTAATGCCGATGCACTGAATATAGTGGAATTGATAATTAGGGATACAGTTTGTGAAAATGCGAATGCAGGGTGCGCAAAATAAACGGCCATGCAAAGTTACCGGATTCGACTAATATATTCTCAAAATTATTAGTAAATAACTGCTTATCACTTAAAAGACAGACTTTTCTAGGGTTTTCGCAGTATTCTATACGCGAAAATTATTGAAAAGTGTTCTGCCTGTCGAAAAGCCAGAAAAAAAAGGATAAATATTTTGGGAAAGAATCTCTGGAGTATTCTATACACAGAGGTTATTCTTGAAATATTTATATTACACTTTACAGAAGTTTGTATTTGTCACTCCTTGCACAAATAAGATAGCAAATGTTGAGGCAAAGATTATTGACCAGACAGATGGCTTGATGGAGCATTAGTCGTCTTCTAGATACACAGGCGCCGGACGACACCATCAGTCAAAGGATGAAGAAATGCTTTCACGTGAACAGAATTGATAGAAGAATGTAGTGGGCATGGCGTTGATTTCTAATCCCCATGACCAAGAACAGTAGTAGAGCAGTCATGCAGTTGATTTCTAATCCTCATGGCTAGGAAGAGTAGAGCTAATTGGGTTGATTTCTAATCCCCATTGCCAAGAACAGTACAGCAGTCATGGAGTTGATTTCTAATCCTCATGGCTAGGAAGGAACAGAAGAGGACATGCATTGGATTTCAGAAAGAGTTTAAGAATTAACAGAAAGTGACTGATCAGCCAGATGGTTCACCTTAGTGCTTGGAGTCTTCTAGACACATGCGCTTTGGTTGACATAATCAGACAAGAATGAAAAAATAGTTTCACGTGAAAAAATAGTCTTTGGTCTCTCCGAAAGCAGATATGAAAATGGAGTTAAGAAAAAAGATAGGCCTTATGCCATTTGAATGTGATTCATACAGCCGTAAAAGACATTCATGGTCAAGATCACATGGTAGGAAGTTCGAAGAGTCAAGAAGGCAAACCAGACCTAGGTTAAACTCCAGGGGTTAAAGGTCAGGAACAACCAAAAGAGGGCAGATTAAGCCAAGACTGGAGACACCTTCTAGAAGGCATGGAAGGTCGGGCTCACCTTCAAGGAGACAGAAATTGTCAAGGTCACCTAGGCGGGAAGGTCAAGTTCACCATCAGGAAGACAGGAATTGTCAAGGACACCTAGGAGGCATGGAAGGTTGAGCTCCCCTTTAAGAAGACAGGAATTGCCAAGGTCACTTTCTAGAAGGCATGAAAGGTCAAAAACGCCTTCAAGATGACATGATATGAGGAAATCACCTTCAAGGTTATGATGTCAAGGTCACCTTCAGGAGGGTAAGGAAGGTCAGTCACCTTCAAGAGGACGTGAAGCGTCAAGGTCCCCTTCAAGAAGGCATGGAATGTCAAGGACATCTAGAAGGCATAACATGTCAAGGACACATAGAAGGCATGACAGGTTGACTCTTCAAGAAGGCATGGCAGGCCAAGGTCACCATCAAGAAAGTATGACGGGTCAAGGTCACCAAGAAAGCATGACAAGCCAAGGTCGCATACAAGATCATACACTCGACACCGGATGTCAAGGTCGCCAAGGACATATTCAAGGTCAGATTGTGATATGTTAGATTCAAGGTCGAGTGAAGACACTTATGCTAGTATTTCTAGGTCAGGGTCACCATTGCATACCGCTACAGAAGCAAAAAGCAAGTGATTGTAACCTATCACATCCTGAGGAGTCTTCTAGACACTCAAGGAGAGAGAGGCATGGTGATCCAAAACAGCTTCCAAAGAAATTGGATTTGATGGAACTGTGTGCTGGATGTTTTTTAAACAGACACAAGTTTGAAAGCTGCTGGTCAGCGATAAAATGATTTGACAGAGAATGTTATGATTACCTTAATTGGTCTTTAGAGGGCAAAGCTTTGGATTTCTTCGCAATCACTGTGCACACGACTGGGAAGAGATTTGAGGATAGATTGGAAAACAGCAAGAATGAAATTCAAGCAATCATTTCAAGACAGGAAAGATCTTTGGAAGACAAGCTGACCAAGTTCTGACCCTTGCCACTGCCACATTTAGAGACCTGCCTGAAAAGCATCGGATTTGGGAAGCTATTTCAAAATACTGCTAGGGATATGCTGATAGACAGCCAAGCATGTTTCAGTATGAAAGCTGTTCTTAATAGAGTACAACACCAGTGCAAATCCCAAGCTGTGGAAGGAAAGAGACATTCCAATGGGGAAAGAAAAGGTGTTTTCCATTAACAGTCAGCTCACTAACAGAATCCCGGGTACAACGACTGACTGCTAATGGGATTGATGGACAAGATCTGAACGACAGAAGAATGAAACATCAAATGGAATGATCCACGTTGGTATTTACAGATCATCGGTGGAAGAACCAGTTGTCTGTCTTCTACACTAAATTTTGAAATGGCTTGATGAAAACAGTTTCTTAAGTAGGCTTCTAGCCACTAGGAAAAGCTTTCACTTAAGTGCAAGGCAAGGAAATAGCAAGTAATTTGACAAATGCAAACTATGACAGGCAAAACTAGTCAAAATAATGATGGCAAATAAGGCTTTTAAAACAGCAAAGAAAATTTGTCCAAACCTAATGATACAGGTCCCTTTATTTTGATATGTGAATGCTTCCAAACGTTTGCAAGTTTAAAATGGAGTAGAAAAAGTATAGGCTTTTAAATAGCAGTTTCTTTTTGCCTCCATTTTAAAGAAAGATGCAATTGAACGAATTGAAGACTTTAGCTGGAGTTGAAAGAGTATAGGCTTGTAAATAGCAGTTTCTCTTTGCCTCCATAAGAAAGACGCGCTTGAATGAACAAAATAGATTTTTGCTGGGGTAGGAAGAGTATAGGCTTATAATAGCAGTTTCTCTTTGCCTCCATGGAAAACACATTTGAATGAACAGGAATGAGATTTTAGCAGAGTTCTCCCTAGGGTTTTGAAAATTGGAGTAAAAATGCAGTCCTCCAGAAAAAGTTGGAGTTTTACCATACTTTTCAAAAAGTTGGGAGTCAGAAATGAAAAAGTTGGAGTAAATTACTCCTAATTTGGAATTAACTAGAACTCTGTAAATTAGCCACAGTATTGTTTACCAGTTATCTTGGGTACTATCTTCTAGACAAGATTTTGAAAAGGCTCATTCAAGTTTAACATGGTTTTTATTGTTCAGGGAGCTTCAAGGGTCAGCTAGCTCAATGGGTTGAGGGATTATCCCAATAAAGCTTAATATTAAAATACAGACAGTTAAGGAATTCAGATCCTCCGATGCCATGTGCAGCATACCGCACATGAGTACTAGTAATCTACTTAGGGGGTCCGGGCCTGCCCGGACGGGGTAATGCAAGTCTGACTGTCCATGCATATAGGCTATGCTGGTTTCCTTGGGCGGCAGGAATTGAGATGTCATTTCATCTCTGGTAAGGATCGCGCAGGGTTAGGGGCGGCGTCTCCGGGGTGGCCTAGGCGGTGTTGATTGGGACGTTGGGTCTCCGGGTCAGGTAAACAGAAAATGTATCTATCTGACACACAAGCTGTAGTTTTGCCCTGCAGTGGTTGTCATTACTGCACCAGGCCAGATGTTTAATGGGTCAGGTTCACGGTAAATGTGGGTGGCTCCATTCAGGAACAATTAGCTGGGCAGGGAGGAAAAATAATGGGATATGCCATAAGGAGACAACCACAGAGATGAAAGACAAATTGTTACTAGAAGATGCACACGGATAAAGAATTACCCGGTAACCATTAGGTTTACTGATTACTTAAGTTCACTGGTTAACAAACTGTGCTGATGTTTTGGAAGTATCCACTAAGAATGAAGGAAAGATTGATTTTCTAGATCGCACAAATCCAGAAATGTGTCTTCTAGACGGCAGTCTATCCGCGGATTTCTGTAATAGTCCACTAAATGACATTGAGCTTCTAGTTCTGTCACGATTTCTGGACTTCTAGTTCGAAATCTGTTGGACTTAACGAGATGGCCAGACAGCGACTTGAGTGTGTCTTCTTTGTCCGCTCAAGCTGTCAAATAACAAGCTAGACTCAACACAGCAGCTTGCAAGTGAGGCTTCTTCGTCTCCTTCAAGCCAGACAATAGACTGAGACTTCTAGTCTCGTCCAAGCCCGAAGTGACAGTGGGACATCAGTCCCACTCAAGGATGAACCTGGCAGCTGGTGACAAGGCCTTCAAGATAAAGTGGGGAGGAGTGTTGTGTCGTGAGCTTTCCAGAAACGCCGACCGGAAGGTGATGGGTTTTACCCACTTGGATAAACAATGGTACCTGGGAAGCGAGAAAAGCATGCAGAAGAGACCACGCTTCTCAGTCTAGATCGGCCACTCAAAGCAACCAGAACAGAGCATCTGCCAGGGAGATTCTCAACCATTTACCCAGGTAAGACTTCTTCCTTGTCCAGTCCCCAGTCCTGGTCCCGCATACGGGCTATTAAAAATACATTAGCATATATGTGCGCATATGACTTTAAATACCGCATATGAATGTTTATTTTACCACCTTATACTTTTTTTTGAAAAAAAAAAAGGCTTGAAATATTGTTTAAATTGAAAACAACGCGTGGAAGCATCATGCAGCCCAATCTATTTCTTCAATCCCCGATGGACGGGGGCCGATCAGACCTTGGGGCAATATATTGGACTGCATGAGCTGAAGCCGACCGAACTTTGAAGTACTCCTAGGAAGATATAAGCCTGCCCAGACAAAGTGCTGCGAATCAGGCTGTATCTTAAACCTCGGAAGTACCCTCCGCAAAAACCTAAAATTTGCAATCCTTTTGTATATCTTTCTGGATGTAAAAGAAACTGATTTGTAAAACGTCAAGTATTGAGTGGAAATAAAGAACACCACTCTCGGCTTATCAGATACAATAGCTCCAATCGAATGCGCCAAAAAAGTCTTTTAACAACCCAGTCTGTAACTGGTGGCAGGTCACTTAGTATAGTCCTGACGGTTTTGAACAAAAACTATTGCTATCTGTGCTGGGCTCAAGAACAATAAACAACGACCCATCAACGTTATGACTTTGTTTCGCCCCCTAAATATTTTATATATTTGAAAGAGTTAGAACCTTCGACCTTGGCACTGACGTTAATTCTAGTAGCAAAGACATCAAAATGTTTTTACACACCCAGCGATCTTTTTATGTTTGGTTTTACGATCCTTTCAAGATTATTTCACTCGCATCAAGCCGATCGTTAACCGGAGGTGAGCTAGAGTACACGATGAAAAACCTCCCGACCTTCCATGGCAGAACTTCTCATTATGTGACCTGAGCCATGCTCAAACCTACACCGTTGAGAGACCTAATGATTAAGAGTCAGCACTCTTATCCACGGAGGCCCGTTACACCCAGCGATCTTGTTAAATGAGGAAAAATAACATTCTCTGTCTTTCCAACATTTACTTATACGGGTTGTGGGACAACTCGGCACACAGCAAACTCGGCACATGACAAACTCGGCACATAACAAACTCGGCACATGACAAACTCGGACTATACAAACTCGGCACATAATTAGCTGTTTGGGTCAATTATCTATTGTTCACTTGGTAATGATAATTGCATAATCAAACAAATAATCAAATTAAAATATACGTAAAAATTGCATGTGCTACGGTGATGTGATATGCCTGTACATTTTATACAACTACCATACAAGACTGTAAATACGTTTTACTCAAGAAGAGGTTCCTCATCATTGAGGGGAAAGACCGGATTACAGATTACAGTTACCTGTGAAATAGGGACCTACTAAATAGGGACCAAACATCAATATTTAATGGAGTAGATCTTTATTTAAAAAAAATGAAGATTTTTTTTTTCAATAAAATTTCAACTATTAAAGTTTCAAAAATTTAAGTTGTTTCTTAAATTTACCAGCGAATAAATCTTAAAAAAAAAGGACATAGGTTGTGGGTACTCGTTAGAATTACCGCCTCAATGAGGTGGTTCTAACAAGCACCCACAACCTATTTTTACTGAAAACAAGGAAAAAATATCATTTGACAAGACGCCCATCAACTCGGGCTGGGCAATCTCTTGTTTGACAATACGGCCATCAACTCGGCTGGGCAATCATTGTTGGCAATGAGTCCCAAATATCATATTCACAGCTTTAGTCATCGCCTGATTAATCAGATAATTAGTGTAGCAATTAAGTCATATCCAGAGCTTATTGATTTAGATGATTTAAAAAAAAATGCAAAAAAAAAAAACTAGAAACTTTTTTATTTAATAAGCATATGTATAATTATTATAAAATAATAATAATAAAACAGGCAAATAAAGTATTAATGTACAGCTTAATAAGCATTATAACTATTGTGGGCCGAGTTTGCTATGTGCCGAGTTTGTAGGGGCCGAGTTGGTTATGTGCCGAGTTGGCTATGTGCCGAGTTGTCCCGATACCCTTATACGTATTATTAGAGCTACCAGCGTACCGAAAGATGTTCAGAATATATAAATCTGTTCCTATCTGTGTGAAGTAAACTCTGCAAGTTTTGTTTATTTGTATTTAACGACCCAGTCAACACTGATTTGGGTCATGTTTGGGCCTGTCAGTGTACCTATCCACGCTTTTCCTAAGCAGACTTATCCGTAAGCAGTTTACCAGTTCAGTGCACATTCTGTCGCCAAAAACTGACCACTGCCCTTCCTGAATCAGCGGAAGGCAGAGAATGGCCATAGAAAAGATTTCATAATCAATCTCCACGAAAGAATGTTGCCAACCCCGGTAGGTATCGAATCCGAGTCTTCCTTATCGCTAGTCAGACTGAATCCGACTGAGCTACCGCAGCCAGCCGCACTTTGTGAGTAGTAGTTCTTATGTTCTGTTGTTTTTCGTTTCCATGGCCCCATGGACTTACTCCATAATGGCATTGCAAGACGTAAAATTTGCGAAAATGACTGCTACTCCTGCAAAAGTAGTCTCTTTTGATATGTCTAAGGGGTATACTCTTAAAGGAAAGAATTTGCTCCTAGGGAGCAAATTCTTCCCTTTTAGAGTAGTCCCCTTGAGGAGCAAATTCTTCCCCTTTTAGAGTAGACCCTTTTTTCAGTTGGACATAGGGGGGAAACCTACGTCACGATGACGTCACACAGAAAGACAATGGCAGCCGCCATCTTGAAAGTACCTCTCGCTTCGGTAAGTGTTTTTGTGTTAAACAGATGATTTAAGCACAATCTTGACACAGCTTTTATCGCAGAGTACGGGCGAAATAACAATGCTTTGTCTGCAAAAAGAAATTTGTGCAGGCTTTCAGTAGTATGGATAAACACGTTTGATTTAGTTCATTTCAGCGATCCATTCGTCAACACTCTGGATATGAAAATCATTCATATGAAGCAGCGCAGTGTTTTCATTAATCCTCTCATAACGAGTACACGACTTTTTCAGAAGAAAATACCATAGAAGTGTTTATCAGTATTGAACTTTATAAGACGTTTTCAGTAAATGGTATCGTTAACACTCGATCAGAAATGAGATACGTACACACTCTGAAAACCAGCATATAGTTGTTTTTTTTTTGTTTTTTTTTTTTTGGTTTTACGGCCCTTTCAAGATTATTTCACTCATATCGAGCCGATCGCTAATCAGAAGTGGGCGAAAACCGGAGTACCCGGAGAAAAACCACATGACCTTCCGTCGCAGAACTTAGCGTCTCACATATGACCCGAGCGAGGCTCGAACCACAGCGGTGAGAGACCTAATGATCAAGAGTCAGCGCTCTTAACCACTAGGCCACATATAGTTGTTTCTCGTGACAACCTTGAAAGCAGGGTAACAAGTATCTTTGACAATAGTGGTGGCCAGATTAACAGTCGATCACAATTTCCGCTATCTTGTCACTTAAGAAGACATTGCCCAGTCTAGAACATTGTCGTACTTGAACTATTTACAATGTTGCGCCGAGTTGCGAAAAAAAATTGTTTAAACATATTTTATTGCATCAGAAAAAGCAATGGGGTTGGGCCGCAAGTTCTCGCAACATTAGTTACGGCCCTTCCCCTACAACAATCATATATAATGATACAAAGTGAAAACAACAGCAAACAATGTATATTTAAAAAAAAAAAGAGTATGCATGGTATGAGAAGGATTCTTAAGAAGAAAGACAGACACTTCGTGTTGGGTGGTAAAGTACTAATACGATCTGTTATACATCTGTTACACTAACGAAAATAGGTTTATTTTGGTATTTGTAGGACTTAGGCCTAAAATCGATTTGACGTTTTAATAAAGTTATGGACAGCGTCGAACAAAATAGTATTATTATCGACACTAAGATTTTGATTTCCAAAGAGAAGCAATTGAACATTTAGAGGGTGGAAATTTCTTGTTGAGTTGAACAGAATTAGTCGTTGGTGTGTGTATTTGGTACAGTTGAGAAAGTAATGTTCAGCATCTTCGATACCATTTTCACAGCCACAATTTGGATCCGGGTGTAAATGATTATTGAATAAATCGTTATTTAAATTACTACAGTTGTTGCGCAGTCGTGCATGCAATATCGATAATAATCGATTCCCACGAAGGTAGTAGAGTGGTACTTTTGGGACAGTGGTATTCGATCTGGAAGAATGAAATTTGAAGGCGCAAAGAGAAGTTATGTCCCTTAAAGAAGGATCTGTGGAATTCCACAAAGAAATAGATGAGGGAATACAAGACTTCTTTGAAATTTCGGTTCGGGTGTACGGAATGGAGAAGTTATGTTGGTTTCTAAGAGGGTAATTAGACACTTCTCTTACCCTAGGGGGAATTAGATCAGTTATATAGGAAGGCACTAAACCTGAGTTCACCTTATACATGAAATTAAGTTTCTGTTGCTGCCTTCTTTCAGACAGTGAAACCCAGCCACATTCTGAATATAAATTATCGAGTGAGACGGATCTAGTAAGACCTGTAACTAAACGAGCTGCTTCGTTTTGAATTTTTTCAAGAGCATATGAGTTCTGAGCTGAGCAACCATCCCATACAATCGAGGCATATTCCATTACAGGAAGAAGAAAGGAAACATATATTTGATTAAGTGCATTTCTACTCAAAGAATATTTAAGCTTGCGGATAATACCTAATACTCTTGCCGCTGAGTTTTTGATGTTTTCGACATGTTTTGTCCATTTTCCATCGCTGCTAAAGGTTATGCCTAGGTGTTTATGGTTTTCTGCAAACTTTATAATTGTATGATCAAACTTAAGCAATGGCATGAAGTCAAACGGTCTTAACGTGAATAACACTGCTTCAGTTTTGTTTGGATTAAATGTAACAAGCCATTGTTTTGCCCATTCACATAAGATACTTAAATCATGGTTAAGGAGGCCGTGGATGTCCTGCAGAGATGTTGCAGAACAATATAAGGAGCTGTCATCGGCAAAAAGCCTAGTTAGACTAAGCAGCGATTCGGAAATGTCATTCACATAAATTAGAAACAACAATGGTCCCAGAACCGAACCTTGAGGCACTCCAGCCCTTAAAACTTTAGAATTAGAAATACCTTGCTTTATAACTACTTTTTGATTTCGGTCTGCAAGGTAATTACTTATCCATAAAAGAAAGTTGTCTTCCATACCATACTGTTTTAGTTTAAAAATGAGTCCTTTGTGCCAAACTCTGTCAAAAGCCTTGGAGATGTCACAAAATACCATACAAGAGAACTGGTGGTTATCAAAACTCTGACAAATATTTTGATATATATCAATCAACTGAAATACGGTGGAATGCTGGGGAAGGAAACCGGACTGATATTTATACAACAGACTATTTTCGAAAAAGTGGTTATACAGGTTCTTAAAGGCAATGCGTTCTTGGATTTTGCTCACATTGCTCAATAAGGCTATAGGGCGGTAGTTACTTGGGGATGTTTTATCTCCTTTCTTGGGTATTGGAATGACGTTTGAATGTTTCCACGGCTCTGGATACTCACCCTCGCTGAAAGAGCGGTTTATTATAATCGCTAAGGCTTTTGATATAGTTTTGGAAACTCCTTTGAGCATTTTATTACTGATGCCATCACTACCGTTAGCTTTGTTTGGATTAAGGTTTTCGATCAGTATCTCAATTTCGGATTCTCTACATGTTACATTTCTTAATCTATTCATTGTTTTATAATTAAAAGTCGGAAGTTCCGTATTTGTGTCGTCAACACATGAAATTGACACAAAGTAATCGTTTAGACATTCGGCTTTTTCAATGTCTGTACAATGAAAATTTCGTTCACCTGAGGACGTGGTTGAAATTAGTGGAGGAATGTCAGAACACGTGCTATTATTTTTCACAAAATGACGTACAATTTTCCAAAATCTACGTTTATCATTGTTTTGAAAATCCGAAATATTTAATTCTAAATTATTGAAGAAGATCTCTTTTGCATGTTTTTTCTGGTTGTTTACTCGATTACGCAAGATTTTGAATTTCACCCAGTCAGAATTATTACCTGTTCTAATAGCTTTTTGTTTTTGCCTGTCTCTTTTCCTAGAAGTTTTTCTTATTTCGCTGTCATACCAAGGTTTGTCGTCTGGCCTAACTGTAACTGATTTTGAAGGAATACATGATTTTACCATTTCAAGAAAAATGCTGTTAAAAAGCTCAGAGGCCGCACTTACTGATCCACGAGTCAGACATGACCAGTCATAATTTCTAATTTTATTGTTTAGTAAATTGAAGTCAGCATTTTTATATAACCAGACTGTTCGTTTATATGGCTTTTTAAGTTCGTAATAAAAGGGTATTGTTATGAAGGTGGCAGCGTGGTCACTTATATAGTCGGGTACCCTAATGATTCCTGTATCCAGGTATGAGAGTTCCTCTGGTATGATAACGGGATCAAGCAGTGCCTGTTGTCGTGTTGGTTCATTTATAACGTTTATTAAGGAATTGATGATCATGACATCTTTTAAATTTGATATGTTTGCGTTTAGTAAGTCTTCATTCAGGTCCCCTACAATTATTATGTTGTTTGATAGTTCCATTGCCTTTTCGATATTGAGATTAAATCCGTCAAAAAATAAAACATCAGATGTACGAGGACTATAAAAAGTGCCTATTAAAAAACGTTCGTGTTTGACTACAAGTTCGACCCAGATAGATTCTTCACAATAAATTTCTAGTTCTGGTTTCTGACAGTGAACAAGTTCTTTTGACACATAGACCATTACCCCGCCTCCATGACTGGTACGGTCTTTCCTATAAGGCGAGTCAAAGGCATCAAGTAATAAGTTTTCGGTTGATACTCCTAAGTCTAAATGTGTCTCTGTGAAACACATAATATCAAAATCAGAGAAAAAATCTTCGAGAAAATCAATCTTGTTTCTTATACTTCTTATGTTACAATGAAGGACCGACAGAGAGGAGTATTCGGCCGTGGCGGGTCCAGGGTTGGACTCGATATCACCGGCTCGAAGTAGTAAGAGTGCAATGACGATTTGGAAATGACTGGAGTATATGTATATATGTAGACAGCGTAGAAACGTTATGCATGTAGAAAAAAGGTAAATAATTAATTTCATGAGAATAACAGATGGAAAACAGAAGTTAGCATTAAAAGAGCATTTATAGCTAAGTATATAAGAGCCACTATGGAAGAGCCCAATGCAGACACGCCATTGTTCCAGTCCGTTACCCATCTGGTAACTTCATAAACGAACTAAACCACGTTGCCCGCAACAGAGCCATTCCATTCTGACACCTTACGGTATAATCACCAAACAAGAAGTGTACAAAGATGCAAGAGTGATAGAAAAAGATGATGTTTGTACAAAATGTTAAAAGAAGAATGAGTAAAATCCTATGCATATTATTAGGATTCTGAGTATGGCAAAAATGGGCAATAATAATCAGTTCAAGTTTCATGGACGTTATTTACCTTGGCGGTGGGGATCCGGACCAAAATAAAACACGCATCCCAACCACATCACGAAAATATTCCTACACAAACCCTCCGCAAGATATACCGCCGAAAAAGGAAAAATTTAAGATTATGTTTTTGATAATCTCCCTATCTCCACCCAGAGCATGCATCAGGGGTACCCGTTAGAACCGCCTCATCGAGGTGGCCCCAACGAGCACCGACAATCCGCACTTCAGAACAGAGACGATGAAAGTAATGCATGCCTCCAGTAAACCGCAGTTCAGCTATGTAAAAGTGGGACCTCAAGGAGGGTAACTATTATACAGGCACGTTTTCGCGATGAGATAAAAAAGCAGCAAAAAACACGACAACAACAACAAAAAACATCGATCTTTCGTTGGTCCTCCTAGCAAGCAATCGACCTGGATTCAAACTATAAATAAGGTGTGTCTAGGTGTTATTCATTACATGGGATTAACGTGTTTATTATTATTATTATTATTATTATTATTATTATTATCGTTATTATTATATCTTCGAGTAAAGAGAGAGAGAGAGAGAGAGAGAGAGAGAGAGAGAGAGAGAGAGAGAGAGAGAGAGATGATCTCTGTTCCAGCCTTCTATCCATCTGTAGTACACTAATTTCCATTCATATAATCATAAAGCGTAAGAGCGCGTGAAAATAAAGCGGTAAACATTATAGCGGACCATACCAAAAGCATGCTCTGCACGAGCAGTTTATGTGTGATCGACTCGCAATAAAATATGAATGGAATTTGTCCCCACAGAGAGGTAAGTAGAATAAAAATTGATATTTCCATTGTCTCCTCTCACCCGCTTCCCATCTCACTAACTCTCATCTGACTTGTGTGACATATGTGTGGACAGATAATTGAAGGAAACTGTGTTTAGCTACAGATGTATGCTGGTGTGACCTGGCCTTATAACTCAAATAAGGCCATAGGCAACTCCAGTCATTCAGTTATTGGATCTGCACACAAACCCATAATTCTGCCTTGTCGAAACGAAATACAAGGCAAGAATTCAGGGATAGTCGAGCCTTGCAGTAGTATGACCGAAATATGAGGACATACTCATAGAATTATGATTCATAATACAGTTACAGCAAAATTCCACCATTAAGACCACCTGAAATTAAGACTTGTTCTGCTTTAAAAAGCTTATTTAAAAGGGTGTGGGTTATTCTTTCTTTATGGTGTCTGCACACAGTGTCCCTTGGTCGGGGACCACTTTTGGGACTAATAAAAAGTGGTCTTAGGACCACTCTTGAAAAGTCCCAAAGGTGGTCTTACTATGGCGCGAGATACCATTTCATCTCAATGTCGGATATAAGTCCCAAAACAGGAAGCAACGTTTCCAAATGGCCTATACTGTGTTGGCGGTGACTTTAAAACACAAATCAATCAAACAACAAACATGGTTACATGTACAATAAAGAATGGATCTGGAGTGTGTGGTTTTACACATTCTACTATGTTGGCTCTAAAGCACGAAATAGTATTTGTCAGTATACAGTAAGCAAGCCCCACTTTACCTGAGTAAAGTGGTGCTTTTCTAGGTGGTCATTTGACGGACTAGTTGGCGTGATGAACTTTCGGCAGCACAGCAGTATGTTGCCAAGATTACACATCTTTGAAGAAATATAATATATAATATAGTAAGTTGGTTCTGACTGGTGAAAACGAGATACAGTGAGATTCGTTAACTCGAACACGGATGATTCATTAACCATGATTGGTTCAAAATTCGTCCTGTTGTCCCACAGATTTCTTTCTATAGGTCTAGATATCCATACATTTTGTACAGTTAAGGTTAGGTTGCTTATTTTATCATTAAAAAAGCATGTTGAGAATACTCAATGAGGCGATTCTAATGCGTAAACACAAAATAACCTCATTGAGAAAACATCGAAAAGATGCTTATACCATCAATTCGACCCTATAGATCATGATCTGGCTTTCTGATTAACCATCAGTAGCTCAAACTTTCCTTACATCGATCAAATTATCATGATCCCAGGGGTATTCGAGTTATCGAAGTTTAGCATTTGAATTTTCCTAAGATTTATAATATAGTCACATGAAGCCCCGCCTGGGCAAAGCGCCCCCGAAAAATTAAGGAAGCCAGTGTGACAAGTTCTCTAAAAAACTCAACTTGCAAAATTGAGTTTGGCATCCTCATGGACCGTAACATCACGAAAACACACCTATTCACAATATTCGCATTATCTGCTGGTTCCTAGTCTGAGGGTTATTAGTGTTGGAAAAACAGGTAACCAAACCCCCCTGACCTTTCAATGTCAGGGGGGTCTGGCCACCGGTTTTTCCATTATTGACAATGTGCAAGCTGGGAGCCAGCAAATACTGCAAATATGGTGAATACAAACGCAATGTAAATTTTGCCGCCGTAATGATGAAGATTTTAAGATGACAAATTCTGTTAGTCCTCCTATCCCCGCCCAAAACGTAGATTGCGGGTACTCGTCAGAACCACCTGACAAGCACCCACAATCCACACCCAGAGCAGAAACAGGCAGAATAACGTTTACCCCTGTAAACCCAAGTTCCACTGTATAAAAGTGGGGTTCAAGGGGTTCAAATCTAAGGCATGTTGGCGCGATGCCCTGGGGCACCCACACCGATTCTCAGACAGTCAGTGTGTCATAGTCCCTTGCAAGCCCCACGCATTAAGATAGAGGGATCTGCAATTTTAAGGGTAGTAGACACCCAGGCATAATGAATATAATGAACAAGCATTACCGTTCAGCAGAATACTTTGACAGAAAGTAATAGATCCAAGAGCATCATCGTAACGCACCTGTGTGACAAAGAACATCGCTTGATTTCTACAGGACTATAACATTTGCAATAAAATTTCTGATTGTTATTAATATTTTTATTATTATTACGTGCTCCGAACACTGGCCCCGGGTGTCCGCTCGGACCATCTGGTCCCGACGGCCCAACGAGCACCCACAACCTATGTTTTTGAGCACAAGTTGAAAGTAACAATATAGTCCTGTAAGCCCCGATTCACTCTATGCAAAGTGGGATTTAAGGAGTTATTCGTAACACAGGCCCGTTATCGTTAAGGATCCAACTAATCGAAGCTGTTCCCTGCTAGCTCAGCGAGTTCAGACTTAAATGCCTCATGTAATGAGGCAACTGTGCGGATAATGAAAGGTTTGCCTGCAGCTGTAGCTTTCACTAGCACTTTTCCGTCAATTGTCCAGAAACTATCGATTTTCCCAGCTTTTTTAATTTTCAGCAATTCTTTGACTATTGAATGATTGGAACTCGTTAAATCTTCGGTTATGAATGTTCTATCTGGGTTGTTCTTCAGGTTTGACTTCTTTGCGTATACTCTGGCCTTTACTTTGTAGTTGGCGAATTTAACGATAACTTGGGCCTTTTTATTCCTTTCTTGTTTACCAATAGGGTGGCATCGATCAATGTCGCTTTCCGTAATTTTGGCAGCATCGGACCCTTTAAGGATATTAGAATTAATATAGCCCGTTACCCATTTGACCATATCTTCTTCGTTCAGACCCATGTCTAGATTCAGGTTATTGAAACGTATTGAGTTTCTGCGCCCGTATTGCTCTAAATTGTTTACATCCAACTTAAGTGAGTCAATTACAGATGTTAGGTTCAGTACTTCCCCTTGTAGTTCGGTTATTTTAAGTTTGGCCTGATCTATTTCTTGACCTTGGATATCTATGACTTCTTTCTGTTGTTTGATTGTTTCAACCTGAGAATTAACTGTTTGCTGCAGAGCCAGATTAGATGCAAGTATCTCTGACAGTACTGTCGACTTCACCGTTTCCACTGCAGAACTAACAGCTGATTTGATCGTTTGTTCGATGAGCGGACTTATCATTTCACAGATTGTCGGCGCTATGCTTTTAGTGAAAGACTCATCTCCAAAGGATAACTTCATCATTTCCGAAAATGATTTTGGATTGGTTTTACTTTTGCCCCTACCCTTTCGACCTGTCTCCGACAAAGAGCTGATGTCTGGTAATGAGTTTTGTTTTTTCAGAGGATTCAAACTCAGAGGTGATCCCTTCCGTTTTTTATCACCAGGTGTGCTTGTGTCAGTCTCGACCTCCTCCATGCCAACATTGACCCCGTACAGTTCGCAGTCAGTATCATACATGATGAAATAGTATGAAATAGTATGAAAGTTGCCGATAGAACAGATTTAAAGCAGCTCAAAAAACACAGTCAAGTCAACACCCAGGCTGTACACAATCTGGAGTGTTCATGTATGGATTAACAATTTGTGTAAACACTGCTCACTCACCGCTCTCCGCTTGAATGACTCTATGTTCACTTTATATGTCCATTTATGTCCATTTATAAACCAATATAGAATGTTCTATCTGCACTCAAGTATATCTTTATGACAGGAGTCCACAACAAAAAGATACACTAGCATCTTGAAAAGGTATTCAGTAACTCTAGTCTCACATATCACATTATATCACATAATATCCCCATTTTCACCATCCCAGAAAATATCAACGGTCAAACATTGTCGCCATTGATCACCGAAAAAAATGACGATAAAACAAATGGTTCAGATTTAAAATATCTGTAAAATCAAGAGGCCCTTGGGCCACTATACTCACCATAGTTCCGTTGCGTTTCATTAAGCTATTAAGGCTAGAAAAATCTAAGTAGAGGCCCACCCAAGGACTATGCTGCGAAATTAGGTTTCTAGCTTTTCTTGTTCTTATGAAAACGTTGACAAAATATTAATAATTGCTTAATCTTTGGGAGAAGATTTAAAGAATAGATGAACAAATAAGCTGAAGATGCTTATTGCCTTTTATACAATATAAGCCATCATTATTGCATTGCATACAAATGTTCTAGAAAAGGGTAATCCCTTTGAAGCAAGGACTACAAGACAGAACTGAAAACTGTGGAGTGTACACAATTTTTTTATGGACCAGACTAGCTAGTTTCGGCCAGTTAGGCCGCATCACTAACCCTCAAACATTTACGAACCCCTGCAGTGGCATCAATGATCCCAAATGACTGGAAAATAAATCCACACTTTGATGAAGAGCAGATAAACATTTTACGGACCCCAAATATTCCCATAGCACCAGCTACGGTGAAATATATTACTTTCTAGAAAAATGTAATCCTTTGGAAGCAAGGGCAACAAGAAAATAAAAATAAAGCCACACTATGATAAAGATTGAAGTTTCAACATTTTATAGTTCCTAGGAAATTTTTGATGAAATTTAACTTAGACCTATGATAGATAGAATGAATTAAAGTAAAGATGAAAGGGGATGTCAAGAAAAACACTGCCTCTTACACTATGTAAGTTATCATCCCAACTGCATATGAAAAATAGAAGTGAAGGCAATGATTAGGAATCGATACAATTAACCCACTGCTCCCATCAGAGACACCAAAGAGAAAGAAACACAAGCATGAAATAACTAGACTCTAAACATCACTAGCGGAAAGCCAAAAGGACAGTTTCTTTCCAACAAAATGGCCAGTTGGCTGTCCAAAACAAAAGGATATACGCGAATACTGGTAATCACTTAGAGGGTCCAAATTAGAAGTAGAGGCAATGATCAGGAATCGATACAATTAACCCACAGCTCCCATCAGAGACACCAAAGGGAAAGAAACACAAACATGAAACAACATACCCCAACGGAAACACCAACAGCGGAAAGCCAAAAGGACCGTACCTTTCTCACAAAATGGCCAAAAGGCTATCCAAAATAAAATAATACAAGCGACACAAACACCCAAAGACCCCAAGCCTGCCCAGGAAAAGTGGGCGAGTTGGACCGTACATGTGTATAAAATAGAAGTAAATGCAATGGTCAGGAACCCCTATTTGTTTTACTGAAGGCATTGCTTGAGATGTCATTTCATCTGAATGTTGGATAGAAGTCCCGAAAAAATTGGAAGTAACGTCTCGAAAATGACCTAAGTGCTGTTGACAGGGCCGTTCAACCTCAATTTCAACCAAACAGGCATCATCATTTCATATGTTTATGCCGTTCGTAGTTTTTTTGCGTATAACCTTTAGAGAATTTGGCGTCTTTTACCCTGCTTTCCAGGTTGTCACGAGAAACAACTATATGCTGATTTTTCAGAAGGTGTACGTATCTCTTTTCAGATCGAGTGTTAACGATACCATTTATTGAAAACGTCTTATAAAGTTCAAAATTTTTAATTTTGATACAAATAAACACTTCTATGGTATTTTCTTCTGAAAAAGTCGTGTACTCGTTACTTGAGGATTAATGAAAACACTGCGCTGCTTCATATGAATGGTTTTCATATCCAGAATGTTGACGAATGGATCGCTGAAATTAACTAAATCCGACGTGTTCATCCATACTACTTAAAGCTTGCCTAAATTTCTTTTTGCTGACAAAACATGGTAATTTTGCCCGTACTCTGCGATAATAGCTATGTCAAGATTGTGCGTAAAATATATGTTAAACACAGAAATACTTACCATCCATACTACTTAAAGCTTGCCTAAATTTCTTTTTGCTGACAAAACATGGTAATTTTGCCCGTACTCTGCGATAATAGCTATGTCAAGATTGTGCGTAAAATATATGTTAAACACAGAAATACTTACCGAAGCGAGAGTTCCTTTCAAGATGGCGACCGCCATGGTGTAAAATTGTGACGTCATCGTGACGTAGGTTTCCCCCCTTGAGAGTAGCAACCATAAGGTCCTTAAAGTTGTATTTCCATCACGAAATCATGCCTATAGAATTGTGATCCCCTGGACTATGTTATATAAAAGGGTTATCCTTTGGAAGCAAGGAATACACCACAGAACTGAAATATATGGTTTGCACATGTTTTCTGGGCCAGACTAGCTAGTTCCGGCCAATTAGGTCTCATCAGTGACCCTAAGATATTTTCAAAATT
Source organism: Lucinisca nassula (assembly GCA_963580285.1). Lineage (NCBI taxonomy): Eukaryota > Metazoa > Mollusca > Bivalvia > Lucinida > Lucinidae > Lucinisca > Lucinisca nassula. The sequence goes on from OY757010.1 coordinate 62,601,784, forward strand.
CCACAATGGAATCAATGATCCCAAAGGACAAGAAAAATATGATCTATAAAAGGGCTATCCTTTGGAAGCAAGGCATACACCACAGAACTGAAAAATATGGAGTGTACATGTTTTCTGGTCCAGACTAGCTAGTTTCGGCCAATTAGGCCTCATCAGTGACCCTCAGATATTTTCAAAATTCCACAATTGAATCAATGATCCCAAAGGACAAGAAAATATAATCTACACTTATATATAGTAAAGCTCGGGTTTGCAGGGGTATACATTAATTTCCGTATTCATGCTCTGAGACACTAGATTGTGGGTACTCGATAGAATCGCCACGTCGAGGCGTTTCTGTCGACTCCCCGCAATCTATGTTTTGAGCAAAAAAGGCAAATATTCCAATTTTTCTTTTTAAAATTTCTTTTTCTTTTGCCAAAAAATGACACTGTATTTGAATAGGTGTGTTTCGAAATACGGTAAAAATTGTAGACTAACTGCCACACCTGCCAGGTGTATCCATTTCCCTTAAGATATTTATTGTTGGAATTGAAACGCTTGCTTTTCTGTCTGTTTCGCTACTCCGACAGGCTGTTTCCTGTAATTGCAGTATAGTATTGCATCATCGCTAAAGCTGATTGGTTGATCGCGTCACGTGCCCCTCCTGCGAACAGTTACAATCTGGACATTAGACCCGGTTTGCCCGCCTCATGGCGACCAAACCAAAAACTTTCCATATTTCGCCAAGAAACAAAAATGCCCGTAAAATACCGCATATGAGTCATATGCGCGTATATGACTTAAAACACCGCATATGAACGTTTATTTTACCAAAACTTTCCTTTTCTCGAGATCTGTTGGAGGAAATTTATTTTTTAATTAATTAATTAATTAAGACAAAACCTACAATAAGACCTGTGCGACCAGCAGAGACCCAAATCAACCTGCGCACGCATCCACTATGACAAGATCTTTTGCTAAATTAGGTCTCTGCATAGATATTAGCCTATAATAGGTACATGCGAGAAGCGAAGACTCTGGTCAGACTGCACAAATGCACAGGCTAATCTGAGTCTTCGCTGGTCGCTCAAGCCTTCTTTTAGATTTTGTCATGCGCTGGCTCATAATAATATTATTATTGTTATTTTTTTTTTGCGGGCTAACTTATCTGGAAAGCGTTTCGACACTCAGATTCCCAAATGACCGTATCAAAGAGCTGAGATACCTCAAATTTGTGACAAATATGATTAGACCCTCCTTTTTTAATTTTAATCTAATTTTCTGACAAAATAGGGATTGATATTAACGATGAATCATCTGCTTGGCTGACGATTCCTTTGAAATGCCAACCATTTTTCTGTTCGTTGTGCGTTATTTAGCAGAGAAAGTAAAGCTTGGCATAACATGTGAATCGTCCAGTGAGCAGACGAATCACATGAAAGGCCAAGCCCTTTTATCTTCGAAATAAAAACATTCGCTACAGTTATTAACCGATGCTGTTATCTTCCACGAGCATAAAAACAAATGGAGTGCTACCGTTAAGCGATCAGAAACGTTCCAAACAAACGACGGCAAAGAGCTGAGAACAGCATCGTAAAACAATTGCACCGGAGAACTGGGACTGTGCGACTAACAGTGCAATGTTTTAAAAAGGATAGGATCCCCACCTTTCGGGCCTTGTTGATTTTCTTTGATTTTAGGCTTACCGTCCCCATTAACACTGTAAAGGTCATTTTGGAGACGTGGCTTCCAATTTTGAGGGGCTTTTACCCGATATTGAGATGTTGTGAGACTCGCACCACTTTTCCTGGGCAAGCTTAGAACCTCTAAGCAGTTTGTCAGCACACGTGTGCTGTGTGTTTCAGCTCTACGTGGAAGCGTCATGCAGCCCAATCTATTTCTTCAAGCCCCGATGGGCGGGGGCGGGGCGAGCCTTAGAGAATCCAGTATTTAAGGCTGCATGATATTAGAATGACAGGGCTAAGAAGACACTTCATCTCAGTGCAAGATACAAGAGTCCAATAAATATAGCAGGAAATGTTAAAAATTACTTAGATAGTGTTGACGAGGACGACAAACCTCAATATAAATAATTACATAATTTACAAGGGAAAAGGGGTGTGTATGTAATGATAATACATCTGGACTTGTTATTAGTGGGAATTTTTCCCGATATTGAATTGAAATGGCACCTCAGGCCCCTACGCCCAATGAACCAATGGGGTTAGTATGCACTGACGGTCCGACCCGCATCACTTTGCCTGGACAGGCTAAGACCTCCTAAGCGGTTTACCGGTTATGTGGTTTCAGCTCTGCGCAGCCTAATCTTTTTTTCCAAGGTCCGATGGGTGATGGCTTGCGTTGAGGATTAGATAAAGTTTAAAAATATTGAATAACACGTGTAATTAATAATAACAGAGCTGGGGTACAACATTTCCTACAATTTACATGTGCTCCCAGCGAAGAATCAGATCAGCCTGTGCACACATATGATATACATACCTATAGCATGTCGGCCCCCGCCCATCGGGGCTTGAAGAAATATATGGGCTCATTGGGCTGCATGATGCTTCCACGCAGAGCTGAAACCGACTCCCACACGAGTACTGGTAAACTACTTAGAGGATCTAAGCCTGCCCAGGCAAAGCGGTGCGAGTCGGCCCGTCCATGCTTATAAACCCTTTTGGTTTCATTGGGTGGCAGGGCTTGAGATGTCATTTCATCTCCATGTCGGGTAAAAGTCCCACAAAATTGGAAGCAATGTCTCCAAAATGACCTTTACAGTGTTGACGGGGACGGTAAACCTCAAATCAAACAAACAAAAACATATGGCATGACCAGGGTCTTCTCTTGCTGCACGAAGAAACATTTGGCCCTTACCTATCCTTAGAGTGCACAGCGAAGACCCTGATCAGACAGCGCAGGCTTATCTGATTCTTCTATGTGCGCTCATGTAAATTGTAGAAATACTGTGCCCCGGATCAATAAAAATAATAACAATAATAATAATAAAGAAATAACTTCTGACCCTGCATTGAACATTGATGAATATCATGTGCGCGCATATGAGTAATACGTCTTGAGCTATTCGGGAAAATTTTAAATGAATAATAATGAAATCTTACTTCAGTTTCAATCTCAGTTGTTTAATGAACTAATAACACACACACACACACACACACGCACGCACGCACGCACGCACGCACTAACATTTTGAAACTTTTTGCTATAAAGAAATTTTGGCACCTATTAAAAAAATTACGGTTCATATGCGGTATTTAAAGAATCAGAATCAGAATTGTTACTGGTGACACGTCAAAAGACATTCATACACCAGGACCTGTGATGTGGGAAGTTAGTCCCTAGCTCTAACCAAAGAGGTAAATTTAGCTACACAATCATCAGCACCTTCAGCTGTCGAAATAATCGAATCGGGAAGGCATTCCAATCTCTAATGGTTCTGGGGAAGAACGACTCTTTATAAATGTCAGTTCTTGCAGTAAGGGTCTGAAACGCCAACGAATGGTGATTTCTACAGTGTCTGACTAAGACTGACGCGAAAGCAAAATGTAAAAAAAAAAAAAAAATGGTTTGGTGACGTATGAATAAAATTTCAAACAGTTTATTGTTTAAACCAAAACTTCAAACAGTACATGGTGTATTACACCTCGTAGTCTTGGTGCCATTTGGTTTTTTCGGTATTACGGATTATGGAGTCGTCCTTCCCCAGAACCATTTGAGATTTGAATGCCCTTACCGATTTGATTATTTCGACAGCTGAAAGTGCTGATAATTTTGTAGCTAAATTTACCTCTTTGGTTTATAGAGCTAGGGACTAACTTCCCACATTGCAGATCCTGGTGTATGAATGTCATTTGACGTGTCACCAGTAACAATTCTGATTCTGATTCTGACTGACCTTCGAGGTGGGGGCCGTATCAGGGTAACTGTCCATGTGCGGTGAAGCAGTTGTTTTGTTGGAATCTGGGGGCGTCATAGCCTGTGGGGAGCCAATCTCAGGTTCAAGTATTGACTTTAATACTACTGGCTACTTTAGTTTTTCTGATTATAATTGCCGGTTTTCTATCTATCTTCTTATACTGAGTCGGTCACATTTGGCCATTACCTCAGTTGATTGGGTGGCTAAATTTAGAATTTAGCTGAAAAAAGAGGCACTGGATGCGTCCATGAAACTATTTACAATCTGCATAACAGAGGTATCCTAAAACGCATACCTCTGAGTCTCAATCTTACACTGTACGAGCTTCGACTGGCATTCACCGCAGAGGAGGGAAGACTGTTCCATTGAGGAATAGTTCTAGGAAAGAAGGAGTTCTTCAGGGCATCACTATATGACTGGTACCTACGATATTGTGAGTCGTTTACTTTTTATGCCCTTGTTTGGGTCGACGCTGTTACAGGGGTCAAGTATCTATCTTTATCAATGGACACTGTATCAGAAGAAGGTTATATAGAGGACTGCTCACGACGGGCCTCCAGGGACGACCACTCTACCGGTAATTCCCTAGGGTTACCGGTAAGCCTATTACTCCGACTGTGATTAGAATCTCGCCCCCGCCCATCGGGGCTTGGAGAAATAGATTGGGCTGCATGATGTTTCCACGCAGAGATGAATCTGACCACACACGAGTTCCGGTAAACTGTTTAGAAGGACTAAGCCTGCACAGGCAAAGCGGTGTGAGTCAGATTGTTATATGCATATAAGCCTTCTGGTTTCATTGGGCGGCAGGGATTGAGAGGTCATTTCATCTCAATTTCTGGAAAAATTGGAAGCAACGTCTCCAAAATGGCATAAATAGTGTTGACGGGGACGTTAAACACCAATTCAAACAAACAAACAAACAAACAAACTGTGATTAGAATCAAAGGTTACGGTAACAAAATCGGCCCGTGTCAAAATCGGCCCATAACATTTTCGTCGGCCCATAATGAATTTGTAGCAGTTATAGACGCCAAAAGTCAAAGTCAAACCAAAATATATGCAAAAAATGAAAGTAATATTGAGATAATTTATGAATAAAAAATACACAATTTATTTTTAGGCCTAAAAAAATAGCCGTGTTCCCGCTAACCGGATCGACCCCGCTTCAGACTCCCGACACTACTATTTTTATCAGTAAAAGAACAAAATAAAAATTAAAACACCGACCCAACCATTTTCAAATTCCGACCCTACCCAGTGTCGTCTTTGCATAGTAATTTCCCGTTTTAAGTACATTGTGTACTATTTTTTATTTTATTTTTTATTTTCTATTTATTTATTTTTTTATTTGGCATTTAGTACCTTCCAAAATACAGAGCTGACATTTTTGAGCATCTAAAATGAATTATAATATACAGTGCAAGTCTCAACATGACAATTTTATTAACAAAAACAACAACAACAACAAAAAAACATGTACAAAAACAAAAACACATAAAAACTATAGGCCCGACCCTGTTGTTTTCGGAAGAAAAATAAATAATCAAAATAAGTATTTCCTACCTACCGACTAAATTATTTTTCAGCATTTTAGCGGAAACACATCTTTTTTTTTACGCCTTACCCCTTTTCACCGCTAAGCCTTTGCATTACTATTTTCAATAATCGTCTCCCTCAGATATGAGTCTTGTTTTGTATGAAATAAAAATACAAAAGAAGGAGTTTTTATTTAGAATATAAATCTAAATGGAATTCGTAGTTTTGGGTTTAAAATGACACACGCAATTAAAGCAATGTATTCAGTAGTGCGCGCAGTTGTTAAGCACAACCATAAACCGTCAGAAAGCATTGCTATACAACTCGGTGTAAAACAAGATGATCCTAGTTCGTCCCTACACTTTATACTTTTCGTGAACGACATCCTTAATAACATAAACCAGTGCTTCAGCTGAAGTGCACGACCCGCCGGATGCTTTTAGCTTTATGAGTGTTACCATATATTGGTATGGCGGCCATTTTGGTCATGTGACCTGGACCTAAAACGGTTCCCCCAATAAATGCGCCTTATCGTAAGGAGCAAAATATATCTTATACTTTAGTACTGTATTCTGAATCGTTTGCAGGATAAACTGCATTCTCACTTTTACAATACAAAAGCATATGTGTCAAAGTTTGACCTAGGCACAAAGAAGGTCAAGGTCAACCCAGGGTCACCATTTTAGCAATTTATGATGGGCCTACGTCCAAGATGCTATTTATCAAGTTTCGTGGAAATCTTCCCAGTGGTTCTGGAGAAGACTATTTTGAAGGGTTTCTACCATATATGGCTTGGCGGTCATTTTGGTAATGTGACCTGGACCCCATGAGCAAATTTTGGTTTCCCCCATCCCATAGAGGCTCCATATGAAATTTGACTTCAATCGGCCCAACGGTTTCCGAGGAGAAGCAGTTCGAAAATTTTCACACTTTTCGCCTCGGCGAGGATATAATAAATGACATGTAATATTTCGCAAGTCCATTGGTTAGATCACATAGATATCTATCAGTATGCCAAAAATTGTTTAAATATTCCAAACGGTCAAGTCACTATCACCAATTTTCACAAACGGGTTACGGACGGACAGACAGACAGACCATATATGGCTTGGCGGCCATTTTGGTCATGTGACCTGGACCCCATGAGCATACTTGGGTTTCCCCCATCCCATAGAGGCTCCATATGAAATTTGGCGGCCGTAAAACGTCTCCCCGTACATCAACCATAGTGCAGTTAATATTTTACTTTTGGTCCTTTGAGATCAGCGTGAATATTCTGAGAAATCCCAAATAAATTATTGGTTTAGACTCATATTCTAGACAGGCTTTTAATTATTTGGACTCCATGTTGATTTATATCAGTCTTTGAATCGACTGCCTATTCGAAATTCGCAAAATTGCAGTACGTTTCCTCTGGCTTTCTTTGCCGGATCATTACAGGGTCACTGATGAGGCTTTATTAGCCGAAACTACGTAGTATGACCCATTTTCTTTCTTATGAATGTTTTCATTGCTCTTAAAGGAACTCATTTTCTATTTTTATTTGCCTTCACTGCAGCTGGTGTTGTGCCGTGTGGCGGCCGTAAAACGTCTCCCCGTACATCAACCATAGTGCAGTTTATATTTTACTTTTGGTCCTTTGAGATCAGCGTGAATATTCTGAGAAATCACAAATAAATTATTGGTTTAGACTCATATTCTAGACAGGCTTTTAATTATTTGGACTCCATTTTGATTTATATCAGTCTTTGAATCGACTGCCTATTCGAAATTCGCAAAATTGCAGTACGTTTCCTCTGGCTTTCTTTGCCGGATCATTACAGGGTCACTGATGAGACTTTGTTAGCCGAAACTACGTTTTTGTTTGTTTGATTTGAGGTTTAACGTCCCCGTCAACACTGTAAAGGTCATTTTGGAGACGTTGCTTCCATTTTGTGGGACTTTACCCGACACTGAGATGAAATGACATCTCAAGCCCTGTCGCCCAATGAAACCAATAGGGTTTATTAGCATGGACGGTCCGCCTCGCACCGCGGTTCCTGGACAGGCTTAGATCCTCCAAGCGGTTTACCAGTACTAGTGTGCGGGCCGGATTTAGCTCTGCGAGGAAGCATCATGCAGCCCATATATTTCTTCAAGCCCCTATGGGCGGGGGCGAGCCGAAACTACGTAGTATGGCCGAAACTACGTAGTATGACCCATTTTCTTTCTTATGAATGTTTTCATTGCTCTTAAAGGAACTCATTTTTGATTTTTATTCAATCGGCCCAACGGTTTCCGAGGAGAAGCAGTTCGAAAATTTTCACATTTGTCGCCTCGGCTAGGCTATACTAAATGGAATGTAATATTTCGCAAATTCATTGGTTAGAGCTCATTGATATCTATCAGTATGCCAAACATTGTTTAAATATTCCAAGCGGTTAAGTCACTATCACCAATTTTCACAAACGGGTTACGGACGGACAGACAGACTGACAGACTGACAGAATGACACGGTGATTTTAGGGCACACTTAGAAAATCAACCGACTTAAGTCGGTCGCTTTTTCTGCGGGTCGTGCAATTCATACCTAGATGGCATATTTACAATAAATGAGCTTAAACTATTTCTTATAATGTTCGCTGACGACCAAGTTCTATTCTCTACTTCCTCAACATCGCTCCAGTCAATGTTAAATGACATTGAAATGTACTGCATTACTTGGATGTTATAAATTAATGTAAACAAAACGAAAGCGTTAATATTTGACAAAAGTAGCCGATACACAAATGATGCCTTTTATCTTTATAATGAAAAATTGGAGATTGTTACATCATTCAAATACTTAGGTATTCACTTTTTCAAAAATGGCAGTTGGCATAGAATTGTTACTGGTGACACTTCAAATAACGTTCATACACCAAGCCCTCACATGATTCTGATTCTGACCCCCTACATTACTCACACACTCACCCGGTCACTCTACCAAAACTTCACCATACCCAGTGGTAACGGGTCAACTCGTACCTAAGTCTGTCTATCTATCTGTCTATCTAGCCGTACTACAACACCCCCTCGCGAGGATTACGTATAGGTAATTGCGCGTAGTCAACTCGTACCTTAGTCAACTCGTACCTGTTTTTTGGTCAACTCGCACCTTTTCTTTGGTTACTCGTACCTGGTGAAGGATTGTCCATAGGGGCTTGAATCATGAAAAAAAAAAAATGAAAAAAAAATTTTTTTTTTTTTTCAATTTTTTCATGATTCAAGCCCCTATGGATTGTCTAAGGACGTGTCACCAGTAAACAACTCTGATTGATACCCCAAAGTCAACTCGTACCTATTTTTGTTAACTCGTACCTTGTGAAAAGAAAAAAAAATAGATAGATAGATAGATAGATAGATAGATAGATAGATAGATAGATAGATAGATAGATAGATAGATAGATAGATAGATAGATAGATAGATAGATAGATAGATAGATAGATAGATAGATAGATAGATAGATAGATAGCGGTCTATAGACGGAGCCAATGTTTTGAAACGTGACCTTGTTAACTGTCACTGTGCATGCGCAAAACTACTTTTCCTTTTGATAATGATCCTTCTTGGTTGGCAAAAAGCCGCTGGTTCCGTATAAACACATTGTAAATAGGTTTAATATTACGGGCATATTTTAGTTGACTGTTACAGAAAATCGATCGAATTACACTAAATGAGTAGCTTAATATATTCTAGACTTCATTCCTGCATCTTCCGCATTTTTAGTCATTCGTTTTGCGCATTTTTATTAGAAATAATTAAGACCACCCCGCCTCGTTACCTGCCTAAGTTTAACAGGTAATTATCATCAAAACATCATCAAATATTCTAGAAACCAATAATTACTAGCTAAGACATGTATATTTTAAGAGTAAATTTTGTCGTTTCGATTCCAAACAAAATACAAGTTTACAGAAAATAACATCGCATTTACAATGCCGACAAACGGCCAAAGACGTTTTTTTGCCCACCACCGGTAAGTCCCGGCAAATAGTATTATTGAGTGATGACGTAGTGTTTGGATGTGTCTATACGGATCCAATGTTTTGACACGTGACCTTGTTTACATGTCATTGCGCATGCGCAAAATTATTTTTCCTTTCGTGGTTGGCAAAAAGCCTCTGGTTCCATATAAACACATTGTAAAGGTTTAATATTACAGGCAAATTTTAGTTGACTGTCACAGAAAATCGATCGAATTGCACTTTAAATAAGTGCATAAATATATTTTAGAGTTCATTTATGCATCTTCCGCGTTTTGTCATTAGTTTGGCGCATTTTTGATTACAAATAATTATGACCGCCCCTCCTCGTTACCTGCATAAGTTTAACAGGTAAATTAATCAGGATCAAAACATCATCAAATCATGGCTATTATAAAAGTTTAAAGGTCAGTTTTGTCGTTTCGATTCCAAACAAAATACAAGTTTAGAGAAAATAACATCGCATTTCAATGGCGATACACGGCCAAAGACGTTTTCTGCCCAACGCCGTTAAGTCCCGGCAAATAGTATTATTGAGTGATGACGTAGTGTTTGGGTGTGTCTATACAAGGATGGTCCGACTCAGATCACTTTGCCTGGACAAGCTAAGATCTCCTAAGCAGTTTTCCTGTACTCATGTGCGGTCAGTTTCAGCTCTGCGTGGAAGCATCTTGCAGCCTAGTTTATTTCTGATTCTGATTTCTTCAAGCCTCTATCGGCGGTGACCCAATGAAAGTAACAGTAGTGGAAAAAGTTGTAACAGTATAATATTTATCCTCGTGTTATCATTAAAATAATTATCAGTAGTAGTAGTAGTAGTAGTAGTAGTAGTAGTAGTAGTAGTAGTAGTAGAAGTAGCATTAGTAGTAGTTACATTATTATTATTAGTAGTAGTATTTATGTATATTCCAACAGACCATATTGGCTAGTTTTATCCAATTTTATTTTCATCACGTTAACATTCTCATGTAATTACCCTTATGTCAAGAAAAATAAGGTTTATATTTTAAACAGTTAGAGAAATGCCATTTACACAGAATAATTAAGGGAGAATCGTAAATTGTTTTCAGACCCTTTCAATTAACTGTTATAAAATTCGTTTGAAACAAATAACTTAAAGAATATTACCAGAAACATAATAAAACGATAGCTTGTGGATAGCTATATATTACCTTTGTGGCTAAAGTGCTACATCTTTTAAGTAAGCATACTGTATCGATTCTTTCCAAAGTCAGGGCACAGCAAAATGCACATGTTGGCAGGTTTGAAACACAAGTTCCCATACAAAAACGCCAATGGTACTGAGTCCACTACGTTCCTTACGCACCCTCATAATATCCGTCAAATGATCATTTAATTTTCTATCCAAATATAATCAGATCCAATTTTATTTTTTTCACAAAGTGTCTATGGAAAAATCTTTTAATTGCTGTCAATAAATGTGATATACAAATCCTTATCTCTTACTGAACTGCAAGGAAAATACACAGTTCAACTACTAGATCGTGTAAGCAACTCGTGTTAGAATTTATGTGTTGAAGTATTGAAGAACAATACTAGTGACCATAAAGAGTTAGGTAGTCAACAGCCCAAGTCACAAAAATATCACAGATTTTCACCAGAAAAGTAGCCATTCTGAAGATGTGAAAAATGAACTTTTGCATATGACGTCGCATCTGAGAGTGTAATAACGCCATGTAATATTTTCGATAATCCACTGGTGGATTAAATATGCAAATTAGCTAGATACGTTTCGTAACGTTACATGTACGACGTCCTTAACGACGTCGCGTTTACTAATGGCGGAATATTGATCTTTTTGTAAACAATCGTGAATAAAATGTCATATGATATTTAGAATCGTGCATTCGTGCTCATGTATTATTGAATTTATTCAACGAGTTGAGGAAAAGGAATAAAATGCTCGGCAAGCCTCGCATTTTATCCCTTTTCCTCAACTCGTTTAATAAATTCAATAATACATGAACACTCATATAAGATCCTCTATTTGTCATACGGGTGTGTTTTCGTAATTACAGTTGTGAAACTCAGCTGACCACAGTAATAAATGATTCGGTAAAAATCTTGGACAAAGAAGGTCAGGTGGATACATTTATCCTGAATTATGAAAAAGCTTTTGGCACACCCATTACGAAAACACTCCTATACAAAGACAGTGTAGCCTTTATCGCCAAAAAAAAAATGAAAATTTTAAGAAGAAAAATTGTCATATTTTTCTTATTTCAGCGTAAAATATAGGATGTGGGTACTCGTTAGAACCGCCTCATCGAGGCGGTTCTGATGTGTACCCACAATATACATTTTAGAGCAGAAATAAGAAAAATAAGGTTTTACCCCGTAAACCCCAGTTTTTCTATATAAAAGTGGAGTTCAAGGGGGTCAAAATTATATAGGTGTGTTTTCGTGATGCCTCATGAACTACTATAAAGCAAACTATATTGTTACGGCATTGGCGGGAATACCCTAAAATGAATCGATTCCTTACTTTGCTACAGAAAACAACGAGTTGTTGTTAATGAGAAAACTTCAGAGTGGACTCCAGTTTTGTCTGGCGTCCCACAATTGAGGGACTGTTCTGGGTCCATTGTTGTTTTCTTTAAACGTAAATAATATTTCCACTGATATTGATTACGAAATAAGACTGTTCGCAGATGACTGTGTTTATTTTCTTTCGTGAAATTAGAGACGCATAGGACTCGTTGAAACTTCAGAAAGATATAGATAGATTAGGGAGTTCGGCTAGAAAATGGGGTATGATATTTCAACCAGTTAAATGCAACATCATGCAGATAACTAGGAAATGAACAAACAAAATTGAGGCTTCTTACACTTTAGCGGGAACAGTCTTCGAAAATGTGGATTTCATTAAATACCTTGAATTTACCATCTCACATGACCTGAGATGGTATACTCATATAAGCAACATGTGTACTAAGGCCAATAGAACACTTCGTTTCTTGAGGCGAAATCTTTATCAATGCCCCAAAGATGTTAAAGAAGCAGCAAATAAAGGACTCGTTCGCCCCATCTTCGAATATGGTAGTTGTGTCTGGGACCCCCGTGGAATAGTCCTTCAGGAAGAATTTGAAAAAAAAAAAAGCAGAATAAGGCGACTAGATTTGTTGCGAGCAAATATAGCTTTGATATGACGGTTCCAGCGTAAAGGCTTACTGAGAATTAGAGATAATTTAATTTTATGTAATGTTGGTTGGTGTCTGATGCACTGTCTCTGGTCGGGCCCATCGGAGTTTAACTGTTGGTTTTTTTTTTTGCTCCTGCATTTCAGTGGTTTCTTGCTGTCGAGTCATCACCGTTGTTTCAACTCTGTGGTTATTTGATTTTTGTGTTCTCTGAGATGTTGCACTGATGAGTTAGGAGGCTTTCATGTGGACTGAACACATTATTTGTCTAAATAGGGCGAGGATTGCGGCCGCGTAAAATCGATTTAAGCTCCCCCAGTGGAATTCGTTTCCGCTGACCGTTCAAAGGCGATTCTTCTGTAGCGGTTTTTTCCTATGGGTTGTCTTTGAGTGTATGTGTTGCTTATATTTTTTGTTTTGGATAGCCAGTTGGCCATTTTGTGGGAAAGTGACAGTCCTTTTGGCTTTCCTCTATTGGTGTTTCCATAAGGGTTTAGTTATTCCATGTTTGTGTTTCTTTTCCATTGGTGTCTTTGATTGGAGTTGTGGGTTAATTTTATCGATTCCTGATCATTGCCTTCATTTCTGTTTTGAAACTGGAAGTATGACCGGAATAGTGAACAACAATTGGATGAGTCTCTCAAGAGAAGAAGGATTATATATACTCTTGTACAAATGTCTAAAGGGTGCTGTCAACATTCCAACAGATGACCTTATCCACCAATTAGGAGCGGCAGAAAACATCACTCTTTGGCACTTCAGGTGCCCTCTGCAAGAACTGACATCTACAAGGGATCTTCCTCCCTCAGAAAATTAGAGATTGGAATACCCTTCGAGATTCGGTTATTTTATCCGCGGAAGGTGCAAAGGATAATTTAGCGAAGTTTACTTCTTTGGCGAGAGCTAGGGACAAACTTCCCTATTCACAGGTCATATTGAATGAATGTTATTTGACGTAACACCAGTAACGATTCAGATTCAGATTCAGGGGGGCTCCGAAGTTAACGTCCCGATCCGAAGGACGGTGCACACTTTTTGACATTCATCCCTACAAATGATGTCAATGGAGCATCTCCGGACACCGCCGCCCTACTGTATCATTTGCAGGGATGGGTGACAAAACGTGCACAGTCCTTCGGATCGGGACGTTAACTGGTAAGTCAAAGGTAAATGTCACATGTCATTTGTTTGTTTGGGTGGGAGGACATTGTCAGAAGGAACATACATGCCAAATATGAAGGAGCTATCTCAAATTGTTCAAAACTTATAATAAAGTAGGTCACAGGTTAAGGTTACTGGTCAAAATGTTTGTATGGGTGGGAAGCCCTTGTCACAAGGAACATACATGCAAAATATGAAGGATCTACCGCAAATGGTTCAAAAGTATTGGTAAAGTAGGTCACAGGTCAAGGTCATATGTCAATTCTTTTGTATGAGTGGGAAGCCCTTGTCACAAGAAAACTACATCCCAAATATGAAGTCTCTATCTCAAATGGTTGAACAGTTATGACAACGTAGGGCAAAGGTCAAGGACACAGGTCAAAAAGTTTTGTATGAGTGGGAAGCCCTTGTCATGCCTAATATGAAGGCTTTACGTCAAATGGTTCAATAGTTATGACCAAGTAGGTCAAAGGACAAGGTCACAGGTCAAAATATTTGTATAGGTGGGAAGCCCTTGTCACAAGGAACATACACGTCAAATATGAAGGATAATTCTCAAACGGTTCCAAAATTATGATTAAGTAGGTCGCAGGTCGAGGTCAAGATCACAGGTCAAACTTTTTTGCATGAGTGGGAAGCCCTGGTCATAAGGCACCTACACTCCAAACATGAAGGCTATATCTTAGATGTTTAAAAAGTTATGGCAAAGAAGGTCAAAGGTCAAAGGTCAAAATATTTGTGTGTTTGGGAAGTCCTTGTCACAAGGAACATACATGTCAAATATGAAGCCTTTATCTCAAAAGGTTCAAAAAGTTAGGATAAAGTAGGTCACATGTCAGGGTTAAGGTCAGAGGTAATATATTTGCATAAATAGGAAGCCCTTGTCACAAGGAACCTACATAACAAATATGAAGGCTCTATCTCAAATTCTTCAAAAGCTATGACAAAGTAGGTCAACGGTCAAGGTCATAGGTCTAAATATTTGTATGGTTGGGAATACAAGACATTGACGCAAGGAACATACATACCAAATATGAAGGTTCTATCTAAAATGGTTCAGATGTTATGATAAAGTAGGCCACAGGTCAAGGTCAAGGTCACAGGTCGTTGTTGGCATGCTTGGGAAGCCCTTGTCACAAGGGACTTGCAGGCCAAATATGGAGACTCTATCTCAAACGATTCAAAAGTTATTTCAAAATGACCTACTGATCTACTTTTTGATTCGAGATGACCCATATTCGAACTTGACCGAGATATTGTCAAGATGATCATTGTGAGCAAGTTTGTGATAATTGGACCCAAACTGTTTCCTCTAGAGTGCTCACAAGGTTTTTCTATGATTTGACCTACTTACCTTTTGACCCGACATGACCCATATTCGAACTTGAGTATGATATTGTCAACTTGATTAATCTGAGCACGTTGAATAAGGATTGGACCAAAAGTGTTCCCTCTATGTGTTCACAAGGTTTTTGTATGATTCGACCGGCTGATCTTCTTTTTGAACCTACATGACTCATATTCGAACTTGACCGAGATATAGTCAAGCTGATCATTCTGAGCATGTTTGATGAGGATTGTACCAAAAGTGTGGTCTCTAGAGTGTTCACAAGGTTTTTCTATGATTTGACCAAACAAACCTATTTTTCGATCCGACATGACTCACATTTGAACGTGAACGAGATATTGCCAAGATGATCATTCTGAGCAAGTTTAATGATGATCGAACCAAAACTATGGCCTCTAGTGTGTCCACAAGGTATTTCTATAATTTGACCTACTGACCTCCTTTTTGACCCGACATGACCCATATTCGAATTTACCGAGATATTGTCAAGATGGTTATTCCGAGCAAGTTTGATAATGATTGGATCAAAAGCGTGGCCTCTAAAGTGTTCACTAGGTTTTTTCTATGATTTGACCTACTGACCTACTTTTTTATCTAACATTACCCATATTCGAACTTGGCCGAAATATTGTCGGCTTGACCATTCTGAGCAAGTTTTATGGTGATTGGACCGAAACTGTGCCCTCTAGAGTGTTCACAGGGTTTGTTCTATGATTTGACCTGCTGACCTACTTTTTGACCCGACATGACTCATATTCGAACTTGACTGAGTTATTGTCAAGATGATCATTCTGAGCAAGTTTGATGATGACTCCACATTTGTGAGCGTTGAAAGTTATTTGCCACTTCTTCTCCCATTCTTGGAGAATTTTTAAGTCCTGTTGAAGCAAGGAACAATCTGATTGGCTTGTGATGATCCTGTACAGTAAGCTGTCATCCGCAAAGAGCTTAATCTTCGACAGGACACACTCCGGCATGTCATTATAGCTTTTTCTTCAATGATTAAAATGAGCTGTGTTTCGCAATATCTTCGTTTTCTGAATCCGAGCTGGGAGTCTGTCAAGATCTTCTCTTGTTGAAAGTGTTTGATAATACTGCTGTGTGTTACATGTTCGAGGATCTTGCAGACTACATAGATAAAGATATAGGACGGTATTTCGCTGGATCAGACGAGTTCCCCTTCTTAAACTGACGTGACAAGGACGACTTCCAGTCTACAGAGATCTTCCCACTGTCAATAGATATTTGGAACAAGTGGGCTAGTCCAGGGGCAATTCTTCAGCAGCCTCCTTTAGAAGTCTAGTCGGGATGTTGTCAGGCCCACTAGCCTTGTGGGGTTTGAATTAGGAGGCCTTCATACGGACTGAACAAATTATTTGTCTAAATCGGGACGGAATTAAGGGCGAGGATTGCGGCCGCGGAAAATCAATTTAAGCCCCCCCCCCCCCCCCCAATGGAATTCGTTTCTATGACCGTTCCAAGGCGGTTCTTCTGTCGCGGTTTATTTTTGTTATGGTTTGTCTTTGAGTGTGTGTATCGCTTATACTTTTTTGTTTTGGATAGCCAATGGGCTATTTTGTGGGAAAGTGACTGTCCTTTTGGCTTTCCGCTATTGGTGTTTCCACTAGGGTCTAGTTAATTCATGTTTATGTTTCTTTCCCTTTGGTTTCTCTGATGGGAGGTGTGGGTTAATTGTGTCGATTGCTGATTATTGCCTTCACTTCTGTTTTGATATCCATCAAGAGTTTTAGGAAGGACTCCTTAAGGGTTCACTTGAATGTGGGGCACATGTTGTGTAAAGATTGACTCTAGGTCTAGGGTGTATGAGCTGTCTTCATTGGTGAAGGCAGATTTGAACCGATCTCCCATGCAGTTGGCTTGGTTCAAGCTGTCGCTAAAGGTCAGGCCATTCTTTTGCAATCCCGGTGTTGTCCCCTTTCCTTAACTGTAAAGTTCCAACATTTCTTGGGGTGTGATCGAGTTGTCTGATGTCAGCATATTGTCGACGTATTTGTCATGGGCGTCCCTACAGGCTTTATAGTGTCTGCCTTTTCAGTGCCTTGTACTTAAACCAGTCCTTTGGCTGACGTGATTTCCTAGCTCGCCTAAACCATCTTATCTTCTGTCTGGTTAAGCGTCGGATGTCTCTGTTTATCCAGGCGTGGTTGTCATACGAGCTGGAACGTTGTCTTCAATTATGTGGTGGAATCCTTGTTTGAAATATGTCCATACCTCGTTGATGTGGGAGTAAAAAAATATATGAAAGTGAGATAAAGAAAGACAGTAGTGTTAAATGTTAACAACATATTAGATTAAAATCAGAATAAAACAGGTATGCTGTGTTCATGGCAACTTGTGGTCAAGAGGCCGGAACTGAGCTGAGCCAGCAAAATATTGGGATTAAATATATTCCATATTGCCAAGTTGTCAAGGGAAGAATGTATGTTTGTTCATTTTGGAGACGTTGCTTCTAATTTTGTTCGACTTTTACACGACTCTGAGATGAAATGACATCTCAAATTCTGTGACCCAATAGCGCCAATAGGGTTTATGTGCATGGGCGGTCTGCCTCGCACCTCTTTGCCTGGACAGGCGTAGACCTTCTAAGCGGTTTGCGGTCTGTTTCAGCTCTGCGTAGAAGCACAATGCAGCCCATTCTGTTTCATTAAGCCCCGATGTGCGGGGACCCTTGTTGATTTTTTTTTTTATTATTTTGGTTTTACGGCCCTTTCCAGATTATGTCACTCATATCAAGCCGATCGTTAATCAGAGGTGGGCGAAAACCGGAGTACCCGGAGAAAAACCACATGACCTTCCGTTGACCCTTGTTGTTGAATGACTCTGACGTAATGGGAGTGGATGGCTCATGCTGTGACGTGTCTTTCGATTGGGTGCTGGAAATGTAGGAACAGAGATACTGCATATATGCCATGAATAATTTCATATAACATGAGGCGGCTATCTGACTTTCTCTGCTCCAAGGAGCTCTAGCCAAGACTAGGCTGCGTATTAGTTACATTGTCGTATGTAGAATAATTGTTTAGAGTCCAGCGAAGGCTCTACGATATACCATTGTGAGTGTATGGGTATACGACTGTGTGTTTGGGCTCCATACAGTGGAGACACATTGAAGTTGTGAATGGACTATGTTTCTGTATGCTGCTTCGCAAACGCCTGGCCTTTGGGTCCTGATATTAGATGAATAAAATTATGGAATTTATTAAAATTTGCAATGATTCTCTTGATGGTGGATACCTAAGTACCTGGCCGAAGAAACAGTTTAAAGTGAAGGACATGATAATGCATTATATATGATTTAATGTTTGGAGTTCTTGCCCGTGTTATGTGTAAAACTTTAACTTACTAGGATTAAATTCCATGTCCCATTGAGATTCTTATAATTAGTTTCGGTATAAGTTCTTCTGGAGGATCGCTGGGCAATCAGGGTGGATTATGGTCAGGTACACCGCAGTGTCATCAGCAAAAAGGCGATTCTGGGACCGAACATTGTCGGGCAGGTCATTTAGGTATACTAACAATAAAACTGGGCCAAGAAGTGAACTCTGCGATACACTTGAAGTGTACCTCTGTCCTCATATGAGGACTCACTTTCAAATACATCTGTCTAATTTCTCCCAACCTGAAACGACTTAATCCACTGGAAGGTTACACCATCTACCTGTAGCTTGTGCATGAGCTTCAGATGATTTATCTTGGCAAAGACCTTTCTAAAACCTTGCAGAAAAAGACATGTCTGTTGACCATTGAAACGTGATCTGGTAAGGTCACGAATAAGCTGAATCACCTGGGTTGCACACTAAGATCTGCACTTCCATGCCGTAAAGTGTGTTGTGACAATAAAGTATGTCCCTTAGCTTAGACCAATCCTTGTGTCCCTGGTGTTTAAATTAGTTATAAAAAGGAGTAGCGACAAAAGGCAAATAATGTCCAAACTTTGTTTATACCAAGACTGATGGTTGTAAAACATGTTGGAATACACATCTCTGTCATAACTCTCTGTGTATAAATGTTCACAGCAAAGCGCCGTACTGTTCCTAGCAAGATGCCGTCCAGTATTTTACGTAGAGACGCAAGTTGCCGTACTCTAGCCTTCGAGCATTTTGGCTTGTTTTATTCAGTCCAATTATTCTTTGTGGAAAAATAACTAGCACAGCATAAGCAACAATGGGTGGCGGATTTATTCATACCACTGAATTGAAGATTACCACAGTCGTTTCAGTAATAATTATTCATAGTTTTGTGAAGCCCATCATGAATTTTCGCGGTACCAGCCAAGTACCAGCCGAGTCATTTTTGTGTTTAAATGGCAGTTGACAACGCTTTTCCAAAATGTTTGTACAAGATTTCAGAAAAAAAATAAGTTGAGTAAATATGGGAAGTGGTTTTACTATCTGACACTTCGTAATCAGGCCAAATTAAGCGATTACCTACCGTCGACATTTACATTGGTACTTTTGAGTAATAAGTTCCGGAGTCGATGCTGCATGGTCTCTAGATGTAAAACATGAATACATTGGCACACTCGGCGTGATTAAGTGATGTAAAAATAATCAATGGTTTTCTCCAGTATCATTACTAAAAAGCCTTTATTCCTGATATAAATATAGATTGTGGGTACTCGTTATAACCGCCTCATCGAGGCGGTTCTAACGACTACCCACAATCTATATTTTAAAGCAGAAATAAGAATAATAAGGTTTACACCTGTAACCTCCAGTTTTACCATATCAAAAGTGGGGTTCAAGGTGGTCAAAATTACATAGGCGTATTTTCGTGATGATAACTCGACCATCATGTTGACAAGTCCGTGTAATGAACACCTACTCCCACCTTAAACCCCACTATATATAGAGAATACTGGGGTTTACGGGGTATACATTATTTCTTATTTCTGCTAGAGGACACGGGTTGTGTATACTCGTTATAACCGCCTCATGAAGTATAAATAATATAAAGAAAAGACGCCATCTTGGAAATGTAAAAAATGCACTATGTCGCATGGGTGTTTCATCGTAATGCATAGCGACTTTATTTTGTTTGTTTGTTTGACTTGAGGTTTAACTATTTAGGTCATTTTGGAGACACTGCTTCCAATTTTGACGTCAACGGCGGTCTTCCGCTGATAATAGGAAAACTGCATGCAAGGCTTACTAACTTACTTATTTACTTACTTACTTACATTTAATTACTTTACTTTGCTTTTTCACTTTACTTTACTAACTTACTTTCTACATGTACTTACTTACTTACTTATTTACTTACATATTACTTACTTACTTACTAACTTACTTACTTACTTACTTACTTACTTACTCACTTACTTACTTACAAAACCGCCCATTGGGATGGGCTGCATGATGCTTCCGCGCAGAGCTGAAACCGACCGCACACGAGTACTGGTAAACTGCTTAGAGGCCTGCCCAGGCAAAGTGGTGTGAGTCGGACCTCCATGCTTACAAACCCTATTAGTTTCATTGGGCGACAGGGCGTGAGATGTCATTCCATCTCAATGTCGGGTAAAAGTCCTACAAAATTGGAAGCAATGTGTCCAAAACGACTTATACAGTGTTGACGGGGACGTTAAACCTAAGAACAAACAAATAAACTTACTTACATAAATGACATAAATTACATGGCCCCCGCCCAACTGGGCCTTGGAAAAATAGATTGGACTGCACGATGCTTCCGTGCAGAACTGAAACTGATCGCACATAAGTACTGGTAAACCGCGCAGACGAACTAAGCCTGCCCAGGCAAAGTGGTGCGAGTCAGACCGCCAAGTGCATATTCGCCCTATTGGTTTCATTGGGCGGCAGGGACTGAGATTTATCTCAGTCCCTGCCGCCCAATGAAACCAATAGGGCGTATATGTTATAACTAAAGTTTAGTTATAACTAAAGTCCCACAGAATTGGAAACAACGTCTCCAAAATGAGCTACATAGTGTTGACGTAGTTGTTAAGCCTCAAACAAACTGCGGAAATCGTAAGAACTGCCTCATTGAAGCATTATTCATGAAATGCAAGCGGACAAGCGACATTGTCGTGAATTTTTGTGTAGTATTTCGCATTTGTCCCGTGGCAAACGTGCTTCTAATCACCATTCATGTTCACTTTTGTAACTGTAAATGAAAGGCAATGTTGTTTTAAAAGTGTGCAAATATCCGTGAGTCTATTGTTTTAGTGAAGAACTACTGAGTCTGCTAAGCTAACCGAAGATGGATCATCGGAGATTGTTCATTTGTTTGCTTTTTATTCACCTCCCGCGTCCCTCCGTCGAACAGCAAAATGTAAGTTGCATTCTTCTTACCACAGTACATTACGGGCTTGAAGAAATAGATGGGCTGTATGATGCTTCCAGGCAGAGCTGAAACCGACCCGCACACGAGCACTGGTAAACCGCTTACAGGATCTAAGCCTGCCCAGGCAAAGCGGTGCGAGTCGGACCGTCCATACATATAAACCCTATTGGTTTCATTGGGCGGCAGGGCTTGAGAGGTCATTTCATCTCGATGTCGGGTAAAAGTCCCACACAATTGGGAGCATCGTCTCCAAAATGACATTTACAGTATTGACGGGGACGTTAAACCTTACATCAAACAAACAAACAAAACCACAGTAAATTAGGCCCCCGACCACCGGGCCTGGAGAAATAGATTAGGCTACCTGGTGCTTCCACGCAGAGCTGATTTGTTTTGCTTGATTTGATGTTTAATGTCCGCGTCAACCCTGTAAAGGTCATTTTGGAGATGTGGTTCCAATTTTGTGGGACTTTTACCCGACATTGAGATGAAATGATATCTCAACAGCTCAAGCCCTGTCGCCCAATGAAACCAATAGGGTTTATCAGTTTATAAGCATGGACGGTCCGACTCGCACCGCTTTGCCAAAGTAGGCTTAGATTCTCGTGTGCGGTCGGTTTCAGCTCTGTGTGGAAGCATCATGCAACCCATCTATTTCTTCAAGCCCCAATGGGCGCGGGCTCATACGCAGAGCTGCAATCGTCCACACATGAGTACTAGTAAACAGCTTAGATGATCGAAGCCTGCCCAGGCATAGTAATGCCTTTCGGACCGTCCATACATATAACCCTATTGGTTTTATTGGGCTTGAGATGTCATTTCATCTCAATGTCTTGTAAAAGTACCAAACAATTACGCAAACACGCCTATACAAATGTATTGACAATTTTACCACCAATAAGTTAGAAATGTCAGACAAAAATCCTGATATTTTTCATATTTCTGCCCAAAGCATAGATTGGAGGTACTCGACAGAACCGCCTCTGCTATGCGGTTCTATCGAAGACCCACAATCTATGTTTTTGAGCAGAAATACGAAAAAAATAGAGATATCGATGGTGCACCATCGCAAATACCCGCATTTTCTAAATTTGACCTTTGACCTTACCCCATGACCTTAGGGGGGGGGGGGGGGCGGGGGTCAGAACAAAATATGGATACTTTCATGCACATCTGCACTCCCTAAGCAATATGTGTACCAAGTTTGGTCCCCCTACGCCAAGAAATAAAGAAGTAGTTGCAATCACAAGCATTTTTCTTGAAAATTTGATCTTTAATTTCATTCCATGACCCCAGGGGGTGGGATGGGAATGGGGAGGAGTGCAGATTAAATTTGGATACCTTTATGCACATTAGCATGTCCCTAAGCAATATGTGTACAACAGTTGGGCACCATAGGCCAAGTAATAAAAAAGTAGTTGCATTCACAAATATTTTCTTGAAAAACAAAAACTGACATTTGACCTCAACCCATGACCCTAGGGTGTTAGATCAAAATTTGGATACCTTCATGCACAGCTGCGTTCCTAAGCAATATGTGTACCAAGTCTGGTCACCATAGGCCAATTAATAAATAGTATATAGTTGCATTTTATAAGGTTTGTGACAGGCGGAAGAAAGAAAGGAAGTGGAAGGAAGGAAAGAAGGAAGGAAGGACATACCCACAAATGGCTACAAATTGGGTACACTGTCCATGATTTAATCGGGTATTTTTGTTGGGTACCTTGTCCAACTTAATTGGGTAGGTAAAAAGCAAGCAAAAATAACCCAACAGGAGAAATGTCCCACAATGTAGACACCAAACACAATTGTCCAAGAATAATACCAAATAAAAGCCTGTTGTACCAAAAATTAACCAACAAAAATATTTTGGACAACCCAACAAAATTTGGGCAACCCAACAAAAGATATGGAAAAGACTCAATAAAATATATGGGCAGATCAAATAAAATCGTGGACGGTTGTACATTTTATGGACAAGGGGTATTGTTGGGTAGTCAATCTAGGCACCGTACCCAACACCTCCAAAGTTTATATCGATATTACTGTTGGGTATACCCAACAAGCGATAACTACCCATCAAGTGCTTGATGAACTTAAAATTAACCCAACAAGTACCCGCTCGTAAACACCCGTGTCGAAACTTATATACCCACTTTTATTTCAAAAACGCTAGTATAATAATGCTTACCAATGTAAACGCCGGTTTTACAATATAAGTGGGGTTAAAGGAGGTCATATTATATAGGCGTGATTTTTGTGATGTTATCATGACGTGGATCATATGGAGGGGAATGAATATAACTTCAAGGGAGATCAATTCTTTCAAAATGTGTTTTGCCTCCATTCATTCTGTAGAATCCTCCGTGGTGCAGTGGTTACGCTACTCGCCTTGTAAACCAGGGATCGCAGGATCGATCCCGGGATTCTCCAGACTTTCGGATGAGTCTTTAAACCGAGGTCCCGTCTCTGTATGACCTTAGCTGTTGGTGGGACGTAAAACTAAAACTCACTCACTCACTCCATTTACTCTGTGTCAAAATGGGGATCTACGCGTAAAGAAAAAGATTGCCAACTAAGTGCAAATTATTTCCTTTAAGAGAGACCTAATTTTCGGTGAGTATCCATTTAAATAAAATCACGGATGTCCCGCATCCTCTGTCTTCAGGTAACGAAGTTCCCGACATTGTATGCGACGTTGTTTCGACGCAGTATGTTTTCTGGCCTGCAACTTGTGTTTAGAAATAGCTACATTTGTTAAGCATGATATTTATCAAAGCACTGATTGCACTGTTTGTTAGTTTGTTTGTTTGTTTGATTTGAGGTTTAACGTCCCCGTCAACACTATATAGATCATTTTGGAGACGTTACTTCCAATTTTGTGGAGGTTTTACCCGATAATGAGATGAAATGATATCTCAATCCCTGTCGCCCAATGCAACCAATAGGGTTTGTAAGCATGGACGGTGAGACTCGCACCACTTTGCCTGGGCAGGGTTAGATCCTCTAAGCGCTTTACCAGTGTGTGAGGTCGGTTTCAGCTCTGCGTGGAAGCATCATGCAGCCCATCTATTTCTTCAAGCCCCGATGGGCGGGGGCTACTTTTAGCAAACAGCGCAGACCCTGAACAGACGCCGCATTCCGTTGCTTATGATCTGGGTCTTCACTGTTGGCCAATGCCCCAGCACATTAGCACACAGTCCATGTTTTACAGACAACTCTGTTTACACACCATTCTGACGTCACAAAGGCAAACATGGCACGGCTGTTTATAACCGTTACCTTAAAATCGAGCAGCCACGCCCATCGGGGCTTAGTTATTTTCTTTGATTGTTCGTTTGATTTGAGGTTTAACGTCACCGTCAACACTGTACAGGTCATTTTGGAAACGTTGCTTCCAATTTTGTGGGACTTTTTAATACCCGACATTGAGATGAAATGATATCTCAATTAAAAATCAAAAATGAGTTCCTTTAAGAGCAATGAAAACATTCATAAGAAAGGAGATGGGTCATACTACGTAGTTTCGGCTATTTAAGCCTCATCAGTGACCCCGTAATGATCCGGCAAAGAAAGCTAGAGGAAACATACTGCAATTTTGCGAATTTCGAATAGGCAGTCGATTCAAAGACTGATATAAATCAAAATTGGGTCCAAATAATTAAAAACCTGTCTAGAATATGAGTCTAAACCATTAATTTATTTCTGATTTTTCAGAACATTCACGCTGACCTCAAAGGACCAAAAGTAAAATATAAACTGCACTATGGTTGATGTACGGGGAGACGTTTTACGGCCGCCACACGGCACAACACCAGCTGCAGTGAAGGCAAATAAAAATCAAAAATGAGTTCCTTTAAGAGCAATGAAAACATTCATAAGAAAGGAGATGGGTCATACTACGTAGTTTCGGCTATTTAAGCCTCAAGCCCTGTCGCCTAATGAAACCAATAGGTTTTATAAGCATGGACGGTCCGACTAGCACCGCTTTCCCTCGGCAGGCTTAGATCCTCTAA
Organism: Lucinisca nassula; assembly: GCA_963580285.1. NCBI lineage: Eukaryota > Metazoa > Mollusca > Bivalvia > Lucinida > Lucinidae > Lucinisca > Lucinisca nassula. Next base: position 62,627,257 of record OY757010.1, read on the forward strand.
GCGGTTTACCAGTACTCGTGTGCGGCCGGTTTCAGGTCTGCGACGAAGATCATGCAACCCATCTATTTCTTCAAGCCCCGATGGGTGGGGGCGAGCATCTGGTCCTAGAGAAATATATTGGGCTGCATGGTGCTTCCACACAGAGCTGAAACCGGCCGCACACGAGTACTGGTAAACCGCTTAGAGGATCTAAGCCTGCCGAGGGAAAGCGGTGCGAGTCGGACCGTCCATGCTTTTAAAAACCTATTGGTTTCATTAGGCGACAGGGCTTGAGATGTCATTTCATCTCAATGTCGGTATTGGCAAACCACCTAGAGGATCTAAGCCTGTCCAGGAATTGTTGTGCAGGTCGGACCGCTCCTTAAACCCTAGCGGTCCCTGGGCGGTAGAGTTTGAGATTTCATTTAATTTCAATGTCGGGTCAAAGTCCCACAAACGGAAGCAACGACTCCAAAATGACCTAAATAGTATTGGTGGAGACGTAAAACCTCAACACAAACAAATATTGAAATCTGCGTGGTGGTGAACATCGGGGAATGGAAACACCTTCAGGGGAGGCAACTCCTGCAAAAATATTTTTGGCTTCAATGTCAATAAAGAAAGAATTTGCTCCTGAGAAGCAAATTCTTTCTGTGTAAGAGTTGACACATTTTTCCGTGGGACAGGGCTTATAAATAGCCAACCGGAAGTCCCCGAAGGCTGTCTCCCTTTGAAAAATGGCGGAAAAATCTGCTAGTGTTCCCATTGCCCTTATTCATAAAGTCTCTCACCGCTGAGGTTAGACACTCGATCGGGCCACATGTGAGACTCCAAGTTCTGTAACGGAAGCTCAACTGGTTTTTCTCCGGGTACTCCGGTTTCCGCTCACCTATGATTAACGATTGGCTCAGTGAAATTGAAATGACCTTGAGAGGGTAGTATAACCACCCCCACCCCATAAAAAAGTCAGAATAGCCAATAACATTTTTTTTGGCAACGGCAAGCTCTCTCTACCGTTTCATAGGGAAAAGTGGTTCTCTTATTTTATTCAGAAATATACAATCTCGGCCTTGGATCCACAGGAAATTTTGGCCATAGTTCCAGACAAAAATATATAGACAGTTTTGAAATACCCTTTCAACTCACCTCGATGACAAGATTCTTATAGTCAGAAGGCTGACACGATTATCAGCATGATTTGTTTTTAACGTCCCCGTCAACACTACTTAGGTCATTTTGGAGACGCTCATCACGAAAACACGCCTATATAATTTTGACTCCCTTGAACCCCAGTTTTATATAGTAAAACTGGGGTTTCCGGGGGTATACCTTATTTTTCTTATTTCTGCTCTAAAATATAGATTGTGGGTACTCGTTAGAACCGCCTCGATGAAGCGGTTCTAACGAGTGCCCACAATTTATATTTTGAGAAGAAATAAGAAAAATATCAAAATTTTTCATCATAAAATTTTCATTTTTTCGGCAATAAAGGCGGCAGTGTATTTGTATATGCGTAATGGCTTCCAATTTTGTCGGAAATCTACCAGACATTGAGATGAAATGACATCTCTAGTCCTGCTGCCCAATGAAGCCAAAATGCTTATATGCATTGGACGGTCTGACTCACACCACTTTGCCTGGGCAGGCTTAGTCCTAAGCGGTTTACCCGTACTCATGTTTGATCAGTTTCAGCTCTGCGTGGAACCACCATGCAGCCCAGTATATTTCTCCAAGCCCCGATGGGCGAAACATTATCACGCTATGACTAACCGTACGTGGCTCGACCTACCCGTGCCAGGAACAAGTATTGTGTGTGTGTGTGTGTGTGTGTGTGTGAATTCGGGTTTAACGTCGCTTTCAACAATTTTTCAGTCATATCACGACGGTGTCTGGTTGCGACAGGGAGCTCAATGCTCACGTTTATAGTGCTGCCACACTGAAGTATCATGTCCCAGACACATTACATGATACCACACCCAGTCACATTATCCTGACACTGGATCGACCAGTCCTAGCTCTACCCCGTAAATCTGAGTGCCAAGCGAGGAGCAGCTAGTACCATTTTTAACGACTTTGGTATGTCGCGGCCCGGGGTCGAACCCGAGACCTCCAGTTACCCGGAGCGGACACTCTACCAACTGAGCTATCGGGGCCGGTCCAGGAACAAGTATAGTTTTACAGGTGTTCGAACATAACGACAAGAGATTGTAAACTGCCTCTGGCGGGCCCAGAATACTAAACAAACATATTTTGTTATCTAATTTATTTGGTCGATTGATTATCGATTGTTTATCAATCGGCCCAAGGCCCCGCGCCAGCCCGGGGGGGGGGGGGGGTAGAAATATGGCGGCTGCCTTCGGGAGTGTGGCAGAGTGGTAAGATCCCACCGAAAACAGTCCCCTTGCCGAGACCACCCGGTGCCTCGAAATAGGTGGCTGCCTTCAGCTTCTGTGGCAGTTGGGTAAAAGTCTCCAACATACAGAACAATCGTCCGTTCGACCGGTATTATTTTGTAAATCAATTTATTCAAATGCATCTTACCAATTTTTTAACAATTCACTACGCGAGAGCTATCCTTTTAAACCTTTCCTATCTCGTGTTACTACCAGGCTGCAATTGTACGTGTATCATCTGTGCTGGTGGGCCGCACACTGCAAAGAAGAAAACCTCATCTGTGTCTAACTTATGTGTTTGTACTGTGTATGTGTCACTTTCATGCTCCATCACTCTGCACATCAATGAAAGATGCATTTTGTATACGTTATTAGATAAGTAACTTGTCATTTCATGTTACCCTAAATTTAGTTCATGTTATTCCAAAGTTAACAGAATCGGATAATTATCCCCAAGTTCTGGAGTGTACGTTATCATCTAACACAGCTTTTTTCTTTATTAGTTTATAAAATACTTTGTTCTCTCGGGAACTTATCACCACAATTTTTTACGATATTCGTGGATCTCATATATAGCAAAGGATCTCCTATTTTCAAAGCCAAGCTTTTATTTAAACAAACGTTTTCGGCCTCCCTTGTCTGTAGGGAATAAAATATACAGGTCACTTTCCTTCTGTAGTGATTGGGGATGAAATTCCTTGTTGAAACAGGAGCCACTTGTTTGCCGTGAGTGGCGTCTCGTATGCTGGAAGAAGGGATCCTGATGATTGAGAAAAGCCCATGGATCTCCAGCTTTTCAACACATTATTTTGGCCAATATTTCAGATAGACGAGGGGTTTGGGCTAGATCCGGCCTTCATCAATCGGCTCAGTCGTGCCATGCTCTAGAATCGCACAGCTTGTCCTTATCTTCCTTCCTTCTTTCTTTTTTACGTATCTTTATGGTACAAACCGGGTGTAACCTCTATTTTTGAGTGTTGTTTGATGGGCGGCTGGTGGATTAATCGGTGGGCTTGTACTGGGGAAATTCAGCAGAAATTTCTGTGAGGGAGGGAATACGGGTGGGATGGGTCCCAACTTTTCCTCATCTTTTCATAGAAATCTGGGTGCATAGTTGAGACTCATAAAACAGAAGTGGAGCGGAAGGACTCTGGTCCTGTCATCGAGTATAATAGCAATGTAGCCTTGGCGTTGGAAATAGGAGATCCACTTCCATTAAACGTCCCCTTGTAGGGCTCCAAGGAGGGTGGGGCGCATAGCTATCGAATCATAAATTATCACCATGGGATCCAACACTAGGAAAAGAGCATTTTTAGATTTATCTGACGACGACCCGGAACCGGCAACTTTCAATTTCAAAGCCAACGAAAATTTCGCTAGATTTTTGGTGATTTCGAGTAAGGAAGAAAAGGCCATTACTACCCTTTCACCGTTTGTGATCGAAAAGCAAATCGAATCCATCATTGGTACTCCAAAAAACGTTAAAAAAAATAAAGAATGGAACTCTTTTGATTGAAACCAACAGGAAAACTCAAACAGAAAATCTTCTAAAAATCAACAATTTTTTCAACATGAATGTTTCTGTCACGGAACATAAAACTTTAAACTCTTGCAAGGGAATTATCCGTGACAGAATGTTAAAACAGGAATCTGAAGCCAGCATTTTAGAATATCTTATAGATCAAGGAGTAACAGCCTGTAAACGTTTTAACATTAAAAAAGACGGAAATCTGATTGACACGAACACATTTCTTTTTACATTTAGTACCACTTCCTTACCGAAATCATTAAAAAATTTCTACAGAATAATACCGGTTGATATATACGTGCCCAATCCTCTGCGATGTTTCAATTGTCAGGGGTTTGGACACCATGAAAACGATTGCACTGTCCCTGACGGATCTGTTTTTGAGAAGTGTGGTGGAGCCGAGCATCACACTATCAACTGCAAGACATAGAAACCAATCCAGGACCCGTATTAGATTATCCTTCATTTATACAAACATCACTTGATCTAATGTTCATGCCATTGCTGTTAGTGCGCTCAGGTGACATTGAATTGAATCCAGGCCCAACGGAACTGCGGGACGATACTAGCGTTTCCTCCCAAGGATCAGATAATATTGAAGAAGCCGCTATAATAAACAACTTTTCCATAGTTCATTATAATATTCAAAGTATTTCAAATAAAATAGAAATAATCGGAGCAGAATTAAAAAACTTTGACATTATTTGTCTAACAGAAACTTGGTTAAATCAGGGAGTGACAGATGATTTAGTCACTATAGAGGGATATAAACTTTATAGGCGTGACCGCGAAGGGGATAGTCACGGAGGTATATGTGTTTACATAAAAAACAATGTATATTCACGCCAGAGATTAGATCTCGAAATTCCAGATATAGAATGCATTTGGATGGAACTCAACATTCATAATAGAAAATTTTTGTTGGGTACATTTTACAGACCACCAAATTCTCCTGCTGCAACCCTGGCTTCCATAGAAGATTCCATTGGTATGGCTTTTGACACAAACATTAGTAATATTTTTATAACAGGAGATTTTAACCTCGATATTTTCAAGCAAGCAACGGGTAATAAAATACGCGACATATGTCAACATTTCAATTTGGAGCAACTCATAACGGAACCGACACACAAAACGGAGAATTCGTCTTCCGCTATTGATTTGATATTTACTTCTGACAAAAATGCTATACTTCTAAGCGGAGTTGGTGATCCCTTTCTAGATCAAAACATTAGATATCACAGTCCAATTTATTTTGTTCTAAATTTTAGAAAATACACTACACGAGTCTTTCACCGGCATATTTGGCTCTTTGATCGTGGGGACTATCAATCCCTTTCGCACGAGGTCGAAAACACTAACTGGAATGAGCTAAAAGACAACGACGTTGATACATATGCTAGAAACATTACTGAAAAAATTTCCAACCTGACTTCCAAACACATTCCTAACAAAACAGCAAAAATTCGTCAATCTGATCCTCCATGGCTAACTAATGAAATCAAGAAAATGATCCGTAAGAGAAAACGTATATACAACAAATTCAAAAAATCAAAAAGCACGGTAGATTTTGACAATTACAAACAAATACGAAACAAAATTATAGGAGAAATTCGAAAATCTAAGCAATTACAAACAGAAAAATTGGCAGACAAATTAAATAACGAAGAAATCAAACAGAAAGACTGGTGGAAAACTCTAAAACAGTTTATTAAAACCGATCAATCTTCAACACTCCCGCCTCTTTACAAAGAAGATAATGTTTATTCAAAAGACGAAGACAAGGCTAATCTAATGAATGACTTCTTTATAGAACAAACAATGCTAAATGATGACAATGCCTCTCTACCCACTGATGTTCCTCAAGCTCAGAATTTTCTCAGCTTAATCTCAACCACTCCGGCAGAAGTTGAATTAATATTAAAGTCGTTGCAATTAGGTAAAGCAGCTGGTCCTGACTCAATTAACAATCGCATTCTTAAGGAACTAGCTGGTCCTCTATCTGTACCACTCAGTGATCTCTTTAACTTCTCTCTTAGTAAGGGTAAAGTTCCAAATACATGGAAAGAGGCAAACGTGACCCCCATCTTCAAAAAGGGCGACCCTTCAATCATCTCGAATTATAGACCAATTTCTCTCCTAAGTACTCTAGGCAAAGTCCTAGAAAAAATCGTTCATAAGCACCTTTTTAACTTTATTCGTGACCATAATATACTAACATCTCTTCAGTCAGGATTTATTCCTGGAGACTCTACTGTTAATCAACTAGTTCATATTTACAATACATTTTGCAAAGCTCTCGACGAAGGTAAAGAAGTACGTGCGGTCTTTTGCGACATTAGTAAAGCCTTTGACAGAGTATGGCATAAAGGCCTTCTCTACAAACTTCACAGCATTGGTATTTCTGGCTCGTTACTGCAATGGTTTACAGATTATTTGCATAATAGACAACAGAGAGTAGTGCTACCTGGAGCTGCATCGTCTTGGTCTGTTATCAAGGCAGGAGTCCCACAAGGCTCCATCCTTGGCCCACTTCTGTTCCTGATTTATATTAATGACATAGTTGTAGACATACATTCTTCTATCAGGCTCTTTGCAGATGATACTAGTCTGTACATAGTGGTGGAGAACCCCATGCATGCGGCAGCCCAGATCAACTCTGATCTGGCTAAGATTCACTCATGGGCAACGAAATGGCTTGTTTCTTTTAATCCTGCAAAATCCGAGTCAATGATTTTTTCGCGAAAAATAAATAAACCCTATCATCCTCCTATATCAATGAACCAGCAACATATAAACGAAGTACATTCTCATAAGCATTTAGGTCTTATTTTCTCGACCGATTGCACCTGGCATGACCACATAGACAACATCAAAACGAAAGCATGGTTTCGGATCAATATAATGCGCAAACTTAAATTCACACTCGATAGAAAATCCCTACAAACAATATATACTTCTTTTATAAGGCCACTTCTTGAATATGCCGATGTTGTCTGGAATAATTGCACCCGTTACGAGGCGAACGAATTAGAAAAAATCCAAAATGAAGCCGCACGAATCGTTACTGGGGCAACAAAACTAGTATCAATCAACTCTCTTCTCTATGATCTTGGATTGGAATCTCTGGAAGCTCGGAGACAAAAACACAAACTTGTACTCTATTACAAAATGCAGAATTTTCTCACACCTGAATACCTATCTTCATTAGTACCCCTCACGGTAGGCAGTAGCACAGCTTACGATTTGCGAAATAATACCAATTTACAGACTGTCCGAGCCAACTCGCAGCTTTATTATACATCATTTCTCCCGTCGGCGACTCGCAACTGGAACGATTTGCCAGATGAAAAGAAAAATGCACCCTCATTAGCAGCTTTTAAGCACAAACTACAGTCTGACGAAAGAAAACCACCGTCATACTTTTGTGCAGGTAAAAGATTTGGGCAAGTACATCATGCCAGACTAAGACTTAATTGCAGCTCGCTACACGATCATCTCTTTCAAAAGAATATTCTAAATAACTCTTTATGTGCTTGTGGAGCTGTTGAGGACACGCATCACTACCTCATGGCCTGTGAACAGTACACTGACGTTAGACAGGACATGTTAAACATTGTCTCAGCTATTTGCCAACCTGCTTTAAACATCCTTCTATACGGCAGTACTGATCTCTCTGTGAATGATAACATACAAATATTCTTAGCAGTACAAGATTTTATTCTTAAGTCTAAAAGATTTTGTACCTCAAATTTATAATCACAGATTTCAAATGCCTTACTAGTACTTATCACAGATATATAAATATGTGAAGTTTTTCTACATGGGCATACATACATATATCTACACATGTAAATATATACATGCGCGTTCTTACCCGAAAAAGTTTGAAAAACACATCTACTAACTCGAGTTAAACAGCTACAGCGTCCAACCGAACCGATCTTCAGCCTTTGCCTCACATCACTATTCGAAGAGCGCAACTGAGTTTCTACATTGTATTGTTTCTCTTGAGACAGCCCCAAATCACACGCCCAAGACTTGATTCATCAGTGCTAATGAAACAAAATAATTACCTTAAAATCCATTCCCCGTGGAGCCATATATCTATGCTTTATTTCACTACTATACTATTCATTTTGTAACCAAAAAGAAATTCACCTAGAATATCTTCACAATAACTTGCAAATTCGAACAAACTTGACAATCACAACTATACTTAGTACATTGATATTGTAATCGAGGGATACAGATTTGAATAAGTCAATTGACTTTTTTCTGAATCCCTTTGTATGATACTTGTATTCTTTGTCAACATTATATGTGTAAAAAATGTATGTATTATACAAAGAAATAAAGTTTAAACCAACTGCAAGAACCCTCCAAAGTGCGTGAACTGCGGAAAAAATCATGTCTCAAAATCCAATGTCTGTGAAGTTTGGAAAACAGAAAAAGAAATTATGAAAATCAAAGTCACTCAAAACGTCACACATTTGGAAGCCAAGAAAATTCAGCAAAACAAACCAGAAAACACATTCGCCAAAGTTGTCCAATCCCTTACCAGCGAACCTGAAACAAAAGAAACATCCACGCAATTTAATGAAAAAGATTTTGAAATAAAACCACATTCAAAAGTAATTACCTCTACTATTAAACCAAAAACCACATCGTCACAACCTAGTACATCATCACAACCTAGTACATCGTCACAACCTACATCTACCCATCATTCAAGAACAGAACCAAGACAAACTTCACAGACCAGTTCACAACCGAACACTCAACATTCTGGCAGATCTCACTCTCGATCCACGTCAGGGACAGCGGATCGAAAAGACAAAAAAAAAGACAAAGATAAACATAAAGGATCGAATCCAAACAGTAAAGGGGCGTCGGCTGAAACAGTAAAACTGGCTAATCAGTACGGGTATATAAGCATGGACGGTGCGATTCGCACTGCTTTGCCTGGGCAGGCTTAGATCCTCTGAGCGGCTAACCAGTACTCTTGTGCTGTTGGTTTCAGCTCTACGTGGAAGCATCTTGAAGTCCATCTATTTCTGCCAGCCCCTATGGGCGGGGGCCTCGATCGGGGCTTGAAGAACTAGATCGGGCTGCATGATGCTTCCATCAGAGCAGTAACCGACCACACACGAGTACTGGTAAACCGCTTAGAGGTTCTAAGCGTGTCCAGGAAAAGTTCGAGTCAGACCGTCCATAAGTATAAACCCTATTAGTTCACTGGGCGGCAGGGCTTGAGATGTCATTCCATCTCAATGCCAGGTAAAAGTCCCACGAAATTGAAAGCAATGACCTTTACAGTGTTGACGGGGACGGTAAACCTGAAATCAAATACACCATGAACGAACCCATCTAAGTCGCTGTTAGGACAATTTTGTCAGTCAACAGAGACAACCCACCCACCATTGCTGCCAATGTTCTGATTGATATATTTCAGGAAAGCATAGCGACAATACTGAAGAGCTTCATCGACGTAGAAGGTAACAAGCTTTACAAGGTAAGGAAACAATAATACTATGATGTTATTAATCAAGTCATTTCATATTGGCCCAGTTACAGGTCCGAGGTCTGCTGTTTCGGGCTCGGCCTTCGGCCTCGAGCCAATACAGCAGACCTCGGACCTGTAACTGGGCAATACGAAATTACTTAATTAATGACAATTTTATTAATTGACACAGTTTTAAACAAATGAATATTGCGTACAAAAATCGGTCGCACCGCAACCGGGACTCGAACCACGGATCTCCTGCATTCCGGGCAGACGTGCTGTTAAATGAAAGGTCTCTAAATAGCACTAATAACGTTAAAGGTTTATAAATGTTAAAATTGGCGTACAATGTCGGAAGGCCGCGGTGGTATAATGGTTAGCACGTCTGCCCGGAATGCAGGAGATCCGTGGTTCGAGTCCCGGTTGCGGTGCGACCGATTTTTGTACGCTAATTCATTTGTCTATTTAATTGCCTGTATCGTGCTTTACTTTGATTTTCATATATATATATATATATATGAACCGGCGCATGGAGGGGGCCTATGGTGTGACCTGTGCGTTCACCGGGGGCTTAAATTAACCTGCGCACCAAATCCCCTGTGACGAGGCAGTTTGATTGTCTCTTTGCATGGGGCGTGGCTTGTGGGGGTACATAACATCAGCGAGGAATTTGATCAGGCTGCGCGAATGCGCAGGCTGATCTGGGTCTTAGCTGGTCGCTCAGGCATTCTTGCGGGATTTGTCATGCGCTGTTTATCGCTGGTCAAAATAAAAGCCGGTATTTAGGGTACCCCCCCCCACACACACACACACACTTTTTCACAAAGGTCGGTTATATTAATATGATTGATGGATGGTCTGACAATTTAATAATCTCTTAAGCAGGATTTGATAGAACATTCTTAATTATCACGTAACAGTTCTTAAGTTTGGGAGGAGGGGGATTATTTCTTATTAAGGCCCCTATCATTACGAAAACACGCCTATACAAATACGTTGTCAATTTTTCAATTATTTTGGGTGGTAACAGGGGGAATTTGGCTTACCCCTGGAAACCACAGTTTTACCTTTTAAAGGTGGGGTTTGAGGGGATCGGAATCATATAGGCGTGTTTTCATGATTTCAAGTGTAATTCGCCATCAACGGAAATGCATCTGTAACTCATTCTAAGTCGGCATGACCGCAAACTGTCTTTTTCCAGTATTTTACATTTTTGCGGGAAATCTGAATGGTAGTTTTAGACGTCCTTTAAGTAACGTTTCTTGCTGACGTGCAGTGGTATATGTTCTTGTCTTCACGACGTTGTTAGTTACCTGTCATTAAAAATATGTCGCCGAAGAAGACCGGGGTTCCGGTTGAAACGTCCGGCAAAATAAAAGACTTTTAGTTGGTTTTCTTTTGAAAAAAGACTTTGATATATATGTATATATATTTATTTACAGTCAACCCACTATATAACGACATTCGTTAAGTACTACGGCAAACTTGTTATAATGGCAATTTCAATGGAATGACCACTTACCACTTACCTAAGGCTTTGTCTCGGTTCCGAGCGGTGTGGGCTTCCCTCGGATCGGAAATGCACAAATCGTGTCCATAGCCATGAAAGGTTCTTGTAATCTAATACTCCAAGAAACAAATGTTATAGATATTTGTTAGAATCGCCTCACAGAGACGATTCTAACAAATGTCTATAACATTTGTTTCTTGGAGTAATAATGGGGTAACGGCCTTTTATTACCTATCATACTCCTAACAGGGATTCTTTATAACGGCAAATTCGTTATAACAGCACAATACTATGGAACAAATACTGTCGTTATAATAACGAGGGTCCCCTGTAATTTCCGGAATTTTATTCAATTTTTCTAGTAGTATTGTTTTCGGAAAATAAAGATTTTTTTTCTAATATATTCTCTCATCACATGACAAACATGCAAATTCTCCCAATATGTTTCTCATGACCTAAATAAACAGTGACCTGTCGGATTTCACTCTGCTCTTCAATAAACCGGAATGGAAATCATTGAAGTCAAGAAAAAAAAAACGGTAACAGATATACAAACACCTTTGTAGCAAAGGCGTAGACGATTGAGAGAGAGAGAGAGAGAGAGAGAGAGAGAGAGAGAGAGAGAGAGAGAGAGAGAGAGAGAGAGAGAGAGAGAGAGAGAGAGAGAGAGAGAGAGAGAGCAAATGCACACATAATTTGTCGGTAAGAAAAAGTCTGAACTAGAATCGCGCAATCGATGGCAAGCCATCGCATATCCCCACGCTTTCCCGCGGGCCCCATCCCCTGGGCCATCCCCATAGGGGTGTTTGACCCGAGGGGTAAAATTTTTATTGTGATGTATTCTACTCATCATGCCGTTCGATTTAATATGCTACACGACCATGTTCTGAAAACTTTGATTTTTTATCCCCAAGGTGCCCCACCCCTGGCCCCACTCCCAGGGGTAGGATCAAAATTCCGAAAGTGTTATGCACTCCCCAGACCAAAGTTTTTATCAGTTCCCAAAGTTTCAAGTTTCTATCTATAACAGTCTAGGAGGAGTTATCCAGTAACAGTAATGTATGGGGGTAAGGGGGTCAAAATCAGTTTTTGACCTCTAGTGACCTCAAAATTGACCCCAGGGGTCAAATTTTGGTTGTAATGTTTTCTACACATCATGCCGTTTGCTTTGATATATTACACGACCATGTTCTGGAAATTTTGATTTTTGACCCCCGGGGGCCCCAACCCCTGGGCCCACCCGTAGGGGTGTGATCAAAATTCCGAAAGTGTCATGCACTCCCCAGACCAAAGATCTATCAGTTCCCAAAGTTTCAAGTTTCTATCTATAACCGTCTAGGAGGAGTTATCCGGTAAAGGGGTCAAAATCAGTTTTTGACCTCTGGAGACCTCAAAATTGACCCCAGGGGTCAAATTTTGGTTGAAGTGTTTTCTACTCATCCGGTTCGCTTTGATATATTACACGACCATGTTCTGGAAATTTTGATTTTTGACCCCCGCGGGCCCCACCCCCTGGGCCCACCCGTAGGGGTGTGATCAAAATTCCGAAAGTGTCATGCACTCCCCAGACCAAAGATCTATCAGTTCCCAAAGTTTCAAGTTTCTATCTATAACCGTATAGGAGGAGTTATCCGGTAAGACGGACGGACGGACGTACGGACGACGAAGACCATTACAATATCCCCACTTTTTCTTCGAAAAGCGTGGGGATAATTAAACTTTAATCTTTAGTGATACATACGTACATTTTGAACCTACATACGGAACCCGGGAAGGGACATGAATGTTTTAAATATGTTGTGCGAACAAGCTATTACGTTGTCTTGTGCGGGCAACATATTATCTTGTGCGCACAAGATAATATCTTCTTCGCACAACTTAAGCTAAATATCTTGTACGCACAACTTATAAAAAATCATGTCCCTTCCCGGGTTCCGTACCGACATTATTATCCTACTTAGATAAAATGAAAAAAAAAAATGTATAACGATATTTTATGACACACACCAAAAAAAAGAAAAAAAAAAAACATGATGCAATATAGGGCATAGGGATGTATAGGAGTCAGGACTGCCGGCTAACGGGAATCAAGAGATTCACGGTGTGCTGAAAAGCAAATAAGAAATAGACGATACATTTTTTTTTCAGTGTAAGATCGGTTTTTTATTTCATCGAAAGAAGTATTTTCACGATTGGCGAAGCCACGAGTGAAAATCCTTCATTTGGTGTTCATGAGTGATATAAAATTGATCTTACATTGAAAAAAATCATATTTTTTTTTCTGTTTCTTTCATGCTTTTAATTGTAATTTGTATTGCAATTTCAAAGCGTCAGCCATCATCACAGAACACTTTTTTTCCAGGGCGATTTCGCGTCGATTTCGCGTCGTGTTAAATGAATAAAAACTGAAAGTTTGCACCTGGAAAACAGCTTGGAATGTAACTTTATCAAACGGTTCACATGAAATTTGCATTTAAATAATGTCCGCAGTTCCTAAACTTGTCTGGCGTCGCGTACATTATTTTACGACATTAATACAGTGAAATTCCTATATTAAGACCACATTTGGGACTGTTCAAAAGTGGTCTTTAAGACCACTTTAGAACAGTCCCAAAGGTGGTCCGTGACCAGAGGACACTGGGGGCAGAACATACACAGACAGATTAAGTGCGACCTTCAAAACAAGCTTTTTAAAGCAGAATTAGTCTTAATTTTAGGTGGTCTTAACAGCGGAATTTCACTGTACATGTAACTTGAGGAAGAAAGAAATGAGCATTATCATATTAAGATTGGTAATCATTTACAGGTTATAATACGTTAACGTCTTTGACAACTCAGGCATTTATCAAGATGGTTACCGAGTCACGAGATAACGTACATTCAGTCGAAAACTTTTATTTGGGGCGGTAAATCCTCAGTCCCCCGGAGCATGCGCCAACGGAGGACTTGACAAGATGACAATTCTCGACACAACTTATGCATGCATCTCTTCGTTTTGTTAATAAATGTACTACAATGAAATTCCGCTTTCAATACCAGCTGAAATTAAGTTTATATCGATTTCGGTTGTTCTTGTTTTGTTCTTTCTACCCCCATCTTTTTACGTATCTTTATGGTACAAACCGGGTGTAATTTAGTCTTATTCCTCTTATCTTTGAGTGTTGTTTGATGGGCGGCGGCTGATGGATTAATCGGCGGGCTTGTACTGGGGAAATTCAGCAGAAACTTATGTGAGGGAGAGAATATGGGTGGGGATGGGTCCCAACTGTTCCTCATTTTTTCATTGAAATCTGGGTGCATAGTTGGGAATCATAAAACAGAAGTGGAGCGGAAGGACTCTGGTCATGTCATCGAGTATAATAGCAATGTAGCCTTGGCGTTGGAAATAGGAGATCCATTTCCATTAAACGTCCCCTTGTAGGGCTCCAAGGAGGGTGGGGCGCATAGCTATCGAATCATAAATTATCACCATTTGTTCAAACACTAGGAAAAGAGCATTTTTAGATTTATCTGACGACGACCCGGAACCGGCAACTTTCAATTTCAAAGCCAACGAAAATTTCGCTAGATTTTTGGTGATTTCGAGTAGGGAAGAAAAGGCTGTAACTACCCTTTCACCGTTTGTGATCGAAAAGCAAATCGAATCTATCATTGGTACACATAAAAACGTTAAAAATTAAAAAAATGGAACTCTTCTGATTGAAACTAACAGGAAAACTCAAAAGGAAAATCTACTTAAAATCAACAAATTTTTCAACATGAATGTTTCTGTCACGGAACATCAAACTTTAAATTCTTGTAAGGGAATTATTCGTGACAGAATGTTAAAACAGGAATCTGAAGCCAGCATTATAGAATATCTTAAAGATCAAGGAGTAACGGCCTGTAAACGTTTTAAAATAAAAAGAGACAGAAATCTGATCGACACGAACACACTTCTTCTTACATTTAGTACCACTTCCTTACCGAAATCACTAAAAATTTTCTACAGGATAATACCGGTTGACATATACGTGCCCAATCCTCTGCGATGTTTCAATTGTCAGAGGTTTGGACACCATGAAAACGATTGCACTGTCCCTGACGGATCTGTTTGTGAGAAGTGTGCTGGTACCGACCATCACACTATCAACTGCAAGAATTCTCCAAAATGTGTGAACTGCGGAAAAGATCATTTATCTAAATCCAATGTCTGCGAAGTTTGGAAAACTGAAAAAAGAAATCATGAAAATTAAAGTTACACAAAACGTCACCTATTTGGAAGCAAAGAAAATACAACAAAACAAACCAGAAAACACATTCGCAAAAGTTGTCCAATCCCTTGCCAGCAAACCTGAAACAAAAGAAACCTCCACGCAATTTAATGAAAAAGATTTCGAAATTAAACCCCATTCTAAAGTAATTACCTCTACTGTTAAACCAAAACCCACATCATCACAACCTACTACATCGTCACAACCTACATCGTCACAACCTACATCTACTCATCAGTCAAGACAAACTTCGCAGACCATTTCACAACCGAACACCCATTCTAGCAGATCTCACTCTCGGTCCACGTCAGGGACAGCGGATCAAAAAGACAAAGAAAAGCATAAAGGGTCAAACCCTAACAGTAAACGGGCGTCGACTGATCCAGTAAAACTGGCTAATCAGTACGGCGCCCTTGAGGACATGGAGTTGGATGTTGATCCCTCCACGTTCTAAAAGCATAATGAAAGATAAAAGGATTAAATTCCTTGTTTTAATCTTCTCTCCATTTAATCATGGATAAGAAGTCAATAATTCAATGGAATTGTCGAGGACTTAAAGCCAATTTTAACGAACTTTTAATTTTATCTACACTTTTTTCTCCTAATGTCATTTGTCTCCAAGAAACTTTTTTGAAAACCACAGATAATATTAATTTCAAAGGTTACTGTATGTACAATCATATCACAACGGATAATCAGAAGGCATCAGGAGGTACATCAATCCTGGTAAAATCTGACGTTCCTCATAGGAAAATAGATATAAACACTAATTTACAAGCTGTTGCTGTAAACGTCACTTTATCCAAATCCATAACGATTTGTTCCGTCTACCTTCCACCACACTATAATTTTTCTAAACAAGAATTAGAAAATCTAACTATTCAATTACCTAGTCCTTATATATTAATAGACTTTAATAGTCACAGCAAATTATGGGGTTGCTCGGATACAAATGACAAAGGAGAAATCATAGAAAATTTTATTGCTGAAAATGATTTATGTTTATTTAATGATAAACAAGCAACGTACCTTCATTCTCCCACAAGAAATTATTTTGTTTTAGATCTTTCAATTTGCTCTCCTAATATTTATCTAGATTTTGATTGGTCTGTTGTGGACGATCTCCATGGGAGCGATCATTTTCCGATAGTAATTGAAGAAATTGAATCGACCCATGAGGATCGTCACCCCAGATGGAATTTGAGTAAAGCAAATTGGGATAACTTTAACCAATTATGTAATGAAAAACTCGAACCTGAAATTTTTAAAACTGCAAATGATATACAAGATTTTACTGACCAACTGATTGATATTGCTGAAAAATGTATTCCTAAATCCTCGACTTTTTCAAAAAGAAACAAACCTTGGTTTAATGACGAAGTCAAAAATTCAATCAATAAAAGAAAATCTGCATTACGAAAATTTAATAAACAACCAACAAAAGAAAATCTTATCCATGCCAAACATATGCGAGCTAAAGCTCGCAAAACAATAAAATCGGCTAAAAAGCATCTTGGTAGCAATATGTCTCCAACCTGAATACCAGAACTCCAACAGAGGAAAATATGGGACATGATCACAAAAATTAGTGGCAAAAACAAATCAAATAAACATGTCCATATCAAATCAAACGGAAATATATGTTCAACGACTAAAGACATTTCCAATGCCTTGGGGAAAAATTTTCAGAAAACTCCTCTAGCTCAAATTATTCAGAAAGCTTCCAAAATATTAAACAAGAACAAGAGAAAAAGAATTTAAATTTCTCATCATTAAATCACGAAAAATATAATTTACCTTTCACTACTAAAGAATTATTAGATGCTCTCCATAAATCTCATGATACTGATGTTGGTCCTGACGACATACACTATCAAATTTTAAAACATTTACCCAACAAGGCATTGGAAACATTATTAAACATTTTGAATGATATTTGGATCACTGGAAAGTTCCCTGAAAACTGGAGAAAAGCTACCATTATTCCTATTCCGAAACCTAATAAAGATCATACTGAAGCCACTAATTACAGACCTATTGCTTTGACAAGTTGCCTATGTAAAACAATGGAGAGAATGATTAATGATAGGCTGGTTTGGTTCTTAGAATCAAACCAGCTTATCACTAAATTTCAAGCTGGATTTAAAAAAAAACAGCTCTACTAACGATCATTTGATTCGCTTAGAATCATTTATACGTGATGCCTTTATTGAAAATGAACATGTCGTAGCTGTATTCTTTGACCTCGAAAAGGCCTATGATACGACTTGGAAATATGGCATCATGAAAGATTTACACCTTGGGCCTTAAAGGCCGATTACCACTTTTTGTACAAAATTTCTTTTCCGATCGATTATTTAATGTTCGCATAGGAAATACATTATCGGACACATTTGATCAAGAACAAGGTGTACCACAAGGTAGTATTTTATCACCAACCTTGTTCAGCATAAAAATTAATAACATAGTTAAATGTGTAAAGGACTCGGATTGTTCGCTTTTTGTTGACGATTTTGGAATCTTTTATCGATCAAAAAATATGGAAACCATTGAATTCAAACTACAAAGATGTTTGAATAATATAGAAACTTGGGCAACAGAAAATGGTTTCAAATTTTCAAAAACAAAAACGCAGTGTGTTCATTTCTGCCAATTACGAAAGTTACATTTAGATCCTGTTCTAACTATATATGGCAGTCCAATTCCAGTCGTCACTGAAGCGAAGTTTTTGGGTCTTTTATTCGATAATAAATTGTCTTTTATTCCTCATATCAAAGCTTTGAAAGCTAAATGTTTAAAAGCTCTTGATATTCTTAAAGTCCTGTCCAGTTCCGACTGGGGAGGAGATCGCACTGTTCTTTTAAATCTTTATAGATCTTTAATTCGTTCCAAATTGGACTATGGCTCCATAGTCTATGGATCTGCTAGGAAATCTTATTTAAAATCTTTGGATACTATACATCATCAAGGTTTACGTCTAGCACTAGGTGCCTTTCGCACTTCACCCGTTGAAAGTCTTTATGCTGAATCGAATGAACCATCACTCTATGTAAGAAGAGACAAATTGTCTCTTCAATATGCTACTAAATTAGCCGCCAATCCACGAAATTCAGCATATGACACTGTTTTTAATCATAATTACGAAAGATTTTACAACAACAAACCATCGGCTATTAAACCGCTTGGCCTCAGAATCAAACCATTGTTGGAGGAGGCCAATATAATTATTAATAATATCCAATCTTTTTCTTTATCATCAAAAGAGCCATGGACGTTATACGTTTCAAAGATTATTTTAGATTTAAATAAAAATAAGAAAACCGAAGTAGAAGCTCATATTTTTAAGAACGAATTTTTAGAAATCAAATCCAATTTTAAACGTCACATTTCCATTTACACTGACGGTTCGAAGGAAGATGAGAAAGTTGCTTGTTCTGTCATTAGTCCGAAGTTCACGGATAGCATTAGACTACCCGATAATAGCTCTATTTTTACCGCTGAAGCGAAAGCAATTGATATAGCACTCTATCATATACGAGATCAATCCGAAAAACAATTTATCATTTATTCCGATTCCCTTTCTGTATTAAAAGCTCTGAAAGACCAACAGCACAGGAACCCCTTGATTCAACAAATTTTACGAAAATATCACTATCTTTCTGTCTGCAAGGAGATTATATTCTGCTGGCTTCCAAGTCATGTTAATATTCGTGGAAATGAATTGGCTGACTTGGAAGCCAAGTCGGCATTATCGTTAACTGTTACAAATTTAAAAATTCCTTTCTCTGATTTCAAATCAAACATCAATCAATATATAAAGAAAAAATGTCAATCTATTTGGGACAATGAAACTAATAATAAATTAAATAAAATTCAACCTAACTTTTACAGTAAATGCTCTTTTTTGAACTATAGCCGAAAAGATCAGACAAAAATTACGAGATGCCGTATTGGACACACAAGACTCACTCATTCCTACATTTTAAAAAACGAACAAGCACCTTTCTGTATATCTTGTAACGAACCGTTCACAGTTAAACACTTTCTCATCTCATGTATTGAATTTAACCATATACGTTATAAATATTTTAACATTACTACGATGAAAGATCTTTTTAATAATGTACCTTTTTACCAATTAATCAATTTTCTTAAAGAAATCGGTCTTTTTAACAAACTGTCATTAATAAAATTTTAATTGTTTAATCTTGCACAATTTTATGTATAATATATAACTGTTTTAGACGCTATATGCCCTGTTAGGGTTGAGCGACTTTAAATAAATCATCCATCCATCCATCAATCTTTCTACCCCCAGGGCCCACCTTTGGGAAAGTTGAAAAGTGGACCACTTTTCAACAGATCCAAATGTATTCTTATAAATATAGGTATTTCACTGTTCTATTTCAGTATATGTTTGGCAGTTTGATTGACAAAGAACCCGAGGCGTCATTGTCTAACAAAGATAATAACTTGCAAACCGGGGACCAGATAATTTCAGCGGACCAAACGGTAATGCCATTTTAAGTTGAATGACAAAATATTTAAGTAAAGGAGCTCTTGAAGCTTTCAACGGTGTTTAGTTTAAATCCATGTCACCCGGGAATTTGGTTTTATAGCCTTGTCAAGAATACAATGACATTCCTCTATCCAGACCACCTAAAGTTAAGACAACTTCTTATTTTTGAATCATATTTAAAACCTTTAAGTTCGTCCTTATTTGTATTTCTACATCCACTGTCCTAAAGTAAGATACCACCTTTGGCACTGTTCAAAGGTCTTAAAGGCCACTCTTGAACAGTCCAAAATGTGGTCTTAATATATGGATAGTTGGCAAGGAGCTCTTCAGTAAAAAGAAACAAAGAACGGTTATCTTTCCCGCCATCTTTCTCATATCGTGGAGGTTAATGCTTCAGTTCAGATTTTGAAGCAAAATGTGGCGATTTTGTTTATCGCCAATCGTCAGAAATTCAATGAAATGCACGGAACAGTAATATAAAGTAAGTCTTTGTAAGAAGTTTACGACAGATTTAAAACATTTCTTGTGCACATTTGGTAAGATCATACAGCAGAATACCTTTGATTTCTCCCCCGAAAATGCCGGAACTCAGCGGAAGTGACGCCACACCGACTGTCCTTATAGGAGTTTTGCTTTATTTGACTTGACCTGGTCGTTCATCTAGGATCTAAGGGTGGGAAGAGTGAAATAGCCAGAGAAAGACTTACTCTTACAAAATTTCTTATCAGGTTAACAGACTTAAGTATCTTTGGGCATTCTTTCATATATCCAAATCTGACATTTTTTCTTATCATTACGAAACATCACGAAAACATGCTTATATAATTTTTACCCCCTTGAACCCCACTGTTATGTAGTACATGTAAAAGGGTGAAGCTTACTTTTCTAATTTATGCGCTAAAATAAAGATTGTGGGTACTCGTTAGAACCGCCTCAATGAGGTGGTTCTAACGAGCACCCACAATCTATATTTCGAGCAGAAAAACGAAACAATTAAATATATATCAATATCACAATGTACACGTAACATTACAATTTATTATCACAATGTTTCCTCTTAAAATTCTAATTTTTGCGGCGATAAAGGTTACAATGTATTTGTATAGGCGTGTTTTCGTAATGAACACGCCTATACAAGTACATGGTAAATGTTACCGCCGAAAAAAAAAAAAAAAAAAAGAAAATTTAAGATGAAAAATTGTAACACTTTTTTTATTATTTCTGCTCAATATATAGATTGTGGGTACTCTTTAGCACCGCTATGTAGAGTAGAAGTAAAACAAAGATCAGGAATCGATACAATTAACTTACTCCACCCATCAAATACACCAAAGGGAAAGAAACACAAATATGAAGCGACCCGACCATAATGGAAACGTAAACAAAGGAAGGCCATAAGGACAGTTACTTTCCCACAAAATGGCCAAATGGCCATCCAAAATAAAAAGACACAAAGACACAAGTGATACACACAGTAAGTAACAAACAACAACATAAATAAACCGCCACAGAAGAACCGCCTTGGAACGGTCAGTGGAAAGAATTCCACTGGAGGTGTGTGTGTGTGTGGGGGGGGGGGGGGGGGTGCTTAAACCGATTTTACATGGCCATGATCCTCGCCCTTACCTCTGTCGCGGTATACACTAATTTTGTTTAGTCCGCATGAAGGCTTCCTAACTCATCAGTGTAACATCTCCGACATCATACAAATAAAAAAAACTACAGAAATGAAACAAGGTTGAGGACTCGACAGCATACAACAACATAATTGCTAGAGCAAAAGAAAACCATCAGTTAAACCCCTGTTAACTATATAAAAGTAGGGTATCAAGGGGGTCAGAATTATGTAGGCGTGTTATCGTGATGTAATACGCTTGACATAAGTTGTGGATATTCGTCAAAATCCACTCATTGCGGCGGTTCTAAACATTACGAAAACATGCCTATACAAATACATTGTAACCTTTATCGCTGAAAAAATGAAAATATTAAGATGAAAAATTGCAATTTTTTCTTATTTCAGCTCTAAAATATAGATTGTGGGTACTCGTTAGAACCCCCAGGAGATGACGTCTATAAGCCACAAGGCTTACTGTCAGATCCTTTAGCCACATCGTACCAATGTATGTGTATTGTAAATGTATCAAAGATCGAAATAAAATATTGTTTAAACCAACCGCCTCCTCGGTTTTTCTTACTGCTCCGTTAAAATATAGATTGTGGTTACTCGTTATAACCGCCTCGATGAGGCGGTTCTAACGAGTACCCAAAATCTATATTTTAGAGTAGAAATAAAGAAAATAAGGTTTACCCCTGCAAACCCCCCAGCTTTATTATATAAAAGTGGGGTTCGAGGGGGTCAAAATTGTATAGGCGTGTTTTCGTGATGGAATGCCCATAATCTACATAAATGAGGAAAATAAGAAAATTATACATAGTTTTACGTGCACCAGTTCTCTCTGGATACATAGTGTTATTTTTACCGACTTGTTAACGTGATATCCGGTTTAATTTGTTGTCCTGTCAAAGCCGCCACCCCTTCCGAGAAGGGCCTCGGGGTATATGGTTAAAGCACTGACAGCACTGATGTGTAACTTACTAAGTCCGGGAAAATGATTCTGAATGGAGACTTAGACTGTTTCGTATAATCCTTAACCTATATCTGACAATGGAATCTTCCATCTAATACGTTTGGAATATTCCATTTCCAATTATAGGGGATGTCAGGTTTGTTTTGTTTGTGGTAAGCTTTACAAAACTGTACGCTCTTGTAGCAAACAGTGCAGGACCAGATCAGACGCCGCGTACTGCGGTGTCTGATCTGGGTCTACACTGTACACGAACGTCCCCAAAAGGAACGCTATGTATATATCCGTTAACTGCATGAAATGTAAGTGTAACCAGTTAACTGTAGACCCTGATAAGAAGCCGTGTTCTGCTCATGGTCAGTTCACATGAAATTTATGAAACTCGCCAGAGGCTCCTTACACCAATTTCTTTGAAACGACAGAGGCACGTTTCATAAATTTCGACGAAATGACCACTCGTGTAAGATTCCCTGTATGACACATGATTGAAATATGTATGGACGAAGCAGATGACGGAAAACCAGAGTCGCATAAACCACACTTTCCAAAAATGACATATAAGAACATGAATTCATCCACATTAACGACCGCAAAATACACATCTTATACATGTTATAGAAGTTATTGTACATAGTTACAGAAGAAATTTGATGGATTGATTTAAGGTTTAACGTCCCCGTCAACACTGTATAGGTCATTTTGGAGACGTTGCTTCCAATTTTGTGGGACTTTTACCCGACATTGAGATGAAATGACATCTCAAGCCCTGTCGCCCAATGAAACAAACACGGTTTACAAACATGGACGGTCCGACTCTCACCGCTTTGCCTGGGCAGGCTTAGATCCTTTAAGCGGTTTACTAGTATACTCGTGTGCGGTCGGTTTCAGCTCTGCGTGGAAGCATCATGCAGCCCATCTATTTCTTCAAGCCCCGATGGGCGGGGACCGAAAACCACGAATGAATGATACAGGTTTTTACATAAGGTTGTCATTTTACATTTGTGATGCGAGCCTTCGACGAGTTTACAAGGGTATACTTTTTCATTATTTCTGCTCAAAAGCGTAGATTGTGGGTACTCGTTAGAAGCGCCTCACCGAGGCGGTTCTAACTTATGTATTGAGCAGACATATGAAAGCATCAGAACTTTTTGTCTGAAAATTTTCATTTTTTTGTGGAACAGTTTTCAATAGCCATTCTATTGATAACCCTCTTGGGCAACACTCTGACCATGAATAGGTATGCTTTCGTAATGACTTTTACGTGGACTTTTAATATGAGGTTGTTTTACTTTTCAGGGAAACCCAGAGGCAGTAGACGTTCGCAAACTTGCTGATACTCAAACCATGCTCTGGCCAGATAAGTTTATACCTTATGAGATATTTATTAATTTCTGTAAGCTTCAGTCTACTCAAAGCAATGAAGTGTATGTAAATTGAAATGACGATAACTGCCGTATGACATAATGCATTTTTCTTGTCTCCAAAATAGTACTTTTTCTGATGAAAAATCGAAATTTTTCTGTGTACAAGTTGCTTTTGGCAAGTATTAATAGTGGGTTGAGATTTGTAACTATAAGGTTTACCTGGTCAAAACTTACCCCTCAAAGTATTCGACTTGGAACTGTATGCACTTTTCCAGTCGTTTTATCCAGACAGAAAATTAATTTTTGAAGTCCTTTTGGGGAATACCGTTTATAAACTGGAAAAACGCACTACCCAAGGCATTAGTTTCTAACACGATTCTAACACGATTGTAACACGCTGCAAATCGGCAATAATGTTGTTGTTCCCTTCAAATTCTCACAGCCTTTCGCCATTTAGAAGAAATCCCGCAAAAAATATTGACTGTATCGCACACATTTATGAGCTTGTGTGATGTTTTTGATGCGAGAAAATAACGTTTCACCGTTTAACGTCAAGGAATCGACAAGTGACGTCATCAAACGGTGGCTTTAATGAAGCCACTTATGACGCTTTTTCGATCGACTGTTGATTTGTTGCATAATAAAACAGTTCCTTTCCATTGCCCATATAGGCGCGCTGTTTCAGAATTATCATTCGCGACCAGCCACTGCAGAACATAACGCAAACACGCCTATACAAATACATTGCCATTTTTATCGCCGAAATAATTAAAATTTTATGATGAAATATTGTGATATTTTTCTTATTTCTGCTCGAAATATAGATTGTGGGCACTCGTTAGAACCGCCTCATCGAGGCGGTTCTAACAAGTACTCACAATCTATATTTTCGAGCAGAAATAAGAAACATAAGGTATACCCCGGAAACCCCAGTTTTACAATATAAAAGTGGGGTTTAAGGGGGTAAAAATTATATAGGCGTGTTTTCGTGATGAATTGTATGTGCCGCTGCTGTTCGTTCAATAAAAACAAACTCGATTGGGTCAGCGAGATGCCATACTAATTTAGAAAACACACCTTCAGGTAAATTATTTTGCTGCCCTTTAACCACTCTTTTATATGATAAAAATTTGAGACTACATGGGTATATTTTATGTTTCCTATTTCTGCTTAAAACATAGGTAACAGTACACTGGCACAGTCTATCGTTCGAGCAGAAATAATAATAATAAAAAGTTATTAGTTTGTATCTGAAAATTGTCATTTTTGGTTGGTAAAACTCAATATGTTTGAATATGCGTGTTTTCGTAATGGGTCATTTGGAGGTCCGGACTCCATCACCTATTTTTAGTCAGTTCACACAGCGAACAGTTGTCATTTACTGGACAAAAAAGCATTGCACTTGGTTAACTGGGTGGTAAAGGAAGGAAAGATATTTGGGTACATTACGAAAACACGCCTATGCAAATATAGTGTTTTTTTCCGCCAAAAAATAATATATTTATAATAAAATGAAAACTTGCGATATTTGTCTTTTTCTGCTCAAAACATAGATTACGAGTACCCACAATCTATGTTTTAGAGCAGAAATAAGAAAAATAAGGTTTACCCCTGTAAACCCCAGTTTTACTGTATAAAAGTGGGGTTAAAGGGGGTCAAAATTATATAGGCATGTTTTCGTGATGAAACCGAACGCAGTGTCTTAACGACAACTGCGTTATCCAAGCAAACAAACAAACAAAATACAGTTTCCCCTGTAGATGAGTCTTTATCCCATGAACATACCAGCCTCAAGTTTAAGCTTTGTCTTGACTTCTGGTAAATAAATAAGTAAAACTATAAATAAATAAATAAATAAATGTAATTATTTCTTTTGTTTAGCATCTACAGCCAAAGAACAGATAAAAGCAGGGATACATCGATGGCAGTCAGTCACGTGTCTGAAGTTTATACCCAAAGGGGAACTTACAGAAGACGAGTCAAAAAAGCTGGGTCATAGTAATTACTTATACATCATCAATGGTCCAGGGTAAGTCCAACTTAGCTCTTTATATCCAAATCGTACTACGGAACCCGGGAAGGGACATGAATTTTTATTTTTATTATGTTGTGCGAACAAGATAATATCTTGAGCAGACAAGATATTATCTTGTTCGGACAACATATTATCTTGTGCGGACAAGATATTATCTTGTGCGGACAAGATATTATCTTGTTCGCACAACATATTATCTTGTGCGAACAAGATAATATCTTGTGCGAACAAGATAATATCTTGTCCGCACAAGATAATATCTTGTCCGCACAACATATTATCTTGTTTGCACAACATAGATCTTGGGAAGTTGTGCGAACAAGATATTATCTTGTGCGGACAAGATATTATCTTGTTCGAACAACATATTATCTTGTGCGCACAAGATATTATCTTGTGCGGACAAGATAATATCTTGTGCACACAAGATAATAAGTTGTGCGAACAAGATAATATCTTGTCTGCATAAGATCTATGTTGTGCAGACAAGATATTATCTTGTGCGGACAAGATAACATCTTGTTCGCACAACTTAATATCTTGTGCAGACAAGATAATATCTTGTCTGCACAAGATAATATCTTGTCCGCACAAGTTAATATCTTGTGCCCACAAGATAATATGTTGTCCGAACAAGATAATATCTTGTCCGCACAAGATATTATCTTGTGTGCACAACTTATAAAATAAAAAAAAATCATGTCCCTTCCCGGGTTCCGTACTAATCAAAACAACTATGGTCCACTTTATTGTCTACTGGTTACTTTATATGCGATTGGTGCAAACATTTTGGACCAGATCAGACTGATGCTTTAAGCAATTTGATCAGAGTCTACACATCACCTGCAGAAATATTCATTACGATAACAGTGACAGGACATCTCGGCCCCACTAGAAAACTCGGCCACTAGCAAACTCGGCCCCTACAAACTCAGCCCCTGAAAAACTCGGCCCCAAAAATTAGAATATGTATATATTAATGTAATTAAACGGGCGAACCTGACATTCTACTTACTGGCGCCACTACTGCGAAGAGAAGCCAACCTCGTGAACATAACCCAACGCCTAGTGACACAAAACATCTTGCATCCATAGAAACAAGTATGGACCTCTCCAAAAACAACTTCAGGAACTGTGGGAGAGATATGCAAACGACGACTTGTCTGCTTCCCAGCTACTAAAGAAGTGTGCTAAATTCTATGGACCTTTCAACGACTAGATTAACAGTATATAATATGCGATATTAGGGGAAATAGTTTAGCCTGGTCATGTGAAAAGTGACAATTGTAAAATTGTAAAAGACTAAAACTGTAGTGGGATCGGTACAAGACTAAAACCAGCCTATTGTGGGAACTCGTTTGAACCACCTCGTGGATGCGGTTCTAACGCGTGCCTACAATCCATCTTGTGTGAGCAGAAATATGAAATTTTTCATCGGAATCTTTCCATTTTTTTGACAATTTATTCCAATATATACTCAGTCAAAAAGCTCCTATACGTAAAAATGCTTCTGTTACTATAGCTACTACAGATAAAAACTACACAAAATTTGTTATGTTTTGATAAGAAGACACATTTTTCCGTGCAAAAGCACCATTCGTTTTTGTTTCCATACACACATCATCGTAGACTTTGGCTTTAAACACCCAAGGGGTCACTGTGTCATTTTCGCAGAGAAAATCATTAAAACATGCTATGATTTAACATCACAAAATTTCCCTGTGCCCTACATTTCTAAAATTTGATACATGTTATATTTCTTTAGATACCATGTGCGTCTATTTACAAAAGATTTGGAACTTTAGTTGCATCAGCTACGAGAAACAGGCTATGGCATATTGACCTGAATTCTTAGAAGTTGTGTGCAAATGCTGCTTTCAACGGGAACTCAAAAGAAAATCGCAATCGATAGTGCTACATGCTACATGAATTTTCTTTATTTTTTACCATCATGATGAACAGCAATGGTGGACACAAAGAATTTTTTTTGAACAAATGCCAAAAATTGATTGACAGGAATAAAAATTACAGCAGTTCGAAAATTGCTATATTTTTAATTGCAAGGGAGATAATTTGAGAATTTCACAAATTAAAACCTCGCATAAATAATGCGAGATCATCAGATATTGTAAAAGTAGAGTGTTATCCGAAGTTCAGAGAATATTAGGCAAAAAGAGCTTTCTGCGCATGCGCAATGTCCATTTTCTACCAAAATCTTTCTAGGCACATATTGCAAGACAACTCTGGAGCAGAAAGGTATGGCCAATTACAAGTTTGAGCATTCTCTAGCTAAACGTCCGATTTAAATGTCTACAGCCAAATTTACCTCAATAGATGCCAGATATCTAGTGAGTTTCACCCGAAAGTTGGTAGAGTTACTTTTTTGACTAAGTATATTTGAATAGGCGAGTTTTCTTATTTCTTAATGAGTCATCTGATCATGTTCTTAACTGTTTGTCATTGTTTGATAGTCTTAGCGAAGCGAGGTAGTTCTAACGAAACCCACAAACTGTTTTTATGTAGATACAATATACATAATCTAAACCGAAGTTAACCCCAGTTTTACAGGGCATGATTATATAGGCATGTTTTCATGATGGAAAGCTTTGAAAGTTTATTAGGCGGAAATCAATGTGCTAAAAAGTTTTCTACCAACATTGTATCAACCTAGCTATAAGCAGGCAAATGTTGTCAGTTTGATTCAATGTCGAAACTATTCCATTGGCGTGTACACGGTATGCTGATGTGTTTGCATGAAACATGTGCATTGTTGGTTTTGTTTTGTTTTACCCGTGCTGCATTTTTGAAAAATAGTTATTGCTTAATCTTAAAATAAATGCATAAATCAAGGATCGTTTTTTTTTTGTTTTTTTTTTTCTATTAATACCAATGGTTTTGATTGTTTGACGTCCCCGTCAACATTGTTTGTATAGGTCATTTTGGAGAAGTTGCTTCCAATTTTGTGGGACTTTTACCCGACCCTGGTGTGTTCTTTTATTTTTCTGTTGTTAATGAAAGTATGAAAGCAGCGGGTCGCCTGCAAAGTAACTTGACCCCGAAGGGGTTCATGTAAACTTTGCTAGCGCTTCGCTGTCATTCATACTTTCATGAACGGCAGAAAAATTAAGTTTCTTTCTTAAAACTGGGGCATAAAGAGGTAAACACTATTTTTCTTATATCTGCTCAAAAACAGATTGTGAGTACTGGCTATCGAGCCCCCGTAATCTATGTTTCGAGCAAAAATAAGGAAAATATCACAATTTTTCATTTTAAATTTCCATTTTTGGCCTAAAAATTGACAGTGTATTTGTTTTGGAGTTGTTTCGTAATAAACGTCGTCAACGTACCACGAGATCGTGGAGAACCATGTATATCATGACCTATATTGTTTTCTATAGGTTTACATTTGGTTTTACACTGGAAATGTAAATATCACAAAAACACGCCTATTCTAAAATATTGAATTTTTCACCTCCCAAAGAAGATCTTCAGATGAAACATAAACATATTTTTCTTATTTCTGCTATAAACATAGATTGTGGGTACTCGTTAGAACCACATTGACAAGGCGATTCTAACAAGTACCAACAATCTATGTTTTCGAGCAAATAGATTTGGGTACTTGTTAAAAAAGCATCGACGACGCGGTTCTTACAAGAACAAACAATCTATGTTTTTGAGAAGAAAAAAGAAAAATGATATAAACCCTTGTTAACCCAAGTTTTACTATATAAAAGTGTGGTTGCAGGTGGTCAAAATTATATAGGCATGTTTTCGTGATGTCACACTCAATTCCAATACCGGCCCAATTACAGCATCGGTTTCCGCGATATTTTATCGTGGGTAAGGTTTCGTATTAAAAACGATAAATATGCTCAAACTTTCTGTCAAAGTACCTATCCACCCTCCAAATTGATTCTCGGAAACAAAAACAGTATTTTTGGACCTAAATGCTGTTACGAACTGAGTTTTTTTGGGACGGAGTTGAATGGGGGCCGAGTTTGCTAGGGGCCGAGTTTGTCAAGGGCCGAGTTTGTCAGGGGCCGCGTTTGTTTGGGGCCGAGATGTCCATAAATCACGATAGCACACCCATGCGACATAGTGCATTTTACACATCTCCAAAATGGCTACTTTCCTAATAAGGATATGTCTTAGTTTTCTTTTTTCTACATCAAACATAGGTTGTGGGTGCTCTTTAGAACCGCCACATTTAGGCGGTTCTAACGAGTACCCACAATCCATGTCATGGAGCAGAAATAGGGAAAACATGTTTTCTACCCCCTAAACCCCACTTTTCTCTACATAAAGTGGTGTTTTAGGGTTAGGGGGTCTTTATTTTACAGACTTGTCCACGTGATGAAAAATAAATATTTGAAGGAGGATGGAGCAGATGGCATTTTAAAAACATTTCAGATGCCCAGTTTCCTGTTTTTTTTTGTTGTTGCTTTTTTATTTGAGGTTTAACGTCCCCGTCAACACTGTTTAGGTTATTTGGAGACGTTGCTTCCAATTTTGTAGGATTTTTACCCGACATAGGGACGAAATGACATCTCAATCCCTGTCCTACAATGAAACCAATAGGGTTTTCAAGCATGGACGGTCCAACTCGCATCACTTTGCCTGGGCAGGCTTTGATACTCTAAGCGGTTTACCAGTACTCGTGTGCAGTCGGTTTCAGCTCTGCGTGGAAGCATCATGCAACCCATATATTTCTTCAAGCCCCGATGGGCGGGGGCGAGCACGGTTTCCTGGTATCTGAAGGGTAAGTAACATTAGCAATCTCTAGATAATATGGCGGAATTAGGATGATTAAGGGATGATTTTAGAAAAAATAAGTTGTCATTAATGTAACACGCTAGTGCGACATAGTGCTTTTTTACATTTCCAAAATGGCAAATTTTCTGAAGAAAATATGCGATAGTTTTCTTCTTTCTACTGTAAACATAGGTAGTTGGTACGCGTAAGAACCGCATCATTGATGCGATTCTAAAGAGTACTCACGACCTATGTTTGCAGTATAAAGAAGAAAAGTGATGCATACCCCCAAAACACTAGTTTTCTGCTATATAAAAAAAGAAGGGAAGGCAATGATATGCAAATTGGGTTTAGGGGGCTGTTCATCACGTGATGGAGTTCCTGTTAGAATGGCATCGTAGTTATGTTTTGACGGAGAAATAAGATTTATCATATGACGTCGCGTCTGAGAGTGTAATAAAGTCATGTATTATTTTCGATAATCCACTAGTGGATTAAATATGCAAATTAGCTAGATACGTCCCGTAACGTTACATGTACGACGTCCTTAATGACGTCGCGTTTACTAACGGCGGAATGTTGACATTTTTGTAAACAATCTTGAATAAAATACGCTTTTAATGTCATATGATAAATAGAATCTTGCATTCGTGCTCATGTATTATTGAATTTATTAAACTCGTTGAGAAAAAGGGATAAAATGCTCGGCAAAGCCTCGCATTTTATCCCTTTTTCTCAACTCGTTTAATAAATTCAATAATACATGAGCACTCATGTAAGATCCTCTATAAACCCAATTGTTTCACTGCTCACCTTACTGTACATCTGCTGTTAGCCGGCCTCTGTAGCTCAGTCGGATGCGCGTCTGACTGGTGATGAGGGGGACGCGGGCTCGATACCTGCCGGGGTCGGCAACATTCTTTCATGTGGATTGATCATGAAATCGTTTCTGCGGTCATTCTCTCCCTTCCGCTGATTCAAGAAGGGCAGTTGTCAGTTTGTGGTTAAAGAATGTGCAATATACTGGTTAACCGCTTACGTGAATGTGTGAATAGGTAAACTGACCGACTCAAAAATGACCTAGATAGTGTTGACTGGGCCGTGAAACTCAAACACAAATAAACATCTATTACATTTTTTTAAAAGCTAGCATTTGTGCTGTGTTTGTACTTTATCGCTTTATGCTATCACATCACATTCGCAAGTACAGTACAATTCCAATATACAGACAACATTTAGCATTGTTCTAAATAGGCCTTAGTGGAGGCAATGATCAGGAATCGATACAATTAACCCACAGCTCTCATTAGTCCCAAAAGTGGTCTGTTACCGGAGGGCACTGGGTGTAGTAAAAGACAAAAAGATAATAAAGAAAACCTTTTCAATATGATTTATTTGGAAGAAATAGCTTTAATTTTAGTAGTCTATAACAGCCGAACTTTACTGTACATACAAAGATGATTCATATCAGTACCGTCTAATATACGTATACCATATGTTCAATATACCAGTAATGCTCCAAAACATTGAGTTCTGACCAAAACTAGTACCAACAAACTATCTTAATTTTGGAACAAAAACAAACGTAACACATCTGTACAGCCATCAATGATTATTATCAGAAGTGATTCTCTGCAAGGATCTTTTAGAAAATGGTGCTTATTAGCTCGGCTGTTTTCGAAGACAACGAAGAGGTATTGTCATAGCTCTGGCGTCGTCTGCGTCGTCGTGCAAACGCTTGGACATTTTGTAATATCTCTGTCATCACATATTTACTTGAAACTTGGACTAGGTGTTCATTATGAAAAGGGGATGCAGCCGAGCGTTGGCACTCGCATGTGGTGCTTTTGTTTTAATGATTTCAGATGTTATTCCTACGTTGGATTTAGCCAAAATCGGAAAGGTCAAGTGGTGAGCCTGAATCAGATCGGCTGTATGAAGATAAGTATCGTTTAGTTTTTCAGCAGGATATCTCAATATTTCAGTCAATACGATTTATGCAATTTCTGAAGCCATTTCAGACATAGTCTACTTAAACATGAAAAAGCCGATTGGGCAAAACCTGGAATGCAGAGAAAACAAAGCATGACCAATACATTGTGATAACATGCTGGTGTTCTAAAATTGCGGTTTTCATATTTCTAGGAAAACTAGGATTTTTCTGATGATTGTTTAACCCATATATGACAATGGAATCTTCCACCTAGTTAGTTTGGAGTGGTCCATTTCCAATTATAGGGGTGTCATGTTTGGTTTTCTTTGTGGCAAATTTTACAAAAACGAATGTTCCTCAAGCAAACAGTGTAGATCCAGATCAGACGCCGCGTTCTGCGGCGTCTGATCTGGATCTACACTGTTTGCCAATGTCCCAGAAAAGGGCCGCTAAGCATATATGGGTTAATATTTTCCTCATTTCTAGTCAAACCATATATTGTGGGTGCTCGTTGGGGTTTAGAGGAGTACTAATTACACGCGGATTTGTTACCTTGATGTTTGCAGGCATTTGCTGTAGACTGAAATCCGAGTTGGTGCAATCACAAATTTTACATAACTAATTCGCAAAATCTGCAATAATGTTTCTGTTTTTACAAAAATCGTTATTAGAAGGGAATCTTGATTTCCTGTGAGAAAATAGCCCGAATTCTATCATCGTAGATGATTTCAAGGTTTCCAGTGGTAATATGGCTGGCAAGTATAGGTAGGAAAACTACATTTCTGATACCAAGTTAATTATACTCAGCTTGCCTCAACTTTGAACAAGTTGGGGGCATATTGCTTTAGGCTTGTCCGTTCGTCCATTTGACTTTTCGTCTGTTCGTCCGTTCGAACGTCACGCTTTATCATGCAAAGTAGGACTTTAGAACCATGTATGCTAGTGTTTTGAAATTTCAAGTATGGATTCCTGATGAAAAAAAAGTTGATTACTATGCTTTTCTTTTCCGACTTATCTCCCTTTTCGGGTTATTTCTTTTATTTAAACAATATAGAAATATCGTTAGCAAAATATCTGAAAAAGAATAGTTGAGCCAGAGCCTTGATATTGGGTTTATTTGCGGACTGAACAAATTATTTGTCTAAATCGCGACGGAAGTAAGGGCGAGGATTGTGGCCACGTAAAATCGATTTAAGCCCCCCCCCCCCCCCCCCCCCCAGTGGAAATCATTTCACTGACCGTTCCAAGGCGGTTCTTCTGTGGCGGTTTATTTATGGTGTTGTTTGTTACTTACTGTGTGTATCACTTGTGTCTTTTTATTTTGGATGGCCATATGGCCATTTTGTGGGAAAGTAACTGTCCTTATGGCCTTCCTTTGTTTAGGTTTCCATTGTGGTCTGGTCGCTTAATGTTTATGTTTCTTTCCCTTTGGTGTCTTTGATGGGTGGAGTAAGTTAATTGTATCGATTCCTGATCTTTGTTTTACTTCTACTTTACTGATTGGGACTGAGAAGGAAATCGCGTGATTAAATTGTCAAAAAATGCACTTTTTGAAGATATTGCCCTTTGCAATTTCGGTTATTTGATTGTGTTGCCTTCTTGTGCATAGCATAGCGTTAGAAACATGCATGCTAGTGTTTTGGAATTCCATATATAAATTCCTCATGAAAAATAGTTGACCGTATTTTTGCTTTTCCGAATCATCTCCCCTTTTCGAGTTATTTCCCGTTTAATTAAACAACATAGACCGCTCGTTAACACGGTATCTGAAAAAGCATTTGAGCTTGATCCTTATTATTTGGTATACTGTTTGGGTCTGAGGAGGAGACCACTTGGTTACATTGCCAATCAATTTGACGGACTTTTGTTGGAGTTATGGTCCTTTGCATTTTCTGGCCTTTTAATTGTGTTGCTTTCTTGTGCATAGCATTACTTTAGAACCGAGTATTCTGGTGTTTTGAAATTTCATAAAGGGATTCCTCATGAAAAAATAGTTGACCAATATGTTTTGTGTATCCAAATTATCTCCCTTTTCGATTTATTTTCTTTTTAATTAGATAACATAGAAAACTCGTTAGCAAGATATCTGAAACAGTATTTTACCTAGAGCCTTGATAATGGAACTGTAGATGAGATAACCTGATTATATTTTCCACCAGTTAAATGATTTTTTTTGTGGGGCTATGGCCGTTTGCAATTTCTGGCCATTTAATTGTGTTGCTACCTTATGCATGACATAACTTTAGAATCATTAAGGCTAGTGTTTTGAAATTCCATATTTGGATTCCTCTTGGAAACTATTTGACCGGTATTTTTAGCTGACCTGTCACGCAGTGACAAGGAGAGCTTTTGTGGTCACATTTTGTCTGTCGTCCGCCGTGCGTACATGCGTCCGTCCATGCGTCCGTCCGTAAACAATTTCAAATAAGTATATCTCTAATACCCCACGGCCAATCTTGATCAAATTTCATGAGAAACATCATTAGGTAGGGGGAAGGCTCCATAAGGTTTTTGGGCTGATCAGATTCGAATTCTGGTTGACATGGAAACAAAAAGGTTCCATAGACTTATAATGGGGAAAACGACGTCTCCACTTTTTCTCAACCATTTCTGATCCGATCTTCATCAAACTTGCAGATAACCAGGAGGGGCTTACAGTCTACGTTGAGTTTGAATTTGGGCTGCACGGACAAACAGCTTTGGAGTTACCTGCCCTTGAGCATAAATATTAGTGAAAAATGGTGTCGCCAGCCTTTTTCAGATGTTTATGATCTCACCTTTTTGTAACTTTTCATAAACGAGGACAAGCATAAAATCTCGGACGAGTTCGAATTTGGTTTGAATCTGACCAGCGGTTTTCCAGTTACACCCCCTTGAGCGTGAAAAATTTTCCCATTAACTTATAATAGGGAAAACGACGTATCCACTTTTTTCCAGCCATTTCTGATCCGATCTTCATCAAACTTGCAGATAACCAGGAGGGGCTTACAATCTACAAGTTCGAATTGGGGCTGCACGGGACAAACAGGTTTTGAGTTACCTGCCCTTGAGCATAAATATAAGTGAAAAATGGTGTCTCCAGCTTTTCTCAGCCGTTTATGATCTGATCTTTTTGTAACTTTTCATAAACGAGGACAAGCATGAAATCTCGAACGAGTTCGAATTTGGTTTGAATCTGACCAGCGGTTTTTCAGTTACATCCCCTTGAGCGTGTACAATTTTCCTATAGACTTATAATGGGGAAAACGACGTCTCCGCTTTTTCTCATCCATTTCCTATCTGATCTTCATCAAACTTGCAGATAACCAGGAGGGGCTTACAGTCTACGTTGAGTTCAAATTTGGGCTGCACGGCACACACAGCTTCTGAGTTACCTGCCCTTGAGCATAAATGTAAGTGAAAATGGTGTCTCCAGCTTTTCTCAGCCGTTTTTGATTGGATCATTTTGTAACTTTTGGTAAAGAGGACAAGCATAAAATCTCGAGCGACTTCGAAGTTGACTTAAATGTGACCAGTGGTTTTCCAGTTACATCTCCTTGAGTGTGAAAGATTTTCCCATAGACTTATAATGGGAAAACGCCGTCTCCAGCTTTTCTCGACCATTTCAAATCAGATCTTCATCAAACTTGCAGATAACCAGGAGGGGCATACGGTCTATGTTGAGTTTGAATTTGGGCTACGCAGGTCAGATGACTTCTGAGTTACCTGCCCTTGAGCATAAATATTAGCGAAAAATGGTGTATCCAGCTTTCCGCATTTGTTTATGATCTGATATTTTTGTTAATTTTGGTAAATGAGGATAAGCATAAAATCTCTGAGTTCGAGTTTGGCATGAATCTGACCACCGGATATCCAGTTACATCCCCTTGAGGGTGAAAAATTTTCCCATATACTTCCAATGGGAAAACGATGTCTCCAACTTTGCTTGGCTATTCCTAACCTGACCTTCATCAAACTTCCAGATAACCAGAAGGAGCTTACAGTCTATGTTCAGTTCGAATTTGGGCCGCATGAGACAAAAGACTTTCAAATTACCTGCCCTAGAGGATAAATACTAATGGAAAATTTTGAAACTTTCAGTAAACGAGAACAAGTATAAAACCTCCGTCCGTCGTCCACACCTTTGAACTTGAATAGCTAAGTGACTAGCAGGCCAATCCCAATCAAATTTTATGTGCAGCATCACTTGGTTTAGGGATTGACTGCATTAGGGTTTGGACTAGTTTTGATCAGAACTGTGGTTGCCATGGAAACAAAAATGTTCCGTAGACTTATAATGGGGAAAACGACGTCTCCACGTTTTCTCCGCCATTTCTGGCCCTTTGCATATTTCGGGCCATTTAATTGTGTCTCTTTCTTTTGAATAGCATGACTTTAGATATATGTTTGCTAGTATTTTGAAATTTCATATATGGATTCCTCATGAAAAAACATAGTTGACCAAGATTTTTTTCTTCTCTGAATTTCTCTCTTTTTAGAGTTGTTTTCCTTTTTATTAACTCGTTAGCAAGATATCTGAAAAAGTATTTGAGCTAGATATTTGGTATACTGATTGGGACTATGGAGTAGATCACCTGATTATATTTTTAACCAGTGTTAGAGTTATTGGTCCTTTGCAATTTCCGGCCATCTAATTCTTTTGCTTAGCGTTACTTTGGAACCATGTATGCTATAGTGTTTTGAAATTTTATATTCATGTATGGATTCCGTATAAAATGGGCGACCTGTATCATTTTTTTTTATCAAAATTATCTCCCATTTTTGAGGTTTTTTTATTTATATGATGTTGAAATCTCGTGGTGCAGTGGTTACGCTACTCGCCTTGTAAACCAGGGGTCGCAGGATCGAACCCGGGCTTCTCCAGACTTTCGGATAAGTCTTTAAACCGAGGTCCCATCTCCATATGACCTTAGCTGTTGGTGGGACGTAAAACTCAAACACTCATTCACTCTCTTGTTAGAAAGGTATATGAAAAGGCATTTGAGCTAGAGCATTGATAGTTGGTATACTAATTATGTCATAGGATGAGATCACCTGATTAAATTGTCAACCGATTTAATGAAATTTTGTTGGAAATATGTCCCTTTGTAATTTCTGGTCATTTAATTGTATTTCTAGCTTCTAGCAAGATATTTCGAAATCTCTGTTTAAGTTGTTGCATTGAAACCTGACGGACTAGTTCCATGACCTGATTAACTTTTGAAATAATTCTGAATTTGTTATTCAGTTATGGCCCTTTAAAAGTTTGAGCATTCCGGGGCAAGCATATGGTTCGGGGCATAGTGTTTTACAAACACTATTTCTAGTTAGAAAAGATAGATGGTTCAGTATTTCTAATGTTGCTAGAATAGATGTTGTTGCAAATTTATTTCTAAATATACTAAATGTTTGTGCAGTCAATGACTGCATTGACAGAGGTAATTAAAAACAAAATGTCTTACTTAATCTAGGTAGGATAGAAGGGCGCAGCACATGTTGAGTAAAGCAAAGGTTAAGAAGAACGAAACCATAAAATGCGAACCTGCTGTCCTAAAACTTTCCAAATTGTCTAATTTAAGGGGAATGGGAACACCTGGCAGATTTTCCGCCATTTTTTCAAAGGGAGACAACTTTCGGGACTTCCTGTTCGCGTTTCTATAAGCCCTGTCCCACGGAAAAAGGGGTCTAATCTTAAAGGAAAGAATTTGCTCCTCAGGAGCCAATTCTTTCCTTTAAGAGATGACCCCTATCGACATGGGAGACAAAAATACTTTTGCAGGAGTTGCCTCCCCTGAAGGTGTTCCCATTCCCCTTAAGTTTGAATGTATTTGAAAGAGATGAAAAAAAAACTGAACATCTTAAATGTCTTTCGAAAGAGAGGTACAGAAAATGAGCTTTATGTTTGGTGTAACCGATCACACGAGAATAGTGTGATCCAGAACTTCTTTTTCTTAAGTCAAGGAAGGTAAAAACATCCAAATCTGGCAATTCGGAAACGTATAATAATTGAATCCAGGCGGATAAGCTGCATTGATTTAATTCACCCCTGCTCCCACGTTTTAAGCATCATTGCGAAAACACGTCTTAACAAATACATTGTAAATTTTACCGCCGAAAAAAAACCCCGAAAATTTTAAGATGAAAAATTGTGAGATAGATTGTGGGTACTACCCACAATCTATATTTCAGAGCAGAAATAAGAGAAATTGGGTTTACCCCTGTCAACCCCAGTTGTACAATATAAAATGGGGTTTGAGGGGGTCAAAAGTACATAGGCGTGTTTTCGTGATGTTTGAAGTTGTTGTTTTTTGTGGTCTTTTGATCATGGTTTTTATATCCTCCATCTTTGTGATACCCAGGTACAATTCTACACGAACTCGGACACGCCCTAGGCTTCTACCATGAACAGAACCGGAGTGACAGAGATGCTTATCTTGGCGTCCGTTTGGAGAACGTGGAAGGCAAATACCAAAGGAATTTTGAAAAATTTCCAACGGTGAATAATGTTGTCTATGATTACAACTCGGTTATGCACTATGGTAGAAAGGTATATATTACTTCTGAATGTTGATATTAAATTCATATAGACGAACTTCAGCGTCACCAACTTCAGAGACCGTGACAATGTGTTCGATATTCGGGTAGATTTAGCTACTTAGAGCAATAAATAGCGCTAAGTCAAAGTCATAATGGGTATGACAGATGTATTGGTTTGATCGTCTACAAAACAATAGTATGTTGTCTGTACTTACTACAGTCTCCTCATCAAGATCAAATAAAACATAATCTCCCTTAATCGTCCATTTAAGAAATTAATTTTGCTCTGCTGTGCTAGCGAACCCTGTAGTTCATATTTTCACGAGAAGCAGAAAAATTGTTTACTTTTTAGGTCGCCTTACGAAAGTAAGTGGGGAGCTATTGCCATAACCCCGGGCGTCCGTCGTCAGCATCAGCGTCGGCGTCAGCGTCGGCGTCCGCATTTGGTTAATCTTTACCTGCAAGCTCATATATGTGATGTTTTACAAGTTTATTTTGTATATAATTAACAATTGGTAAAAAACAATATTTAACATTATCATTGTACTTCATTTTACAGGTTTTAGGCTTAAATTGGCCTTTTAAAATGTTAATTATTTACTCTGTATTACCTCCCTTATTCCACTACGTTAAAGTTTACATGCGAGCTCTGTGTGGTGTAGTGGATAGAGCTCAGGACTCAGAATCGAAGGGTTGTTAGCCGGAGACATATATCTCAGAAACCCTCTAGAAATACTTGTTTAATAAGCCATCGATTCGAAAGGATAAACATACCTTTATATCAAAGAAAAAAGTTTACTTGTTTAGATTCAGGGTGTTGTCGCATCTTAAAGTGGGGACAAGATGTTGCAATTAAGGGAGATAACTCAGTACCTAATAGAGAGCAATTATCGCAAACGTCATAGCAATAGTAAATCAATTGTACCTTTAGGGTAGAAAAAGAATAAATGTTGTTATAAAATGTTGCTGAAAGGTCGTGAACATATTTTTTATTAGTTTGATAAAGAAATATTGGGAACAATGCACCAAAAAGATACCTTTTTGACAATATATACATTTTACTATATAAAATCCTACTTTTCCCTGAATTAAGTGTTATTATCATGATAAAACATATTTGAAGGACAGAAACAATATTAAGCTTTACAGCTTATATAAATAAATCATAAAATTAAATCTGATATCTGATATAAAGAGATATTCATATCAGTTTGGTGTTCAGAATACATAAGGTCGGACAAGCAGCAGTTATTATCTACAGATGGAGAACTGGTAGTAATTCGTAAATGCCAATGCTCCTACCCTAACAAATTCTATGTCTAAACTAGAGGTTTAGTTGTTGAACTGCTTTGGCTTGTGTCATATTATTTCATAAAATGATGGCACACAAGCCTCCTTACAAAGACAAGGTAACAACCCTTAAGGAGGTAAAATAGAAGTGAAGACAATGACCAGGAATCGATACAATTAACCCACAGCTCCCTTCAGAGACACCAACGGGAAAGAAAAAAAAAACTGAAATGACTAGAACCAAATGGAAACACCAATAGCGGAAGGTCAAAAGGACAGTCACTTTCCCACAAACTGGCCCCAATTAGCTATCCAAAACAAAGGATATAAGCAATACACACACTCAAAGACAAACCATAACAAAAAAAAATAATCATCGACAGAAGAACCGCATTGGAATGGTCAGTGAAGCGAATCCCACTGATGGTTTTGATTTTGATTGATTTGAGGTTTAACGTACCTGTCAACACTGTAAAGGACATTTTGGAGAGGTTGCTTCCAATTTTGTGGGACTTTTATCCGACATTGAGATAAAATGACATCTCAAGCCCTGTCGCCAAATGAAACCAATAGGGTTTATTAGCATGGACGGTCCGCCTCGCACCGCGGTTCTTGGACAGGCTTAGATCATCTAAGCCGTTTACCAGTACTAGTGTGCGGGCCGGACTCAGCCCTGCGTGGAAGCATCATGCAGCCCATATATTTATTCAAGACCCTATGGGCTGGGGCTACATTCCACTGGGGACTTTATAGATTTTACGCGGCCGCAATCCTCGACCTTACTTCCGTCGCGATTTAGATAAATAATTTGTTCAGTCCGCATAAAGGCCTCCTAACTCAGTGCAACATCTCCCAGAGCACAAAAATCTAACAACCATAGAGATGAAACAACTGTGAGAACTCGACAGCAAGAAACCTATGAAATGCTGGTGCAAACGTTTTAACCGACTACCATTGGTGTTGGAAGAGCCGACCATTACTTAATTCTTTGTAGACTTACATATGCAGTAAATCACTAAGACTTAAAGTCAGGCTAGTGATTCTGAGCGGGCTACGACTCGCTATGTTAACAATCAACAATGAATCAGATGCATTATAATGCAAAATTTGATTTGCCTTTTCGGTAAAACATTTGCATATAAGGAAATATTGACCTCGACATCGTACTTTCAACCGTGTATTGACTCTTAAAAAAAGAGAAATCCGATAGAAGCGACAAAATACAGAAAAAACACGCCCATAATATAGGCCAGAAATGTTTGGTTAAATTACCAAAATAGACAGGAAGACTAACATACAAAGTACAATATTTGCTTGTAGTGTGACAAGACGACAAGCTACACTGCGTTTTTACAATAAAATACGTTTCCTATCGCGTCGGTGGTCCAGGCCTCAGATTCTATGACGGTTCCAGCATAAAGGCTTACTGAGAGTTATAGATAATCTAATTCTATGTAATATTGGTTGGTGCCTGGTGCTCTGTCTCTGGTCGGGCCCATCGGAGTCTGTTGGTTTTCTTTTGCTCCAGCATTTCAGTGGTGTCTTCTGTCGAGTCCACACCGTTGTTTCATCTCCGTGATTGTCTAATTTGTGTGTTCACGGAGATGTTTCACTGACGAGTTAGGAGGCCTTCATGTGGACTAAACAAATTATTTGTCTAAATCACGACGGAAGTAAGGGCGAGGATTGTGGCCATGTGGGGTCGTTTTGGGCCCACCAGTGGGATTCGTTTCGCTGGCCATTCCGGGGCGGTCCTTTGTCGTGGTTTTTTGCTATGGCTTGTCTTTGAGTGTGTGTATCGCTTATATTATTTTATTTTGGGTACCCAGTTGGCCGTTTGTTGGAGA
Source organism: Lucinisca nassula (assembly GCA_963580285.1). NCBI lineage: Eukaryota > Metazoa > Mollusca > Bivalvia > Lucinida > Lucinidae > Lucinisca > Lucinisca nassula. Next base: position 62,669,273 of record OY757010.1, read on the forward strand.
GCGACTATCCTTTTCGCTTTCCGTTATGTGTCTTGGGGTCTGGTTGTTTCGTGTTTGTGTTTGTTTCCCTTTGGTGTCTCTGATGGGAGCTGTGGGTTTATTATATCGATCCCTGATCATTGCCTCCACTTCTATTTTGCAGAAACTACCTTGCTTCAGCAGAATACAAAACTTTAAATAGAACTAATTTTGTTTCAAACTTTGTTCCAATTCGAACACCGATTTCCACGTGCACGCCTATATTTTTTTTTTAAGTTTGTAGCGTAGTTTTAATGGCATAGCCTAGATTTAATCGATACTTTCATTTTTTTACCGTTACTGTACTACATTACATCGATTCGTAGCGCAGTATTCATGACATTGCTAATACACTCTGTTTATTACCGGGATGTTTTTTCCGTACACCTGTGCCATTTAAATATCAAGTTTCCCCGGCACTTTAACCAGTAAGACTTTTATTCAATTTCTATACGAATTTAACCTTTAAAAACGCAATATTGTATTATGAAATAATGGGGGTATGGTAACTAAATTGCATTTTTTTTAAATACTCAACGTTTTCGCACCAATTTTCTTCTGTCAATTATAGACCCTTTATATGACAGCAAAAAAAATAATTTAAATCCAATGGGTATGACCTCTGAGAAAAACAATGCATATTTTTACCATTTTGAGGGTTAATTTTCTGACACTATTTTAAAGAATATGGTTCGGTATTAAATGGCTAAAACTGCAGTGAACACTGGCTCAATGTATTCAAAATTGCGGGACAAAAACAGATTTTATAGGATATCCTGAAGTTTTGAAAAAAGCGTTGTAATGTTTTGAACATATTTTCTTACATAATATGGGTGGTGAGCAAAAGGGTCCGTTTTGAAGACCTTGTCCCTACTTACAAATGCAACAACACCCAGAATGCGAAAGTTTAGACTTTTATCTATCCATTTCAGGTAAGTGTATCCTTTCGAACCGCCCACTAATTAAATTTTCGAAAATGAGTTATATGTCCCCGGCTATGTGGGTTCAAATACCAGGGGAGGATCAATTTTTTTATTTTGTTTGCTTTAAAAACAGAGTTCGACTTTCAGGGTCCGGGGCTCAAGGTCAAGATCAGTGTAGCTATTTTTATAAAAAACTTTGTCATCGCTCTAGTGCCTTCATTTATTGATGGGTTTTAAAATTACTTCACACAAATGTTGGGTATGATGATATCTCGAGCGACTTTAGACTTTCGGGGTCCGGGGCTCAAGGTCAAGGTCACTGTGTCTATTTTTAGAAAATCTTGTCATCGCTCTAGCGCTTACATGTATTGTTGGATTTTAATATAACTTCACTCAAAGGTTGGGTATAATGGTATCTCAAGCGAGTTCAACTTTTAACGTCTGAGGCTGATTGACCAAAAACGATTCTTACCATTTCTTTTGATGGTAACGACATATCCGTGTTTTATTCATAGAAGTTCCGCTGTTTTAGGGCACAGATAAATAAGTCGACGCATGACAAAACCTACAATAAGACCATTGTGACCAACAGAGACTCAATTCAACCTGCGCACCCATCCACTATGTTAAGACCTTTTGCTTATGTCTCTTTGCATAGGTATTAGCCTATTAGCCTTAAGTAGGTACATGCGATCAGCGAAGACTCTGATCAGACTGCGCGAATGCGCGGTCTTATCTTAGTCTTCGCTGGTCGCTCAACCCTTCTTGTATATTTTGTCATGCGCTGGCTCAAATGGAATTTGTAGAATAGCCTTCGTTCCATCGCCAGGAATTCCCACTTCGGAAGTTTTGGCACTTTGACAGATATATCAAAATAACCAAAAGTACTGATTCACTATACAGTGCTTCTAACATCGAGCCGAACGTTAACCCGTTTGTTGAGAATTAATAGTTTGTTTGTCCTGGTAATGCCACATTTAATTTTAGTATTTGTGTATGTTTTGTTCCCTCCAGTTGCACTTTAATACTATGTCTTCTGAAAAATGTCAATTAATTATGTTAAACCAGTAAATTGCTCATTTTCAGTACTAGCAAATGACGCTTCCTGACTGCAGGCACTCCAGTTACATTCAGTATCAGTTCCTTAGTGCTGAGGTTGATACTGCAGTGTTGACGTCAGTGCTCAAGTACTGATTTAAATAACTTTATTATATCTTTAATTTTTGCAGTATAAAATTCTATTTTTTCTAAAACTAAGACTGACTTGTCAGGTGAGACATGTATCTTAGCGGATTAGGTTTACACTTTTTGATATATTTTAAATGTTGCAAGTCTCGCTACTTTGGACATCTCCTTCCTGATGCCCGGGACATCCGTGGAGTGTGGGTCATGTTTGCTGATGTTGGCTCGGTGGGGAACGCCTACTAGTCCGCGGGTTGGCGTCTCTTGCCTGATGCCTCCAGTTGACCTGTCTCATAGGCTACGTCGGTCAGTGTGTGCTCGGAGGGGTTGTGCTGTGTTTGCCGGGTCTTGCCCGTCATCCGTTTCTGTTTCAGAACTTTGGGGTTGAGACACACTGATGAAGATTAAATATCAGAAAGGCCTCTGTGTCACTAAATTTGGTATAGTTACGCCTTAAAGGCATTTATTCTTGTAAGGTAGGACACACCGTGTGCTCATAATTGTTTTATTGCCCCCTGTGATATACTCTCTATAGCAGATCAAAGACAGCCCCTAATATGGTGATTAGTAGCTCTTGTTGAATCCCTGACTGAGGCACTTAAGGGGAAAATCAATCAGGTACACTCTAGTCAACAGTTAGTAAACTATTGATTTTTCCCCAAGAGGCCTCTTACCTGTTGAAGACAGGAGTCTTCTCTTCAGTCACACTGAGGGCTATATAATATTATGTAATGCAATGATGGTCCTCAATAAACGAGAATAAATGCCTTTAATAGTACTTTATCCATCCTCAGCAGTGGAATCAATTTTATGCTTCTTGCTGCGCTAATAATAACCAAATTGTACTACGTTCAAGTTGGCATTAATAAGCTAAAGGCTTCCATTCTGGCATTCGAAAGTATATGCGGGGCACTAATGAATAAGTGCTGAATAGTTAGATCAGTTGGAAGCAAATAATACACCAAATAAAACGAAAGAAAAAACAGACTCGTCTGTTGATGGCCAGTACTGAAATGTACAACACCGGCCTCGCGCTCTTACACCGGCTTAAGCAGAACTATATTTGCAAAATAATTCTAAATGAACCAGAAAATATAATCTGCACTATGATGCTGTACACACTATGATGATGTACAGGGAGACTTTTTACGGCTGCCACACGGCACAATATCAGGCACAGTGACGATAAATAAGTTCTGAACAGTTAGATCCTTTGGAAACAAAGAATTCACCATATAAACGAAAATAGCAGACACGGTTTCATTGAGTCTGTTCCTGACCAGTACTGAAACGTGCAAAACAGGCTTCTAGTACTGGCTGAAGCAGAAATCTGTTTTCAAAATGATTCTGAATGAACTGAAGCCTAATTGGCCGAAGCTAAGTAAGTCTGGCTACATTCCAGATCCTTTTGTTCTGCAATGTATACCTTGCTTCCAATGGACAGCCCTTTTATAGAACTACAGCCTGTGTAAGGGGGGATGCGTGGCGGCTGTATGCGTTCAGCATACACGGTGTAAATGAGTTTGTCTTGTCCTTTGGTATCACTGTGATTCCATTGTGTAATTTGGAAGATATCTGAGGGTTATGAGAACCCAGAAAAATTACGAGATACTTTTCGGTAATGCGGTATATTAGTTGCTTCCTAAGAATAATCTTTTGATATAACATACTCATTAGTTCATACGTTGCTCTCTCGACGATGATTTTCACGCCAACGCCTACCTTTGCAAACAGTCAAGATCCAGACAAGATGCCATCTGATCTCGATCTACACTGTTTGTCATGCAGTTTGTGATTTCAATGAATACATTGTATCAAGTAATTTGATTTGTTGGTGTGGCTAAATTACTTTATTCAGCGGGACAAGGGTTAATGGGCTGGGGAAATATAAAATCTATGAAATACTAAGGGCGACGATCGAAGCGCCAGATCCGTTTGTGTGGTCATCAGCATTTTTGCTGTTCGTTTGAGATTTCTCTAGATGTTGGACTATGTAATCCACAGGGCGCAAATGAATGACGAAAACAGATAGGGCGGATGCACATTGCGATGTTAACACCGTCGCCAAAGTTTCTGCTGTTTACAAATACGCACGCACGCACACGTACATATACATACACACGCACACCTTGCAACCTGTAACTAGATACCGACCTCACACTGCTGTAACAGTGTGTTCCTAAATGTCCATTAGGCTCACTAACGATAGTTAGCTTAGGTATATTATCGTACACTGGCTTCATTTGCCGCGTCATGCGGAAAGAGAACCTTGAGCACGTGCGCTCAGCAAACTCATTAATCGATCTTCTCAGTCTGTGTACAAAAAAGTTGGTCAAAGAGACATCCATAAGGGTACGACAACGAAGACTGATCAGACTGAGGGGATGCGAGGGTGATCCGGGTCTTTACTCTGCTCACATCCTATGTACAGTGAACTTTAGTTAATAAGACCACCTGAAATTAAGACAATTTCTCCTTTAAAAATTTTATAAAGTTGAAGTTATTCTTTCCATTACAAAAACACGCCTATTCAATTATATTGAACATTTTACCGCCAAAAAATTAAAAATTGTCAGATAAAAATTCGAATATTTTTTACATTTCAGCACTAAACATAGATTGTGGGTACTCGTTAGAACCGCCTCGGCGAGGCGGTTCTAACGAGTACCCACAATCTATGGTTTTGATCAGAAATTAGAAAAATAATGCATACCCCCTATAACCCCAGTTTTACTATATAAAAGTGGGGTTTAAGGGGGTCAAAATAGTATAGGCATGTTTTCGTCATGTTTGTGTTTTCTGCATACAGTGTCCTCTGATCAAAGGCCACCTTTTGGACTGATCAAAAGTGGTCTTAAGGGTCTTTAAGACCACTTTTGTTAATGACCACTTTTGAATAGTTCCAAAGGTGGTCTTAATATAGGAATTTTACTGTATTTATTTTCTATTTTCTATTTTTCACAGTTTTTTAGCATGAACGGCCTTGAGACAATGACATCGAAGGACCCAAATCTTGGCTTTCTTCTCGGAAATGATGATGATCTGACCTTTTATGATATAAAAGCAGCAAATCTCGCATATGATTGCAATTGTAAGTATTTGTGAAGCACGGTCTGTCCGGGAGTTGAAAGTAACCAGTTTTAATTTATTTGTTTGTTTATTTGTTTGATTTGAGGTTTAACGTCCCCGTCAACACTGTAAATGCCATTTTGGAGACGTTGCTTCCAGTTTTGTGGGACTTTTACCCGACATTGAGATGAAATGACACCTCAAGCCCTGCCGCCCAATGAAACCAATAGGGTTTATAAGCATGGACGGACCGATTCGCACCGCATTGCCTTGGCAGGCTTATATTCTTTACTTTCAAAGGATATAACTATTTAAAACTTATTTAGATCCAGTATCTTTCAGCAACTGGACATCCATTGACACTTGCTTACAGTTCAAAAAGGTTGACCGCTCTTGCAGCAGCTGGTAAAGGTGCGTTCGTTTTTTGTATTTTTTTCTGTCTATTTCTCTAGTGACTGCTGTTCATGTGATTTCCTTTATTCTCCGTTATCCGTGTCTTTATCCCTTCAGACGTTAAACATAAAAATGCAATTGAAGATGACGACTGTCTGTGTCGCCTGCTACATCTTCTGAACATTTTTGTTAACTACTTTTGCACCCAGCCCCCTCACGGAGCAGTCTGATCTTGGTCAACATTTTTGCAACATTGACTTTTAACGTAACCAGAATACAACAAAGACGACGACACTTATTATGATTGGCATCTTAAGGGTTGAATTTGAGTGACATCAATGGCGTATTAAGGATAAGACAATTGTATGCAGATCAATGGAAAGTCTAGAAAATGCGCCAATGTACCACTTACAAAATAGAGGCAACTTTTACAGGAGAAAAGTTGCACCGTGGCGGGAGCAACGTCTTTTTTAAAGAGTGATATGTGGCAAAGAAGATCAATATGCTATCTGTTAATGTGAGTAGTTAACAAAATCATTTTTTAATAATATGGGAGTTTCATGTATAAATCCTCATGCACAGAAAACGTTTAAGATATGCGTTTTATTTCATATAATGAACAACACATTAAACTGATTTTCATTTTCACTTCTTTTATTCTCCTTTATCCGTGCCTTTAACCCTTCAGACGCCAAGAAAATCTGCAGACGGTGGATTACCATTCTATTATATTCTATTAAAATATTTGCATGGAAACTTAAACATTTGTTTCATTTGTTTGTTCTAAACCTAATCTGTGATTGATTTTCATAGTATTGTACGAATATATACATATTAAAGTTTTTTTTTCTTATTTATATATTTATTTATTTTTGCTGCCTCGATGTTCTAAACCTGAATTGTGATTGCTTGCTGATAGTATGGTTGGACTTCAGACCTATGTATGTGTGTTGCTGTTTTCATCAAAGAGAAAGTTGAAAAAGTATAAGGGGTTTTCCGGTATACCGGCCCTAAGTTGGCGGCGAGTTTGCAGAAGCACAAATTCACCATTTCTGCTTTAACTTGTAAATTTTGATACTCGTTAGATCCGCCTCATTAATGTTCTGCATACAAACACTTACAGAACAATTTATGTTTAGATATAACATATGAATAAAATAGCACAGATGTTCATCCTAAAAATGCCAGTTTTGTAAGTATTGTGGCCAGGTGAAATCAATTTAATCCCTCCAGCAAAAACCTGTTTAGCGAGCTGCCTGATTCTCCGTCTTTGATTTTCTTTTGCTTGAGTATTACGGTTATTTCATGCTGTCGAGTCCTGATCTTGTTTCATCTCTGCAGTCGTGTGATTTTAATGTTCTATGAGATGTTGCACTGATGAGTTGGCAGTCCTTCATGCAGACTGAACAAATTATTTGTTTAAACCACAACAGAACCAATGCCGAAAGCAGAAAGCCCCACCCCCAGTAAAAATCTTTTTGCTGACAGTTCCAAGACGGTTCTCCTGATACTGTTTATTATTGTTATAGTTCGTATTTCCATGTTTGTATTGCTTATATTTTCTTATTTCGTATAGACGTTTGGGCATTTAGTTGGCAATTAACTGTCCTAGTGAAGTGTTCATTATGGTGAAGTTGTTCTATGTTTGTATTTCTTTCCCTTTGGTGTCTTGGCTAGTATGTATGGGGTTATTGTATCGATTCCTAATCATTGCTACCACTGTTTTAGCGGCAAGCAAAATCGATTGAAGCCCCCTACCCAAGTAACAAAACTTTAAACTGACCGTTCCTAGGAGGTTCTTATGTTGTGGTTTGATATACCCAAAGCTGAAAGAGATCTAATGATTAAGAGTCAGTGCACTTACCCTTTAGGCCAGGAAGGCCAGTCTGTTCAATCTGAACAAGCTTATCGGAGTCAAAGTGGTGTAACTGTTAAATTTGTTTTGCTCCAGCATTTTAGTTAGTCCGCATCGCTGTTTTATTTCTGTAGTCGTTTGATTTTTATAATTCCGGAGATATAACACCGATTTGGTAAGAACCCTTCATAAGGACTGAAAAAAAAATATCTGTCTCTGGTATGGCCCATCGGAGTCTTACTGATGGTTTTCTTTGCTCTAGAATTTCAGTGGTTTCTTGCTGTCGAGTCCTCGCCGTTGTTTCATCTCTGTGGTTGTTTGAATTTTGTGTTGAACTGATGAGTTAGTAGGCCTTCATGCTGAACAAATTATATATCTAAATCGCGACAGAAGAAAGGGCGAGGATTTCGGCCCCGTAAAATCGATATAAGCCCCCAAATAGAACTCGTTCCACCGACCGTTCCAAGGCGGTTCCTCTGTTGCGGTTTATTTTTGAAATGGTCTGTCTTTGAGTGTGTGTGGCGCTTGTGATATTTTGTTTTGGATAGCCAATTGGCCATTTTGTGGGAAAGTACTGTCCTTTTCGCTTTCCGCTATTTATGTATCCATCGGGGTCTAGTTGTTTCGTGATTGTGATTCTTTCCCTTTGGTATCTCTGATGGGAGCTGTTGGTTAATTGTATTGATTACCAATCATTGCATTCACTTCTGCTTTGTATATGTGATAGAACCAATGGCGAGGATTGTGACCACGTAAAATCAATTAAAGCCCACCCCCTCCCACACCCAACCCCCAGTTACATTTCATGGTGGTTCTTTTTTCATGTTTTATCATAGTCCAAGTTCGTCTTTATATGTATGTATTGCTAATATCATTTTATTTTGGATAGCGGTTTGGACATTTTATGGGAAAGTAACTGGGGTTTTGGATATCCGGGTGCCATGTCTTTATCATGGTGAAAATGTTTTATGTTGGTGTTTCTTTCCCTTTGGTGACTTTTATGGGAGGTCTGAGGCAAATGTATCGATTCCCGATCACTTCTATTTATTATTATTATTTTACGGCCTTTCCAAGATTATTTCACTTATATATATAGCCGATCGTTAAGCAAAGGTGAGCTAAAACCCGAGTACCCGGCGACAAAACACCTGCCCCGTCGCTGTAGAACTTGGCATCCCACAAGTGACTCGTACCACAGCGGTGAGAAACCTTATGTTTAAGAGTCAGCGCTTTTATCCACTAAGCAACGTAGGCCCGTTCGATTATCTTTTTGAGATCTGAATGAATACGCTATGTCAAGCGTTTGTATTATCCTAATGCTTAAAACAAGAAATGTGTCCAAAGCACGTTTAGTCAGAGAAGATTGTATGAGACTGAGTGGGTAAGCATTCTAGTTTATATCTTTGCTGAGTTCAGATTGTTAGGAAACATTTTAGCTTGACGCTGTCTTATCATGTTTTATTGAAACACGGTACTACTTTCACCGTGAGTCATCTTTAGCAAATGCTTCATCAGTTTGGTTCACACATCCATCTTTCCGCAAATTAGTCCACTTGAGTACATATAAAAGCTCCGGCATTAATACCAAATAAACATATCTGGATATATACTTACCCCTGAGTTACTGGTAAACCGCTTAGAAGGTCTAAACCTGCCCAGGCAAAGGGAAACGAGTCAGACCGTCCTTGCATATAAACCTATTGGTTTCATTGGGCGGCAGGACTTGAGGTGTGTCGGCTAAAAGTCAGACAAAATTCGACGTAACGTCTGAACAATGACCTGAATAGTGTTGAACTTCAATTCAATCAAAATCTACCTCTAAGTATTTCGCGAAAAAATATCCTACCGTAGAAATAACCTGTTAAACTATGAAAACTTTCCGCTTTCCGTATTGAGGATACTTAGTATGATAACGGCCGTTTTATATAGAGGATCTTACATGAGTGCTCATGTATTATTGAATTTATTAAACGAGTTGAGGAAAAGGGATAAAATGCGAGGCTTTGCCGAGCATTTTATCCCTTTTCCTCAACGAGTTTAATAAATTCAATAATACATGAGCACAAATGCAAGATTCTATTTATCATATGGAATTTAAAACGCATTTTATTCTCGATTGTTTACAAAAATGTCAATATTCCGCCATAAGTCAACGTAACGTCGTTAAGGACGTCGCACATGTAACGTTACGGGACGTATCTAACTAATTTGCATATTTAATCCACTAGTGGATTATCGAAAATATTACATGGCATTATTACACTCTCAGACGTGACGTCATATGATAAAAAATCTAATTACAGCCACGTGCAACCTACCCAGCACCTTTGCCTGCGACAATGATGGTTTCGTAGACAAGAATTGCAAGTGCTTTTGTCCAGACGTATTAGAAGGTAACAGATGTGAGAATATAGTTGCAAGTCTAAGAAAACAAGGTAAGAAAATACCATTTTGAATTTATACTTCGGGTGTTTTTTTTTTATTAAATTCGTTTGTAGTTTCTCATGTCAAAGTTATTCTACCTTACTATAAAATTGTAAATCGAAGATGCATTTGAAAATCATCCATCCATCCGACGGAGAAACTCCAGAGCCTGCCTTTGTCTCATGGGTCGGCTCGGCTACACTTGGAACTCTTTAATGCACTGTATGCGCAGAAAAAAAATATACTAGTCTTTCATAAACATCTGGAAGTTTTCGACATAAAACTAAGTCTTTCATGACTACTTGACACAATATTTTTTGTAATACATTCTGCAATACATGAATGCTGACAAGGAAGGTAAAGCTCGTTTGGGGTAACAAATGACAAGATACACAGAACTTGTGGAAAAGTCATTTATGTAATAAATGACGCATACAAATTAGTATATGTAGAAAGTAAAAGCTACATGACAATCTATATCCACCAAACTGATGGTGCAAAAGAACATGCATTTACATCTTTAAATACGCCTTCGCCATAAACCGAAAAGGTGGGGCGTGCAGCCACTGAAGATAAGAGAATTAGGTGGATCTTACATGATGATAAAAAAAATCTATAACCTTTTGACTTCAAAATCTACCAAAAGTATGGGTAGGTGTCAGGGGCGGATGGTGAGTAATCAAAAGTTGCGAAAAGCAGTCTCACGTCTTCTGCCTATGATGGCTGAATCAAATCCAAGTCTTGGAATCTATCCACCGAATTTACATAGACCGGCTATCAATACATAGACTAGCAACTCGCGAAGCATTTCAAATACGCTTATCTTGTGGAAATGTTGCATACAAATTGTTATGTAGAAAGTAAAATCGACATGACAATCTATATCCACCAAACTGATGGTGCAAAAGGAACATGCATTTACATATTTGAATATGTCTTCGCCATAAACCGAAATGGTGGGGCATACAAACCGCCACAAGCAACGAGCTTGCGAAGCAACCTTCGCCAGCTTGTAGCTGCCCCAAACTCGATAATCAAAGTTGCGTAAAGCAATGTCACGTCTTTTGCCTATGATGACTGTATCAAATCTGACCTTGAAATCTATCCACCGAATTTACCTAGACGAGCTAACAATACATAGACTAGCGTCTAGTGAAGCTTTACAAATACGCTTATCTAATCAATAAGCCTAATTTATGTATTTCGTACATTGAAATTCAGCTACTATGGCCAGATAAAACTCGGACAATATTCTTTATGAAACCAAAAGTAAATGAGTTCAGTTTTATTTCAGTATGTTACTAGTCTAACATTGCGGCCCCGCCCATCCGAGCTTGAAGAAATAGATGCTCTGCATGATGCTTCCAAGCAGAGCTGAAACTGACCGCACATGAGTACTTGTAAACAGCTCAGAGGATCTAAGCTTGCCCAGGCAAAGCGGTGCCAGTCGGCCCGTCCATTTTTATTAACCCTATTGGTTTCATTGGGCGTGAGGGCTTGAGATGTCATTTCATCTCAATTTCGAGTAAAAGTCGCACAAAATTGGAAGCAACGTCTCCAAAATGACCTATACAGTGTTGACGGGGACGTTAAACCCCAAATCAAACAAAACTAGATAACATTAAACATGTTTTAACGACAATAAAATGGAACTGGGCACCAGTTTAAACATATGCATGACGTCCTTTACATACCCTATGTATTTTACACCCAGCTTCACGTAGCATGAGAAGAAACATAAGAACATTTTTCCTGTAGTTGTCCTGTATTAATGTTCCAACAAAATGCTTGTAAAAACGTCTAAGTAAGGTTATTCGAATGTATACATAGATGATCTAACAGGCATAGTCATTTCATATTAAATTATTGAGACGGGTCGCAGGCGAGTTTCTTTAAATTCATATAAATGTTTATGAAATAGCAATTTAAAATAGGATTTGTTTGCCGAGGAATTCCAATACAGAGAGAATCATGACGTGATTTGACATAAACCATGTCGTCTGCTGAGTGCAATAACGGTGTGACTGACATTTTGGCCAAAATAGTTTTTTTTTCATAAATGGGTGCCTTAGGACTTGACACACTTGGTAAATAAGTACTACAGCTGGATTCTGCCTAAATCATGATTTATTTCAGCATTTTGGAAACTTTTTTGTCATTTACACCGTTTTTGCTCTGACGTTTAGAAAAAAAAGTTTGCGAAAAAACAGTGTAAGTGCACTTACCCTTTTTTGCGCAAAGTTACCGGCCCCGATAGCTCAGTTGGTAGTGTGTCCGCTCCGGGGAACGGAAGGTCACGGGTTCGATCCCGGGCCGCGACATACCAAAGTCGTTAATATGGTACTAGCTGTTCCTCGCTTGGCACTCAGATTTACGGGGTAGAGCTAGGACTGGTCGACCCAGTGTCAGGATAATGTGACTGGGTGTGGCATCATGTAATTTGTCTGGGACATGAAACTTCAGTGAGGCAGCACTATAAAAGTGAGCATTGAGCTCCCTTTCGTAACCAGACACCGTCGTGATATGACTGAAAGATTGTTGAAAGCGACGTTAAACTCGAATTCACACACACACGCACATACATTTGCTCCAAGTTGTTTAATACCTAAAAATATTGAATCCTGCTGCTTGATATTTCAGAATAAACATGTAAGTACCATGCAGAATGTATAAAATATTACCTATTACCTACCCAGTGCCTTTAATTTACTGCTTTACCATGTAAAAGGCAAAGAAATAAAGTTTGTGTATTTACACCGTTTTAGCGCTGAATGCACTTACACCGTTTTTGCACCAAAACACTCGGCACAGAAATGGTGTATCAACCTTTAAACGCTACATATTTCTTTTCAAATAATATGGGTATGTATTAGTTATTGAAGGCCAGTCGAGACCTGCGATGCTAGTCCTATTAGTATCAGCCGATCTCCAGGAATCAAGTTTGTTACACGTTCGAGTGTACCATTAACCCGTGAACCATTAACAAATGCAGTGCAATGATTCGTTCATTAATGACACATTGTACATGCTGCCGTATTTTGGGAGGCTTTCAGCTGGAATGGATCTGTTTCTTCTGTCTCAATGCTGAGTATTTAACCTTTATTTTTACCAAATGGAATCTTGCTCTTTATATATATCAGGAGTCCGTTTCAAAATTTAGGGGTTTCAGCTTGTATTTTCATAAAAAATATTTGGAAAATGACTGAACTTTCAGCAAACAGTGATTGCCATGATCAGACGCCGCATTCTGAGCCTGAACTGTTTGCCAATTGCCCCTTTAGGTGTTTCTGGTACGTAATGGGTTAATGCCTCCGATGAGTGAAATTGGGGCATAGATTGTAGGTCCAGATTTCGGCGCTTTGATTAGGTTTACCGTGACTAACAACTTTTTTTTCTTATTAATAAACTAACTGTTTTTCTTATTAATAAATCAAATCCGATCAGATTTTAATTTGTTTATATTCATGTATTGGACAACCCTGTAAACCTCGCGTTATATAGAGACAACTAGGGTTTTATTTGACTGACTTGGGCTCCAAGACATAGGTTTCTGGTAATCGGTATGTGAACGATATCACCAGTTTTCACAAGAAAAATAACCGTTTTGAAGAAAATGAAGAAAGCGCTTTGTCACACAGGTGTTTTATCGGAATGACACAGCATAATACTCTTTTCGGTTGTCTAATATATTTCAAACAAAAACAAACCTGGAATATCGAGTCCCGTTACGAGACAGTGACATGGTGCAACAAGAAAAGTGGTCCTTCGAAGTTTTCCACCCAACAAACACTCTGATATGTCAGCGCATCCGCGGTTTGATCACACTCTTCACTGTGTTTGGTGGAATCCCTAGACCATTATGTGTTCATACAGAGTAATAAGACGTTATGCTTGTTGAATTGGTAGGCAGGCTAATTTGAGGCCTAGCTGAAGGTTTATTTAATTTTGTCGCGGCCCATATGATAAATGTTGAACCGTTGAAACGAAGAACACAATTATGGCACACTTTTCACTCCTACAGACTTAAACAGATGCCTTTTAAAACTGTATAGGTCCTGATGATTTTGCGCATAATACGTCCCTATCTTCAGGGTCTCCATTGTTTGTATTTTCTTTTGCGACAACTGAAACACTGATGCACTACTATGGGAGTCCGGACGTATCCCCAAATCAAAGATGGATTGCGTTAATTATCAAAGGTAGAAAGGCTGTCTGGCGTAAGTTTTCCTTGCCAAACATGTCAGGATATGAAAATATGTTAGTAAGTAGGTTCTGCCTTTTCCAGAATGTGCCTCAGATATTATTGAGCTGGGAATTGATGACACCTTCACTCTTCTGTCTCCTAACAACACCCCATTTAGCTACGGAACAACGAAATGTGCTTGGATTGTAAAGGTAAGTTACGTTTCCTAATATGGCACGGAGAGGTCAACACGAAGCAAAGGTGAAAATTAGCTATGATAGCGAAAGGTGTTCTTCGAGCATGAGTGCACAGCGTCGACCATGATCGCTCAGCGACAAAACTGAGTAACATGCGGACCAATTCTGTTGCTGCAAAACCTTTGAAGACTCTATGGCACTTTTACCATGATCCTTCCCGTCACTCTGAATCATGAAGAGCAAATGTCAGTTTTGGCGACAGAAACTGCACTGTGCTGGTTAACCGCCTAGCCCAGGGAAAGTATGCTCAGCTGACCTGATATAATGTTGGCTGGTTCGTTGAACTCGAAACAAAAGCAGCTTCATATGATTGTTGAAAATATCTCAATGTTCAAAAAGCAGCCCTGCTCCGGTGGATACTTGCTTTACATAGGCTAATGTAAGAAAATAAAAGTAAAACATAAAGCAATACTTGTCATTTATAAAACTGGTACGCCGTATAGGACCATCATGGCAGTCTTGAACAACAATCAGACTTCAGTATTCAAACATTCAAATTTTTTGGCTCACATAACCGTTATAGCACCAAAATAATTCCTTGTTACAGGTATGATCTTTGAATGCGCTTCTTGTAGATGTATTCAGTAGATGTCAGCGGATGGGTTTTTACCTTATATATCGCATCAGTCGTAATGCGCACGATAGATTTTAAAATACCACACAAATGTTTTAAATGTGTGCCTTTCCCAGCAGACTTCATATATGCCTTTCCCAGCAGACTCCTTCAGGTATTGTTAATTTGCCGACACACTTGCTGCCAGTGGAGTAACATTTTCGCGATATTCACGTTTGGCACGAACTTTACAGACCTTCTCAGTAGAATGCGCTCTTGTGTCTGGCAGATTTCTCTGGTTCATCCTTAAAGCCAATCACCAGATAAGCATTTGAAGCAGCCCATGTGAATATGTCACTTATCACATAGGCAACCAGCAAAAGTTTAGACGAGCATACGTTCAATCTCTCCAGAGCATTTGCCGTTCATAACATATACAAGTGCAATTGACTTATTGTCTGTTCAAATTAATCCCGGACTGATGCATAAATTGCACGGTCCATTTACATATCCGACGACAAAACTCAGCAGACTTCGACCTTTTTCTTGTTGTTTACGAAAACAAATAAAGAAACATAAAGTTTCGAGTGTGTGACTTATTGCGCCAGATTACATCACGAAAACATGCCTATATAATTTAGACCCCCTTGAACCCCACTTTCATATACTAAAACTGGAGTTTACCGGTGTAAACCATATTTTTCTTATTTCTGCTCTAAAATGTAGATTGTGGGTGCTCGTTAGAACCGCCTCATCGAGTACCAACTCCCAGTATTTTGAGCAGAAATAAGAAAAAATATCACATTTTTTCATCGTAAATTTTTCATTTTTTCGGCAATAAAGGTTATAAAGTATTTGTATAGGCATGTTTTCGTTATAAGCCGAATGGTTGGAGCACAAGGATAACAAATAAAAATAAAAAATGAGTTCCTTTAAAAGCAATGAAAACATTCATAAGAAAGAAGATGGGTCATACTACGTAGTTTCGGCTAAAAAGCCTCATCAGTGACCCTGTAATGATCCGGCAAAGAAAGCCAGAGGAAACATACTGCAATTTTGCAAATTTCGAATAGGCAGTCGATACAAAGACTGATATAAATGAAATTGGGGTCCATAAAATTAAAAACCTGTCTAGAATATGAGTCTAAACCAATAATTTATTTCTGATTTCTCAGAATATTCACGCTGATCTCAAAGGACCAAAAGTAAAATATAAACTACACTATGGTTGATGTACGGGGAGACGTTTTACGGCCGCCACACGGCACAACACCAGCTGCAGTGAAGGCAAATAAAAATCAAAAATGAGTTCCTTTAAGAGCAATGAAAACATTCATAAGAAAGAAGATGGGTCATACTACGTAGTTTCGGCTAAAAAAGCCTCATCAGTGACCCTGTAATGATCCGGCAAAGAAAGCCAGAGGAAACATACTGCAATTTTGCAAATTTCGAATAGGCAGTCGATACAAAAACTGATATAAATGAAATTGGGGTCCAAAAAATTAAAAACCTGTCTAGAATATGAGTCTAAACCAATAATTTATTTCTGATTTCTCAGAATATTCACGCTGATCTCAAAGGACCAAAAGTAAAATATAAACTAAACTGTATTCGTGCCTTAGAATCCAACAGCATTTTTAGCTCACCTGACCAAAGTTCATGGTGAGCTTTTGTGACTCTGTGGTGTCTGACGTGGTCGTGCGTCGTCGGTCGTGCGTCGTCCGAGCGTAAACTTTTCTTGTGAACACGCTAGAGGCCACAGTTTTGGTCTAATTATCGTCCAACGTGTTTAGAATCATCATGGTCACAATATATGGGTTAAGTTTGAATATGGATCATATCAGGTCCTAAAGAAGGTTAGTAGGTCAAATCACAGAAAAACTTTGTGAACACTCTAGAGGACACAGTTTCCGTTCAACCATCATCAAATCATCTAGCAATATCTTGGTAAAGTTTGAACATGGGTTATGTTGGGTCGAAACGAAGGTCAGCAGCTTAAATCATAGAAAACCTTGTGAACACTCTAGAGTTAACAGCTTTGATCCAATCACTATCAGACTTGTTCAGAATTATCATTTTGACAATAGCTCGGCCAAGTTCGAATATGGGTTATTTCGGGTCAGAAAATAGGTCAGTAGGTCAAAACATAGAAAAACCTTGTGAACACTCTAGAGTCAACAGTTTTGGTCCAATCTTAATCAGACCATCTCAGAATGATTATCTTGACAATATCTCGGTCAAGTCGGAATATCGATATGGGTCATGTCGGGTCAGAAAATAGGTCAGTAGGTCAAATCATAGAAAAACATTGTGAACACTCTAGAGGCCACAGTTTTGGTCCAATCATCACCAAAGTTGCTCAGAATGACCATCTTCCTAACATCTCAGAGAGGGTCATGTAAGGTCAAAAAGTAGGTCAGTAGGTCATTTTGTCATAACATTTGAACAGTTTGAGATAGAAAAGAGAAGTAAAGGGAATGATCAGGAATCAATACAATAAACCAACAGCTCCTATCAGAGACACCAAAGGAAAAGAAACACAAACATGGAATAACTAGATCCTAATAGACACCACTATATCGGAAAGCTTAAAGGACAGTTACTTTCCCACAAAATGGCCAAATGGCTATCCAAAACAAATATTTTAGCGATACAAACACTCAAAGACATACCATTACAAACATAATACAAAAACATGACCTGTCACTTTGACCTGTTCCTACTTTATCCTAATTTTGAACCATTTGCGAAAGAGCCTTCATATTTGGCATGTAGGTTTCTTGTGACAAGGGCTTCCAAGACATTTTGACCTGTGAGCTACTTTATCATAACCATTGAATCATTTGAGATATAGCCTTCATCTTTGGCATGGTTCATTGTGACAAGCTTTCTTGTGTCAAGGGTTTCCCATCCATACAAAAATTTTGACCTGTGACCTTCACTTTGACATGTGACCTACTTTGTTTTAACCTTTGAACCATTTGTGATAGAGCCTTCACAATTGGCATGTAGGTTTCTTTTACAAGGGCTTTTAACTCATACAAAATAATTCTGACCTTAAATTTGACCTGTGACTTTCTTTATCATACCTTTTGAGCCCCCCCCCCCCCCCCCCCACACACACACGTGTCACCATGAAGCATTGTAAGTTAGACTGAGCAGTTCATATCCATATGGTGCACTAGGACGTCACCCTCAGTGTCCACACAAGGGTACCAGATAGTGTCATATAAGTCGGCTCTGTATTGTCAATGGGAACATTTGAAAGACTTCGTCCTCAAGAAAAAAATATTTTCGAAGCAATGTTTCATGAATTGCTGAAAATTCTTTCGCGCCAATGAACATGGTATTCACCAAGACTAAAAATATACAACCCTTGAAATGACTTCTACTCTCTACTCATAAATATTTGAAATAATTCAACAGATATCTTTCTGGGTCACCATTGACCACAATTGCTCAAACCATAGACTCAACTTTATATTACCTACTGTTTTATTTAGCCGGCCTCGGTAGTTCATTCGGATGCGCGTCTGACTGATGAACAGGAGGACGCGGCTTCGATACCTGCCGGGGTCGGCAACATTATTTCGTGGAGATTGATCATGAAATCTTTTCTACGGTCATTCTCTCCCTTCCGCTGATTCAAGAAGGGCAGTTGTCAATTTCTGTCGAAAGAATGAGCACTGTACTGGTTAACCGCTTACATATAAGCCTGCCCAGGGAAGTGTGGATAGGTAAACTGACCGGCTCAGAAATCACCTAAATAGTGTTGACTGGGCCATTGAATTCCAATACGAACAACCAATACAAACAAACTAATTAATTTGCATAATAAAGATCGGGTGAGCGATCCAGGGCCATTATGACCCTCTTGTTAATTATTATTATTATACTTATTATTATTATACTTATTATTATTAATGTGGATAAAGAATTTAAAAAAAAAAAACACGTCATTTTCACTTATTCCGCATCACAAGACAAATCTTTCTGGACATGGATATTTGTCGTCAAATAAGTCCTGCAGTAATTTACAGTCACAGACAGAAAATACAAATCTCTCCGCTCTAGAGGTCGCAGGCAAAGCAGATGTCTCAACGTTGCCAGCCTCATTCTGCAGAAAATACAAAGATCTTATATATTCAATGCATCGCTGAAAGCAGTACGAAAACTGCGAGTGGAATAGAATGGGATAGAATGTTATGGTATTGCATTGTGTATATGTCAGAAATTAAAAGCAAACTGTTAATAAATGATAAAAAAGAGACTTAAAATATTTTGGAAAAAATAGACATTGAAAGGTACAACACACATGGATCGAGTCACAGACCTCACGATTTCAAAATATAACCAGTTGTTTAATCTAATGTATATTCAATATCTATTTTTATGGAACGGTATTTAGGTAAAACTTAACATGTGAAAGATGCACATTTCAATATGCGAATCAGGCATTGCAGTTTGCAATATTGACATTCCAGTATGTAATGTACACTACGTAACTTGTATCATGCACATTCTTATCAGGTATTTTGCAATATTAACGTTCCATTATGCAATGTGCACTACGAGTTTGTATGTTGCACATTCTATTATGCGAGTCTGACATTGTATTTTGTAATTTTAACCTTTCATTATGGAGAATCTAACAACAGTATCTAACCTCTATTTTGCATTTTGAACTATGCACTACGTAGAACGTTTTACTGTATTCCATTTTGAACCTTTCCACGCATCGTGGAAAATTCAATTTATCCTGTTCCAGTGCTAAAGGTGCTAACTCTCGAATACGGCATTTTTCAAACGTTTGGCACTAGATCGTATACAGAAAAGGCCATATAGACACCACAAAGGCATTGTGAAACAATCGCAGCCCTATGTCTGTGCACCCAGCCTATCTACTAATAGTTCCCGGAAAATAAGGGATAGGGAAGAGAAGAAAGATGTTGAAATTCAACTATTTACAAAATCTCGATTTTTCCCACTCACCTCCATTGGGACCCTTACCAGGGAATCTGACACGATCACAGCTCAATTTCAATGTAGCCATGGAATCTGTCAGCTCCATAAACATAACAGTTTCCAGAAAATACAAACAACAACAACAACTACTACGATCAGGGGGTCGCGGGTTTGATAATCTCGGTTCGACAAAAAATTCTTTCGTGGAGATTGCTCATTGAGTTTTTTCTACGATTTTTCTCTCAATCTCGGTGATTTAAGAAGGACAGTTGTCAGTTTCCTGCGAAAAAATGTGCACTTTACTGGCTAAGCGCTAGCATATTAGCATGCCCAGGGAAAGTGTAGGTAAAAAGGTAAACTTACAGGCTCGATATGACCTAAATATTGTTGACTCCTAACGAACAAACAGAACTACTACTACTACTACTACAGTACCATTACTGCTACTACTACTACTACTTCTACTACCATTACTACTACCAATGCTACAACTACTACTACTTCTACTACTAGTGACCTATACAGTGTTGACGGTGACGTTAAACATTCTACTACTACTACTTGTAGTGGTGGTGGTGTTACAACCACTATTAGGGACACTACCACTTCAAACCAAATAACCACTACTCTTTGTCCACATGAACGACAACAACAACAATAACAACTACTACTACTTCTTCTACTACTACTGCTGCTGCTGTTGCTGCTGCTTCTACCACTGCTGCTGCTTCTGCTACGACAACTGTTGCTATTACTTCTAATTTTACTACTACAACAACAACTACTGCCACTACTAATGCTACTTCTACTACTACTAATACTACTACTACTACTACCACCACTACTACTTCTACTACTACTACTACTACTACTACTACTTGCCCACTTCGTTCCGAAACTGGCGCGCTTCCGTTTCTAACGTAAATTTACGACCTGTTGTCACTTGAAGGATTCTAGCGCCACCGTACTTCAAACTTGGAACTGCAAGTTGCAAAATCGATAATTGAATTTCGAACCTAATGATGAAACATGCAGTCAGAGCGAGCCGAATATCAGCCAAAACACGGGATGTGGCCGATTTAACAACTGAAAACAGTGCGACGAATTCCTAAAGCTACATTATGCGATGATAAGAACAGAGTCCGTAAAGTGTAATGCCAGACAGTGAAATGCTGGTATGGAGATTAAAATAAGTATGGAAAGTATGGTAAAAACTGCATCATACAAGATACATAGTGCACATTACATACTTGAAAGCGCATATTGCAAAATGCAAGGCATAGTCGCACATTAGAATGTGCATCATTCACATTTTAATTTTTACCTAAATACCGTTCCATAATTTTTCTACTAATTTGCTTTAAGTGAGATTACGGAAACGCACGAAGCTAAAAATACCTTAAGCATTTACCCTGTAATATATGCAAATTGTTTTCACTGGTCATGGTTAATTTGAACAGACAATACCTTCATGAAACTCATTGTATTTGGTTGCAGGTGCAAATTTAAATATTGGTCATACTGCAAAGAAAATTGTATGCGTTTGATTGGGCAGCGCAATGGCGATTATTTGTCATACAATATGTAAGCAACAACAAGTTTTACTCGCTTGTGCTCGCCTTTGTAGAATTGCGATGTACGCAGTCTTAGTTCATCCAACAGTCTGCGAATAACAAAATTCTTTGGACAACATATGTACAAACATATGTCGTGAACATTTTGCAGTACAACAAATTCGGTATTTTGAATATTAAAAGTGCGATATGGAATCATATTCCACAACAGAAAGCGCAACCGAATCGGGCAAATATCGCTTTCAGGCGGGGAATGTGATCCCGTTTTCCCCGTCAACAATAAACTAACTAATAACGTTCATCAAAGTCATACGTCAGGGTTTGTTATTTGGCTGTGCATGCGCATTTAAATACCATATACAGTGAAATCCGCTATTAAAACCACCAAAAGTTGGGACAAATTCCACCTTTAAAAGCTTATTTTGAAGGTTACACTTAAAATTCCTTTGTGTTTTCTGGCCACAGTGACCTCTGGTCAGGGACATCTTTGGGAATGTTCAAAAGTGGTCTTTAAGACCACTTTTAAACAGTCTCAAAGGTGGGCTTGATAGAGGAATTCCACTGTAACGTTAACGGACACTTTCTCAAGAGTTGGCTGATATTGAAAAGTATGTTCATTTGTTAATGCAAGGTCAACTCGCAAGCGCATCCTACATTCTGCTTGAAGCAAGAAAATTTAATCTAATCCATTTATCTTTCGTTGATAGGGTAAAACATGCATTGAAAAGCATCCAATTCCACAAACATAAATTATATTGAGTCAGAACCAGAAAATAAGCATAGTTTACATAATAGCGGATCAAGATATGGTTTTGGTTGTTTGATTTGAGGTTTAACGTCTCCGTCAACACTGTAAAGGTCATTTTGGAGACGTTGCTTCCATTTTTGTAAGACTTTTACCCGACGTTGAGATGAAATGACATCTCAATCACCGTCGCCCAATGAAACCAATAGGGTTTATAAGCGTGGGCGGTCCGACTCGCACCGCTTTGCCTGGGCGGGCTTAGATCCTCCAAGCCGTTTACCAGTACTCGTGAGCGGGTTGGATTTAGCTCTGCGTGGAAGCATCGTGCAGCCCATATATTTCTTCAAGCCCTTATGGGCGGGGCCGATCAAGATATTGTCGAAATATTGTTGATTTGTTTGTTTGTGTTGGACCTTAACGGCCCATTCAACACTCTTTTAGGTCAATTTTGAGCCGATCAGTTTACCTATCCACACTTGTCCTAGGCAAGCTTATCCGTAAGCGGTTGACCAGTACAGTGCACATTCTTTCGCCAGAAACTAACAACTGCCCTTCTTGAATCAGCAGAAGGACAGAATGACCGTGGAAAAGATTCCATGATCAATCTCCAGGAAAGAATATTGCCGAACCCGGCTGGTATCGAACCAGCGTCTTCCTGATCACCAGTCAGACGTACATCCGACTGAGCTACCGAGGCCGGCTAGAAATATTGTTGAAACTAGTATGGTTTCACATTAATTCATGGAATAAGATGCCAAAAGGATCAAGTGAGGTATATAGTTATATCATGCCACGCTGGTTGACATGTTGCGATCTATGATTGTTGGTTCTCGTGGACAACACTTCATTTTAATAATGTCCTAACATTACTATATCGTGATAAGGTATGCTGTTAGGTCATGACGATGTATGGCAAAATATGAATTGACGACAGCCATGTTATAATCTGCTGGATAACAACTGCAAGAACTCGCGATAAATGCGGGCAAAAAAAATATTTTGATTCTAAAATAATACAGAATTACAGGAATGTGTTGTAGTAACATTTTCTTGAGTCGGATATTGGTAGAGGTACACATTTCACAAACCTCTGGTTGCACGTTAATTGCGGGTTACACAAATCGTTCGGATGTGTTTTTATCTCTTTTAATCGACGTCCCGTCTTCACATGACCTTAGCTGCTGGTGGGACGTAAAACGCAAACCGGCACACTCAATTTGCAATTACTGCTTCTTCTCTCGAAGAAAAGAACAGAACAAAACTTTATTAACTAAAGTCAACATTATGATATACAAGGATTTACAAGCATTCAAGTATAGTATAAAAGGCAATACGGAGCTATCAAAATAATTTTCTGGGGCAGTATGTTCGATTTTAAATCAGGCATGGTAAGTGAGCCGTTGATGTTTGTGAAATAGAACCTGTAAAATCATAATAATTATATCCTATTACAGAGTCCCGTTGGCAGCAAAATGACGCTAGCTGTGAAGTTGGATGATATTCCCCGAAACAGCAGGCAACACAAGTGTTTTCACAGTCTGGAAATAAGATACAATCTTATTGGTCAATACGGACCCAGGTATATTTCCCATTTTCTTTAGGATGTCTTATTTTATTTTATGGTCAATTCCTCCGCCACATATCGACCCCAAGTCCAATATACAATACATTACAGGATTTATTATAACAGTTATTACATATGGAAGGGTGCACTTGGACGAGAGAGATGAGAAGTTAACAAATTGTCATTCCTGAAAAATTAACTGGAGTTGTACGGAATGTGATAGACAGATGGGTGCGTTTTTGGATGGATGGATGGATGGATGGAAGGCTGTTAAAGAGAAGGAAGGCTGGCCAGGAGATGTTTGAATGGGTGTATGAGTTGGTGCGGTGCTATGGATGGATGGCTGTTGGACAAATATTTCTTTCTGTATCGTTAGGTATTGAAGTAACTCTAAAACGCTACGTTCAATGCGATGGTGTTACGTTGCTCAAAGTAACGTAAACAAAGCAAGGCCCATCTTGTCATATCAAAAGCTAAAGCCCCATGTTCAGACAGCATGTGAATTTCATGATTTGAATATGGGTCTAATTATTTGAGCACGGCTTTCGTCTGGAAGAATTGTATTCGGCCTAAATATATGTACAGGTCGATTGCAGACTTCGGCTGTGTGCGCATGTTCGTATATCCCTCATCGCTTGTAGCGGCCTAATAAGATACGTAAAACAAGGGTGACAACCTACGTCATAGCAGAGATGTCGTATACATTTCAGTATCAGCCTTATTGGTGCAAATATGGTAAATAAAATGCTGCCAACTAGATATGTACATTACCAGTCTACAGAAAACATATTTCAGCTGGTTTACGCATAATATTTGCATTCAATTGGTGAACTAATTTCACATGGGTTGAAAAAACTACGCAGTATGACCCATCTTCTTTCTTATGAATATTTTCATTGCTCTTAAAGGATCTCTTTTTTGATTTTTATTTGCCTTCACTGCAGCTGGTGTTGTGCCGTGTGGCGGCGGTAAAACGTCTCCCCGTACATCAACCATAGTGCAGTTTATATTTTACTTTTGGTCCTTTGAGATCAGCGTGAATATTCTGAGAAATCAGAAATAACTTATTGGTTTAGACTCATATTCTAGACAGGTTTTTAATTATTTGGACCCCATTTTGATTTATATCAGTCTTTGTATCGACTGCCTATTCGAAATTGGCAAGATTGCAGTATGTTTTCTCTGGCTTTCTTTGCCGGATCATTACAGGGTCACTGATGAGGCTTTATTAGCCGAAACTACGTAGTATGACCCATCTTCTTTCTTATGAATATTTTCATTGCTCTTAAAGGATCTCTTTTTTGATTTTTATTCGAAAGCTTGCCACTAGATTTGATTCGACGCTGCGAACAGTCGTGGATCAGACATCATTGCCAAATCAGCTTCTGTCGAATTATGTAAAGGTAGAGCCACATTTCGAAGACAGATTTCAGTATGTTTGGTTCTTTTATGACCTAATGCACCGACTGCGCCTAATTGTCGTGACGAATACCTTTAGTGTAGTAGCACGTTCAAAACAAACTAATGGTTACAACATCACTGCAATGACGTAGGTTATTCCCCTGTAATAGTAGCACCTTCTACTAATAAGAAACGTTTTCGTGGCACACAAGGTCAACATAGATTCTGATCAGTCTGTACATACATGATGGCTGGTCAGAGCCTTTTCTGTCCACTGGGTATATGGCCTAAAGCAATCCCAAGAAATGCTGCAATATATGCCATACTGAACTGGCGTTATCAGGGGTTTGTTTCGTTTGTTTGGTTTGAGATTTTACGTCGCCGTCAACACAAAGCAGGTCATTTTGGAGACGTCGCTTCCAACTTTGTTGGACTTTTACCCAGCACTGAGATGAAATGACACCTCAAACCCTAAGGTCCAAAGCATTACGGGTTATATGCAGGAGCAGTCTGACTCGCATTTCCCTGCTTGGACGGACGTTCCCCCGACACGCATTTCTCTGCCTGGACGGACGGTTCATCCACTACTCATGTGCGGCCGGTTTTACATCTGCTTGGAAGCATTATGCAGGCCAATCTATTTCTCTAAGCCCCGATGAGCGTGGGGGGGGGGGGCTCGTTATGGATGAACTATATAGTGTTTGTTTGCTAAAAAGACCAAAATATAAATCTTGGAAGCAATGTAGCGATATACTATACAGGCGTTCCGTTAACATTTTAGCCTAGCCAACACTCAAATATTCTTATGCATCAGTACTGTACCTTGACTTGAAACGACGGCCTAAATAACTTTACTTGACACATCATTTCTATGTTGTCAGCCCCATGTACATTTTACTTAAAATCCTTGCCTTTTGCATGCATTCTCTTTGTATAATCATTTCGCGCGATGGGACATATTTAGGAGAACACAACTGAATGCATTTTTCTATGATATATAATGGGTTCTCGTTAATTGTCTTCAATCTTTTTTGTATTTATTTTATATCATCTTTCTTTGTTTTGTATACAGATTCTGTGGCAATACCGACCACCCGCTGCATCTCCAGTCCACCGGTAATGTTGTCATGGTTATTCTGCATGCTGAGAATGATCGGTACAGTGGAAAAGGGTTCGAAGTAAAGTTTTCTACTGGTATGATGCCGTCCAAGTTGCTGAATATTACAATGACCAGAACACGGTTGTGCCTTTCAGATCACGCATCACAAAAACACACCTATATTATTTTGACCCCCTTTAAACCCTAGATTACTGTTATGTATCAGTTTTTCTTATTTCTGCTAAAAATAGATTATCATTTGTTTAAGCGCCTCGCTGAGATGTAGACTTTTTTATCTGAAAATTTTCATTATTTTTGTGGTGACGTTTTCAATGTATTTGAATAGGCGTGTTTTCGTAATGGGTATATGACAAAATCTTCAAGAAATTGATAAACACATACGCAGATCAGCCTCTTCCCATCGCGAAAACACGCCTATTAATTAGGGCCCCGCACTGAAAGTGTGGGTGCCCTATAGTAATCACTCTGTCTGTCCGTCTGTCCGTCCACAAATTTTTTTATCCTCCATAACTTTTTATTATTCCTGGATGGATTTAAATATTACTTGGCATCACTCTGTCCGTCCGTCTGTCTGTCTGTCTGTCTGTCCGTCTGTCCGTCCACAAATTTTTTTATCCGCCATAACTTTCTTATTCCTGGATGGATTTAAATATTACTTGGCAGAAATGTTAACCATAATGTGATGGAGTGTTGCGCGCAAGACTCAGGTCCGTACCTCAAAGGTCAAGGTCATACTTAGAGGTTAAAGGTCAAAAAAGGGTCTTTCCTGTGTCCAATTAATAACTTTGTTATTATTCCTGGATGGATTTAAATATTACTTGGCAGAAATGTTAACCATAATGTGACGAAGTGTCACACGCAAGACCCACAGCCGTACCTCAAAGGTCAAGGTCATACTTAGAGATAAAAGGTCAAAAAAGCGTCTTTTTATTGTGTCCAATCTATAACTTTTTATACCTGGATGGATTTAAATATTACTTAGCAGAAATATTAACCATAATGTGACAGTGTGTCACGCGCAAGACTCAGGTCCGTACCTCAAAGGTCAAGGTCATACTTAGAGGTGAAAGGAAAAAAAAACGTCTTTTTTAACATCAACATTTTCCTACTCCTCTGATAGCGCTGCCGGGGCCCTAGTCAGTTTCACTGACAGCTCTAGTTTTGACCCCCTTGAACCCCACTTTTGTATAGTAAAACTGGGTTTTACAGGGGGTAAACATTGGTTTTCTTAGTTCTGCTCTAAAATATAGATTGTGAGTACTCGAGTACCTACAATCTATATATTGAAAAGAAATAAGAAACATATCAAAATATTTCATCTTAAAATTTTCGATTTTTCGGCAATAACGTTTACAATTTATTTGTATAGGCATGTTTTCGAAATGCTTCACCTTGTCTAACCAGACTCCTCACTTTTTGGATAGCCCTGAGATGATGATGATGTTTTCGAGGTTAACGACGCGCCAACCTTCTTTGTGGGTCATAAGCGTCAACGGTCACACGTGAGAACCAATCTTTTGCAAATGTTCTCCATGTACTCTCTGACCCCACCCATAGGGGCTTGAAGAAATATATGGGCTGCATGATGCTTCCACGCAGAGCTGGATCCGGCCCGCACACTAGTCCTGGTAAACCGCTTAGAGGATCTAAGCCTGACCAGGAACCGCGGTGCGAGGCAGACCGTCCATGCTTATAAACCCTATTGGTTTCATTGGGCGACAGGGCTTGAGGTGTCATTTCATCTCAATGTCGGGTAAAAGTCCCACAAAATTGGAAGCAATGTCTCCAAAATGACCTTTACAGTGTTGACGGTCACACGTGAGAACCAATCTTTTGCAAATGTTCTCCATGTACTCTCTGACCCCACCCATAGGGGCTTGAAGAAATATATGGGCTGCATGATGCTTCCACGCAGAGCTGGATCCGGCCCGCACACTAGTCCTGGTAAACCGCTTAGAGGATCTAAGCCTGACCAGGAACCGCGGTGCGAGGCAGACCGTCCATGCTTATAAACCCTATTGGTTTCATTGGGCGACAGGGCTTGAGATGTCATTTCATCTCAATGTCGGGTAAAAGTCCCACAAAATTGGAAGGAACGTCTCCAAAATGACCTTTACAGTGTTGACTGGGAAGTTAAACCTCAAATCAAACAAACAAACAAACAAATCTCCATGTACTCTGTTTTTCGCCTCTCTCTAATTAATCAACACCTAGCTGTTAGATAAAAAATCTTCAAATAACCATAAACACATAATTTCAGTAGGCTTTAACAGTAACTTTATTTTATAGGTTATCATGGCAGTGTGTGTATTCCCAATCCTTGCAGTGGAGCTAATGTATGCCATGATATTGGAAATGGAGAATACCAGTGCAAATGCCCTTCAAACTTGCTCGGAACAGACTGCAGCATTGTGGGTAAGATGCATTTTGGCGTATCCATGCGCTGATGTTATAAAACATATTCATGCTAGACTCACTCGGGTAATTGTCGCCCGACGTTAGTCGTCGGGGACTACAGTAATAGGTTTGTTCGTTTAGTCCGTCCGTCTGTCCATCCGCCGTACCGTTAGTCCGTCCGTGCGTCCGTCTTTCCGTCAACATTTTTACTGTCTTGACATCGCAAGTCCTCCTACAGTTCGTTTATTCCGTCCATCTGTCCATCCGCCGTACCGTCAGTCCGTCCGTGCGTCCGTCTTTCCGTCAACATTTTACACTGTCTTGACATCGCAACTCCTCCTACAGTTTTATACCAATCAGTTTGAAACTTTGCTTTTGTTTACGCCATGGTATGAGGTTGTGCGTGTGGTTTTGACATAATTCTCAGATCATTTTTGTCACTTTTTTCACATTTTTAAAGTGTACCCACAGTCTATATTTTGAGCAGAAATAGGAAAAATATCAGTTTTTCGTCTAAAATTGTCGTTTTGTAGGTGGTAAAAGTTACAATGTACAGTTGAAATTCGATGGCTCGAACCTTCAGTTGAAATACAGTAGGTACCTCTTGTCATCGCAACTCCTCTTACAGATTTATACCTTTGTATGTGTTTGTGCATGTGGTTTGGACACATTTTTGGTATCAATTTTTGTCACTTTTTCACATCGTGAACTTAGTCATATTTAACTTTCAATTGATATACAATAGGTACCTCTTGTCATAGCAACTCCTCTTACAGATTGATACCAACCATTTTGAAACTGTGTTTGTGTTTTTACCATGGTATGAGGATGTGCATGTGGTTTGGATATAAATCTTGGATGAATGTTTGTCATTTTTTTCACATTGCGAACTTAGTCATTTTAACCAACAACTGATAGACAGTTGGTATCCTTTATCATCTAAACTCCTAATACAGTTTTATACCAATTATTTTGAAACCTCACATGTGTTTTCTACATGGTATGAGGACGTGCATGTGGTTTGAATATAAATCTTGGATCAATTTTTGTCATTTTTTCACATTGCGACCTTAGTAATTTTAAACTTCAAACGATAGGTAGTAGGCAGCTCTTTTCATCACAAATCCTCTTACAGTTTGTCTGTTTGTTTGATGAGGTTTAACGTCCCCGTCAACACTGTAAAGGTCATTTTGGAGACGCTGCTTCCAGTTTTGTGGGACTTTTACCCGACATTGGAGATGAAATTACATCTCAAGCCCTGCCGCCCAATGAAACCAATAGGGTTTATAAGCATGGACGGGCCGACTCGCACCGCTTTGCCTGGGTAGGCTTAGATCCTTTAAGCGGTTTACCAGTACTCGTGTGCGGGTCGGTTTCAGCTCTGCGTGTAAGCATATCATGCAGCTCATATATTTCTTCAAGCCCCGATTGGCGTGGGGTGCTCCTCTAACAGTTTTATACCAAGAAACCTTGCAGGTGTTTTCTCCATAGATAAGAGAATGTGCATGTGGTTTGGATATAATTCTTGGATGAATTTTAACTACTTTTTACATATGTGAACTTAGTCAGTTTCTTACCTCCGATATACAGATTGTGAATACCTCTTAAATTCCAATATTCATTTCTTCTGCCTTAAAAAAAAAAAAAAATTTTGGCTGGGGCAGGTAAGGAGCAGGTGCGACATCGAAGTTGAATCTATATTTATGTAATTATTTATTAAATTTTATTAATTGTCCCTGTTGAACCTTGATCACCTATTGTGGGGAAGAGGGAGCGGGTTGCTGTGCTGTTTGATATTATTTTTATATATCTTTTTTCGTTTTCCTCAGCGTTAATTACTCTTCCTCTACGTACCATGTGCAGGCTGTGATCTTTGATTGTGGCTTTCTTTTCCTGGGCATTTATGTCTATAGTTTTCTTCTTAAATCATTCCGTTCCGATATCAGAGATGGTTGTCATGGTGGCCATCTTAAAATTCTTTCAAGGACATCTTCTCGTGAACTGTAGACAGATTGATTTGAAATTTGAAGGGAGGCATCCAGCGAGACATGAAGATTCAGGTTTAAGAATTGCTAAAAGTGGCCCCTTTTAGATTTCCCAGATGGCCACCGGCCCCGCGCCTGCCCGGGGGGTAGAAATATGGCGGCTGCCTTCGGGAGTGTGGCAGAGTGGTAAGACCCCACCGAAAACAGTCCCATTGCCGAGACCACCCGGTGCCTCGAAATAGGTGGCTGCCTTCAGCTTCTGTGGCAGTTGGGTAAAAGCCTCCAACATACAGAACAATCGTCCGTTCGACCGGTATTATCTTGTAATTCAATTTATTCAAATGCATCTTACCAAATTTTTTACAATTCACTACGCGAGATCTATCCTTTTAAACCTTTCCTATCTCATGTTACTACCACGCTACATTTGTATGTGTATCATCATTGCTGGTGGGTCGCGCACCACAAAGAAGAAACCTCATCTGTATATGTTTGTACTGTGTATGTGTCACTTTTTCATGCTCCTTCACTCTGCACATCAATGAAAGATGCATTTTAAATACGTTATTAGATAAGTAACTTGTCATTTCATGTTACCCCAAAGTTATTTTATGTTACATCAATGTTAACAGAATTGGATACTTATCACGAAGTTCTGAAGTGTTCGTCATCATCTAACACAGCTTTATTCTATATTAGTTTATAAAATCCTTTGTTCTCTCTGAAACTTATCACCTCAATAATTTCTTACCATAATCGTGGTTCTCATATTTAGCAAAGGATCTCCTGTTTTCAGAGCCAAGCTTTTATTTAAGCAAACGTTTTCGGCCTCCCTTGTCTGTAGGGAATAAAATATACAGATCACTTTCCTTCTGTAGTGAATGGGGATGAAATTCCTTGTTGAAACAGGAGCCACTTGTTTGCCGTGAGTGGCGTCTCGTATGCTGGAAGAAGGGATCCTGATGATTGAGAAAAGCCCAGGGATCTCCAGCTTTTCAACACATCATTTTGGCCCATATTTCAGATAGAAGAGGGGTTTGGGCTAGATCCGGCCTGAATCAATCGGCTCAGTCGTGCCAAGCTCTAGAATCGCACAGCTTGTCCTTATCTTCCTTCTTTCTTTTTTACGTATCTTTATGGTACAAACCGGGTGTAATTTTGTCTTATTCCTCTATCTTTGAGTGTTATTTGATGGGCGGCGGCTGATGGGTCAATCGGTGGGCTTGTACTGGGGAATTTCAGCAGAAGCTTCTGTGAGGGAGAGAATACGGGTGGGGATGGGTCCCAACTGTTCCTCATTTTTTCATTGAAATCTGGGTGCATAGTTGGGAGTCATAAAACAGAAGTGGAGCGGAAGGACTCTGGTCCTGTCATCGAGTATAATAGCAATGTAGCCTTGGCGTTGGAAATAGGAGATCCATTTCCATTAAAACGCCCCCTTGTAGGGCTCCAAGGAGGGTGGGGCGCATAGCTATCGAATCATAAATTATCAACATGGGATCCAACACTAGGAAAAGAGCATTTTTAGATTTATCTGACGACGACCCGGAACCGACTACTTTCAATTTCAAAGCCAACGAAAATTTCGCTAGATTTTTGGTGATTTCGAGTAAGGAAGAAAAGGCTGTTACTACCCTTTCACCGTTTGTGATCGAAAAGCAAATAGAATCTATCATTGGTACACCTAAAAACGTTAAAAAATTAAAAATGGAACTCTTTTGATTGAAACTAACAGGAAAACGCAAACGGAAAATCTACTTAAAATCAACAAATTTTTCAACATGAATGTTTCTGTCACGGAACATAAAACTTTAAACTCTTGTAAGGGAATTATCCGTGACAGAATGTTAAAACAAGAATCTGAAGCCAGCATTATAGAGTATCTTAAAGATCAAGGAGTAACGGCCTGTAAACGTTTTAAAATCAAAAAAGACGGAAATCTGATTGACACGAACACGCTTCTTCTTACATTTAGTACAACTTCCTTACCGAAATCACTAAAAATTTTCTACAGGATAATACCGGTTGACATATACGTGCCCAATCCTCTGCGATGTTTCAATTGTCAGAGGTTTGGACACCATGAAAACGATTGCACTGTCCCTGACGGATCTGTTTGTGAGAAGTGTGGTGGTACCGACCATCACACTATCAACTGCAAGAATCCTCCAAAATGTGTGAACTGCGGCAAAGATCATTTATCTAAATCCAATGTCTGCGAAGTTTGGAAAACTGAAAAAGAAATCATGAAAATTAAAGTTACACAAAACGTCACCTATTTGGAAGCAAAGAAAATACAACAAAACAAACCAGAAAACACATTCGCAAAAGTTGTCCAATCCCTTGCCAGCAAACCTGAAACAAAAGAAACCTCCACTCAATTTAATGAAAAAGATTTTGAAATTAAACCCCACTCTAAAGTAATTACCTCTACTGTTAAACCAAAACCCACATCATCACAACCTACTACATCGTCACAACCTACATCTACTCATCATTCAAGATCAGAATCTAGACAAACTTCGCAGACCAGTTCACAACCTAACAGCAAACATTCGAGCAGATCTCACTCCCGATCCACGTCAGGGACAGCGGATCAAAAAGAAAAGAACAGCAAAGAAAAGCATAAAGGATCAAACCCGAACAGTAAAGGGGCGTCGGCTGATCCAGTAAAACTGGCTAATCAGTACGGCGCCCTTG
Source organism: Lucinisca nassula (assembly GCA_963580285.1). Taxonomy (NCBI): domain Eukaryota; kingdom Metazoa; phylum Mollusca; class Bivalvia; order Lucinida; family Lucinidae; genus Lucinisca; species Lucinisca nassula. Next base: position 62,702,581 of record OY757010.1, read on the forward strand.
AGGACATGGAGTTGGACAATGATCCCTCCACGTTCTTAAAGCCTAATAATAAAAGATAAAGGATTAAATTCCTTGTTTTAATCTTCTCTCCATTCAACCATGGATAAGAAGTCAATAATTCAATGGAATTGTCGAGGACTGAAAGCCAATTTTAACGAACTTTTAATTTTAACTACACTTTTTTCTCCTAATGTCATTTGTCTCCAAGAAACTTTTTTGAAACCTACAGATAATATTAATTTCAAAGGTTACAGTATGTACAATCATATCACAACGGACAATCAGAAGGCATCAGGAGGTACATCAATCCTGGTAAAATCTGACGTTCCTCATAGAAAAATAAATGTAAACACTAATTTACAAGCTATTGCTGTAAACGTCACTTTATCCAAATCCATAACGATTTGTTCTGTCTACCTTCCACCACACTATAATTTTTCTAAACAAGATTTAGAAAATTTAACTTATCAATTACCTAGTCCTTATATATTATTAGGAGACTTTAATAGTCACAGCAAATTATGGGGTTGCTCGGATACAAATGACAAAGGAGAAATCATAGAGAATTTTATTGCTGAAAATGATTTATGTTTATTTAATGATAAACAGCCAACATACCTTCATTCTCCCACAAGATATTATTTTGCTTTAGATCTTTCAATTTGCTCTCCAAATATTTATCTAGATTTTGATTGGTCTGTTGTGGACGATCTCCATGGGAGCGATCAATTTCCGATAGTAATTGAAGAAATTGCATCGACCCATGAGGATCGTCACCCCATATGGAATTTGAGTAAAGCAAATTGGGACAATTTTAATCAATTATGTAATGAAAAACTCGACCCTGATTTTTTTAAAACTGCAAATGATATACAAGATTTTACTGATCAATTGATTGATATTGCTGAAAAATGTATTCCTAAATCCTCGACTTTTTCAAAAAGAAACAAACCTTGGTTTAATGACGAAGTTAAAACTTCGATCAATAAAAGAAAATCTGCATTACGAAAATTTAATAAACAACCAACAAAAGAAAATCTTATCCATGCCAAACATATGCGAGCTAAAGCTCGCAAAACAATAAAATCGGCCAAAAAAGCATCTTGGCAGCAATACGTCTCCAAACTGAATACCAGAACACCAACGAAGAAAATATGGGACATGATTCGAAAAATTAGTGGCAAAAACAAATCAAATAAACATGTCCATATCAAATCGAACGGAAATATATGTTCAACGGCTAAAGACATTTCCAATGCCTTGGGGGAAAATTTTCAGAAAAACTCCTCTAGCTTACATTATTCAGAAAAATTCCAAAATATTAAACAAGAACAAGAGAAAAAGAATTTAAATTTTTCCTCATTAAATCATGAAACATATAATTTACCTTTCACTACTAAAGAATTATTAGATGCTCTCCATAAATCTCATGATACTGCTGTTGGTCCTGACGACATACACTATCAAATTTTAAAACATTTACCCAACAAGGCATTGGAAACATTATTAAATATTCTAAATGATATTTGGATCACTGGAAAATTCCCTGAAAACTGGAGAAAAGCTACCATTATTCCTATTCCGAAACCTAATAAAGATCATACTGAAGCCACTAATTATAGACCTATTGCTTTGACAAGTTGCTTATGTAAAACAATGGAGAGAATGATTAATGATAGGTTGGTTTGGTTCTTAGAACCAAACCAGCTTATCACTAAATTCCAAGCTGGTTTTAGAAAAAACAGCTCTACTAATGATCATTTGATTCGCTTAGAATCATTTATACGTGATGCCTTTATCAAAAAAGAACATGTCGTAGCTGTATTCTTCGACCTAGAAAAGGCCTATGATACGACTTGGAAATATGGCATCATGAAAGATTTACACAACTTGGGCCTTAAAGGCCGATTGCCACTTTTTGTTCAAAATTTCTTGTCCGATCGAACATTTAATGTTCGAATAGGAAATACATTATCGGACACATTTGATCAAGAACAAGGTGTACCACAAGGTAGTATTTTATCACCAACCTTGTTCAGCATAAAAATTAATAATATAGTTAAATGTGTAAAAGACCCAGATTGTTCGCTTTTTGTTGACGATTTTGGAATTTTTTATCGTTCCAAAAATATGGAAACCATTGAATTTAAACTTCAAAGGTGTTTAAATAATATAGAAACTTGGGCAACAGAAAATGGTTTTAAATTTTCTAAAACAAAAACTCAGTGTGTTCATTTCTGCCAAATTCGAAAGTTGCATTTAGATCCAGTTTTAACAATATACGGCAGTCCAATTCCAGTCGTCACTGAGGCGAAGTTTTTGGGTCTTTTATTCGATAGCAAATTGTCTTTTATTCCTCATATCAAAGCTTTGAAAGCTAAATGTTTAAAAGCTCTTGATATTCTTAAAGTCCTGTCCAGTTCCGACTGGGGAGGAGATCGCACTGTTCTTTTAAATCTTTATAGATCTTTAATTCGTTCCAAATTGGACTATGGTTCCATAGTCTATGGATCTGCTAGGAAATCTTATTTAAAATCTTTGGATACTATACATCATCAAGGTTTACGTCTAGCACTAGGTGCATTTCGCACTTCACCTGTTGAAAGTCTTTATGCTGAATCAAATGAACCTTCACTTTACGTTAGAAGAGAGAAATTGTCTCTTCAGTATGTTACAAAATTAGCCGCAAATCCACGTAATTCAGCATATGACTCTGTTTTGAACCCTAATTATGAAAGATTTTATAACCACAAACCATCAGCGATAAAACCTCTTGGCATAAGAATTAAACCATTACTCGAAGAGGCCAATATTAATATAAACAATATTCAGTCTTTCTCTTTACCATCTAAACAACCATGGACGTTAAACTCCCCAAAGATAATTTTAGACTTAAACAAAAATAAGAAATCCGAAGTAGAATCACATATTTTTAAGAACGAATTTTTAGAAATCAAATCAAATTTTAAAAATCATATATCCATTTACACTGACGGTTCGAAACAGGATGAGAAAGTTGCTTGTTCTGTCATCAGTCCAAATTTCACTGACAGCATTAGATTACCTGATAACAGCTCTATTTTTACTGCTGAAGCGAAAGCAATTGATATCGCACTTTATCACATTAGAGATCAACCTGAAAGGCATTTTATCATTTATTCAGATTCTCTTTCTGTATTGAAATCTCTCAAAGATCAACATCACAGAAACCCCTTGATTCAACAAATTTTAAGAAAATATCATTACCTTTCCGTCTCAAAGGAGATCGTATTCTGCTGGCTTCCCAGTCACGTAAATATCCGTGGAAATGAGTTAGCCGATTTAGAGGCCAAATCGGCATTGTTGTTAAATATAACTAATTTTAAAATTCCGCATTCAGATTTTAAATCCAACATAAATAAATATATAAATAACAAATGTCAATCTATTTTGGAAAAAGAAACTAATAATAAATTAAATAAAATACAACCAAATTTTCATAGCAAATGCTCTTTTTCGAATTATAGTAGGAAAGATCAGACGAAAATCACAAGATGCCGCATTGGCCACACACGGCTCACTCATTCCTTTATATTAAAAAACGAACAAGCACCTTTCTGCATATCTTGTAACGAACCGTTCACAGTTAAACACTTTCTCATTTCATGTATAGAATTTTATCATATACGCACAAAATATTTTAATGTTTCAACAATGAAAGAGCTTTTTAACGATATACCATCTTATAAATTAATCAATTTTCTTAAAGAAATCGGCCTTTTTAACAAACTGTAATAGTAAATATTTTAACTTTTAAATTTTCATAACAATTTTATATTTAATACCTTAATTATTTTTGGACGCTATATGCCCTATTAGGGTTGAGCGTCTTTAAACAAAACATCCATCCATCCATCCATCCATCCAGATGGCCACCATGGTGGTACTCATGAAGTCACGACATCTCCTCCTCGAGCCAAAGATGTGATCGAGCTGAAACTTGGTAGGTGCTTCGAGATGAAATGGAAATTCAGGTTTGCTAAAATCGTTTAGTTCCGATATCCAAGATGGCTGGCATGGCAAATTGCTTGAAATTTTTCAAACAGCATCTCTTCCCGAACCGAAATTCTGATTGAGCTAATACTTCATGGGCGCCATGGCGATTCAGAATTGCTGAAATAAATCCGTTCTGTTATCCAAGATGGCTTCCATGGTGGCCATCTTGAAAATCTTCAAACCACATAAAGGCGTATTGAGCCGAAATTTGATGATAGGCGTTGGGGTGACATGAAGATTCAGACTTGTTTGAACCAATCTGTCCTGATATTCTAGTTGGCTGCAACATTACCCATCTTGAAAGTCTTCAAACTACATCTGCTACTGAATGATCTGTCGCATTCATCACGCCTATATAATTTTGACCCCATTTAACTCCACTTTTATATAGTAAAACTGGGGTTTACAGGGGTAAACCGTATCTTTCTAATTTCTGCTCTTAAACATAGATTGTGGGTACTCGTTTGAACCGCCTCATATATTTAACGCATCGAAGAAGCTACAATACTGAGAGCAGCAAAGAAACAGCCAGTGGTGGAGAAAGAAATCCTAAGTTTAGCTATGTTCACAGTATGTACATTCTTGTCATTGATGTTTGTATTATACAATAAAATAAAGTTTAAACCAAATCCTAAGTTCTATTATTGTACTGTGTCTGTTTCAGACACAAAAAGTAAGGTATCTATAAATGATGCAGAAAATAAAAATAAAAAAACACATTAAGACACACATGAAAAATATATTAAAACTTTAATATGTACAACATACAGGATTCGAACTCCAGACCTCGCGATTTCAAAAAGGAATCCCTGCCACTCAACCGACACATATACGTTATTGTAAATTGACTTGCATCGCGCACACATATATATATAATTTCGTCCCCTTAAACCCCACTTTTATGTAGTAAAACTCTTGTAACTGTGGTCCCCTTAAACCATACATTTATATAGTAAACCCGGGTTTACAGGGGTAAACCATATTTTTATTATTTCTGCTCAACAATATAGATTGTTGGCACTCGTTATAACCGCCTCGATGAGGCGATTCTAACGAGTGCTTACAATTTATATTTTGGGCAGAAGTTAGAAAAATATAACAATTTCTTATCTTAAAGTTTTCATTTTTGGACGGTAGAGCTGGCAATGTTTTTTGTATAAGCGTGTTTTCGTAATGTGTTTACACTTATTTTGTCTACGCATGCTCAAGCTGAGTTACAGAAATGCGCAAAGATCAATGGCAACCCACGTGTGCCTAAAATAGTTAACGCGGATGAGGCTAATCATGATAAATTACATTGTGACTGGGTGGCCATCTTGTCTTTTAGATCTTCCTTTAATAATTCACAAACTGCATGTTGCAGTGAAAACCTCTGAATATGTTTCTGAACAGCTCAGTCTGATTTAGGTTTCAGAAAAAGATTATGCTGATGCACAGTGTGGGGTGTATAGTTTGGCAGGACAGCTATTGTTTGCACCTGCTTTTTGTAATTCTCTGTTATCAAAATAATAATCCAAGTCACTCAACTGGAACACAAATAATGCTATGGTGCATACTATGGTCGCTTGTAAATAGAACGAAATCCACTCTACTTAATCGTCTTGTTGGCTCAGCGAATCTGACATACGTATACTGACAACACCTTAGCTCCGCTGAGCCAATCTTATCTGCGATTACTATACAGGTGTTTTGAAGTGTTATGCATAAGAATTTATTTTTCTGATTGCCACTTTCACTCCACTGGGTGACCTAATAATGCCGTTCATATCTTGTTTATTCTTCTAAAAGAAGTCTTGGGAATATGAGTCGCATATTAATTTCAGTTGGTAAACAACTTGTTTACCAGGAAAAGTACTTTGGAATCTTCCAGAATGTTCGGTGTTGCATTATCTTTAGAAAATTACCTTATCTTATTCCATAGCCCTCTGGAACGTTCTAGAGAAATATTTAGGTCTATAAAAGAACTTGATTTTTTTTCCTTGAATCAGACTTTGGAGTTTCAAGATGGCCACTTTCTTGGACATCCGAATGCAACAACTATAGTAATTCTGAATCTCGATGTCACCCAAACGTCTCAGACCAATTTCAACTCATTACGAAAACACGTCTATACAAATACAGTGTAAATTTTACCGCCGAAAAAACAAAACAATTAAGATTAAAAATTGCAATATTTTTCTTATTTTTGCTCAAAACATAGATTGTGGGCGAGTTATAACGAGGCGGTTATAACGAGTACCCACAATCTATATTGTTGAGCAGAAATAATAAATATATGGTTTACCCCTGTAAACCCGGGTTTACTATATAAATGTATGGTTAAAGGGGACCACAGTTATGGAGTTTTACTATATAAAAGTGGGGTTTTAGGGGGACGAAATCATATAGATGTGTTTGCGTGATGCAAGTCAATTTACAATTGCGTATATGTGTCGGTTGAGTGGTAGCGATTCCTTTTTAAAATCGCGAGGTCTGGAGTTCGAATCCTGTATGTTGTACTTATTAAAGTTTTTATATAATTTTCATGTGTGTCTTAATGTTTTTTTTTTATTTTTATTTTCTGCATCATTTATAGATACCTTACTTTTTGTGTCTGAAATACACATAATACAATAATAGAACTTAGGATTTCTTTCTCCACCACTATTTCTTTGCTGCTGTCAATATTGTAGCTTCTTCGATGCGTTAAATATATGAGTTTTTAAATTTGCTTCAGAAAGAAGCTGGCATTGCCTCCAACAGCAGTGAACGGAGAGATTTGAATTTGCTGTCTGTGACTATACAAATACTACAGGGCGAACAGTAATTCCTCAATGTTTTGCATCTATTTTATACGTCAACGTCGGTTGTTATTCCGTGCTCAGCAAGAACTTTGCTTATCATGCGGAATAAGAGACAGCGGCAGTTATTTCATTTCTTTTATTATTTACAAAAAGTCATAAAAATGTATAAAAAATCTAAATTAAAATTATTAAGATTTTTGTTTGATTTGAGATTTAACGTCCTCGTCAACACTGTATAGGTCATTTTGGAGACGTTGCTTCCAATTTTGTGGGACTTTTACCCGACATTGAGATGAAATGACATCTCAAGCCCTGCCGCCCAATGAAACCAATAGGATTTATAAGCATGTACGGACCGACTCGCACCGCTTTGCCTGGGCAGGATTAGATCCTCTAAGCTGTTTACCAGTACTCAAGTGCGGTCTGTTTCAGCTCTGCGTGAAAGCATCATGCAGCCCATCTATTTCTTCAAGCCCCGATGGGCGGGTTAAAATATGGATTCGAATCTACATGTACATGTACGGTTTCTAAATTGTATTCTGCTGCTCTAACAACTCACGAATATGCTTCTTGTTGTTACTGGCATGTTACATCATGCATTGGATGTTTTATGTCTTGCTAGTCTTTTCGTAAACGTCCGGAAATATTGCGACGTTTGGCGAATTGTATAATTGGAAATGTAAATAGATTGTAAAATCTATTTGTCAGTCCGGAGTTAACTCTTAACCAATCAGATTACTTGATGTAATTTATTGCTACAAATTTATAAACTGGATGCCAAACAGTGTAGATCCTGATCAACCAACTGATCTGGATCTACACTGTTTGCAAAGATAGGGGTTGTCGCGAACAGCAAGATAATGGTTAAACTTAACAAGCAATACAAATGAGAGCTTTGTTGATAAATGGCTCGATCCCGATGACTAGTTTACCATGGGTGATTCGAATTGGTTCTTCAGTCATTTGAAAGTGATTCCAATAGCTCCAGAATCATAATTATGTATTGTTGGTTGATCTTTCAATTGTAAGATGTGTATGCTCATGAAGATTGCCTTATTGAAGCGATAAAAATAAATGCATATGGCATACTTTAAACTAACAAATATCCTTGAATTATTCCCATTAATTCTTCGGAGACAGTGTATCAGCAGTGGCTCGAAATACCTCGAACTCCCCTGTCTTGAACACATTTTAATGGTGGCAAGTGTTTTCAAGCCATTGGAGTTCGACTGTAGTATGCAAGACTGCTACATTTATACGTTCTCTTCGTTGCGAAAACTCGCCTACTCAAACATATTCACCAAAAAGCAAAAAGTTCAGCTGAACTGTTCTGATATCTTTTATTATTTCTCTGCATAAAACATAAATTATTGGTGGTCGTTAGACCCGCCTCGCCAAGGCGGTTCTAACGAGTATCCACAATGTTTTTTTAAGCGTAAATCAGAAATAATTACGTTTACCCCTGTAAACCTCGGTTTTACTAATTACAAGTGGTGTTGTAGGGGGTCAAAATTTATAGGCATGTTTTTATGATGTGCTCGCATATTGTTCACAAGAAAGAAATTATCGCTGGTGTTTCACTGGGCTTTTTTCATTGCATCACGAAAACACACCTATATATTTTTGACCCCCTTGAACCCCACTTTTATATAGTACAACTGGGGTTTGCAGGGGTAAAATTTAATTTTCTTATTTCTGCTCTAAAATATAGATTGTGGGTACCCGTTAGAACCGCCTCGAGGAGGCGGTTTTAACGAGTACCCACAATCTATATTTTGAGCAGAGGCGAGGAGGCGGTTCTAACGAGTACCCACAATCTATATTTTGAGCAGAAATAAAGAAAAATATCACATTTTTTCCTCTTAATTTTTTCATGTTTCGCCGATAAAGGTGACACTGTATTTGTATAGGCGTGTTTTCGTAATGGCTGTCTATTTTACAGATCAGATCACTTGCAGCTTTAACAGTATCATGGGCCATGAAGATCTGTGTTTATTTTCGCAGAGTACTGAGGATGAACTCGATTGGATATCAAACGAGGTACACATAGATACATGATTTCATTGGTTTGTTTACATATATGATAAATCCTATTTTGGAAGCAACAACGATCGGGTCTTCGAGGCTACGCACACAGCGAAGACTAAGATCAACCTTTGCATCAATAATTTGATCGGTTTTCGCTGTATACTATATGGATAGTCATCGGCACAAGGCCTGTGAAAGTTGTTTTGTGAAAAATTTGAGTATTAGCTGATCGAACATGCCCAAGACATTGTTTTGGTTGTCGTAGCCCATAACAGTGGCGAAGCCGAAACAGAACTGTTTTTGCACGGAAAGGAAAATCTAGAAAAAAAAATCTTTCTCACCTAAAACAATTTTGGACCAAATAGACTTTTCTGCACTACAGTATATATCATTAACGAATTGATAAGTTTTAGTCAGACTTGGTACTATACTCAGAGGCAATGAAAAGTATACAGTCTTTGATTTGGAATACCGGAACTTGTATTGTTGTCTGTAATAAAATATGCCTATGTCCGTTTTTCCCAAACGTCTAAGTTTGTAAAAGTCCATTTTTTTCCTGTTGCAGTTATCCATGATGGAGGTTTTGCCCTTAATTGATCATCAATATTTCCAACAAAATCTCGTGTTGTACATAACATTAAAATCTATGCACACCGCAAAAGTCATGTACGAATGTTCATCGAAAAGACGCCATCATTACTTTGCCACTAAACCCAAACAAACAGCTTCAAACTCAATGGTAATTTCTGCCTGTTCCGGATTATCTCCCTTTCAATTAACTTCATAATGAATTAAATGAGTCTTTTTCTCAAATCGTGTAAGAGATATTCATTTGAAAGTTTCACATAATGTTTGTTTTCCTCGGCATTTTTAAGCTTACTCCAAAGTGTTGCCTCAAAAATTACTCAAAGAAAAGTTAATCACCAATACAAATCCCAAAGAAACATAAAGCATTTATTCAACGGAAGAACGTAAAAGGCGAAAATGACATTTTCTTTAACAAAAAATGTTACATTTTACCTTATGTTTACTTTAAATATGGAATATATTCTTGCCAAACAGTTACCCTTCTTTGAATATGTTGCACGAAAAATCATTTATTGAATAATACTTATTCGAAACACATGTTTAAAGGGAAACTACTCAAGACAAAATATTGGATCAGACCCCACTGTCCATTTCAAGTGATGTAATTTCATTAACCTTAAATAAATTTTAACGAAATTTTGCAAATTATGCGAAAGTGGTTGTTTTTATTTATAATGCCACTTATGTATGTAAAGAGGGAGACATTGGGACGCCAATCGGCGTTCAGTAACCTGTATACTTACTTTTGTCTCTCAGTATATATATCATTGCAACATACTACAGATTTGATTAGATTCTGGTGACCTTCCCTTCAAGCATTTAGTTTTGTGCCAAAACTGGCTTGTCTGCACTCCAAGGTCAAGGGCTCCCGAAACCAGTTTTTTTGTGGCCAAAATGGCTTATCTTTTCCCTACATCATTTAAGATTTGATGAATGGTTGTCATACTCCGTACAATATCTAATTACAGTTTACCAAATTTGATCAGATTCTGGTGATTTGACCTTTTTAAGGACTGTTTTTTTTTATGGTCACAGGCACCCGAAAACTGTCATTTTTTTGGCCAAAAATTGCTTATTTGCAGCTTACATTTTGGTGACCTTAACCTAGTTTTTAAAGACAAATGAGTGTTTAAAGGTCATTTATCACAAAACTTTACGTATTTCTAGAATTAAGTATACTGAAATAACACATGAAAAGGGTCATTTAACTAACAACCGTATGAAAAAATTCCCATTTGTTTCAAAGTTATGCTCATTTATTTCTGATATAAACCTTTTTTCCACTTAGTATAACCACCCTTTAATTTTGGTTGATTTAGGCTCGCAATGCAATATTTCCTGACCTCATAGTGGATAATAACTTTTTGCATTAACTTTAAAACTGCCATATTGTCAATTTCTATGATTTTATTATACATTTTTCTTTTGTCCATTGATGGCTGTGGATCTATTTGATAACTCAGGATATAAATTTAAACTTTCATTTCTAAATTAAAATGTTTATTCAAGTTTTAAACTGTTTGAAACAAATAGTTCACTTATAAATTCTTTAGTTAAGTTAATGCATGTCTTATAAACACATAACCTAGAACTGCATGTTGTCTGATCTACCTACAAACATGTTATCTGAAATTTAAATTATTTAAATATATGATTTGAATTTTAATTTATAGATCTTAGGATTGAAATTAGAAGAAATTGTTTCTGAGTTTTGACTGAGATCGATTTCATTGTTATTATGAGGTGGCTTTGTAATTTCTGGTGACAGTAAATCACCAGATATATTAATAATTGAAAAAGTACAAATAATTTGACCTCAACTATGACATCATAGACTACTTCATGAATATTTATTTCAAGGAAAGTCATCAAGTGGAGACTTTTATATATTTGAAATATTTCAGACTTCGAATTGCAATAACATAGAAACTAATTCCAATAATTTGATCGAGTTTTCAGATTTCACTTACCACAAGCAACGTGCATTTAGTTCTTAATGATTTCACTATAATGATAAATGATCTTTAAGATATATTTGTGGTGGGGGATATTGTCTTCCTCTGAAAACATTTATTGCTACCGTTAAATTGTTTTTGGACTCTTATTCTTTTACCAAATGCAATATACATGTATGAAAGAAACTTAACAGATATAAGGACCACTTTGGGACCAAGGACCTCTTCGCTACGTCCTTGATCTTGAGGTTTCTGACCTTAATGGATGGCCTTTTACAGATGTACAGAATGCTAAAAGAAGCCTATTGTGGCATAGGAATCATATCCTGGTCGCGTTAGATCTCTAGTTACTTGCCCTTGTATAGGTAGCTCTTTCCCGTTTAAATTAGGCAGACGAAACTTCATACATATATTGAGCACTAAAGAAATTATAAAGCAAACAAGACCTGTTTCTATGAATATTCTACTTCTGAGTTATCTGCCCTTATCAAGTGTCTGAAAAATAGGTTTTGACCTAAATCTGTTTAGTGTATGTAACACCTTGATGAAACTATACAAATGTACAGTGTATTTAAGTTTCTCTTGTGTGGTCCAGAACAGACAATTAACAATTACCATGCTGAAAAGTTCAGTATACTAAACCTATCCCGATCGTTTGCCTTTTAGTTTTTACAATGGATTCAGAAGAAAAATGGAAAACAGTATAGTTCCTGATCGGCTGGCTTCAAGCAGTTAGTTTGCCCCCGCCCATCGGGGCTTGAAGAAATAGATCGACTGCATGATGCTTCCACGCAGAGCTGAAAACGACCAGCAAACGAGTACTGGTAAACCGCTTAGAGGATCAAAGCCTGCCCTGGCAAAGCGGTGCGAGTCGGCCAATGCTTATAAAGTAGAAGTGAAACAAAGATCAGGAATTGATACAATTAACTTACTCCACCCATAAAAGACACCAAAGGGAAAGAAATACAAACATTAAGCGACCAGACCATAATGGAAACCTAAACAAAGGAAGGCCATAAGGACAGTTACTTTCCCACAAAATGGCCATATTGCCATCCAAAATTAAAAGACACAAGTGATACACACAGTAAGTAACAAACAACAACATAAATAAATCGCCACAGAAGAGCCGCCTTGGAACGGTCAGTGGAAGATTTCCACTGGGGGGCTTAAATCGATTTTACGTGGCCACAATCCTCGCCATTACTTCCGTCGCGCTTTAGACAAATAATTTGTTCAGTCCACATAAAGGCCTCCTAACTCATCAGTGCAACATCTCCGTGAACACAAAAATCAAAGAACCACAGAGGTGAGACAACGGTGAGGACTCGACAGCAAGAAACCACTGAAATGCTGGAGCAAAATAAAACCAACAGTTAGACTCCGATGGGCCCGACAAGAGACAGAGCATCAGGCACCAACCAATATTACCTTGAATTAGATCTCTCTATTTCTCAATAAGCCTTTACGTTGGAGCCGTAATAGAATCTGAGGCCTGACCCATCGGCGTGCAATTAAAGAGGGAAGCAAAGTTGCCAACCGTGATTGGGTTAACTATCATGCATGCAGTCTGTCGTATAATATCCATGTTGTACCCAATCTTTTTATATCGAAGAATGATTTTACGAAATTGGGTGCTGAAGTCATTGCGGTTATATATTTTTCTGAATTTATATACTAAGTCACCATAAAATTCGGGTTCCGATAGACCTTGTTGCAGAAGAGATTTAAGTCCAATATTGAATTTTGAAATTAAATCAGAATGGCGTCTATAAAATTTTGAAAAGTCTTTGCATAGTTTATGGTACCGATAACCCTGATTAAGGAGTTTAGCCGTTAATAATTTTTTACCCTATTTCATCTCAATGTCGGCTAAAAGTCCCACAAAATTGGAAGCAACGTCTCCAAAATGACCAATACCGTGTTGACGGGAACGTTAACTCCTAAAATCAAGCAGTTAGACTGGATCGGTGCTGCTTTCAAGTACGGAAATATTCGGGTTTAGCTTGGTGAAGCTTAAGTCTTTGAGTTTTCTGGCTTTGAGTTTTCCTATTAGAAATTCGCAAAATTGTAGTTATGTTTTCTCTGGCTTTCTTTGCCGGATCATTACAGGGTCATTGATGAGGGCTTTATTAGCCGAAACTACGTAGTATGACCCATCTTCTTTCTTATGAATGTTGTCATTGCTCTTAAAGGAACTCATTTTTTATTTTTATTTGGAGTATGTTTTCGCCTGTAGTTCCTGTATCAGAGAGAAGCCTCCATGGTGTAGTGGTTATGCTACTCGACTTGTAAACCAGGGGTCGCGCGATCGATCCCGGGCTTCTCCAGATTTTCGGATGAGTCTTTAAACAGAGGGCCCGCCTCCGTATGACCTTAGCTCTTGGTGAGACGTAAAACTTTAACACTCTCTTACTCCTTTATCAGAGTTAAAGAAAATTGTCACAAACTTATCATAGCTTTTGCTGATTGGCTATTCTCTGGAAACAACTGAAAATTGCATGCTATTGTCCTACATTGGTGGAGTATCGTGCAGTGGTAGCGATGCTTTTCATGAAAGGAGTTGTTCACCTGGAGTTTCATTCGTTGTCACTTGTTTTCAGGGTTCTACTAAATCACCAGGCACTGGACCAAGTGACGATGTTACCAATGGAGGATCGTACCTGTATATGGAGGCCTCTGGGCCAGCAAAAACCGGACAGACAGCCATTCTTACCAGCGCAGAAATATCTGGTAATACTGAATAGTCTGAAATATTTTTCTTGCAAAATATATAATAACATACATTAACCAAGTATACTTGGTCTCAACGCCAAAATGGATAAAACATAACCTTTTCGACAAAATATGCTTACTTATTGTTTTTGTTGTAAGATCAAACATTTACTTTTTTCGACACATCTATGTCAAATTGTGAATAATAGTTACAAAACAGAAATGAAAGTAATAATCAAGAATCGATACGATTAACCCACAGCTCCCATCAGAGACACCAAAGGGAAAGACTCACAAACATGAAACAACTAGGTCCTAATGGAAACATCAATAGCGGAAAGCCAAACGGACAGTTACTTTCCCACAAAATGGCCAATCGGCTATCCAAAAGAGGTGTGTTGGGGGGGGGGTGCTTAATTTGATTTTATGCGACCGCAATCCTCGCCCTTACTTCCGCCGCGATTTAGACTAATAATTTGTACTGTCCGCACTCCTAACTCATCAGTGTAACATCTACGAGAACACAAAAATCAAACAACCACATTGATGAATCTACGGTGCGTACTCGACACCAAGAAACCAGTGAATTACTGGAGCAAAGGAAAACCAACAGTTAGACTCCGATATGCAGACAGAGCATCAGGCACCAACCAACCTTACATAAAATTAAATTCTCTCTAATTCTCAGTTAGCCTTTATGCTGGAACCGTCATAGAAGCTGAAGCCTGACCCCCCCACCCCCCCCCCCCCCCCGGCATGCAATTTAAGAGGGAAGCAAAGCTGAAAACAGTGATTGGGTTAATTACCATGCATGCAGAACATTTATGTTTTACCCAATCTTTTTATATCGAAGAATGAGTTTAAGAAATTTGGTGCTGAAGTCATTGCAAAATAGAAGTGAAGGCAAGTATATATTTTTTTCTGAATTTATTTACTTAGTTACCATAAAATTCAGGGTCACGATAGACCTTGTTGCAGAAGAGATTTAAGTCCAACATTGAATTTTAAAATTAAATCGGAATGACGTGTATACAATTTTGAAAAGGCTTCGCATAGTTTATGATACCGATAACCATGATTAAGACGTTTATCAGTTCACAATTTATTACGAATTTTGAGGTCAGTTAATGCCCAGTTACACATAGCCATCGGCGACTGATCGGTAGTTTTTTTAGCGTGAACCGATGACAACGTATTTAACGCCGATACCACCTATTAGTCACCTGTTTTCCACCTATCAACTGCTATTGGGGAAAGATAAGTTTTATCGGTAAAAAATTACCGATTGGGATTTTTAAACATGTTTAAAATTCTCGATCGGTGAAAATATTTTAGAAATAACCGATAGACAAGCTGTCTAAAACCGACATCACCGATGGGCCACCGATAAGCAACCGATCAACTAATACTTACCACCGATAGAAAAAGATGAGAATTAAAACGTGGGATTTCGTCGGTTTTGATCGGTGGTTAATAGGGACCCAATCTGTGATCAATCGGTTGCCGCCATCCTGTCATCGGCGGGTTTTAATATTGTTTGAATAAAAGAACCGACACCAACCTATAGCACGAGATATGCAAGCTCTTAATCACCGATATCGCCGATCGGACAAAGATAACCAAATATGAATCACCGACCATACCTGACGGAAAGTGTTTAACCACCGATGACTAGCTATCAAATACCGATTAATCAGCGATACGCCCGATTTAGCTCCGATATACAAACGATGAAAAATGCCTAGTATTTCAGTATTTTATCGACGAAAACATCCATATCACCGATCCACCCCCGTTTGAGTTGCTTTCGGTCACCTACAAGCAAACCTTGAAATGTTTGGTTATCCGATTAAACTCTTGTCCATCACCGATCGCCGTTTACACAGAAAACCAAACAATAAAATCACGCATGATAACCGATCAAAACAGCGAGAAATTAAACACAAAATGACCGATTGTGGACCGACCGTCTGTGTAACTGGGGTGTTACATGACTAGACACTTTGGCAAGCCGAAATAATTGCGAAATATAAACGCCATAGGATGCCGAAGAGGAACATCACCATCCAAGAAAGGAAAATTTACAATCTCAAAATCAAAATCATCGCGTTTATCATAAAATTAAGCCAATCTACAATAGATAGATGTAAATCCAAAAACGGGGCCTCGGTATCAGAAGAATTTGCTTTATTTAACTGAAGTTATTGTGTGTGGGGTGGGGGGTGTAAATTTGACTGATAAAACCATCGAAATAGGTATTGTCAATATTTAATAAATCATCCAAATATCTTAAGTCGAGCTAAAGTATTCAATGATTTCAGATTGGTTTTCAATGGAAACGGGCATCGTGAAGCCTCTTTCATAACAAATCAAGAACAGACCAGCCACAAGGAGTTTGCAATTCGTAGCCATCAGAATACCCACGATTTGTCTAAATAGCTTATTACCAAATCGTAAGCAGAAAGCTGAGAGTTTCACACACTTTCTGACATGACCCTAAAGTATGATTTTTATGCTCTTCAGAAATGAAAAACGGCATTTTTTACATTACATGCAAGATAGAGGGAATTTTCCCTATGAAATGGCCATTCATTCAAATCATTAAGTGTTTCTTTTATAAGATTGTGGAAGTGTAGTGTAAAGAGTTGAAAAATCATTAAATAGACAGACTCGAAGCACGAAATGTCTGTATTTCAATTTATTTACAACTTCATTAGAATTTTTATAGACAAAAACAGAACCCTCTCTGGTCTTTCAAAGACTTTGTCGCAATATTTAATCACAAGTTTTTGATGGCAGTAAAACACTTAGTTTATAGTATGGTAAGTTCAGTGGTGGTACAAGAACTTGAATTTACAATAAAACATGCTTTGTATGGTCTTTTATGAAGCTTAGGTAAAACGGCTAATATAGTGGGAACGGATGTAGCAATAGAGGAGGCAACACTTTCAGAAATATATTTTGCTAAGTCTCGAGAAAAGGACACTAATCACATATGCGGCCAGCAAACGCGAAAGCTAGCTCGCCCAAAGGCAGTGTTTTAGCTCACCTGGGCCGAAGGCTCCAGGGGAGCTTATAGTATAGTGGGTCCTCCGTCGTCCGTCCGTGCGCCCGTACCTTTAACCAGTTATATCTCTGCAACATGCAAGCTGATCTCCACCATTTCTCACCTGTAGCATGCCTCTGGTGAGGCATTGATCACATAAGCTTTTTTTTTAATTTGGCTGCTATGGCAGTCACAAGATCCCATAGACTTACAATGGGAAAATGCTTGTCATCACCGTAGCGCCTTCAGTTTTGATCGGATCTTTCTGAAACTTATATGTAAGGTGGTTGGGTATAAAACATCGGATGAGTTCGAAAACCGGCCAAGTGGGCCCATTTAATCATAGTCAAGTCCGAATGATTGCTGAAAATGCCTATTTGTCAAATTTTCATAACCATAGCCCCTTCAGTTTTGATCTGATCTTCCTGAAACTTGCATACAAGAATTCCAGGGTTAAAAGCTCGGATGAGTTCGAAAACAAGTGATGTCGGTCGATTACTTACGGAGTGATGTCCCCTACTTTGCTGAAAATCTTAATTTTTGACATTGTCATCACCAAAGCCCCTTCAGTTTTGGTCTGAAATTCTTGAAACTTACAAACAAGTCAGGGACCTTCAGTTTTGATCGGACGTTCTTGAAACTTACACTCAAGTAAGTCAGGGATAAAAGCTCGGATGAGTTCGAAAACTGGCGAGGTCGGCCTATCTATCATTGTTACGTCCCCTTGATAACTGAATAAATATGCCTACGTTTGACTTTGTCATCACTGTAGCCCCTTCCGTTTCCATAGGATTTTCTTGAAGCTTACATGTTAGTAAGGGATAAAACTTCAGCAGATTTTAAATATTGGCGGAGGCGGCCTATATTTCAGAGACTTATGTCCCCTTGATTTCAGAAAATGCATAGCTTTTACCTTGTTATCACCATAGCCCCTTTAGTTTTTATCGAACTTCATGGAACTTACTTCTAAGTAAGTCAGGGGGCAAAGCTTGGGTGTTTTTTTTTAAATTGATGAGGTCAGCCTATTTATCATAGTTACGTCCCTTTGATTGCAGAAAACGCCTATTTCTGACCTTGTCATTACCGTGACTCATTTATTTCTCATCAGGTCTTCTTGAAATAAGTTCTGAACTCAGATCCTTTGGGAGCAAGGAATACACAAAATAAACGAGAATAGCAGACTCGGTTTTATTGAGTCTGTTCATGACCAGTACTGAAATATTCAACACCGGCCACGCCCTATAGCACGGGCTTAAGCAGAACTCTATTTTCAAAATGATACCAAATGAACTCAATGATCCCAAAGCACCAGAAAATATAATCTGCACTATGATAATGTACGGGGAGACATTTCACGGCCGCCACACGGCACAACAAAAGCTACAGTGAAAATAAATAAGTTCTGAACTTAGATCATTTGGAAGCAAGGAATACACCAAATAAACGAAAATAGCAGACTCGGTTTTATTTAGTCTGTTCATGACCAGTACTGAAATATGCAACACCGGCCACGCCCACTAGCACCGGCTTAAGCAGAACTCTATTTTCAAAATGATACCAAATGAACTCAATGAGTTACAAACAAGTAAGTCAGGGATAAAAGCTCGGATGAAAACTAGCGATGTCGGTCTATTACTCACAGAGTTATGAACCCTACTTTGCTGAAAATGCTTAGTTTTGACCTTGTCATCACCGTAGCCCCTTCAGTTTTGTTCGGATCATCTTGAAACATACATGTATTAAGTCAGGGATAAAAGCTCGAATGAGTTCGAAAACTGGTGAAGTAGGCTTATTCTTAAGTCTGTCTACTTACGATTGTTCCACTCTTTACACTACACTCTTCATAATCTTATAAAAGAAAAGCTTTATGATTTAATTGAATGGGCTATCACAGAGAAGATTCTATCTTGCCTGTAATGTCAGAAATGCATTTTTCACTTCTAAAGAGCATAAGAATTATACACTTTGGTATTGTCAGAAAGTGTGTGATGCCCTCACCTTTCTACTTGGCAATATTTATATTAGATTCGGTGCTAAGTTATTTAGACAAATTGTGGGTATTCCGATGGGTACGAATTGCGCACCTAATGTGGCTGATCAGTTCTTGTATTTTTATGAAAGAGACTTCATGTTGTCGCTTTCCATTGAAAACCAATATGAAATAATTGAGGCTTTTTAGCTCTACTTCTAGATATTTAGATGATTTATTAAATATTGACAATACTTACTTTGATAGTTTGATCAGTCAGATTTATCCCCAAGAACTTTAGTTAAACAAGGCAAATTCGTCTGATGCCGAGGCCTCCTTTTTGGATTTACATTTATCTATTGTAGATGGATTTGTTTCTTGCAAAGTAGAAGTAAAACAAAGATCAGGAATTGATACAGTTAACTTACTCCACCCATAAGAGACACCAAAGGGAAAGAAATACAATGTGGCCTATTTAGCATAGAGTTATGTCCCTTTGATTGCTACATAGAGTTATGTCCCTTTGATTGCTATCAAAGTTTATGATAAACGTGACGATATTGATTTCGAGATGGTAAATTTTCCTTTTTTGGACGGTGATGTTCCTCGTGCGACATCGTACGGGGTTTATATTTCGCAGTTAATTTGATTCGCAAGAGTGTCTAGGTATGTATCCGACTTCAACACTCGTAATAAATTATTAACCGATAAACTTCTTAATCAGGGGTATCGGTATCATAAACTATGTAAAGCCTTTTCTAAGTTTTATAGCCGTCATTTTGATTTGGTTTCAAAATTCAATGTTGGACTTAAAACACTTCTGCAACAAGGCCTATCGGAACCCGAATTCTATGGTGACTTAGTATATAAATTTAGAAAAATACATGCCTGTAATGACTTTAGTACCCAATTTCGTAAAATTGTTCGTTGATATATAAAGATTGGGTACAACATAAATGTTATAAAACAGACTGCATGCATGGTGGTTAATCCAATCACGGTTGGCAACTTTGCTTCCCTCTTTGATTGCACAACGGTGGGTCGGGCCTAAGATTATATAACGGTTCCAGCGTAAAAACATAAATGGAATCTTATATTTTATTTTAGTATTCTTTATGTTGGTTGGCGCCTGATGCTCCGTCTTTGGTCGGGCCCCTCGGAGTCTAACTGTTGGTTTTCTTTTGCTCCAGCAATTCTGTTGTTGTATGCTGTCGAGTCTTCAACCTGGTTTCATCTCTGTAGTTTTTTGATTTGTATGTTCTCGGAGATGTGACACAAATGAATTAGGAAGCTTTCATGGGGACTAAAAAAAAAGAGTGTATACCGCGACAGAGGCAAGGGCGAGGATTATGGCCATGTAAAATCGATTTAAGCCCCCCAGTGGAATTATTTCCACTGACCGTTCCAAGGCGGTTCTTCTGTGGCGGTTTATTTATGTTGTTTATTTTATTATGTTGTTTGTTACTTACTGTGTGTATCACTTGTGTCTTTTTATTTTGGATGGCCATTTGGCCATTTTGTGGGAAAGTAACTGTCCTTATGGCCTTCCTTTGTTTAGGTTTCCATTATGGTCTGGTCGCTTCATGTTTGTGTTTCTTTCCCTTTGGTGTCTTTGTCTTGGAGTAAGTTATTGTATCGATTCCTGATCTTTGTTTTACTTCTACTTTATTCATCATAGAGTTACGTCATTTTGTATACCGCGACAGAGGCAAGGGCGAGGATTATGGCCATGTAAAATCGATTTAAGCCCCCCAGTGGAATTATTTCCACTGACCGTTCCAAGGCGGTTCTTCTGTGGCGGTTTATTTATGTTGTTTATTTTATTATGTTGTTTGTTACTTACTGTGTGTATCACTTGTGTCTTTTTATTTTGGATGGCCATTTGGCCATTTTGTGGGAAAGTAACTGTCCTTATGGCCTTCCTTTGTTTAGGTTTCCATTATGGTCTGGTCGCTTCATGTTTGTGTTTCTTTCCCTTTGGTGTCTTTGTCTTGGAGTAAGTTATTGTATCGATTCCTGATCTTTGTTTTACTTCTACTTTATTCATCATAGAGTTACGTCATTTTGTTTGCAGAAAATGCTTGTTTTTGACCTTGTCATCACCGTAGCTTCTTCAGTTTTGATCGAATCTTCTTGAATCTACATGTAAGTTAGTCAGGGATAAAAGCTCGGATGATTTCTAAAACTGGTGAGGTCGGCCTATTTAGCATAGAGTTATGTCCCTTTGATTGCTACAAATGCCCATTTTTCACATTGTCATCTACATAGATCCCTCAGCTTTGAACTGACCTTCCTGAAACTTATTTGTATGTAAGTTATTGATAAAAACTTGAATGTGTTTGCAAACTAACATTGTTGGCACAGTACTCAGTTAAGTCACCTTCTTTTCTAAAAATGCCTATTTTGTATCTTGTTATCACCATAAGTCCTTTAGTTTTGATCGAATCTTCCTGAATCTAGCATATAAGTAGGTTGGGAATGAAAGTTCGGATAAGTGTGAAAACCGGTGATATCGATGTCTGCCTATCTCTCATAGAGTTTCGACCCCCTGTAATGCTGAAAATACCTGTTTTTGACCTTGTCATCAGCATACATCCTTCGGTAAAGATTGGAACTTCCTGAAACCTTTAATCTTTTGCTCAGGTGAGCGATATAGGACAATCATGGTCCTATTGTTTTTCAGAACCTTTACCTTTCGCAAGGAAGGAATAAACAGTACATATCTCGAGGTAGCTTCATGCAAGAACAGATGCATCGGTTGGCTGTGCAAATGGATTTGAGGAGCATACTTAGTCTGAGTGAGTGTTTGAGTTTTACGTCCCACCAACAGCTTAGGTCATCGGAGACGGGACCTCGGTTTAAAGACTTATCCGAATGTTCAGAGAAGCCCGGGATCGATCTTGCGACCCATAGTTTACAAGCCGAGAAGCGTAACCACTACACCACGTAGGCTTCTATACTTAGTCTGAGAATGTAAAGTGTCAACTAGTATTTGTGTCGACTCATTTTGTCGTGTGGTTTGCAGTAAAATATCATTGAACTTATCAAGGGCCACTTCTAAAAAGAAGAGTTTATGAGGAGCACCTACTCTACTTCAAAAATTAACATTTTCCGATGGACTGAATTTTATGGGAAAGTGAACAGGAAGTTACATACGCTGGCTTTTCCTGAAGAGTTTAGCTAAAATATGCTAGCTGTATCCATCCTCTTGAATTATGAAGTTTAACCACATTTT
Source organism: Lucinisca nassula (assembly GCA_963580285.1). Classification (NCBI taxonomy): domain Eukaryota; kingdom Metazoa; phylum Mollusca; class Bivalvia; order Lucinida; family Lucinidae; genus Lucinisca; species Lucinisca nassula. The sequence goes on from OY757010.1 coordinate 62,724,935, forward strand.
ATGTCCCAGCAGGCACTCAACGTTGAATCAACTAACGTTGAGAAACTACTAAACACATTGTATATCTGTCTGATACGGCCCCATTGTGGCAAGATATTATATCAAAACACGCCTCTGGCCCCTGCTTCTTACACCAGTCAAACCGCACGTACTATATAGCCTTCACTTCTATTTTGGTTGACATGGTAACGCACATAAAGATGTTACTTCATATTCGAGAAATGAGGACTTGAACTTCGACACGACATGATAGTTAATGCTTTTTTCGCGATTATTTGTCAATTAATTTGAACCGGCTTCGGATCGCTCATATTGCACTGTGTTTCATTATACCTTGTTTTGGACTCTAGACATACATGGACGTAATGTAATAAACAAAGGGGACTAAAATATTTGGCCTGCAAGTACCTGAATTTGGGCTATGAAAGGGGCATCCTTTAGAAGCAAAGAATAAACCACATAACTGAAAAGCATGGAAATAATATAAAAGTAATTCTGAGCCGTTTCCAATCTAAGACCAGGTTCAAAACAATCTTTCCTGCTTCCTTTCAGATACAGTAAACCCAACAGCGCTGTCAACGTTTGATTGTGTTGACGCCAAACATGGTGTGAATTGAATTCAGTTCTATTTCTCTCATTTTCTGCGATTTTAAGGGAAGTGCACAAACGATTAAATATAGATAGATAAAGAGAAGTGCACAAACGATTAAATAGATAAATTGAATATAGCAGTGAACAGACAAAACAGGAGTGGGCGAGCTTCCACACCCGGTCAGTTACTTTCCCAAGTGGTCGTTCCAGTGCAGCCCTTGAGTGATTTAAAGGGAAATAAAAAAACTTGACCAAAGGTCCATGTTTGTGTACTCAGGAGACTACTTCGGCCACTTTACGTTCTTTTTCTGTGAGCTCAGTCCCTCTGAAAAGGGGTACACTCCTTAAACAAAGAGTAGTTTCGTTTATGGTTGGGGCCCATAACAACATATCAGGTGGTTTATCGTGTGATAATATAAGGATAAGCTTTGCTTTGTCACTTCACAATTAATCATATATTGTGTGTATCTACTCGGCGAGGCGGTTCTCACGAATACTCACTATTGAAGGTTTATATCCCTTTGGTGTCACTACTGGGAGCTGTATCTATTACTGATCATTGCCTTCACTTCTATTTTATATGGCGAAATAAGGAAATTCACCCTTAAACTAACATTAGGTCTACTTCGGCTGACCTCTCCTGACAGGGAAGACATTTGAAAGTGCAGCATTCCTTGGATGTGGACTCTATGTTGTTATTTTCGAGAGTGCATGGTAGTTGCGTTAATTATATAGTATTTTGCTTACTTTAGGTAGCCGTGTTCTTTACATATAGCTTTCCCAAAGAAACTTTGCTCAGTCAAAAAGGAAATTGTGCAAAGTATTTGACAGCTGTGTATATCAAAGTTTGCGCTACATTGTCAGAAATACATGATGTCGTTTGTAGAAAAACATGAAGTTTATCAATGTTATACAAAGTATGGGTCAATTGTAAAGTACGCAGATTCGAGGACTAGTTCAACATGATAGTGCTCATTTTCTTTAACTTGCAGTGACTGCATATTTGAAGATAAAAGACAGTATTACATCAGTGGTGCGGTCAAAACCAGTATTAGGCAAAAAAAAGCTGTGTTTCTTCTAACCTGACCGACCCTGGTTTTATGTGCCGTCCCTGCAATTGTTATGCCATCGAGAAAAAAAATTCTTACCTACCGACCTTAATATTTTCCAGCACTTTTGATAAAATATGATAAAGCTGTGAATTAAGCAAAACTAAAAATACTTAGTCCTGCTCTTTTGCTTCCTTGATGCTTTAAACCTCATTATTTGAATGCTTTCTGGTAATATGGCTGGAACTAAGCACTGTTAAAGATTTTTGCTCTTTTTCCATCAAATAAAATGTCGACAAAAATAAAATATTTAATCGACCTACCGACCCCATTTTTTGCATGTTAGCGGAAACACAGCTACTTTTAGGCATTAATAGAAAACACCCAATAGTTTTCTGGTAATTGTCTACAAAACTGTGACTTTAACGATTTGCATCTACCGTGTGATTTCTTGATAACATTTGTTTTAGCTGATGGCCTATAATATGATACCATATTGGCTTCAACTATGTTTCTAACTAAGTTTCTAAACCACTCTATATTGCTATGCATCATCCATTGAAAATTACTACATTAAATGTACAGCGCAGCAAAATGGAAGTGAAGACAAAGATTAAACATAGCACCCAACGTATATTACATCATTAACATGTAGCGCACAGCAATATGGAAGTGATGAAAATGATCGGGAATCAAATCACTAATCTTAAACCACCTGCAGCAGCTTAGATATCTAATTGTGGCTTTCGATTTATGTCCCCCAAGTAAAAAAAAAACCTTTAACTGTCTGTTATATTTCGGTTCTTCTGTTGTGGTTTATTGTTCTTATACTTCGTCTGCATGTGTGTATTTATGGCGTCTTATTTTGGATAGCCGATTGGCCTCTCACACATTGGGCCCACCGGAGTCCGCCTGTTGGTTTCAATTTCCATCTTTTCATGCTGTCGGCTCCTCATCGTTTTTATGCCCCCGCCATTCGAAGAATGATGGAAAGGGCATATAGCGTTGCCCTGTCCGTCCGTCCGTGCGTCCGAAACTTAAACGCGGTCAATAACTTCCTTATTTCTTGATGGGTTTTAAAATTACTCGGCAGAAATGTTAACCATCATGAGACGTGTCACGGGCAAAAACCCAGATCCGTACCTCCAAGGTCAAGGTCATACTTAGAGGTCAAAGGTAAAAAAGGGTCCAAAACTTAAACGCAGTCAATAACTTCCTTATTTCTGGATGGATTTTGTAATTACTTTGTAGAAATGTTTACCGTCATAAGACGATGTGTCACGTGTGAAACCCAAGTCCGTACCTCCACGGTCAAGGTCATACTTAGAGGTCAAAGTTCAAACAAATTGTCCGAAACTTAAACGCAGTCAATAACTTTCTTATCGCTGGATTGATTTTGAATTACTTGGCAGAAATGTTGGCCATCATGAGACAATCTGCCTCACACAAAACCAAGGCCCTTACCTTCAAGGTCAAGGTCATACTTGGAGGTCAAATGTGAAAAAAGGGTCCAAAACTTAAACACGGTCAATAACTTTCTATGGATGAATACGAACATAGACATATTTTCAGGCGGGGGCGTCCGTGTCCTATGGACGCATTTCTAGTTTCATCTATATTACCTCTACTTCTATATGTGTGTGTGTGTGTTCGCGATTCTGCAATGGAGGGTTAAGGATCCTTCATCCGGACTACCCAGGCCCTTTGTCAAAATCGCGACGGATTCAAGGGTGAGTACTGTGGCTGCGTAAAATCGATTTAAGCACCCCACCCCCAATGCCGCACGAGGAACATCATCATCCAAGAAAGGAAAATTGATAACAGATAATCTCAAAATCAAAATCATCGCGTTTATCATAAATTTTGCAGACAAAAAATACATCTACAGTCGATAGCTGTGAATCCAGAAATAGGGCCTCGGTATCAGAAGAACTTGCTTTATTTAACTGACGTTCTGGGTGGGGGAGGGGGTTAATTTGACTGATCGAACCATCAAAATAGTTATTGTCAATATTTAATAAATCATCCAAATATCTAGAATCGGAATCCCACAACTTGTCTAAATTACTCCGTACCAAATTTTATGTAAATATTGTCAAGTAGAAAGTGAGTGCTTCAGACACTTTCTGACATGTCAATAAAGTATCATTTTTATGCTCGTCAGAAGTGAAAATAAAATCTTACATTACATACAAGATAGAGGGACTCTTTCCTATGAAATGTCCATTAAACTAAATCATTAAGATTTTTCTTTTATAAGGATATGAGGTGGTGAAGTGCAAATGGTGGTAAAAGCCGTAAGCAGACGACGTGAAGCATGCATGGAGTTCAATTTTTTCAAAACTTCTATAGAACTTTTTATAGACCAAAACATATTTCTCCCTGATCGTTCAAAAGCTTTGTCGCTATATTTAATCACATGTTTTTGATGACATTAAAACATGAAGTTAATAAGTTGGAAAGTTCAGTGGTGGTACAAGAGCTTGAATTTGCAATAAAGAATAGAAGTGAAGGCAATGATCAGGTATCGATACAATTAACCCAGAGCTCCCATCAGAGACATCAAGGGAATGAAACAAAAACAAGAAACAACCTGACCCTAATGGAAACATCACAAGTAGAAAACCAAAAGGACAGTTACTTTCCCACAAAATGGCCAATTGGCTATCCAAAGCAAAATAATATAAGCGATACACTCACTGAAAGACAAGCCAGCAAAAAATAAACCACGACAGAAGAACCACCTAAACCGCGCTTTGTATGGTCTTTTTATAAAGCTTAGGTAAACAAGCCTCCAAACAGATAAATTTTGCGATGGCATTTTAGGGCAGGTAGCATTGGACGTCAAACTAAGCTTTTGCATTAGTTCACAGTAATAGGCAGAAGAATTCGAAGCAAGCTTGGCTACACTTTTTGCGATAGCTGATTTTCATGTTTCCCGCTCTAGCAAATTTCAGTAACGCTTTTCTCAGGCATTTTCAAAAGGCGATGTGCAGCAAAGGACTCCCTATGAGAAACTCATCAACTTAACCCTTATCTTGCTGAATATTCATTTAAGCCACACCCATTTCTGTCTATCAACCAATCGAATTACTTGATGTAATTTATTGCTACAAATTCATAAACTAAATGCCAAACAGTGCAGATCCTGATCAGATGGCTTCTTCAGAAGCCATCTGATCTGGATCTGCACTGTTTGCAAAGATAGGGCTTGTCGTGAACAGCAAGATAAGGATTAAGAGACTACCGCGGACATAGGACAAGAAAGGGCCACGGATATTAGGGGTGGTTTGGGGAGGCGAGGGTCTCGATTTCAGCTTCTGACTGTCCATCTCTTGACGAAAGCTTGTTTCTTTTGGACAAAAAGGCAGTGATTGGAAAACCTAGGTATCCATTATCCTTGAATGTCTTCCAGGAGGGACGAAATGTTTGAGATTCTTCTATCATATGTATGGCGAAGAGATGGGGAAACTGCAATTGTTGATCCATGCTGGAAATAAAACATACGATGGGTGGCTAAAATCAGGGGACCAGGGCGACAAATGGAATGAAGCAAATATCACACTGAGGATGAGCCAAACATTCAGGGTATCTACCATTCTGTTAACATTGCTTAGATTCTTAACCGCGACGGCAAGTAAGCCTGAGAAACCTTTCTTAATGCGAGTTCGGCGGGCAGCGTGACTTCCAGCGACGGTTTACGTTCCGGGTAAAAGTACTCTTAAACGTTAGTTCCTTATATTTTCTATACATGCACTGAACTACATAGTTTCTTTACATCACTTCAGTTCACGTCTCCCAACGAAGCATCGTTGCTGTAGTCACCACAACTATCTTTGATTAACCCATTTAGTACCAGAAACCCCAAAATGGGTACCCTTGCAAACAGTGCAGGCCCAGATCAGACGCCGCACCACGCGGCGTCTGATCAGGGCCTACACTATTTGCAAAAAGTTCAGCCAATTTTCTGACAAATTTTGAAGAATAACACAACCTGACACCCCTATTTTTTTAAATGGACTCGGAGAAAGATGCAAAAAGGGTTAAACGAGAGTGCGAAGTGGACCAGCACACGACCAGAGACCTACAAAATATCCTGGACGACAAACGATTAATTACTCACACCATCTTGCGCACCCAAACTGTCCGATCATACTGAACAACTGGCTAGATGCACAACATGATCTGATATTGTCGATTATTTCATGCTCTGGCTTAAGTCAGAAAGACTATCCATAGTGTTTCACATTACCACTGTTTCACTGAAAATTGTAATCATTTGAGTAATGACGTTTGTGTCCAGTTCTTTAAGATTCGTTAGCCTAAGGACCTCGTATGTTGTCGAGGTGTTTTTACGAAATCTTCACATTTTTTACATACTGAGTGATTGATGTTAATCTGACCAAGGACGTTTTATATCTGCATGACTGGACTCATTATTTTTTCTTTTCTTCTTAGATTGAGTTGCTGGCTGAGAGGGGTTCTGGATTTAAATCTGACATAGCTATCGACTCTCTCCATCTATCGAATAAAGTGTGCGAGATTGGCGGAGATATAAATGAAAGCTCCAACCACTGTTCGGGACATTTAGTTGGACCATTTTGTGATTATGTCAGTAAGTTTGTATATTCGCAGTTCTCTTTTACAGTCTATGGTGTATTACTGGTTAAGTGTTTTGCTTTCTGTTAAAGACTTAGTAACAGGTTTATGATCATTACCTTCACTTCTATTTTTATATTTCCCGCATATTACAAAAAAGTAGAAATCCATCCCTGTTTTTTTTTTCAGTAATCATGAATAACACACATACAAACGTACCTGTTAAAACATACCTGCAAACATGCATTCATTTTTAATCCCCCGCCGCGAAGTGGAGCGGGGATTATAGGTCTTCGTCTGTCCGTCTGTCCGTCCATCTGTCTGTCCATTACACTTTTATGTCCGCTCCTTATCTCATGAACCCTTTGATAGATTTTCATTAAACTTTGGTCATTTATTTGTCTCAGTGAGCTGGTGTGCAGAACCCATAAATGAACCATGCCGGCGCAAGGTCAAGGTCTCAGTTGAAGGTCACGAGTTTGAAACTTGGAATTTTGTGTCCGTTCCATATCTCCTTTACACTTGGAAGGATTTTCATCAACCTTTGGTCAAATATTTTTCTCAGTGAGCTGATGTGCAGAACCCATAAAAGAACCATGCCGACTCAAGGTCAAGGTCACATTTGAAGGTCAAGTATTTAAACGTTTGTTTTGTGTGTCCGTTCCATTTCTCCTGTACCCTTCAAAGGATTTTAATTAAACTTTGGTCAAAAATCCCCCTCAGTGAGCTGAAGTGCAGAACCCATAAACGAACCATGCCGACTCAAGGTCAAGGTCACATTTGAAGGTCACGAGTTTAAAACTTTGAATTTTTGTCCGTTCCATATCTCCTTTACCCCTAAAAGGATTTTCATTAAACTTTGGTCAGTTATCCCCTCGGTGAGCTGATGGGCAGAACCCATAAATGAACCATGCCGACTCAAGGTCAAGGTCACATTTGAAGGTCACGAGTTTGAAAATTCGAATTTTTGTCCGTTCCATATCTCCTTTGCCCCTAAAAGGATTTTCATTAAACTTTGGTCAATTATCCCCCTCAGTGAGCTCATGTGCAGAGCCTATAAATGAAACATGTCCACACCAGGTCAAGGTCATTGGAAGGTCACGAGTTTGAAACTTTGGGGTTTGTGTCCGTTCCATATCTCCTTTACCCTTCAAAGGATTTTCATTAAACGTTGGTCAAATGTCCCCATCAGTGAGCTGATGTGCATAACACATAAATAAACCATGCCGACTCGAGGCCAAGTCCCAGTTGAAGGTCATGAGATTGAAACTTTGAATTTTATGTCCGTTCCATAACTCCTTTACCCCTGGAAGAATTTTCATTAAACCTTTTTGAAATATACTCCACAGTGAGCTGATGTGCAGAACCATAAATAAAACATGCCAACTCAAGGTCAAGGTCACAGGTGAAGATCACAAGGTTGAGCCTTGATACAAAGTGTGGCGGGGGATTTGGCTGTCCCTCAGACTGCTTCCTTGTTGTTTTAATTTTTAGCTCGGCTGTTTTCGAAGAAAACGACGAGGTATTGCCATAGCTCTGGCGTTTTTTTTGCGTCTTCGTCGTCGTCTGCATCATCGTGCAAAAACTTGGACATTTTGTAATTACTGAACATATTTACTTGAAACTCGATCTAGTTGTTCATTATGAAAAGGGGAACTCATACCAATAGGTGAGTTAACCCTCAAAATATTTTTGGCACAGTTATGCCCCTTTTTCGACTTAGAAGTTTTGCAGCCGAGCGTTGGCACCCGCATGCGGTGCTCTTGTTGTAGAGATATTGTACACGATGTCGTCTGAAAACAATATAACTTGACTGATGAGTGCAAATCAGGACACACTGTTGATGTAAGAGACCGTGACGTGATGCTGAAAGTTGAACAAAACTAGGATTCAATGAAGCGCGAGGGTTTCAGCGACAAACACAGACTTCACATTTTTGAACCCGGTGTAACAGGCCGGTTCTTCTCCCAAGTCAGGCTCTTCCCCGCTCAGTCAGTTTCTCCAAACCTTGATTATTGCTCTTTCAGATACATTGCCGGTACTTTCCACAAGTGTTTACAATGCTGAAAAGGCATTTCATGTGCAAGAACCACAACTCGGTATACCAGTACTTTGTGCATTGGTAATCATGGATCTTCATCATGTTGAGAAGCTATTCTTAGTGTCATTAGGTGAAGTTAGCCTCAATAAACATTACATACACAAAATCCTGCAGATGCTGCCGCAATATACTTAGGGCTTACTAGTGTATTTTAATTCTGGTGCACTTTCTATTTGTGAACACTTTTCTGAAGGCCATATTGGCTTTTGGTCGGGGATTTACCATCTCGGCTGCTGGATATTTTTTTTTGGTTTGTGTTCATTTCCTTTTGGTGTCGTTGATTAAAGATGTGAGGTTAATGTGTCGATTTCTGTTCATTGCCTTCACTTCTTTTTTGCAACCAGTTTGGAGAATTTTATGCAAATTCATTTCTGGATAACTCCTGTTTCGAACTACATTCAGTACGGCTGCTAGCACGATTTCCAGAATGTACTCTGAGGCAGATACTCATCCAAGATGGTGACTACATTTTCATTGTTTTCGATACCCTTTACGTCCGGTATACAAAAGTGAAAGTATCGTCACTTTGAGCTTTAAGATGTTTAGATGTCTAATATAACGAGTTTTAAAAGGTTTAGAAATTTTACTTAACGTGGCAGTTGATGTTGCATCAACAAACCTGTACCTGAGGCTTATTTGATCTTGGTACATGTATGAAAGAAAGGCGACACACGAATGGCAAGGCCATTAGCCACCGATGGAGAAATCGGTCCTTGTTAAGGGAATGACCAGCGATTCATGTACGTAGCATATGTACAGTGGAACTTCGATGGCTCGAACACCGATGGCTCGTTTACCATGGCTGTGTCGAACATGTTCCCAAGCCCCTAGGGAAATCCTCTATATACGAAATAGGCGGGGTAACTTAGGAGATTTTCGCCTTTTATATTACAAATGTATGCTGTGGCATTCTAATGAGTATACACAGCATACATTTTCATTGTAGAATACCGAAAAAGATGTACAAAAGTGTCTCGTTATGCGTCCTGGCAGTCACCCTCAGTGGCTCGAATTACCCCTGTCTCGAACAGATTTGAGAGGTCCCTAAGGTGTTCGAGCCATTGAAGTTCGACTGTATTTTTTAACAAAAGACAAAAGATGTAAGCTCATCTGCACGGCGATGGTTTATTGGCCCTCTAAATAGTTTCATTGTATCATTTGACAGACGTTGTGGCCTGCAGGTTTGACAATGAAGCTGACAATGGTGGTTGGTGCATCTTTCAGAATGAGATCAACAATGATTTAAAATGGACAAGGCATGGGGTAAAGTCCGTTTAATAGATAACCTTGCGCCGCGCTTCTTATCAAGTCGACATGATACTGATCGTAATTTATTTTTGTTTGTCTGCATATATATATATATGTTCTACAAATTTAAGGAGTCATCCTTTGGAAGCGAGTAGTAGATCGCAGAGCTGAACAGTATGGGGTGTATGTTTTCTGAACCAGACTAGGTAGTTTCGGCAAGCAACTTAGGCCTCATCAGTGACGTTTGAATAGATGCAAAATTCTACAATGGAATCAATGGTCCCAAAGACCAAGAAACTATAAACTACACTGTAATTGCAGTTACTCTGACGCCGGCGTAGGAGTTCACGAGCGCATGAATTTACTGTTTTTGTTTCTTGACCGAAGTTTTCTTGACAATCACCGTTGCTATCAATTAACCCTTGTTCTGCTGAGCCCGGATATGACTTTTCTTTGAAACAATGTAGATCCAGATCAGATGGCTTCTGAAGAAGCCATCTGATCAGGATCTACATTGTTTATCATTCAGATTGTGAATTTGTTGTAATAATTTGCTACAGTTAATCTGATTGGTTGATATTTGGTAGTGGGTGTGGCCTATATGAATATTCAGCAGGACAAGGGTTAAGTCTAAGAGGAATCGCTACAATAAACCTACAGCTCCTATCAGAGACACCAAAGGGAAAGAAATACAAACATGAACTGACTAGACCCTAATGAAAACACCAATAGTGGAAAGCCAAAATGGCAGTTACTTAACCACAAAATGGACAATTGGCTATCCAAAACAAAAATATAATCGATACACACAATCAAAGACAAACCATAACAAAAATAACCGCAACAAAAAAACTGCCTTGGAACGGTCAGTGAAATGAATTCCACAATGGGGGCTTAAATAGATTTTGCGCGGCCGCAATCCTCGCCCTTTCTTCCGTCGCGATGTAGACAAATAATTTGTTCAGCCCACATGAAGGCCTCCCAACCCACCAGGGCAATACCCCCGAGAACACAAAAATCAAACAACCACAGACGAAACAACGGTGAGGACCCGACAGCAAGAAACCACCGAAATGCCGGAGTAAAAAAAAAAAAAACAAGAGCCAGACCCCGAACGGCCAGACCAGAGACAGAGCGTGCTATATCATCCGAACTAGAGATTATTATTCCCCTGTGCATGGCGATACGACCTGTATGCATACCACGAACATACACTAGATCTTGCGTCTGGACCGAAAAATGAGAAAAGGGGTCTTCGAGCATTAGCGCATTTTGATGACTCAAATCAGATTGTGGCCACGTAAAATCGATTGTAGCCCCCCAGTGGAATTCGTTTCACTGACCGTTCCAAGTCGTTCTTCTATCGCGGTTTAGTTTTGTTATGGTTTGTCCTAAACCCCTGGGCCAATTTAATTCAAACTTCACAGGAATGTTGCCTATGTGACTACCGCTCAAAAGTGCATAATTAGCCCCGTCAAGCGATTTTGGTACTTATCGCCTATGCGAGCAGCGAAGGTTCAGGCGAGCCTGCGCATCCGCGCAGTCTCGCCAGAACCTTCGCTGCTCGCTCATACAAGCAGTGAATCAAGAGGAACCTTCAGACAGAAAGCCATATCCCTGTCCCCTCTGAATGGCTGGGCATGCGCAGTTAAAATATGTCATGACGGAATGCTCGAAGACCCAAATTCGCTTGGCGGGGCTCAATTGAAACCCGATATTTTTTGCATGGTGGACAAATGCACAAAACACTGAGCAACCACGTTATATTTAGACCAAATAAATTCTCCTCTTTGCAAGCCTATAGTTTCTTTCGCGTATATCACAAACCAATTTGATGATGGGCACACATGTGAAGTAACGGACCACAAGGTGGCTCGAACAAATCTTTGTTAAGCTCTCAGTAGACCGAGATGAAGTGGCTCTGATTTATGGGTAAAAACAAGCGATTACATTACGATAACACACCCGTGCAACATAGTGTATTTTTCACATCTCAAAACTGGTTACTTTTCTGATGAAAATCCGTGATCGTTTTTTTCATACTGCAATCATAGGTTGTAGGTGCTCGTTAGAATCGCCTCACTGGTGGGATTCTAACGAGTACCCACAGCCTATGTTTTGGAGCAGAAATACGAAAGATAATGTATACCCCATAAACCCCAGTTTTCTATATAAAGAGTGTGGTTTACGGTGTGTTCATTTCACGGACTTGTTCATGTGATGTGTCTTCGAACACGTTCGCGTAGTAGAAGAACAGGTCATCTGAGCAGACGGAGTGCTTCGTGGATTGAGCATTAGCCTTTGCTAAAGCACACCTGCCCAGACTTGAGGCTCTTCGATTTATAAGCATGTACATTCCAGTGCGAAACAGAGGCTGGTCTATGCTTGTATGTCAACGCTTCTGCAGAAGAAGATGCGGTTGCGAGGATGGAAACATTGCTTATTCAAGGTAAACTAAAAGACTTCATTGAAATTGTTCTCGTCAAAATCTACAATACGGCATGCGGTGCCAGCAAATCACCATCCACTCACTCTGCAAGAGTTCTCATTTATTAGCTCGGCTGTTTTCGAAGAAAACGACGAGGTATTGTCATAGCATAGTTATTTTCAATGTTACAGTAGCAGCTCAGACAACTTTTTGGTTAATTTTCATGGTTTGTTTGATTTGAGATTTAACGTCCCCTATCAACAATATGCAGGTCATGTTGGAGACGTTGCTTCCAATTTTGTGGAACTTTTACCTGTCATTGAGATGAAATGACATCTCAATCCTTGTCATCCAATGAAACCAATAGGGTTTATATACAACTGAGGATCCAACTCGCATCACTTTACCTCGGCAGGCTTAGACCTCCTAAGCGGTTTACCAGTACCAATGTACCAGTACTACCACGCCCGCCGTTATCGGTAACTCAGTTGGATGTGTGTCTGACCGGTGATCAGGAGGACGCAGGTTCGATAACTGCCGGGTTCGGCAAAATTCTTTCGTGGAGATTGATCATTTAATCTTGTCTACGGTCATTCCCACCCTTCCGCTGATTCAAGAAGGGCAGTTGTCAGTTTCTGGCGAAAGAATGTGCACTGTACTGGTTAACCGCTTACGTACGAGGACTGTTCAAATATGAATGCAAGTAGAACGTTTTCTCATGCACTAATGCGAAAATCACCTCGAAATAAATATCACAGCGTAGAAAAACATTTTACCTATACATTGATACAAAACCTGTTAAAATCCGTGCACTTTAGCCATGTATATCGTTCGATAAACACTGTCTACTCTTGTATACTAATACAAAACATGGTTGGAAGGTCAGAGTACGCCTTTGAAATACGGTCCTATTTTAAGAATCGTTGTATTCTTGGTATACGGTGCAAAGACATTTTTGATGAAATATGTTCGGTTTATGGGCATAATGAAATGTCTTTTCCGATAGTTTTTCGTTGGTGTATGAAATTCAGCTGTGGGCTAGGCTCAACAGAAGTTGCACCACATGATCGTCGGCCGAAAAGAGCAACATCTGTCAAGATGGTTGCTAGAGTGAAACAAATAGTTGCTACCGATGCACGATACACCACTAGGCAAATAGCTAGTATGGTTGGCACCTCATTAGGAGCAGCTCATACAAGTCTGAAACAGGATTTGAAAATGAGAAAGATCTGTGCTAGATGGATTCCCCATCTGTTGACAAATGAACAGAAAAAGACACGCGTACAGTGCGCCAAGAAGTTGCTTATAAAATCCAAATTACAATGCACGGTCTTTCGCTAATGTCGTCACAGGTGACGAGACATTGGTTCACTTTTTTGAGCCAAAACGAAAGATTCAGAACAAAATATGGGCAACAAAGTATTGCAAAAGACCATGCATTGCAAAGCGGACCATTAGCGTCAAGAAGGTAATGTATGCCATATTCTTTTCAAATCAGGGCCCTGCTATTTAGGTTGCTGTGCCTAAAGGCAAATCTGTAAATGCGAAGTTTTACAAGAATAAAGTTCTTCGAAAATCGAAGAAATATTTCAAAGAACGACTCCCGCAACTGGTTTGGCCAGTGTCAGATTGCTACATGACAATGTGTCATCGTACAAGGCGTTCTTTGTGCAAGACTATCTGAAGCAGGAAAAGGTTGTTGAACTCTCTCACCCCCCGTATTCCCCTGACCTTGCCCTGTGTGACTTTTTTTTGTTCCCGCGGCTGAAAAAATACCTTTCTTGTCGAAAATTTGTACAGCGCAAACACCTCGGTTCTGCAATATTCTAGTGCCTTCATAGTATACCTCGAAAAGACTACCAAAATGTATTCAATGATTGGATCAGAAGACTGAAAGTTTGTTTATTTGTTAAAGGGGAATACTTTGAGGGGACAAAATTTGTCATCGAAATCTATCACGGAATCATTTTTATGTGCTTAGTTGCATTCATATTTGAACAGTCCTCGTATACGCCTTCCCAGTTAAACTGACCGGCTCAAAAATGACCTAAACTAGTGTTGACTGAGTCGATAAACTCCAAAACAGACAAATAAACCTGTACTACCACTATTTCATCGAAAGTGTTAAAACATATTTCATCGAGTGTGTTGAAAACACCAGAAATTTTCGCGAGTGCGAGTACATCGCCAAAGTCTCGTATTAAATACGATTTTTTTTTTTTTGATAAATATCAAAAATATTTCATCTCGCTTCCCATGTTTTCAGCAAAGGCGATGAAATATTTTTTACATTCATCTCAAAATGTAAATATCCTCTATTTAACTATCGCGGAAACACACCTTTTATAATTTTGACCCCCTAAATCCCACCTTTTATATAGTGGAACTGGGGTTTACAGGAGTATAGACACATCCAAAGTCTACGTCACACAAGGCCAAAGGTCATTAGCCTCGTTTTATCTGGTGGGCAAAAAGAAATCCGGTTCCATACTCTACCATTGATGTAGGAAGAATTATTTTCTGTAATAACTTGTTAAATTGTCTTTCTATCAAAACTGTTTGCCACAAACCATTTTTGACATTAAACTGCTTCTTTTTCGTATAAAATTGGATAGAAATTATACATGCTTTAATCTTATTTCCATTCGGCAAATAAAACGCATCGACTACGTTTTGGCATGATGGTGGATAGTTTTATAACGCTTTTTAGGCAACAAAATGTGCGATAAAATGTCCGAAGAGACTGATTCTATATCATTTATTACTTCAAAAACACAAACTGACAAGGATCAGTTAATTTTGTGGAGATGAAATGAGTTTAATCACACGATATATATTCGAAATTCTCATTGACACTGTACGGCAACAGTCATGTTTTGCCAACCAGATAAAAGGGTACATCTACAGGGGAGGTAATTGACGCATGCGCAGTGAAATGTAAACAAGGTCACGTGTCAAAACATTGGATCCGTCTATACACTATTTTTCTTATTTCTGCCCAAAGCGCTTCTAACGAGTATCTACAAACTATCTTTTGATCAGAAATAAGAAAAATATCAGAATTTTTATCTGAAAATTGTCTATTTTGGGGTGCTTAAATTTTCAATATCATTACGGAAACACGCCTATTCAAATATAATGGGAAAAATTTACCAACAGAGAAGTGGTGCGAAGCGGACCATCCAGTGCATATAAGCCTTATTGGTTTCATCTGGCGGCAGTGATATTCTTATCTCTAATTATACCCTCAATTTTGAAAATCGGCTTTTTAGTTTGGTTGCTATGGCAGTACCCACAATCTTATTGTGAACAGAAATAAGAAAATTATCACAATATTTTCATCTTAAAATTTTGTTGTTTTTTTTTTCGGCGGTAAAGTTTACAATGTATTTGCATAGGCCTGTTTTCGTAATGACTTCATAAAAAGCCATATATCTCAGGAACCGTTAAAATATCCACCCCTAAACCATATATTTTCTCGTTCCTTATGGTAAGACTCATTCAGTCACACCAACCTGGGGTTCTGTTGCTGGGGCAATGTGCCAACCCCCACTTTTATATAGTTAAACTGGGGTTTTCAGGATTGGCAGGGCGGTTCTAACGATTACGAGTACTATCCGAATCCACGTTTTGAGGAGAAATATGAAAATATCAGATTTTTTAACCCGATTGTTTTCATTTTATTTATTTTTTTTGTTTGTTTGTTTGTTGGGAAAATTTCAATATATTTCAATAGGCATGTTTTCGTGACGGGTCTTCGCTGTGTGCTACATGGCTGAATTATGAATGATTTAAGGCCGTCTCGTTGAAGACCACTATCCATATTTTAATGTGCGTCTTTTCGGGTCGATAGCCTCTATATTTATCTATAGCCACGCAATTATTATCGTTGTGAGCTCAGACTGTTGTGTAAAGGGAGCTCGTGCTGGATTCCTGTTTTGGTTTGGCAAACAGTGTAGACCCAGATAAGCGTCTGATCAAGGTAATCATTATTTGCTTAAAAGTACAGGGACCAATTGTTCAAAACTAACTACGTCATTAGGAAACGTATCGTTAAAACCGTTAATATCATCACGATAACAAGTCCGTGAAACGAAGACCCCCCTAAACCCCACTTTATATAGATAAAATAGGGCTTACGGGGGTATACATTATATGCCTCATTTTCTCTCAAAAACATAGATTGTGGGTACTCGTTAGAACCGCCTCATTGAGGCGGTTCTAACGAGCACCCTCAATCTATGTTGAAAGCAGAAATAATAAAAATATTATATTTTACCCAATATTTATCATTTTCTGACACCATATTGGACGCCTTTATTTGTTAGGGACATGTTTTCCTAATGTATTATAGGAAAAGTGTTGATATGTTTGCTAAAAAACGTGTGCAGCTTTTGCAAATGCAAACGCTGCTCACTCTCTCCAGCAAAATGACACTATTTTAGATATTTTACTTGCTAAAACGGTTTAGTTTATACTTATTTATTTTATTTCGATACTTATTTATTTTATTTCGATTACGATGGAAGCTCGCCCCCGCCCATAGGGGCTTGAAGAAATATATGGGCTGCACGATGCTTCCACGCAGAGCTGAATCCGGCCCGCACACTAGTACTGGTAAACCGCTTAGAGGATCTAAGCCTGTCCAGGAACCGCGGTGCGAGGCGGACCGTCCATGCTAATAAACCCTATTGGTTTCATTGGGCGACAAGGCTTGAGATGTCATTTCATCTCAATGTCGGGTAAAAGTCCCACAAAATTGGAAGCAACGTCTCCAAAATGACCTTTACAGTGTTGACGGGGACGTTAAATCTCGAATCAAACAAACAATTACGATGGAAGCTTCAAGCTTATTTAATCGCTCTCGAACAATCATTCCGGATGTTTTCACGCGCGAGAGAGAAAGGCAGTGACTATTACACCACTGTTACCCATTTACACCTGGTTGGAGTGAGGCAGTGTCATTGCCTGTCTTGCCCAAGGCACGTCTCGATACCGGGTGCCGGATTCGAATGCACAACCTCTCGATCATGAGTCGAACGCGTTAATCACTGCGCTCTCGAGGCTGAGGTTAACAGTTCGACCATTAACGATTTTTTTTAAGCTAACCATGCTGAACAACTGGCCCCGGGAGTTTAAGTGTTAAATTTTAGCCTAAGTCTCCGTTCAGTACCACTTTCCCAGCTCCCACTGAGAGACAATCGACCCATCGTGCTGTCATTGCTTTGATATGTTTCTTTTCAACAGATGGCTTGAAGTGCATAGACTTTAATTTCCGCATGCAATGGAATGAGCTACACATGGGAACTCTGAATGTGACATTTATTGATATACCAGGAAACCTACATTCATTTGTCCTTTCTCATCGTAATGAGAAGAAAACTTGGCATGCTGTCAGATTCTCCGTTGAAAGTGACCACCTGTTTAAGGTAAGCAAACCGAATTAAATTCTATTATCATATGACGTCGCGTCTGAGGGTGTAATAACGCCATGTAATATTTTCGATAATCCACAAGTGGATTAAATACGCAAATTAGCTAGATACGTCCCGTAACGTTACATGTACGACATCCTTAATGACGTCGCGTTGACTAACGGCGGAATATTGACATTTTTGTAAATAATCGCGAATAAAATGCGTTTTAAATGTCATATGATAAACAGAATCTTGCATTCGTGCTCATGTATTATTGAATTTATTACACTCGTCGAGGAAAAGGGATAAAATGTTTGGTAGAGCCTCGCATTTTATCCCTTTACCTCCACTCGTTTAATAAATTCAATAATACATTAACACTCATGTAAGATCCTCTATTTATGGCAATTAAATTAGCTCAACTGTACGAAGTACAAACAGAGAGCTGTTTTAGTCGTTCGTGTTCCTGACACTTTTCGTTAACATTTCTCAAAATGTGCCCCGCCAAGCGAATTTGTGTCTTCGAGCATTCCGTTATGACAAATTTTAAAATGCGCATGCCCAGCCTTTCAGAGGGGCCGGGGATATGGCTTTCTGTCTGAAGGTTCCTCTTGATTCACTGCTTGTATGAGCGAGCAGCGAAGGTTCTGGCGAGACTGCGCGGATGCGCAAGCTCGCCTGAACCTTCGCTGCTCCCATAGGCGATAAGTACCAAAATCGCTTGAGGGGCCCAAATAATATCTCGACAGTCTCTTATCTCAAAGCATTCGTATTAAGGGGAATGGGAATATCTGGCAGATTTTTCCACCATTTTTCAAAGGGAGACAACTTTCGGGACTTCCTGTTCGCTTTTTTGTAAGCCTTGTCCCAATGCATAATGGGTCTACTCTTAAAGGAAAGAATTTGCTCCTTTCCTTTAACAGTTGACACCTATTGACACGGGAGACAAAAAATACTTTTGCAGAAGTTGCCTCCCCTGAAGGTGTTCTCATTCCCCTTAAGAACTGGGGTACCTGGGAGGATCTTGTGAGATCAAAAAAAGAAAAACACCATAGGGCTTTGGGCCAAAAATCTAAAAACACATTTGTAGTATTCTATATAGAGGATCTTACTTGAGTGCTCATGTATTATTGAATTTATTAAACGAGTTGAGGAAAAGGGATAAAATGCGAGGCTTTGCCGAGCATTTTATCCCTTTTCCTCAACGAGTTTAAAAAATCCAGTAATACATGAGCACGAATGCAAGATTCTATTTACCGTATGACATTTAAAACGCATTTTATTTGCGATTGTTTCACAAAAATATCAATATTCCGCCATTAGTAAACGCGACGTCGTTAAGGACGCCGTACGTGTAACGCTACGGGGCGTATCTAACAAATTTGCATATTTAATCCACTAGTGGATTATCGAATTTATTACATGGCGTTATTACATTCTCAGACGCGACGTCATATGGTAAATGCATTTCCATTATGCTAACATGTAATAGACACGATGGGTTATACGAGGGCAAGTCTATATGTAACCAGTCTATCCGATTTCCAATTTACCGAGACAACCACGATTCTTGTTTCAATACATGCTTTGGGCAGGAGGGCTAAATTGCACCCTTGTCATCCACTCATAAGATATTGAACGTCAAACATGACTAGCGATGCAAAAGCAAATTTTCGTCAAAAGTTGAGTACTGCTATAATCCGTTATTTGTATTTGAAAGGGAAAACAGGTCCGGAAATACATTGCGAATGGATCTTCTGCCCCATCGTATATGCACAAGTTAAATTCTAATTTGGGGAATTCAAACGCGGTAGAACGTCTTAAGAAAACGAAAACAGGTCTGGGCCCCGATCAGATGCCACATATGAAGAAATGTGTAACAAAGTACGGGATCTGGTGTACACTGATATATGTGTGAATTAAGGCTGAAGAAATAGCGAATGCATTATACATTTCACATGGTTGTGATTCAACAATTTTATACGATCGCTTGGGTATGCGCAGTACAGCCTGTTGGGTCCCAAAGTCCCTTAGCGACGAGCAAATGGCGATCAGAGCATCAGTTTACAGCTCATTATTGAAGCGGTTTAGGTCAAAGAAAAATGATATTCATTCACGTCTGGCGACTGTAGGTGAGACCTGTGTCCATTATCATGAAACCCCAAAGCATTTAAAATAAAAATGAGACTAAAACTCAAAGTCGCCAGTGGGTAGGGCCCAAAGAAGTTAAAAACGCAACCTTCTGCTGGCAAGGTGATGGCAACTGTATTTTGGGACGCACAAGGCGTTATTATGTTGGACTTACTAGCAAAGAAAAGTACAATTACAGGCGCGCATTATGCAAACTTGTTGGACCAGCTGTGAAAAACGCCGAGGTAAATTATGCCCCTGTCATGAATGGTTAACGACTTCTGTAGCCTAACAACGATTTCAAATTTCAACAACCATGCATAAGGTTGTATAGCTCTAATAGAGCATGAGCAATCACTAATACAGGCTGAGCAGGACAAAACATTTTCTTGCACACCGGATAAGAAAATTCAGGATTTTTACTCTGGGATAGAAAAGCCATCTGGCCATAAGTTCTTCTCCTACCCAGCTTATTCTACATAGTGGTAAGACACAAATCGAGTATTATCACGTGTTTGGTGTTAACTGGTCGAATACGAACTCATGCACGACGCCATTAAGGTTAATATCACTGCACGTTGTGTGACGACACTAAACAATCACAGAAATGTCATCACAATAGGTGCACATTGACAATCGAAGTAATTGCATTGCCCGCGCATAAAAATGAAAGGTATTTAAGAAACAAGAGGCCCATGGGCCACTGTGTTCACCAGAGCTCAGTGGGTTGGGGTTGTGGGGGGTGACACTGCCCACTGGCAGCCACATAATTTAATAAACCTTAGAATCCCTGTACCCAAGGACGCTACAGATAAAATTTGGAACCAATCAGCGTAGTTTCTTCAGAGGTCTGATGCCGCTTGAATGTGTTAAAATTGCAATACAACAGACGACAATTAACAACTTTGGTTGCAAGACACTAGACGACAACTGACAACTGCACATCTGTGTCAATCAATAGGCATAAAACCATATGGCAGATAGAACATTGTTTAAGGAACATTTCTATGAAAGTTTGATAAAATATCTTCAAAGGTGTAAATGTCATTTTTTTTTCAATTTTTCCCATTATAAGTATATGGAAACTTTTAACTTCCCATAGCAACCAAACTAAAAGGCCAAATTTCATAAAACAACAACAACACAAGACATGTCAAGACAAATACAGTGAATATTTCCATGAAGTCTCAGCCTCATAGAGCATATGTTTTATGAGATGAGTTTTAAGTATTTTTCTTCTATTATTTTTTTTTTGGTTGGGGGAGGGGTGGTGGGGTGGGACGGTGTTTCAATGGCAACCAGTAAAAATGAGCAGTAGGTCTAAAATCATATGGCAGATAGAAGATCGGTTAAGGAATATTTCTATGAAAGTTTTGCCATAATATCTGTTAAGGCTTGGCAGTAAATGCAAATCTTCAATTTCCCACATTATAAGTCTATGGAAACTCTTAAGTTGCCAAAGCAACAAAACTAAAGGGCCGCTTTTCATTCAAAAAAACCCACAAAACATGATGAATATTTCCATAAAGACTCAGCCCGACTGAACATATGCTTTCTGAGATGATTTTTTAAGAATATTGTTTCTATTTTTTTTTTTTTCATTTTTTTGGGGTTTCCATGGCAACCAGTAACAAGTGGGCCATGATGGCCCTGGACATCATGGCCCTGGATCGCTCGGCTGATCCGCACTGTAGAAATGACCTAGTTTTGTTTGTATTGGAGTTTAACGGCCCAGTCGACACTATATAGGTCATTTTTGAGACGGTCACTTTACCTATCCACACTTTTCCTGGGCAGGTTTATACGTTAGCGGTTAACCAGTACAGTACAGATTCTTTCGCCAGAAACGGACAACTGCCCTTCTTGAATCAGCAGAAAGTGGAGAATGACCGTAGAAGATTTCATGATCAATCTTCACGAACGAATGTTGCCGACCCAGACAGGTATCGAACCTGCGTACTTCTGATCACCAATCAGACACGAATCTGACTGAGCTACCGAGGCCGGCCTGTAGAGATGAAATATAGTAAGGTGCCTCGTCAGAAGGAACATATTTGGCATATATGAAGGCTCTATCTCAAATGGTTAAAACGTTATAAAATATGTAAAAGGTCAAGGTCAAACGTTTTGTATGGGTGATAAGCCCTGGTCACAAGGAGCATACATGTCAAATATGAAGGCTCTATCTGAAATGGTTCAAAAGTTATGGCAAAGTAGATCCAAGGGTTAAGGTCACGGGTCAATTTTTTTGTATGATTTGGAGGCCCTTTTCAGAAGGAACATGCAAGTGAAATATGAAGGCTGTATCTCAAATGGTTAAAAAGTCACGATAAAGTTGGTTAAAATTCAAGGTCACAGGTCGAACGTTTTTATATGGATAGAAAGCCCTTGTCACAAGGCCCCTACATCCCAAATATAAAGTCTCTATCTCAAATTGTTAAAACGTTATGACAAAGTAGGTCAAAGGTCACGGTAACAGGTCAAAAACTTTGCATGGGTGGGAAGCCCTTGTCACAAGGACCCTACATCCCAAATATAAAGTCTCTATCTCAAATGGTTAAAAAGTTATGACAAAGTAGGTCAAAGGTCACGGTAACAGGTCAAAATCTTTGCATGGGTGGGAAGACCTTGTCACAAGGAACATACATGCCAGATATGAAGGCTCTATATCAAATGGTTCAAAAGTTATGATAAAGTATGTCGCATGTCGAGGTCAAGGTCTCGTCGGATTTAGATGAATATGAAGCCCTTTTCACAAGGAGCATACATGCCAAATATGAAGGCTCTATCTCAAATACTTCAAGAGCTATGACAAAATAACCTACTGATAGGTCTACTGTTTGATTCAACATGACCCGTATTCGACCTTGTCCCAGATATTGTTAAGATTATCATTCTGAGCAAGTTTCATGATGATTGGACCAAAACGGTGGCCTCTAGAGTGTGCACAAGGTTTTTCTATGATATGACCTACTAGCCTACTTTTTGATCCAACATGACCCATATTCGAACTTGACACAGATACTGTCAAGATGATCATCTGAGCAAGTTTTATGATGATCGGACCAAAGCTGTGGCATCTATAGGTTCACAACATTTTTCTATAATTTGACCTGCTGACCTACGTTTTGACCCGACATGACCCATATTCAAACTTGACCCAGATATTTTCAAGATGATCATTCCGAGCAAGTTTGATGATGATCGGACCAAAACTGTGGCGTCTAGTTTGTTCACAAGGTTTTTCTATGATCTGACCTCCTGACCTACTTTTTGAACCGAAATGACCCATATCCCAACCTGAACAAGATGTGAAGATGATCATTCTAAGCAACCTCTAGTGTGTTCACAAGGTTTTTCTATTTGATCTACTGACGTACTTTTTGACCCGACATGACCCATATTCAAACTTGATTGTCAAGCAAGTTTGATGATGGCTGGGCCAAAACTGTGGTCTCTAGTGTGGTCACAAGGTTTTTTCTATGATTTGACCTAATGACCTACTTTTTAACCCGACATGACACATACTCGAACTTGTCCCAGATATTGTCAACATGATCGTTCTGAGCAAGTTTGATGATGATCGGACCAAAACTGTGGCTTCTAGTGTGTTCACAAGGTTTTTCTATGATTTCACATACTGACCTACTGTTTGACCCGGCATAACCCATGTTCGATCTTGAACGAGATATTGTCCTGTTGATCATTGTGGCCAAGTGTGATGATGATTGGCCCAGAACCGGGGCCTCTATTTTGTTCACAAGAAAAGTTTACGCACGGACGACGCCGGGCATCTCACAGTCACAAAAGCTCACCATGACCTTAGGTCAGGTGAGCTAAAAATGGGCAGTAGACCTTAAAATCTCATGGCAGATAGTTTTGTTTATTTGATTTCAGGTATAGCATCCCCTTCAACACTGTATATGTCATTTTGGAGACGTTGCTCCCAATTGTGTGGGACTTTTACCCGACATTGAGATGAAATGACATCTCAAGCCCTGTCGCCCAATGAAACAAATAGGGTTTATAAGCATTGACGGACTGACCCGCACCGCTTTGCCAGGGCAGGCTTGGATCCGCTAAGCGGTTTACCGGTACTCGTGTGTGGTCGGTTTCAGCTCTGCGTGGAAGAATCATGCAGCCCATCTATTTCTTCAAGCTCCGATGGGCGGGCACCGGATGGCAGATAGTAGATTTTATTAGGAACACTTCTATGAGAGTTTTGTCAAAATATCTGCAAAGACTGGGCAGTTATTGCCTTTTTTCAATCCCCCCCCCCCTTATAAGTCTATGGAAAGTCTAAGTTGCCATAGCAACCAAACTAATAGCCGAATTTCATTAAAAACTCAAACTTTCAATCATCCAGCTTATGGATGCTATAGATGAAATTTGGTCTCAATCGGCAAAGTTGTTTCTGAGGAGATGTTTGAAAGTGCTGACGCCAGACGACGACATACGCCAGACGACATACGACGACGGCGGACAACTGCCTATCCTATAAGCTACCCCGGAGCCTTCGGCTCTGGCGAGCTCAAAAAACTTACTTGATAGAAAAATTCAGAAACCTCCGTTGTCAAGTGGTTAAGCTACTCGCCTCATAAGCGGGGGATGGTGGGTTCGACTCAGGGCTTCTCTATATTTTCAGAAGAGTCCCTTCTCCATATTGTTTGGTGGGGGACGAAAAGCTCTCTCTTAGACGCACGCATGCATGCACGCAGAGAGAGCGAGAGAGAGATCCGTTTCACGGGATTGCCTCGTGATGCCGTTCGCGGGGCGGATTTTTCTATCCGAACTCCATACCCTTGTAAGATTCCGGTCTAAATCTTTTTATTTTAGGTTGTGTTCACTTATTATGTGGGTGCCGGTTTCCGTGGTGATGTAGCCATAGATGAATTTAGTATTGCCCATAATCCTTGTACGGGGACATTTAACAGTGTTTCTCTGCCAGGAAGTCAAGGTAAGCCATACAATAACACACACGTGTGTCATACGAGCATAGTGCATTCTTTCCTGTCTTAAAATAGTTAATTTTCCGATAAAAAGGGTGATGATATTCTTATATATATGCTAAATACGATACTCGTAGGTTGATGTCGCCCGTAAAGCTCCGGTTTCCTGTGTATAAAGCAGGGATTACTGATGAGTTCATGACATGGACTTATTTACCTTATGCTGAGCTTAATACGGTTGAACTTCGATGTCTCGAACACCGATTGCTTGTTTACCACAAATCTTTCGAATTCATCCTTCAGTAGTATTCCCATAACTGCAGATATAAACGAACAGAGGACCCTCGCTATAGCGACAGTATCTATTCCTTACCAGTCTTCCGCTCTAGCGAATTTTCCGCTATAAAAATCCAAATAAGTAGAAGCATAATAGATTATAAAATATTTTGTCCCTTAATTACTCCAAGAAACAAATGTTGTTGACATTTGTTAGAATCGACCCACAATGTTATGGACGTTTGTTAGAATCGCCTCGGAGAGGCCTCTGAGACGATTCCAACAAATGTCCACAATATTTGTTTCCTCCGAGGCAATGCTAACGAATGTACATATAGCCCCCGCCCAACGGGGGTTGAAGAAATAGTTGGGCTGCATGATGCTTCCACGCAGAGCTGGAACCGCCCCGCACACAAGTACTGATTAACCGCTTAGAGGATCTAAGCCTGCCCAGGCAATGCGGTGCTTATAAACCCTATTGGTTTGATTGAGTGACAGGGTTTGGGATGTCATTTCATCTTAAAGTCGGGTAAAAGTCCCACAAAATTGGAAGCAACGTCTCCAAAATGACCTTTACAGAGTTGACGGGGACGTTAAACTTCAAATCAAACAAAACAAACAAACAAATGTCCACAACGTTTGTTTTCTCGGAGTAATAAATAACTATAATACTCTTGAATATCTCTATGAATCTTGAGCTAAAGATTCGTTCCATTGAAAACAAGTTTTGTCGCTATATCGAACGTCTGATATAAGGAGGGGTGGCTGTACGAATTTTTTTGGAATAATTTTCTTGGTTTATCTTGAACATGTATGAAATGTCAACTCTAGATTCGATAAGATGATTCTATTGTCTTTGAACGATGTGCACTTCGTTTAAAAAAAGTCGAAGAAACATCCTCCAGATACGACGCTAGTGTTTTTCCCCTAGTGATCCGCACTACCTATGTCTCGAATAAAGGGATCACCCACGTGGTTATTACGAAAACACGCCTATACAAATGCATTGTAAACTTCACCGTAAAAAAAAAAGAGAAACGTTTTCAAATCAAACGTTGTGATATTTTTCTTATTTCTGCTCAAAATATAGATTGCGGGTACCCGTTAGAACCGCCTCATCGAGGCGGTTCTAACAAGTATCCACAATCCATATTTTAGCAGAGATAAGAAAAATAAGGCTCACCCCTGTAAACCACAGCTTTGTGGGGTTCAAGGGGTTGAAAATTATACAAGCGTGTTTTTGTGATGTATTATTATCGTAGCGTGAAAAAAGGTTTACCTATAGAATCAATTTGGAATGAACACCTGTGTTGACCCAGTATTCACCGTTTGCATAAATTACAGAAATTGCACGGCCTGTTAATGCTGTGCGATAAATATGTTCTATGAAAGGGTTATCCTATGGAAGCAAGGAATTCACCGCAGAACTGAAACATATCGAATGTGCATGTTTCCTGGGCCAGACAAGCTACTTTTGGCCTGTTAGGCCTCATCAGTGACCCTCAAATATTTTCAAAATTCCACAATAGACACAACATACATTTTCATTATAGAACACAGAAAAGATGTCAAAAAGGATCTCCTTATGCCCCCTGGCAGTAACCCTGAGTGGCTCGAACTACCCCTGTCTCGAACAGATTTTCGAGGTCCCATAGGTGTTCGAGCCACTGAAGTTCGACTGTAGCTAGTTTCGGCCAATTAGGCCTCATTAGTGACCCTCAGATATTTTCAAAATTCCACAATGGACTCAATGATCCCAAAGGACAAGAAAATATAATCTACATATGATCTAGGGCAGGGAAACGTTTTACCGCCGCCACACATTCCCACACACCAGCTGTAGTGAAGTTTGGTTAGTGCTCTATAATCAAGCCGACTTTTTATAGCTTTTGTGAAACATTTTGTTATTGATCAATTCTATGCTGTTTAGAGAATGTGTTTTGCATCGGTCGCCGGCCGTAAAGAGCTACAAAATCTGTTTTAAAGATTAAACGAAACAAGTGAAGTGCCTGACCAGCCTACGCCCAGTGACAATCGACCCATCAGTGCCGTCAGTGTTTTGATTTTTTTCTTTTCAGATGGGACAAGCAACGTAGAAGAACTTAGTCACTAACTGATATTTTCTGTAAATAAATTTGTTCCAATGTTTGTTGTTCTTACTTATGTGTGGTATACAAAGAATTGTCAGAAATACAACCAACCCAAACGGGCCGCCGTGACTTAATGGGTAAGAGTGTTGACTCTTAATCATTAGGTTTCTCTCCGCTGTGGTTTGAGCCTCGCTCGGGTCACACGTGCGACGCCAGGTTCAGCAATGGACGGTCAGGTGATTTTGTTCCGGGTACTCTGGTTTTGACCAATCTCTGATTAACGAATGACTCGAGTTAAGTGAAATAATCTTGAAAGGGCTGTAAAACCAAAACCAAAACAAGAGGCCCATGGGCCACTATGCTCACCAGAGCTCAGGTGGGCACTGCCAAATTGCAGCCATGTATTTTAACATGATATCATTTTAATCTGCCAAATGAACCCCCATATCCAAATTAGCATCAATGTGGACTCAGTATATGAAACATTAGGCCTTTTATGAAGTAGAGGGGGTGGGGCATGGACCCAATGGAGCCCTGGTTGGTATCACTAAATGTGTCTTATCACAAAGAACAAGAATATATATGGTTTAGCAGTGGGGATCTGCATGGCTGGAGATATAAGTGGAGGAGTTGGAGCATGCCCTGTCGTTCCCAGGAAAGCCCAAGATTGTTGTCCCTAAATGTGTCTCATCATAAGGACCAAGTATATATATGGTTTAGGGGTGGGAATCTGAACGGTTTCCAAGATATCCTTTCATGAAGTGGAAAGGAGAGGACTGGCCCCTGCGGACACCCCTACAGTAGGTGTGCTAATAATAAGAAACAAGAACATATATGAATATGGGGTGGGGATTTGAATGGTTTCTGAAATATATGGCCTTTTATGAAGTGGAAGGGCGGGGCACATTGCCTCAGCACAAAGAGACCCCCAAGTTGGTGTGACTGAATGAGTCTTATCATAAGGAACAAGAATATATATGGTTTAGGGGTGGGGATCTGAACTATTTCTGAGATATGTGGCTTTTAATGAAGTCAAGCGGTGGAGCAAGGCCCGGGCATGCCCCGGGGACTCACAAGCTGGTGTCAATGAATGTGCCTTATCATAAGGAAGATGAATATATATGGTTTAGGGGTGGGGCTCTGAACAGTTTCTGAGATATAAGGCCTTTTGTGAAGTGCAGGGGTGGGGCAAGGCCCAGGGAGACCCCCAGGTTGGTGTCAATGAAAGTGTCTTATCATAAGGTACAAGAATATATATGGTTTAGGGGTGGGGATCTGTAAGGTTTCCGAGATATTGTGATATTATGAAATGGAGGGGGCGGGGCATGGCCCCATCACATCCCTGGGGACCCCCAGGTTGGTGTCACTGAATGTGTCTCATCATAATGAACAAGAACATATATGGTTTAGGGGTGGGGATCTGAACAGTTTCTGAGATATATGGCCTTTTGTGAAGTGAAGGGGTGGGGCATGGCTCCGGCGCACCCCGGAAGACCCCCAATTTGGGGGTCAATGAATGCGTCTTATCATAAGGAGCAAGAATATATATGGTTTAGGGGTGGGGATCTGTAAGGTTTCCGAGATATTGGGCCTTTTATGAAATGGAGGGGCGGGACATGGCCCCGGCGCATCCCGGGGGACCCCCAGTTTTATGTCACTGAATGCGTCTTATCATAAGGAACAAGAGTATATAGGGTTCAGGGGTGGGGATCTGAATGGTTTCCGAGATATTGGGCCTTTTATGAAGTGGAAGGGCGGGGCACATTGCCTCAGCACAAAGAGACCCCCAAGTTGATGTCACTGAATGCGTCTTATCAATAGGAACAAGAATATATATGGTTTAGGGGTGGGGATCTGTAAGGTTTCTGAGATATAAGTCATTTTATGAAGTACTGGGGGCGGGGTATGGCCCCGGTACAACCTACTGGACCCCCAGGTTGACATAAAAGCATATGGCTGAGAGAAGTTTACTAAAGGAACATTTCTATGAAAGTTTTGTCAAAATATCTGCAAAGGCTTTGTAGTTAATGCCATTTTTCAATTTTCCCCATTATAAGTCTATGGAAAATCTAAGTTGCCATAGCAACCAAACTAATGAGCCGAATTTCATAAAAAACACAAAACCTGTAAAGGCAAATATGGCGAATATTTCCATAAACTTTCAGCCTCATAGATCATACAGTTTCTGAGGAGATGATTTTTTAAGTATTTTTTTTTCTATTTTTTCATTTTGGTTTCCATGGCAACCAATACAAATGAGCAGTAGGCCTAAAATCATATGGCAGATAGTAGATTGCCTAAGGAATATTTCTATGAAAGTTTTGTCAAAATATCTGCAGTGGCTTGGCAGTAAATGCCATTTTTCAATTTTCCCCATTATAAGTCTATGGAAACTCTAAGTTGCCATAGCAACCAAACCAATGAGCCGAATTTCATAAAAAACACAAACTTTCAATCCCCCAGCCCAAGGATGCTACAGATAAAATTTGGGCTGAATCGGTCCAGTGGCTTCAGAGAAGAAGATGTTTGAAAGTGTTGACGTCAGACGACGACAACGACGACGACAACGACGGACAACTGCCTATCCTATAAGCTCCCCCGGAGCCTTCGGCTCTGGTGAGCTAAAAATAGATTAATAAATAAATAATAAATGCAAGGGGTAACGATCCTTTAGTATAAATTCATATTTATATTGTATGTGTATTTATATTACAAGTGCAGTTAAAGAATAAGATACTGCCATTACAGAATTGAATCCTGTTCATATTGTTCTTACCTCAACGAATACATTTACCTACACAACCTCACACATGAAAATATAACATACTTCCTACAATATGACTGGCTGACACAGCCAATATGAATATTGTGTGCAGTTGATTTCTAGGTATAATTTTAGCCCTTAAATAAGAAATGCCCGTCCAATTATGGATAGGAAATAGTACAAATATAAGTTGTGAAGGTAGTTTTATTTAATATTTATTAAAATATGAAAAAAAAAAACAAGAGCTGTCACTATAGGTGACCAATGCCCCCAGTGGGAGCCAATTTCTGAGTTTGTTTTCAAAATTTCAAGGAGAGATAATTCACCCAAAAATTACAATAGAGTTATGGCCCTTGGTCAGAATGTAGCCCTTGTGATTGTGAATAAGTGTGTGAAGTTTCATGGGCTAGGTCAAATTCTTTTGAAGTTATGATCAAGGTTAAAGTTTTTCTGACAGACAGACAGACAAACAAACAAACAAACAAATAAACAGCCAGACAAACAGGGCAAATACTATATGCCACAAGAATCAAAGATTCTCGTGGGGGTGCACAACAACATCACAAGCTAAGTTTAAGTGACTTTGGTCCAGTATTGAAAAATTCCTCTCATTCTCAACTAACACAACGAAGAAAAAAAAATGGTTTCCTAACAGTGCATACAACTTTTCTTGCTGCCAGCGAAAGTGTTTTAGTATGCACACGGACACTTCAGCGTCTCTGTGTTCCGATAACACATCCGTGCGCCAAAGAGCAATCTTTCCTATCTCAAAAACGGTTTATTTTCAGATAACAAAATGTGATATTATTCCTATTTATACACAAAACATAGGTTGTAGGTGCTCGTTATAACCGCCTCTGAATCTGAATGAGGCGGTTCTATCGAGTGCCAACAACCTATGTCTTTGAGCAGAAAACAAAACGCAAAAATGTAAAAATAATGTTAACTCCTGTAAAGAGTGGGGTTTAGACGGGTGTTCGTTTTTCGGACTTAACGTGATAGTGCCGGTTTCAGGTGGATTGTTTGTCAGTAAAGTCAACACTGCTGCAGGAGCCTTGACCGCTGTTTTCCTGTCAGATAAACAAATCTGTGTAATGTGCATCTAGATGCAAACCACACTTTATATGAAGGGGTATTATTGTCGCACCTACTTTAGCAGGAGAACATAGGCGTGCAAGTTTCCGTCCGTCCGTCCGTTTGTCCGTCTTTCGGGCAACATTTTACACCCGGTGTCTTCCCATCGCAACTTGTCCTACAGTTTCATACCGATTATTTTGAAACATAGCTTGTGTTTTTGCCGTGGTATGAGGATGTGCGTGTGGTTCGGACTTTATCGTCAGATCAATTTTTGTCACTTTTTCCACATTGTGAACTTAGTCATTTTTAAACCTTCAATTGATATATGATAGGTACCTCTTGTGATCGCAACTCCTCTTGCAGTTTTATACCGAACATTTTGAAACTTTGCATGTGCTTTCGCCATGGTATGAGGATGTGCATGTGGTTTCGACATAATTCTCAGAATATTTTTTTCACTTTTTGCACATTGTGAACCTAGCCATTTTAAGCTTTAGTTGATATACGATAGTTAGCCCTTGTCATCGCAACTACTCTTACAAGTTTATATCGATCATTTCGAAACTTTGTATGTGTTTTGATATGGTATGAGGATGTGCATGTGGTTTGGACTTTATGTTCGGATAAATTTTTATCACTTTTTCCACATTGTGAACTTAGTCATTTTTAACCTACAATCGATATATGAAAGGTACCTCTTGGCATCGCAACTCCTCTTGCAGTTTTTTACCGATCATTTTGAAAAATTGCATGTGCTTTTGCCATGGTATGAGGATGTGCATGTGGTTTCGACATAGTTCTCAGAATATTCTTTTCACTTTTTGCGCATTGTGAACTTACTCATTTTTAAGCTTCAATTTATATACGATAGGTACTTCTTGTCATCGCAACTCCTCCTACAGTATTATACCGATCATTTTGAAACGTTGCATGTGCTTTCACCAGGGTATGAAGATGTGCATGTGGTTTGGACATAATTCGCGGAATATTTTTTTCTACTTCTTGCACATAGTGAATTTAGTCATTTTTAACCTTCAATTGATATACAGGAGGTACCTCTTGTGACGGCAACTCCTTACAATTTTATACTAATCATTTTGAAACTTTGCATGTGCTTTTGCCATGGCATGAGGCTGTGCATGTGGTTTGGACTTAATCTTCGGATTAATTTTTGTCACTTTTTCAACATTGTGAACTTAGTCATTGTTAACCTTCAATTGATATATGAAAGGTACCTCGTCATCGCAACTCCTCTTACAGTTTTATACTAATAATTTTGAAACTTAGCATGTGCTTTCTACATGATATGAGGATGTTCATGCGCTTTGGATATACGTCTTGGATCATTTTAGTTCATTTCATCACATTGTCAGTTTTTTACCCCACATATTTAGGCTATAAATTCTTCTCAAAGCCCTACATTCATTACTTCTGCTTTAAATAAACTTTTATTTTTTGTGTGGGGCAGCTTGGGAGCAGATGCGACATCAACTTCACCGAAGTTGAATTTCTGGTGCTTTTCTTTATTTTTGCTCAAAAACACACACTGTGGATACTTGTTAGATCCACGTTGTTGGGATGCGGTTCTAACGAGCACCCATAGTCTATGTGTTGAGTAAAGATAAGAACTAGGTCACTGTCCACATCATAGCTGTCAACGAGGGATTGTGTACCTCTATACATATAGCTAAAACTGCATCGCAGGCAATTCAAATCCCCTCACACAACTCATAAAAAGCCACAGTGATCTTGGACTTGAGTCTAGCCTTTGTGTGAAATTGAATTAAAATCCATGAATAAATGAAGGTGCTAGAGCAATGACAGTTTTTCTAAAAATAGCCAATGACCTTGAGCCCCAGACTATGAAACTCGAACGCGCTCGAGATGTCACAATACCCAACATTTGTCTGAAGTTATATCAAAATCCATCAATAAATGTAGGCGCTAGTGTGATGAAAGTTTTATTAAAATAGAAACAGTCACATTGACCTTGAGCCCCGGCCCTGTAAATCGAACTCGCTGAGATAGCATCATACCCAACATTTGTGTGAAATTATATCAAATTCCGTCAACAACTGAAGGAGCAAGAGTGATGTTTTTTTTTTCTAAACGAGGACCATAATGACCCTGGATCGCTCACCTGATGCTTTTAGTAAAAATAAAATAGTAGGTAACATAGAGCTGACTTGGGAATCAGAATCTTGGCACCTTGTGTGGACATTGAGGGTCAGGTCCTAGTGCACCAGATGGAGATTATGAACTGACTCAGTCTATTTTACAATGCCTCGTGGTGACAATGGGATGAGATTGGATTGGTGGGGTGGGTGATATGGGGTTGTGGCGAGAGTTGGCATCGAAAGCTAGACTGAGGTCGGAGGTTCCCTTTGACAATACAAAGCTGATCTGTACTATCTGGACACCTTTTGGGAGTGAAACTGTTGGATTTCTTTTACTCCAGCATTTCAGTTGTTTCTTGCTGTTGAGTCCTCACCTTTGTTTCATCTCTGTGGTTGTTTTGTTTTTGTGTTCTCGGAGATGTTGCATTGACGGGTTAGGAGGCCTTCATGCGGGCTGAACAAATTATTTGTCTGAATCGCGACGGAAGTAAGGGCGAGGATTGCAGCTGCCTAAAATCGATTTAAACAACCCCAACCCCGCCACAAGTGGAATTCGTTTAATTACTGTTCCAAGGCTGTTCTTCTGTCGCGGTTTAGCTTTGTTCTGTTTGTCTTTTGAGCGTGTGTATCGCTAATATTATTCTAGTTCGGATAGCCAATTGACCATTTTGTAGGAAGTAATTGGACATTTGGAGGGAAAGTAACTGTCCTTTTGGCTTTCCGCTATTGATGTTACCATTAGAGTCTAGTTATTTCATGTTTGTGTTACCTTTGGTGTCACTGGTTGGAGCTTTGGTGTCACTGGTTGGAGCTGTGGGTCAATGGTATCAGTTCCTAATCTTTGTCATCACTTCTATTTTGTGGACATCGTGGCTCCGGTCCTAGTCCACAAAACCGTGATGAATTGGCTCAGTCTAACTTACAATGCCTCGTGGTGACACGGATGCCTCGTGGTGACACGGGGAAGGGTTGGAGGTGGGAGAGATGCGACAGTTGGCATCAGAAGCTACACTTATGAGTCAAACGTTCCCTTTGACAATACAGAGCTGATACTGGGCACCTTCTGGACATTGAGGGTAAAGTCCTAGAGCACCAGATGGAGATGGACCAGCTCGGTGTAACTTACAATGCCTTGTGGTGACAAAGGCGGGCGGGGAGGCATCTGCAGCTAGACTTATGAGTCGGCGGTTCCCTTTGAATATACAGAGCTGATTTGTATATCACTACATGTATCTTGGCACCCTTTGGATATTATGATTTCACTATCTTGGCACCCTTTGGACATTGTTGGTCAGGTTCTAGTGCACCAGTCGGAGATAACCGGCTCAGTCTAACAAACAATATGCCTCGTGGTGGCAGAGGTGTTTGGAGTACTGATTTGACACCAACTTTACCAAGTACTAAGTCGTTCTTAGAACACCCAATACCCTTTGCTGACTTATGTCACAAGATGCGTTTGTGAAACACTTACGTGTATTCCTTCAAAGTGAGTCACAGGTCAAGATCGTGGTCACTTGCCAAAATTTGTATGAGTGGGAAGCCCTATTCACAAGAAATCTACATTGCAAGAATAAAAGGCTCTATCTCAAACGGTTGAAAAGTAATGATAAAATAGGTCACTGGTCAAGGCCAGAGGTCAACATTTTGTATGAACGGGAATCCCTTGTCACAATCTCAAAATGGTTCAAAAGTTGACAAAGTGGGTCACAGGTCAAAGTCAAGGTCATAGGTAAGAGAGAGAAGCCTTTGTTACAAGAAACCTGCATGCCAAATCTGAAGTTATATCAAATGGTTCAAAAGTTATGACAAAGTAGGCCGTCTAATTTTTTGTATGGGTGGGAAGCCCTTGTCACAAGGAACCTACATGCCAAATATGAAGTCTCTAACTCAAACGGTTTGAATGCTATGGCCTACTTACCTACTTTTTGATCTGACATGACATTCTGAGCAAGTTTGATGATGACTGGAACAAAACAGTGACCTCTAGAGTGTTCATAAGGTTTATCTATGATTTGACCTAATGACCTACTTTTGACAGAACATGACCCATATTCGAACTTGATCGAGATATTGTCAAGATGATTATTCTGAGCAAGTTTGATGAGGATTAGACCAAAACTGTGGCCTCTAGAGTGTTCGCAAGGTTTATCTATGATTTGACATACTGACCTACTTTCTGACCCGACATGACCCATATTCAAACTTGACCAAGATATTGTCAAGATGATCGTTCAGGGCAAGTCTAATGATGATTGGACCAAAACTGTAGCCTCTGGTGTGTTCACAAGGTTTTTCTATGCTTTGATCTACTGACCTACTTTCTGATACGACATGGCCCATATTCTAACATGACTGAAATATTGTCATGATAATCTTTCTGGGCAATTTTGATGATGATTGGATCAAAGCTATGGCCTCTAAAGGGTTCACAAGGTATTTTCTATGATTTACTTACTGACCTACTTTCTCATCCGACATAACCCATATTCGAACTGGACAGAGATATTGTCAAGATGATCGTTCTGAGAAGTTTGATGATGATTGAGCCAAAACTGTGGCCTCTAGTGTTCACAAGATTTTTCTATCATTTCACCTAATGATCTACTTTTCGACCCGACATGCCCCATATTCGATCCTCGAACCTGACCCAGATATTGTCATGATCATTCTGACCAAGTTTGATGAGTATTGGACCAAACCTGTGGCTCTAGGGTTTTCACAAAATAAGTTTGCGCATGACGCAAAACGGACGACGACGACAGACATCTCAGTCAAAAAAGCTAAAAATTGCCACAGTGACATTGAGCTTCAGCCTCGAAGTCCTGGAGATATACCCAACATTTGTGTGAAGTTTTATGAGAGTAGGGCAAGGTTGTGACAAAGACACTGACTGCCTGACTGACTGATTGCTATAGGGCACCCACACTACCGCAAGGGTACGTTTCATCAGCGTGTATAGCTCGAACAAATTGACACGAAACTGAATAATTTAGTCAATGTTATCCCCTAATATATCGGCTTTCGTAAACTTCTCGTAAATTTTCGGCATCTCATGAATTGCGACCAATTTACTGACCTCTATGTATGTATTGAATAACAATCTCGCAATCTTTGGGAGACGGCGGAGATAAATACATGCATTCAGTCGGGTGTGAAATTATGTTAATAGAGTTACCAGTCTGCGGTCAATTTGTTCGAACCCTACTTTGTCAAACAGATGCGTAATCATTGTGCACTAGATAATCACTGAGCAATATAGCAATTATCAGAACGGATGGTTATAATATCATCGATAAATGAACAGATAAACTAACGGGTTAAGATTCTGTTTTAAAATTGTCGTTTTATGGGTGAAAAAAAGATAAAAACATTATTTTTCCCCGTTAGGAAGCTATGTTATCTCTTGCGTCCTGTCCGTGACAATAGAAATATATTTTCAAAATTTAAACAAATTACATTATACTATAATTGTCTGTAACAAGTATGGATGTCCGATCACAAACAACCTGCTACGAGCTGATAAGCACTATAAAACTATACTGTGTATGCTACAGCATGTTTCTTTTACTTGCATGTTCAGATTAACAAACATTGCGTTGGTGCGGGCGAAAGTCACCACCAGCAATGTAACAAAATACAGTGAAATTCCTAGCCCCCGCCCATAGGTGCTTGAAGAAATAGATGGGCTGCATGATGCTTCCACGCAGAGCTGAA
Organism: Lucinisca nassula; assembly: GCA_963580285.1. Taxonomy (NCBI): domain Eukaryota; kingdom Metazoa; phylum Mollusca; class Bivalvia; order Lucinida; family Lucinidae; genus Lucinisca; species Lucinisca nassula. The sequence continues at coordinate 62,761,485 of OY757010.1, forward strand.
TCCGGCCCACACACTATTACTGGTAGACCGCTTAGAGGATCTAAGCCTGCCCAGGAACCGCGGTGCAAGGCGGACCGTCCATGCTAATAAACCCTATTGGTTTCTTTGGGCGACAGGGCTTGAGATGTCATTTCAACTCAATGTCGGGTAAAAGTCCCACCAAATTGGAAGCAACGTCTCCAAAATGACCTTTACAGTGTTGACGGGGACATTAAACCTCAAATCAATAAACAAAAACAGTGAAATTCCACTATTAAAACCACCTAAAATTAAGACTAATTATGCTTTTAACAGCTTATTTTGAAAGGTGCACTTAACCTTTCTTTGTGTTTCCTAGCCATAGTGTCCTCTGGTCAGGGACCACCTTTAGGACTGTTAAAAATGGTCTTAAAGACCACTTTTGAACAGTCACAAAGGTGGTCTTAATACAGGAATTTTACTGTATGCAGTATATTTTATCAACTATAATTATGTGCCTGCAGTTGTAAACCTTTAATTCTAGCATCGTGCCTATATAGGCAATGGAAAATACCTGTGTTTTATTCTACAACAAATCACGGCAGCGTGACGAGTGACGTTAATAAAACTGCCGATTTATGACGTCACTAGTCGATTTCCTTGACGTTAGGCGGTGTAACGTCATTTTCTCCAATCAAAAACGTTAGAAAAGGATATAAATGCCTGTGTTTCAGTCGATAATTTTAGCAGCATTTCTTCTAACAATGGCGAAAAGATGTGAGATTTTGAAGGAAACAGCATTATTGTCTAGAATCGAAATAGATCAGCTCTAGTATGTGATCTGTTGAGCAATAAATCACAGTTTGTCAGCCAGTTGTAAGTAGACAAATACACGATGTGATTTGATCTACTTTACAACTGACCCCCAAACTGTGATTTATTACTCAACAAATCACAGTTAGAGCTGATCTATTTCATAAGGATGACATTGGTAATACTCGAAAACCAAATCCAAAGGAGGCAATTTTCCTGCTCAATACAGTAGCGAAAGTACTTTGTGCAGTTCATTAAAATTAAAACAATAAAGCCCAACCAATTCCGTGCTCAAGTAAACTGTGAATGGAAAACTTTTGCATAACCTCGTGTGCAGGTCAACTATCCAGCTGGTCCCATCATGTTAACAAGTCCGTTTAATTAACACCTCCGTAATCCCTACTTATAAAGAGTAATCTGGAGAAGCCTCCGGGGTGTAGTGGCTATGCTACTCGCCTGTAAACCAGGGGACCCAGGATCGATCATCAGCTTCTTCAGACATTCGGATGAGTCTTTAAACCGAGCCTTAGCTGTTGGTGAGACGTAAAACTCAAACTCACTCACTCAGAGGAATCTGGGGTTTACAGGGGGTATATAAAGTTCCTTCTTTCTGTTCCAAGACACAGGTTATGGGTACTTGTTAGAACCGCCTCCCTTCAGGTGGTTCTTACTAGCACCCACAACCTTTACTGATGCGGTTCCGAGTACCCACAACCCATGTTTGCAATATAAAATAAATACATCACAGATTTTCATTAGAAAAGTAAGCATTGTGAACATTATGAAAACATGCCTATACAAATACATTGTAAACTTAACCGCAGAAAAAAAGCAACTTTTAAGCTGAAAAATTGTAATATCTTTCTTATTTCTGCTCAAAATATACATTGTGGGTACTCGTTGGAGGCGGTTGAAACGAGTACCCACCATCTATATTTTGGAGCAGAAATAAGAAAAATATGGTTTACCCCTCTAAACCCCAGTTTTACTATATAAAAATGGGGTTCATGGGGGTCAAAAATTATATAGGCATGTTTTCGTGATGAATATTAAAAATACACTTTGTCGCACTGGTGTGTTATCATAATGCAAATTGTGTGCTAAATGTTATTAGCTTATCAAAACATTTTTAAGATATTCAGCTCAAAAATCATAAAACAACTACATGTACTACACAAAATTACCAGAAGATTTCGTGATGTAGTGGTTATGCTACTCATCTCATAAACCAGGGATCCTAGGTTCAATCCTGGCTTCAATAGACTTTCGCAGGAGTTTTTAAACCGAAGTCCCGTCTCCGTATGACCTTAGCTGTTGGTGGGACGCAAAACACACACACACACAAATTACTTTGAATGAAAAGGGACACTACTCATTCATGTTTTTTTTTTATGATTTTTTCATACATTAACGTCATCTATCAGTTTTTCATAAAGTGTGATATATGTAATGAATAAATAGCTTTTTTTCATATATTCTTCTCGCAAGGTCCAACAGAATGTCATCTGTTCCGCCCCCCGCCCATCGGGGTTTGAAGAAATAGATGAGCTGCATGATGCTTCCACGCAGAGCTGATACCAACCCCAAGTGAGTACTGGTAAACCGCTTAGAGGTTCTAAGTATGCCCAGGAAAAGTAGTGCGAGTTGGAGTGAGTGAGTGTGTTGGAGTTTTATGTCTCACCAACAGCTAAGGTCATACAGAGATGGGACCTCGGTTTAAAGACTCATCCGAAAGTCTGGGGAAGCCCGGGATCGATCCTGCGATCCCTGGTCCCTGCAATCCCTGGTTTACAAGGCGATGAGCATAACCACTACACCACGGAGGCTTCTAAGGTCCGAGTTGAACAGTCCATGCATATAAACCCTATTGGTTTCATTTGGCAGCAGGGCTTGAGATGTCATTTCATCTCAATGTCCGGTAAAAGTCCCACAAAATTGGAAAAAAACGTCTTCAAAATGACCTATACAGTGTTGGCGGGAACATTAAACCTCAAATCAAACAACGAACAAATAAACCAACAGAAGGGCAGTGTAGAATGCCTTAAGAAGGACATAAATCTTTCAAGCATAAATGAAATGTTACCGACAGATAAACATGCTATCTTCATATTAATCCTTAAATGTGCGCGTAATATGAGTTGTTTAGACTATAAGAATCTAGCGTGGGGTTCTGTTGTAGATGGGCGTGTAACTGTGCATTTCCAACCCTTGGGACTACCGTGCTGACCGGATCCGAGGCTACGCCGAGCTTCCGCTCAGAATTGTGATTCCGAGGGATGGAAACGCCCATCTACAATATTATAATGTTATTAATCAAGTAATTTCGTATTGGCCCAGGTACAGGTCCGAGGTCTGCTGCTTTGGCCCAAGGCCGTAGACCGAGGGCCAATGCAGCTGACTGAGGACCTGAAGCTGGGTCAATGCGATATTACTTGATTAATGACAATTTTATTAATTGACACAATTAAAAAAGCATGATTATTGATTTTTTGACCTCACATGACCTCATTTAATATTGGTTGACCTGGTGTTAATACGGGTGACCTCCGATCAATACAGGGTAGTCGATATTAGATTCGTTTTCTTGCACACCAAAAATTTCCAGTTTACTTTAAATTATTTAAAGTTTTATTTTTGCACATTATTCTTATGTAGTTTGCCAGTGTAAGAATACCAGGGTAAGAACAGAATTTCTATCCCTTGCTAAACCAAGTATTTCCTTATCTTTTGTGCAAGAAATTTTATTCAAACGATCCTGTAGGGTTCCAATGTAAGATTGTCCCAACATGTGACTGAAACAAATACGAAACCTACGGGCCACAAAAGCTCAAGTGTGGGCAACTGACCCAGGTTTATAACAAATATCAGCTTGAACAATGTAAGCAGAGGTCCACCCAAGGATCATTGCTGCCAAACTGTTCTAATCCTGACCATTGGTTTTTGACAAAAATAAGATATTTGAAGTGTTTCTTTGGCAACTTTTAGTCATATAAGCAGATTTACAAACAGAAAAAATATGTGTTTGTAAAACACAAGGCCTTCAACAGGTAGAAGAAAGTCGTTTTATTTAAAGACTGTCTTTAAATTTAAAGACTGTCTGTAAATTTAAAGACTTTTTAGTCTGTAAATTTAAATACAGACAGAAATTAAATCATGAAAAAGACGTAAAACGGAAAAATCGCATTTTGCTGTTTATAGTAATTTGGCCGTTGTCTATGGAATATTTAATTATGTGTAACTGCAAATTATATAGTTGTCTCTATTTAATTAAATTCTTTCCGCCATAGTTGAAGAGGTCTCAGAAAAACAGTTTTGTAATAAGATTCATATGTAAAATGAGCTCAGGAATGAATGTGTATAACGATTTTATCATTTTGTCAATATACGGACCACTCGCTTCGACAGACAGATTTTCTGACAACTAAAATTGATGAAAGTTTCAGACGGACTACAACAGTAAAATGTTCGAAAACGAAATGACGTCAGTACGAACTCATCTTATGTTCGACCTTTGACAGATATTTCCTCCCTTACTGCGGAGAACTTTTCACGGCATTTGTGGACTAAGGGAAGGAACTGTGTTGTTTTATTTCTTAATTATTTCTATCATTAAAACGATATTCGAAGACAATAAAATACATGCAGTCTTTAGCAACGCATATTTTGTTAATGAGATGAATACTGAGGCTGTGTATGAGAATGCGATTTTTTCGTGTTACATCATTTTCATGATTTTCCGTTGTGTTACCCAGTGTTAGTCTTTAAATCTACAGACTAAAATGTCTAAACTTACAGACAGTCTTTAAATTTAAAGACAGTCTTTAAATAAAACGACTTTCTTCTACCTGTCCAACTACATGCTTTTCCTTCAACATCAATTGATCGCAATAATTAAACACCAAAAACTACCTAAGCTCAAAACTCGAAAAAGTGAAAAAATATCCTGATAATAATGCCAATGCCATATGCGTGTCTACATGTACCAACCATGACAAAATGGCTTGCAAAGTTTCAAACTGATCGGTATAAAACTGTTAGTGGTGTTGGGCACACGAGTTACCAACGGTAATGCACATTGGCGGCCTGATAGCTCAACGGTTAGTGCGTTCGACTTCTGATCGAGAGGTTGTAGGTTCGAATCCAGCCATCGGAGCCGAGGTGTGTCCTCAGGCAAGACAAGTAATGTCACTGAACCTCCCACCCCCACACAAAAAAAAAAAAAAAAAAAAAAAATGCTAAGTGTAGAAGTAGGAAAAAAGTGCCAAAGATTCAATAGACGATTAAGTGAACGATAATGCCAAACCCACATGCACATCTACAGACTAAAAATGAACAGTTTTAAAATTACACACCTACCGGCTATGCCCGCAAAAATTCAAATTGATCTGTATAGCACTGTATAGCACGGTATTAGGTGTTGCCCACACCATCAGAATCAGAATTGTTACTGGTGACACGTAAAATGACATTCATACACCAGGACCTGTGATTTGGGAAGTTAGTCCCTAGCTCTAACCAAAGAGGTAAATTTAGCTACACAATCATCAGCACCTTCAGCTGTCGAAATAATTGAATCGGGAAGGGCATTCCAATCTCTAATGGTTCTGGGGAAGAACGACTCTTTATAAATGTCAGTTCTTGCGCCAAGGGTCTGAAACGCCAACGAATGGTGATTTCTACAGTGTCTAGCTGGAGGAACAAGGTCATCTGTTGGAATGCTGGCAGCACCCTTTAGACCTTTGTATAAAAGGATTAGCCTACTGTCTTTTCTCCTTTTCTTGAGAGACTCCCATTTTAATTTTCCAAGTATTCCAGTCATGCTCCCAGTTTCAAAGCAGTAATTACCTGTTACAAATCTAGCAGCTCTATTCTGAACTTTCTCAATTTCATCGTTAAGGACCACTCCACTGGGGTCCCAGATACAACTACCATATTCCAAGATTGGGCGAACAAGACCTTTATATGCTGCCTCTTTTACATCCTGAGGGAACTGATGAAGATTTCTCCTCAGGAAACCAAGCGTTCTATTTGCCTTAGTACACATGTTGCTAATATGAGTATTCCATCTCAAGTTGTGTGAGATTGTCACTCCAAGGTATTTAATGGAGTCCACATTCTCGAGGACCGTTCCCTCTAAGGTGTAAGAAGCCTCAACTTTATTAAATCTCTTCCTAGTTATCTGCATAATATTGCATTTAACTGGCTGAAATCTCATGCCCCATTTACGTGCCCAACATCCTAATCTATCTATGTCAGCCTGAAGTTTCAATGAGTCATCTGTATCTCTAATTTCCCGGTTACAAACACAGTCATCTGCGAACAGTCTTATTTCTGAGTCAATGTCAGTGGAAATATCATTGATGTACAGGGAGAACAAAAGTGGACCAAGAACGGTCCCTTGCGGAACTCCAGACAAAACTGGAGCCCACTCCGAAGATTCACCATTAACAACAACCCGCTGTTTTCTGTAGCAAAGAAAGGAATCTATCCATTTGAGAGTCTTTCCCCCAATTCCATAACCAAATAACTTAGATTTAAGAAGTTCATGAGGAGGGGTGTCAAAAGCCTTCTCGAAGTCCAGAATAAATGTGTCCACCTGTCCCCCTTTGTCCAAGATTTTTGCCCAGTCATTAATAACTGTGCTTAGCTGAGTTTCACAACTGTGCCTTTTCCAAAATGCATGTTGTCTGTCGGACAAAAGTTTATGTTCGTCCAAGTGGGCCATGATGTTCGAGCAGACTATATGTTCCAGCAATTTACACAGAACACAAGTCAGAGACACAGGGCGATAATTACGGGCAAGAGCCCTATCTCCTTTTTTGAAGAGTGGACAGATGTTTGCTAAGAGCCATTCTTTGGGGATTTCACCCGTATCAAGAGACTGTTGAAACAAGTGTGCAAAAACTGGACCCAACTCATTTGCTAGTTCCCTCAGGACTCTAGGATGAAGCTCATCAGGTCCTAAGGCCTTACTGGGGTTTAAGCCTTGAAGTAATTTGATCACTCCTGCAGCTGTCACAACAATATTATTCATGAATGGGGCCGATCTTCCAGTCAATGGAACCTCCGTGAACTCAGTTTTATTAAACGCATCATTGAATTGACCAACTAGTTCCTCTGCCCTTTCAGTCTGATTCAGCAACCCAGTCCCCTCCTCTTTTATTAAGGGGCGGGATACCTTACCTGTCTTTCTTCTGGCTATTAATATATCTGTAGAAGTCTCTGGGATTTGCCTTTACATCACCTACCAAGTTATTCACATACAAATCATGCTGATTTTTTATATCAGTCTTGATTTCACGTCTCAAGTTTTCAAATTTTGTCCGAAGTTTACCACTTCCCGTCTTTTTTGCCTTTGCATGAATCTTATTCCTTCTGCGAATTTTCCTTCTTATCTCTGGAGTGATCCAGGGAATAGAAGATACAGACCTACTAGTTTTGAGGGGATATGATTTTCGGCCGAAGTATGAATGAAAGAAGTTATCAAATCAAAATTCTCCTGTACAGACCGAGCATCTGAATGACCATTAAAGTAATTCTCCTTTGCACATCTGAGTGCATCCTTCCTCATAGTTTCATAGTCACCTTTCTGATATGAGTACACCTTCCTCCGTGGTTTCTTTATTGGTGGGATGTGAATTTTTAAATATCCGGAGACAACATCGTGGTCACTTAGTTTATCTGGGGAATGAATGTCTTCGAATTGTCCTGGCAAAGTCGTAAGGATCAGATCCAATGTGTTCCTATCACGAGTGGGGAAGTTAACCATTTGTTCAAGACCATGATCGTTCATAATGTCAATTAATATTTGTCCTTCCGACTGACTCAGCATTGTGCCTTGTTTGCTGAGCCTGTCGGTTTGTTTGATGTTTAACGTCCCCGTCAACACTGTAAAGGTCATTTCGGAGACGTTGCTTCCAATTTTGTGGGACTTTTACCCGACATTGAGATGAAATGACATCTCAAGCCCTGTCGCCCAATGAAACCAATAGTGTTTATTAGCATGGACGGTCCGCCTCGCACCGTGGTTCCTGGACAGGCTGAGCCTGTCGGGCCAAGCAATGTCTCTGAAGTTGAGGTCACCTAGAACATGTACAGCCGGGAGTTTTTTACCCTTATGCTGCAATTTAATGCAATCCAGTTGGTCTTTAAACAAGTGGAAGTTTTCGATTGTACCATTTGGTGGTCGATACCAATCAAGTTCACAAGCCTGTGTACCGAATACTCCATCCCGAGGCTACTTATATGTATATTTCAGGATGGTCTATCAAAACTTAGGGACTTGTGCTGATGACAAAGTCAAAATAGGTATTTTAGCAGGCTAGCAGCCAATAGCACACAACTCTACAAGTGATAGGCAGAAATCTCTAGTTTGCAAATTCATCCGAAATTTTCTCCCTGGCCATTTATATGTAAGATTGAGGAAGATCTGATCAACCCCAAATGAGTTCTTCTAATGACAATTTCGACAAAAAGCGTTTACATCAATGAAAGGGACATAATATAAGGAGGTAAAGTAAGCCAGTTTTTAAACGAATCCAACTTTTTTATCCCCAACCTACCCATACTAGAAACGGAATTTACGGAGCTATGCTGGACTAACTGCATGTGTTATAACTCTACCTGGCTATTTTTCAAACTCATCCAAGCTTTTATCCCCAATCTACTTAAATGTTAGTTTTTAGAAGATCAGATCAAAAGTGAAGTTCATATGCTGATTTTCAGCAACCAAGTTGGGCATAATGATATGATTAACCCATATGGTACCGGAAACCCCTAAAGGGGTAATTGGCAAACAGTGCATGCCCAGTACAGACACCGCAGAATGCGGCGTCTGATCAGGGCCTACACTGTTTGTAAAACGTTCAACTTGGTTTACAAAGAGATTTTGAAGAAAACACAACCAAAAAACCCTACATTTTGAAATGGACTCCTGCTATATATAAGAAGGAAGATCCATTTAATTCAAGTGGGGTTAAAAGGCCGCCCTTGCCACATTTCGATCGAACGCATCTGAGCTATCATCACTAGGCTTATTATATGTAAGTTGCATGAAGATCCGATCAAAGTAAAGGACTTATGCTGATGACAAGGTAACAAAATAGGCATTTTCAGCAATCAAGGGATTTGTCGGTTTTCGAATCTATCATAGCTTTCATCTCCAGCTTACTGACAAGTAAGTTTCAGCATAATTCGAGAGGCTGCTGGAATGAAAAGGTCAACCAGAGCACCGCAAAGTGCAATGGTGCCAAAGCTATATAACTGGACGAAGGCATAACATATGTGGACTTTAAGACTAAATGGGTATTAAGTAAATTTTTTCACGCTGGAACTGAGTGATGGACAAAAAAAACAGTTTGGCAATGCCAAAAACTATATCCCTTTGACTTTGGCGCACGCAAGGATAGTCCTAAATTTAATCAATGCGAAGTAACTAAGAAAGGAAGAAACGGAAATCATTTCTGCATGTGACAGACTGTTTTGACCTCATGCACATTGCTATGAAGCTTCATCCAGATATTGCATAATCTAATAAAACACTTAATAAAAGGGAAGTGACTAAGAGAGCGAGACAGAAATCATTTTGTATGTGACAGGCCATCCTGACCTTATACACTTCGCCATGATGTTTCATCTATACAAATTCTGAATATCCATGTCGCTCCGATGCCCCCATCGTTTCAATTTAACTTTCGGTTTGGGAGTTGTCATTGAAATAATTTCAAGATGGCCGACAAGGCAGATATCGGAACTATTTAGCAATAATTCTTATTCTCGAGTCGCCCTGATAAATCCCGTCAAGTTCCAGCTCAACCCAAGATGTCAGAAGAATTCCAAGATGGCTGCCATTGTGGCCACTTTGGATATAGCATCGCAAGCTGTAGTTTGTTTGTTTGATTTTAGGTTTAACATCCCCGTCATCACTATATATGTCATTTTGGAGACGCTGCTTCCAATTTTGTGGGACTTTTACCTGACACTGAGATGAAATGACATCTCAAGCTCTGTCGCCCAATGAAACCAACAGCGTTAGTAAGCATGGAAGGTCCATCTTGCACCACTTTCCCTGGACAGGCTTAGACCCTCTAAGCGGTTCATGTGCAGTTGGTTTCAGCTCTGCATGGAAACATCATACAGCCCAATCTATTTCTTCAAGCCCAGGTGAGCAGGGGTGGAGGATCGCAATACTTTATGCAATTCTGAATCTCCCAGTCGCCCCTATGGCCACTATCAAGTGTCAGCTCATCTGACGAGATGTTTAATACTGTTTTGATAGGATTAAAGCAATTCTGAATCTTGGACCTGAATTCAATAAGCACGGCCCATTGACCTACTGTCCTTGCGTGTACCTGCATTCCTCAGAGTTGTAAATGGTAAATTGTAGAACATAGCAAGGGGTATAACTCAACTCGACAAGTTGTTCCGCCCTCGCCCATCGGGGCTTGAAGAAATAGATAGGCTGCATGATGCGACAACGCAGATTTGTTTGATTTGAGGTTTAACGTCCCCGTCAACACTATAAAGGTCATTTTGGAGACGTTGCTTCCAATTTTGTGGGACTTTTACCCGACATTGAGATGAAATGACATCTCAAGCCCTGTCGCCCAATGAAACCAATAGGGTTTATTAGCATGGACGGTCCGCCTCGCACCGCGGTTCCTGGACAGGCTTAGATCCTCTAAGCGGTTTACCAGTACTAGTGTGCAGGCCAGATTCAGCTCTGCGTGGAAGCATCATGCAGCCCATATATTTCTTCAAGCCCCTATGGGCGACAACGCAGAGCTGAGTATGACCACACATGAGTACTGGTAAACCGCTTAGAGGATCTAAGCTTGCCCAGGCAAATCGGTACGAATTGGACCTTCCATGCTTATAAACCCTATTGGTTTCATTCGGGTAAAATGTCCCACAAAATTGAAACGTCTCCAAAATGACCTATACAGTGTTGATGGGAATATTAAACCTCACACCAAACAAACAAATCCACGAGTTATGGATCCTTGGAACTGAATCCTGTATGATCAACACATCAACCCACTGCCCATGTGTGTACTATGCATCAACTGTGTAACACTCACAGTTGTGGAGAAAAGTGAGACGAAAAATGTGCTCTCAAGTTCGTTGTTTATGTAATTGCCTTCCACAGTTTGGCAATCTGCATATCATTTTCATTTATCAAATGATACATGCGCGTCTATTCAATAATATATAAGGACTTATTTTTCTTGAAACATAGGAGTGATTGGTCAGTACAGGACTTCAGTTTGTCGGTTTACATAAGAAGGTGAGACTTGAAAAGTCATTACCTTCTAAAAACTGGGGTTTATGGGGGTATACCTTATTTTTCTTATTTCTCCTCTAAGACATATAGGTTAATGGCACTCGTTAGACACCCCTCAATGGGGCAGTTCTAGCGAGTACGCACAACATATCTTTTTGGTATAAATAAATGTTCATTTCGGAGATATGAAAAAAATCACTTTGCTGGATACCAACTCGGTAATCAAGCCATCAGTGTTATAGTTACTGGCAAGGCATATATATATCTGTCTTAAATAACTTAGCTAAAGCCCAGTTTATTATGTGTTTTCATATGCTTCTTTAAATTTCCATTGAGTGCACAGCTGTAACTGCACAGGCTACACGTATATGGTTTTTCACCTGTATGACATCTCTCATGAACCACTGTAGCTTGTCTTGTGTAGAACCCTTTCCCACAATAAGAACAAAAATATGTATACTCCTTGGTATGTCGTTTTTTATGCTCTGTCAAACCTTGTATCCTCTTGAAAGCTGCTTGACACTGATCACATTTATAATCTTTTATTTCTTTATGAACTGTTTCATGCCTTTTCAGGATGTCAGGAGTTCTGAAAGATTTATTACATTTGGAGCAGGCGTAAGGTTTTTCAGATTGTGCCTGGTGGTAATATTTTATATGAAATGTCAATCCACTGTATCCTTTAAATATTTTTGGACACTGAGGACAATAGAAGCTTTCGCGTATTGCAGCATGTTTGTTCTTTTTATGAGAGTAAAGACTCCCAAAGCCAGAAAAGGTGAGACCACATTCATCACACATATACGGTTCCTCACCAGTATGCTTTCTGTAATGCTCTTTAAGTTTTCGATACTCAATGTAGCTTTTACCACATATATCACACTCGTGGCTTTTCTCCTTCAAGTGGTACTTCAAGTGTATTTTGTAATTACCAGTTAAACCACACAAAAAGACTTTACCACAATATTCACAGACATGCTTACATTTTCCTTCTTCTAAATGTTTGTCAAAGTTTTTCTGGTATTTGAATGTATGTTCACAGTCCTTGCAATAGATGTCAACCTTTTTATTCTTATCGCTTTCTTTTTTGATACTACCTTCTGAACTTTCATGTTTGGTTTTCTTTCTCTTTCTGTCCGGGAAAGACTTAGGCCTTTCTAATTTTACATTTTGCTTGTCTGTTCCTAGTTCTGAAATGAAACTGCCTTCTTTGTTCTGCTTACTCATTCTGGTGTTTTTCTTCAAACTGATCTTCTTTAAACTGATGTTTGTTTTGTTACCAGCAGGAGCTATGCTCCTTTTCCTACTATTATTGGCAGCATAATTAATTATTTTATTAATCTCAGTTTTTGTGTTTGCTAAAATACCAATTGGTTGTTCTGTATTTACTCTAGTAGCTATACGGGTGTGTCTGAACCTCGTATTCTTAATACTTAAATTAAGCTCATTATTATTTTTGCACAGTTTATCTTTACGCAAGATCTTTTCGGTACCTTTAATAAAGTCACTATTAATTTTAATTATTTTGGTTTCCTGCTTTGTTTCCAAAAGATTGTTTGAACAACTTTCCTCTGCCACACATTTTGAATCATTATAGATATCAATTCTGTTAAGGCAAATATTTTCAACACCAGAAGCTTGTTTAGTTTCACTACCCATTTCGGTATCATTAGATTTACAATTTAGGCCAATTTTACCCAGCCTATTTTCGTCAACTAGTAATTCTGTGCACAAATTATCAATGGGTTGATATTGCTGCAAATCATTCCTAAAGTTTTTGGCTGAGCTGTTTTCTGAAACGTTCTGAGTATTGGAGGGTGGATCTACATGAAATTTCTTCAGGTTTTCAACATCCAAACATGAAAATGACTCAGTGTCAAACTGCTTTTCTGTATTTTGCGGCCCATCCTGTGTGTAACTGTGAATATAACTTTCCACTCTAGCACTTCTTTGTTCATATGATGCATTATAATCAACAGTATCCTGTAAACCATCTTCAGTCGAATGTGTGCAATTTTTCAACACAGTGTCATTCTGAATTGGCTCATTTAAACCATTCTTGATTTGGACTGTTGTATAACCTGTCACATCCCCACATCTAGAAACACCAAATTCGGTGTTTCTGTCTTCTTCTGCAGCCTGTTTAAAACCAGAGGCGCGGCCATGATTTTCAGTAGCAGAACAGTGTGAAGCACTTGGACCAGCGGAATTTGTTTTTCCAACATGTTTATCGAAGCTACCCGTGTGTCCTTTATTGTCTTTAATTTGTATGAAATCACCAACCTCTGGTCTTCCCACAATATTAATATTGCAAGTTTCTTTTAATCTCCTACCAACTGTTTCTATCTGTCTAGAAGCAAATTCAATCGTTTCATTATTCCCAAGACAGTCAATTCCAGCTACTTCAGGACTGTAGCAAGGCTGTAGTAGATTTGTTTCACTGTCGATACTCCTCTCTTTCTGAACAATGTAGCTGCTTTCAGATGGTGCATCTAGAAATGAAAATTGAAGAGCATGAGCATAAACCTAAATGGCTGTAAATTTGTAAGGATGTGAATTAAGGAGCATTCACAGCCTCAGTGCATTTACAGGACACCCCTGCAGTTGGCTACTGAGATGCAATGTTGTTCAAAACTCAATGAATACATTGACACACGCGACGTAACAAGATGATAAAGTGATGTCAGATTGAACGTCCGTTCTCCCCAATATGATTAGACGATGACGACCTTTTTATGACCCTCTTCTGCTGTTAATAGAAAAACTGTATACAGCTGATTTCTTGTTTCAGTTTAATCTAAACAATGATTTTATCGACACATAATTAAGCGAAAATAATGCAAATATACGTAATAAAGGTAACTTATTTAAGGTTCATGGAAGTATGAACAACATCGAATCATGAGCAAAGTTTAGTGAACCCCTTCACAGAATCGAGTCATGAGCAAACTAAACCCCAAAGGTGTTCACTTAAACCTTTGCCGTGTCGCATTGTTGATCATACTTCAATAATTGTTTGTTTTGTTTGTTTGTTTCGCCCCCGTCAACATCGTTTAGGTCATTTTGGAGACGTTGCTTCCAATGTTTTTGGACTTTTACCCGACAATGAGATGAAAGGACATCTCAACCCCTGTCACCCAATGAAACTAAAGAGTTTATATGCACTGAACGGTCCGACTCGCACCAATTTGCCTGGGTACCTTTTCCTGTCTAAGCAGTTTACAGTGTGCGGTCAGTTTCAGCTCCGTGTGGAAGTATCATGCAGCTCGGTCTATTTCTTGAAGCCCTGATGAGCGGGGGCTATAAAATGAATGTTTAAAACTATCAACCATTCTTTAATAATTGCCCTTGCTTCTGAGATGAAACATTTTAACCATCTTTCTTCACACATTGGTGGTGGACAAATGATCATATGAAGTTGTCATTAACCCTTATCCTGCTGAATAAATTAATTTTGCTGCATCTATTTCAGACAAACCACGCGGTGTATGTAATCTTCAAATTTACAAACTCAATGACAAACAGTGTAGATTCTAACCCGAAGCCATCTGATCATGATCTCTACTGTTTGGAACGTTATTTGTTCGTTTGATTTGAGGTTCAACGTCCAACATTGCTTCCAATTATGTGGGTCTTTTACCCGACATTGGAATTTATTATTGACATCTCAAGCCCCGTCGCCCAACGAAACCAATAGGAAAGTCAGGAAAGGGGAATCATCCTCACAAGAAATAATGTAATTATGTTAGCTGTTTTTTCATGAGGAATCCATATATTAAATTAAAAACCCCAACATACATGGCTTTAAAGGTATGATATGCATCACAAAGCATGCAATATACAAATGTCCCAAGTTACAGAGAGCCATAACTCATTAATTAGTTTTCTGATATTTTTCAAAAGTTAATCAAGTCATATAATCATCACTAACATTCCAATCCATACATCAACTTTCAAGGCTAAAGCTTTAACAGTTTTTGAGATATGCGCTAGCAAGACTGCATCAATATTTTTTCAAAGGGACATACCACAAAAAAGGAGCAAAATCTTGACAAGAAAAAATGAGTTTCAGCTGTACTTTTCATAAGGAATCCATATATGAAATTTCAAAACCCTTACATACATGGTTCTAAAGTTATGATATGCATCACAAAGTATGCTGTGTACAAATGCCGAAGGTTACAATGATGAAGTATTTTTTTTTTTTTTTTTAATTTCTTAACCAAATAACAGACAAACAAACCAAAACCTATATGCCCCCGCATCCTTGTTTCCGGGGGAATAAAAATAACCAGGTTATGTACTTATCACTCGCAATCAACTCATCAACTTTCAAGGTTCTAGCTTTAATAGTTTTTGGGATATTTTGCTGACAAGGTTTCATCCATTTTTTGTTCAAATGACCGTAACTCAGGAAAGGGGAAATATCCTGACGGAGAAAAAATAAGTGTCAATTATTTTTTTTCATGACGGGTATGTCCCCAGGTGACGATTTGGGATTCCACGATTTTGGAATTTTGAAACCCCTTTGCACAATGAGCACATATGGCTGACAGAAGTTTGCTCAAGGAACATTTCAATAAAAGTTTTGTTACGATATCTAAAAAGGTTTTGTCAGTAAATGCCATTTTTATAAGTCTTTGGAAACCCTATGTTGTCATAGAAACCAAACATAAACATGAGGGCCATGATGGCCCTGGATCGCTCACCTGATCCATAGTGTAACAAGTGGGCCAAAGGAAGGACCATTATTGGCCCCAGGGCTTTAATGTGCATAATGTTGAGGGAGATCTTAAAGATGAAGTTCATACCAAACAACAACAAAGGCTATAATTTGAACAATCTTGGCAAAGGTCCACTAGATGAAGTTACACACCAAATATCAATGACCTGGGCCTTGCGGTTTCAGAGAAGAAGATTTTTTTAAAGATATTCTCTACATAATGTAAAGTAGAAGTAAAACAAAGATCAGGAATTGATACAATTAACTTACTCCACCCATAAAAGACACCAAAGGGAAAGAAATACAAACATTAAGCGACCAGACCATAATGCAAAACCTAATGGCCCCAGGGCTATATAAGTCTATGTAAAACCAAAGGGCCCCGGGATGGGGGCATTTGTGGCCCAAGGGCTATAATTTGAACAATCTTGGTAGAGGTCCACTAGACGAAGCTCAATACCTAATATCAAAGACCTGGGCCTTGCGGTTTCAGAGAAGAAATTTTTTAAAGATTTCCCTTTATAAGTCTATGTAAAACCAGACGGTCTCGGTGGGGGGGGGGGGTTCATTTTTGGCCCAAGGGCTATAATTTGCACACTCTTGATAGAGGTCCACTAGATGAAATTTCACACCAAATATCAAAGACCTATATAGGCCTTGTGGTTTCAAAGAAGAAGATTTTTTAAGATTTTAGATATAAGTCTATGTAAAACCAAAGGGCCCCCGGGCGGGGGCATTTTTGGTTTGGAACAATCTTGATGGAGGTCCACTAGATGAAGCTTCATACCAAATATCAAAGCCCTAGGCCTTGTGGTTTCAGAGAAGAAGATTTTTAAAGATTTTCCCTATATAAGTCTATGTAAAACCAAAGAGTCCCGGAGCAGGGGCATTTATGGCCCCAGGGCTATAATTTGAATAATCTTCGAGGTCCATTACATGAAGCTTCATTCCAAATATCAAAGCCCTGGGCCATGCGGTTTCAGAGAAGAAGATTTTTTAAGATTTTACCTATATAAGTCTATGTAAAACCAAAGGGCCCCGGAGCGGGGACATTTTTGGTCTCATGGCTATACTTTGATCAATCTTGATAGAGGTCCACTAGATGAAGCTTCATACCAAATATCAAAGACCTAGGCCTTCTGGTTTCAGAGAAGAAGAATTTTCCTATATTAGTCTATGTAAAACCAAAGGGCCCCGGAGGGTTGGGGGCGGCATTTTTGGCCCCAGGGCTATAATTTAAACAATCTTGGTTGAGGTCCACAAGATTAAGCTTCATACCAAATATCAAAGACCTGGGCCTTGCGGTCTCAGAGAATAAGATTTTTTTTAAGATTTTCCCTATATAAGCCCATGTAAAACAAAAGGGCCCCGGGGCGGGGGCATTTTTGGCCCCAGCACTATAATTTGAACAATCTTGATAGGGGTCCACTAGATGAAGCTTCATACCCAATAGCAAAGACCTGGGCCTTGCGGTTTCAGAGAAGAAGACTTTTAAAGATTTTCCCTATATAAGACCATGCAAAACCAAAGGGCCCTGGGGCGGAGGCATTTTTGGCCCCAGCACTATGATTTGAACAATCTTGGTAGGGGTCCACTAGATGAAGCTTCATACCAAAAATCAAAGACCTGGGCTTTGCGGTTCCAGAGAAGAAGACTTTTAAAGATTTTCCCTATATTGTTTGTTTGATTTGAGGTTTAATGTCCCCGTCAACACTGTAAAGGTCATTTTGGAGACGTTGCTTCCAATTTTGTGGGACTTTTACCCAACATTCAGATGAAATGACATCTCAAGCCCTGTCGCCCAATGAAACCAATAGGGTTTATTAGCATGGACGGTCCGCCTCGCACCGCTGTTCCTGGACAGGCTAAGATCCTCTAAGCGGTTTACCAGTACTAGTGTGCGGGCCGGATTCAGCTCTGCGTGGAAGCATCATGCAGCTATAAACCCATGTAAAACCAAAGGGCCCCGGGGCGGGGGCATTTTTTGCCCCAGCACTATAATATGAACAATCTTGGTATGGGTCCACTAGATGAAGCTTCATACCAAATATCAAAGACCTGGGCCTTGTGGTTTCAGAGAAAAAGATTTTTAAGTTTTCAGTGAAAAAATCTATTTTTGGCTCCTGTGACCTAGATGTGCAACGGACCGGAACCATCTGAATAACTTTGAAAGGGGACCACATAAGGATCATTCCTGTGAAGTTTGGTCAAAATCTGATCAGTGGTTTAGGAGGAGATGTCTTTTGAAGAAATTGTTTACGGACGCACGGACGGACGGATGCACGACGGACGACAAGTGATCCCAAAACCTCACCTCGTCATTACATGACAGGTGAGCTAAAAACGTCAAATTTTCCACCACCCAGCCCAAGGATGCTTCAGGTGAAATTTGGGCCCAATCGGCCCAGTGGTTCAAATGAGATGTTGTTTAAAAGTGTTAACATTATGACAGACAAACGACGGAGTTTTCGGGTTCTAAAAAGGGGAATAGATTACTTTAACCGTACAGACCCATTGACCCTTCTTGTCTGTAGCGGCAACATCTAATAAACATCAATATTAATGCAAAATATTATAAGATTCATAAGATTAATAATCGGTCAAGTGAGCTAAAAATATGATAAGATTCCTGAAAATATAAAGCAGAAAAACAAAAGTAACTAGAAATGTTTTCAGAGGCAAACAATGTCTCGGCACCATCAATATAACGTAAACACCCATCTGACCTTGAATAGTAGGTCACCAAAATCTAACACGCATACAAGCCTTTTTTGGCCAAAAAAAAAATCACAGTTTTCGGGAATCTGTGGCCTTTGAAATCGTCAAGATCACCAAATTCTAATCATACCTTTAGTAGGTTGCAATCTATACCGTACCAAATCTGACCAACATTCATCAATCCTTAAATGAGACAGGGCGCAAACAAGCCATTATTTGCCCAAAACTGACAATTTTTGGGAGCATGCGAACTTGAAAATAAGGTCAAGATCCCCAAAATTGAATGAAATGTCGGTTGTATTGATATTTTGTACCAAGTTTCACCAAATTCCATTCATTCATTCATTAGATAGTGTGCAGATAAGCAAAATTTGACAGTTTGGGGGGCATGTACCCTTGAAAATAATTTTTTTTGTTTGTGAATTTTTTTTTTTTTTGGGGGGGGGGGGGGGGGCTGTGTCCTTTAAAATAAGGACAATGTCACAAAAATCTAACCAAATCTTTGGTAGGTTGCAATGATATATTTTGCCAAGTTTGACCAAATTTCATGCATTTTGTTCATAAGTTGCAGACAAGCCAAAATTAACATTTTTTCTGGGCCTGACTGGTACTGTGCCCTTGAAAATAAGGTCAAAGTCACCAACATATAAAACAAATCTTTGGTAGGCTGCAATGATATGTCACCAACAGAGGTTTTAGGGCGGGGATGGTCTTTGGTGGCAGGGGTGCTAAATGGGTCCCTGTCTCTTTTTTGCCCAGGCCTTGTATGAGCGCACTCGCTTGGCAAAGTTTGGGGAATTAAGCTCAAGAGGGTAGCGTACAAGACCTGGGTTTATATTGGTCCCCTAACCCAGCCTCGTGCGTGACATAAGGATCACACCCAACACAAAGTCTGATGTGATGTAGAGTATAAAGTTAAACACAACACACAGTTCACTTTTCCCAAAATTGTATATTTAAATATTTCTGTAAATTTAGTCAAAAGTTCCAAATAACGCAATTGATGCAGACTATTTTGTATATTTCAATGTCCTATTTTTCACTAGAATGTCCTAACTGTCACTATTCACTTTCCACACAATTTTCCTCTAAAATTCACATGAAATGTCAAGTCTCAAACAAGTTCTGAAATGCCAAGTTCCTAAACACAAATTATTAATGTCCTTAACGCGATGTTACCAGCATATAATTTTCCCAAAACTTAATGTTCATCAATTTACTTCATCAAATGTCTTGCAAATTTCCTAAAGTTATCTCCCTTACTTAGCTGTTTAATTTCCTTAATTTCCTTATGTTGTAGAGTCTCTATTTTCCTTCAGTTTGTTACTAAGATTTAGCAAAGATTTGTAAGTCTCTACACAGAACTTTGAATCAAACAGTCTGTGCAGGGTCTACGATGCAAAACCAAGTAACAGTTCAATGTTCTAGTTCAAAAGATTGTCACTTAACTGCCTTTGATTTGATTGCCTTCTCCAATTGCCTGTCTGCTAATGTTCAGCATGTTTTTATGTTGTGTGGGCTCATCAGCCCTGTCTCAAAAATGAGCCAATTAACCGACTTCTTTCATCCAACCAATAGATTCATATTTTAGAAGTGTCAGCGTGACCAAAAGGGTCAGACCCAAAAGGGTCTTAAAAGATTTTGCTCAACACCTGAGAAAAGAAGCCAATTATCTAAAGATCACAAGTTTGTTTGAACAATAGAAGTGTGCCAGCTCAGAGTGACCACTGTTTCCCTAATTTCTAATTAGGCTGTCTACTAAGTTTCAGTTTGTACCCCAAGGAGTGACCTATGTTTTCTTAGTTGGTTGAATCTTATTGTTCCGCTTGATGGTTTCCAAGCTATAACTTTTAAGCAGCTTTGTTTCCTAAACGGTGCAGAACATTTCTCAAGCCATGTTGCTTAACATGCTTGTTTGTCAAAACAATGCCTCAAGACCTCCTTTACAAAGATTTACCTTGATGAACAAAATCCTGGGAAAATATTGAAATTATGAAATTTAAACTAAAATGAAAAATTACTTTGTTTTTTTTTGAAATTCTGTTTTTCTCATTCACCCATTCTCTCTTACTATGGCCTAAAAAAATAAAACCCTTCATTCAACATTCACCCCACATCGAGATCCCTTTCTCACTTAATTATTCATAAATTTTCTGAAATGTAAATGCCCTAAAATTTTGACTGGTGACATTTTCCCCCAGGGTCAATTTAGTTTGTCCCCAAACTAATGTGCACATATTTTTGCTGATCTTTCCTGTCTAATTTCATCTTCTTCTTCCTCTTCACATTTTTTTTTCTCATTATTTACAATAGCCGAATATTTACAAGAAATGGATTGTGCAAAATACTATTTACAAGCTCGAGCTTACTGAAAAAAAAATTAATGCGTCGTCTGCATCTTAGTTCATTGTATTTCATTTTAGTATCACTTATTTATCACTGTTCTTAAACGCGCTTCACATAGAAGTGTCCCTTTAGCATCACATGGAAATGAATATGGATCTGTCCAGGTGTCTTCATTGCCTGGTCCTTGGTGGTGGACTGTGGGTAGTGGGTAAACACATCCATGTACAGGGCTGAACAGGTCCATAGCTCCATTCCAGGAGATCATCAGGTCTGCAACTTGAACAACAAGATTAGTATCATGATCATTTTAACCTGCATCATGTCAAATAATGTTAAGGCAGGGGTGACATAATGTGTGGCCTCACATTTATGCTCTAGCACTATTAACATCTCTACACATTAACATGCCAGTTAATGTATACAGACAAGTTTTGTGCCTTAATATGATCTGAGATGCTATCAGATTTACCTGAAGATGGCAACTGCATTAAAATTTTAATTCTATACATATACTGAAACCTTTTAGTTCTGGAATTTCATTTTACGCCATTTTATAGCCTTAGTACCTTATTCTTTTTCCGAGTGTTCTGTAATAATCTTCCTTAAGTGAACCAATGTACTCATTCATACTTCCAGGGGGCACATAATCAAAGGGAGCCCACTCTGGTGCTAAATCAAGACTTCTGTATGTTAAAAGAAATTGCCAGGCTCCATCCTGAGCTGCTCGTACTTCATGTATGATGTCACACAAAAGGTTTTTGAGTGGGTCAAAGGGACGTGGTTGATTCCTCTCTTTTAGTAACTTTATTTTATGTTCAATACTGGCTTTTCTACTCATTTCAATCAGGCTACTAATGAAATCCCGAGCATACGTATGAGCCATATTGACAGGCTGATACTCAGGTTCCTGATTCCCATATTGTATCATGTAGTAAGATCTGCCTTTTATAAGCTTAACTCCTACAAGTTTTCCAGGATTAACTATATTTTCTTGCTTATTTCCTTCCCTTTCATTGCATGCTGATACAGACGATACACTGTTTACCTGCTGTTTGTTCTCATTGTTTTGCTGTTTCTCAGCATCCTGTGGATTACCATTCGACTTACCAACTTTATTTTCTGCCTCTTTACTTGAGGGTTCATGTTGATTTTCAGCCTTTTCAAAGAATTTATGTTTACCCTTCAGGGGTCGCCTTCTTTTCTTACCAGACATTGTCCGAGAAGCATGGAATTCTCTTATTAGTACTTCGGGAATGGAAGAAGCAAACTCCCAGGTGGATCCTGAACCTGACTGCTTCCACTTTACCCTGTAGTACAAGACTCCATTACTTCGCCTAGAGGAAAGGAGTTTGTCAATATCTTCCACAGGAAATATTTTCCCTCCATTGACTGGCTCCTGTCTTTCCTGACCTTCCATTCTTTCACGTCTCGACACAGACTCATCTGGTTCTTTAGACGTACCAGGAAGAGGTACAGGTTTTCCTGCAGGCTGCGCATCAGACTGTCTGAGCTCCTTAGGTGTTGTTTCAGGCTGAACTGACTGCTTTTCATACAGTGTTTTCTTACCATGTATTTTCTTACCTTTTGTAGGTTCTGTTGTTTCTGACTTTTCTTGAGTACACTTACTACTATTGTTTCTGACAACATTTGACTTCTTCTGAGTCTGACTACTGTTTTTCTCAATATCTACACTTGATTTCTGCTTACTTTGTTTGTTTGTACTATTCTGCATTGAATCTGGCTTATTCTGCACTAACTCTGTCTTTTTCCTTCCAGTATTTCTATTTGTCTCTACTGCTTTTGTATTTTGCTGTATTCTATGTGTACTACCTCTTGTATCATTTGACTGCCATTGATTTTGTAAACTACCTCTATCTCTGTTTGCCTCTACCTGGGCTTGATTCTGCACTAACTGCTCAGTACCTGTATTTGTATCTACATCTGAATTGTCATCACCTATTTCTTCTGCATCTAACTCTTCCTCATCATTTTCAAGACCTGCTGGAGGGTTTGTGGGCCTGTCCTTAGGGTCAAAGTATGGCTTTAGCCTTACTGCATTTATCAATGACCTTACCTCATTGTTTGTTGCACAGTTCCTTATTTTATATGTAAAGTTTGGGCCTAACTGAGTAATGTAATATGGTCCTGTCCATTTTCTATGGAGCTTAGGAGCCTTACCTGGGGCTACCTTAGTACAATACAGCCATACACGCTCGGCAGGTTGAAATTTTGGTTCCTGGGACCTTTTATCATACTGGTGCCTGTATTTTGCTTGGGCTGCCTTAATGTTTTCAGTAGCAATTTTACGGGTCACTTCAAGCTGTTTTAGAATATTGGCAAGGTGGATCTTGTGATCCTGGGCAAGGTTATCTTTAGGAAGGAGAGCTGTATCAATTGGGACATGCATTTCTCTGCCAAACAGTAGGAAGAAGGGTGACACCTGAGTCGACTGAGTTGAGGGTGTCATCCTGTGAGCCATCATTATGGACGGCAGAATTTCTGGCCAATCATCTTGTTTACCTTTACAGTACAGCCTAAATCCTTGTAATATTACAGAATTTGCTCTTTCGACACAGCTATTCGTTTGAGCGTGATAAGAGGAAGTGTAATGCCTTGTAATTTGAAACAGTTCACATAAAGCTTTTGTTAAGTTTGACATAAAAGTCTGGCCCCTATCAGATACCAGTGTCCTGGGTGCTCCATACCGAGTGATTACCTCTTTATACAGAACTGCTGCAACTTCTTTCGCCTCCTGGGTTCTAAGTGGGTGTGCTTCCATCCATTTGGAGTAAGAATCTACTACTACAAGTATGTGCTTAAACTTATCCTTGGTTGTGGGTAAGCCACTGAGTATATCAATGTACCATCGGCCAAATAAGTCTGCCACTGGGAGTGGTTGTAATGGTGGTGGTTTAGCATGCACTGGTCTTTTGACCTGCTGACAAGGCTCACATGACCTTATGTATTGCCGTATTTCATCATACATCTTTGGCCAATAGTATTTGATTCTTATGGCAGCAAAGGTCCTTACATGACCCTGATGCCTGCCACCAGCTAAAGAATCATGGTATGACTTCAGAATGTCATTACGCATGATCTTTGGAATAGCTAGCTGTTTTACAAGCCTTTCCTCCCTTGGAATACCCCGTGTCCTTGGAGTATAAAAGTGGTATAAAAGACCATCCTCTATTTCAAACTGTGAGGCCTCTGCGACCAAAGTTTTTGCTTGCTTTTCATCATCAGGCACCTCACCTGTGGTCTTATACCTATAAATGGCCTTTAAGTCTGGACAACTCTGCTGCAGACGTTGCAGGTTGGGAAACTGCTTCTCCCTGTTGGTGCTGTTATTTTGTGGCTCAGCATTTACAGACTGCACTTTTATATCGCTCGGGTCATTTGGATAACAAAAGGTCACTGCACAACCAAAATCACTTACCTCTGGTTCACGTGTCTCTGTTTCATCCATGGGAGGATAACTCCTCCTAGAGACACCATCCGCATTGGAATTGTTTCTGCTTGACTTAAGAATGATCTTAAAGTTATACCCTTGCAATAAAAGTGACCATCTACCTAGCCTACCTTGACAATCTTTGATCTGCTGTAAGAACTTTACAGAAACATTATCAGTATATACAGTGAATGGCATATTAGCAAGATAAGGCCTAAACTGCCTTACAGCCTCTACTAAAGCAAGTCCCTCTTTATCTGTTATATGCCACCTTAACTCTTCATTGCGTAATGCTCTACCTCCATAGGCAATAGGATGTTCCCTATTATTTGAGTCTAACTGACTTAAAACGTAACCAATAGATTCATCAGAAGCATCTACTGCTAAAATGAATGGCTTATCAAACTGAGCGAAAGCCAGCACTGGGGCGGTTATTAATGCCCTTTTCAATGTATCAAAAGCTTCTTGACATTCTTGTGTCCACTGAAATTTTACATCTTTCCTTAACAATTTATTAAGTGGCAAAGCTATTGTGGCAAATCCCTTAATGTATCTTCTGTAATATTGTGCCATGCCGACAAAAGCTCTTACATTTTTGACAGTTTTAGGAACTGGATAAGTTTCTATAGCACTAAACTTTCCAGGGTCTACCTTTATGCCTTCTTTACTTATAATATGGCCTAAATATTTTATTTCTTTTACTGCAAATTTACATTTTCCAGGATGCATTATTAGATTGGCAGCTCTTAAATTTTGAAAGACTTGATCCAAATGCTGCAAGTGCTGATCAAAGTTTTTGCTGAAAATCAAAATGTCATCAATGTACACTAAAGCTATCTTCCAATTTAGGTCCTTCAGGACCTTAGACATGAGATTTTGAAAACAGGCAGGTCCATTCATAATTCCGAAACTGAGGCGTTTTGGGGTAAATATGCCTTGATGTGTGATAAAGCTTGCCTTTTCTGCAGTCGAGGGGCAGAGTGGCACTTGATTGAATCCAGAACACTAAATATTTCTGCTTGAGCATCTGCCAGGGTGTCAAAAACATCATTTATATTTGGAATAGGGAATGATATAGGTTCTGTTACCTTATTCAGCTCCCTATAATCTATAGCAAACCTATATTCACCATTTGGTTTCTTGACAACAACTACAGGGGAATGCCATGGGCTATCAGATTCCTCTATTAACCCATTTCGTAACATTTCATTTGTCAGCCGTTCAGTTTCGGCACGCATTTTCGGGGTTTGCCTGTAAGGGGGTTTACTTACTGGACGTGCATTGCCTGTATGAATGACATGACTATGTAAATTTGTTTTTCCTAATTCAGACATGTCCTTTGCAAAAATATCCCTATTGCGACCTAAAAATGCATATAGGTTTTGTTTTTGTTCATTAGACAAGTCAGTATCATCTAAATTTAAACCTAAATCTTTAGCAATGTTTTGGTAGTGAGTTTCAAATTCATTTTCATCAGTCATATTCAGCACATTAACAGAAGGAAGGTCATCATGGTCTGTGACCTGTGTAATACTTTGCTCATCGACCAAATGAGATGTAGCAATTACAAAATTTTCTTTCAGAAAGACAGGATAGTTTGTTGGATTTAACACCCTATATGCACAAGAATTACCGTCAGCACTAGTTAAACACTTTCCGCCTACTAAACCAGTTTGATTTAGACCACCAGAAGGTTCCAATAGAACAGCACTGTCAATTAAATTTGAAGAATTTGAAGAAAATGAAATTCTAACTGGCAATGTGCATTCAGCCTGTGGTTCAACCACAACAGAAGAAACTGTACGCACAAGCCCTACACAAGTTTTTGCCTCTTGGCCAAAAGAAATATTACAAACAGATGGTTCTTCATTTTCACTTGTTCTGTTTCCTGAACTAGAGCTACTTTTGAGACTAACTGTACCTTGTTCAAGGTCAATTTTAGCCTTATGCTGCCTCAAAAAGTCCATACCCAGAATGACGGGCTGGTGAAGTTTTTCAAACAAATGAAATGTGTGTTCCAAAACAATTCCATCAAGCCTAAATGGTAAAGTGACCTGGCCTAAAACCCTGTGGACCTCGCCACATACTCCCACAATATGAGCTAATGAGCTCGGTGCTATTTCAACATTTTTAAATGAGCGCCTGTAAATATGCTCCCCTATACATGAAATTTGAGCTCCAGTGTCTATCGGTGCTTTGCTTGTTTGCTTTCCAATATTAATTTGCACAAAATTTCCCTCCAAAGGAGCGGATAATGCTAAGTTGCATGTACTTCTGTCAATGCCTACAGAATTAACACTACAAGATTTCTTTGAACACCTCCAGATTAGCTTATTTTTGTATTGAGCCATTTTCGATAAGATAAAACCTTAATTTAGCACTAAACAAAAGAAACGAAGTAATAAAATAGCAAGGAAAATACCGACAGTTTTACTTATCTGTGTGTGTTTCTGAGTCGGCACTTCTAGCTGGTCCTCAGTTGTGCTGGTTGGTGAACATCGGAAGTTCTAGTTGTTGGCTGGTTGTTGTCTTGAAGCGTTGAGAGGTTGTCGTACCATTTAGATTTTTCCGCCACACTGTCACCAACAGAGGTTTTAGGGCGGGGATGGTCTTTGGTGGCAGGGGTGCTAAATGGGTCCCTGTCTCTTTTTGCCCAGGCCTTGTATGAGCGTACTCGCTTGACAAAGTTTGGGGAATTAAGCTCAAGAGGGTAGCGTACAAGACCTGGGTTTATATTGGTCCCCTAACCCAGCCTCGTGCGTGACATAAGGATCACACCCAACACAAAGTCTGATGTGATGTAGAGTATAAAGTTAAACACAACACACAGTTCACTTTTCCCAAAATTGTATATTTAAATATTTCTGTAAATTTAGTCGAAAGTTCCAAATAACGCAATTGATGCAGACTATTTTGTATATTTCAATGTCCTATTTTTCACTAGAATGTCCTAACTGTCACTATTCACTTTCCACACAATTTTCCTCTAAAATTCACATGAAATGTCAAGTCTCAAACAAGTTCTGAAATGCCAAGTTCCTAAACACAAATTATTAATGTCCTTAAGGAGGGTGGGGAGTAATTCTTTTCTCTTTAGATTTTTTTTATTTGCTTATATTTTGTAGCTTGAAATCTCTGCACTCGTTTGCCGGTATAAAAATATAGGCACACCAGGCTTTTTTTCGAGCTTTTTATCCTTAAAGATGGGTACTGTTTTCGAATTTATCGAATGTTCCAATAATTACCCCAGTCATTGACAAATTGTCGATAACAATTGTTTAAAACAATATTTCCAAGTTTGGTTAAAAAAAAACACAATGCAGGATAATGTCATGTTTGCGTACCTATGTGTGAAAGACAAACTCTTTCACAGATTTTTGTCGAAACACCTATTTACAAATGTCCTTTTCTGCATGTTTTGCTGTTTTGAGATGCAATTTTCGTTATATTTGAAAAAAGAATGCATTTTTCGTCTTTAGATTTTTCTTATTTTCACATATATTGTGTAATAATATTAGATACACGAAATAGGCGTGAAATTTGACCATGTCACCAGGCATCTGAGAGAAATATTGCAGAAAAAATTACCCCACCCCCCCAATAAAAATGGCTAAAAAAGCATTAAGATATTGTTTAAATGACAAGAACAAGGATTATACCTTTATTATTGCACATACTTTTGCTTCCTTAATGTGATATGAATCAAAGTATTTCATTAGAATTGAAACACAATTTCATTTATAAGTTTCATGGTGTGAAAAATGGATTTTTCTGGCCAAAAAATGCATGTTCTGATATAGCCATATTGTCGTTTTGTTCATGTTTAAAAGATATGAAGCCATTAACATTGTCGCAGACGTTCAAACAATGTCAGATGTATGTTATTAATATACCTGGGAAACATTATTATACATTTTTAGCTTTCTTTTTTGACAATTTATTACCCCACCCCCTAATGAAATGGGTAGAAATAGATAAAAAAAATACAATAAGCTGATGCAAAAGAATATAAAAATTTCCTTTTTCCCATTTAAGTTCCTGCCAACGTTATAGGGAAAGTAGAAACACTTTTAATTATTTTTTTTCTATAATTTTGACAAGTTTTTTTTTTTTCATGCCATATTGACCGGAAACGCTATTTAATTATCTATTGCCTGTTTATGCAAATTGTGAAAGGGAGGTAAGATAAGTTATCCTTTCACTTTCCGAAAGTGGATAGAATTGATGGCAATGACCTGGAATCGATACAATTACCCAACACCTCCGATCAGACACACCAAAGGGAAAGAACCACGAACATGAATAACTAGACCGTAATGGAAACATCACTAGCGGAAAGCCAAAATGGCAGTTGCATTCCCACATAGTGGCTTTCGTGGACCTTGAGAAGGCATTTGGTTGAGTGTCTCGGAAAGTCATCTTGGAGGCACAGAAAAAAATTGAAGTGGAGGAGTGGAATATCCGAATGGTCCAGTGGGTGTATGCTAATTCGCGGAGCCGTATGCGTTTTTGTGTTGGTTCCATTGAAGAATTCGAATTGAAGGTCGGTGTTCCTCAAGGCTCTTTTCTCAGCCTAATGCATTTCATCATTGTGCTTTATGTCTTGTCATGCGAGTTCTGTTCTGGGGGGGGGGGGGGGGGGGGGCTTTGTAATCATAGCTGAATCACTTCAGTGTGCTACACCACTTCAAAGGCGTCGCCCAAAAACTTCTCATGTATATAGTCTCTACAATGCATGATAGCCCCGAACAGGCCTTGAAGAAAAAGATTGTGCTGCATGATACTAACCCAATCACTCATGAGTACGAGTAGACCGCCCTGCCCAGGTAAAGTGGTGCAAGACGGACGGTCCTTATAAACATATAGATTTGTTTCACTGGCTGTCAGGTTTCATCTCAAAGTCGGGTAAAAAGACCCACAAATTGGGAAGTAACCTCTCCAAAATGACCAATATTATGTTGACGTTAAAATTACATCTCAAGCCCTGTCGCTCAACGAAACCAATAGGGTTTATATGCATGGACGGTCCGACTCGGGCCCATTTTCCTGGGCAGGTTTAGACCCTCTAAGCGGTTTACTAGTTCTCACGTGCGGTCGGTTTCAGCTCTGCGTGAAAGCATCATGCAACCCGATTGGCTGGAGCCGGTACATTGACAAAATGCTGTTATGATGATGGATGTGTGGGCATACAAAGGCTCCGTGTGGCACAACCTAAACCATCATCTTTATATTCGAAACAGATCAACGGGATTTTTTCTTGTACACCCTTTTGCTTATGCTTGATTATTGTTTGTTTGATTTGAGGTTTAACGTCCCCGTCAACACTGTAAAGGTCATTTTGGAGACGTCGCTTCCAATTTTGTGGGACATTTACCCGACCTTAAGATGAAATGTCAACTAAAACCCCGCCGCCAATTGAACCAACGAGTTTATTAACATGGACAGGCCGACTCGCACCGCTTTGCCTGGGCAGGCTTAGACCCTCTAAGCAGTTTACCAGTAGGCCTACACCTGTTGAGTGCAAGATCCTAATTATGGGTGCTTGCTCAGGCTATTTGTTCACTGAGATGGCTTAACAGTAATTGAACCTGAGACTGCGACTGACAGTTAAAAGAATATTGTGCGCTGCCAGGCATTACAGTCTGCAATTTTAGTTATCAAAAATGGCAGTGTTTTCTTTCCATATATATGACGTCACGCAAACTAAAGTAAACGTCACTATTGATTCATTGTTTTGTTTGTGTTGACAAAGTATGGCCGTGGAATATGTGAACTGATAGACTCTTCGAGGCTATATTTTGACACCAATGGAAAAATAAAGTAAACATCGTGCGTTAAAGAGAGTTCAGATTTGCCATGGACAGCTGATGGGCTGCAATCGGAGGAAACAAACCAGTAGCTGGAAAAATACAGGGTTAGTCTGTTTATCCCTCTATTTTCCTGTGCTTCCAGCCATGCGGACTAGACCGGAAAGTAGTCTATGAAGTCGCAAAATAATTTATAACAAAATGCACATTGCAATGGTTATTAAATGTTACAAAAACCTCAGAAAACACTTTGAAAACTAAATAGAAACAAAAATCATTTTGAGGTAAAAATTCGAACCTGATTACGGCAGAGTCAATTATGCGCGACCCTCCTTAACGCGATGTCACCAGCATATAATTTTCCCAAAACTTCATGTTCATCAATTTACTTCATCAAATGTCTTGCAAATTTCCTAAAGTTATCTCCCTTACTTAGCTGTTTAATTTCCTTAATTTCCTTATGTTGTAGAGTCTCTATTTTCCTTCAGTTTGTTACTAAGATTTAGCAAAGATTTGTAAGTCTCTACACAGAACTTTGAATCAAACAGTCTGTGCAGGGTCTACGATGCAAAACCAAGTAACAGTTCAATGTTCTAGTTCAAAAGATTAGCACTTAACTGCCTTTGATTTGATTGCCTTCTCCAATTGCCTGTCTGCTAATGTTCAGCATGTTTTTATGTTGTGTGGGCTCATCAGCCCTGTCTCAAAAATGAGCCAATTAACCGACTTCTTTCATCCAACCAATAGATTCATATTTTAGAAGTGTCAGCGTGACCAATCAAAAGTCAGACCCAAAAGGGTCTTAAAAGATTTTGCTCA
The DNA here is from genome assembly GCA_963580285.1 of Lucinisca nassula. Lineage (NCBI taxonomy): Eukaryota > Metazoa > Mollusca > Bivalvia > Lucinida > Lucinidae > Lucinisca > Lucinisca nassula. The sequence continues at coordinate 62,792,399 of OY757010.1, forward strand.
ACACCTGAGAAAAGAAGCCAATTATCTAAAGATCACAAGTTTGTTTGAACAATAGAAGTGTGCCAGCTCAGAGTGACCACTGTTTCCCTAATTTCTAATTAGGCTGTCTACTAAGTTTCAGTTTGTACCCCAAGGAGTGACCTATGTTTTCTTAGTTGATTGAATCTTATTGTTCCGCTTGATGGTTTCCAAGCTATAACTTTTAAGCAGCTTTGTTTCCTAAAAGGTGCAGAACATTTCTCAAGCCATGTTGCTTAACATGCTTGTTTGTCAAAACAATGCCTCAAGACCTACTTTACAAAGATTTACCTTGATGAACAAAATCCTGGGAAAATATTGAAATTATGAAATTTAAACTAAAATGAAAAATTACTTTGTTTTTTTTTTAATTCTGTTTTTCTCATTCACCCATTCTCTCTTACTATGGCCTAAAAAAATAAAACCCTTCATTCAACATTCACCCCACATCGAGATCCCTTTCTCACTTAATTATTCATAAATTTTCTGAAATGTAAATGCCCTAAAATTTTGACTGGTGACAGATATACTGCACCAAGTTTGACCAAATTCCATCCATTGATTCATATGACAGAGTGCAGACAAGCCAAAATTCGCAGTCTTGGGTGTCTTTGCCTTGAAAATAAGGTCAAGGTCACCAAACTCCTAGCAACTCTTTGGGTAGGTTGCAACGCTATACTGTGCCAAGTTAGACCAAATTTCATCCATAAATTCATGAGATAGGGTGCATACTAGCCAAAACTCACTGTCTTTGGGGGCCTGTGCCCGTGAAAATAAGGCCAAGGTCACCAAAATCTAATAAAATCTTTGGTAGGTTGCAATGATACTACATGTATGTACCATGTTTGACCACATTTCATCTATTCGTTCATGAGACAGGGTGCAAACAAGCCAAAATCCACTGTTTGTGTGTGTATCGTGAAATTTGGTCAAACTGGGTACAATATATCAGTACAAGCTACCAAAGATTAGAATTTGATTAGACTTAGACTTTGGTGACCTTGACTTTATTTTCAAGGGTACATGCCCCCCACTTGAAAATAAGGTCACCAAAGTCTAAGTCTAATCAAATCATATACTCAAGCACTTTGAAAACGCAACATTATATTTTTTAAATATTTTTGAAATGGCCCAATCCAAAATCATATTAGCAGATATATGCTTCCATAAAGCCCCCGCCCATAGGGGCTTGAAGAAATATATGGGCTACATGATGCTTCCACGCAGAGCTGAATCCGGCCCGCACACTAGTACTGGTAAACCGTTTAGAGGATCTAAGCCTGTCCAGGAACCGCGGTGCGAGGCGGACCGTCCATGCGAATAAACCCTATTGGTTTCATTGGGCGACAGGGCTTGAGATGTCATTTCACCTCAATGTCGGGTAAAAGTCCCACAAAATTGGAAGCAACGTCTCCAAAATGACCTTTACAGTGTTGACGGGGACGTTAAACCTCAAATCAAACAAAACAAACAAATGCTTCCATACACCATAAATAAAATCATATGAGGTGGTCAGATCGATAAAATATCCGTCGACTACACGTGATATCGTAGCACGTGCACACCGAGATATGACCTTGTTTATATGGTCAATTCCGCATGTACAGCCGATACCTTTCATTCAATCTCTTCAAAAGTTGTCTTCAAATCGGTTTTTGGTTGAAATTTGGATAAATTTACAAAACTGAGCATGCCAAGGCTAAATAACGAAAATCGGAATCGGATTTTAGGCCTTTTGGACGCTGGCATTTCACAGAAGGACATTGCTCGGCGTTTTAATGTTGACAGAACCACAATATATCGTCTCGTTCAACGTGTCAGGAAAACAGGAACTGTTAATGACCGCCCAAGGCCTGGGCAAGTGCGCATGACGTCAAGACGTCAGGATAATTACATCCGTCAACTCAACCCCTACGGCATCGTTTCCAGAAGGCCGCGCAAACAGCTTCCGTCGTCATTGGCAACCGAGGGCGACGTATTCATCGTATGACAGTGTCCCGACGACTTAAGGAATTTGGTGTTCGTTGCCGGCGTCCGTACCACGGACCAATACTTACACGACGCCATCGTCAGCTTCGCATGAACTTTGCACTTAATCACCAGAGACGTGTCAACTGGCACGACGTCGTCTTCAGCGATGAGTCCAGGTTCAATTTGTACCAAACCGACGGGCGGGTACGCGTTTATCGACGTGACGGCGAAAGGTTTGCTGATAGCTGCGTTGTTGAAAGAGACCGGTTTGGAGGCGGTGGTGTCATGGTCTGGGGCGCCATCAATTACAATTTTCGCTCGTGTTTATTGATAATTCATGGAAATCTCAACGCCAGACGTTACGTCGATGAGATTCTTCAGCCAGAGCTTGTTCCATTGTTGCGACGTCAACGTAACCCCATGTTATTTCAGCACGATAACGCCCGCCCGCACACGGCAAGGTTGACGCAGGACTTTTTACGTCAAGAAGGCATCAATGTTCTCCCTTGGCCGTCGAAATCACCCAATCTGAATTGTATCGAACACCTTTGAGACGAATTGGGACGTCGTGTACACGGACGTCAAAACGCGCCACAGACTGTGAGGCAGCTCGCGATAGCCATTCAGCAAGAGTGGGATAACATCTCCCGACGTACTGTGCGACGTTTGTGTTGTTCAATGCGGTCCAGGTTACGTGAATGCTCTCAGCGCGCAGGTGGGCATACCCGATATTGATGTGGCTGGAGATTTGACTGACACATGGTGTGTTTGCCGCAGTGTAGACTGCTAATGTGAAGGGACAGCTCTAATGTGATTGTGGCAAACGAAAGTCATTTGATGAATATTGTTTGTGATGAAATTCGTTTTTTGAAAAAATTGGTGTGTTAAAAAATATTTACATTTTCCTTATGATGTTGCGTTTTCAAAGTGCTCGAGTATATATTGAACCTAGTTTGATCAAATTTCACCCGTATTGTTTGACCAACACACATGTTCCCTTGAAAATAAGGTCAAGGTCACCAACGTCTAAGTCTAATCAAATCTTTGGCAGCTTGAAATGATATATTGTACCCAGTTTGACCAAATTACAACCATATTCTACGAAGTTTGACCAACGTTAATCAATTTGTTCATGAGATAAGAGTGCAGACAAGCCATTTTTGGTCCAAACTGACTGTTTTTGGGGGCCTGTGCCCTTGAAAAAGAGGTCATCAAAACCTAATGACCATTTTCCCTATCCTAGTAACATAACCATGCATATTTGGCCAGATTCAATCCATAGGTTCAGGAGACGGGGTGCTTAAAACAGGCTACGCTGACGCCAACACCGACGCAAACGGGATCTGCACCAAAAACAATATATCCCCCTCACCTTGGTTGGAGGGACATAATATGAATACTAAAGTGTCACAAACAACTTTCAAAGAACTACAAAGGGGAATAACTTTAACATTATTGATCCCTTGCCTTGATTCTTGTTTTTCTGCAGCAGCAATGCCTTATAAATATCAACATATTCCAACCATCCCCCCTTCCTGATAATGGTTCACATGAAATTTTATAAAGATTAGCAATAGGGGATCAGAGATTTAATTGTTAGAAATTGTGGATGAATGTTGACAGACGACGGAGCCGTGGTATATGAATACATCACATGAGCCTTTGGGTCAGGTGAGCTAATAAAATCTCTGTTTTCCCCATTATATGGGCCCTGTCAAGCGATTTTGGTACTCGCCTATGCGGGCAGCAATTTGTCATGACGGAATGCTCGAAGAAACAAATTCGCTTGGCGGGGCTCATATCTTAATGGGAGACTAAAGGGCAAGTAGCTCGCAACTGAATAGTCCGATCTGACCCACAATCAAACTTGTGGTAAGTTTTTATGGCTGTCCTAATAACCTAAAGTCTGATGAAGATTCCATCACAAATGAAATCACCAGTATCATCTGGGACCAGTTGTTCAAAACTAACGAAGTCGTTAGTTAACGTATCGTTAAAACTTTGATCTTTAAATATGGCAAATATGCTGAAATTTTTGCTGAAAACATGAAAGCAGCTTTTGCAGACACAAAAGCTGCTCACATTTTTTCAGCAAAAATACCAAAATTTACGAGTTTGTACTTGCTAGAAGAGTTAAAAATATGACCACTAACGAGCTCGTTAAGCTAACGGTGCTTTGAACAATGGCCCCTGATGAAGATTCCATCACAAATGAAATCATTAGTATCATCTGGACAATACTTTCCCATGTTTATGACGCCCTCAAGGGCAGCTTACTTTCACGCAAATAGTCGAAACAGGGCCAATATCGAACCGCAAGTTTGATGAAGCTTCTATCAAGAATGAAGTCACTGTCAGTTGGACAAAATTTTGCCCATTATAGGTGTGTGTGTGTGTGAATTCGGGTTTAACGTCGCTTTCAACAATTTTTCAGTCATATCACGACGGTGTCTGGTTGCGACAGGGAGCTCAATGCTCACTTTTACAGTGCTGCCTCACTGAAGTATCATGTCCCAGACACACTACATGATACCGCACCCAGTCACATAATCCTTATACTGGGTCGACCATTCCTAGCTGTACCCCGTAAATCTGAGTGTCAAGCAAGGAGCAGCTAGTACCACTCTTAATGACTTTGGTATGTCACGGCCCGGGATCAAACCTGTGACCTCCCGTTCCCCGGAGCGGACACTCTACCAACTGAGCTATCGGGGTCGGTTGCCCATTATAGGTATATGGGAGACTAAAGGACAAGAATATAAAGAATCTTATATGGGTGTGGGGGTGGATGGAAAAATCCGTCCCGAGGGACACTGTCCGGCATCACGAGGCTTGCCGAGTGATGCCGGACAGTGATCCCGAGGGACGGATTTTTCTATCCATCACTCACACCCATATAGGATTCTTTTTCTTGCATACCTTCTATTGCTTAGCGCGGATTTTTAATGCTGCAGTCTTTTCTGTTACCGACGTCCACCATATGGTGATGAGACTGCAGGAATGTTTAGTTACGTCACGTAACGTAACGACGGCGCATACGAGGTCGTAATCAACCAGTGCATTTATCAAACACGCGATTATATTCGATTTTGGGTCAGAACATAAATTTCTATCCAAGGGTAAAATCACGGATTTCCTTGTCTGGTGTGCAAGAATAATCAGATCTGCACCAAGTTCGATCCTGTCCAAGATTTTATGGCTATCCATATTATCTACAAAGTAGAAGTAAAACAAAGATCAGGAATTGATACAATTAACTTACTCCACCCATAAAAGACACCAAAGGGAAAGAAATACAAACGTTAAGCGACAAGACCATACAAGTTTGTACCAAGTATTATAAATAAAGCTCTTATAGTTCTTGAGAAATAAACTTGAACCTTAGGGTGAACGCTAGGGTGGTCGCAATATCTTACGAAGTCTGTGACCCATGAAATGTAGGTCAAGGTCAAATATGGTTGCTTGCATGTAAGTTGCCCTACCGTGATGCAAGTTTGTACCAAGTATCATAAATGAAGCTCTTATAGTTCTTGAGAAATAAACTTGAACCTCAGGGTGAACGCTAGGGTGGTCGCAAATGTTGACGCATTGACAAACGGACGAACGGACGGAAAACCGGGCGCCTATATCGCGCCATGCTAATAGCGCGACAAAAATCGTATGACCACACGTGTTATAACACTTTGGCAGGATTATGTAACGTCATGAAGACGTCATTGTCAACAATGCATTTTTGCGGAAAAATTGTCAAATTCAAAGGCGATAAAATCCCATTTTAAGTGGTCATACGATAAACAGAATCTTACACTCGTAGTCATTTCATATGCAATTTATGAAACAAGCCTTCGTCGAAGGCTCATTTCATAAATATCATATGAAATGACCACTCGTGTAAGATCCTCTATGTATCAGATATTGCTAGAACAGTTCCCTCCCAAAACTCCTTAAGCTTACAATGTTTTCAACAACTGGGTCCTGGTTCAGCTTACTGTTACTGTTAGTGACATAATTATGGGACTTCCTGTTTGCTGAGATCCTTTTAAAAAGGGTTCTACTCTGAAAGGAAATATATTTCCTTTCTTTCTTTTACAAGTAGACTCCATTTACAAGGATGACAATTTACGCTCGAAAGAGTTACCTTCCCTGAAGGTGTATCCATTCACCGAAACATAACTCCAGATAAGTGCACTTTTTTCATCTGAAAAGTATGTATGTTTTTTCTTGCTTCTACATGAAACATACTTATGTTCTGGCTACTCATAAGAAGCATCTCGTCGAGGTGCTTCTAATGAGTACCCATAACGTATGTTTTCGTGCAGAAAAATAATATAAGAATATCCCCTCTTATCTGAGGCTTTTCCTAAGTCAGTCAAACATATCTTTACCTGTTCTAGTATAGATCCATTTTCTGTTATTGAAGAGTTCAAATATTGCTGTTTCTTGTTCCAATGTTACCCACAATGTTATTGCATAGTAGTTCATTGTATAATCAGAAACTGTACATGCCCTGAAAAAGTACAAGAAAACAGGAGTTTAAAACAGTGTTGATTTCTATAGTTGGAGAAGAATGGCCTAGTCAGCGCTATAAAGGTCATGTCGAGTCACAGATTAACCTGGCCATATTTTTGCCTTGGCATACATTGTATATCTAAGTGACTCATCCATCATGAAAACACGCCTATATAATTTTGACACCCTTGCACCCCATTTTAATTGTAAATCTGGGGTTTACAGGGGTAAACCTTATTTTTCTTATTTCTGCTCTTAAATATAGATTGTGGATACTCGTTAGAACCGCCTCCACGAGGCGGTTCTAACGAGTAGCCACAACCTATATTTGAGCAGAAACTAGAAAAACCACATTTTTACCTCAAATGTCTGTTTAATCGGCAGTCAAGTTTACAACATATTTTTATAGGCGTGTTTTAGTAATGCAGTGCAGTACCTGGCCCTTGTTGAATGTGCAGAGAATGTCCATAGAAAATAATTTATTTCTACGTCAGAATGTTGCCAGACTTGTCAGTGACAGAGATTGAATCCACAGTATCCTGAGTACCAGTCAGATGCATGTGTACAGATACACATTACGCAAACACGCCTATACAAATACATTGCCACCTTTATCGCCGAAAAAATGAAAATTTTATGATGAACAATTGTGATATTTTTCTTATTTCTGCGCTAAATATAGATAATGGGCACTCGTTAGAGGCGGTTCTAACGAGTACCCACAATCTATATTTTAGAGCAGAAATAAGAAAAATAAGGTATACCCCCGGAAACCCCAGTTTTACTATATGAAAGTGGGGTTCAAGGGGGGTCAAAATTATATAGGCGTGTTTTCGTGATGATATATTATCAGACTGAGCACCTAACTGTGAAACAGCGTTTGACCAAGTGTACATTTATAGTGAACGTACAATTACTTTAACACGAATTGCTCATTCAGCATGGCTAATTCCAACTTGATGTGAGGTCCCTTGATAATTTGCCCAACAGCTCCAGATATCCATGATACATTGAATGTAATTTATGGAGGATTTTGAAAAGATATGTTTACTCATCAGACTCCCTTCAATGAGGCGATTTCAAACTGAAAGCTGAAAATATATCCATTAACCCATTGTATGCGGGAAACCCCTGAAGGAGTACCTTGACAAACGGTGCAGACCAAGATCAGATGCCGCAGAATGAGGCGTCCGATCAGGGCCCGAAATATATGCGAATAGAATTTCCCATAAAAAAAAAAGAATAAAAACAAAAAATAGGCCTAACATCCCTTACTTACAAATGAACTTGTCCAACATATAGCAGTGGAAATGTCCACTAGTATACAATGGATTAGTAATCTTCATTATGCTCTACGATATACCTTCAGCAGTTCTTACTGCACATATCTCGAACAATTTTTATGGTCCCAATGATACTGGAGTTACTAAAGTTTGACTAGTTTGAAAAGCAGTATACAGTGAAATTCCCCTATTAACCCATATCTTAGTGAATATTCATCTAAGCCACACCCATTTCGTTATATCAACCAATCAAATTACTTGATGTAATTTATTGCTACAAATACGTAAACTGAATGCCAAACAGTGTAGATCCTGATCAGATGGCTTCAGAAGCCACCAGATCTGGGTCTACACAGTTTGCAAAGATATGGGTTGTCGTGAACAGCAAGATAAGGGTTAAGAAGACCTAAAATTACGTCTAATTCTGTTTTAAAAAGCTTATTTGGTAGATTACAGTAATTCCTTAATTGTGTTTTCTACAAACAGTGTCCTCTGGTGGGAGACCACCTTTGTGACTGTTCAAAAGTAGTCTTAAAGACAACTTTTGAATAGTCCCTAAGGTAGTCTTAATAGACCACCTTTGTGACTGTTCAAAAGTAGTCTTAAAAACCACTTTTGAATAGTCCCTAAGGTGGTCTTAATATTGGAATTTTACTGTACTGTCTTACCATGTTTGTAAGAGCTGCAACAAAATAAACATTTCTTCTGAAATGTGGAAGATATGTGAAAACATCAGACATTAGCGGACGGTGGTGTCGTACCTGGAAAGCAAACACTTAGCCTAGTGAAATAAATGTCAAGTTCACCAGGTCAAGGAATATGCTGATTAAACATGTCAGGGAAAACTACTATTGTACGTGTAGCAACGTTTCATGGCCATACATGTATCTTTAAAATTGATGGTGTTAATGGTGACTCTTAAGTACTGACATAAAATCTGACAAGGTCGCAAGACCAGATCAAACAAGGTTTGACACAAGTTATTGATGGATAGATGGAAGGGCATAAAAAGGTTTGACAAAAATCAGTTTATTTACGAAATATTAATGAGCCAGTTTTGTTTTGTAGGAGTTGGGGGTTTACATCCCCATCATCACTATTTAGGTCATTTTGAAGATGTTGCTTTCAATTTTGTGGGACTTTTCCCCCCACACTGAGATGAAATGACATCTCAAGCCCTGCCCCCCTACCACCCCCGCCCCCTCCCCCCCCCCCCCAAAAAAAAAAAATCAAGAATGTTTTATATGTAGGGTCTGTCCAACTTGCACCACTTTGTCTGGGCAAGCTTTGACCCTCTATGCAGTTTACCAGTACTAATGCGATCAATTTCAGCACTGCATGGAAGCGTCATGCAGTTCAATCTATTTCTCCAAGCCCTGATGGACCGAAGCCCCTATTTGAGCCAGAACGTGACAGAATCTGCAAGAAAACATGTGTGACTAGAGAAGTCTAAGATCACCCTGGCCTCGAGGTTATAAAACATTTTCCGTGGTCAACTCAGCTGAACAAGAACTTTTTATGCTCCTAACTATTAAAATACAAACAAATCAGGCAATTTTCATGGTCATATCAGTACAGAATGTCATTTATTCTTGTCATAAATTTTAAAATGCCAATATGTTGGCATTTTAAAATTTATGAGCAGGATAAATTTCATGCTCAAGTGAGTTGAGCACGAAAACAGTTTTATAACCTCTAGGCCTGACTCAGTTGCCATGAGCCACAGTACTGTCCAACCCAACCAAACTTCAAAGGCTCAAACAGCTCAAAGTTCGAGACATGGGTAATTCGAGCCACCAAATGATACTCGTAGGTATAATGGGGATGAAGTTCTCTATATGAAGGGTTTGTTATGTGTACTCATTCAGGTGATTCCAATGAGTACAAAATATACAATATTCAAGATTTTGTTCATTTGCGTTGAGGTTTTAAACCCCTATCAACACTATACAGGTTATTTTGGAGACACTGCTTCTAATTGTGTGGGAAAAGAAAAATAGGCAGACTATATGCAGCCTACTGTTTTACTTATAATCTGTAGGCAGCCCCAATAGGCAAGGGCTGCCCATTTGTTGCTCTTCTTGCTGCCAAAAGGCAGCCTATAAGAAGAGTAGACAGCTGAAACTTAAGGGACGGTCCAACTCACCACTTTTCAAGGGCAGGCTTATATCTTTTAAGCGGTTTACACCTTTTCAAGAAGTAATTAAAATATGAGGACCACAGTGGTCCTTCATGCTCACCTGCGCTTTAAAGTAGGTCAAGATCACTCAGTGTCTATAACATTCACTTATCTGGAGGACATTACTGTAACATTTCCATGTCACCCTTACCGGCAAGTTTAAAAAGAATCCAGTTAAGCTGATGGAGCTATGCAGCAAAGAAGATTCACTGAATGCATCTTTAGAAGTCAAAGGACATAAGTCCATATGATAGACTGTTGTGTCAGTTTTCAGCCTTTTTCGAAATCAAACTTTTTAAAGCATAATCCACGTCCTCTTGATATGCAGGAATATCCAATCAAAACTGAAGGAAGCTTTTTAGCAGTCAATGCTTATGTAAAGCTAAGTAAGAAAAATTGAACTAGGTCATCAATCAAAGCCAACCAACAGGTTGAGATCAGCATGCAGACTAGTCAAGGGTGATAATGGAGGAATGGAAGGATGGACTGATGGACAGACAGATGAACACATGACCTACAACCATACTTTGGCCAGTTTAAAACAACCCTTGTTTCTGTCCACCTTCTCTTCAAGTTTCAAAAAGAACTGATCAAAACTAAAGAAGTTTTACTGATAACAAGAGGGAAGCAACCAGTGGTATATAATGCTCAAAAAAGTTTGATTTAGCCAGGTATTTAATTTGTATAAGGTCCTGTCCATGTCCGTCTTATATGCGAGTTTCAGGATGAAAAACAATGGTAAGGCATAAATATATACTTTCAGCAACCAAGAGAACAAAACTAAAACTAATAGGCCGACCTAGCAAGTTATAACTAGAATTGCGCAGTCGATGGCACGCCATCGCATATACCCACGCCACTACATAGTCGACTCATCATGCTGTTCGCTTTGATATGTTACACGACCATGTTCTGGATTTTTTTTTTGACCACCCCCCCCCAACGCGGGGCCCACCCCTAGGGTGTCATCAAAATTCCGAAAGTGTCATGCACTCCCCAAACCAAAGATCTATCCGTCCCAAAGTTTCAAGTTTCTATCTATAACCGCCTAGGAGGAGTTATCTGGTAAGACGGACGGACGGACATACAAACGGAAGGACGGACAACAAAGACAATTACAATATCCCCACTTTTTCATCAAAAAGCGTGGGGATAAAAACAAAAGTGAAGGCAATGATCATGAATGGATACAATTAACGCACAGCTCCAATCAGAGACACCAAAAGGAAAGAAACAAAAACATGAAGTATCTAGACCCTAATGGAAACATCAATAGTGGATAGCCAAAAGGACAGTTACCGTCTCACAAAATGGCCAACTGGCTATCCAAAACAAAAAGATATAAGTGATACACACACTTAAAGACAAACCATAACAAAAATAAACTGCGACAGAAGAACCAGCTGGGCACGGTTAGTGAAAAGAATAGAAGTGAAGGCAATAATCAGGAATCGACAATTAACCCACAGCTCCCATCAGTGGCACCAAAGTGAAAGAAGCACAAACATGAAACAACTAGACCCTAATGGATACATCAATAGCGAAAGCCAAAAGGGCAGTCACTTTCCCACAAAATACCCAATTGGCTATCCAAAACAAAATAATATAAGCAATACACACACTCAAAGACAAACCATAACAAGGGGGGCATGATGACCCTTTATCGCTCATCTGATCCACACCGTAGAAATGAAATGGTAAGTATAGTAAGGACCTTGTCAGAAGGAACCTACTCTATCAGAAATGGTTCAAAAGTTTTGTCAAAGTAGGTCAAAGGTCATGGTCACGGGTCGAAATTTTTGTATGGGCGGGAGGCCACTGCCAGAATGAACATACATGCCAAATATGAAGGCTCTATCTCAAGTGGTTCACAAGTAATGATAATCTAGGTCAAAGGTCAATGTCACAGGTCAAAAAGTTTGTATGGTTGGGAAGCCCTCATCACAAGGAACATACAGGCTCTATCTCAAATGGTTAAAAAGTTATGATAAAGTAAGTCACAGGTCGAAGTCACAGGTTAATTTTTGTATGAGTGGGAAACCCTTGCCACAAAGATTCTACATCCCAAATACAACTGTACGAAGGCTCTATTCCGCAAACGATTCAAAAACTATGACAAAGTAGGTCAAAGATCAAGGTCAAGGACGCAGGTCAAACAATTTTGTATGAGTGGGAAGTCCTTGTCACAACGAACTTACATGCCAAATATGAAGGCTTTATGTAAAGTGGTTCAAAAGTTATGACCAAGTAGGTCAAAGGTCAAGGTCATAGGACAAAAGTTTTAAATGCGTGGGAAGACCTTGTCACAAGGAACAGACATGCCAAATATGAAGGCTCTATCTGGAAAGGTTCAAAAGTTATGAGAAAATAGGTCAAAATCAAAATTTTGTACGGGTGGGAAGTCCTTGTCACAAGAAACATATATGCCAAATATGAAGGCTCTATCTCAAATGGTTCAAAACTTATGATAAAGCTTTCACATGTCAAGGTCAAAGTCACAGGTCAATATTGCACGAATTAGAAGCCCCCATCATAAGGAACCTACATGCCAAATACGACGGCTCTATCTCAAATGCTTCAAAAGTTGTGACAAAGGATGTCAGAGGTCAAAGGCTTAGGACAAAAATTTTTGTATGGTTGGGAATACCTTGTCACAAGGAACATACATGCCAGATATGAAGGCTCTATAAGAAATGGGAAAATGTTATAACAAAGTAGGTCACATGTCAAGGTCAGGTCACAGATCATTTTATGTATGAATAGAAAGCCCTTGTCGCAAGGACCATACATGCCAAATATGAAGGTTCTATCTCAAGTGCTTCAAAAATTATGACAAAGTAAGTCAAAGGTCAAGGTCATAGGTCAAAATTTTTGTATGGTTGGGAAAACCTTGTCACAAAGAACATACATGCCAAATATGAAAACTCTACCTCAAATGGTTCAAAAGTTTTGATAAAGTAGGTCACAGGTCAAGGTCACAGATCAAAATTTTTGCATGAGTTGGAAGCCCATGTCACAAGTTATGACAAAATGATCTACTGATCTACAGTTTGATTTGACATGACCCATATTTGAACTTGCCTATGACATTGTCCAGATGATCATTCTAAGCAAGTTTTATGATGATTGGATCAAAACTGTGACCTCTAGAGTGGTCACAACATTTTTCTATGATCTGACATCCTGACCTACTTTTTACCCGACATAACCCATATTTAAACTTGACCCAGATTTTGTCAAAATGATCATTATGAGCAATTTTGATGATGAACCGACCGAAACTGCGGCCTCTGGTGTGTTCAGAAGGTCTTCCTATGATTTGACCTACTGACCTACTTTTTGACCAGACATGACCCATATTCGAACCTGACCAAGAAATGGTCAAGAAAATCATTCTGAGCAAGTTTGATGATGATCGAACCAAAACTGTGGCCTCTAGTGTGTTCATAAGTTTTTTTCAATGACTTGACCCACTGACCTATTTTTTATCCGCCATGACCTATATTCGAACTTGACTTAGATATTGTCGAGATGGTCATTTTGAGCAAGTTTGATGATAATCAGACTAAAAATGTGGCCTCTAAACAAGGTTTTTTCTATTTTTGACCTACTGACCTACTGTTTGATCCGACACGACCCATATTCGAACTTGACCGAGATATTGTCAAGATGATCATTCTGGAAAAGTTGATGTCGATAGGACAAAAACTATGGCCTCTAGTGTGTTCACAGGGTCTTTCTACGATTTGACCTCATGACCTACTGTTTGACCTGACATGACCTATATTCGAACTTGACCGAGATATTAAAAACATGATCATTCTGAGCAAGTGATGATCAGACCAAAACTGTGGCCTCTTGTGTGTTCACAAGGTTTTTCTATGATTTGACCTACTCACCTACATTTTGAACCGACATGACCCATATTCGAATTTAACCGAGATATTGTCAAGACGATCATTCTGGGCAAGTTTGATGATGATCGGACCCAAATTGTGGCCTGTAATGCGTTCACAAGGTATTTTCTATGATTTGACCTACTGACCTTATTTTTGGCCAGACATTATCTATATTCAAACTTGATTGTCAAGCTGGTCATCCTGACCAAGTTTGATGATGATTGGCCCAAAACTGTGACCTCCAGTGTGTTCACAAGAAATGTTTAAGCACGGACAACGCTCAACTGATGATGCATGACGACGCCGGACATCTCACAGTCACAAAAGCTCACCATGACCTTCGGTCAGGTGAGCTAACAATGCCCCATGGCAGTGAGACATGGCCATTGACAAAGCCAAATCTCCAACGTCTTCAGCGGAATGACAGGACAATGACCAGACAGGTTTGCAATGTCAAGCCACAGGACACTGTCACCATCAGGTCCAGCAAGTTACTTGAGCGTCTTGGTATTGAGTACCTGGACCTCATCCTGAAAGAGAGAAGGCTCCGCTGGTATGGACATGTGGAAAGCTCCAACGGTGCAGTCAAGACTACCTGTGACATACAGGTAGGTGGAAAGTGGGGGACTGGGAGGCCAAAGATGACCTGAAACTGTGACAGAAGAACTGCCTTGGAACGCTCAGTGGAACGAATTCAACTGAGGGGCTCAAATCGATTTTACGTGGCCAAAATCATCGCATTATTTCCGTCGCAATTTAGACAAATAATCTGTTCATTCCACATGGAGGCCTCCTAACTCATTAGTGAAACATCTCCATGAACACAAAAATCAAACAACCACACAGATGAAACAACGGTGAGGACTCGACAGCAAGAAACCACTGAAACGCTGGAGCAAAAGAAGACCAACAGTTAGACTCTGATGGGCCTGACCATGTTGGATAACCAAAGACATTTACAGATGAATGAATACATGTATATGATATATATTATGTACATTAAAATTTTCATTTTAATAATATAAAGAATTATATATCATTCATCTTATGTTTTAGAGACATAGAAAAGTGCATAGATGTTAAATGTGCACAAAGACGGGCAAAGACGGGGGCAAGTCCCAAAACAGACATCAAATGACATCAAAACAGACATCAAGACAACTCACCAAAACAGTCCCAAAACAGACATCAAGACAACTCACTGACACGGTTTTTGGAGACGATTCACCGTCACTTTTTGAAGACAATTCACTGACACATTTATATTTTGCATTCATAGCCCAGATGATAAATTTGAAAATAAAATGATGTATTATCACATTTTTTAATTAAAATAAGGAATGTATAATAACTGCATAAAATCTTTGCCTATTTATGACAAGCTAATACACAGAGACCGTTTGTAACCGCATAGGACGGCTGACGTGAATAAACCTTCACATTTTATTTTAGTAGCATGATTTAAGGGAAAATATAGATCTACTATAAGGAAACTTAGTAAAAATGATGGTTTATATTTATGAATATTGCAGTCCCATAAATCAACATCCTAAAAGCTACAAGTTAGCCTCAGAGAGACTTTGAAACAGCTCTAAGTGACATCAAGTCAACGAGGCAACGGTGAGCGTGCATCCGCCATGCAGCAGCCTCATCCTAAATGATACAGAACAGAAGTCATGACTTGAACCTTTCCCCTATCTTAGCATAATAATCGATTCACGAACAGGCAGAAAAAGGTCTGGTCATTCACAGGTATGGTCAGTCGAACACAATACACCATTTATCCATAATAACCTTTTAAATACCTTTGATTACCAATCATAATTATCAGTCACAGGTTGGTTGTTTTTGAACAAATGTGGAAGACGTTGGAGGTTTGGCTTTGTCAATGGTCATGTCTCACTGGCATGGAGCATTGTTAGCTCACCTGACCGAAGAGCTGTACAAACGGCCACGTGTCTTGAACAAGAGGTGGCGGGAGGTGAGAACTGGTAGCAACTCCTTAAATTTCTTCCAGGCTGTTTTCACACGTGATGTGGTTGAAAGGTGGCAACCACCGGCTGCTGAGAGCATATCACCTAGGTAGCAACTTGTCGGATCCGACTTGGACTTCCCTCTGTGGTCTACCATCTAAGGGTCGTGCAGTTCCTTGGCACCGGGTACACCTGTAATCAGGGTCCTCTTTCAAGCGCTTGAGCCCACTGCATTTCTTGTGCACCCAGAACTTGCAGCAATAACAAAGGATACTGTTGCTGCCGACTCCAGTGCGACATACAGTTCATGGGAAATGGCCTGTACTATGCAGGAGCTCCAGACCTGAACTACAGATCATGATCTTTGTCTTTCCAGCGTTGACTCTCAGCCCTTTCGCCTCCATTGTGTCTTTCGAAGTTAAGAGCCTCCTGACACATTCCTCTAGGGATTCAGCTATGATGACAATGTCATCAGCATACAGGTCCTCCCAGGGGACTCCAGAGCGGAACTCGCATGACAAGGCTTCAAGCACAATGATGAAAAGCAGTGGGCTGAGAACAGAGCCTTGATGAACACCCACCTTCACTTCGAATTCTTCAATGTAACCATCACCAACATGGACACGGCTCCTAGCATTAGCAAACATCCCTTGGACCAGTCGCACAATCCACTCTTCCACTCCAAGTTTTCTTAGTGCCCACCAGATGACTTTGCGAGGCACTCGATCAAATGCCTTTTCAAGGTCTACAAGGTCTTCTGCAGGCCACAGATACTTCTCTTGCAGCTGCAGTACAACAAAAATTACATCTGTTGTGCCTCTTCCTGGGACGAAGCCAAACTGGGAATCGTCGATGGACACCAACTGCCTAATGAGGTCATCCACAATCCTCTCCAGGACTTTCATGACCTGTTCTGTCAGCTTGAGACCACAGTAGTTTCCCCATTCCAATGCATCGCCCTTGCCCTTGTAGAGACAGACAATGAAACTCTGTTCCCAGTCAGAGGGTACCTTTCCATCACGGATGATTGCAGCTGCAAGGCCGCGGATCATTGAGGCACCCATATCACCTGCAGCTCTTATCATCTCCACCACTATGCCAGAAGGGTCTGGTGCTTTGCCAGTCTTCATCTGAGAGAAAGCCTTCTTAAGCATATCAATAGTGATTGGGATGGGCGGCCCTTCCACTGGTGGTTCATCAGACAAGTGGTCTGGGTCCCAGTCAAACTCAACATTGAGTAGCCTTTGGTAGTGTTCTAACCAAGCCCTCTGCTTTGAGTATTCACTCATTGACATCTCCCCTGCATCATTCTTTACTGGTTTGTCACCTACAACATGGGCATTCTCTCTTCTCATCTGGTTAGCAAGGTGGTATACTTCTCAGGACTAAGGGTCAATATTCTTGTAGATCTCCTTCTCAGCTTCTTGGCGATCATGGTGCACCGCACATCTAGCAATGCGTTTGGCCACAAGATATGATGCATGAGTGCCCTTACAACTCTTCAATGCCTTAAAGGCTTGTCGCTTGGCTGCAATGAGCTTATTAACATGCTCATTCCGCAACCAGGTTTAACGACGCCAGCGGTGGGGCTGAGTTGTGCCACACACCTCTTCAGTTGTATTGAGCAGACCGGTCATGATGCTGTTCCATATATCCTCAGTGGTAGCATCAGCTACACCTGCTGAGGCACTCACATGCTGGCTGAAAACCTCCTGGAAATGAGTTCTTGTCTGAGATTCTTTCAGCTTCCAAACTTTCAGTCTGGGGGTGAACTTGCGATTGGGTTTAGGTGGCACATCAATCCTCATGTCGCATACAAGAAGCTGATGTTGCAGGGCTACTTCCTTGCCAGGGATCACTTTCACATCTGTGACAAGTTTGGGCATTGTCTATCTGCGTCGCTGCGTTCCTGATTTGTACATGATAAGATGACTGTCACATTTCTTGAAACATGTGTTTCCAAGATGCAGGTCAAATGCCAGGGCATACTCTAGAATGAGTTTCACGGTTTGTAAAGTTGCGAGTATCGAGTCAAAAATGTCGAGTATCGAGTTGAAATTGTCGAGCATTGAGTCAAAAATGTCGAGTATCGAGTTGAAATTGTCAAGTATCGAGTCAAAAATGTCGAGTATCGAGTCAAAAATGTCGAGTATCAAGTTGAAATTGTCGAGTATCGAGTCAAACATGTCGAGTTTCGAGTTTAAAATGTCGAGTATCGAGTTTAAAATGTCGAGTATCGAGTTAAAATTGTCGAGTATCGAGTAAAGTTGGTTAAAATCTCAGGCTTCTAGATCAAATTTTGAGTTATATACACTAGTACAAGTCTCCTACTCTTATTATATTTTTTTCTGTTTCTCCTTTTCCCTCTTAGTTCTTTTTTATGTTTATTTTTTTATTATTTTTTTTGGCTTGATTTAGGCGTATTCAGCTGCTATTAAAGAGGGAACAAATATGACTGAGCATCAGTCTAAAGCAGATTGAACCACATGAATATAGGTATGAAAATATAAGTATGGATGTTGATAATTAATTAGTTTGTACCAAACGGCATCTTCCTCCTTTTATATAGCGTGAGTCCATTTCAAAATTAGAGGTGTTGGGTTTTGTTTTCTTCAAAATGTATTTGGAAATTGGCTGATAGTTTTACAAACATTGTAGGCCTTGAACAGATGCAGCGTTCTGCGGCATCTGATCTGGGCCTGCACTGTTTGCCAACTACCTGTTTTGGGGTTTCAGTATAAAATGGGTTAAATCTCTGCTTCACCAAAAGCCACAGACTGACCCCAGCTATCTAAATGTTAGGCTAAGTTATTCCAGAGAAATATCCATTAATCTGACTTTTATTGTCTGTTAAGGGTTTTTTTTATGTTGTTATACTGGTCAGGTTGTAACTGATGTCAGTGGCATTAATTTTGCAAGATAGTTTGCTTTGAAATCCAAAGAGCCTGCTCCCAACAAAATGAATAAATTCCAACTCACGTGTCTGGACAAACAGTATTTATGGATATCCATTACTCGATTTATTGATATCTATATTTCAAACTAGAGCCAGTGTTTATGAAACACAATGCCCCCAACTGCTGGACCCTAACACTGCTTGTCCCTAACAGTAATTGAGATATCTTGTTTTTATGTGGCTGTAATGCTGAAATTACACAAGAAAAGCTGTAGTTAATCATCTACTCATCATCCCTGACCAGTCTGTGAAGTTTCGGGGAAAAACCTAAAATAGTTTTTTAGATATCTTGCTTACAAACTTAAAACGCGAAAAATTTCAAAGGGCCATAACTCAAGAAAAAAATTTCGGATTTTTTTCAAAAGTTAATCAGTTCATCTACTCATCATCCCCAACCAGCCTGTAAAGTTTCAGGGCAATAGCTCAAACAATTTTTGAGATATCTTGCTTACAAGCTGAAAACACGAAAAAAATCAAAGGGCCATAACTCAAGAAAAAAAAATTGGATTTTTTTCAAAAGTTAATCAGTTCATCTACTCATCATACCCAACCAGTCTGTGAAGTTTTGGGGAAAAACCTCATATAGTTTTTGAGATATCTTGCTTACAAACTTAAAACGCGAAAAATTTCAAAGGGCCATAACTCAAGAAAAAAATATAGGATTTTTTTTCAACAGTTAATCAGTTCATCTACACATCATCCCAAACCAGCTTGTAAAGTTGCAGGGCAATCGCTCAAACAATTATTGAGATATCTTGCTTACAAGCTGAAAACACGAAAAAAATCTAAGGGCCATAACTCAAGAAAAAGAAATCGGATTTTTTTCAAAAGTTGATCAGTTCATCTACTCATCATCCCCGACAAGTCTGTGAAGTTTCGGGGAAAAACCTCAAATAGTTTTTTTTAGATATCTTGCTTACAAACTTAAAACGCGAAAAATTTCAAAGGGCCATAACTCAAGAAAAAAATTTCGGATTTTTTTCAAAAGTTAATCAGTTCATCTACTCATCATCCCCAACCAGCATGTAAAGTTTCAGGGCAATAGCTCAAACAGTTTTTGAGATATCTTGCTTACAAGATTTCATAGTATTTTTTGCAAAGGGGCATAACTCAAAAAAGGGGCATAATCCTGACGAGAAAAAAAACACGGGTCAATTATTTTTTCATGAGGAATCCATATATGAAATTTCAAAAACCTAGCACCCATGGTTCTAAAGTTATGCTATGCAGTAAAAAGTGGGACGGACGTAAGGACGGAAGGACGGACGGACGAACAGGGCAAAACCAATATGCCAAAACGCGAAAAATTTCAAAGGGCCATAACTCAAGAAAAAAAATTCGGATTTTTTTCAAAAGTTAATCAGTTCATCTACTCATCATCCCCAACCAGCATGTAAAGTTTCAGGGCAATAGCTCAAACAGTTTTTGAGATATCTTGCTTACAAGATTTCATAGTATTTTTTGCAAAGGGGCATAACTCAAAAAAGGGGCATAATCCTGACGAGAAAAAAAACACGGGTCAATTATTTTTTCATGAGGAATCCATATATGAAATTTCAAAAACCTAGCACCCATGGTTCTAAAGTTATGCTATGCAGTAAAAAGTGGGACGGACGTAAGGACGGAAGGACGGACGGACGAACAGGGCAAAACCAATATGCCAAAACGCGAAAAATTTCAAAGGGCCATAACTCAAGAAAAAAAATTCGGATTTTTTTCAAAAGTTAATCAGTTCATCTACTCATCATCCCCAACCAGCATGTAAAGTTTCAGGGCAATAGCTCAAACAGTTTTTGAGATATCTTGCTTACAAGATTTCATAGTATTTTTTGCAAAGGGGCATAACTCAAAAAAGGGGCATAATCCTGACGAGAAAAAAAACACGGGTCAATTATTTTTTCATGAGGAATCCATATATGAAATTTCAAAAACCTAGCACCCATGGTTCTAAAGTTATGCTATGCAGTAAAAAGTGGGACGGACGTAAGGACGGAAGGACGGACGGACGAACAGGGCAAAACCAATATGCCAAAACGCGAAAAATTTCAAAGGGCCATAACTCAAGAAAAAAAATTCGGATTTTTTTCAAAAGTTAATCAGTTCATCTACTCATCATCCCCAACCAGCATGTAAAGTTTCAGGGCAATAGCTCAAACAGTTTTTGAGATATCTTGCTTACAAGATTTCATAGTATTTTTTGCAAAGGGGCATAACTCAAAAAAGGGGCATAATCCTGACGAGAAAAAAAAACACGGGTCAATTATTTTTTCATGAGGAATCCATATATGAAATTTCAAAAACCTAGCACCCATGGTTCTAAAGTTATGCTATGCAGTAAAAAGTGGGACGGACGTAAGGACGGAAGGACGGACGGACGAACAGGGCAAAACCAATATGCCAAAACGCGAAAAATTTCAAAGGGCCATAACTCAAGAAAAAAAATTCGGATTTTTTTCAAAAGTTAATCAGTTCATCTACTCATCATCCCCAACCAGCCTGTAAAGTTTCAGGGCAATAGCTCAAACAATTTTTGAGATATCTTGCTTACAAGCTGAAAACACGAAAAAAATCAAAGGGCCATAACTCAAGAAAAAAAAATTGGATTTTTTTCAAAAGTTAATCAGTTCATCTACTCATCATACCCAACCAGTCTGTGAAGTTTTGGGGAAAAACCTCATATAGTTTTTGAGATATCTTGCTTACAAACTTAAAACGCGAAAAATTTCAAAGGGCCATAACTCAAGAAAAAAATATAGGATTTTTTTTCAACAGTTAATCAGTTCATCTACACATCATCCCAAACCAGCTTGTAAAGTTGCAGGGCAATCGCTCAAACAATTATTGAGATATCTTGCTTACAAGCTGAAAACACGAAAAAAATCTAAGGGCCATAACTCAAGAAAAAAAAATCGGATTTTTTTCAAAAGTTGATCAGTTCATCTACTCATCATCCCCGACAAGTCTGTGAAGTTTCGGGGAAAAACCTCAAATAGTTTTTTTAGATATCTTGCTTACAAACTTAAAACGCGAAAAATTTCAAAGGGCCATAACTCAAGAAAAAAATTTCGGATTTTTTTCAAAAGTTAATCAGTTCATCTACTCATCATCCCCAACCAGCATGTAAAGTTTCAGGGCAATAGCTCAAACAGTTTTTGAGATATCTTGCTTACAAGATTTCATAGTATTTTTTGCAAAGGGGCATAACTCAAAAAAGGGGCATAATCCTGACGAGAAAAAAAACACGGGTCAATTATTTTTTCATGAGGAATCCATATATGAAATTTCAAAAACCTAGCACCCATGGTTCTAAAGTTATGCTATGCAGTAAAAAGTGGGACGGACGTAAGGACGGAAGGACGGAAGGACGCCAAAACGCGAAAAATTTCAAAGGGCCATAACTCAAGAAAAAAATTTCGGATTTTTTTCAAAAGTTAATCAGTTCATCTACTCATCATCCCCAACCAGCCTGTAAAGTTTCAGGGCAATAGCTCAAACAATTTTTGAGATATCTTGCTTACAAGCTGAAAACACGAAAAAAATCAAAGGGCCATAACTCAAGAAAAAAAAATTGGATTTTTTTCAAAAGTTAATCAGTTCATCTACTCATCATACCCAACCAGTCTGTGAAGTTTTGGGGAAAAACCTCATATAGTTTTTGAGATATCTTGCTTACAAACTTAAAACGCGAAAAATTTCAAAGGGCCATAACTCAAGAAAAAAATATAGGATTTTTTTTCAACAGTTAATCAGTTCATCTACACATCATCCCAAACCAGCTTGTAAAGTTGCAGGGCAATCGCTCAAACAATTATTGAGATATCTTGCTTACAAGCTGAAAACACGAAAAAAATCTAAGGGCCATAACTCAAGAAAAAGAAATCGGATTTTTTTCAAAAGTTGATCAGTTCATCTACTCATCATCCCCGACAAGTCTGTGAAGTTTCGGGGAAAAACCTCAAATAGTTTTTTTAGATATCTTGCTTACAAACTTAAAACGCGAAAAATTTCAAAGGGCCATAACTCAAGAAAAAAATTTCGGATTTTTTTCAAAAGTTAATCAGTTCATCTACTCATCATCCCCAACCAGCATGTAAAGTTTCAGGGCAATAGCTCAAACAGTTTTTGAGATATCTTGCTTACAAGATTTCATAGTATTTTTTGCAAAGGGGCATAACTCAAAAAAGGGGCATAATCCTGACGAGAAAAAAAACACGGGTCAATTATTTTTTCATGAGGAATCCATATATGAAATTTCAAAAACCTAGCACCCATGGTTCTAAAGTTATGCTATGCAGTAAAAAGTGGGACGGACGTAAGGACGGAAGGACGGAAGGACGGACGGACGAACAGGGCAAAACCAATATGCCCCCACAACTTCTTCGAAGATGGGGGCATAATTATGGATATCCATAAATCAGTCAAATTATGGATATCCATAATTTGAATTATGGATATCCAAAATTCGGTCCATCTATGGATATCCATTATTCTATTTATGGATATCCATAATTCGTCTTGGCAAATAAATACAATAAATAATGACTGACACCAAAGGCTTTTGCGGTGAATTATGGATATCATAATTTGAAATATGGATATCAATAATTCAGCCCGATTCATAGACATCCATAATTCGATTTTTGGATATCCATAATTTGAAGACTTATATAGTGAAAACCTAGAAAAATCTTCTTGACTGAAACCAGAAGGCCCAGGTCTTTGATATTTGGTATGAAGCTACATCTAGTGGACCTCGACCAAGAGTGTTCAATTTATAGCCCTGGGGCCAAAACTGCCCCTGCGCCGAGGCCTTTGGCTTTTACATAGACTTATATAGGGAAAACTTTTTCATGGCTCTAGCTAGCACCTAGATTTATCAATGGCTTTTTATGTAACTTCACACAAATGTTAGGTATAATAATATTCTGATACCGCTTTGCCTGGGCAGGCTTAGATCCTCTAAGCAGTTTACAAGTACTCGTGTGCTGGTCGGTTTCAGCTCTGCGTGGGAGAAACTTGCAGTCCATGTATTTCTTGAAGCCCCGATGGGCGGGGGCCGTAAAAAGGGCTTTAACTCTGATGATACGCGTCAGATTTTGACGATGATCGAATTCGTCTGATGTCTCAGATATGCAAAGCCATGTATGAATTTGGTGGAAATGGGTAGGTAAGGACTGACTGTAGAGTCCAGACAAGTTTAATCCAGTATACCCCTCCACCCCCCCCCCCCCCCCCCTCTCCCCACTAAACTTCATTTGCGGGAGTCCGCAGAGGGATGGATGGATGCTCGGATGGATACATGCGCGCACACACACAAAAGCTGAATCCAGTACACCCCGACCCCGCAAACTTTGTTTGCGCCGGCAGACTCGTAGTGCCTGGATTTCAATTGGCTCAATAAAACATTATGCCAAAGCTCTTAACAAACAGGGTATGCCCAGATCAGATGTGGCAGAAGGCTCGTGTAAAATTGTTCTTTTTAAAAAAAAAAAATACATTCATGGACAAGCCTGCTTAATAAGGAGATGAAGTAAATAAAAGCTTCAAGCGGCCGTATAGGCTGAATATATTCTGCATCTGCTGTTCAACACAATGTTAATAAAATAGTACATTCTCTCCTGTGTAGAAAAATCAACAGGTGCCCTTGTGGTCAGATTCAGATTATGATGCTGGGGGCTTATTGCTTCTTAATGGCTCTAATCACTGAATTAAATAATCATTATCAATTACTGCTAGAAATGCTCTTCCACAGAGAATTTATGGCTGTTACCTAAACTGTAAGGGGAAAATTGTTGCTTTGCCCATTTTGTACCAAAAGGAATCTTCCACCATAATATACAGAATAAGTCCATTTCAAAATTTAGGGGTGTCAGGTCGTGTTTTCTTCAAAAACTACTTCAAAATTTGCTGAAATGTTGCAAATCACTACGAAAACACGCCTATACAAATACAATATAATTCTTACCACCCAAAAAATGTCAATTTTCAGATGAAAAATTTCGATATGTTTCTTATTTCTGCCAAAAACATATATTGTGGATACTTGTTAGAACCGCCCCGACGAGGCGATTCTAAAGAGTACCCACAATCTATGTTTTGAGCAGAAATAAGAAAAATAATTTATACCCCGGCAAACCCCAGTTTTACTACATAAAACTGGGGTTTAAGGGGGTCAAATTTATATAGGTGTGTTTTCGTGATGTTTTCCTGTTTGCTTACTAATTACTGTTTTGGTGTTTCCTGTACAAAAAGGGTTAAAATGAACAATAAAAAAGAGGAAAAATAAAAATGTCAGTGTAGATGTGTTGCATACTAAATTTATAAGTATTTGGTATATTAGGAATAGACCACTTTAGGACCACTGTTGCCCTAGATCAGCAAAATTAGCTTGTTAAAATGATGACATATTTTAGGATAAAACAAACACAAGTCATTATTTTTGAGTCATTGCTTGTTCAAATAAGACGACTCATATACCTGCAAAGTCATGCTGCAGAATTATGTTAATGTTAACTCGATACACAACAATTTTAACTCGATACTCAACTTTTTTAACTCAAAACTGAACATTTTTGACTCGATACTCGACAATTTCAACTCGATACTCGACAATTTCAGCTCGATACTTGACGTTTTTAACTCGATACGCGACAATTTTGACTTGATACTCGACTTTTTTAACTCGATACTCAACAATTTTGACTCGATGCTTACTTTTTTTAATGGATACTCGACAATTTTGACTCGATACTCAACATTTTTAACTCGATACTCGACAATTTTGACCCAATACTCGACTTTTTTAACTCGATACTCGACAATTTTGACTTGATACTCGAAATTTTTCACTCGATACTCTACAATTTTGACTCTATACTCTACAATTCTGACTCGATACTCAACTTTTACAACTCGATACTTGATACGCGACAAAAAGAAACCCTCCTCTAGAATCCTCTCATCCACAACATCTGGTTCAGATCCAATTGTCGGTCTAATCGGTGAATTGTCTTGATTACCAGCATATGTGAGCAGCAAAGGTAATGAAGAGTCTGTTTGCCCATACAGACTCGCAATGTTCGCTATATACACTGCATTTTTTTGTGCGTTTTTTATTTTTGTATTTTGGTTATCAATTTATTTATTTTTAAATATAGCAAAGACTCTTTTATATTCGAACTGGGATATATATTAAATGGCCAGCGGAATTTCATTTTGATATCTTGATTCAGTTAAAGCATATTCAAGAAAATCGATCCATGGGTCTAGCTATCTAAAGTAGAAGTAAAACAAAGATCAGGAATTGATACAATTAACTTACTCCATCCATAAAAGACACCAAAGGGAAAGAAATACAAACATTAAGCGACCAGACCATAATGGAAACCTAAACAAAGGAAGGCCATATGGACAGTTACTTTCCCACAAAATGGCCATATGGCCATCCAAAATTAAAAGACACAAGTGATACACACAGTAAGTAACAAACAACAACATAAATAAATCGCCACGGTCCATCCATAAAAGACACCAAAGGGAAAGAAATACAAACATTAAGCGACCAGACCATAATGGAAACCTAAACAAAGGAAGGCCATATGGACAGTTACTTTCCCACAAAAAACCTAATATGCCATTATGATCACAGTGGCAAAATCTCCCAAGTATCTATCTATCTACTGATACTGCGTTGGTACATTAAATTTTGACCATTACCCCAGGTGTACATTACATACACTCCAGGTTTGCAGGATGACAGCCTACACAGTAATCATGTAATTACGGTAAGGATCTTTAACCTGCACAGGGGATGGTTCTCCCTGCACAGGAGGCCTCCAGTTAACGTCCCGATCCGAAGGACGGTGCACTTTATGACAGTCATCCCCACAAATGATGTCAATGGAGCGTGTTCTGACACCGAAATTTTATCCCCACTGCCGGGGATCAAACCCGGGACCTCTACATGTAGCATCAGAGGCCAGGGATTTTCCTAGTGCAACTTTGGGGCCAGTAATCGGCCCCTATTTTTCCCAATTTAGAGACAGGTATTCCCAAATTTTATGACAACTTTACCAATTCCTGATGTTGTGCTACATTTTGATAAAAAATTCATGAAAATTGAACCAAAATTGACAAAGTTACAGCTGAATTAAATTCCCAACTATAAATATTAGCGAGCTGTTTTTCCCAAACCCAGTGGCCCCTGGACCCTGATTCTGAAGGGTAGGAAAATCCCTGGAGGCAAGTGCACTAACCACTGAGCTATCACGCTCCGTGTATCTAGCGAAAACACAGACATTGCGGATGTGTAATGTTTAAGTGCAAATGCAGTGAAAACAAAACAGAACCAAATAATAAAAACTAATTCAACAATAAAAATAAAAACTAGATGGAAACGAGTCGAAAAACTAAGGAAATAAAGGGATAATTGTTTCCGGTAATTGGGTCTGATCCGGCATTTGTATGAACCGTTCCCGATTCGATTATTTCGACAGTTGATTTGATTTTGTTTGTTTGTGTTTGATTTGAGGTTATTTGAAGTTTAACGTCACTGTCAACACTGTAAAGGTCATTTTGGAGATGTTGCTTCCAAATTTGTGGGACTTTTACCCGACATGGAGATGAAAATTTAATGACATCTCAAGCCCTGTCGCCTAATGAAACCAATAGGGTTTATAAGCTTGGACTGTCCCGACTCACACCGCTTTGCCTGGGTAGGCTTAGATCCTCTAAGCGGTTTACCAGTACTCGTGTGGATTTATGGACATCTCGGCCCCTAACAAACTCGGCCCCTGACAAACCCGGCCCCTGACAAACTCGGCCGCTAGCAAACTCGGCCCCCATTTCACTCGATCCCTAAAAACTCAGTCCCTAGCAGCATTTAAGTCCTAAAAACAATGTTCTTGTTTCCGAGAATCAATTTGGAAGGTGGATAGGTAGTTTCACAGAAAGTTATCGTTTTTAATACGAAACCTTATCCACGATAAAAGATCGCGGAAACCCATGCTGTGATTTGGACGGTGTTGGAATTAAGTGTGACATCACGAAAACATACCTATATAATTTTGATCACCTGCAACCACACTTTTATATAGTAAAACTGGGGTTTACAAGGGTTTATATCAATTTACTTTTCTCTTCTCAAAAACATCTATAGATTGTTGGTTCTTGTAAGAACCGCCTCGTCGATGCCGTTTTTGCAAGTACCCTAATCTGTTTGCTCAAAAACATACATTGTTGGTACTTGTTAGAATTGCCATGTCAATGTGGTTCTAACAAGTACCCAAAATCTATGTTTATAGCAGAAATAAGAAAAATATGTTCATGTTTCATCTGAAAATTTTCATATTTGGATGGTGAAAAATTCAATATTTTATAATAGGCGTGTTTTTTGGGGGATATTAACATTTCCAGTGTAAAACCAAATGTAAACCTATAGAAAACAATATTCACCCCCGCCCATCGGGGCTTGGAGAAACAGCTTGGGCTGCATGATGCTTCCAGGCAGAGCTGAATCTGATCACACACGAGTTCTGGTAAACTGCTTAGAAGGACTAAGCCTGCCCAGGCAAAGCGGTGTGAGCCAGATCGTCCAATGCATGTAAGCCTTCTGGTTTCATCGGGCGGCAGGGCTTGAGATGTCATTTTATCTCAATGTCAGGTAAAAGTCCCACAAAATTGGAAGCAGCGTCTCCAAAATGACCTAAATAGTGTTGGCGGTGTCGTTAAACCCAATTGCAAACAAACAAAACAAATAGAAAACTATATAGTTCATGATATACATGGTTCGCCATGATCTGATTGTGCGTTGGCGACGTTCATTACGAAAACACTCCTATACAAATACATTGTCATTTTTTGGCCAAAAATGGAAATTTTAAGATGAAAATTTTTTCTTATTTTTGCTCGAAACATAGATTACTGGGGCTCGATAGAACCGCCTCGACGGTTCTATCTAGTCATCAGTTTTTAGCAGATATAAGAAAAATAATGTTTTAAGAAAGAAACTTAATTTTTCTGCCGTTCATGAAAGTATGAATGACAGCATAGCGCTAGCAAAGTTTATATGAACCCCTTCGGTGTTAAGTTACTTTGCAGGCGATCCGCTGATTCCATACTTTCATGATTTGTTTTTGTTTGATTTGAGTCTAAAAGTCCCCGTCAACACTGTAAAGGTCATTTTGGAGACGTTGCTTCCAATTTTGTGGGACTTTTACCAGACATTTAGATGAAATGACATCTCAAGCCCTGCCACCCAATGAAACCAATAGGGTAAAAGCCCCACAAAATTGGAAGCAACTTCTCCAAAATGACCTATACAATGTTGACGTGGGTGTCAAACAATCAAAATCATTGTTATTAATAGAAAAAAGGCTAAATCCTGCAAATGATAATAAAAACAAAATGGTTCAATTTTTGTAAGTGCGCAACAGAACATACTACTAGTCTCTTTTAAGTGGCAGAGATGTAATTACACGCCAATCAATCAATTAGTTTATTAATTACATCGGAAGGTGAGTGACAGTGGACCCACAGCAGTGGACCCACAGCAGCGTGTGTACGACACGCTGCTGTGGGTTCACTGTCACTCACCTTCCGATGTAATTAATAAACTGGTTCAATCAACGGCATTAGGTTCATTTAACTCACGTGAGATGGGTTACTCATAATTTCATCAAAATGAGTTCAAAAGGTAATTAGGCATATGTACATTAAAAAAATGTGTAATCGTGTGATAATAATTCAATTCCAACACTAATATATACATATTCTAATTTTAGGGGCCGAGTTTGTCATGGGCCGAGTTTGTAGGGGCCGAGTTTGCTAGGGGCCGAGTTTGTCAGGGGCCGAGTTTGTTAGGGGCCGAGATGTCCTGTCACCCTCGTGTGCGGTCAGATTTCAGCTCTGGGCGGAAGCATCGTGCAGCCCATCTATTTCTTCAAGCCCCGATGGGCCATCAGAATCAGAACTATTACTGGTGACGCGTCAAATGACATTCATACATCAGGACCTGTGATATGGGAAGTTAGTCCCTAGCTCTAACCAAAGAGGTAAACTTAGCTACACAATCCTCAGCACCTTCAGCCGTCGAAATGATCGAATCGGGAAGGGCATTCCAGTCTCTAATGGCCCCTCTAATGGTTCGTTCTACAGTTGAAGGTCCTGATGATTGTGTAGCTAAGTTTACCTGTTTGGTTAGAGCTAGGGATTAACTTCCCTCATCAGAGGTCCTGGTGTATGAATGTCAATTGACGTGTCACCAGTAACAAATGTCAATTCTGATCATCTTCTTCGGCCTCGAATTCTAATTACAATTTAAAATAAAATGACAACTGAAATTACTGACACTGCAATATTACCCTTTATCGTAAAAAAGACTCCAAATGAATGTGGAATTCTGTACAAAGTGGTATCTTAAGCGTGTAGAGATGTTTAAAACTCTTAATATTGATATTTATTTATTATTTATTAATATTGCTTCAAGCGTCTGGTCACTTGGATGAGTAGTCTATTTGCTCGGAAATCGTGATGTGAGTGACGTAGTGTAGCAGTTACCTCCCCTCGCTCGCTCTCTCTTTGATTCTACATCTACATCTCTACGTTGGTCCGTCAATCTTGACTATTACTCAAACGGGTATTACTTCATTATGGTTATCGCTAGAAAGATGAAAAGCAAGAGAAAATAGTCAACATGGAGTAGTATTTAGTCATAAATTAGCGTAAAAATAACAAGAAAATAGGACTAAAAAATAATATATAAGCAAAGAGGTACAACATAAATAAGAGAGAAAGTTATCCAAGCCACTTTTGGCTCAACAAGTAATTAGGTCATTATTTACCGGTGACACGTCAAATGATATTCATTCATGTAATTCTCGCGAGGGGTGTTGCAGTATCGAAAGAAAGAAGGAAAGAACATAGAGGGGGTGGTGTTTTTATTTTGGTTAAAAACCTGTACGTACATCGCTAGCAGGTGTATGTTCTTGGTGTATGAATGTCATTTGTCGTGTCACCAGTAACAATTCCGATTCAGATATTCATAAGTCAATAGACTTTCTTCTGAATCCCACTGTATAATTGTACTTAATGATTCATCTTCATTTGTATTGTACCATATGTATGTTATACAAAGAAATAAACGCTTAAACCAATTCTGATTCTTAGCAGGGTTCAAGAATGGGAAACTGACTGTGAAGTTTTATGGGTCAAACTGCAACTCACTGGATCAGTACCTGTTCACATAGCAGCTTATTATAAGCCTAGTGAGTCGGATTCTCACAGCTTTGAAGATTTCAAGAAATCTGTTGAATTGGTATGCCCATCAAAGGATTCTGGGGGATTTCAACTATCCCAAATTCAAGTGAAATGACTGTACACCCGTCATCTTGTCCGACTGGAAATACGTCAGCCAATCTATCTATCTATCTATCTATCTATCTATCTATCTATCTATCTATCTATCTATCTATCTATCTATCTATCTATCTATCTTCTATCTATCTATCTATCTATCTATCTATCTATCTATCTATCTATACTAAGTCGGTCATATTTGGCCATTACCTCAGTAGGGTGCGTAGCTACATTTAGAATTTAGCTTAAAAAGAAAGAAAAGAGCAGTCACTGGATGAGTCCTTAAATTATTTACAATCTGAATAGCAGAGGTATTCAAAACGCATACCCCTGAATCTGAATCTCAATCTTACACTGTACGGGCTTTGAACTCCTCTGCAGTCTTAGCATTCACCACAGAAGAGGGCATACTATTCCACAAGGGGAATAGTTCTAGGAATAGTTATATCTATCTTATCATACTGAGTCGGTCATATTTGGCCATTACCTCAGTTAGGTGGGCGGCTAAATTTAGAATTTATCTTAAAAAAATCATCTCTGGATGAGCCCTTAAAACCATTTACAATCCAAACACAGAGGTATCCTAAAACGCATACCTCTGAGTCTCAAGCTTATACTGGTGGAGCGTGATAGCTCAGTGGTTAGTGCACTTGCCTCTGATGCTAGAGGTCCCGGGTTCGATCCCCGGCAGCGGCGACAAAATTTCGGTGTCCGAACACGCTCCACTGGCATCATTTGCAGGGATGAATGTCTTAAATTGCACGGTCCTTCGGATCGGGACGTTAACTGGAGCCCCTCTAGGCAGGGAGAACCATCCCCTGTGCAGGTTAAAGATCCCTACCGTAATTGCATGATTACTATGTAGGCTTTTCATACGGAGTCTAACTGTTGGTTTTTTTTTTGCTCCAGCATTTCAGTGGTTTCTTGCTGTCGAGTCCTCACCGTTGTCTCACCTCTGTGGTTCTTTGATTTTTTGTGTTCACGGAGATGTTGCACTGATGAGTTAGGAGGCCTTCATGCGGACTGAACAAATTATTTGTCTAAATCGCGACGGAAGTAAGGGCGAGGATTGTGGCCACGTAAAATAGATTTAAGCCCCCCCCCCCCCAGTGGAAATCATTCCACTGACTGTTCCAAGGCGGTTCTTCTGTGGCGGTTTATTTATGGTGTTGTTTGTTACTTACTGTGTGTATCACTTGTGTCTTTTTATTTTGGATGGCCATATGGCCATTTTGTGGGAAAGTAACTTTCCTTATGACCTTCCTTTGTTTAGGTTTCCATTATGGTCTGGTCGCTTAATGTTTGTGTTTCTTTCCTTTTGGTGTCTTTGATGGGTGGAGTAAGTTAATTGTATCGATTCCTGATCTTTGTTTTACTTCTACTTTTCATCCTGCAAAACCTGGAGTGTATGTAATATACACCTGCGGTAATGGTCAAATGTGACCGACGCAGTATCAGAAGATAGATAGATAGATACTGTGCGGGCATTGAACTCCTCTGCGGTCTTGGCATTCACCGCAGAAGAGGGAAGATTATTCGACTGAGTTCTAGGGAAGAAAGAGTTTTTCAGGGCATCACTATAGGACTGGTACCTACGATACTGAGGGTTATTTGTTTTGATGCCCTTGTTTGGGTTGACCTGTTGCAGTGGTCAAGTACCTATCCTTGTTAACTGATACTGTACCAGAGTGTATCCTGTAGAAGGCGATTAAGGAGGACTGCTCACGACGGGTCTCCAGGGATGGCTACTCTAGCCCATCAAGGATGTCACCGACGCTACTTCTATTTCGCCATCGTCTGTAGGTCCATCGAGCAGCTGTCCTCTGCACCTTCTCCACCTGCTGAATCTGGGTTTTAACATAGGGATGCCAAATGGATGATGCATATTCAAGTTGAGGGCGAACCAATGTTTTATATGCAACATCCTTTGTCTGCCGAGGTGCAAAAGCCAAATTACGTCTAAGGAATCCTAAGGTCCTAGTTGCTTTATATGTTATCTCCGATATATGTTGACCCCAATCGAGATCGTCAGTGATGGTGATACCAAGATATTTGGCGGAAAGAACCTGCTCCAAACTTTGCTGGTGAAGTGTATAATCAAACTTAATTTGCTTGTCCGGAAGGTGCCGTGAGACCCTCATTGAATGGCATTTGGCCACATTGAACTTTATCTGCCGATCTGCCTCCCATTGTGCAAGTCGATCCAGGTCATCTTGTAAAAGGCGACAGTCAGAAGGAGGATGCATGTTTATGTCCCTATACAGGACACAATCATCAGCAAACAGACGGACAGATGACCTGATATTATCAGGGAGATCATTAATGAATACCAAAAAGAGGACCGGTCCAACGACCGAACCTTGTGGGACACCGGATGAAACAGGGACTGGACCGGACGCTTGGCCATCAAGTACAGCTTGTTGATAGCACCCTGAGAGCCATAAGCTAATCCAACTATGTGTGAATCCTCTTTATCCCATAGTAGTCCAATTTGTACAATAGCCTTCTGTGAGGTACATTGTCAAAGGCCTTGGCGAAACCCATGATGATCAAGTCAGTCTGTTTGTGGCCACGGTTTATGGTCCCATCCAGATTGCTCACAATGTCATGGAAGAATTGAACTTAGTTGAGTTTCGCAAGACCTTTGACTTCGGAAACCATGTTGACAGTCAGCAAGAATGCACTCAAAGGCTAAGTGCTTGTTAATGCTGCTAACTAATGTATGCTCCAGGATTTTGCAACAGACGCATGTTAGCGACACTATAATTTGTTGCATCATATTTTTCATTTTTTTATAGACCGGGGTAACATTTGCTTGTCGTCAGTCATCTGGTATAGTGTCCTAGGCAAGTGATTCATTGAAAATAAAGACCACCACAGGAGAAATTTCAGCACTACATTCCTTAAGCACACTGGCACTCGGGCCATCTGGCCCAAATGCCTTATGTATATTGATATATTGAGCTTACCCACCCCTTGGGTTCAACTTTTATGTCCCCCATTGTAGGGAACGGATTATTACCTTTGGATGGTAGCTCACCGTCAGTTTCTCGCGTAAATGAAGATTGAAACTGTTTGTTATTGTTAGCCTTATCGCCCGAGTCTGTTTTCAGAATTCCGTTTTCCCTTAGCAAAGTGATCCCAAGCGCTTCCTGTTTACGGACTTTACAAATGACCAAAACTTTTTAACCTTACCATGCTTCTGGGGGCTATCGGGATCTATGTTGTCCTCTTCAACGGTAAATATGCTGGAAATATGTTTCCAATATGCATCTTTAATTACCTTTTGTACGTGTGCTCTAAACCGTTTGTATGGTTATTAATGTCAGGGCTGCTAGACTTACGAGCACGAAAATAGACTCTATTACGCCTTTTAATGAGGTTTTTGATCGTGTTATCGATCCATGGTGCGTTATACTTGGTTTTGGTCATATTTTTTGGAATAAACCTTTCCATTGACGTGATTAAATCGGACTTAAAACTGACTCACATGTCATTAACAGACATGCGTGAGAGGTCAGAGGAAAGGAACGAATCCTTTAATTGCGACATATGGTCTCGAAGACCATCCATATCCACACGTTTGTATAAGTTTATTTTACGTGGGGCTTGTCTGATTCGTTTAGCTTTTATATCATATTCAAAAAGGACTATGTCGTGATCAGCCTTGCCGATCGAGTGCGTCCCCTTAACTCGACTAACTGGGGATGGCGAATTCGTAAATAATAGATCAAGGGTTTTATCTTGCCGGGTGGGTATGCTTACTACATGGGTCAGGCAGTGGTCTTTAATTATGTCCAAAAGTTGTTGCTGCGTCTGCCTTTTTGATACCCCATGGGGTACCTGCATGTTGCTCCATTCTATATGAAGATTCCATGGACCTGCTCAATGTATTTGATCTTACACAGATCGTTACCCACCAAACCAGGAACGAGAACATCTTGGATTTGTTCTTAATCGACAACCCAACCCTAGTCAAATCTGTTGAAGTGAGACCTGGCATTGCAGATAGCTATGCCGTCCTCACTGAGGTTGTCATCAAACCCCAGATATCAAAGCAGAAACCCAGACTTATGCACTTATATAAAAAGGCTGACTGGGAGGGTCTAGAGATAATATGTTGGTATTTCAGAAATCTGTTTTGTCAACTTGTGAGGGTAAATCAGTTAATATACTCTGGTAGGACTTTAGTAGCGCATTACAAGGTGGTATGTTCCTCAACTCATTTTTGTCAGCTCAAAGTCTTCACTGCCTTGGATTACGCAAGACATTAAGCGATCCATGCGCAAACGCGACAGCTTGTACGACAATTACAAGAAGTACAGACGACCTGAAGACAAAACACTTAGTCAATAAGAAACCCAAAGAGGTCCGCAATAGATATATAGAGAAAATATTGGGTATCGCAAACTCTGTTGACCCAAATTACTCAAATGCTAGTCCACAAACTGACACAGACCCACACAAGAACACCATTGCCCATAAAAAGCTGTACTCTCTCCTGAAAAATTCTAAACTGGACTCAAAAGTCTCAGCACCAGCTAAAATCCCTTGTCCTAAAAAGACTCTGTGACGTATTTGCATCTATCATACAGGTCATATTCCAGCACTCCTATGATACTGGTAGGGTTCCTAAAGACTGGAACATTGCATACGTATGTCCCCTTTTCAAAAAATGAGATAATTACAGGCCAATTTCACTGACAAGCATCTTGTGTAAGATGCTAGAGCACACCGTCACCGCCGATGTGGTTTCTCACATGGACCAGTCCAACCTGCTGTACGACTTGCAGCAAACGTTCATGTGAGACCCAGCTTGTGACACTGATAGAAGATCTCACGAGGAACTCTTTAGCAGGTAGACAAATTGACCTTGTATACGTTATTTCTCAAACGCATTTGACAAGGTCAGCCATCAGAGACTCCTGCTTAAGCTCCATACTATGGAATCAGAAGTCCTAGCTTGAAATGGATACAGGCATTTTTCTCTTGCAGAATACAAACAGTTGTTCTTGAAAATGAAAAATATGACACAGTGTCTGTGACATCTGGGATCCGTACTATTCCTGATATAAATAAATGACTTACCCGACAATACGAAATCAAAGGTTTGGTCGCTGATGATATGGCCATCTACTTGGCAGTCTCATGCCTACAAGATGCTCAGATATTACAGCAGGATCTAGATAGCCTCCATTAGTGGGAGTTACAATGGGACACGGACTTCAATCCAAGTAAGTGTGTTGTCATACACGTGACACGTGCTAGAACTACTGTCCCTAGTCAATACCTGCTGCATGGTCAGATTTTCGAATCTGTTGGAGGCTCTAAGTATTTGGGCGTAGAGATCAGTGGCAATTTTCCTTCAACATCCTCGTCCAAAATGTATGCACATCATCAAGCCATTCCTTGGGGTTCATTAAACGTAACATCAGAACTGAATCTCCAGCCATCCATGAAATGGCATATAAGAAACTGGTACGCCCCCTAGTTGAATATTTCTCCTCTGTCTGGAGCTCCTACACCCAAAGCAACATCCATAAAATTGAAATGGTCCAGCGTAGGGCAGCCCGGTCGACACTTGACAACTACTCCAGACAACCAAGTGTTACAGAAATGTTAAACCACATTGACTGGCGTTCTCTTGAGCAGAGAAGGAATGATTCCCGGCTTTGTCTGTTTTATAACATCACTCACGGCTTAGAAGCCATTGTCCTGCCACCGTATGTCGAGCATCCTACCCGGACTTCCCAAAAGAATTCGCACCCACTGGTTTACCGTCAGATCCATCCAAGTGTAGATTACTATAAATACTCGTTCTACACCTCGCAATCGTGTAACGCAATCGGCTGCCATCCCAAATCGCACCATTGACCACGTTCGAGCTTTTCAGAAGGGCAGTGTGCACAGTTAGCCATTCAATGCCATAAATGTCAGTGCGCTGTTTTTATCTTTTAGCTTTCACTCTCAGCTTGTTTCTGACGCCAGTCAATGTGGTTTAACTAGAGGCTATACTCAGCATACTCTCCGTCCTTACATTGATTCTGAAATTAATCATAAACGCCATTTCTTCAAAATATCCTTCATTAATAAGAGTATGGATTTTATAGATTTGCCCAGTATCTTCCGTGAGAGATCGGTACTTTCTTCCATTCCTGCTTATTTTCAAAATACTGAAACACCTATAATTTGCTATAAATATAACAAACCTGTTAGATCTATCATTTTTAATTTCAATAAACTTGTTTCAGATCTTGATATTGATACTAATACCCCTGATTCATGTGATTGTAAAAACTCTAAGTATTGCTATCCTGCTGCTGGTCATGTAATTACTGGCAATTTGAAAATTATTCCTGATTCTAGGATAAGGAATATTATTTCTAAAGGACCGAAATATCGGTTTCCTTCTAAAATTGATTTCAGTAAATGTAGAGATGAAATCGCTGCTTCATTGAATGAATTCGGTAGTCGATGGTGTAAGCGAGAGTATGTTGAGCATACAGCCCTTAAGGACTGGAAACTTAGCATTTTAAAACTAGTGAGTAAACGCATTTCTTTCTATTCTCAAAATACTAACTTATTACCTCCTAAGCCCAAGACGTCTTTACGTCATCTTAAACTAGGTATTCAAGAATTTCATAAGAAGTTTGTTTTGGCCCCTGCAGACAAGGCCGCTAACAACGTCGTCGTTGTGTGACGGCTCCACTATGTTAACACGCTTAAGCAGGAGCTTGGTGGTACTAAGGCCTATGAACTTCAGCCTTTAGCTGAAGAGAGAACTATAGTAGATAAACATGTGTGTCTTTCAGCCACCAAGTTTGCTGTGAGTGTTAACGAAGGCCAAGACAAGCTTCCTACGCTATACTGGTTACCAAAACTTCATAAAAAAACCTTACAAAGCACGGTTTATTGCAAATTCTAGCTCTTGCACTACCACTGAACTTTCTAAATTATTAACTTCCTGTCTTACTGCTATTAAAACGCATGTAATTAAATATTGTGATAAAGTCTTTGAAAGATCAGGAAGAAATCTGTTTTGGTCTATAAAAAATTCGAATGAGGTTTTAAATAAATTGAAATCTAGACATTTTCGTGCTTCTAGTCTTTCTACCTACGATTTTTCCACTCTTTACACTACACTTCCTCATAATCTTATAAAAGAAAAGCTTAATGATTTAATTGAATGGGCTTTTCACAGAGAAGATTCTCTCTATCTTGCATGTAATGTCAGAAATGCATTTTTCACTTCTAAAGAGCATAAGAATTATACACTTTTGTCATGTCAGAAAGTGTGTGATGCCCTCACTTTTCTACTTGACAATATTTATATTAGATTCGGTACTAAGTTATTCAGACAAATTGTGGGTATTCCGATGAGTACTAATTGCGCACCTCTTGTGGCTGATCTGTTCTTGTATTGTTATGAAAGAGACTTCATTTTGTCGCTTTCCATTGATAACCAATCTGAAATTATTGAAGCTTTTAGCTCTACTTCTAGATATTTAGATGATTTAATAAATATTGATAATACCTATTTTGATGGTTTGATCAGTCAGATTTACCCCCTAGAACTTCAGTTAAACAAAGCAAATTCTTCTGATACCGAGGCCCCGTTTTTGGATTTACATCTATCTATTGTAGATGGATTTGTTTCGTGCAAAATTTATGATAAACGCGATGACTTTGATTTTGAGATTGTAAATTTTCCTTTTTTGGATGGTGATGTTCCTCGTGCGCCATCCTATGGCGTTTATATTTCGCAATTAATTCGATTTGCTAGAGTGTCTAGTCATGTTACTGACTTCAACACTCGTAATAAATTCTAATCGGCTAAACTCCTTAATCAGGGTTATCGATACCATAAACTACGCAAAGCCTTTTCAAAATTTTATAGACGCCATTCTGATATAATTTCAAAATTCAATATTGGACTTAAATCTCTTCTGCAACAAGGTCTATCGGAACCCGAATTTTATGGTAACTTAGTATATAAATTCAGAAAAATATATAACGCAATGACTTCAGCACCCAATTTCGCAAAATCATTCTTCGATATAAAAAGATTGGGTACAACATGGATATTATACGACAGACTGCGTGCATGGTAGTTAACCCAATCACGGTTGGCAACTTTGCTTCCCTCTTTAATTGCACGCCGGTGGGTCAGGCCTCAGATTCTATGACGGCTCCAACGTAAAGGCTAATTGAAAATTAGAGAGATAATGCTGGTTGGTGCCTGATGCTCTGTCTCTGGTCGGGCTCATCGGAGTCTAACTGTTGGTTTTCTTTTGCTCCAGCATTTCAGTGGTTTCTTGCTGTCGAATCCTCACCGTTGTCTCACCTCTGTGGTTCTTTGATTTTTGTGTTCACGGAGATGTTGCACTGATGAGTTAGGAGGCCTTCATGCGGGCTGAACAAATTATTTGTCTAAATCGCGACGGAAGTAAGGGCGAGGATTGTGGCCACGTAAAATCGATTTAAGCCCCCCAGTGGAAATCTTCCACTGACCGTTCCAAGGCGGCTCTTCTGTGGCGATTTATTTATGTTGCTGTTAGTTACTTGATGTGTGTATCACTTGTGTCTTTTAATTTTGGATGGCCATATGGCCATTTTGTGGGAAAGTAACTGTCCTTATGGCCTTCCTTTGTTTAGGTTTCCATTATGGTCTGGTCGCTTAATGTTTGTAATATTTTCCCTTTGGTGTCTTTTATGGGTGGAGTAAGTTAATTGTATCAATTCCTGATCTTTGTTTTACTTCTACTTTAAACATTTTAACCCTATCATCTTTATTCCACCCTCACAAACAATTCTTATGGAAACTTTTTATTTTATAAATCTTCTACTAACATCGCACAGACGCGCATCTGCACGGAATCCCTGCGAGGGGGTCATGGGGTATAGATATAGATAGATATAAATAGGTAGGACCTGCGATATGGTAAGTTAGTCCATAGCTCAAACCAATGAGGAAAACTTATCGTTCTTTCTTTCTACTGATACTGCGATCGGTCACATTTGACCATTACTCGCAGGTGTACATTACTAAGACTCCAGGTTTTGCAGGATGAAAGCCTACACAGTAATCATGTAACTACGATAGGGATCTTTAGCCTGCACAGGGGATGGTTCTCTCTGCACAGAGGGCCTCCAGTTAACGTCCCGATCCGAAGGACGATGCACATGTGGCATTCACCCATGCAAACGATGCCAGTGCAGCATGTTCGGACACCGCAATTTTATAACCGCTGCCGGGAATCGAACCGGGGGCCTCTAGCCTCAATGGCAAATGCACTAACCACTGAGCTATCACGCTCCACTACACAATCCTCAGCACATTCAGCTGTCGAAATAATCGAATCGGGAAGGGCATTCCAATCTCTAATGGTTCGGGGCAAGATCGTTCTTTATAAATGTCAGATCTTGCAGTAGGGGTTTGAAACGCCAGCATCGATAGCGTTCGACTCATGATCGAGAGGTTGTGCGTTCGAATCCGGCACCCGGTATCGAGGTGTGTCCTTGGGCAAGATACATAAGGACACTGCCTCACTCCACCCAGGTGTAAATGGGTAGCAGTGGTGTAATAGTCACTGCCTCTCTCTCTCGCGCTTGAAAACACCCGGAATGAGTGTTAGAGAGCGATTAAATAAGCTTGATGCTTCCACCGCAATCGAACTAAAATAAATTAGTATAAACTAAACGCCATTGAATGGTACTTTTTACAGTGCCTTGCTGGGGGAATAAGGCCATCTGAGGGAATGCTGGCAGCACCCTTTTGACCTCTGTAGAAGTGTATGAGCCTTCTGTCACTTCTCATTTTCTTGAGAGACTCCTATCTTAATTTTCTTAGAATTCCAGTCATGCTCCCAGTTTCAGAGCAGTAAGATCTAAAAATAAAAAAGCCGTGTTTCAGCTAACCCGATCGATTCTGCTTCAGACCCAAGACTCTACTATTTTTATCAATAAAAGAACAAAATACAAATTAAAACGCCGACCCTACCATTTTCAATTTCCGACCCTACCCAGCGTCGTCTTTGCATTTTCGCACATTTATTTCGGGTTTTAATGATAATGACAGTGATTTCTATTTTTATTTGCTTCCAAAGGATACCCCTTTCATAGAACATATTAAAGCACATTTTTGTAGTTTTTAGAATTTAGTACCTTCCAAAATACAGAGCTGACTTTTTTGAGCATCTAAAATGAATTATGATATACAGTGCTAGTGTCAGGATGACAATTTGATTAAAAAAAAACAAAAACAAAAACAAAAAACACATAAAAAATACAGGCCCGACCCCGTTTTTTGTTTTCGGGAGAAAAAAAAAATAAATAAGAAAAAAAGTTTCTCCTACCTCCCGACCAAAATACTTTTCAGCATATTGGCGGAAACACAGCTATGTTTACGCCTAATTGCTTGTTACAAATCTAGCAGCTCAGTTTTGAACTTTTGTCAATTTCAAACGCGGTATGGTTGTTAAATTTACCGTTTCCGATGAACTTTAACCGTTTGGGACCATTCCGGTTAGTAAACGCAGCCGTGCGGGGCTAGTGTTAAAGCTAAAGAACCTCTTAACGTCGCATATTGGAAACAAATAACATAAGCTTTTATTGCGACAAACAAGGTATCCATTAACAATTAACAAATACTTACCCGCCTTCTATATCTTCTAATGACTACCCTGATAATACGAGCCAAGGAAGCTCCTAGTACAATTATACGCGGGCGGGGGGTCGAACTCGCGACCTCCCGACCCGAAGCGGACGCTCTACCACTGAGCTATCGGTGCCGTTATCTTTGTTCTTTGTATGTTCTACATCCACTTCGGTACTGCCAAGGGCAACGGGCAAGTGACATTAGCAAAATGGTTAAATCATCCGTATATACAATTAAAAGCAAAATGCTGTGATATCTATCTATCTATCTATCTATCTATCTATCTATCTATCTATCTATCTAATCTATCTATCTATCTATCTATCTATCTATCTATCTATCTATCTATCTATCTTATCTATCTATCTATCTATTTATCTATCTATCTATCTATCTATCTATCTATCTATCTATCTATCTATCTGTCTATCTATCTATCTATCTATCTATCTAGGCCATTAACTCAGTAAGGTGGTACGCTAAATTTAGAATTTAGCAAATAAAAAATTGAAGTCACTGGATGATTTACAATCTGCTTTCAGAGGTTTACTAAACGCATATTCCTGAGTCCCAATCTATAGCATGCGGGATTTGAACTCCTCTGCAGTTTTGGCATTTACCACAGAGGAGGGAAGACTATTCCATTGAGGAATAGTTATAGGGAAGAAATAATTATACGGGAAATCACTATAGGTCTGGTACCTACGATATTGACTGTTGTTAATTTTGATGCCCTTGTTTGAGTTGAACTAGTCATAGGGGTTAAATATTTATCTTTATTAATGGGCACTTTATAGGAGTGTAACTATCTAAATTTTATCTTTTGTTTCAAGAAAATCTTTCATACACCGGCAGTAGGACTGTATAATCTTCGCCCAAAGATCACAGTAGCAGTCACTTTTGAAATCGTTTCGTGATTATTTATTTATTTATTTACTGCGCGACATGGTGCATTTTATTCGCATCTCCAAAATGGCTACTTTTCTTATGCAAGTCGTGATGGGGTTTTTTGTTTGTTTATTTTTTTCTACTTTTTACTGCAAACATAGATTGTGGGTGCTCGAAGAACCAACTCATTGAGGCGGTTCTAACGAGTACCCACAACCTATGTCTTGGAGCAGAAATAAGAGAAATAATTTATACCTCCATGTGTGGCCACTTTTAAGGCCCGGTCCTGGCCGGTAACTATAAATTAATTTTCCTTCGACTGATGTGACAGTGCTATGATTTTACTTAAATATCTGCCCCTTCTCAGTCACCAGTGTCCAGTTAAGGATAAATAAAATTTCTAAAGTGGAAATTAGTTTCACCCTGGAAAGGGGGCGCAACGACTAGGGAAGCGAAACGACCAGTTGGGGCGAAACGACTAGGGCCAAAACGACCAGAGAGACAACGTCTTGGGGACGAGACTAGGTTTTGAAATGGTTTGAGGGCGAAACGACTCGGATTCTTTGGGTGAACACTAATGTCCGGTTTACGACCAGAGAGACAACGTCTTGAGGACGAGATTAGGTTTTCAAATGGTTTGAGGGCGAAACGACTCGGATTCTTTTTTGGGCACACACTAATGTCCGGATTATGTCCGGGATATAATGTCCGGACTGTGTGGGGTTGTGGAACATTATTCTTAGTATCTCGACTTCTGGCAGTCAGAATCTGATGAAAATTGTTTCGGATAAATTTAAGATCCATTCTTAAGGATTAGTTAAAATTATTTTTCACTTTTCACCACACTGGGGTTCATTTTTTAATTTGAAATGTCCAGAGTTTTCCAGTTTGTATCCAGGCGGTGGTGCATTTTCGACTTGTGGTAGCCAGAAACTGACAAAATCTATCTATCGATCTATCCTTAAAACTATTTACAATCTGAATAACAGCTGGCGGTATTCCAAAACTAAAATGCATACCTCTGAATTTCAAACTTTTACTGTACGGGCTTTGAACTTCTCTGCTGCCTTGGCATTCACTGCTGAAGAGGGAAGACTATTCCACTAAGGAATGGTTCTAGGAAAAATATTAAGGGTATCGCAATAGGACTGGTGCCTACGATATTGTGCGTTGTTTACTTTTTATGCCCTTGTTTGAGTTGAAGCTGTTGCAGGGGACAAGTGTATGCCTTTATTAATAGACGCTGTACCAGAGTGTATCTTATAGAAGAAGGTTAATTAAAGAGGACTGCTTATGGCGGGCTTCTAGGGACGGCCATTCCCCGGGACCATTCAAGCTCGTTAACTATGTCATCGACGCTACTTCTATTTCGTCGTCGTCGACAAGTCCACAGAGCAGCTCTCCTCTGCACCTTCTTCACCTGCTGAATCTGTGTTAAACCATAGGTATGTATAATTGGTGATGCATATTCAAGTTGAGGGCAAACCAATCTTTTATATGCAACATGCTTTGTCTGCCTAGGTGCATAGGCCAAAATACGTCTAAGAAATCCTAAATGCCTAGTTGCTTTCGATGATATCTCTGAAATATATTGACACAAATCCAGATCGTCTATGACGGTGATATCAAGATATTTGTTTGATTGAACCTGCTACAAAATTTGCTGGTGTAGTGTATAATCAAACTTAATTTGCTTTTCCGGAAGGTGTCGTGACACCCTTATTGAATGGCATTCGGCCAGATTGAACTTCACCTGCCAATTGGCACAAATAAGACAGTCAGAAGGAGAATATATGTTCCTATACAGGACACAATTATCAGCAAACAAACGGACAGATGGCATGGTATTATCAGGCGGATCAATAAAGAATACCAAGAAAAGGACCGGTCCAAGGACCGAACGTCGGGGACATAAGATAAAACAGGGACTGGATCAGATGTTGACGCTAAAAT
The DNA here is from genome assembly GCA_963580285.1 of Lucinisca nassula. NCBI lineage: Eukaryota > Metazoa > Mollusca > Bivalvia > Lucinida > Lucinidae > Lucinisca > Lucinisca nassula. Next base: position 62,837,039 of record OY757010.1, read on the forward strand.
TTGTTGTGAGCGCCCAGAGAGCCATGGGCTAATCTACCTATATATGGATTTCTTATCCCTTAGCAGCTCAAATTATACAATAGCCTTCTGTAAGGTGTCTTGTCAAAGACTTTGGCGAAGTCCATGATGATAAAGTCAGTCTGTTTGTGGCCACGGTTTTATGACCCCATCCAGATTGCTCACAATGTCATGGTTAAAATTGAACAAATTGAGTTTCGTAAGACCTTTGACTTTGGAAACATGTTGACATTCAGCAAGAATGCTCTCAAAATCGAGATGAAGGCAATGACCAGGAATCGATACAGTTAAAACAGTTACTTTCCTACAAAATGGCCAACTGGCTATTCAAAAGAAAAATATATATACACACAAACAAAGACAAACCACAACAAAAATAAACCACGACAGAAGAACCGCCTTTTCACTGGGGTTGGGTGGGGATATTCGCCGCAAACAAATTCAATGCTGTGGAAAATAGAAGTGAAGGCAATGATCAGGAATCGACACAATTAACCCACAGCTCCCATCAGAGACATCAAAGGGAAAGGAACACAATCATTAAATAACTAGACCCTAATGGACACATCAATAAGCTCAAATGACAGTTACCTTCCAACAAAATCTAAAACACCCATTCAAAGGCAAACTATAGCAAAAATAAACCGCGACAGAATAACCGCATTTGAACGGTCAGTGAAAAGGCTTAAATCGATTTTACACGGACGCAATCCTCGCCCTTAAATTCTGTGGAGATTTAGACAAGTAATTTGTTCAATCCGCATGAAGGCTTCCTAACTCGTCAGTGTAACATCTCCGACAAAAAGCAAACGACCACAGTGATGAAACAACGGTGGGGACTCGATAGGCTAGGTGCTTGTTGTTAGTGTTTGCTCAAGGGTTTTGCAACAGATGCATGTTAGCGACACTGGTCTATAATTTGCTGTATCATATTCTCACATTTCTTATAGACTTGGGTAACATTTGCTTGTCCGCCGATTCATTGAAGATACAAATAGGACATTAAAGAGACAATATTGGATTGCATAACACCCTAATGACCGGAAATTAAAGAATGCAGTTTTGTTATAAGATATACAGTAAAACTCCGCTATTAAGACCACCTAAATCATTTAAAAAGCTTATTTAGTAGATTCCAGTTATTCTTTCTTTGTGTTTCCTGCATAAAGTATTCTTGGTCTTAATATAGGAATTTTACTGTACTTTGGGGGTAATCTGGCTGTCATAATGGTAGCTAGGGGGCCAAGGGAAGGTAATCAATTACCTAGGGACATAAGTTTGACGGGCCACATTCCTTACTCTGATATTAATGGAATAATCATCCCCACTTTGATTCCGTTTTCATTTTTAGTCATCATATTTAAAATCATTACAAAATCACGCTTATCGCATATCTCTGAGCCTAGTATGGACTGTTTTGCATGTATATAAATATGCGAACTTATTAGATGCTGAACTGGTTTGTTTCTTTGAATTGAGGTTTTATGCCCCCGTAAACACTATTAAGGTCATTTTCGAGACGTCGCTTCCAAATATATGGGACTTTTACCCGACATTGAGATGAAACGACATCTCAAGCCCTGCCAACCAAACAAACCAAAAGGGTTTATATGTAGGTATGGCCCGACTCTCACCACTTTGCCTGGACAGACTTAGACCCTCTTAACCGTTTACCAGTACTCATGTTGCGGTCGGTTTCAGCTCTGCTTGGAAGCATCATGGAACCCAATCTATTTCTTCAAGCCCCGATGGACGGGGGCGATGCTGAACTGGTATCATTTGGGTATGCCTTGTGTTTTTGGTGTTTCTCTTCAAGGAGTCCCTGGATTCCATCGTTATCTCGTCAAACCAGTCTTGGTGTTTCTGAGATACTGGTCCTAGGGAATCCATGGTTAAAGAGTGAACAGTGTCTCTGAAGGCCCACAGTTCTGTTCTGTATCATTTGGGCTAAGTTTAAATGCATATAATTGGCTGCAGAAATCATCGATGAAGGCTTGCCTCCAGCTTGGAGTCATCAAGTCTCTTGGGCACTTTTACTACACATATACACATATAATATGTACAGTAAAAATATGATTTTCGTTGTATTTTGTCTATTAACCCATTGTATGCGGGAAACCCCTAAAGGGGTACCTTGGCAAACAGTGCAGGCCCAGAACGTGGCGTTTGATCAAAACCTGCACTGTCTGATGACAGAATTATCCATCAAAAGTATAAAAAAAGAATAAAAAAAGGCCTGACAATCCTTATAATACTATGGACTTGCCAAACATATATTAATGGAAGAGTCCACTAGTATACAATAGGTTGAGACAACGCCTTTGGTCTGTTCAAAAGTGGTCTTAAAGACTACTTTCAACAGTCCAAAAGATGGCATTAATGTAGGAATTTTACCGAATGACTAGCGTCCCATAACAGGGGCGCGGCAAATCGTGTATGTCCAGATCACACCAAGTCTGTTAATTAATTATTGTTCATTGTAGAACTACGGCCCCCGCCCACCGGGGCTTGAAGAAATATATTGGCTGCATGATGGTTCCACGCAGAGCTGAAACCGACCTGCACACGAAAACTGGTAAACCGCTTAGAGGATCTAAGCCTGCCCATGCAAAAAGGTGCGAGTCGGCCCATCCATGCTTATAATTTGTTTTGTTTGTTTGATTTGAAGTTTAACGTCCCCGTCAACACTGTATAGGTCATTTTGGAGACGTTGCTTCCAATTTTGTGGGATTTTTACCAGACATTGAGTTGAAATGACAACTCAAGCCCTGTGGCCCAAAGAAAAAAATAGGGTTTATAAGCATGGACGGTCCGACTCGCACCGCATTGTCTGGGCATGCTTAGGTCCTATTAGTAGTTTACCAGTACTCGTGTGCGGTCAGATTCCGCTCTGCCTGAAAGCATCATGCAGCCAATCTATTTCTTCAAGACCCGGTCGACGGGGTCGGATCCATGCTTATAAACCCTATTGGTTTCATTGGACGGCCATTTCATCTCAACGGTCGGGTAAAAGGCCCACAAAATTGGAAGCAACGTCTCCAAAATGACCTTTACAGTGTTTACGCGACGTGAAACTTCAAATCAAACAAAACAAAATCATTGTAGAACTAATTGTTTACAAAACAATAACAAAACAACAACACAAATAAATACTATACTACCTTCATTTACATTAGAAGCCTCCGTGGTGCAGTGATTACTCTACTCGCCTTGTAAACCAGGGGTCGCATGATCGATCCCGGGCTTCTCCACACTTTCGGATGAGTCTTTAAACCGAGGTCCCGTCTCCGTATGACCTTAGCTGTTGGTGAGACGTAAAATTCAAACACTCACTCACTCTTCATTTACATTTTACTTATTTTACTGTACTGTTTGCCCCCAGGAAAAGTGTGGACAGGTAAACTGACCGGCCCAAAGTGACCTAAATACTGATGAGGGGGCTCCGAAACTACGGTACAAACAAACTAACAAACAAACAAACCTATCTATTTATTTTATTTTATTTTATTTTTTATCAAATGAAAGTCCCTTTAAACAAAAATATTTTAAAGCCTCTCTGAATGTTAATTTAAGGGCGCTTTGTTGAAGTCGACATGACTGTCACTGATTGTAAGTTATTTTACAGTATATAAAAATTGTAGTATTGCTTTCAGCCCAGGGTTGCGAAAGAGGGTTATCTATAGAATCTGGACTATACCCAGCAGGCAAACGTCGCTAGGACAACGTCAAATCAACGTCTGTGCAACGTCATGACGTTGCACCGACGTGGATGTGACGTTGCATAAATGTCATGACGTTGTACCGACGTTGATGTGACGTCACACAATTACGCCATTTGCCTGCTGGGTAATTACTTTTAGGGTATGGCAAACAGTAAAGACGACCAGAAAGTTGTGTTTGATCAGTGTCTGTCTCAACTTTTACAATTTGTTTGAGACACTGAAAGTATTTTTAACTAGGATTCTATTTTGATTATTTTGCCCAGTACTATGTACGGGCCCACAAAGAATGTTTCATCAGAAAAAGCCATTCATAGATATGAACGGATGTGTTAAATATAATTAACAAGTCCATGTAAAGTTATCACAATAGGAAAAAGTTATTAAAATAACTGGCATATTTTTAACACATGGTATAAAATGAAATACTAATCGAATTAAGCTGTGCACAAGTCAAACGATATTGAAGGTACAAAATAAAGAAATATTATTTTGTTAGTAAAATATGTGCTTGCATTGTGGCCAAATTAAGTTAACCTCTATTTATATAGCTGATATTGGACTCTAATAAAAGTCATTGAATAGCTGCATTGAATAGCTTCCCTTTGAATGACTCACAAGCAATAGCTTTCACCATAACAACACACGATCGCTGTGCAAGTCACGGTGGGTAGCCATAACGGGTCCTGACTCCTGAGTGACGAAAACGCCTTTTGCGGAGCCTGTGGGATCAAACATTGGCGCCAGAGTGGATTTTTTTTTTGTAAGCCAAGTTTTTGGCCGATTTGTCTGGAAAAAAGGTGTAAGTTTACATTATTATGTACAGCATGTATCGTACTGAACCTTTAATGCTTGAAGAAATATATGGGCTGCATGATACTTCCACGCAGAGCTGAATCCAGCCCGCACACTAGTACTGGTAAACCGCTTAGAGGATCTAAGCCTGTCCAGGAACCGGGGTGCGAGGCGCCTCCTCCATGCTAATAAACCCTATTGGCCCGTTTCATTGGGCGACAGGGCTTGAGATGTCATTTAATCTCAATGACGGGTAAAAGTCCCACAAAATTGGAAGCAACGTCTCCAAAATGACCTTTACAGTGTTGACGGGGACGTTAAACCTCAAATCAAACAAACAAACAAACTGAACCTTTAATATATGTAGCAGGCATAGTATTGGTAGTCAAGCACATTTCTGCCGGGATCCTGCAATTTATGTCGTGCGTCTATTTTTGTACAAATACATGCACAAATTACAGCGAAACTTGTACTTTTTAAACCAAATCAACACAAATTGCCAGTCATTGGCGGGTTGCATATTCTTTAAATAAAGTTTCCGTTTAAAAGTTTTTAAAATAATAAAATCCAGCATTTTTTATTTATTTATTGATTAATTTATTTATTTATATTTAGCATTAAGGAGCGTGCAAAGAGAATATGTCAAGTGAGTCAATGGTGATTATTTAAGGGAATAGGCCCTTATCATTTGACAAATTAATACATGTGCGTAGCCAACTTCAACGCATGATCATTTGCGCATCTCTTCTGGTGTCTGGCAGAGAGCAGCAATGGCTCTGGCCAGACTGCGCGTATTAGTCTGTGGTGGTCGCCTTTGTGATATAGACCCATGTCTCATGAACTGAATCATAAAGTTTAACGTGTACACCCCCGAGAGGCAATAAGGCGATGCAAAGTCATCCCAGCAGGCACACGTCGCTAGAGCAACGTTAAATCAACGTTGGTGCAAAGTCACGACGTTGCACCGACGTAGATGTGACGTTGCACAAACGTTATGACGTTGCAACGATGATGTGACGTCACAATTGCGTCATGTGCCTGCTGAGATGACGTTGCATCGACGTCGATACGATTTTTCAACGACGTTGCGTGACCGCTGATATGTTGATTGATATATAGTGGTGTTTTTTTTACGACATGGCAAGACTTGTAAGTCATTTTGTGTCGTCTGGGTGGGAAAGAAGAAAACGAGGGTCAGGGAAGAAAGAGGAAACCCAGCAGGCAGTCAACGTTGAGTCAACGTTGAGTCAACGTTTTGTGACTGCAGGGAAATGAATGAAAGTGAAGAAACGGAAGAATTTAAAGCATGACCTTGCTTCCCTGACCTGACTGAAGGCTAGCAGGCCTTGTCCAACTATAAGCTAATTTAAGTCGGATGCCCCGGTGACACAAGATGCACGACACTTTCGCCACAACCAACCACCCCGACCGCTGGGATGTATGTAGGATGTGAACAGTACCGACCACTTTCCAAGATGCATGAAAACGCATGGCTTTATCACTTGTGGCCAAATGAATAAAAACACAAATACATAACAAACCTAAAACATGAAGATATTAACCACTGAGTCAGCATTGGCCCCGCCCATCGGGGCTTAAAGAAATAGATTGGGCCGCATGATACTTTCACGCAGAGCTTAAATCGACGGCACACGAGTACTGGTAAAACGCTTTGAGGTTCTAAACCTCGCCATTGATGCGAGTCGGATCGCCCATGTATATGAACCCTTTTGGTTTCATTGGATGACAGGGTTTGAGATGTCATTTCATCTCAATCTTGGGTAAAAGTCCCACAAAATTGGAAGCAGCGTCTCCATAATGACCTGTACAGTGTTGACGGAGACGTTAAATCTCATTTTATTTTGACCATGTGTAGCTTAAATTTCTGGGTAAGCTAGAATCTGTCAACTGCCCTTCTTAAATTAAATCACAATGACCGTAGAAACTATTTCATTATTATGCACGGACGAATGTTGCGCGAATCCCATTGTCATCATCAGGTAGCGTGATATGCGCAGGCAATGGCGCGAATCCCCAATCTAGTTGCGCAACTGACTGTAATGGTTCTGAATAGCGTTTTGAAACGCACATGGGCCTTTGTGAAGTTCACAAATTAAATGTTGGAGGAAATTTTGTCAGAAAAGAAGAACCAGGCACATTTTAAGTTTTGGAAAGGATGCTTGTTGAGGCGAAAAAATGATTGCAGAGATAAACAATGACATGCTTCGCAGAATTAAGGGGCCTCTCTGGCCTAGTGAGTGGGTACGAGCGCTGACTCGTAAATATGAGGTCTGATCTACGATAGGGTCACTGGAGTGAGATCATCACGAAAACACGCCTATATAATTGTGACCCCCTTGAACCCCACTTTTATATAGTAAACCTTATTTTTCCTATTAGTGCTCCAAACTATAGATTGTGGGTACTCTTTAGAACCGCCTCGATGAGGCGGCGGTTCTAACGAGTACCTGCAATCTATATTTTGAGCAGCAATAAGGAAAATATCACAATTCTTCATCCTAAAATGTTCGTTTTTTTCGGCGGTTAAGTTTACAATGTATTCGTATAGGCGTGTTACGTAATGCAGTGTTCTGCAACGAAATGTCAGGTGGTTTTTTTTTTTCTGGACACACTGGTTTGAGCACAAGGATCGATTTTATACAACTGAACTATATCTTCGAAGTATGAAAACGCTAAATAAACGAAATTTCATTTATATAGTCCACCTCACAATAAACAAGTGAAGAATCAAATTCCTTTTCCATCTTTTTTATATATATATATTTTGTTTTGGTTGTTTGAATTGGGGTTAAACGTCCCCGTCAAGACTAGTTAGGCTATTTTGTAGACGGTTTTTTTTCCCAATTTTGTGGGACAATACCAGACATTGAGATCAAATGACATCTCCAACCCTGCCACAGGGCTTATGCATTGGACTCTCATCATTTGCCTGGGAAAGCTTATTTCTTCTCAGCGGTTTACGGGTCAGTTTTAGCTCTGCGTGGAAGCACAGTGCAGCCCAATCTATTTCCCCAAGCCCCGATGGGCGGGGGCTTTTTCTTAGTTTCATAATTGGCTGTTTTGCAGAGTCAAAGGTCAAAGAAAGTAGAATCTGTTGCTCAACATTGATAGGGCCGGCTGCATACACTGCCTAATGCTTCTGTGGATATACATTAAAATTCTGCGTAAATACCTGGTGTGCAGCCTTATTCTGGCGAATGGTCGGCACAAACGGATCCCGTGTGATCGACAATATGCAATTTATTAAAGCTTGTTCATTTTTGGTTTGGTCGCCATTAGGCGGGCAAACCGGGTATAATGACCAGATTGTAACTGTTCCATGGAGGGGCACGTGACGTTCCAATCAGCTTTAACGATGATGCAATACTATACTGCAATTACAGGAAACAGCCTGTCTGAATAGCGAAACAGACCGAAAAGCAAGCGTTTCAACTCCAACAATAAATATCTTAAGGGAAATGGATACACCTGGCAGGTGTGGCAGTTAATCTACCATTTTTGGCTTCCAATTTCGATTGGAAGCCATTTAGATTGGATTGGTGATACCCCAGTTTATTTCTAACCGTCTTATGACGTAACTAGGAAAGCCCTACAGATAAGACTGCTCTCCACATATTTACGCTCGGAATAAACAGGAATATGCAGCGCCCGTCGATGTCTATTTAAAAAGCGTTTCCAGATATCTATTTATAAAGCATTTCCAAGAAAAGCCAAAACGTTACAGTAGAAACAGATCCTACTTTCACTTTCGTCCTTTTCACGTAATTAACCCATACATGCCATAGGTGCCAAAAATATTCCACCTTTATAAGTCTGGAGTGGTCAGTTTCTAAGAATAGGGATGCCATTTTTTGTGGTAAATTTTACAAAAATGTGTGTATGTTGAGCAAACAGTTAAGATCGTGATCAAATGCGGCGTCTGATCTGGGTCTTCACTATTTGCCAATGTCTCAAAAAGGGTTAATTCCAATAATATAAGCGGTGTGTGAAGAGAAAGACAGTCTTAAACCATTGCAGAACTTGTTTCGACTGTGCCTCGAGCTCAGGATATCCTACCAACATTGTCAATTTTACAAAACATGCCATTGTTCATCTCTGAAATCAAATTGCGTGGCAAACGAGTAATTTAAAAAATTAACATGGTGGTGAAAATAAACGTTTGTTGTGACTCGAAACTAACCTTTGGGATCATTATAAAACATCTATGTGCTAAAATCTCATGAACTAGCATTTTCAGTTCATTACGAAAACACGCCTTTTCAAATATATACAGAATCTTGCCACCCAAATGAAAATTGTCCGATAAAAAAATCAGATTATTTTTTTCATATTTCTGCTCTAAACATAGATTGTGGGTACTGGTTAGAACCGCCTCGATAACCCGGTTCTAACAACTGCCCACTGTCTAGGGGTCGAAATTAGGCAGGCGTGTTTTCGTGATGTGAAAAAGTTTTTTCTAGTCCAAATATAGATTGTCGCTGCTCGGTGTTCTGAACCCCCTAAAAAGGAAAATAATGTAACCTTGTACACCCAACTTTCTCTATATTAAGTTTGTTTTATAGGGTTGTTCAGTACATATGGGGTAGCCTCAATGTTCTTCCAGTGTCCGGTTACCTTAAAAACATGATCATCGTTGTTCCGTAGGCTTACACGGATGTGTTGTTGTAATGCGTTTCTTTTCTTAAGGATTTGTCAAAAAAAAAGAAAAAAAGAAAAAAGAAAGAAAGAAAGAAAAGAAAATGGCAAAATATTACAAAAGTCAATTCTGTCACTTGAGTCACACTTCTCTCGGAGTCTCTAACTTTTCAAGGTCACTCAGAATTTCCAGGACGAGTTTACGAAGATTGTTTGACAGTTGAAATCAGTAAACATGTTCTAGAAAGGGTTATCCTTAGTCTATCTAGCTCTGATAACTTATTGTATAATTTTTTTTCCGAGTTCTATTTCACGAAGTAAATAAATCAAGGGTGCTTGTTGTAGGGTGGTCTGTATGCAAGTGTGAGTCGTTTTTTCTTCATTTATTTAGGAAAATTATTAACCGTTCCTTTATAAGCGGCGGGTGAAGAGAAAGAGAGTTTTAAACCATTGCAGAACTTGTCTCGATCATGCGTCGAAATCAGGTAAAAAGAGAACTCATATCCCACCAACATGGTCAATTTTACAAAACATGCCATTGTTCATCTCCGAAATCAAATTGCGTGTCAAAGAAGTAATTTAAAAGCTTAACATGGTTCTGTCTTTTCTAAAAAAGTTTCCACCAGCATAAAACTTGTGCGAGTGAGCAGATCGCTACATTCAGTCTTCGCTGTTCATAAATGCCGTTTTTTTAACCATTACAATTAGCTGCGCACCGGCGTTGCGGTTTCGCTCCTCGCCGGGTCCGTGAATATGTTTCAACGTACATTGTCCTCCTTTCAATGGTTTAAGACGGACAGCTAACACTGAAACAGTTTCCGTAAAAGTCTAACCAGGAAAATCGTGCTTATTTAGAGCGACAACGTCAAGACGTGGCATCGGCTTCATGGGCATGAAATGGGTCTTTCTTAAAGGCGACCAGCTCTCGGATATGTAGTAGAGAAGATGCGTTTTAGTTGGCTACGCACATGCATTTGACAAAATGTATGATTATAAGGGAGGTCATACAGAGGAAATGATTAACTTTTTGGGCCCAAAACCTGGAAAATCGAGTGAAAAAGAATGTGAAATACATCGTTTTATTTTTTTTTTTTACAAGTTGATAACTTTGCTTGAAAATAGATTTATAAAACAGCACAAATGATTGCTTGCAGGTAAACGTCGACCAAATGCGGACGCCGATGCTTACGCCGACGACGGACGCCGGGGGTATGGCAATAGCGCTCCCCCTTACTTTCGAAAGTCGTGTGCAAAATGGCGGATTTTCAACTTTACAAACTGGGGAAGCCTTCCTTTTAAAAGGAAACTTTATTACCGTATTTCTAAACACACCTATACAAATACATTGTCATTTTTTGGCCAAAGAAAAAGAAATTTTAAAAAGAATTGGAATATTTGCCTTTTTTGTCCAAAACATAGATTGCGGGGAGTCGACAGAAACGCCTCGACGAGGCGATTCTATCGAGTACCCACAATCTAGTGTCTCAGAGCATGAATACGGAAATGAATGTATACCCCTGCAAACCCTTGCTTTACTATATGAAAGTGAAGATTATATTTTCTTGACCTTTGGGATCATTGATTCCATTGTGGAATTTTGAAAATATCTGAGGGTCACTGATGAGGCCTAATTGGCCGAAACTAGCTAGTTTGGTCCAGAAAACATGTACACTCCATATTTTTCAGTTCTGTGGTGTATTCCTTGCTTCCAAAGGATAGCCCTTTTATAGAACATATTTAACTTCTCTTCAACTGGTGTATGGGAATGTGTGGCGCCGGTAAAACGTCTCCCTGCCCTACATCATAGTGTAGATTATATTTTCTTGTCCGTTGGGATCATTGATTCCATTGTGTGAGTTTGATAATATCTAAGGGTCACTGATGAGGCCTAATTGGACGAAACTAGCAAGTCTAGCCCAGAAAACATGTTCACACCATATTTTTCAGTTCTGTGGTGTACTCCTTGCATATTAAAGGGGATCACAATTCTATAGGCATGATTTCGTGGTGGAAATACAACTTTAAGGACCTTATGGTTGCTACTCTGTTGGCTCTGTCCAACTGAAAAAGGGGTCTACTCTAAAAGGGGAAGAATTTGCTCCTCAAGGGGTCTACTCTATAAGGGAAGAATTTGCTCCCCACTCCCTTAAGGCGTATCTATTTCCCTTATGGGGAACTTATAAAAGCCGCAGTCATTTTCGCAAATTTTACGTCTTGCAATGCCATTATGGAGTAAGTCCATGGGGCCATGGAAACGAAAAACAACAGAAAATAACTACTTCTACTCACAAAGTGTGGCTGGCTGTGGTAGCTCAGTCGGATGCAGTCTGACTGGTGATAAGGAAGACTCGGGTCCGATACCTACCGGGGCCAGTAACATTCTTTCGTGGAGATTATGAAATCTTTTCTATGGTCATTCTCTCCCTTCCGCTGATTCAGGAAGGGCAGGGGTCAGTTTTGGGCGATAGAATGTGCACTGAACTGGTAAACCGCTTACGGATAAGCCTGCTCAGGAAAAGCGTGGATAGGTACACTGACAGGCCCAAACATGACCTAAATCAGTGTTGACTGGGCCGTTAAATACAAATAAACAAAACTTGCAAAGTTTACTTCACACAGGTAGGAACAGATTTATATATTCTTAACAGCTTTCGGTACACTATTAGCTCTAATAGTACGTATATGTAAATGTTGGAAAGACAGAGAACGTTATTTTCTTCATTTATAAAGATCGCTGGGTGTAATACGGGCCTCCGTGGCCTAGTGGATGAGAGTGCTGATTCTTAATCATTAGGTCTCTCAACGCTGTAGGTTTGAGCATGGCTCAGGTCACATAATGAGAAGTTCTGCAACGGAAGGTCAGGAGGTTTTTCATCGAGTACTCAAGTTTTCTCTCACCTCTGATTAACGATTGGCTTGATGTGAGTGAAATAATCTTGAAAGGATCGTAAAACCAAACATAACAAAGATCGCTGGGTGTGTAAAAACATTTTCATGTCGTTGCTACTAGAATTAACGTCAGTGCCAAGGTCGAACCTTCCAACTCTTCCAAATATATAAAATATTTAGGGAGCAAAACAAAGTCAAAACGTTGATGGGTCGTTGTTTATTGTTCTTGAGCCCAGCACAGATAGCAATAGTTTCTGTTCAAAAACTTCATGACTACAAAGTGACCTGCCACCAGTTACAGACTGAGTTGTTAAAATATTTTTTTGGCGCATTCGATGGGAGCTATTGTATCTGATAAGCCGAGAGTGGTGTTCTTTATTTCCACTCAATACTTGACGTTTTACAAATCAGTTTCTTTTACAATTATATTGGGATCCAGAAAGATATACAAAAGGATTGCAAATTTCAGGTTTTTTGCGGGGCGATCGCTATTGACAGCCGGCTGTCTCCAGCGAAAGTTCGCTGGAGACAGCCGGCTGTCTCCAGCGAACTTTCGCTGGTGACAGCCAGCTAAAATATACAGATGATATATTGATAAATAACTAAGTTATTCACTGATTTTAATTCTATTAATATGCTTGAGAATAATTTTTTTATAGTTTTGAATATCAATGTATGAATTTTATCATTTTTAAATACTTGTATTTATTTTTGAAAGCTGGCTGTCACCAGCGAAAGTTCGCTGGAGAAAGCCGGCTGTCTCCAGGGAACTTTTGCTGTTGACAGCCAGCTAAAGTATATTCTTTGTTTGTTTGATTTTGATGTTTAACGTCCCCATCAACACTGTAAAGGTGATTTTGGAGACGCTGCTTCCAATTTCGTGGGACTTTCAAGCCCTGCTGCCCAATGAAACCAATAGGGTTTATAAGCATAGACGGTTGGACTCGCACAGCTTTGCCTGGGCAGGCTTAGATCCTCTAAGCAGTTTACCAGCAGCAGCAGCTATTTCTTCAAGCCCCCCCCCCCACCCCCCACCCCCAAGCTAAAATATATGGATGATATATAATTGACAAACAAGAGTTGTCAGGAGACAACATAGCTCCCCTTTGGGGGCCTATGTTGGATGAGGGCAAGTTATCAAAAATGAAATTTTTCTTCTGTAAAAAGCCCAACAGGCGGTAGCAATTAAAAGAGAAATCATATAGTACCCCTAAGAACCACTGAAGAAGAAATCTTGTTTTAAGTGTTTTTATTTGAAAAAAAAAAAAAAAAATAATAATTCCAAATTTGTAGGCTTTCCCCCCCCCCCCCCCCCCCCCCCCCCCAAAAAAAAAAAAGCCATTTTCTTATGAAAAAGAGATAAATAATCTGGGGTCTCTTTGTACTGGGGTAATGTGCTGGGGCCATGCCCTGCCCTGCCATGCCCCTCCACTTCATAAAAGGCACTATATTTCCGAAACCATTCAAATCAAATCCACACCCCACAAGCATATATACATTATAAATATTCTTGTTCCTTATAATTAGACACATACAGTCACACCAACGTAGGGTGGGGGGCCATTCCTCTACCCCCCACATCTCCACTTCATAAAAGTGCCTCATATCTCACCAAACCCCTAAGCCATATGGGCTTTCCCGGGATCTGCCGGGGCCATGCCCCAACCCATCCTTTGCTTAAAAAAACCTTTATCCCTGGAGCCATACATATCCCCACCACTAAACCATATATATTCTTGTTCCTTATGATAAGACACATTCAGTGATAACAACCTATGAGTCTTACAGGTTGTGCCGGGGTCATAGCCCACACCTCCACTTCACAAAAGGCCAACTATCTGAGAAACTGTTCAGAGCCCCCACCCCTCAACCATATATTATATAGTCATGTTCCTTTTGAAAAGACACATTCAGCGTCACCAACCTGGAGGTCCCCAGGGGTACCCCGGGTCATGCCTCACCCCCCTCCACTTCATAAAAAGTCATATATGTATCTCAGAAACAGTTAAGATCCCCACCCCTGGAGGTCCCCAGGGGTGCCCTTGGTCATGCCTCAACCCCTCCACTTCATAAAAAGTCATGTATGTATCTCAGAAACAGTTAAGATCCCCACCCCTGGAGGTCCCCAGGGGTGCCCTTGGTCATGCCTCACCCCCCTCCACTTCATAAAAAGTCATGTATGTATGTATCTCAGAAAACAGTTCAGATCCCCACCCCTAAAACCATATACATTCTTGGTCCCTTATGATAAAACACATTCAGTGACAACAATCTTGGGCTTTCCTGGGATCTGCTGTGGCCAAGCCCCAGCCCCTCTACTGCTTTAAAGGCCTCTCAGGAATTGTACAGATCCCCGCCCCCTGATCCATAAATATTCTTGTTCCTTATGATATGATGCATTCAGTGATAGCAACCAGTCCATGCTCCACCTCCTACACTTCATAAAATGCCTAATATTTCAGATACAGGGTACACGTGGGTGCTCATTTGGGAATGGGGTTTGTTGGGGAGACTTTATACTCATGGATTAAAATCATATCATGTTAATCCATTTTGTACTGGAAACCCCAAAATGAATACCCTAGCAAACAGAGTAGGCCAAGATCAGACCAGGGATACAGACTAACAGTTGCCCAGTTGCCCAAGGCACCTTAATTTTTGCCTAGGAGCCTAAGTTTTGGATGAATTGCCTATTAACTTAATGCAAAATTTGGATTTATGGCAGTCTGGGCGCCTAAAGCAAAATACTTAGTCTGTATCCCTGCAGACGCCGCAGAAACATGGCGTCTGATCAGGGCTTTGACTATTTGCAAAAGTTCAGCTATTTTCTGAATAAATTTTAAAGATAACACAACCTTTCAACCCTCAATTTCAAAATGGACTCCTGCCATATGTAAGGAGGAAGAGTACATTTGGTACAAAAAGTTTTAAAATACATGGCTGCCAGTGGGCAGTGCCCAACTGATCTCAGGTGAGCATAGTGGCCCATGGGCCTCTTGTTTGTGTGTGTGTGGGGGGGGGGGGGGTGGGGGGGGGGTGGGGAGGGTGATGGGCAGGGGAGACTTCACCCAAGTTGTATCTTATTTTGGCTCACTTGAGCCGAAGGCTCTGGAGGGAGCTATTGTAATTAGCCACCATCACTGTCATCAGCAGTAAATATCAATCCACATTTGGGGAAAATACTTTAAAATGTATGAAACCAGAAAGCCCTGAAACCCACTGGTTTTACATAGAATAATAATGGTGACACCTTTGAAAATTTACTTGTCTGAAACCAGAAGGCCCAGGTTGCTGATATTTGGTATGTAGCTTCATCTTTGTTCAAAGTTGTTCAAATTATAGCCCTGGGATCAAAAGTCGCCCTACCCCAGGGGTCACTTGTTTAATATAGACATAGACTCATAATCTGTTTGACTTTCAAATCACCACAATTTCTTTATAACATTGACATCTGGGAACAAAGCACAAAGCATGCTAGAAAAACTTGTTATATATATCCAACCAAAAATGTAAATGTATAGAATGAGATTACTGCATGTTGTAAAAATGTTAAATTATGGTAATTTTAGGATTAATTTAATAATTTTTACATCATGTATCCATTTAAATTATTAACAAAGGTTCCATTAAATGACTTTTATTTATTACTGGACAATATACTTTCTATATATTTTTGCTGGCTGTCACCAGCGAAAGTTCGCTGGAGACAGCCGGCTGTCACTAGCGAACTTTCGCTGGAGACAGCCGGCTGTCAATAGCCACTTCCTTTTTGCGGAGGTACCGCTCAAAGAAACTGCCGAGGTTTAAGATACAGTCTGATTCGCAGCACTTTTTTCTGGGCAGGCTTAGATCTTCCTAGGCGGTTCAGCAGTACTTCAAAGTTCGGTCGGTTTCAGCTCATGCAGTCCAATATATTGCCCCAAGGTCTGATCGGCCCCGTCCATCGGAGATTGAAGAAATAGATTGGGTTGCATGATGCTTCCACGCAGAGCTGATACCGGCCGCACATGAGCAGTGTTAAATCGCATAGAAGTTCTAAGCCTGCCCAGTAAAAGTGGCTCGAGTCGGACCGTTTATGCATTTCAACCATTTAGTTTCATTGGGCGACAGATTGGCAACGTCTCAAAAAAGACTCATACAGTGTTAACAGGGACGTTAACAACAAATGAAATAGATAACCAAGGCCCTAAAATAAGGCCTGATGACTTAGGAAGAATCTTTTTATATACCCGTTTGAAAACAACAACAACAAAAAAGGTCGTATTAAGTTATGGGGTCGGTGTCTGTCCGTCCGTTCGTAAACTTTTTTTTCGTTTCCGTACTGTAAAGTTTTCATCCGATCAAGCCTAAAATGTGTATGTAGTAAGGCTAAGATGTGAAGATGTGCCTTAAGTTTCGAGAATTACTGTCCACCAAATATTAACAGAGTTATGACCTTTGAAAAATTCGGTTTACATTTTCGTTTGGTTAAGTTTTGTGCTATACACGTGTAAACCATATGTAAGTTACATTTAGTTTATACTTGCCATGGCGTTAAACAATTTACCACAGAATACTCATCACTACCTACCCCTCCTGATACCAAGGTCACAGACTTCGAAATTTTATATACACGTTTTGTATTAAAACATAGAAGTGGAGGCAATGATCAGGAATCGTTACAATCAACCCACAGTTCCCATCAGAGACACCAAAGGGAAAGACACAAAAACATGAAACAACAGACCCTAATGGAAACACCAACAGCGGAAAGCCAAAAGGACAGTTACTTTCCCATAAAATGGCCAATAGGCTATCCAAAATAAAATTACATAAGCGACACAAACATCCAAAGACCAGCCATAACCAAAACAAACCGCGACCGAAGAACCGCCTTGGAACGGTCAGCGGAAACGAATTCCACTACGGGGCTTAAAACGATTTTACGTGGCCACAATCCTCCCCCTTACTTCCGTCGCGATTTAGACAAATAATTTGCTCAGTCCGCATGAAGGCCTCCAAACTTCAGACAAACCATAACAAAAATATACCGCGACAGAAGAACCGCCTTGGAACGTTTAAAGTTTATTATTTTTATTCAAAAAATGCATTAAGTGGGATAATGATATCAGCTGGCTCAAATCAGAATGTAGACTGACAAGACCAAACCTATTGGATGCTTTTTGAAAGCAGCCAACTTGTTTCACATAATCCGCATTCACAAACCGTTTTATCATGGGTGGTTGGTAGGGGCAAAGGTGACGTGTATATTGCGTCACTGGGGCCTCCAACTGATAAAAGCCTACTGTTTTGCAAGGCCTGCGTCCGTGCAGCAGGTAAGGGTAGATGGGGACTGTTGTTATTTCTTCTGTTTCTGTTTTCCTCTTTCTCCTGCCCCGTCACTTTCATTTCTCCGGCCTCGGTAGCTCAGTCGGATGCGCGTCTGACTGGTGATCAGGAGGGCGCGGGTTGTTTGATTTGAGGTTTAATGTCCCCGTCAGCACTGTAAAGGTCATTTTGGAGACGTTGCTTTCAACTTTTTGGGACTTTTACCCGACATTGTGATGAAATGACATCTCAAGCCCTGTCGCCCAATGAAACCAATAGGGTTTATAACCATGGAGGTCCGACTCGCACTGCTTTGCCTGGGCAGGCTTAGATCCCTTAAGCGGTTCACCAGTACTAGTTTGCATTCGGTTTCAGCTCTGCGTGGATGCTTCCCGCAGCCCATTTATTTCTTCAATAGATGGGCGGGTCTCTCGGACGCGGGTTCGTCACCTGCCGGGATCGGCAACATTCTTTCGTGGAGATTGATCATAAAATCTGTTCTACGGTCATTCCCTCCCTTCAGGGCAGTTGTCAGTTTCTGGCGAAAGAATGTGCACTGTAATGGTTTAAGGTTATAACCGCTTACGTATAAGCCTGATCACAATTTCGGTGATGTAGTAAAATTTAGAAAGAAAATTTCTATAGCTGAAGTTGATATACTAAATGGGTCCCGTGTTCCTATATGTGGATCAAAACGATTTTGGACGTGACTTTCTTCCCAGACTATTTTAAGAAATTTACCTTAAGCCCCATCCACTTATGTAATTTTCACTGTTTTTTTTTTTTTTTTTTTTTGTTATCGGGTGAATCTTCTAGGCCGGATTCTTTCAATATTAAATAAGATCATCGCGTTGGGTCATCTTGGTTCTACATGTACTAACTAGACAAGCAAATGGCAATCATAGATCAGTATGCAGGGCAGTGTTGAAAACGGTTTAGGTCAAAGAAGACGATTTTATTTCACGGCTGGTGACTGTAGAGGCGACATGGGTCCATTATTTTGAGGCAGAAAATAAAGTTCAGTGGGTAGGGCGGGGGTCTCCGAGACCAAAGAAGTTCAAAAGGAAACCCTCTGCTGACAAGGTGATGACAACTGTATTTTGGGACGCACACTGCGTTATTATGTTGGCTTTTCTAGCAAAGAAACGTACAATAACTGGTGCGTATTTTGCAAATTTGCTCGACCAACTGAGTACTGCGATCCATGGAGAAACAGGTAATCTCTCCAAAGGGATTCTGCTCCAACAGGACAATGCGAGAGTCCACCTTGCAAAATTGCTATTGATGCTGTTGAGCAGAATGGGTACGAGCTAATACCGCACCCCACCTATTCTCCAGAGTGAACTCCTTGTGACTATTTCCTATTCCCAAGCTTGAAAAAATGGGTATCCACAGACGTCAATTTCCGGTCCAATGAAGAAGTCGTGGCGGCAGTTGAGGAGTGGGTCGGACAAGGACCCTAGCTTCTGCAGTTCTGGGCTGATGGTACTGGAACAGCGTTGGTCCAAGTGCATCCATCTATTGGGCAATTACATCGAAAAAGACCAGAAATATGTTAGGCTGGGTTTTTATTGACTCGCCGTCGTACTTAGCAAATATAGCGTTGGAATCTTCCATGATTTTCCCTTTGTAAATACATGTACAAGCTAAAGCAGAAGACTGCAGGCAGTCTAGGTTATCTAAACATTTAATGGTGGCATCATCACACCGGAGAGGCACAAATAATTCAATGTTTGGATGGCTAGCCTTACGTAGCCTGGCCTGGCCCGGCCTGATGTATTTCAAAGGAACTTATTAGGTCAGGAGAGGCCAGACCAGGCCGAGCCAGAGATTAGAATATGCCCAGCTGGTCAGAATAACCACATAAGTTAGCTCCTTAACAGGCAATAAAAATCAGATTGATGGATATTTCTCTGGGATAACAGATAAATTAATGGATATTTCTATGGGATAACTGATAAATCTATTAAATAGCTGGCGTCGGTGTTTAAGAAGTTTTGCTGTCAATGGTTTTTTATCAAATGACTAGAGAAATGCGCAAAGCCAACGAGACTCTATATTTCATGAATAGTTGTGATGTTGATGTCTAAGTTTGCGCATTATGATCAAGAAGAAACACTTAGGGTTAGGTGCCAGCATACCAGAAGAATCGCTCAGGTGTAGGTGCCAACATTTCACAGGAGGCGTTTTAGGTATTTTCGTCATTTTTCTTATAATACTCTGATTTGGTTTCAAACTTTAATTCGGGAAAAATATAAAATGACCTTAAAAACCACGTCATGCCTATTTGGCGATGGCGAAATAAGAGCAGCGTCGGTGACATGCTTAGCGAGCTGGAGTGGCCGTCCCTTGAGGCCCTCCGTGAGCAGTCCTCTTTAACCTCCTCCTATAAGATGCACTCTGATATAGTGTCTCTGGATAAAGATAAATACTTGACCTCTGTGACAGCTTCAACTCAAACAAGGGCATCAAAAGTAAACAACACACAATAGCGTAGGTACCTGGCCTATAGTAATTACTAAAGCATTCTTTTTTCCCCGAACTATTCCTCGGTGAAATAGTTTTCCCTACAAGTCCGCAGAGGAGTTCAAAGCCCGTACAGTTTAGATTGTGGCTCAGAAGTATGCGATTTGTGGAATGTGTGGCGGCCGTAAAAAGCCTCCCTGCCCTACATTATAGTGTAGTTTATATTTTCTTGTCCTTTGGGATCATTGATTCCATTGTGGAATTTTGACAATATTTGAGGGTCACTGATGGGGCCTAATTGGCCGAAACTAGCTAGTCTGGCCCAGAAAACATGTACACTTCATATTTTCCAGTTCTGTGGTGTATTCCTTGCTTCCAAAGGATATCCCTTTTATAGAACATATTAGTAAACCTTTGTTAATCAGATTGTAAATAGTTTTAAGGACTCATCCGGTGTCCTCTTTTTTTTTAAAGCTAAATTCTAAATTTAGCCACCCACCCAACTGAGGTAGTGGCCAAATATGACCGACTCAGTATATGAAAAAAGATAAATAGACTTGTATGATATGTGTCTGCTGTGTGGTCCGAGACGTTATCTTTTTTCGCGTTGTATGTGCGACCGGCTATTTTGCATCGGGACAACTGACGATTGTGTATCACCTCCTACAAAGACTCATCTAAACACTTAATCACAAACTTTAGGAATAAATATTACTATTCCTTTTGAGTTCCGTAAGGTATTACCTAGATACCTTCCAGATTTGTTCCCTCAAAAGTTTGTTTGTTTGTTTGATTTGAGGTTTAACGTCCCCGTCAACACTTTAAAGGTCATTTTGGAGACGTTGCTTCCAATTCTGTGGGACTTTTACCCGACATTGAGATGAAATGACTTCTCAAGCCCTGTCGCCCAATGAAACCAATAGAGTTTATTAGCATGGACAGTCCGCCTCGCACCGTGGTTCCTGGACAGGCTTAGCTCCTCTAAGCGGTTAACCAGTACTAGTGTGCGGGCCTGATTCAGCTCTGCGTGGAAGCATCATGCAGCCCATATATTTCTTCAAGCCCCTATAGGCGGGAAATATATGGGCTGCATGATGCTTCCACGCAGAGCTGAATCAGGCCCGCGCACTAGTACTGGTTAACCGCTTAGAGGAGCTAAGCCTGTCCAGGAACCACGGTGCGAGGCGGACCGTCCATGCTAATAAACTCTATTGGTTTCATTGGGCGACAGGGCTTGAGAAGTCATTTCGGCCTCAAAAGAGGTCACTGAGTGTATACGTGAACAAAACATCCACGCAAGAGCCGATACTTGATCACACAGGAGGCGATTTTGGCAGTTTGATCACTTAGGATCTGTTTGGCTACTCACCGAGCACGGTTAGTAGCCATAACGGGTCATGTGTGATGAAAACGCCTTTAACGGGGCCTTTGGTATCAAGCTTCGGCGCCTGAGTGGATTTTTGTATGTAAAAGCAAGGATGGGTGCCCCATTTTTGTGCCTTTTATCTGGAAAAAATGTGTAAGTTTATATGAACATGTATTGGGCAGCAGGCATTGTATTACTATTCAGCAAATGTTATAAAATTTACCACATTTCTGCCTCGATCCTGCAATTTATGTCGTGGGTCTATTTTTCTACAAACGCATGCACAAATAACAGCGAAAATTGTACTGTTTAAACCTTTTCAATACAGATTGCCAGAAATTGGCTTCTTGCTTATTCTATATTCCTTAAAAAATCACATGATTGTCATTTCTTCGTTGAATATTTACCATATATAATGCAATTTTTTGCCCTGTTGTACAATTTCTGCAGGAACGGAACCTATGAAAAGAGATTTTTCTGCACGCGTTGTATTGTTTCCAGTCTAATCTTAGGCTAGTATTATGATAGGCAAAATATATTGGAACAAAATCCGCAATCAAAAACATGCCATTTTTATTATTAAGTCCGTTTTATCCTCTGAAAAGTGCCATTGCGGTGGTGAAGTAAATTTAGACAAAGAAAGGTAAATTATAGGAAAGAAATTGGTACTTAATGTCTCGTAATAATCGGGTCCCGTGTTCCTATATGGATAAAAACAATAGATGTTATTTTTTTTCCAGACTATTTTAAGAAATATGCGCACCCTTGAGCCGCTCCACTTATGAAATGTTTCACTGTTTACTGTTTGGGGTAAATTGTTTTTGGCAGGATTCTTATTAGCGTTGAGTCGGATAAAATAAAATGGGTTTCGCTTCTTGATCTCCATCATTGTTGAGTCGCAGAAAAATTGCGATGGGGATGAAGCGTGCGCGCGCGTACGCGTGTGTGTGTCCGCAACCTTGTGACCAGGATAGAAGACAGAGCTATCATCATATAAAAATCAAGCCTTCCAGAAATGTTCCCCATATAGGGAGGAATAAAAGGCCAAAGGTCAAGGTCACAATAGGCTCAACTTTAAAACCTTGTGAACAGGAAAGAAATCAAAGCTACCGTCATAGAAGCATCAAACCTTCCACAAATGTTTCCCATGTGGAGAGAATAAACTCTATTGATTTTCAAAGTCATGGGTCAAACTCACAATGGACTTGACATTGAAACCTTATGAACACAATAAAAAAGCTACCCACATAGAAGCACCAAACCTTCCACAGATGTTTCCATGGAGAGAAGATGAACACTTTTTTTTCAATGTCACCGGTCAAGCTCAAAATGGACTTCACAATAAAAGCCTTGTGAACAGGATAGAAGACATAGTTACCATCATAGAAGCATCAAACCGTCTACAAATATTTCCTATGGAGAGCGGATAAACTCTTGATTTTCAAGGTCAAGGTTCAAAGGTGAAGCTCACAATGGACAACATTAAGAACCCTGTGGACATGATAGAAGACAAAGCTATCATCAGAGAAGCATCAAACCTTCAACAAATGTTTCATATGGAGAGATGATGACCCAAATCATTTTCAAGGTCAAGGTCACAATGGAATTAACAGTAAAAGTCTTGTGAACAGGACTGAAGACAAAGCGAATGTCATGGAAACATCAGTCCTTCCACAAATGTTCTCAGTGGAGAGCGGATGAACCCTTGTGATTGTCAAGGGCAAGCATCAAAGGTAATCTATAACGCTTAATATGTTTATCATATGACGTCGCGTCTGAGAGTGTAATAACGCCATGTAATAAATTCGATAATCCACCAGTGGATTAAATATGCAAATTAGTTAGATACGCCCCGTAACGTTACATGTATGACGTCCTTAACAATGTCGCGTTTACTAATGGCGGAATATTGACAATTTTGTTAAACAATCGTTAATAAAATGCGTTTTAAATGTCATATGATAAATAGAATCTTGCATTCGTGCTCATGTATTATTGAATTTATTAAATTCGTTAAAGAAAAGGGATAAAATGCCCGACAAAGCTTCGCATTTTATCCCTTTTCCGCAACTCGATTAATAAATTCAATATTACATGAGCACTCATGTAAGGTGCTCTATTTAACATATTCAGATTGGATTTAGATATTGAGGAGCTGTATCCAGGTGTTGTTGAGGTTCTCAACATAATGATTGTTCTGCGGCTAACGGGTAGAAGCCTCCGTGGTGTAGTGGCTACGCTACTCGGCTTGTAAACCAGGGGTCGCAGGATCGATCCCGGGCTTCACCAGACTTTCGGATGAGTCTATAAACCGAGGTCCAGTCTCCGTATGATCTTAGCTGTTGGTGGGACGTAAAACTCAAACACTCACTCATTCTGCGGCTAACGAGACTGTGGTCTATGTGTACAGAGGCGCCTTGCCAGAATTTCGCCAGATACTTCATACCGTTTGATGATGTTGGTTGGGACGTTTCTTTCCGTGTTTCTCTGTATGGGCTTGTGTCGTGTGTGATCCTTTTGGCCGCCTGTGTGAGACCGTTCTAATGGGTACGTGCATCATGCTTTTAGAGGACTGTCGGGAGTCTTCGTTCCGTTGTCGCCGGATTATTGGAGGACGGTGTTTCACTTTTTCCGTATGGGCCTGTGTTGTGGGTGTTTATATGAGCCGCCTCGGTGAAGCGGTTCTAATGGGTGCCCATGTTATTGTTCTTGTGGCGATTGATGGGGTTTCTCATGGTTGTGACCGTTGAAACATTGCTTTAAATCATCAGTCATTTGAATTCACTTTTCTTCGTTTTTTATTGTTAACGGAATTTTTCTGATTTACATTCATTGTGACGGCCCCAACCCATCGGGGCTTGAAGAAATAGATGAGCTGCATGATGCTTCCACGCAGAGCTGAAACCGACCCGCACACGAGTACTGGTAAACCGCTTAGAGAATCTAAGCCTGCCCAGGCAAAGCGGTGCGAGTCGGTCCGTCCATGCTAATAAACCCTATTGGTTTCATTGGGCGGCAGGGCTTGAGAAGTCATTTCATCTCAAGGTCGGGTAAAAGTCCAGCAAAATTTGAAGCAACGTCTCCAAAATGACCTTTCCAGTGTTGACAGGGACGTTAAACCTCAAATCAAACAAAACATTCATTGTGAATGTGTCGTGAATGTGTTTAATGCGTATAAAGCATTGTCTTTTTCATATTAGCTTCAAAACAATTGAAAGGCGGTTCACAAATAAAGATTTTTGGTCAAAGGGATTTAGCATTGATTTCTTAATTTAGGTTTTACAGAGCTTTCAAGAATATTTCGCTAATATCCAGCCACTGGTTCATCAAAGGTGGGCAAACAACCTGTAAACACTAACTGGTCATCCATAAGCAGAACGTGTCTTTAATTCCCACATGTGAACTCAGTTGGCGGCGGGAGACCTAATGATTAAGAGACAGCTCTCTCAACCACTGGGCTGCGCACGGAGACCTGTGTGGATTTAGCATCGGAAATGGGGTTAATTCACTCTCATCACCAGCGTAAGTAAACCTTGTACTTAAGGTGTAACTAAACCAAATTTAGTGACACAGAGGCCTTTCTGATACTTCATCTGTGTGTCTAAACCCCAAAGTACGTGATAAAAAAAAAACATTCATATATGAGACTCGTCACGAGAAAAAAAAAACGGGTCATCAGAGAATCTAACTTCGAGAGACCCAACCTAGCCTTTTTGCCACTGGTGCGTCCAGCTGAACCTTCGCTGCTCGCATAGGCGATAAGTACCAAAATCGTTTGATGGGGCCCATTTAATGTTGGTTGGTGCCTGATGCTCTGTCTCTGGTTGGGCCCATCGGAGTCCAACTGTTGGTTTTTTTTGCTCCAGCATTTCAGTAGTTTCGTGCTGTCGAGTCCTCACCGTTACCGTTGTTTCAACTCTAGTTGTTTGATTTGTTGCACTGATGAGTTAGGAGGCCTTCATGCGGACTGTTTTTTTTGTTGTTGTTTGTTTGTATTTAAGTTTTACGGCCCAGTCAACACTATTTAGGTCATTTTTGAGCCGGTCAGTTTACATATCAACACTTTCCTGGGCAGGCTTATACGTAAGCGGTTAACCATTACAGTGCACATTCTTTTGCCAGAAACTGACAACTGCCCTTCTTGAATCAGCGGAAGGGAGAGAATGACCGTAGAAAAGATTTCATTATCAATCTCCACGAAAGAATGTTTCATGCGGACTGAACAAATTATTTGTCTAAATAGCGACGGAATTGGAATTCGTTTCACTGACCTTCCAAGGCAGTTCTTCTAGTGCGGTTTATTTTTGTTATGGCTTGTCTAGATCTTTGATTGCGTGCGTATCGCTTACATTATTTTGTTTTGGATAGCCAATTGGCCATTTTGTGGGAAAGTAACTGTCGTTTTGGCTTTCCGCTAATGATGTTTCCATCAGGGTCTAGTTGTTTCATGTTTTGTTTCTGTCCCTTTGTTGTCTCTTATGGAAGCTGTTGGTTAATTGTATCGATTCCTGTTAATTTTGTTTTGTTTGTTTGGTTTGATTTGATTTGAGGTTTAACGTCCCCGTCAACACTGTATATGTCATTTTGGAGACGCTTCCAATTTTCTGGGACTTTTACCCGACATTGAGATGAATGACTTCTCAAGCCCTGTCGACCAATGAAA